>CM064336.1:52452520-53717520 GCA_032595735.1 Pelochelys cantorii | reverse complement strand
CGTACAGCACAACAAAGCAGCCAGTGACTGCGAAACCAGAGTGAGCACAGGACTCGGAGCGCGGACTCAGCCCCCCGCCATCAGTGAGTGCCCCGCACACACAGACAGAGTCACACACACGCGCACACGCGCACACACAGACAGAGTCACACACGCACGCACAGCGTCACGGCAGAGCAGCACAGGAGCGCGTACAGCACAACAAAGCAGCCAGTGACTGCGAAACCAGAGTGAGCACAGGACTCGGAGCGCGGACTCAGCCCCCCGCCATCAGTGAGTGCCCCGCACACACAGACAGAGTCACACACACGCGCACACGCGCACACACAGACAGAGTCACACACACACACACAGCGTCACGGCAGAGCAGCACAGGAGCGCGTACAGCACAACAAAGCAGCCAGTGACTGCGAAACCAGAGTGAGCACAGGACTCGGAGCGCGGACTCAGCCCCCCGCCATCAGTGAGTGCCCCGCACACACAGACAGAGTCACACACACGCGCACACGCGCACACACAGACAGAGTCACACACACACACACAGACAGAGTCACACGCGCACACGCGCACACACAGACAGAGTCACACACACACGCACGCACACACACACACATAGCGTCACGGCAGAGCAGCACAGGACCGCATGAGCACACACACACACACACGCCCGCACACACACACACACACACGCCCGCACACACACACACACACAGCGTCACTGCAGAGCAGCACAGGACCGCATGAGCACACACACACACACACGCCCGCACACACACACACACACACGCCCGCACACACACACACACAGCGTCACTGCAGAGTAGCACAGGAGCGCATGCGCGCGCGCACACACACACACACACACACACACACACACACACACAGCGTCACGGCAGAGCAGCACAGGAGCGCGTACAGCACAACAAAGCAGCCAGTGACTGCGAAACCAGAGTGAGCACAGGACTCGGAGCGCGGACTCAGCCCCCCGCCATCAGTGAGTGCCCCGCACACACAGACAGAGTCACACACACGCGCACACGCGCACACACAGACAGAGTCACACACACACACACAGACAGAGTCACACGCGCACACGCGCACACACAGACAGAGTCACACACACACGCACGCACACACACACACATAGCGTCACGGCAGAGCAGCACAGGACCGCATGAGCACACACACACACACACGCCCGCACACACACCACACACACAGCCCGCACACACCACACACACAGCGTCACTGCAGAGCAGCACAGGACCGCATGAGCACACACACACACACACGCCCGCACACACACACACACACACGCCCGCACACACACACACACAGCGTCACTGCAGAGTAGCACAGGAGCGCATGCGCGCGCCACACACACACACACACACACACACACACACACACACACAGCAGCGTCACGGCAGAGCAGCACAGGAGCGCGTACAGCACAACAAAGCAGCCAGTGACTGCGAAACCAGAGTGAGCACAGGACTCGGAGCGCGGACTCAGCCCCCCGCCATCAGTGAGTGCCCCGCACACACAGACAGAGTCACACACACGCGCACACGCGCACACACAGACAGAGTCACACACACACACACAGCGTCACGGCAGAGCAGCACAGGAGCGCGTACAGCACAACAAAGCAGCCAGTGACTGCGAAACCAGAGTGAGCACAGGACTCGGAGCGCGGACTCAGCCCCCCGCCATCAGTGAGTGCCCCGCTCTGCTGGCCCCCGGCCTGCCCCAGGCCCCTCCGTGCAGGCGCGCAGGGTGCACGGAGCCCAGCGTGACCCTCGGCCAGAAGGAAGAGCTGGAGGGGATGCAGCTCCCAGAATGCAATGGGGTCATGCGGCCCCTTGCCCCCACCCCGCTCACAGAGAGAGAAACGCACTTTCCAGCCCCCAGAGAGTGGCCCGAGGGGGGGTTGTTCCCTCCCATCCACACGCAGCCCGAGCGCTGGGGGCTAATCCCCAAAGGGCCCCAGGCAGCCCAGCCCTGGAGGAGGCAGGTTCGTTCCCCACAGCCCCAGACAGCCCAGCGCCATGGGGTTGACCCCAGGCCTGTGTGGTGCAGCCCGTGTGCCTGTGCTGGTGACGGTGACGCCGAAGAACGAGCACTCCCCTGTATGCCCGGCCAGTGCCACCTTCAGTGTGCCCGAGGATGCTGCCTTCGGCCAGCCCGTGGGCAGGGTGAATGGCACGGACCTGGACTTCCCCTTCAACAGCATCGAGTACAGCATTGTGGGGGGGGCCGGCACCAGCCCCCCAGCCTTCTACATCGGCCCCCGCACCGGTGAGCCCCTGTGCCAGACTGTGCGGGCAGTGCCAGCCTCTGCCAGTCCCTGGGCTGTTCCCCTGCTCCCCGCCCTGTTGCTCCACCCTCCCCCACCCATTACTCCATGTACACCCGCCACTGTCACCCCTCCCCTGCCCCATTACTCCATCCCTGCCCAATCCCTGTACCCCTTCCCCGCCCTGCTCCCGTTATTCCTCCACCTGCCTGTTACCCCACCCTGACCACATTGCCTTGTCCACCTCCCCACCCCCACCTCTCCTGGCCCTCCAGGCAGACCCCCCCACCTGAGCTTAGCTTGGAGCCTGTACCCCCTCCCCCACATTGCCGCCTCACTGCCCTTGTGTCACGCAGGCGAACTCCACGTGCTGGGACCCCTGGACTACGAAAGCAAGAAGGCCTATGTGCTGGGCGTGCTCCTGCGGGATATAGCCAACGATGCTGACCCACGGCGCCGGCGCAGTGCGCTCTGCGAGGTCACCGTACGTGTGCAGGTGACGCCCCCGCCCCTCCCGTGGCGCCGGCGCCGTGCGCTCTCAGCCACATGATGCCCAGCCAGGGACCAGGGCCAGCCCACGGACTTTCCTGCAGTGCATGGGCCAGGGACCACAGCGGGCTCCTCGGGCCACCCTACCTCTGGTATTCCCCAAGCCCAGAGGCTTGGCTCTGCCAGGCAGCATGTGCCAGCCTGCAGCTTGTTCTGTGCCCTCACCGGGGGGGCTTGGGGCACTGCGCCATCCTCAGCTCTTCGCGGGAACCAGTAGAAATGGGGTTGGGGCCCAGGTACTGGCATGGCCCTGCTGTGCCCATGGGGCTGCCCTGAGGTGCCGCGGGCTGCTGCCCGGTGTGGCCCTGCCCTGCCCGCCGGTCATGGGGCTGCCCTGGGCTGCTGCCCGGTGTGGCCCCGCCGTGCCCGCCGGTCATGGGGCTGGCACCCCATGGCTCTGCTGTAGTGCAGGTTGGCTGGCTGGAGTGAGATGACTCCTTTGGCTGCCAGCGCAGAGCAGGGTGGTAACACAGGGCTGCACCGTCCTTGGCTGGCCGACGCGCTTGCTGTGTCCCCGGAGCCTTGCTGCACTGCAGACCAGACGTGTTGCTGGCTGGAGCCGCCAGGTCCCCAGACTGGCTGCCAGGCTGGCCCCCCTTCCCAGCACAGGCCTTTGTGTGCCCCCAGGATGTCAATGACCAGCCCCCGTGCTGCACCCCCCCCTACCAGGAGCACTTCATCTACTCCACACGGGACCCCAGCCTGCCCCTTGCACAGCTGCAGTGCTCAGACCAGGACGAGAGCACCGTGCTGCCCCTGACCTACATCCTTGTGGGAGGTGAGTGGCTGGCACCGCAGTGCCCCTGGCCTAGCCCTGGAGGGGGCTGGGGGGCTCCGTGCCCCTGGCCTAGCCCTGGAGGGGGCTGGGGGGCTCCGTGCCCCTGGCCAAGCCCTGGAGGGGGCTGGGGGGCTCCGTGCCCCTGGCCTAGCCCTGGAGGGGACTGGGGGGCTCCGTGCCCTGGCCAAGCCCTGGAGGGGGCTGGGGGGCTCCGTGCCCTGGCCAAGCCCTGGAGGGGGCTGGGGGGCTCCGTGCCCCTGGCCTAGCCCTGGAGGGAGCTGGGGGGCTCCGTGCCCCTGGCCTAGCCCGGGGGCGTCTGTGCCCCTGCCCTACCCATCGTGGCGGAGGATGCTGGGTATGGGGCTCACATCTCTCTGCTCACCCTGCAGGGACCTGTCAGGGCCTCGGAGGTGATGTCCGTGCTGGGCGCAGGGGGCTCTGCAGTGGGGCAGGGAGGGGGGCCCACCGCACTTGGCAGGCCAGCGTCCCCTCCCCCAGCTCCCCATGGGCAGCAGAACCCGGGCTCATCGAGGCCTCTCCTTGCCAGGCAACACAGATGGGCACTTCCGGCTGGTGGGCAGCAGCCTGCTGCACTCGGCCTTCTCCTACCCGCCCGACAGCGCCCCCGAGCCCCGCACCTTCCAGCTGCTGGTGGAGGTGACAGACAGCCTGAGCCTGCCCCGCTACAGCACCACAGCCACGCTGGTCGTGCATGTGACGCCCTGGGCCACCGCCACACCCAGCACTGCCCCCACGCGCACGGTGAGCAGGGCGGGCGCACCAGGCTCCGGAGCCATGAGTGGGGCCCAGAGTAGCTCCCCCACAGCCTGGCTTCCCCATGGCTTCTCCTGCCCCCACGCCCCCATCCCCTCCAGAGGGCTGCCCCTGCCCGTTAGTTGTGGGCAGGGCCCCCAGCATGGCGAGGTGCCCGCTGGAGGGCCGGGGGAGCCTGCGCTGAGGTGTGGTGGGTGGTCTTTTTCCTGGGGCTCCAGCCCATGTTCCAGAGCCAGCCCGGAGTCCATGCTGTGCCAGGCGTTCCCCGAGGAGGGGGCCGCAGTGCCCAGTGCCCTGCGTTGGGCCCCATGGGAGCGCTGCCAGGCTGCCCAGCAGTGCTCTCTGCTTGCAGACATTGCGAAAGGAGCCCCTGGTTGCCACCCGCACCGAGCAGTTCTGGGCGCCCCCGTCCTGGTTCGTGGTGGTGCTGACGGTCTCGGTGGCGCTGCTGCTGGTGACGCTGGCATGGCTGGCCTGGAGACACCTCTGCAGGTGAACGCTGGCAGGCAGGGCAGGCTGGAGTCAGGACATGCCCTGCAACGGGGGGGGGGGGGGGAGGGAGAGGCTCTGTTGCAGGCCAGCAGCCCACCTAAGCCTTCTGCTCCAGGCCTTTTGGGCAGTGGGGGCCCAGTCCCCTGCCCACCCCCGTTCACCACGGCCCTCTGCTCCTCCTTGCAGGCCTGCTGCGGGTGAGCCAGCACAGCCGCTCCTACAGGACAGGTGAGAGCCCCTTCACGTGCCGCTGGCACCACTTGGCACCGGCCCAGCCTGTGCCCCAGGCAGCTGTGACCCCCGCAGCCAGCCCCCGGCAGGTTCCCCACGCTGGGCTAGCCATGCTCCGCCGGGACTCTGCAGGCAGGCTGCAGCATGTGGGAGGGGCCACGCTGGGTTGGTACTGACCACGGGCCTTTCGCTGGGCTGCTGGAGACCAGCAAACCGATTCCAGCAACGTGGGCATTTGTGCCAGGCTGCCCTGCTAGGGCAGGTCTGGGCCAGCGCCCAGCGAATGGCACCTGCCTCCCATAGGGCATCCTGCTGCTGCTGCCTGGTCCCTCTCAGTGGCCTGCCCTGGTCCCCATTGCCTGGCACAGGCCCGAGCCTCCCTTTACTTACCAAGGGCGCTCTGCTCGGTAGCCCGAAGGCACCCACCCAGGGCTGCCCCACTGCCAGGCCAAGAGCCAGTGCCCATCTCCTGTGCCTTGGCATGCAGAAGAGGGTGCCTAGGCCCTGGGAGGGGCACATGCCAGCACAGGTGAGAGGGGCCTGGCTCTTTGGGGTCCAGTGGGGCCTGTGCCCTGACTGTCTTCTTGCTCCCCTCAGGGCCTTGTCAGACCCACACAAGGCAAAGAACAATGTGGCCTCGCAACAGCCGGGCAAGGAGACGGGCCCTGCCAGCATCCTCAGCTTGGTACAGACGCCCCGTCCAATCACATGCCCGGCAGGAGCCCAGGGCCCTGCCTCAGCCTGCGCCTGCCGGGGCCCCACTCCTCTCGCTCCCTGAGCCTGGCACAGCCGTGTGCTGGCATGGCCCGCAGACAGCTCCTGGGCACCGTCCTGTGGCAGCAGGACCAGCTGTGCACCTGCCCCACGTCTCAGCCCCCCCCGGCCCTGCCCCCCATGCCTCTGCCCCTCCCCCATCCAGCACCCCCAATACCTCCTGCCCCTCCCCCTAGCACCCTCTGCTTGTTCAGCCCCCCACAGTGTCCCTCCCCCTCCCCATAGCCAGCATCCCCCTGCTCGCTCAGACACCTAGAACCCCTGCCCTTTCCCACAGCCAGCACCCCCTGCTGGCGCCCCCCCGCCATAAAGTCCCACAGTGCCCCCTATTGGGGGGCACAGGTGTTGCCTTGTCCATGCAGCTCTGGCTTTCCCCTTGTGCTCCGGGCTCTGCAATGAACAGCATCTCTGCTCTTCTCTCCACAGCAGGAGCAGCTTGGTGGTCGCGCCCAGGACCCCAGTGAGTGCCAGTCCCCTGCCCCCTCCTACCCACCTCAGCTGGCACCGGCCCCCCTACCCCCCTCCTACCCACCTCAGCTGGCACCGGCCCCCCTACCCCCCTCCTACCCACCTCAGCTGGCACCGGCCCCCCCCTGCCCCCTCCTACCCACCTCAGCCAGCCCCTCCCCCCTCCTACCCACCTCAGCTGGCACCGGCCCCCCTACCCCCCTCCTACCCACCTCAGCCAGCCCCTCCCCCCTCCTACCCACCTCAGCTGGCACCGGCCCCCCTACCCCCCTCCTACCCACCTCAGCCAGCCCCTCCCCCCTCCTACCCACCTCAGCTGGCACCGGCCCCTACCCCTCCTACCCCCTCAGCACCCCCCCCCTCCTACCCACCTCAGCTGGCACCGGCCCCCCTACCCCCCTCCTACCCACCTCAGCTGGCACCGGCCCCCCCCTGCCCCCCTCCTACCCACCTCAGCCAGCCCCTCCCCCCTCCTACCCACCTCAGCTGGCACCGGCCCCCCTACCCCCCTCCTACCCACCTCAGCCAGCCCCTCCCCCCTCCTACCCACCTCAGCTGGCACCGGCCCCCCCCGCCCCCCTCCTACCCACCTCAGCCACCCCCTCCCCCCTCCTACCCACCTCAGCTGGCACCGGCCCCCCTACCCCCCTCCTACCCACCTCAGCCAGCCCCTCCCCCCTCCTACCCACCTCAGCTGGCACCGGCCCCCCCTACCCCCCTCCTACCCCCTACCTCAGCCAGGACCAGCCCCCTGCCCCCCCACGTCAGCCAGCCCCTCCCCCTTCCTACCCACCTCAGCCAGCGCCAGCCCCTACCCCCCTCCTACCCACCTACCTCAGCCAGGACCGGCCCCCTGCACCCCCCCACCTCAGCCAGCACCGGCCCTCTGCCCCCCACCTCAGCCAGTGCCAGCCCCCTGCCCCCCTTCCCACCCACCTCAGCCAGCACCGGCCCCCTGCCTCCCTCGTACCCACCTCAGCCAGCCCCGGCCCCCCTTTTACCCACCTCAGCCAGCACCGGTCCCCTGCCCCTCTCCCATTTACCTCAGCCAGCACCGGCCCTCTTCCCTGCCCCCCTTTCTTTGCCCTTCCCCAGTCATTGCCGGCTCCCACTTTACGGTGCCTGCGCCCTGAGTCGAGCCCCTGGGTGTCCCTCGGGCTAGCCCAAGGGCATGGCTGGAACCAGGCCTTCACAGATGAGGTGCCACCCCATACAGAGCCCTGCCCCCTCCCAGGGTGTCGGGAGCCTGTTGGCGTTGGGGGAGAACTGGAACGTGGCTGGGGCTGGGCCGCACCTGCCCAAGCTGGGGGGGAGAGGGCAGTGCCTGTCCCATGGCACCTACAGCGTGTGTGTGGCACCCGGCTGCTGCCCCGGCCAGAGCCCATGGGTAACGTTCACCCTGCTTTGTGTCTCCAGTTACAGGCCAGGACTATCTTTTCAACAGCAGCACCGGAGCGCGTCGCTGGGTCTGAGCGGGCGCTGCCCCCAGCCAGTGCTGGGCGGTGGGTAAAGACCACCCTCACCTAAAACCACCTTGTAGTTTGAATGACCGTAGGACACAAAACTGTTTCCAAAGTCTCCTCTTTTCCATTCATCCCTGCCCATGAATCTCTCTCCCGCCCCTCCCCCTTTGAGAGGACAACTCCCCTTTTCTTCCAGCTAGTTTCTCTTTCGTTACGTCTGACTGTGATTAACTCGTTCTAAGAGAATTCTGCAGCAAAATCGGCACCATATAAAGTCCTTGCTAAGGTCTAAAATATTTGGAAACATCTTTTACATTTGGTGACATTTCATAAACATGCGCATTGTTACGGAGATCACTAAAAGCAATGAACGTTGTTGTGAACACATTAACCCTCCGTGCCTGGTTGTTGTAAATTAAATGTCTTTTTTCAGTGCCTTAAACGTGCTAAGCAGGAGTGGTTGTTTTATGAAGGCTTAAGTGTGTATTTAAAATATAAAATCAGCTTAGAACTAGCGATGAAGAAAACGTACAACAGAGATGGGCTGCGTCCCGGGGGCGCACTCTTCAGTGGTGTAAGCAGCTGGGCTGCTGCCTTGCTCGTACTACACAGGCGTGGCACATCGCTCTCTGACAGACTTCGGGATTGAGCATGTGAGTGACATTTCTTACTCCCATGTTCAGTGATTTGCAATAGGTACCTGTTGGCTGTTCAGCCTTCGCCTCTGGCAGGCCCTGGAAACCGTGCCACTTCCCCCAGACCGCTAGTGCAGCAGGGGCTTTGCCAAATCTCATTTGCTTCATTTGGGTCCAGGGATCGGGCTGGGAGGGAAGAGAAGAGGGAGACAGTGGGGAGGGGGTGGGGAAGGGGTGGGGTATGGGCAGGGCCACCGGCAGAAAGGGTGGGGTATGGGCAGGGCCTGAGCAGAGAAGAAGTGGGGCATGGGCGGGGCCTGGGCAGAGAAGGGGTGAAGTGTGGGCAGGGCCACAGGAAGAAGAGGTGGGCGGGGGAGTCAGTGGCTGGAAGCCCTTGTGACCCCACTGTGCTGTCAGTGGTGGCACTGGTTGAGGTGGGTAGGAAGGGGGCAAGGGGCCGGCGCTGGCTGAGATGGGGTGACGTAGTGGGGGGTGCTGTAGTGTGGGTGCAGTTCACAGGCCTGCTCAAAGGAGCTGAGGAACCCGTCCATGTCCCGTCCATGTCCCCCATATTTTTACACTGGGCCAACACAAGCGTCTGACCGCTCCGGGCTCCCTGGAGTCCTCCTTACTCACCGCAGCCGGGGCCTCTTGGCTCCTCCGCTCCGCCATGGCCAGCTCATGCTGTTGCTGCTTCTCTCGATCCTGGCGCTCCTCTCTACAGTCCTCTAGTTCTTTTAGCTGCAGTTCTATCTCCAGCCGCCGTAGCTCTGCTGGGCTGGACCCTGCTGGGACAGGATCCAGGCCCCTGGATGGGTCACTCTCTTCCAGCCGGGTAATCAACTGGGCCTTGGTTGCTTTCCCCATGGGTAGGCCCCTTTCACAGTCCTCTGTGCCAGCCCCAAGCCTGTACCCTAACTCACTCCCAGAGCCAGCACCCCAGTTCTCTGCGCCAGCCCCAAGCCTGCACCCTAACTCCCTCCCAGAGCCTGCATCCCTCTGTGACATAGTGGGGGTGCTGTCCGCTCTGTAACCCTGGGTTCCCCTGCGCTGGGCTGTGTGATTCCCACTGACTCACCCACATGTGCATTGGCCCAGACACCTAGTCCCAGCATGAGCAGATAACAAGGCTCTTCCCAGGGGGAGAGACGAAGGGAGGGAGGTGGAGACGAACACCTGGCTGGGGGCAGGGTCTGGGAGCGAGGCAGTTTCTGGCTGGAAAACATGAAGGGAACAGACTAAGCTGGGTGCGTTGAGGGGGCGATGGACCCCCTAACCCAAGGGGTCCGAGGCATCTGGGCCCTGACTCCTATAACCACATGACGTCTAGGCTGTACTGTATCCTGGAAGAGCAATAAGCCCTCTCTATTCTACTGGCTGGCGGAGTCTGTTCTTGCTGCTACGGGAGTGCAGGATCGGGGGAGACCCAGACACGCCATCACACCCAAGCTTGCGTCTTAGGCAAGTATGGGGATGGAGATAAGGCCGGGGGGTGGCTGGGTGCGGATTCTGGACATGACCCGAATTTCTGCAAACCTAGTGGTCCTGTGTCTGGGAGCTCAGTAGTCAGGACAACTGCCCCCTTTACACCAACTGCTTGTTCTTGGCTGGGTCTCCTCCCGGGCTTGAGCCTGACTCTGCAAGGCCCCAAGGGTACCCAGCCCAGCAGCGCTGTCTGGCCTGGGATGTGGTGTAAATCCCCCAGGGACTGGGCCTCTGTCCTGGGGGAAGCTCTGCTACCCCCCTCTGCGGCGGGGGCTGCAAACCCCAGTTCCTAGAGCCATGTGACAATCCTAGCTCATGCCTGCCTGTGCCCTGCCGGGGCTCCTGACCCCTCCTCTGCTGGGGTTCCAGGCCTCTCAGGCCCTAGCAAGGCTTTGGAGGGGCAGGACCTGCTGGCTGAGCGCTGGGCTCCTGCAGGTGCTTGGCCACGTCCGCCTATAGCCAGGAGATGGCGCCTGCACAACATGTGGCTTTGGGCCTTTCTTGTCCAGGGTTTCGGGTTCGTGCCACATGGCTCTGCTGGGCCCCAGCTGTTCCTCTCCACCTGCCCATCCCCAGCTCCCTCCTGCCAGCCAACCTGTGCAAGAAAACCCCTTCCTCATCCCTCGCCAGGTGGGTGGGTGACATAGTGGACGTGCGGTGCACTCAGGTTGGGCATTCACCAGGTGCTGTGCTTGGGCTGTGGGTGACCCCTACTGGCCTGTGTCTGTAGCACTGCCCAGCGGGGGCACCCTGAGGGCTCTCATGTCTCATAGGCCATGGCCCAACCGGTTCTCACCTGAGCAGGGAAGGGGTCTGAACAAAGGAAGAGTGTGGCTGGGAGAAGGGCAGTCTTGGCTGGGAAACCATGAAGAGAAGAGACTAAGCTGGGTACTGGGGGTTCAGGGGCCTGTGGACCCCACCCCAAGGGGTCTGAGGCTGCCTGGCCATGACTCCTGTAACCACATCATGTCTATGTGGTGCTGTATCCTGGAGAAGCAATAACCCCTCTCTGTTCTACTGGCTGGCGGAGTCTCATCTTGCTGCAGACAGGGGGCAGGATCGGGGGGTACCCGACACGCTGCCACAGGGCAGCAACCCTCAGGCGCCCTGGCGAGGTGTAGCTGGCAGTGCCCATGGGCTGTGCTTGTGCCCTGCCTCCCCCGCAGCCCAGCTCTCAGCTCCCTTTCCTTTGCCTGGCTCTGAGCCAGACAGCGCGCCAGGCTGCCCTGGGCCTGCTCCTCTCCACCTCGTTGGCCTGGTGGGTTTGTCTAGAGCCCTCCTTCCTGAGGATCCTGGGGGTGGCTGAGGGGGGGCTCACTGAGCAGAGGCAGGAGGCAGGGGAGATGGGGCTGTAGTGGCCGGGCTCTTGTGCAGAGATCTGTCCCACAAGAGCCTGTGCTAAGAACCATTGCTAAGCCTGTGCCCTCGGCTGGCCGGCCACGCTCCTGCCAGGCAATGCCCAGCTCACAACGGAGGGCTGCTGGGGCTCAGGAAGGCTGAGACACTGACTCCAGGCTCTCCTAAGAAAAGGGGGCAGGCATGGGGGCTGACACATGGGGCTCTGCCAGTACATGCCACTGAGCTCCCCGGCACCATGAAGCACCCAGGAACACGGCCCTCTGCAGCCTGGGCAGCCCTCCCTCACAGCCCCCTCTCCTGTCTGCCCAGGGGAGCCTCCGCAAGGCCAATGGCCACAACCAGGGCCGGCCTTGAGCCGATTTGGCCGAATCGGGCCCCGCGCCCCTGCACCCGGAAGTTGGCTCCCTCGGCTCGGCTCCCCCTTACCTGCGCTGCGCAAGCTGCGGCTGCTGCTGCCGTGCGCGCCGTTTGCAGGTGGGCAGGGAGATGTAACATGACCCCCGGGATTTTAAAACTGAAAAGTGCTACGCGGTTCGCAATCTGGCCCCGCAGAAGGTAGGGGAGTGGGGGGGGGCAGGGGCAGGGGCTTGGATGGGGTGGGAGAGGAAGGGGCTTGTAGGGGGGGGGGAGAGAGGAAGGGGCTTGTGCGGAGGGGGAGGGGGAAGAAAGGGGAAGGCACCAAGAGACAGGCTGGAGGAGAGACAAATGCCAGGGGGCCAAGTGCAGACACTGAGGAAAAGGGCAGGAGGGGAGGTGTCAGTGGGAGGGGGGACAGGGTGATGCGGGGAGAGGAGAAGGGAGGGGAAGGGCATTGGGGGCTGGAGGGGAAGGTGCTGGGAGAAGGCTTGAAAGAAGGGGTGGGCATGAGAAAGGTGGGGATGGAGCAAGGCATGTGAGAGGGCACAGGGGTGTGAGGGGAACAGGGGCAGAGAGTGGTGAGTGGGTGGGCAACAGGGAAAAAGAGGGCAAAGGGGGCAGGGGCAGTGAGGGAAGGGGGAGGCATGAGGAGGGTGCAGGGCTAAGGGAAGGTGCAGGTGCCAGGGGATTCTGGGGTGAAGCAGAAGGGCAGACACCTGCAGGGGAGGGACCATCACCAGGGGAGAGAGGCAGGGCAGGTGTGTAGAGGGAGGTGTTAGAAGAGGGGATGAGGAGGGGTAGCTCACATGATCAGAGTGGGGCTACTGGAGGAGTGGGTACAGGGGGAAGAGAAGGGCTGGTGGAGGGGGGGCAGGTTGCAGGAGGGCTGAGGGCAGTGAGAAGGGCAGGAGTCAGGACAGCAGAGGAGGGTGAGGGGTTGGGGGGCAGCAGGCACCAGGGGAGATGATGGAGCAAGGAGAGGAGACATGGCAGCAGAGAGAAAAGGTAAAGGTTTATAAACTATTTATTAATAACTTGGTATGCTGCCCACGGCCAGTTTGTTTGCGCCCCGCGGTGCAGTTTGGGTTTATGTGGGGATCAACACATGGCCGGCAAGTGGGAGCCAAAACAAAAAAGTAGTCAGTGTAATGATCTTCTGTTGATATGTGTTTTAGTAGTTAAATTCTTGGACTGTCATTGCTCATGAAAAGTGCTGTCACATGGGTAGAAATTGGGTAAATATTGCATTTTATTAATATCAGCAGAACTGACTTAAATGGGGCCTGTGTGTTGTGTAGTCTTGCCTTAATCTTTGTATTCATGCCTGTCAGTGTGAGAGAAACTATTTCTATATATTTGCTTGCATATGCAACCACACTTAAGCTGAGGCCCTCAGCATGTTCTGTAAATATCAGTGTGGCCCCTGGGGCTTCCAAAGTTGAGTTGCCCTAGCTCATCCCTGACAGGTGTCTGTCTAACCTGGTCTTTAATATCTGCGACTTAAGCCCATTGCTTCTCATCCTAACCTCAGAGGCCAAGCAGAACAATTTTTCTTCCTCCTCCTTATGATACTCTTTTAGATATTTGAAAGCTGCTCTCATGTCCCTTTTCAGTCTTCTCTTTTCCAAGGTAAACAAGGCCAATTTCTTCAGCCTTGCCTCATATCTCATGTCTCTAGACCTTTCCTCGTTTGTGTTGATCTTCTCTGGACTTTCTCCAGTTTCTCCACATTTCCTGAAATGTGGCACCCAGAACTGGACATGATACTCCAGCTGGGGCCTAATGTAGATGGCTCATTCCCTTTAGGGGAAGTGAGACTGGGCGGGTTAATTTCCAATCCTCCTGTTTATTCTTTTCCTAAGCCAGGAGGGCACAGTAGTTCTGATGGGGGTTGGAGAGGGGATGGAAGCCAGATCCAAGATCAATGAGCCCTGGGAAGTGGGCCCATTGAAAGGAGGCTGGACCTGTGGATGCCTTGGGGGTCAGCAGCAAGGGCCTGCTTTGGGAAGCCCCCTCTTTGGAGGTGAATGTGGCAGCATTGAGACACCACCCAGAAGCAGGCACCACAGACACTACCCCTAGATTCATGGGATGGCTCTTACAGATCTTGCACATGCATAAGATGATAGATCTACAGGAGGGGGGGCAGTGGCATAGTGAGGGGGCCGGAGGGGTCATTTGCCCCTGGGAGAAAAATAATATAAAATGTAGCTAAAAATAGACGTCACACGTTTTTAAAATGAATACCATATCTCCTGCCTTTTGTCTCTTTAGGCCCCCAGTTAAAATTTTCAAAAGCACTTAAGTGACTAAAGTCATTTTGGACTTGGAAATCTAAGCTCAGATTTTCAAAGGTAATTAAGCTCCTAAAGAGACAGTTGCCAACTGGGATCTTCAAAGATATCTATCTGATCTTTACACACCTTTGAAAATCCGGTCATGAGTGTCCTAGTCAGTTCTGAACGTGAGATGTAGGAGCCCAGTCCTAATTCCTTCAGGCTTTTTTTTTTTTAATTTGAACATTTAGCTACACTAATTCCCCTCCTTTCTCTTTCACTATCCAATAAATGCATGGATCAAAATTATAGGTGCTTTGTGAATATGCTGACTTGAGAGTGGAAAGATTTCATATTGTCATGTATGATTCCTGGTAACCCACCTCAAATATGAAAAACTAGGTTGATACCTGTTCATATCAGGAGCTGCTGCATTCAGTTTCCCGTTTGCAGTATCTCATTAGGATGTTTAGTGGAGAAGATATTGTTTGTTTTTTATTTATTTATACTGTGGGCAAAGCATGGGCTCGCAAGAATTCCTCCATTGTTTTACCATGAGTCTCAAAACATTTGGTGTTTTTCTAAAGGCCTGGAGTCAATTGATTATGTAGGAATCTCAGCTTTCATTTAAAAAAGTTCTCTGTACTTCTGGGCCTTACAGCTAAGGAGGAAAGCTTTAAAACATGAACCCTAAATACTGAAGAAACAAAAGGCTAATAAAAATCCAACATGTTTTATTTTTAAAATATCTTATGATTTGTAGACCATTCTCATAACTTTGTGTAGGCGTTCCTTGTGATTTTTGGGTTGGCAATACTGCTCTTTGATTGGTGAATTTAGGGAGGTCTCTCCCTTCAGTTTCCCTTTCCACCCTCCTTTTTTGTCACAGGTCATCAGAGAATCATAGAGACAATGGAGAGTAGGGTGAGTCCATGACTATGGTTAATGACTGGTCAGGGTGACTAACTATTATCAGCCAGTGGTCTGAATGAGCTATCTACTGCCATCTGTTAATCAACTGTAGGAAAAGGCTTCACGAGCAGACCTTATTTATATAGACATACCTACTTTGCCACAGAGATCAGTAGACACACTTGCTGTGTCCAGGTGCTCAATTTTGGCTCTTTTGGGTCGAAATTTACTTAAGACTTGGAGCTGGGAGAATGAAATGTTGTAATCCATATTGTATGATTAAAAGGTAAAAGACCTGAACTTAATATGACCCGGCTTAGGGTCTACCATAACTTGAACACTAAGCAGAGGATAGTGAGTCACATCTAACTGAAAGTCACAGAAGATGGAAACAGGTTTTATTTCTGGTGGTGTAGAGTCTATTTGGGAGTCCTCCATTATATCTGACACTTTACATCCTGGCTGCGTCTAGACTGGCAAGTTTTTCTGCAAAAGCAACTGCTTTTGCGGAAAAACTTGCCAGCTGTCTACACTGGCCACTTGAATTTGCGCAAGAACACTGACGATCTAATGTATGATCGTCAGTGTTCTTGCGCAAATACAATGACTCTCCCGTTTGGGAAAAAGCCCTCTTGCGCAAATGCTTTTGCGCAAGAGGGCCAGTGTAGACAGCTGAGAACTGTTTTGCGCAAAAAATCCCCGATGGCGAAAATGGCAATCGGGGCTTTCTTGCGCAAAACCGCGTCTAGATTGGCACGGACGCTTTTCTGCAAAAAGTGCTTTTGCGCAAAAGCGTCCGTGCCAATCTAGACGCTCTTTTCCGCAAATGCTTTTAACAGAAAAACTTTTCCATTAAAAGCATTTGCAGAAAATCATGCCAGTCTAGACGTAGCCCCCGTTTAAAGGCAGAGCTGACTAGAATCAATTGAGAGTCCTTGTCTTGTCTCAGTGATCGCTTGAGCAAAAATCATTGATAAAATCTTGTGTAGACTGACCTTGGACTCAGCATGCAGGCAGTGTGTGTTGAAGGGCAGTGCAAAGGAGGCAGTGGTGGGGAGGTACCATATTACCTCGTGGAATCAGTGGTGCTGAAATCACTAAGGACTGGAATTTGACCACAGAACTGACACTTTCTTAACAAAGACTCCATTGTTGCTATTTAAAAAGTGAAGCAGTGCAACGGAAACTGCAACGCTCTCTGGTAACTTTTTAAAAATCAAACTTTAAACTTCATTGAAAAGACTGGATAGTTTGCAATTGAAAATATCGGACCTGCGCTGAAGGCAACGGCTTTAATTCTGTGTGAAGTTTTGCATAATGAAGGATGGCATTTCTCTGACAATGTTCAACTATATCGATATACATTTGGCTCAGCTCTACTTCTGATGTGATATTTGTGTGTGGTTGTGGTTTGTTGTGTGGGTACTTTTTTTATTATTATTATTTATTATTAATCCTCTTCGCTCCTGATGGAGCATAAGGCACCAACGAATCTTCTCCAGCCTTCACAGTCCTGAGAAAGCCGGCTGACTTCTTCCCAGGTCGTGCCCTTCCTTTTCATGTCCTCCTCCACGGTCCTCCTCCAGGTGCCCAACGGCCTCCCTCTTTTACGCTTTCCAGGTGGAGTCCGTCTGAGTGCCATATGAGGGAGTCTTGTTTCACTCATCCGAAGGACGTGCCCCAGCCATCTCCAGCCAGCGTCTCTGCTTGATCTCGTCCACAACATTGTTGATGCCAGTGACCTGGCTTATCTCCTTGTTTGTAACATGCTGTTCCCAGCCGACTCTGAGGATACGACGAAGGCACTGTCCTTCAAAACCTCTGAGTCTGCTCTCAATCTTCTTGTTAGTCCTCCAAGTCTCTACGGCATACAGCAGGACTGAGCGCACATTCGACCTATAGATCTTCAGTTTAGTCCTGGTCTGCAACAGTGACAACTTCCAAATGCTGTTAAGCTGTCTGCAGACAGGCAGACAGCTGCGGGGGGAATGGATGGACACAGACAGACAGACAGTGACGACTTCCAAATGTTGTTAAGCTTATGGAAGGCTTGTGCTGCCAGGGCAATTCTAGCGGAGATCTCTTTGTCAATGTTTCTGTCCGCCGAGATGTAACTGCCGAGATACCTGAAGTCATTTACTTCCTCTAACTCTTCACCCATGACGGTGGTTTTATCGGTGTTAGTTGTCCTCAGTTTCATCACTTTGGACTTGCCAGGGTGAATTCTGAGCCCAACACTTCTGGCTGTCCGGTCAACAATGTCGGTCTTTTCTTGGATGTCCCGATGATCATGCGCGAGAAGCGCCAGGTCATCTGCGCTCAACAAAAAATCCTGGGTGGGGGGGCCCCGCCAAACCTGTTCGAATAGGGCCCCGCACTTCCTAAAGCCGGCCCTGGCCACAACACCCACAAAGCCCCCTTCTCAATGAATACTGAGTGTGAGAAAAGGGACAGGCAGCCAAGCATGGAGCTGTGGGAGGAGCAGACAGACACACAGACAGTCATGAGGAAAACAGGTCGGCAGACAGGCAGACAGCTGCGGGGGGAATGGATGGATGCAGACAGACAGACAGCCACAGGGGAAGTGTGCCCCCTGCCCCACAGCGCCCCATAGAGCCACCCTGAGCCCAGCCCTGCCCGCCTGGGGAGAGCGCCCCCTGCTGAGCTCTGCCCTGCTCCTGCAGCACTTGCTGTAGTCTGGGGGTGGCCAAGCTGGCTCACGGGAGGGGATGGGGCTCGGGGCCTGTGGCTCACAGGAGGGGATGGGGCTCGGGGCCGGTGGCTCACGGGAGGGGATGGGGCTCGGGGCCTGTGGCTCACGGGAGGGGATGGGGCTCGGGGCCTGTGGCTCATGGGAGGGGATGGGGCTCGGCATCTGCCTCTCAGGGAAGAGGGTCCAGTGGCTTTAGGCCAGCAGGCGTGGCCAAGGGGCAGGTTGTGCGTGGCTGTGTCTACATTTGTGCGATCTTGCACAAAAGCGGCCGCTTTTGCGCCAAAACTTGCTGCCTGTCTACACTGGCCGTGAGTTCTTGCGCAAGCACACTGACGTTCTAATGTGTGAAATCAGGGCTTCTTGCGCACAAACTCTGATGCTCCCGCTCAGGAATAAGCCCTTTTGCGCAACTTTTCTTGTGCAAGATGCCAGTGTAGACAGGCAACATGAATTTCTTGCGCAAGAAAGCCCTGTGGTTAAAATGGCCCTCAGAGCTTTCTTGCGCAAGAGAGCGTCTACACTGGCATGGATGCTCTTGCGCAAAAGCACATGCCAGCGTAGACACTCTCTTCTGGAAGAGTTTTTGCACAAGAACTCTTCTGCAAAAGAGTTCTTGCGCAAAATCATGCCAGTGTAGACGTAGCCCGTGTGTCTTGTGCTGATTAGTGAGTGCAGTGTGGTAGGTCGGTATGTTCGGTCACTCCTGCTCTAGGAGCACCCTAGGCCAGCCCCAAATGCCCCGGGGCTCTGCCTGCCCAGAGCAGCCCGTCCTGCAGCCCTGACCTCCCAGCCCCACCAGCAGGGCTTCTCAAAGTGCGGAAGTGGTCTGGCTCCGCGGTGCAGCCCCGGGACCAGGCCAGGCCGGTTCCTCTCACTTCCCCTCTGCCGCACACTCGCATTTCCCCTGCCTCACTCAGAGCATGGAGGGAGTGACGGCTGGGCTGGCCCCTCTGAGCAGGGCGAGTATGGCAGGAGCAGCCCTGTGTGTTCGCGAGTCACAGGGCTCGGGACTGCAGGAATGGGCACAGCGCCTTCTCTGCATGGGGGACAGAAAGTACGTGAGTTGGGAGCCCCACCAGAGTTGGATGGCAGAAATCAGGACACAGGGGTTGTGGGTCAGGGGTGAGGGGCACCGGCAGGGCTGGGGGGAGCCCAGGGCTGGGCTGGCAAGGGCTGTGGGTCAGGGGTGAGGGGCACCGGCAGGGCTGAGGGGAGCCCAGGGCTGAGCTGCGGGGCAGGATTGAAGGGCACTGGCAGAGCTTTGGGGAGTCTGGGGCTACGGGCTCAGCTTGAGGGGCAGAGCTGGGGGGCCCTGGCATGCAATGAGTCCCTGTATTCCCAGCTCTGGCACCAGTGAATACTGGATTCGCCCCTGGCGTGGGGAGGCACCTTTCCTGTTTGCTTGCTTGCCCTGAGGGCTGCGTCAGTGATACAGGAGCATCCCTGCTGATCTCCCAGGCCTGTTTACACTGGTCTCAATGGGGGCGGTGTCACAGCCCCACTATGTCATTACTAGGCCTGTGCCCCCCATGGCAGCAGGGGGCTCTTTGCCCTGGGGGTCCCAGGCCAGGCTGTGAAGGGTGGGGTGGGGGGCAGGGCTGGGTGTCTGGAGGGGCTGTCTGCCCTGTGGGTTCCAGGCTGGGCTATGAAGGGTGGGCAGAGCTGCGGGGCTCTTTAGGGTTTCGTAGCGTGGGAACCCGGCAGCCCCTGCCTGGCACACAGGGTGTTGGTACCATTATGGCCTTGCACAGCCAGTGCCCTCCATTGTCAGTCTAGGCGGAGGAAAACAACCTGACATCCAGGGAAGAGGGAGACAGGTGGGCTGGTGCATGGGGAGACCCTAGAGCACATGGCTCCCCTCCCCACAGCCCGCAGCCTCTCAGCTCCAGCCCCTGGCTCTAAACTCTTCCCTTGTGCTTTCTGGTGCCCCAGGTGAGCATGCTGCTGTGGCAGGTGTGCCTGCTGGCCGAGGGCCTCCTGGGGGCTGGCGCCCTCTTCCCTCGTTACCCGCCCTGCGCAAACAGCAAAGACGGTGAGAACGTGGACTGCCGCCTGCGCAGCCTCACCCTGGTGCCAGACATACGCTCCAGCAGCGTGACCTCCCTGAACCTGGACAACAACTTCCTGGCCCTGCTGGCCAATGACTCCTTCCAGGGCGTCCCTTGCCTGAGGAATCTCTCGCTCAGCTGGAACTGCATGCCGGGGCAGCTGCGGAAAGTGCACGCGGCGTGTCAGCTGGTGATCCAGCCAGGGGCACTGACCACGCTGTGCCACCTCACCAACCTGAGCCTGGCAGGAAATAGCCTGAGCATGCTGCCCCCGCTGCCCTCCACCCTCCGCTTCCTGGACTTGAGTTACAACAACATCCTCAGGCTGGGCCCTCAGAGCCTGGCGGAGCTCAGCCATGTGAACGAGCTGCTCCTAGGCAACAACTGCTACTACCGGAACCCGTGTGGCTCCTCCGTCAGCCTCGCACGAGATGCCTTCCTGCCCCTGACCTCCCTGAGGCGGCTCTCGCTGAAGTTTAACAACATGACTGCAATTCCCCAGGGGCTCCCACCCACGCTGCACCAGCTCGACGTCTCGGAGAACAAGATCGCTCACGTGAGCAACCTGGAGAACCTCACTAGCCTGAGGTCCCTCAACCTGGAGTGGAACTGCCAGCGCTGTGACCATGCTGCTCAGCCCTGCTTCCCCTGCCCAGGCAACAAGGCCCTGACCTTCGAGCAGGATGCTTTCCAGAACCTCGTGCAGCTCAGGAGCTTGAACCTGCGAGGCAACTCCCTGCAGGAGCTCAACACCAGCTTCTTCAGCAGCCTCAGCAACTTAGAGACCTTAGATCTGTCAGACAACTTCCTGACCTGCGCCATTAGACATGGCACGTTCTTCTCCATGCTGAGGTCAGTGCAGACCCTAAACCTGGGCTACAATTACCAGTCACTGGTGACCTTCGAGAATCTGACTCTGTCTGACTCCTTCAGCCAAATGACGTCTCTGAAAAATCTCATCATCAATGGCTACTTCTTCAGGCACTTGGCTGAGGATGGGATCAAGCCTCTCTTCAACCTAAGCAACTTGGAGACCCTCCAATTTCGAACCAACTTCATCAGGAATGTGAATCTGTCCCTCTTTTCCAAGTGCAGGAATCTCACGTTTGTCAGTCTGTCCCAGAACAACATTGCCTTCTCCCCCCCATGCGAGAGAGGTGGGAATGGAGCTGGAGCGGGACCTCGGGGCCTCTCCCACGATGGCACTTTGGTGGAGAATCCCAGACGCTGGACGGAGCCCATAGGAAGAGCTGAGGCCATGGTGAGGGACAGCCAAAGCTCCCATGCCAACTTCCCGGCAGGCGTTTGCTGCAGCAAGACCCTGGATTTATCATTCAATAGCATCCACAGCATTGAGCCAGCCCAGTTCCAAGGGCTAGAGGCAATTGACTGCCTCAACCTCAGCTCTAATTACATCAGCCAGTCACTAAATGGCAGCCAGTTCCTGCTGCTGCGGTCCCTGAAGCTGCTGGATCTGTCTCACAATAGGTTCGACCTGTACTATGACCGGGCCCTGGAAGAGGTCTGCCAGCTGGTCGTGCTGAACCTCAGCAATAATCAATTCCACTTCACAATCAAAGGCCTGGGGCACAAGTTTGAGTTCTTGAAAAACCTCACCAACTTGAAATTTCTGAACCTGGACAACAACCAGATCGGTATCAGAATCTCCAAACACCTGGAAAGCAGCTCGCTCGAGACGCTGATCTTCAGCAGGAACAGGCTGGACATCATGTGGATGAGCGGGAGGAATACCTACCTGGAGTTCTTTGCCAAGCTGCCCAGTCTAAGGCTCCTGGACATTTCGTTTAACAAGCTGGACTCCATTCCAGCTCAAGCCATTGAAACCTTGCCTGGAAGCTTGAGGAACTTGTCCGTTGCCTATAACAATCTCTACGACTTTCCCTGGGACAAAATGGAAACCCTGAGCAGCTTGGAATTCCTAGACTTGAGTAATAATGCACTGGAGACGCTGCTAGTTGTGGGTAGAGGCTCCTTTGGCAAGAACCTCACCACCCTCAACCTCAGCTACAACAAAATCAAGTTTCTCCATGAAGCGTTCTTTTCCCACGCCAGTTCCTTGCACTTTCTCAGTTTGAACCATAACAAGATACAGATGGTCGATGAAAGCAGCTTTCCCAAAGCCCTTCTTCAGAGCTTGCAGCAGCTGGATGTGAGCAGCAATCCCTTGAGGTGCACCTGTGCAGCCCACTGGTTCCTCACCTTCCTCAAAGGCACGTCCATCACCATAGACCATTTCTCCACTAGCATGCAATGTGACCTGCCCGAATCAAAGCGAGGGCAGCCTCTGCTCTCCATGGACCCTCGGTCCTGCCAGGATATATACGGCCACCTAAGCTTCCTGTGCTCTTCCCTCCTGGTGACCTTGGTGACCGTGCTTCCGGTCCTCCATAAGTTGTATGGATGGGACTTCTGGTATGTCAGTCACCTCTGCCTGGCCACACTCAGACAAGGCTATGCCCAGATGGCCACAGCCTCCCGGGAGGAATACGATGCATTCGTAGCCTTTGACTCCCAACACAGTCTGGTGGCTGACTGGGTCTACAATGAGATGGTGCCCCAGCTGGAGGAGAAAGGAAGGAGGAGATTCAAACTGTGCTTGGAAGAAAGGGACTGGACAGTTGGCAGGTCCAGGATTGAGAACCTCTGTGACTCCATCTACAAGAACAGGAAAACCATCTTCATCCTGGGGAGAGAAGGGTTTGGCAGCGGCTTCCTGAGGCACACCTTCTTCCTCACCCAGCAGCGGCTGCTGGACGAGAAGTTGGATGTGCTCCTCCTGGTGCTGCTGGACCCAGCTATGAAGATGTCCAGGTTCCTGCTGGCCCGGAGAAGACTGTGTGGGAGGACAGTCCTGGACTGGCCCTGCAACCCCTTTGCCCAGCCCTACTTCTGGCACTGCATGCGAGCCCTGCTGGCCTGCGAGGTTCACCCCTTTGACGACTCACACCTGAGGAGAGGCATTAGCAGTTCTGGGGCAGGGGAGCTCCTGCCAGCAGAGGACGCCATGGCCAGGCCAACGTTGCAAAGGCCCCGAGAAGCAGCCAGGCCTTGCGCATGGCAATGACGCCTCTCATGGGGCTGGCTCCTTGTTTTGCTTTTTCCCCATTTTCCCCATTCGGAGGGTGCTCAGATTCACAGCCCTGCTTAGCGTGGCTTTGGAGGCCCTATGCTGAGCAGAAGGGGCGAGGCTGCCTGAGGAATGCCATGCGGATTCCCAGGGCTCAAGTGTGCTGCTTCAGGCCTTCCCCCGGGCAGGGAAGCAGCCGGGAGGCAAGGGTGAGGGAGTTTCTCCTGCACAGGTGCCTGGGAAGCTGAGAGCTGCACCTGCTGTGGAGACAGAAGCAGAGGCGGGGGAAGGGAAGGGGAGGGGAAGATTAGGGAGCAAAGGGAAGTTTCCCTGAGTCCCGGTTCAAGAAAAGAGCCCAGGAGCCCCACATGCTCCAGCCCCACAAGCCAGGCCCCTGGAATCATGGGACTGACATAAAGCCAGGAGACTCCAAAACAGCCCTGCATCTGGGTTTTGGGACTTGTCCCCTGGTTCCTGAGCTACTAGGAACAGAGGCCACAGGGCTGGAGGGACCTCCTGAGTCGCAGGCAGCCCTGCCGTAGCATCCCGATCACACATGGAGCATAGAGCAGGGACTCTGGGCGTTTGCCCCACAGGCCCTGGGGGCTGCTCCTGGACCAAACCTCTTGGGGTCAGAAACTTGCTTCTAATCTCCAGCCTGAATTTACTCGTGGCCAGTTCCTCGCCAGGTGTTCTTGTGGCCACCCTGGCCTTTCGCCTCCTGAGCTCTCCCCTGCCAGGTGTATTTATAGGGAGCAGCCCAAGCTCCTCCGACCAGCCACCTCTTCCAGTCTCCTCTCTTCAGCTGGGCCGTTCCACTCCCCTGGCCTCCCGGCAGCTCTTCCCTGCACTGCTTCCAGCTGAAACGCTCCTTTCTTGACCATGGGTGACCAGACTTTGTGCACCATACTCCAGCCCAGGCCTCACCACAGCGCCTTGCACAAGGGCGTTGTGACAGGACCCCCCCATGCTTTATGAAATGGACGTATGGACATGAATATGCATAACTCAAAGGTGCTTTGAGCGAATTATTTTGTGGAACCCACCAATCTTCATGTCATGATGCGCTGGTTCTGTTTATCTCACGTGGACGTGTGTATCATATGTGTGTATACGATTACACACATGGAGTGGGGAATACCCTGTGGGTTTCAAATGTGTGAATGAGAGACATGGAGGGTGTTATCCTCAAAGTCTTGATGAGCAACTGTTAAACAATTCCTTTTGTCCTTAAGTCCTAGCATGGTTGGTAGGGAGGGGGCCTCAATTCCTTACCAAAAAGAATAGGAGAGGAAAGGCCTGGGTCTTTTGGCTGGGCTGCACCTGAAGGAAGGAGCCTGAGACCCCAGGGTGGGGAGACAGCCCTGGTTTGGGGGGGCAGTTGGAAAAGAGGTTTTAGAGGGAGTGTGAAGAGTTTGCACTGAGGTTTCAGTGGAGAATTAGCCAAGCCATTTTGTTTCTTTTGATTTGTAACCTACTTTGCTCTGCCTGTTCTTGCTTATTACCACTTAAATCCTACTGCTTGTACTTAATAAAATCACTTTTATTTTCTATCAAACCCAGTGTAAACAATTATTACCGGGGAGGGCAACCAGTGTGCACATTCCCCCTTTCATTGTTAAAGGTGCCTTATCCTTATCTAATTCTTTGGGGTTTGATCCCATTTGGGGAGTATTATCCCAGGAGGCTGGGCCCTAAACTGCACTCTCCTCAGACCTGAAGAGGTTCAGTGTCTGTACTGCTTCTCATTGGGGGCAGGGATCTCAGCTTGGGGCCTTGGTTGGGGGAGATCAGCGGAGCTGGCTCAGCAGGACCGGGCAGTGAGAAGCCCCAGAGAGCGGGAAGGTGAGTGGCAGTGGCCGTGTCAGCACTCCGGGAGGCACCCCCAAGGGGTCGTCTGTGACCGCACCCCATCACAGGCGTCAATACTTCTCTGTCACCCCTGGAAACATCTTGCCTGAGACAGCTGGTGAGTGCAATTGCCCTTGCCACAGCTGTGCCCCTGGGGCCAGGAGAGGCTAAACCTCTCCCTGCGGGGGCAAGGAATAGCAGATCGGATGCAGATGGCTTCCCTTTGCAGCCCCCAGTCCGCCACTACCAGAAGCCTGGACTGTGGCCCTGCCCCCACTTCCTGCCTGAGGCCCCGTTCTGCCCTACCTCTTCCCTCCCCTGCTCCACCTCTTCCCCCAGGCTCCCTGCCTGCCACCCGCTCCTCTCCACCACAGGACAGAAGGGGCAGGGCTAGACTGCGGGTGTCCCTTGAAAAGCCAATGGGACCATGCCCTCCGTCCTTGTTCCAGCGCCCCCTAGTGGAACTGCTCCCGCCTCAGTGATACTGGTAGCACAGCTCTCCCCAGCCTTAATGGCGAGCGACTGGGAGAGGGGTGAAGAGAAGGGAGTCGGGTCAGGAAGAGGTGGGGCCAGAGTCTTGGGGAAGAAGTGGGGGTGAGGCTTTGGTGGGTGGGGTCACAGTCTAAAGCTCCTGACATGAAAGAGTCATGTGCTGCCTATGGCTGCGTCCCATTGGCAATTCATAGTGCTGCTGTGACCAACCCACACCCCTCATCTGCTTCTTCCAGCTGATTAGCCCCCAGTGTGTAGCCGCACTCTTATTAATGGAGCCGAAGTGTACCACTTTGCACTAGTGAATGTCATCCCATTGCTATTCCTCCATTTTCAGAAGCATCCAGCTCTCCCTGTCTAAAGCTCTGAACCTCCTCTGTATTGATCATGCCCCTCCCCGCGTTGTTTCATCAGCACCCCCCCACCTCTTGCGCCAAGGTCAACCGTGAAAATAGCCAATAAGATCAGTCCTCAGGCCAGTCCGTGAGGGACTCCACACTAGTAACCTCCCTCCAGCCCAGTAATTCATCTTTCTGCATAGCCTCTTGTCCTCTCCCCTTTTAGCCAGTTCCAGACCCACCGTCTCCTGCTCCACTAGGCATTGCCCATGAGAAACTGGATCAAATGCTTCCCCGATGTCCAGTCAGATTAGATCTACCACACTTCCCTAGTCTAGAAAGCCAGTTCTTGTCCAGGAAAGATCAGCTGGTCTGGCACAATCTGTCTATCTGGCTAAACCCATGATACATTTTACATTTAAATGTCATTCAATTATTTTTCCTGCAGAATTGGTTCTAAAGCTCTGCATCCAGCTGAAGTCAGATGAATGGCCCTGTAATAGCCCAGAATATTTTTCTCCCCTTTCTTAAACTTAGATATGATGGCCACAATTCTCCAGTCATATGTTCTCATTCTCCTTCTCATGGCTGACAAGGTCCCAATCAGTCTTGATCTCCCACACAGATTGGACAGCAGCTCTTCGAAATCAGTCACCCCTAGTCCAAGACAAACACTGTCAGAAATCAGGCATTGATCTCCAGGATTTGAACAACTGTGTCCTCTGCACCCACTTGGAAGAAATATCTTCCAAAAATAATTGACATTTTTTCTGAGGCCTACAACCCACTTGGCCTCACCTTCAACACCAAGACAAGGAAAGTATTTCTCCAAAGCACCAGGATCCTGCCCAGATAATTCAGCTCGGTAAAGGGCCCCAGAAGAACACTGAGCCCTTCCTCTGCCTCACAGCCATCTGTTGCAGAAAGCAGCTTTTGGCACCTGAGAAAACACAATTTTGAAGATTGTGATACCAAGCATCAAACCAGGCTTCTCCTGCCCCTGGCTGCTGTTGCCTCTGCTCTCCTGTGTACAGCAGGTGCCTCAGGGTTTTGGAGCACCACCAGCAGGGCCACCACAAGAGTTTCTGAATCAAGTAGGGTGATCAGCACCCCAACATCTGTGTTCTGTCCTAGACCAAAATCTCAGCCCTGAAGCTATGATTATTTGCCACCCAGCTCCCCTGGGCTGATCATGTTCTTCTAATGCCAGACTATTGACTCCTGGAGCACGTCATGTTCTCACAACTGAGTCATGGCCAAAGCATGAGGGGTGACCCCCCCCCCCCACCTCCAGGTCACTCTCATAGCCAATATGAAGAAGTGCAAGATTGACATCAAGTCATGGAAAACCCAAGCCCCCAACCAACCAAAATGGAGAAGGACCTTGTAGCACGCGTCCTGGTATTTCAGGATCCAACAAAGACAACAGGAAATGAAGAAACAGAAAAGGAGGAAAGAATGTGCTGCAGACTGAGGCTACGTCCAGACTGCAGGCTTCTTTTGGAAGAAGCTTTTTTTGGAAGAGATCTTCCAAAAAAACGTCTTCTGAAGGAGAGCGTCCACACTGCAAAAGTGCGTTGAAAAAGCCATTTTTTTCGAAAGAGAGCATCCAGACTGAATGGACACTCTCTTGCGGGTAAGCTGTGATTGCTATGGATGGAATGGCCACCAGGGCACCTGTGCTTTTTCCTCTTTCCTCTTCTTCCAAAAGAACTCCCTCTTCCCTGTCCACACACGCCTTTTTCCGAAAGAGCTCTTTCGCAGAAAGGCTTCTTCCTCAAAGAATGAGGATTACCAATGCCAGAAAAAACCCTCTGTTCTTTCGATTTTCTTGCAGAAGAACACAATTGCAGTGTGGACATTTCTCAAGTTTTGTTGGAAAAACGGCCGTTTTTTCCGACAAAACTCTGTAGTGTAGACATACCCTGACTCAACAATCCATATCCAGCCCTTCCACAAAATGTCTGCCCCGGCTGGGACAAGATCTGTCTCATCAGTCATCTGTGGATCCATCATGGGTAACTGGCGATTGCTTTATGAAAGACAATCATCCTTGAACTCTGAGGGAGCCCCAGCCTTACACTTCAGCAGATTTTTGCCATTATTGTATTTTGGGCTTTTTATAGGCTCTGCTCCTTTTAACTGCAATTTTGTACCCCTCATTCCACCTGGAGGGGAGTTTTCAGGGTTGGGTTGCATCCATGTGCTAGACATGGCTACAGGAGCTGCTGCTTTTAATCCCTTTATTATCATTGAAATGCTGTGTCTTCACTCTCACAATGATAATTCAGCACATTGACTTGGAAATGTCATCCAGTTAGTGTTCTTAAAATTCCAGGTGGAAAATTTTCCAATATTTTCAAGCTTACCTTGCCCTTGAAGTGTAACAAGTACAGGCACATGACCATGCCCCATTCTTTCTTTCTTATCCAGTTGCCTTTACTTGTAATATTTGCTGTTACAATTCCTGGGTCTAAGCAGGAAACATTCCCATTTGCTGCATTAAATCTAGTTGGTGTGCTATTGTTTAAAACCACTTTTTTGCTTTCATCAGTGAACTTTTCTAAGCCTGCACCATTTTTTATCAATTGTCTTATTTCCCCGCAATTTATGACTATTTAGGTCACTGTATATGATCGATTGTCTTTTAGCATCATTGCTATTTCTTCTAGTGCCAAACTTTCTAATTTCCCACATGGACTGTAAATGTTATAACGCCTTAAAGAAGTCTTGCTCTTCTGCTTTGAGATTTCAGTAGAAGTAGTGGCTAGATGTACTTCTTTGTTCTTTATTGCTGTGTAGTTTAATCTCTCCCCTACAAAAGTACAAATGCCTCCTCCTCTTCCTAGCTTTCAGTCTTGCCTGAAAGGCAATGTACTCTAGAATTGCAGAAAGCAAGCTTTCCAGCCAGCTGTGTGCCCTCCAAACAGATGACATCTGGGTTTGTTTTCACTTCTAGGATATTGTCTTTTAGTTCTTGTCCGTATGCTGTCAGACCTCACACATGCCAGCAAAAGATCCCCATACGAGTCCTACATCACCATTACCCTCATCCAGCAGGGTTCCTGGGTGGCTGGAGAGTTTCCTCCCTTCCCCCCAGGGACCCCTAATGGCACTCGGTACTGCCATGCACCATGGAGTTGTTGTTGTGTGATGACACTGAATTTTTCATAATATTCTGTATGAATACTATGAGTGCCTCAGTGTCCCCTGTGAGCTACATGTTGAATTAGGTGGGGAAAAGGGGTGTTTAATCTTTGCAGAGACCCAGATATAACTGATGCTTCACTGCCTGGGGCCTGAGCCCCACATCCCTGGAGAACCCCAAAGACAATGGCCTGGCCATACTCAGTAACCAAAGGCCATGGACCCCTTTGCAGGAAACCAGCCAGTGTGGGCCAGCTGGGAAACTATAGGCTGGGAAGGAGACGAAGGGCCAGGTGACCATGTTTGACCAGGCACAGGAACGAGAAGGACCCGGTGGTTGTGTAGTGTAACTTTCTGTTCTCTGTGCTCATCAAGGACTGTCCAGGCTGTGTTCCAGACAGCTAATACAGCTTCCTACTTTACCAGCAGGCAGAGAATCACTGCAGAGTCAGGAAGTTGGGGGAGGGGGGCAGAGCTCCTTTTGGGGGTGCGTGTTTCCCCTGGCAGCCAGTCCAGGTGGGATCTGTGACCCTCAGCATCGCTAGCCCCTCATTATGCTGCCTGTGGGGTGCCCACACAGGGCTTGGGAACCATCTGATCCAACTAAATCACAGCCAATGGTTGGCTTCAGCTTCCAGCTGGGAGAGCTAAGAGAGGACCCAGCCCCACACAGGCAGGAGCAGGCTGAGCTACTGCGGGAAAGGACCCTGCACTCCCTAGCTAGGTCTGGGCTAGCAGGGTTGTTTCATGTCAACTTTTGTCCCCGGGTTGCTGGAGGGGCCCAGCCAGGCTCTGGAAGAGGAACAGCTACAGTTCATATTGTCGGTGAAGGCCAGGGAATTGGAGCCCGTGGGTAGAGTTGCCAGGTGTCTGGTTTTGAACCGGACAGTCCAGTATTTGAGCTTTCTATTCGGGAAACAAACTGAAAAAATAGAAATGAGACAATATCAATGTCCAGTGTGTTCTAAATAAGATGTGATGTAGATTGTGATGTAATGACAAGTGTGTCCGGTATTTTTGTTGAAACCATCTGCCAACCCTACCCGTGGGGGGGAGGAGCTGCTTTCCCAAATGGTCCCAGAAGATACCCTTGAGGGTTAGTGTGGCTGGGGCGTGCCAGTGGCTTGGAATGAGAGTCCTGAGACTGTACTGCCTGATGGGGGGCTTGCAGGCGGCTGATTATGCAGTGGGGATAGAGGCAGCGAAGGGCTGTGGGACTCCGTGAGGTGGGCTGACCATTCACTCTAGGTTCCCAGCTGAGGGCCAGTGCTCAAGGACTCTGGCATCATGGTTCTGGCCCAAACTAGAGTGTGATGCGGGCAGAGTGGGAGCCAGATCAGGCCACGGTCCCCATGCAGCAACTGAGCACTGGCATATATGTGGCTGGGACAGGCTGGCTCCCGTGCGGGTCCTGGCGGTTAAACTACAGAGCAGGGTGACAAGAATGTGGATTGGATTCAGTGAGTGGTCGCTGGCACTCCTCTCACAATAGCTGCATCCCATAGTGCCTGGCAGCACTGGAGTGTTTGCACAAGTTGGCAGCCAGGAGAGGGACACTTGCTAGTGGAAAGTGGGATCTCCATCAGTGCCAGAGGGACAAATGCTTTGGTGCACTCTCTCCTCACCACTTCAAAGGGAGTTTTGCAAGTGAATTCCTCCCATCAGCCAAGTGTGCAGCTCAAAGCAGAAGTGAGAAAAGTTAAAAAACCCTCGCAAGGAGGAACTGGTTTATGCTGCCTTTATCCTGGGGGCAAGGGTTACGAGGCCTAAGCAAAAGAGCTCCTGTGCTTTGCCTGGGTTAGCCCTAAGGGACCTAGAGGATGAACCAACACTGGAATAGGACTTGTGGCACAGCTGCAGCTGGCCCAGGTCAGCTGATTTGGGCTTGTGAGTCTGTTTGTGAGGCTAAACATTGCTGTGCAGATATTCAAGCTTGCGTTAGACCCAGGGCTCTGGGACCCTCCACTCATAGGGTCCCAAATCTTGAGCCTTGGCCTGAGCCTGCAGGCCTACACAACAGTTTTTCAGCCCTGTAGCCCAAACCCCAGGAGCCCAGGTTTGCTGCCCTGGGCCAGCCATTGGTGTTTTAATTGCTGTGCAGGGTCAGGCTCAGAGGCTTCTATAATAAGTAGCTGTTACTTTGGGAACCTTGAGCCTGGCACTCGTGCGTACGTACATTTGCCTGCTTTAACCATGTAAACAACTTTGTTTCCTTTACCTGCTAATAAATCTTCATGTAGTTCATTATAAGGGTGGCTACAAGCGTTGTCTTTGGGTGAGATCTAAGGTGCAATGCACTCAGGTAAGTAACTAGTCCTTTGGGACTGGCAGTAACCTGCATAGTGCTGTGATCCTTGGCAGAAGAGACCATTTAGCACAAAGGGAGGCCCACCTGAGGCCAAGCTAGATCAGAGTCTACAGAGACTAGACCAGGGGCTGTCTGGGACTTCATGGTAAGACTCACAGGTGTGGGTGTGGGTGTGTGACTCTTGCTTCTGGGGAGGCTGCGTGACACCAGAAGCCCCTTAGAAGTGGGGGCAGGGCCACTGGTGCCCAAACCATGGCCCTGCCTCCTGCTATGCCCTGAGGCCAGGCCCTCGTTCTGCCTCTTCCCGCCCCCTCCCATAAAGCCCTGCCTCCCCCCAACTGTGCCTCTTTGTCCCCTCTCTCAAGGCTCCTGCTGGCCTCCAGCTTGCACCTCTCTGTCCCCTCCTCTGAGGTCCCTCCTGGACTGCTGCTCATGCCTCTCTGCTCCCTCTCCCAGATAGGCATGAGTGGTGGATCGGGCCTCAAGGGAAGAGACAGAGTAGGGGCATAGCCACAGTCTAGGCGCCAGTGGCTGCCCCACTACTCAGGAGCTTCTGGTGGTGGTGCTCCAAAAGCAGTGTGCTTTCAGCTCCTCTCAGTAGCAAGCATTCATTTCAGCCCTGGGTCTATGTCACTTGGTGCTCGGAGCCTGAACAAGCTCTGCAGGACATCCTTAGTGCAGTGGTCCACTCCTTCCGTGGGAGCAGACTAGTACACAAGTCTGGGGCCTGCAGGGCCTTCCACTGTGTACAGTGCTGGCAGAATAGGGATGGGCTGGCTCCTGTCAGTTCCAGAGCTGTTGACTCGAGTCCCACGACTTGAACTCAAGTCCGACTGAAGTCGCCCAGGTGATTTGACTTGAGACTCGACTCGGGTTCATTGTTTGTGACTTGAGACTCGACTTGAGACTTGCTAATTTTATTAAATCGACTTGGTGAAAAAATTGTCCGAAAATGCCGATATTGATGGCTTGTACAAAAATGACTTGACATTTTTTAAATTAAGACTTGAGACTTGACTTGGGACTTGACTTGAAAGTGACTTTAGGGACTCGAGACTCGACTTGAGACTTGAACTGTAGTGACTTGAGACTCGACTTCGACTTGACAATTACGACTTGAAGACAACACTGGTCAGTTCCTGTGGGTGGTCAGACAAGCAGGTCAGTGCTTTTTTTGTGACGGTACTGCCTGGTATGCAGTACTGGCACCTCCAGACACAGTACCAGCACCTCCAGTCAGAGCTCAACAACTTTTCCCCTGGAGTACCGACACCTTTTTTTTTTTTTTTACAAAAAAAGCACCCTCTAATGTTTTATGTCCATGTGTGGAATGAATTGTGTTACGTGCACCAGTGTGGAGATGATGTGTGATAAATGACATCCATGTTGGTACACATAACAAAATTTGCTGTGCGTGTGGATGATCTGTGGTGGGAGTGTTTCTGAGCGGTTTGGCGTGTGGGAGCGGGCTCAGGTTTGGGGGGATGACTCTGGCTGGGGGTACAGGCTTTGGGGTGGGGATGGGAGGTTTGGGGCATGGGAGGGGGCTGAAGACTGCGGCTGGGGATACAAGATCTAGGATGGGGTGGAGGATGAGGGGGTTTGGGTACAGGCTCCCCTCAATCCTCTCACAGTGCAGTGGCTCGGGGTCAGAGGGCAGGTCCCATAAGGGTCGGGGGGGGTCGGGGTCAGAGGGTAGGTGAGATTGCAGGTCCAATAAAGGGTCAGGGGTCAGAGGACGGGTCCCAGAGGAGGGGCCATCTAGGTGTGTGAGGAAGTGGTTCAGAGCCAGGTCTCCATACCGCACCGTGATTGGCTGGCTGCCGATTCTGTTGGCCAATGGGCGGTCGTAAGCCCCGTGGGTGAGGAGCGTCACGTGAGTCTAGCGAGCGTCGGAAAGCCGGCGGCTGCGCAGTCAGAGGAGCGAGCCTGCTGACGTATTTGAAGGACAGCTCCGTTAGCCTGTCAGCGTTCCGGCTGCGCGCTGGTGGGCGGGCTTGTGCTGGGATTGGCGCCTCTCGCGGGAAGTGGGGGCCTGCCGTTGCTATGACGGCAGTTGGCGGAGTCTCCGCCTTCCCGGGCGCCGCCATCTTGTTGTTGATTCGAACGGTCAGTAGCGGGCGAGGGGTGCCGGGAGCGAGCCCGGGTCCCAGCGCCGCGTGCCCCGGGCGGCAGGGAGAGCCCGGGCCGGTGAGCGGGGAACTGGGGCGGGGCGGGGCGGGGCGGCCCGGCCTTAGCTCGCTGCCCCGCCGTGTCCTGTCAGGGGCGAGCCGCTGCGCCGCCGGCCCCGGCTCTCTGGGGCCTGGCTGGGAGCGAGCGCCGTGCGAGCCCGGTGGGGATGCGGCGGGGCGGGGCGGTGCGGGGCCGGGTGCGGGGCGGTGCTCCGAGCCCGCCCTGCTCGTGTCGGTTAATGTGCCGGGCACCTCCCCCGGGGCCCCGCAGTCACCGACGCTCCCCTGCGGGACGCCGCCTGCAGCTTCCTTGGATTCGCTGGGATGCAGCGCGGCCCCGCGGGGGGAGGCTCCTGTGTCTGTTTCTCCCCCGCCCTTGGACAGTGTCTGTCGGTTTCTTTGTTTTACGGTGGCAAGTTAGTTTGCCTGCCGGCGCTGACAAGTTTGTCCCAAAACCCCATAGCCAGGGCTACTCAGCGTGCGGCCCGCGGTGCGGTTTGGGTTTATGCAGTGCTCAACATGTGCCCCACGGGTGGGAGCCAAAACAAAAAAGTAGTCAGTGTAACGATCTTCTGTTGATGTGTGTTTTAGTAGCTAAATTCCTGGACTGTCATTGTTCATTAAAAGTGCTGTCATAGGGGTGGAAATCGGGTAAATGTTGCATTTTATTAATATCAGCAGAACTGACTTAAACGGGCCCTGTGTGTTGTGTAGTCTTGTCTTAATCTTTGTATTCATGCCCCTCGGTGTGAACGAAGCTATTTGTATATTTTACATGTATATTTGCATGTATATGCAACCACACTTAAGTTGTGGCCCTTGGCATGTTCTGTGAGTATCAGTGTGGCCCCTGGGGCTTCCAAAGTTGAGTAGCCCTGCCATATGCCATTGTGCTTAGAGCAGGTTCTGTTTATGAGCTGTGCATATGCACCTGCTTAATTCAGAAAGATGTATATGTTCAGTAAATGCCACTCACTCAGGGAATCTGTGTTATAGTTAACATGACAAAGAGCTAGGGCTCAGATTCCTGTTTTAAAAAAATCTCTCATCTCAGTAGTGCTAAAACTGGTCTCTTTTGGGAGTAGGTGTATAACCCACTAGGCTGTTTCACTGTCAATGACTATGTAGTCGAGGTTGAGAGAGGGGTCTGTAGGAGTCTGTGCAGATCTTTTCCCTGTTCCTTAGTATTTCTTGGGTTATGATAGTTCAGCTCTGAGCTGTATCATTTGTTTTCATTTCAGAGCTTTGAGCTGTTAAACATGGCATGGTTTTAGAAGAGTAAACTCAAACTGTCTGTGTAGGCAACAGTAGGCTGAAATTGAACTGCAGTAATTCCTCATTTAACACTATAGATGCATTTTTGAAAATGTTTGTGCAAAGCGAAAACATGCTATGCGGGGTCAATTTTCCCATAAAAATAACGGAAAAAGTGGGAGTTGTGTTTCAGGTGGTGGTGGCAAAGTCAATTTTTTGTTGGTGCTGGGTAGTCAACTTCAACATTAGATACCTAGCAACACAAGTCGCCGCGGTTTGTTAAAACACAAAGGATAAACACATGAGTGAGCGGAGGAGTGCTGTGACCATGTGTATTCATCCACTCATGCGTATTACCACTGTTTTCACCAACTTATACTGCTGTGCGAAGTAGTCCGCCACTTGATTATTTTCGTGTTATTTCGGGGACGGTCGTGTTGTTCAAAAAACTGTCCCTAAAAAAAAAATCATGCTATTGCGAAAACGTGTTAAGTGGGCATGTGTTAGAGTAATTACTGTACATACAACTCGGGGTGCCTTTGGTTTTTTGAGTATGCTAGGCCAGAGGTCTCCAACCTTTTTTAAGCACAAAATCGCTTTTTAAATTTAAGTGCAATCCAAGATTTACCTCAAACTCAAATGCCCTTGCACTGCCCCTTCTCCAAGCCCCGCCCCTGCTCACTGCATCCTCCCTCTCTTTCACCAGTCCAGGGCAGAGGGTTGGGGCACAGACTCTGGTCTTGAGTTAAGTGATTTGGAGTGTGAGAGCAGCTCTGAGCTGAGCTTGGGACAGGCAGTTGGGGTCCTGGAGGGGGTTGTAGGTGCAGGCCCTGGGAGGCGTTTGGATGCAGGGGTTGGTTGGGGCAGGGGCTTGGGGTGTAGGGGGGGTTCATGACTGGGGTAGGGTTTCGGGATGTGGGCTCCAGCTGGGCACTGCTTACCTCAGATGATTCCTGGGTGCAGGTGCAGTGGGGCTAAGATAAGCTCACCCCTGTCCTGTCCCAACATCACTCCCAAAAGAAGACAGCAAACTCCATCTCAAGTCCTGTTGTGCCCTCTCTCTGCTCTGTGGAGATAGGATACAGAGTGGGAGAGGGGTTACTTTGACATCAGCGCCCCCTTCTCTCCCTCACCTGCCTTGTGCAGAGAGCAGCGGGGGAAGGGGCAGCTGAAGTGCTGGCACTTGAGTCTTGGCTAAATCTGTCAGTATCACCTGTCAGAGGCTCCAAGATCTACCAGTAGATCCCGATCTACTGGTTGGTGATCCCTGTGATAGATGCTAAGAATAAAGTGACTTGCACCTTATTTTAATATTGCACATGAAAACAATGTTAAAAGGATGAGGCAGTGCTAAAATTAAGGTTGCATGTCCAACCTTAGTTCCACCTCATTGTCTTCAGGCTATCATAATGCATATAGTTGCATGATCACACACATACCACTTGTTCCACAGGTTCCCTATCTCGTTCAGTACACAGGATGAATGGTGCTCATCATATTCAAGCCGGTGTCCTTAATCAGTTGGGATGTTGAGATCCAGTGCTTTTTTCCTGCCTGTCTCTGCCTGGTCCCAGGGTCTGGCTTTTTTACCATGTTCATCTTGTCTGCAAGTGGGCGAAAGTTAAAGCTTCCGTGAGAGCATTAACTAAATTTCTTGACCCTTGTGTATTTAAAATCACAACCTAATTGCTGCAGTTTTTGTGACTTATTACTCTGAATAGATGCATTCCCCCTCTCCCCCATGAATATAAAATCCAATATATAGCTTGTGTTAGTGATGTCTGTATGGATTCACCTGCTCTTGAGCTAGTGTGCTATCAGGAGCAGCCCTCCCCTGCTACAGGGGCAAGAACTAGGCTGGTTTTTCCCTTTGAAATTGTTTAGGATTTGCTAGTTTAACTGTTAAAATGTGAGGTTTCCTTCTTGTTTTTATAAGCTGGAAGCTATTGGATCACAGGTGTGGCTCTGTACTGATCATCCACTTCAGAACTTCTCCTACCCAGGCAGCCTCATTCATGCAATGGGCCAGTGAACACACACAATACTTAATCATATTTAGTCACTTCAGGCTTTTGTTTAAGGTGCTGTACCTCATTGGTTGAAAGAGCCTGCTAATTTTGGCTGCTCCACATGGCGCAGCTGAGGCCTAATTTTTCAGAAGTGCTGAGCGCTAGGGATGTGAATGACTAGTCACTTCCCCCTCACCCCTCTTGCTGCCTCTATCAGAAAGAGGCAGCAAGGAGGGGGAGAGGAAGGAGTGCTTGAAAGCGGCAGTACTGCACAGATCCTGGGGCCAGACCCTGGCTCCATGCAGCACTGTGGCTTTGAAACGCCGCTTGCAGCCTGAGGTCCCCAGCTGACCCCAGGCTACACACGATGTTTCAAAGCAGCAGCAACACATTGGGCCCAGGTCTCCCACGCCGACCCCAAGCAGCATGGGGTCTGACACCGTGCTCCCCGCGGTGTTACAAAGTGGCAGCGCCGCATGGATCCTGGGGTCGGCACTCCCCCGCTGACCCCGGGTTCCATGCAGTGCTGCCGCTTTGAAACGCCATGTGAAGCCTGATGCTGGGCTCCCTGCAGTGTTACAAAGTGGCAGTGCTGCATGGAGCCTAGGGTCAACTGGGAACTGTCCTGGGACTCGATGAAGCATGCCGCTGCCACTTTGAAACGCTGCGAGGAGCACGGGGCCAGCGGGAAACTGCTTGAGTCCCCTACTGCCCCTGTGCTCCCTGCAGCATTTTCTCCTTTGAAGTATAGCAACAGCCTTAGGGCAGTTGTTACACTTCAAAGGCGGAAGTGCTCTTATTGACTAATCGATTTGTCAATGCAAATTATATCAACTATTTGATAAGCCAAATAATCAAAATTTTACATCCCTACTGAGCACCTGGAGTTGCTGTTGAGACGGTCAGTTGTGGGAACTTTGCTGATTTCAAGTTGGGCACTCAAAGCTTCAGGTCGCTTCTGAAAGTATCTGCCAATTGCATCTAAGTGTGAAATCCTGGCCCAGTTGAAATTATAGAAATTCTGCATTGGACTTACCGAGGCCGGAATTTGCCCATAGGCCACTGCAATAACTTCAGGTATATGGGATAAATATTGCCACAGAGTTCTCCAAAGTAGCGGAAGGAAGACCAGCATATGACGTAACTAAGACGTTTGGGTCAATACTGAGTGTTGAATTTTGGGACTCGATAAGCTGCATGTTCATATTAAGGTTAGGTTAATTCTCCATTTTCTGTTTAAATTTGTCAATGTGCCAAGTTGTTGACATCATTGTTGGGCAAAATTTGAGTATTACCCATGGCTCTGAGAGTTCACTCTGTAACAGCTCAGCAGAGTTGTGCTCATTAGCTTATATGAAGTGTTGACTGGCCTGAAGACAGCTGCTTCTGCTTAGGTGTTCCTACGTTCTCTGAGAAGGCATCTCGCCTCAAAACCCTCCTTCCCCCGCAGAATAACAGAGTAAATTTTAAGGGTCCTTGGCAGGCTCTGAGATGGACAGCCTGGAGAAAGGGGAGCTTGTGAGGAAAATTCAGCAGAAATCTCTGTGGGAATCCTATCAAATGCTTAGTTTTCATGACAACTGGCAATCTAGGCTGCTGCTGTCTAGAAATGGAAGGAGCCTAGTGAGAGGTATAGAAAAGGGAGTTGTGGCTCAAGTTAAGGAGCAGACTGCCTAGACCTGTGGTCACCAACCTGTCGATCGCGAGGGCTCGACTAGTCGATCACGAGGCGTTCAGGGGCCCCCCCATTTCTCCCCACCCCCAAGAAGCCCCACTACCTACCTCCAGTGACGGTGAAGGTAGTGCTGGCTTCCTGCGGGGTATACAGAAGTCCTGCAGCTGCGTGCCACTTCCGGGGGTTCCGCTGGCTACTCCCCTCCCCTAGGTCTGTGGCGTGCTGGGGCTTCCCTGCTTTGCGGGAGGGGGAGTCAGCCCCGGAGGAGGCACGCACCGGGGCTTCCCTCCTCTGTGGGGGAATGGAGGGGGAAGGAGTCCCGGGAGGAGGCAGGTGTGGGAGACACCCTGTCCCCTGCTGCAGAATCCTGTCCCCTCTCCCACACCGTCACCCTGCCCCCACCCCAGCACCCTGCCCCAGCACCCACTAGCACCCTTCCCCAGTACCATGTCCCCTGCTTCCATCAGCACAGTTGGGGCCACATTAGTGAGGCTTGGGTTTTTTTTTTTTTTTTGGAGGGGTGGTTTTTTGCATCTCACTTGTGTGGCCCCCAACTGACTTTTCTGTGGGTCAGTGATCCCTGACTCAAAACAGGTTCCCTGCCCTTTTCATAAATAAAGACAATGCGGAAACATTTGTGTTTGACATAGTATTTTATTTAAAAATGAAGCCTGGCCAACAAACCCCCAATTGGGGCCAAGCCCCAATCTGGCCGCAGCATCATAACACTCCTGCACCCTCCCCCCAGACCCTAGATCTGAGCCTATCATACACTGGACCTCCGTGCTCTGAGCCCCTCTCATATCCCAACCCAAATTCCTGCACCCTCACATCCACAAGCCTGTGGCTTGCTTAGTACCCCAACCCTCCATCTGACCCCAACACGCCCCAGCCTGGAGCCCCCTCCCTGAGCCAGCGTCCCCTTCTCCACCTCCTGCATCCAAATTTCCTCCCAGAGCTTGCACCTCTCACCCTTCCCACACCTAAATCCCTTATTCCCACCCCAGAGCCCACACACCCTGTCTCAACCCAGTGAGGGTACGGCTAGACTGCAGGAGTTTTTCCAGGATTCCAGAGATATTTCGGAAAAACTCTTCTGCATCCAGGGATGCGGTTTTTTAGTGGAAGAGCAAACATGCTCTTTTGGTAACCCGTGTATTCCTTGTTCCACGAGGAATACGGGGGCTTCCAAAAGAAGGAGTTTTTCTGACATTTGGTTCAGTCTAGACAGGCCAAATGTCGGAAAAACCTCTTTCTACAGAATAATTAAAAAAAAAAAAAAAAAAAAAAACACAACAGCGCGGCAGTGTAGAGTGTATAAGGGCTGGGGGATAGCAAGTGATGGAGAGGAGGAGAATAGAGAGGGCGGGGCTTCAAAGAAGGGGTGGGGTCTTGCGGGAAGGATGTGGTGGTAGATCTTGGCTTGTTTTGACATTTAAAAAGTGATCTTGGGTATAAAAAGGTTGGAGACCAGTGGCCTAGACATTTTCACTATCCCTGATGTGTCTGACATGCAAAGTGGGAGGCTTGCCAGCAGTGTTCAAAGGCAGCAGTGCGGGGCAGCAGGTAGCTGACCAGGAGCTGCATGTAGCTGTTTGGAAAATGAGCTTATTGGTTACCCATTTAAATGGCTACACTCTTACATCCCTAATCTATACTATTATAAAAGGAGAGGTGTCTGTCACAGAGAACATTGGAGAATACACTGGAAGACTTGAGAAGTTTCTAGAAAATGCCAGAATGAGTGAGAAATGAGGAGCTGAGGGGAATCCTGTCCTTTGGCAGCAGTGGGCACAGTGGCAGGTGGCCTGGCGGGCCAGATTGGGCAGGGCGCAGCTGGAGCTCTTCCCCGCAGGCTGCCATTGGCGGGGGCTCAGGGCAGGCTTAGCGCCTCCCCAGCAAGTGGCGGGAAGCTGGCGGTGGTACCATGCAGGTCTGTGCCAGGTAGGGTGGGCGGCTTGTGGGCCTGGGCCCCGTGCTGCTCCTGCGTCCCAGGAGCAGCCTGTCCAGCAGGTGGGGGAAGTGGGGCAGTAGAGTGCAGTGGGATGCAGCACCTCACCATCCTTCAAGCAGGTGCTGCCCAGGGACAAAGCTACAAGATGCTGCGAGAGGTGGAGCTGGTGGTAAGTCCCTCCAGGTGTTCCTGCACCCTGCCCTCCTCCATGCTTGCCCCCGTGCCACCTGCTTGCCTGCCCTACCTCACTGCCACATCCTCTTGTCTCTGTCGCCACTCAGGCCTCTGCACTGCAGCCGTGAGGCAGAGCTTGGCTAGTTTATAATAAACTTATAAAATTCTTTATTAACTAAGAATGGAGATTTAAGTGACACTAAGCAAGAAAAAAGACAGGGCTGTTTACAAACAGAACATGCTTTCTAGTGACTAAAATTTAATTCTAGCAAGTTATGTATTTGCCTTAAAATAGTTTCTTGCTTACAGCAAATTCAGGAATGCCTCCCCTTCAGGCTAACAGGATCCAATCTTCACAGGCTCTGAGGTGCTGCTCTGTACGTCTCCTAACTAGTGGATAACTAGAATGTCTTGTTGTATCTCTTATGTTTTCCAAGGTCCGTTATCTTTGTCCCAAGGGCCAGGAAGATTTCCTGTGGGGTTCAGACTTGGACCCCTGTGTGCTTACTAAATTAATTCCTCTGTTGCTTGTGAGCTTGATTGCTGTGTTTATCTTGTATGTAAATATACTTTCTTTGTCCCCTGCTTTTGTCTAGGCCAGGCTGGGTTTCTGGGCTGCCTCCCAAATGCATTTTAAGAATACTTAAAAAGTATACCCATATACCTCTTTATACACAGCAATGTCCCAGGCTATTACTACCTGCCCAAAAGGATGCTACTATATTTTGCTGAGAATAGTGAGAGCGTTTGGGTTTCAGCAGACTGCTGCTGTGGAACATGGCTGTGAATTGGCCATGTGTAAGTATGGATCCCACACTGCTCTCTGCTACTTGTCCCTAGCACATCACAAGTAGCAGTGCAATTAATTGTGACGTTCTGAACTCAAAAGGATTCACAGTTGCCTGACATTGATAGGAGTTACTTTTGGCATTCACGGAACAGTTGAATATGGTCGACTGTTGCTTTTGGGTGGTTGGATCATATCATTATTCAGGCTTAGGATGATGAGAAATGGCTGCAGAACTTTTTGATGAGGTAATCTATCATCCTGGAACTGTGTGCTGAGCTTGCTCCAGCCCTGTGATACAAGGACATCCAAATGAGAGCTGCCCTCTGGTGGAGAAACATTTGGCAGTCACAATATGGAAGCTGATAGAAATGTAGCCGTGTTAGTCTGGTGTAGCTGAAACAAAAAACAGGACTATGTAGTACTTTAAAAACTAACAAGATGGTTTATTAGGTGATGAGCTTTCGTGGGCCAGACCCACTTCCTCAGATCAAATAGTGGAAGAAAAATTGTGACAATTTTCTTCCACTATTTGGTCTGAGGAAGTGGGTCTGGCCCACGAAAGCTCATCACCTAATAAACCATCTTGTTAGTCTTTAAAGTGCTACATAGTCCTGTTTTTTGTTTCAATATGGAAGCTGGTGATTCCAAACTACTATTGGTTGGCCGCAAATCATTTTGGAGTCAGGGAGTTGTCTCAGAGCGGTGTTAATGCAAGTGTGAAGGACCGTGGTTCTTAGCAGTGAATGTGTGAACTGGTGCATGACTTTTCAGAAGTGGGATTCCCTAACTGTGGAGGGGTGATAGCACGCATATCCCAATTTTAGCACGGGACCACCTTGCAATGGAGTACACCAGAGGAGGGGGTGGTACTTCAAAGAGTTGCAGGCACTTGTGGATCACCATGAGCATTTCACTGACATCAGTGCAGGGTGGTCCAGAAAGGTGCATGATGCATATATCTTTAGGAATGCCAGCTTATACAGAAAGCTGCAAGCAGGGGCTTTCTTTTCTGGACCAGAAGATTATAGTGAAGAATGTTGATATGCACATGGTGATGCACCCCCTTAATGCCATTGCTCAAGAATTGTTACATGAGCAGCCTGGATAGCAGTAAGGAGCAGTTCAACAATAGGCTGCATAGATGCAGGATGACTGTGGAATGTGCCTGTAGCTGATTAAAGGTGCACTGGTGATGTCTTTATTGCAGGTTAGACCTCAGTGAAAATATATCCATGGATATAGCAGTGTGTTGCACATTATACAGTGTTTGTAATGGAAAGAGTGAAAAGTGAGCTTGGGGTGAATTGCTGAGGCAGAACGCCTGGCTGCTGTCAGGACTGAGAGAGGTACAACAGGGGGCAATTTCTTTGAGGATGAGAACCAGTAATATATGTTGCTGTGCTCTGGACTACAGTACTTAACTCAAGTACTTAAAATCAAGTTTTGCAAGGAAGCACTTGAGATTTTTGTGGTCTAGGATTCAATGAAAGCAATGATTAAACTGTGTATTTGTTGCTGCCATCTGCTCACACAATTGCTGGGAGAGAGAGGAGCTACCAGAGGAGGACTGACTTTCAGTGCTGTGTATAGGTCCAGCTATCATTTGTAAAGATGTCCTGGGATGGAGTGAATGGGAGAGTCATCTCCTGGAACATGTCTTCCTTGCTCCATCTTGGGTGCTTTCTTACCTGGCAGAGATGCCCTGCCAGTGTGTAGGGGTGCCTCTGAAGGCCACATCTGCAGAAACAGAAAGAAAAATACACAGAAGCATGATTGGTAAGTAGACACACAGCATTGAATCAACACAGTAAAATACACCTCTAGTACCATGCCAATCACTTTCTCACTGGCCTGTGACAAACACACATGATGATGAACACCCCAAGCATCGTGAATTTACATGGGGGGGGGAGGGGGAACATTGTACATGAGGAGAAAAGCAATATGAAAGGGTCATGTGACTGTTGACTCGGGACAATATTCTAAGTTTTCCCACCCTTTTCCACAGTTGGGGGGTCTTTGTACCATTCCACTCTTGAGGGTAAGCAGGGGAGTGAGGGTGCATCTATTGCACACTTGCAACTTTTGATGCTCACCTTTGTATTACTTTGGATTCTGCATAAGTGACTGCAGAATGGTGTGTGAAAGTTTCTTTTCATGGGGAAAAGAACAAAGCAGCCGAGGCTGGCTAGACCCCTCCGAAGTGGAGAACAACTTCTAAGTGGCTTCACCACCGGGCAACCTCACCCTGGGTTTGACATTATCATTTGCCTCCCCCTGTTTGTCAATGTTCTTGTCTTCTGGGTTAGGTTGACTTTCTTCTGGCTCTAGTCCTGCTGAAGTAACCACAGCAGGGATGTTAAATTTCAATTAATCAGCTAATTGAGAAGTTGATGGAATTTCCATCCACTACTTGATTAGTAGGTAAGGGGGAGCACTCACTATCCCACTGCACCTCTCCCTTTGAAATGTACAAGAGCCACAGCAGCTCCTGTACATTTCAAAGGGAGAGAGGCAGAGGGAACCCATGCCAGTGGGGAGCAAAGCAGTCCCCACTGGCATGGGTTCCCCTCTGTTCCTCTTGCTTTGAAATGTACAAGAGTCATCTGCAGCTCTTGTACATTCCAAAGGGAGAGGAGCAGCAGCGGGACTGGCGCAAGTGGGACTGTTTCAATCCCTGTTCCTGCCATTTCCTCCTCTCCCCTGCCCTGGCCCCCTCCCCCGCCCCCATGGAGATGGTGCTGGGCGGGACTGGCGTTTTAAGCTCAGTACTCCAAGCACTGCTAAATACAAAATGGAAGAGATTGTTTAGCATAAGTTGTTAACAGAAGGGATGTCAACATATACGGTTGACTACACAATTAACTGATAAGCCTGAGTTTCCCAGACCTGAAGAAGAGCTCTGTGTAGTACGAAGGCTTGTCTCTTTGACCAACAGGAGTTGGTCCAGTAAAAGATAATATCTGACCTCCCTTATCGGTTTAAAATCTTATCACTCTGACCACTGTCTTGATTCTCTCCCTAACCCTCATGGTTCAGTTATGACATAACTTGAATTAGAGATGTTAACAAAAGCTGGCTTCCTGTGTGTACTGACTCCCGCCTGCCCTTCACCCCTACGCTGGTGCCTCTCTATCAGAGCAGCAGTGAGGGAGGCATCAGCTCCTGCCTCTTTTGCCCCCCCACACTTGCTGCTTCAAGGGGGGGAGGGTACGTGTAACTGTTAAGATTAACCGATGAGCCCAGACTTATTGGTTAATTGTGTAACCAGGTGCACGTTGACATCCCTACTCTGAATATCTCTGTATCCTATTGGCAAGTGCACATTTCAGATGGCATGAACATTATTCATCTTCTTGGGATATAGCTACATAGCAATGTTAGCTTGTGCTAATGGGACTCGAGTCAGCTGACCTGTGTCAGGAAACCCAGGGCTTGAGTATCTAGGCTAAGGATTTTCTGACCCATGCTCAAACCCAGTGCTCTGGAATCACATTGCCGCGTGCAGACCTGAGTCAGTGTGCCTAGCGCCACCCCCCACCAGTGTCAACATTCTAGCCCAGTGGCTTTCAAATTCTTTGAGCTGAGTCCCCCATTTGAGTTAAACATTTTTGGATATACTCCCCATCCCAGACAGAATGAGGTGGGTGCAGCCCACAGTTTGAAAACTGTGGGAAAGTTCTACTGTCCACGCTTTTGTCGAACGGTGGTGCTGCTCTGGAGGGGACTTGGGCCCATAAGGAGGACACAAGCTGCATAATGAGCTTTGTGTGAGGGCTGTCTCAGTAGCATGACTGCAGTTGGAGAAGGCTTTGTACTAAACACCATCTAATGTGTGAAGTGTGATGGATTACATTGGCAGGAAAATGCCCATGTGCACCTGTTTTCAGGGTAATTAGGACACCAGTCTCCAGGGCTGTCAAACTATTCAAATGAAATTCTGCAGTTCCTAATCTTTAAATGGGACATTCAATGAAGGCATTTTTATTTGATGGTGTTTTTTAGTTAGTCTGTTTCGAAGTTTGACATGTAGGTTTCTGAGGGAATACACACACATCCCTCCCCCAGCCTGGCTGCTGCCTCCTAGGGTTGTTAGCGTGTAGTCGTTAACATGGTTAACTGATAAGCTTGGGCTTACCATTTAATCCTCACAACTACATGCAAGGGGGGGAAGCAGGAGCCAGTGTGGGGGGCCTCCCCTCCCCACTGCTGCCTTTGATAGAGAGGCAGCATCGCAGGAGCTGGAGGATGCAGGTGGGAGCTGGTACATGTGGGGAGCTGACTTTAAGTCAACCATCTCTTTGAACTCCTTCAATTACAATCTCTAAGTACAGGGGTGGGCAATAATTTTGGAAGGAGGGCCACTTCACTAATTTTGGAAGTGGCTGCAGGCTGACCCAGAAGGGGTGGGGCCTCAGGCAGAAGGGGCGGGGTCGAGAACTACCCTGCTGGGTACTATGATCTTATTTTCTGAACCAGCTGCAGCTAATAAGATCAGTTTAATTTAAATTATGAAACAGATCAAGCATTTTAACTTTCTCATGTTAGTTTATCAAACTTCATTTTAAATAAAGTAAAATATTATGTCCAACACAAAGGTTTCAATGTTTTCTTTATTTATGAGAGGGGTGGGGAACCCTTTTTGGGTCTGGGGTCAATGACCACAAAAAAAATCAGTTGCGGACCTACACAAGTGAAAAGCAAAATCTCCAAAACCCCCCCCAACGCTCACTGATGTGGCCCCACTGAGACCGCTCACTCCTCTATAAATAGCTAGAAGTCCTGTGGCACCTTATAGACAACAGATTTATTGGAGCATAAGCTTTCGTGGGCCCAGGCCTGGCATGGAGGTGCTGCTACTGTGGGCTGGGGCCGGGCACGGAGGTGCCGCTACAGTGGCCAGGTGGCCCGGGGCTGGCTTGGAGGCACTGCTGTGGCCTGGGGCTGGCCCCAGAGGCATCGCTATCCCGGCCAGGTGGCCCGGAAGCGCTGCTACTGCATCCAGGTGGCCCGGGGCCAGCCCTGGAGACACCGTGGCAGCAATGCCTCCAGCCTCTGGGGCCTGCCCCAGACCACATAGTGACACCTCCGGGGCTGGCCCTTTTGAGGAGCTTCAGCTTCTGCAGCGGCTGCAGGGAGTGGTGGAGGGGCAGGGCTGAGCTCCTCTTCTCTCCCCTCCCCCTCCCCTCCACCCACGCATGCCCCTTGGGGGCGGGGCCTGTAATTGCCTCGCTGGCCAAATCAAAGCCCAAGGTGGGCCGGATTCGGCCCGCTGAGGCTTTTTCCCCACCCCTGTGTAAGCACCTACGTGAGGAACGAAGGTTTACTAATGGGCTTTTCAGTCTAATAGAGGTCTAAATGATCCAGTGGCAGGAAATTGAAGTTAGACAAATTCATGTCAGAAATAAGACCTACATTTTTAACAGTGAAGGTAATTAGAACAATTTATGAGGCATCATGGTGGATTCTCTGCCACTGGCAGTTTTTTAAATCAAAATTGGATGTTTTTGTAGGAACAATTTTGGGGGAAATTCTCTGGCCTGTGGTACATGGGACAGCCGAGTAGGTGATCATAATGGTCTCTTCTATCTTTTGATGCTATGAAAACCTGTTAATCAAACAGCTGTTTTATTACACATGATCTCTGCTTTCTATATGGTTTCTTTCTGCTATCTTAACCACATGTTCAAATTCTTAGAGTTTGCAAAACTAAAAAAGGAATGTAGAACTTCTGTGGTGTTAGTTAAATCTCTAATGGAAAAGAATTGAAGAATTCCACAAGGAAATATTTCATCAACTTCCACCTCACCATCAACCTTAGCCTGGACCAGTCCACACAAGAGATCCACTTCTTTGACGCTCCATCCCCGCCAGGCACCTGTGGGGGGCTGCTGGCTCCCAGCCTGAGTGAGGCAGGTTGCAGCGGCCCCTGCCTGGGGTGGGGAGAGTGTGCTTAACCCTCTTCTCCCCCCCCCCACACTTCCTTTAATTGGTTAAATTTAGTGTTTGGCACTTCGTTTAACCAGTTAATCAATTTTACATCCCTAAATGAAAATACCTTAGTGAGCTAGAATGCTGCTAGCTCCTGATCAGCAGCTGCTCGAGAGAATGAGGGCACAACGAAAGCTGCCCCATGAATTAGTTATGTTTCAGGTGACTTAAGAAGATCACATGGAGAAAAGCATCTGCTGGTGCGTTGGCTTCTTCCAGTGAATATAAACTTGCAGGAATTTTCATCTGCAGGGGAACAGGCCAGGCTTGTCAAAATCCGTATCAGGGAGGTGAAACCGTGGGGTGGCTGGACTGTCAAATCCCCAGAATCGGTTAGTCCTAGGGGGACACTTCAAAATGATTCCCCCTTGAAGATCTGTAAGAACACTTGGTAGTGGGAGTGCTTATTCTAAATTAGTGTTTATTTCTAACCAGAGGGAGGAGTTCCTGGTCTCTCTCTTTGGAAGAGGCAGAAAGAGTTGCTGAGGCTGAAGATGCATGTTTGTAATAAGTAGTTTTGATTAAAAAATGCTGGTGCAAACCTCTCAAGTTCTTCAGGGTGCTGGAATTCCTAATATGCCCTTTCATGGTGAAGGGGGGACAGTCCAATCTGTGCATTCCTGTTGTTGGAGGGGAAGTGGACACCCATGCTCACAGAGGAGCAGTTTGGGGGGGACAGGAGATTGTGCTATGTTAGATGCCAGCTGTCTTGACTCCCTTTTTCTAAGAGTTTCTTCTCAGTCTGCTAGCTTGTTAGGAAATAGGACCTGGTTATCTGGAGAGTCAATTTAGTCTAACCTTTAGTCTCCAACTCAAAGAATACTTTCAACACAACACTGAACAGCACACTGACACACAGATACCCTCCCACCAACAGCACAAGAAGAACTCCACATGGACTCCTCCTGAGGGTCGAAATGACAGTCTGGACCTATACATAGAATGCTTCCGTGGACGTGCTCAGGCAGAATTGTGGAAAAACAGCATCGCTTGCCTCATAACCTCAGTCGTGCAGAATGCAATGTCATCCACAGCCTCAGAAACAACTCTGACATTATAATCAAAGAGGCTGACAAAGGAGGTGCTGTTATCATCATGAACAGGCCTGACAACCAAAAGGAGGCTGCCAGACAACTCTCCAATACCAAATTCTACAGGCCACTCTCCTCAGATCCCACTGAGGAGTACACTAAGAAACTGCACCATCTGCTCAGGACACTCTCTACACAAGCACAGGAACAAATCGACACACCCTTAGAGCCCCGACCGGGGTTATGCTATCTACTACCCAAGATCCACAAACCTGGAAATCCTGGACGCCCATCATCTCGGGCATTGGCCCTCTCACTGCAGGACTGTCTGGATATGTAGACTCTCTACTCAGACCCTATGCCACCAGCACTCCCAGCTATCTCCATGATACCACTGACTTTCCTGAGAAAACTACAATGCATTGGTGATCTTCCAGAAAACACCATCCTAACCACCAGGGATGTAGAGGCTCTCTACACAAACATCCCACGTATAGATGGAATACAAGCTGTCAGGAACAGTATCCCTGATGATACCACAGCACAACTGGTGGCTGAGCTCTGTGACTTTATCCTCACACACAACTATTTCAGATTTGGTGACAATATATACATCCAAACCAGTGGCACCGCTGTGGGCACCCTCATGGCCCCACAATATGCCAACATTTTTATGGCTGACCTGGAACAACGCTTCCTCAGCTCTCGTCCACTAATGTCCCTTCTCTACCTATGCTACATTGATGACATCTTCATCACATGGACCCATGGGAAGGAGACTCTGGAAGAATTCCACCACAATTTCAACAGCTTCCACCCCACCATCAACCTCAGCCTGGACCAGTCTACGCAAGAGATCCACTTCCTGGACATCACGGTGCAAATAAGTGACGGTCACATAAACACCACCCTATACCGAAAACCTACTGACCTCTATGCCTACCTTCATGCCTCCAGCTTCCATCCCGGACATACCACATGATCCATTGTCTATAGCCAAGCACTAAGGTACAACCACATTTGCTCCAACTCCTCAGACAGAGACCAACACCTACAAGATCTTCACCAAGCATTCTTTAAACTACGATACCTGCACGAGGAAGCGAGGAAACAGATTAACAGAGCCAGACGTACCCAGAAGCCTCCTACTACAAGACAAGCCTCCTGCTACAAGAAAGAAACCAACAGAACACCACTAGCCATCACCTGCAGTCTTCAGCTAAAACCTCTCCAGTGCATCATCAGTGATCTACAACCCATCCTGGACAATGATCCCTCACTTTCACAGGCATTGGGAGGCAGGCCAGTCCTCGCCCACAGACAACCCACCAACCTGAAGCAAATTCTCACCAGCAACTATACACTGCACCACAGTAACTCTAACTCAGGAACCAATTCATGCAACAAACCTCAGTGCCAACTCTGCCCACATATATACACCAGCGACACCATCACAGGACCTAACCAGATCAGCCACACCATCACTGGTTCATTCACCTGCACATCTACCAACGTAATATATGCCATCATGTGCCAGCAATGCCCCTCTGCTATATACATCAGCCAAACTGGACGGTCCCTATGTAAAAGAATAAATGGACACAAATCAGATATTAGGAATAGCAATATACAAAAACCTGTAGGAGAACACTTCAATCTCCCTGGACACCTAGTAGCAGATTTAAAGGCAGCCATCCTGCAGCAAAAAAACTTCAAGACCAGACTCCAAAGAGAAACTGCTGAGCTACAGTTCATCTGCAAATTTGACACCATCAGTTTAGGATTAAACAAAAACTGTGAATGGCTAGCCAACTACAAAAGCAGTTTCTCCTCTCTTGGTGATTACACTTTCAGATCAGCTGCTAGAAGTGGGCCTCACCCTCCCTGATTGAATTAACCTCGTTATCTCTAGCCTTATTCTGGCCTGCATATTTATACCTGCCTCTGGAAATTTCCACTACATGCATCTGACGAAGTGGGTCTTGGCCCATGAAAGCTTATGCTCTAGTACATCTGGTAGTCTATAAGGTGCCACAGGACTCCTTGTCGCTTTTCTAGAATTCCTTTCTGTACCTCCTTGGAGCTGGCTTATATGCTCGCTAGAGTAGAGGAGATGAACTGTGTTGCACAGGGGGAGAGGGCTGCAGTTCTGTAGCTCAGCCTGCTAGTATTTCCACGACTGGGAAATGGTGTGTTGCCTGCTTCTGTCTCTCTCTGTTGAACACTGCTCTTACTCACTAGATCGGATCATTGAACATGCTTTCTGAGTGTTAGATTTACCTAAAGGTATTTTTCTTTTAAACTAATTAGTTAGTTCCGTGCCAAAGGCTGGGTGGACCCTGATTTTGTTTTAAACCAGGTTTAATTGAAGTCAATTAAGAACAAGTATAAGCACACCAAAATAAGCCATTATTAAACCAAAATCAGTGTCTACACACCATCCCATTTACGTAGACAAAGCCTATGACGTATGATCCATACCAGGTGTTCCGTCTCAACTCTATCATTTCTTTAGCAGTGGTTCATGAGTCCCCAGCTGCTCCTCCCGGCTCCCCAGTATAGATCTCTAATCTACAAAGTGTAAGGGTTTTCATGCCTCCAATACAATTTCATTGGCTGTCATTTTTGTTTGAATTTCTGTCTTCTCCAGTCCTCCTTTTTAAGATGAAACCTGCCTAAGAATGGGGGAATTCCCATTTACCCCGTTGACTGCACTGAATGTCCCTGTCAAAGCAAAGCTCTGCAACTGACCGGTCCAGGAGTGCCAGGACATTGCACTGATTTCATTGTCTTGTTGCTTGATTACAGCAAGGGCAAGCAATGAATAGATTACAGACTAAAGGCCTGGTTGCATGTCATCTCTTCCCCATTCCTTTCTCCAGCCCTATCTTTGCCTTAGTGGTGATTCCCTGCTTGTGCCTATCAAAAGAAGGGATCGTTATTTGATAATGGCAGCTGAGGTCAGGAAGGCATGCAATTACCTGATTTCAGGGGAAGTCCGGCACTCTAGAGCTCACCCTCTGCTCCAGTGGCCTAGCCAAGCCCCCACTCACTGAGGCCCTCCAGTTTCTGGTCAAACTTCCCTTGCATAAAATGGAGCAGAGTCCAGTGACCTGTACTAAAGTTAGCTCTGGCCTGCAGTTCTGTAACCGGCAGAGCTCTTCCACTGCCTGTGATAGTTTGAGAGGCCCTGTCACCATCAGAGCTGCAGTCTGTGTGTCCTGGAGACATTTTCTTTGGTGCTTTTGTTCTTCTCAGTCTTCTTGAGTGTGTTTTATGGTCCCTCGTTCCCTGACATGAAAGCATCGCACATGCTAGCCTGCAGCAAGTCAGTCGCTGCAATGTAGAGGGAAAGGAAAGGAGATAACTGATCTCCTAACACAGGAAGGTCTTCCCCCATCATTAAACCAGCTTCCTTTGGGGAGGGAGCTGAGAAGGCCATCTGCGTGCCTATGGGTCTGAGTGGAAAGTGGGCTGGAGGTCACTTCTAGGTTCACAGTCTTTGAGCAGAGTCTCCTTGTTGAGATTGAGTTAATATCTATGCTATGTCAATACGGGCACAGCCAGCATTCTGCCAGTGACTTTGTTCCACAGGCATCTTGAGTGATGCACACTACAGGAGTGTGTCCTTCCTGGGAGGCTATCTTGATTCCTTGCAGTATGTCCTAACCCTCTGTGAGTAGCTTGGATCTGAAAGTTGTGCTAAATAGAAGGAAGTGTGCGTATGTTTGGAGTAGTTTAAAAATAACCTGTATCCAGTGGAGATTTTTTTAAACTTTGAAAATGAGCCAAGAGTGAGAAGCTACCAGTGGCCTCTCCAGATCTCATCTCCCTGGAGTTGTCTGGCTTGTGTGCTACACATTCTCTCCTCACTTTTAAGATCTGAGGCTGGTACTGGAATATCTGGGCTGTGTTCGAATCAGCTTAGAGCAGTGATGGGCAACCTAAGCTACTGAGTGGGCCGCAATATTGTCATAACCAAGAAAGTCTCCCAGGATAGTGTAGACTTGCTAATTGTGCTTGGGGACCTAGAATTTGTGGGGTGTGCCAATTGAACTGTAGCACCACTTTGGATTCAGAGGGAGCACATGGTTGTGTGCAGTCAGCACACGCCTCACTTCACGTGCCCTTGTTTTACATGCGTGTCACTTAGTGATACTGGTAGGAAAAAACCTGTGTGGATGGAAACCAGCAGAATCGGGCAACTTTTTGGTGTGGACAACAGTAAACAGAATATCTTGTGGACCACATACAGAACCCCAATGGCCACAGGTTGCCCTCCACTGGCTCGGAGGAAAATCTGTGGGGTCCATGTTGGCAAACATATGGTACAATCTCTGTTCATGTGCATATTTTGTTGACTGTCAGGCCTAAGCACTGGGGTGTGCTTAGCAGGATTCTTCCATCTGTTTCAAACAGAACTATGGTTGCTGCATTCTCCTTCCCCCAGTCCACACCCCTTAGTGTAGGTGGTGCGTAAAGGCTAGAGTCAGAGATGGGATTCAGGAAGGCTGAAAGAATTGGGTTTGTTTAGTTTAGAAAAGAGAAGATTATGGGGGGACATGATAGCAGTTTTCAGGTACCTAAAAGGGTGTCATAAGGAGGAGGGAGAAAACTGGTTCATCTTGACCTCTGAGGATAGAACGAGAAGCAATGGGATTAAACTGCAGCAAAGGAGGTTTAGGATGGACATTAGGAAAAGTTCCTAACTGTCAAGGTAGTCAAACACTGGAATAAATTGCCCAGGGAGGTTGTGGAATCTCCATCTCTGGAGATATTTAAGAGTAGGTTAGATAAATGTCTATCAGGGATGGTCTAGACAGTATTTGGTCCTGCCATGAGGGCAGGGGGCTGGACTCGATGACCTCTCGAGGTCCCTTCCAGTCCTAGTATTCCATGATTCTATCTATGATTTGTACAGTGCAGCAGGAAAGTGACTTTAAGTTATCCTGGTCTTCCCTTAGAAAGATTTGTATGTGTAACAGCAAAGAACTAAGTTCCTGTAGAAACCTGTAGCTTCATCTTGCTTAAAAGCACGTGTTGGGCTATGAGACCTACAGTTGATTACCAATATGCCTGAGCTAAATTGCTTGACAGGAGCCTAACCTTAAAGGAGGGGCAGCTTGCTCCCAATCCATCTTTTTATTGGAAACCTTTTCTTCAAGTGCTTACGCTGACTCCACTGTAGGTATGCGCACCCACATATGCAGCTGTTGGAGATTTTTGCCTTAGTGGTACCCATAGGGCCAGAGGTACCCTTTAGCATGCTGAGGTATATCAGGTGCCACCAACCCATGCCCTTTCAGTTCTTTCTTACTGCTTGTGGGGGTCAGTTGGCGTGCCTCTTTTGCTTGGTTTCTGAGGGGTAGCCGTGTTAGTCTGTTTCAGCAAAAACAAGGAAGAGTCCAGTGGCACTTTAAAGACTAACACATTTTTTAGGGCATAAGCTTTTGTGAGATGCAACTCACTTGCTACTCTATATGTACTGTAACCCCTGGACCAGTTTCTAGGCCATTAGAAACATCCTTGAGAAAACCCTGTTGCTTGACGCTTTAAGAGTAAGTCTCAAAGCAAGGGCAACCCCCCTGTAGGAATAGTCCAGACTGAGCTGTGGGAGAGTTGATTGGTTTGTCTGCTGCATACTTGTGGCCTCCATCTTGACAATGTTCCAGTGTGACGGCGAGTCGGGGTTCCTCCGATCATGCAGCCCCGTAGCAGCAAGAACAGACTCTGTCAGCCAGTAGAATAGAGAGGGTTTATTGCTTTTCCAGGATGCAGCACAGCCTGCACGTGACATGGCTACAGGAGTCTGGGCCAGGATGCTCTTGAGGTGGGGTGCCTCAGCCCTTAGACTCCCAGCCCCCCTCCTTAGTCTGTCTCCTTCATGATTCCAGCCAGAAACTGACCCTTCCCCGAACACTCACTTCCTTTGTTCCATCCCTTCCCTTAACCGGTAGGACCGCTTTGGTCACTGTCATGGGGGCCCTCAAGGCGCCCCCCGTTGGGCAGTGTTTACAGACAGAGGCCAGTAGGGGTCGCCCACAGCCCAAGCATAGCAACCAGCAAGGTACTGACACTACATCACACATCTACCCCCTCCGAGAGCGAACTGAGTGGGGCCATTCTGCCTGTGGCCTGGGGAAGTTTGGTCCCCCCCTCCCCCTCATGGGATAGCGCGTTGGCTATGATGTTAGATTTCTCTTGACATGGATCACTTCCGTGTTGTAGTCCTGCAGGAGCAGGCTCCACCTCAGCAGCTTGGCATTGGTCCCTTTCATCTGGTGCAGTCAGGTCAGGGGGCAGTGGTTGGTATACACCGTGAAATGCCGGCCAAACAGGTATGGCTGCAGCTTTTGAAGGGCCCACACCATTGCCAGGCACTCCTTCTCTATGGCCACGTAGCTCTGCTCCTGGGGCAGTAGCTTCCTGCTCAGGTACATGATGGGATGTCGCTCCCCCATCTCGTCCACCTGCATCAGCACCGCCCCTAGCCCAGTGTCTGAGGCATCGGTAAACACGGTAAAGGGCTTGTGGAAGTCTGGATTTACAAGCACGGGGCCTTGACCAGGGCCGCCTCCAGTGTGCAGAGAGCCTCCCAGCACTGCTCTGTCCAGACCACCCTGTCGGGCCTCCCCTTTCTGCACAGCTCCGTGATTGGGACAGCGATGGAGCTGAAGTTGGGCACAAACCTCTGATAATACCCTGCCATCCCAATGAAAGCCTGAACCTGCTTCTTGGTCTGGGAACAGGCCAGTCTCTGATGGCCTCCACTTTGGCCGGCTCTGACTTCAAGCAGCCACTCCCCACCTTATGGCCCAGGTAGGTCACCTCGGCCATCCCGACCTTGCACTTCCCAGCCTTTACAGTCAGGCCAGCGCCCCCGCAGCTAGGCCAGCACCTGACTGACCTGGGACACGTGGTCCTCCCAGGACTGGCTGAAGACACAGATATCATCGATGTATGCTAGGGCAAAGTTCTCCATTCCCTGCAGCAGTTGGTCCACCAGACACTGGAAGGTGGCTGGTGCCCCCTTGAGGCCGAAGGGCAGGACCAGGAACTCATAGAGCCCCACCGGGGTGATGGAAGCCGATTTCAGCCTGGCCTCAGGGTATAGCGGCACCTGCCAGTAGCCCTTGGTGAGGTCGAGGGTAGTCAGATAGCGAGCTCCCCCAGCTTGTCCAGGAGTTAGTCAGGCCTAGGCATGGGGTATGTGTCAGACACCATGATGGCATTGAGCTTCCGATAGTCCACGCAGAACTAGATCGTCCCGTCCTTCTTGGGAACCAGAACTACCGGAGAGGCCCAGGGGCTGGAAGATGGTTGGATCACCCCTAATGCCAGCATGTCCTGGACCTCTCTCTCCAGGTCCTGGGCCGTCTTCCTCGTGACTCTGAATGGGGAGCAGCGCACCAGAAGGTGGGTACCCAGTGGACAGCCAGGTTGGTGAGACCAGGCTTGTCGGAAAACAGATGCTGGCGGGAGCGCACCACCTCTCGGATCTTGGCCTGCTGGGCTGGGGTGAGCTGGTCCAACTGGGAAATTGACTCCAGCGAAGAGTCTGCTCCAGTCCCAGGGAACAGACCCACTAGGGGATCCTCCCCCTGCTCCTCCCAGGGCTTGCACACTGCCAGCACTAAGTTCTCCCTGCCCCAATATGGCTTCATCATGTTAACATGATACACCCTCTGGCCGCGCATCTGGCCAGTTAGCTCCACCACACAGTTCACCTCGTTCAGCTACTTAACAACCTTGAAGGGGCCGTCCCAGGCTGCTTGCAGCTTGTTCTTCCGCACGGGGATTAGGACCATGACTTGGTCCCCAGTAGCATAGGTGCGGGCCCGTGCATTGTGGTCATACCAGACCTCCTGCTTCCTTTGGGCCCTGCTCAGGTTCTCTCTGGCCAGGCCCATGAGCTCAGCGAGTCTTTCCCGGAAAGCCAAGACGTGTTCCACCACTGGCTCACCCTGCAGAGAGGCCTTCCCCTCCCACTCATCTCTTAGTAAGTCCAAGGGTCTCCTCACCCGCCTCCCGTACGTCAACTTGAACGGTGAGAACCCCGTGGACTCCTGGGGCACCTCCCTGTATGTGAACAGCAGGTGGGGTAGGTACTTGTTCCAGTCCTGCGGGTACTGATGCATAAAGGTCCTTAGCATCTGCTTCAGAGTCCCATTGAATCTTTCCACCAGCCCGTTGGTCTGGGGGTGATACGCCGAGATCCAGGTGTGCTGGACCCCGCACTTCTCCCACAAGCACCGGAGCAGGGCCGACATGAAGTTGGATCCCTGGTCCGTGAGGACCTCCTTGGGGAACCCCACCCTGCTGAAAATGGTCAGCAGTGCGTCTGCCACCGTGACTGCCTCGATAGAGGGCAGAGCTACGGCCTCAGGATAGCGGGTGGCAAAGTCCACCACCACCAGGATGTATTTCTTCCCCGTCGGGGTCGCTCTGCTGAAGGGTCCCACAATATCCATCGCCACCTTCTGGAAAGGCTCCTCTATGATGAGTAGGGGCCTCAAAGCAGCTTTTCCTCTATCCTGGGCTTTCCCCACCCTCTGGCAGGAGTCGCAGGACCGGCAATACCGCTGCACGGCCGCAAATATCCCCGGCCAGTAGACGTTTTGGAGCAGCCTCAGCCGGGTGTGCCAGATCCCCTGGTGTCCCAAGAAGGGGATGTCATGGGCCAGGTACAGCAGCTTGCGGCGATACTCTTGAGGAACTACCAGCTGCCGCTGGAGCCCCCATACCCCCACCTTCCCTGGGGGGAGCCATTCCCGGTACAGGAATCCCCGCTCCCACAGGAACCTCTCCTGGCAATCTCCCCCTAGGGGCTGAGCTGCGCCCAAGTCAGCCCAGTCCCTCAGGGTCCTCAAGGAGGGATCTGGCTGCACTTCAGCCTGGAATTCAGCAGCTGGGGCAGGGATGGGGACCTGTTCTCTCTCCCTCCCCCCTGGCCACTTCTTGGGTCCGGAGTTCCAGCTCGGCCGAGCTCTGTGTCTGCCGGGATAGGGCCCCGAGCCCCCTGCTGGGAGCCCTCCCTTGGATCGGGGTCGCCAGCCCCTCACTGGCTCTGGCTATGGGTGGTGACTAAGGCCCTGTGGGGTCCGTCTGGCCATTCCTCTAGGTCCCCCTCCCCCCTCATCAGCACCTCCGTGGGCAAGTGCCGGTGCACCCCCACATCCTTGGGGCCCTCCTTGGCCCCCCATTTCAGATGCACCCGGGCTATGGGCACCTTAAACAGGGTCCCATCTATGCCCGTCAGGGTCAGCTGAATGTTGGGTACCATACAGTCTGGGGCCACTACCTTGGGCCGGGCCAGCGTCCCCTCCGCCTCCGTGTCCCAGAAACCCATCACCTTCCTGCCATCCACCTCCAGGGGCATGAGGCACTTGCTCCACAAGGGTCTGCCTGTCCCCCACCCAGTACACGGAGAGACCTGCCTCCGGAGCGTCAGGTCTCTGGGCGGGGTTGGCTGAGCCGCCTTCCCCCTGCTTTGAGCTGAGGTTTGCCTGCCGGCCCCTGCCTCTGGGGCAGCCTGCCCTTCTCTCCGCTCCAGCCACCTAACCCTGGAAAGTCTCAGGTCGTGGGACCTGTCCTCGTGCCTGGTGCACTGAGCCCTCTTGTGGCCTCTTTGCCCACAGCGATGGCAAGTTAGGACCTGCATGTCCCTTCGGGCCGGCTCCGCCCAGGCCCTGGCTGTTTCTCTGGGGCGTAGACGGTTGGTCCTTGTCTCTTGGGCTCGCCTTGTAGGTGATTTTCTCCATTGCTCAGCTGAGAGCTGGTCTCTGCGCGATTCCCTTTCTCTCCGGGACTCCCATTCACAAACTCATCCGCCAGCTTCCCGGCCTCCTGGGGGTTCTCTGGCTTCCGGTCCTTGAGCCACAGCCTCAGGATGGGCAGGCACGCTTCATAGAACTGTTCCAGCATCATCAGCTTAAGTAGGTCTTCCATGATCTGGGCTTTGACCCCAAACACCCACTTGTGGCAGTATTGCGCCAGGCGGGAGGCCATATCTACATAGGTCTCCCGTTGCCCCTTCTGCACCCCCCAGAACTTCTTCCTGTATGTTTCCGGGGTTAGTCTGAACTTGTGCAGCAGAGCCTCCTTGACCCGTTCGTAATCACCCAGCTGCCAATCCTCCAGCTGGTTGAGCACCCCTGCGGCCTCCTGATCTAGCAAGGGAGTGAGCTGTTGGAGCCAGTCCGCTGGGGGAATCTGGTGCAGTTCACAGGCCTGCTCAAAGCAGCTAAGGTACCTGTCCATGTCCCCCACATTTTTACACTGGGCCAACACGAGCTTCTCAAAGCATCTGGCCGCCCTGGGCCCCCTGGGGTCCTCCCCACTCACCGCAGCCAGGGCCCCTTGGCTTCTCCGCTCCACCATGGCCAACTCATGCTGCTGCTGCCTCTCTGTCCTGGCGTTCCTTCTCTCGGTCCTGTACCTCCAGTTCCTTCATCCGCAGCTCGATGTCCAGCCGCCGTAGCGCTGCCGGGCTGAACTCCGCCCTGGACAAACCGCTGCTGGTAGAGCGTGGCCTGGTGGGCACCGCGTCTCTCTGGCGGGCTCCAGCCCTCCGTCCAGTCTGAGAGCCTGAGACACTCCCAGGGGGTGTCTGGCTGCTCCTCAGTGGGACAGGATCCAGGCCCTTGGACGAATCATTCCCTTCCAGCCGGGCAATCAACTGGGCCTTGGTTGCTTTCCCCATGGGCAGGCCCCTCTCTCTGCACAGCCCCACCAGATCTGCCTTCAGGAGTTGGGCGTAGGCCATCTCCCCGCCGATCCCCGGGGTGTAGACTCACCGACCGAGTGCTGCAGCACCCACGACTCCCCAGTATCGCTTCACTTTGTCTCCAGCATGTCTGGCCCTTGCAAGCCCCTTCCTTCTCCTGCTCCTCTTCACTCACTGCTGGAAGCTCCATCCACAGGGTGCAGTGCATCCCACCCCTGACACCAGTGTGATGGCGAGTCGGGGTTCCCCTGATCCTGCAGCCCCGTAGCAGCAAGAACAGACTCTGCCAGTGAGTAGAATAGAGAGGGTTTATTGCTTTTCCAGGATGCAGCACAGCCTACACGTGACGTGGCTACAGGAGTCTGGGCCAGGATGCCTCAGACCCCTTGAGATGGGGTGCCTCAGCCCTTAGACTCCCAGCCCCCCTCCTTAGTCTGTCTCCTTCATGATTCCAGCCAGAAATTGACCCTTCCCCCAACACTCACTTCCTTTGTTCCATCCCTTCCCTTAACCGGTAGGACCAGTTTGGTCACTGTCATGGGGGCCCTCAAGGCACCCCCTGTTGGGAAGTGTTTACAGACAGAGGCCAGTAGGGGTCACCCACAGCCCAAGCATAGCAACCAGCAAGGTACTGACACTACATCACACCCAGTTTCTCATTAACATTAATTTTTTGTACACTCATAACCTACCAGTGAAGTAGGGAAGCATCACTGTTCCTGTTTTATAGAAGGGAAACTGACGCACCAAGTGACCCTGTGGCTGTTCATTGTTACCTTCCTGCTGGGCTGTGACAGCCTCAGTGAGCTTCAGGAGGGGGAAGATCAGCAACCTGTTGTAGCCCCTGATTCTCTGCCCTGGCCCTGGCTCATGTACTAGCTGTCTGTGGTCCCGAAGAGATCACTTGCTGCTCAGGCATAGCTGGAGGGTAGCAGATGCACTCCCTCCACATCCCAACACAGTGCTATGCCCGGCAGAAGGTGTAAGAGCTTCATACACTCGCTTTGCACCCACAGAGTCTCTCTCCGCCAGGCAGCTTCTGCTCTCTTTGCACCATCTGAAGGGCACAGAAAAAGTGGACTAGGCCAAAGGATCTGCTCCAGAGTATCCATGTGGATCCATGGCCTCCTTGAGATAAGTTTGGCTCTTAGGCTGATAGGGCTGGTGCCAAAAGCCCACTTCAGGCACTTGGTATGTCTGTAGCCCATCTGCCTGTAGAAGCAGAACTTGATGTTATACCCATTTGGAGACAGGCACATGCCATTATCCTCTTCAGTTCAGGGAGCAGAGCTTGGCAGCTTTTCCTCATTAATTGCACATAAGGAGAAGAGATTTGGTCTGTTAAATTTGTAGGGAAACTGTGTCACTAACTGCATGTATCCAGAAATTGAGTTGGTGTCCTAGAATGAAGAGACTAGTTTAAAATTCATGGGTTTTCACATACGTTGGGGGCTTTGTTTGCTCTGAGCCCTTCGATTACACTCAGCACACTTGAAATCTTTCTCCTTCAGCATCATGTGAGCCCCAGAGCTGGGCCACTCAAATGTCAAATGGGACAAGTCCTGACCAGGGTGCTATCTGTCATTGAAAAGATTGTCCTGACTGGCCCTGCTTTGGGAACACCTTTCCCTCTCCACTCCTGTTCTTAGGGACGAAAGCTAGAGGCTGATATAAAATCTGCCAAAGAAAATTTGCAGCTTGTGACTTGATTACATGAAACCCACATCAGAGCTGTGCTAGAGCTGAAGTCCGACCTTGGAGTGGCAGTGGAACCATTTGGATAGTGGTTAGGGATGTAAAATCCTGTTTAAAAAGTTAACCTGCATCCTGTGGGCAGAGGGTGCTCTGGCTGGGCTGCTGGTTAACCAGTTACCCCAGCAAGCATGCCGGCAAGGAGAATGCATACTGAGTAACAGGTTAACTCTACATACATCCCTCGTAGTGGTGGTGCTGAAAACTGTTGAACTCTGTATGACGATAGCCATACATTTGGGTGTCATTGGGTCAAATCAGATGCTGCTGCCAGACCCTGTTTGCCAGAAGCTGGGAATGGGCAACAGGGGTGGGATCACTTGATGATTCCCTGTTCTGATCATTCTCCCTTGGGCACCTGGCATTGGCCACTGTCAGAAGATGTAGCATGAGGTCCTGTCAACAACCTTGTCCAGAGTGCTGGGAGTGTAAAATCCTAGACACACTATTGAAACTGCAGGAAGAGGCTCCAAATGACACTTGCCTCTGTCTGCTGTAATGTGTGGCTGACTTCCTGTGATCAGCACCATCTTGCCCCATCTGCTGGTGGTCTCCTTGTGGAAAGGCAGTGGATAGAAATGGGGGATTCAACTCCCATTTCCTGTGTGGGTCAGATCCCTAACCCACTTCTAGGAAACACCTCAGAGGCTACATGTCACAGCAATTGGCACTTGGGTCTGAGCACCCTGCTTAGCCTCTTCCATGTTGGAGCTACCCTACAGCAAAGACCTGCCCATGTCACTGTGCCGTCACTGTGTCTGTGCTTGCATGTGTGGCTCTGGGGGCCATAGCCCTGCCAAATTCACAGTGCATTTTGGTCAATTTCATGGTCCTAGGATTTTAAAAATGGTAAGTTTCAAGATTTCAGAGATTTAAATCTTGCTGAAATTTGCTGGTGGTGTAATTGTAGGGGTCCCTGACCCCAAAACAAGTTGGGTGGGGGTTGCAAGGTTATTGTATGGTGGTTGCAGTATTGCTACTCTTATTCTGCACAGCTGTTGGTGGTGGTTCTACCTTCAGTGTTGGGCAGCTGGAGAGCGATGGCTGTTGGCTGGGAGCTCAGCTGTGAAGGCAGAGCCAGCAGCAGGGCAGAAGTAAGAATGGCACGGTATGGTATTGCCACCCTTACTTCTGCACTGCTGCCTGCAGAGCTGGGCCCTCCAGCAGCAGCTGCCACTCTCTCTGGCATCCAGTTCTGAAAGCAGCAGTACAGAAATAAGGACATCATGGGTATGGCATTGCCACCCTTACATCTGCACTGCTGCTGGCTGGGTGTTCCCTTCGAGCTGGGTACATGGCCAACATTACAGCCATCACTCTTCAGTTGTCCAGCTCCGAAGGCAGTGCAGAAGTAAGGGGTGGCAATACCATGACCTCCCCCCCCCCCAAAATAACCGTGAGATTGCCCTGCAACTAACTCCCTTTTGGGTCAGGACCCCCAATTTGAGAAACGCTGGTCTCCCCATGAAATTTGTGTAGTACAGGGTAAAAGCACCCAAAGGGCAGATTTCACTGAGGACAGCAGATTTCACAGTCTGAGACACATTTTATGTGGCTGTGAATTTGGTAGGGCCCTTCCCATAATTCTTTGTGCCGAGGCACTCTGGGATTGTTTCCGTCAGTTGCAGGAGAGCTTGTTTGTCCTTTGGAGGAAGTTGTGGGAAAAGTATTGGAATGCTGTCAGTGTGTGAGTGAGGGTGTTCTGTTTTTGTTTTGCCTGATGCCTGGTGAAGCTGGGGCAGCCAGCGGAGAGAGTGGAGGGGGGTGATAAGAGACAGGGGCCAGGGCAGGAGGAATGTGCTAGAGACTGAGCTTTGGGTGGCAGTGTGTGCCCTTAGGAGGGCAGACAGGGCAGGTTACAGCAATCCTCGCTGGAGACTGACTAAAATTGGTGGCAGTTTATCAGAGGTAAAGTTGGATCCTAAAAACATGCTGGCAGAAATGTTAGGATTTGGGTTCCTGGTAGGGCTTTTCTGTGTACCCGTGCTGCTCTTCCTGCTAGATTTGGGGGGAAGGGTTGGCGAAGGGGAGGATCTCCCTCATACCATGTGCTGCATTGTGACATCACTTTATTAATGGCAAGATCCATCAGCACATGGAAATAACTTTCGAAGTGGAATCAAAATATTAGATTTCTTCCAACCCTCACTTGACAAAGCCCTGTGGAAAAGTCCTGCCAGCCCTAAGGAGCCAAGCACCTACCAGATTTGGGAGGTGGGGTTGGGGTAGAGAGCAGGACATGAATGTGTGCTTTCCTGTCCGTGTGGGCAGGGCTACAGGTATGGGGGAAGGCTCCCCTTTTCTTCCTCAGTAAAAAACCTGCTGGCTGGCCTTGATGTAGACGTTCCTGGTGAGACCAGCTCTTTTCTCATAGGACTCTCTGTTGTTTTTCAGATTGGAACAAGACTAGTTCCTGGGACTTCCCCGCCGTGGCTGGCTGCCCCTCGTGAAGTTGCCCCTTCCCAGCCCATGCGGCTCTCCCCATGCCCCGAGCGTGCAACTGGTGCCGAACGCAATGTGTGTTTGTCAAACCATGGAAGTGGGCAAGTATGGCAAAAATGCCAGTCGTGCCGGAGAGCGAGGGGTCCTGCTGGAGCCTTTCATTCACCAGGTGGGCGGCCACAGCAGCATGATGCGCTACGATGACCACACTGTTTGCAAGCCCCTCATTTCCCGAGAACAGCGCTTCTACGAGTCCCTACCCCCGGAAATGAAGGAGTTCACCCCCGAGTACAAAGGTGAGCCACCATGCTGCTGCCAGTGTAGCTCCATGCTCGGGGGGCTCCTGTAGCTGGGGCAGGTTCTGTTAGTCGGGCTCTTTTGCCCTCCCCTTCCCATTTGATGTGAGCTTGTGGGATGGAGTGTGTGTACAGGACTGAGCGTGTGGCTGATGAGCAGGGAGATGATTTCAGTGCCAGGCTTCAGGCTGAGAAGAGTCCTGAATTGGCTCCTGACTGAGCTATAGTCACCATATATGGAACAGCTAGCAAAGTCCTATTTTGAACCCTGCCCCTCAGAAGGCTTGGCCTCCCATTCTCCACATCCAATGGAGGGGATGGGTCCCTCTTTTATGCAGCTGGGTTCCAGCTTTGGTTGGGGAGAGATGAATATGGAGCTTCAGGCTGCTGACAGCAGCACTTTCAGTTCTGCTTTTTGCTCAGAGCTCCGCCTAAGCTTCTCCCAGTGCTCAGCACTGCTCTCGGCACAGCCGTGCTCCCCACGGCGAGCAGCATTGAGTGCAGGTAAAACAGTGACGTTGCTCCCTTTGCTTTGTGGCTTGATTTGTGTCCACTCTTCTCAGGACTCTAGTTCCTATGGGAACAGATGCTCTGTGGGAAATGGCCCAAGGAAACTGTCAAGACAAATGTTCTGAAGCTGGTGCTAAAAACCTGCATTCCTTGTTTCCTGGCCCGCCTGCTGCCTGTGCGCATGGGAATGGGGGCATTTGGTGGCAGCAAAGCATGTTGAGCTGCCATCCTTTCACGTGGGCGGGTGCCTGATATGCTTTGCACATGCTCTACCTTCCTGTAGCTGCAGAGCTCCCTTCTCTTGAATGACTGGGCTGTGTGTGTGCCAGGGTAAGGCAGTTTGGTGCATTCCCTTAAGTGAGAACCTCTTCCTCTTGGCTTTCCTCAGAAGTGTGCCCTAACACACAGTCTGGATGGGGGCCAGATCCCATTTACAGATTCGCTGTGCACCCCTGGCCAGCATGCACCTGTGAGAGCCGTGACAGTATGTTAAAGCTTGGTGACTGCCTGGCTGGTCATCCCAAAGAGCTGGTGACATCTTTGCCACTCCCGTATGTGCTACATTTGTCACACTTGTGAATAGTTTTTCAGTATCAGAGCAAGCAAATGTTCTCTTAGAATTGAGTTTTCTACCCCTCCAAATGCAAGCAATCTCTAGGGTTCCAGCTGCACCAGACTGACAAGGAGACCAATAACCTATAAAGTGACCACAAATAGCTAGGGATGTAAGCGACTAATCGACTTTGATAAGCTTTTGCTTATCAGATATAGTCTGTACACTAGTCAAGTAGTTGCTCCCCCCCCCCCCCCGTTGCTGCCTCTATCGGAAAGAGGCAGCAAGGGGGAGCAGAGGAGGGAGTCCTGGGAGGAGCCGGCTTAAAAGCTGGTTCCCCCAGCTCCAGCTCTGTGGGAGGGGGTAGGGGCGCAGCAGCGACATTCCACCTTTGAAATGTACAAGAGTCCATGCTGGCTGCATGCTGCATTTCAGTCTGTGAAATGCACAAGAGCCCCTACTGGGGCTCTGGTATATTTCAAAGGCAGAATGCAGCAGGGCACTTAGGCCTTGGAAATGTAGCAACAGCCAGGGTGCTCTTGCTACATTTCAAAGCAGAAGTGCCCTTATCGACTAATCAAATGGTCGATGGAATTTCCATCGACTATTCCGTTAGCGGATTGATCTAATTTTAACATCCCTACAAATAGCGTCACAGTCCTAAAACTGGTTTAAAGTCTTTCATCTCCCACGGGAAGTAAATTGTGCAGCCATTGGGCCGTAAAGAATCGCCATGCCCTGTGGCAAGGCTTTTTAGGGTTAGATTTGTATGTCTGTCGTGTCAGTGGAGGATAATGTTTGTTTGTTAAGCATTTAAAAAATGTTTATCAGTTGAAATTGGAGGGGGGTGTCAGACATTTATTTGGCGACAGTAGATGTTGAGGTTCAGAAGGTTAAAGCCAGTTACAACTATTTGACCTCGCACAATCAGCTTTGGATGTCAGACTATCCTAAGGAAATAGCCTTATGTCAAACATGAAGCTGTCAAGCAGCCACCCCTTATGTTGCTGAGCGGGGAATGTCTGTGGAGGAAAATATGGTTTCATTGGTATGTGTGGAGGAATGAATACCAGTACCTTCCGAGCATAGAGCTAGGTCATTACAGGTCACCTCTTCCAGACCCAGGTGGAAGCTTGACCTGAGACTTGTGGGGGAGCGAGGTTTACCCCAAGAAAAGCAGCCCCATTGACACATCAGTGCAGCTCACTCAAGGCTACCTGTCAACTAAAAACTGCTCTTGTTTTCTTCCCTCCCCACTTCTGTCCCCACCCCACTCTGGTCCTCTCCCTGGCCCAGGCTCTTTGGGATGGGCATGCTCTGCATGGATCATGCAGGTTTTGGCTTCTATTGTCCCCTTCCTGCCCACACACTAGGTTATCCATTTATTACCATAGCTCCATCAACAGGCTGTTGCACAACAAGCCGCCTGCTCCATATGTCCCTTGGGCGTGGGAGTCCCGAACCCCAGACTGGCCTGCTCGAAAGCTGGGAGCTGATGCTTTCTCTGCCCTCGGACCCCAGGCAGGAGTAGCGCCAAGGGGGGCAGGCAGATTTACAGACATGGTGCATGCCCAGTTCAGGTGCTGCTTCTCCCACAGTCGTGGCACTGTGAGGAGCCCTTGGCTAACGTGCTGGACGCTGGGCTGGTTGCTTGGTGACTGTGTGCCTGGCAATGAGGCTGCCAGTTGACAAATGCAAACAGCTCCCAAAAATGTGTGCAGTTTTCCCCCTTTGTATCAGACTTTGGGCAGTGAGACCCAGCGTTGGAAACAAGGTGTGATGCCATCTCTCCCAGCCAGCAGCGACTGCTGCCCCCAGTGAGGCTCCCTGAGTTGGAGCTGTAGGGTAACGTTCCCACTCGGTTGCCAACCCCGTGGGGTGGCGTTACTGCTGAGGGAGGGGCAGTTCCTCACTGGCTATTTCCGGAGTGTTCTCTGTGTCGCACTAACACATGCTCTGCGACACGTGAGGAGACGAGGGGCACGTGCAGGCCCAGAGGCTGCTTCGTGCGAAGAGCTGCCTAGTGCACTTGCTGTAGTGGGCTGAAGCAGCATTACGTTCGCATGTCCTTGGGAAGGTCGCCCAGGCAGCGTGCGGCATGCTGGAGCGCCCTGGCTTTACTTCCCAGCTGGCCAGGTAGAGGGGCTGAAGTGTAAGCGTGGAGTCCCACGCCCCCAGTGACTGCTGCAGCCACAGCCCCACAGGGACAACCTGTATCACAGCGGCTCGCAAGGGGGTCATGCCAACCCCAGCTGGAGCTGCAGCCTTGCCCTCAACACACCTGGGGCATGGTGGCAGGGCCTATGCATGGAGGCTGCCTCGGGTGCCGGAGTACAGCGTCCCACAGTAAAGCTGCATTTCTGGGAAGGCTGGCCCAGGAACCAGCAGTGGCCCTGTGTGTGGTGCACCAGGTACAGCCCAGTGGCTCCTCTTCCCACAAGACTTAGGAGACTCCTCTGCCCTAATCCCACAGAACTGGCACAGAACCCTAAGGGAGCCAGAATAGGCTTGGGAAGCTTCATAGCTGGGGTGACTGGTGTCTGCAAGAAGCCCCAGCGCTGAGCAAAGGGACCGGGAGCCAGCAGCAGCTTCAGCCCCAGCGTGGGGGCTGGGAGCCGGGGGTGTGTGTGTCATGTGCTGCTTCTGCTCGCTTCCTCATGCTGCTGAAGGGCAAACTGTCCGTTGTAACAATCTACCCCATACTTGGACTGCCAAAGCCAAGCCGGGTGGAAATTCGTAATTCCCTGCCATGGACCTTTCTGTGGGTCCACCGTGCTGGTTACGTGGCTGTTAGCTCTGGCCATCGCTGGCTGGCATCATTGAATGTAGAGAGACCGAAAAGTGCATTAATGTACTTTACTGAGTCAACTTGAGATGTGAATTGCTGAGGACTTCTTCGAGCAAGTGCTCTAAGGGATGCTGTTGGGAACTTACGGTCCGTGGGCAGGATCTGGCCCCGGCTTGCCTTGATGTGGCCTGCAGGAGGCTCAGAGCTTCCTCCCTGTGGCAGGGCAGGTTGGTGCTTCAGGCCCACAGTGAGTCTCCAAGCCGCCACCCCTTCCCACCCCCGTAGAGCTGGAGTGTGAGTGCCAGCTCCCCACTGCGGGCGGCAGCAATTACCACCAATGAGAGCGGCGGGAGCGCAGTGCCTACAAGCACCTGTTCCCCACCACATGGGAGCTGTACCGGGTAAGTGCCCCAATCCACTACCCCCTCCCGTCCAGACCCCCCACCTCCAGCCCCTCCTGCACCCTACCTCTCGCTTAGACCCTGCACCCCCACCTTAAGCCCTTCCTGCACACCAAACCCTTCGTTTTTGGCCCCACCCTGGAGCCTAGGGAGGCCCCACCAAATCTACGAGCGCCAGGTCCCCAGAAGAGTTAATCCAGCCATGTGGGGAAGCCCTGAGCCCCAGCCCCATGCTCTGGAGCAGTAGGGGCCTGTGGTGTTCACGTGTGTATTTTTTTTTTTTTTTTTTGTTAATGCTTCAGTTGGGGGCCATGTCAGGGATGTAAAATCCCATTTAACTGGTTAACCAGTTAACCCTAAGGTTTGACCAGTTAGCTGATTAAAGGGGATTGGCTCAGCTGCGGCTGGGCTTGGCGCAGCGCTCCTCCCCCCCCCCCATCGCAGACGGAGGCTTCTCTGGCTGGGCTGGAGGGCCACTGTCCGTTTGGGGGGGGGGGGGGGGGGTTAACCAGAACCGGTAAGCCTCACCTGTTAAGGGTGATGCTTATCAGTTACCCTTTCACATCCCTAATGTCAGTGAGGTGGTTTTTTTGCTTCTCGCTTGTGGGTGGCCCCCAACTGACTTCCAAACAAAGTTCCCCACCCTTGGCCTAGGGGAATTTCCTACCAGTTCTAGAAGGGGACTGAACTGAAGGCATCACATAGGCACATCCATAGCTCTTGGGAGTGATCATCTGAGAGAAATTGCACCAGGCCTCCGTCGGGCCTCTCCCGTGGCAGTGCCAGCAAGGGGTCCGCAGCCTTTGTTCGAGCACACTGCGGAGCGGGAGCACTGCCTCTCGGCCAGCTGTGTGCTGGGGGCGGGGGGGAACCAGGCCTGCATGAGCTGAAGGGAGCGACCAGGCAGCCGACACAGGATAAGGGAGGGTGGGGGTTTGGGCTCTTGAGTAGACATTGGCCTGGGGAGTGCTGTGAGAGGAGGTGAAGAGGAAACTTTCAGTCTTTCTGCACATTGGGGTTGATGTGTTTCTGGGTTCCTCTCTGACTGCGGAGGCTGTCCTGCCAGGAGCCCCACGTCAATTGCTGCTTGTCATATGCCAGTGGCTGGGTGGTGAGGTTTGTCTGAGGTGCTTTCCCTTTGCAAGGTCTGCCGAGTCCTTCTTGCAGAGCCGTTCTGCAGGCCTGGGTTTGTTCTGGTGCTGTGTTTCCCCATCCTCCCCCGCTTGCATTGACTGCGCTGCCTCTCTCTGGCAGGTGTGGTGTCCGTCTGCTTTGAAGGGGACAGTGATGGCTACATTAACCTGGTGGCATATCCCTATGTGGAGAGTGAGGCCTTGGAGCAGGATGACATGCCAGAGAGGGACCAACCTCGGCGCAAGCACTCCCGCAGGAGCCTTCACAGATCCAGCAGCGTCGGAGAGCACAAGGAGGAGCGAGCCAGCCTGGGCAGCGACAATCCTGAGAGGTAAAAACAGCGGAGCTGGGAACCTATGCCACGTCCTCGTCCCTCGCTCAGCACTGGGGTTTCTTGCAATCCCCATGTCATACGCTGACTGGCCCAAGCAGTGCTGGTGTGGTCCCTGGTGTGCTATCTCCCTCTGCCCACTTCTCCGAGGCAGCTCGTCCTAGACCCTGAGCTGGTCCCCCACCTCCAGCCTGGACCAGCCATGGCGGGGAGAGATTGAGGGGAGCCCCCTCTCCCTTCTGCAGCCCCAAAGCGGCCTGCACTCCCAGGTCCCTCATCCCCCTCTCAGTATGGAGCCACAAGGCCTCTGGGGACAAGCTGCCTTTGCTTGTTGGGGTGGTCTAGAGGAAAGTTCCCCTTCCAGAAGGCTGTCCCCTCCACTGGACACTGCTCCTGCAACGTACCAACAGCAGGGAGGCCCTGGAAGAACAGCTGAGGCCAGAGACGAGTGTTGCTGGGCTGGGGGAGGAGAGTGGGGGGCAGTCTGAGAGAGGCTAGCTGTCTAGCCAAGGACTCCCCAGCATGCGTGTCTTCTCTTCTTTGTGCCAGCAGCATTCAAGAAACAAAGAGCCCCAAGGTGGAGCTGCACATCCATTCCGATGTTCCGTTTCAGATGCTGGATGGGAACAGCGGCCTGAGCTCTGAGAAGATCAGCTACAACCCCTGGAGTCTGCGTTGCCACAAGCAGCAGCTGAGCCGCATGCGATCCGAGTCCAAGGACCGAAAGCTCTACAGTATCCTCCAGCGAGCAGAGCAGAGCAGCTGCTGCAGCTGCTAATGCCAGGGCCTCCCACCTCTGCAAGGCATGGCCAGCACCTCTTTCTTGGATCACGGCCAGAGCACACATTCCCTTCACCAGCCACACAAGCAGAGCCAGCTGTGCCACTACTCCTGCACCTGCCCTGTGGCAGTGTCTGGCAGTGCCTGCTGGCCAGGTGCCATCGGTCTCACAAGGTCCTCGCACAGACTGGGCTCATGTTTGACTGCCCTACGTTTCCCCTCAGCCACGCCACAGCCCAGGAAGCCCCGTACAGGTGCCCAGGGCTGTGGTGGGGAGAGGTGCCTGGCCCAGACCTTCTGTGGTGGGCTGAGAGCTGAGGAAGAGTCCTCTCTCCTTGCTACAGCCCTGGAGCAGCCTGTACCCCAAATCCCTCATCCCCTGCCCCAGCTCAGAGCCCACCTACTTCCCCCTGCACCGCAATCCTGAGCCCTGTCCCCCACTCCAAGCCCCTTGGCCCCATGTGTACCACATTAATTGTCACGTGCACTGATATAGAGGCCATGTGCCATACTGCATCACCTCCAGACTGGCACACATAACAAAATGCATTCCACACGTGTGGAACATGGTTAGGCCTTGTGTGGTCTTCCCTTTTCTCTGTCCCCTTTGTGCCCTTCCTTTTCTTCCTGCTGGTCTCCTTCCCCCCTCTTGACTGCTTTGACGCTGGCTCCCTTTTGTCCCTGTGCACCCGCTCCCTGGCCTGTTACTCTCTGGGAGGGCCGGGTGGGGCTGGGTGGTTGGCAGCTGGGAGAGATGAAGTCTCCTTGACAGTTTCTCAGAGTTCCTTTTGCTGGAGAACGTGGTGCACCATTTCCGATTTCCCTGTGTGCTTGACCTGAAGATGGGGACCAGGCAGCATGGAGATGATGCTTCTGAAGAGAAGGCTGCTCGGCAGATGAAGAAGTGTGAGCAGAGCACCTCGGCCACGCTGGGCGTGAGAGTCTGTGGGATGCAGGTACAGTACCCCAGGGCTTCTCTGGGGCAGCACGTGGCACACACGTACTGGCCCCTCCCTTCCTTGAACATCTCCAGCCCCCTGGGGGAAGCGCAGCAGGGGAGTGCCTTCTGCAGGGCAGGGTTCATGTGACACTTCCTCCTTCGCAGCCCTGGACAGCCTGCCAGCGCTCATGTGCTCCCGAGAGTCCAGGCTGTTCTCTCACCCCCCCCCCCCCATTTCCCTCGGACTTCTCGCAGGGGGGCTGGGCCCTGGCCTCCTGCACACAGGAGCCACATGTATGGAGTGTTCCAGAGAAGGGCTAAAATCCAGCCAGCCTGATTGGGGAGCAACCCGGCAAATGATGCCTGTTCCTGCATCTTTCACTGTCCCAGACCACTTGCGACTTCCTATGGGGAGGGAAGCCCCCTCTTAGCAATCCCTCTTTTCCGAGTGGTTCAGCTACTAACGTGAAGGCCCTCCTTGCCGCCTTGCTTTGGACACACGGCTGTGCTAACGGATGTGCCGCTCTCTAAACCCGGCCAGGCAGTGTGAGTGGGCAGGTTACCAAAGGGGTTCCCCGACCTGCCTGCTGTTGTCTTGAGAGGTCCCCTTCCTGTGCAGCTGTGGCACTAGCACTCCTGTGCTCCCCAGCTAACCTGAGCTCTGGTGTTCTAGGTCTATCAGCTGGACACCGGGCACTACTTATGCAGAAATAAGTACTATGGCCGCACGCTCTCCATTGAGGGGTTCCGCAGTGCCCTCTGCCAGTACCTCCACAATGGCCTGGAGCTGCGCAAGGACCTCTTTGAGCCCATCCTCACCAAGCTCCGGAGCCTGAAGGCTGTGCTGGAGAGGCAGGCGTCCTACCGCTTCTACTCCAGCTCCCTCCTCATCATTTATGATGGGAAGGACAATAGGGGAGGCATGTTTGTGGAGCGCAGGGCAGAAATGCGCCTGAAGCGGGTGGACAGCTCTCTCCTGGAGAATCTGCAGGATGACACCAGCACGGAGCTCAGCCCCCCTGGCCTGCCCAAGATAGATGTGCGCATGATTGACTTTGCACATAGCACATTCAAAGGGTTTCGGGATGACCCCACTGTGCACGATGGACCCGACATGGGCTATGTATTTGGGCTGGAAAGCCTCATCACCATCATGGAACAGCTACGTGAGGAGAACCAGTAGTCCTGGGACCAGTAGCCCTGGGCTGTGCCCATTCATTCCTACCCTGGCTGCGGGAGCAGGAAAAAGCAAACAACTTTGGTATTCATGGTTCGCTGGCTCCCTTCTTTGTAACTGTCCCTGGGGCTGGAAGAGCTGAGTGAAGACTACGAGGATCTCTGCCGTCCTGCTACCTGTTTGGCTCTGTCCACACTGGCCTTAGCTGTGGAGGTGGCTGCCAGGGCCCTGCTGGATGGTGGCTCCTCTGTTGTTGTGCATGGATCTCTACATTATGGGTGCTTTCAGGAAGGGAGGAGCAAACCAGCCCTTCAGGGTGGAGATGCAGGTTCCCACTGCTCCCCAGAAGCCCCAGCAGAGCCTTTGGTTTGAGCCTCTTCTGTCCTATGGAAAGGGCATTGGGTCAGATGAGCCAGAAGTGTCCATGGGGCTGATGGCTCTGCACTCATGCTGTTTCTAAGGTACCAGCTATTGGTGCAGCCAGCTCTGCCCCAGGGCTGAGAGTGAGTGAGGGGGGGTTACTTTGTGGTACTGCATTTATCTTCTCCAGGCTGGGCATTGTGACACAGCATCCCAAACGGGCGGGAATAAACGATCAAACGAACCCATTGCAGAGCTGAGGCAATGGGGGAATCGCCTTGCCCCACAAGCTGCTGTGGAGCCAGTGGGGGAGGCTGTGCTACCACCTGTCGCCCCTGGCAGAGAAAGCTGTGCAGGGCCAGGAGGGCGGGGCAGGCCTGAAAGTTTCCCCACCACTGGGGAAGTGTGAAATTGCCTCTGCCTCTGTGCACTGGTCCAGTGAGCGTGCAGCTCCCGGCTAACAGCAGTGTTAACGGGGAAGTGACTTCACCTCCCAGCTGTTTCACTGGGTGTATCAGGCTAGTCCCAGCCTCAGTGTTTGCGTGGAACAGGCACAAGAGCTGGGTTGGGTGTGTCTTTCTAGGCTTGGCCTGGCCTGGGTCCTGCGGCACAGTGCTGGGTCTGGTTTGAACCCCTCTGGGGCAGACTCTGGGACAGCCCTTCGCACTCTCTGGCTGAGGGGTGGGAATTCAGGAGCCTAGTGGAGTAAGTGAGGAAGGAGTCGGAGCTGGTCCGACAGGGCTTCAGGCTGTGCTCATCATGTTGTCTTAGCCCCATGCTGGAGTTGGGGGCTGGCAGAAGTGGGTGAACCAGTGGCCTGGCCCCTTGCTGGAAGCTCTTCCCTCCCTGCCTGGGCTTGTGTGGAGCTGGGTACGGCTAGCTGGCTACAGCGTGGCTATGCTCTGGCCCTGCTCTCCACTCATGGCTCAGTGTGTGCTGTCAGAGGGGCCTGGGCCCGGGCCCATCTGCTGGGGAACAGATGGACAGGGTGCAGGGCTTGGGGCTATGGACTCTCATGCCTGTTACTGGGGGGAGGGAAGGGTGCTTGAGTTTGTACTAAAGCTTTGCACAGCCCCATCTCTGCTGAGCTTGGTTAAAGCCAAAGCCTGTGCAGACAGGGGCTGGACTCCTGCCCAATGCAATAAGGCCCTGGCCAGGTGCCTCCTCCCTCCTGTGTGGGGTGCGGCTCTCGCTCCCCCTCTCCAGGCTGCTGGAGGCAAGGCAAAGGAGTCCAAGCTTGCTGGGCAGAAATGCATTGAGGTCCTTGCGCAGTGAGACACATCAAGCCCTAGTCTAGTAGCCGGCCACCTTCAGTGGCCCGGCTCTGGCGGTAGGGGAAGGAGGGCTCCACATGTGGCTGCTTGCTCCTGTTGCCCCTGTTGTGTGGTGTTGAGGGAAGAGGGGTGATGGGGAGGGGTGTCTCGCAGCTCTTGTGTCTTCTGCTGGATCCTGCACTGCAGTGCTATTGCCATCCTGGTGAGGCTCACCTGTTGGCTTTGGACCAGCACCTCCTGTGTTACCTCCTGGTTCCAGGGCCACACCGACATGGCTGGGCTGTGTGGGAGCGCCTGCCAATACACGAGTTGTATACACGCAACACGGTGCACTTCTGCTTGGGTCCTTGTGACTTCCCCATACAAAGAGCTCCCGGGCCGTTCTGACAGGTTCCAGAGCTTGTAAATAGCCGTGAGCCAGAATCGTTTTGCTGGTTGGAGGGTGGGTTGGTTGTGCTTCATAAAGAACCAAAAGGCACCCAGGGTTTCGTTTTGCCAGTGCCTTGTGCTACCCAGCATGAGCACAAGGCACAGGGACCCTTCCCCTCGAGCTGTGAGTGTCGTGGTGCGGGCAGGGTAGGAGATGAGGGCAAGTGCCCTGGGCTTCTGGAGGCTTGAGTTGGTTACCTGGCCTAGAGCACAAATGGGGTGGCTGTTTTCCTGCTAATCCCCCCAGACACGATCAGCACGCCCCTTGTCACCCTCTCCATAGCCGCCTCAATAGCTGCGTGGCTGGTGTCAAGCCAGCTGTGGGATGATCCGCCAGAGCACGCCCCATGAAGGGGAGTCAAGTTCACATCCAGCTCTCAATCTGGGGAGAGTTAGTAACGCACAGGCAGCCCAATGGGCATCCTGCATCCGAGCAGTGGAGGTTACTGCAGAAAGGCTCCAAGTTGCCCTCATCTGCTCTTCGCACTTCAGTGTCGAGTTGATTGTCTGGATGGATGTGGGGCTGTTGCTCTTGGGGTGGGATCTGGGGACCCAGTAGCAAGCTGTGTGCTGGCTGCTCCCAAGGCAGGAAAGGACTCCTGGTAGGTCTGGCAGCTTGCCCTGCCTTGCAGAAAAGGGAGGGAGTCAGGGCTCAGACAGGCTGTTCTCTGCTGCTCTGCCCAGGGAGGGGCTCTGTTGCTGTTGGGCAGAGATTGCTTCTTTACTAGTTACTTAGGCAGGACCAAGCATGGCCAGGGTCAGAGCACTTGCTGTTAACACTGTAGCAAGTGTCCTTCCCCCTCTGGGACCAGGAGTCCCTCCAGCAATCTGCTGGTTGCGTCTAGGCCAGTCCTCTCCTTAGCTATTCCTGCAATTAGCAAAACCCTTGTCAGGCCACTCCCCTTGAAAGATGGGCTCTATTTTCAGTGTGGTGAAATAGAGCCCCAGAGCCAAATGGTTCAGGATTTCCTTGGTTTGACTTCAAAGGACAGATGAAAAGGGGGTTTTCTGCCCTGCCTGGGGCACAACATTGTAATTGGTTCACGTGCCACAAAGAGGTAGGAGGGTCCTGCAGGTTTCCCACTGAGCACCCTTGTGTTTAAATGCAGAGCACTGGCCGACAGCCCTAAAGGCAGCTGCTTGGTGTCATAGAGTGCGGGGGTGCCTCTTTGGACAGCCCTTTCCTAAACAGCTATTTTGCATGCGTTGCACCCATCCCATCTACTTGAGGTGTGTGCATCTAGGCCTGCAGGCCTGCCCTACTGGGACAGAGCAGCCTGTGAACATTTCACACCCAGCTGCAGAATTTCCATAGCCTCTGTAGTTGCCTTCCTGTAGAAGGAGCCTTTTGGAATCCATAGCCATCAGTCTTGAGCAATAGCGGGACCTGCTAGAGCCTGTTCTCAGTGTGGGGGTGTCTCTGTCCCTGGTCTTACAAGGCTGTGCTTAGATACACACGCCTGGGTTGGGAGGGTGCAAGGAGCTTGTTTTATCGCCTGAAGCTGTGGGGATATGGTGGGGTTGCTGTTGGCTTAGGGAAGTGTTGGATGTCCCTGTTGCTTGCTCTGTCAGTGGGAGTGGGAGCCCCTTTCCCTAGCTAGTAGCTTGGAGAAGTGTAAGCTCTGGATACCAGTACCCAGATCAAAGGCTTTGAAGTCTTTTGGTGGAGCTGTTGAAGTCTACCCCAACCCCAGCAGGCTCAGAAGTGGGCAGCACGTTCTGTGCAGTGTCTGAATTTGGCTCCACCTCTCCTACAAGTGCAAAAGCTGCAGGGAAACACCAGGACCCAATTCCCCTGGAGCTGGAGAAGGGCAGCCAGGAGTTGACTCAGCAGCTGTAACTTAACTCATTCCTGCACCCCAGGCTCTGCCAAACCAACCTGTCCCCACAGAGGACCAAACCCTGACTCAGGGCCCACCTGCATGCCTGCTGCTCCTGCAAGTTATCACGGGGCCAGTGGAGGAGCAGTGGCTACTAGAGGTGGTGATGGCTCTGCTAGCGGCTGTCTGCCCAACCTGGAGCCATGTGTCACAATCTGCCAGCGCATACCTAACTCTTCAGCTAAAGCTGCTAACAGCCCTTGTGGAGGTGCAATCTGTGGAGGGGACAGCTTGCCCACATGCACTGCTCCAGTGTGATGCAAGCAGCCTGGTTACACTGTTTGCTCTCTAGGCCAAATGTCCATGTCCAAGTGGAGAGCAGGGGCCTTCCAACCTCCTGGAGGGGTGATTGTTGAGACTCTAGTCCTGTGACTTTCTCATTTTATAATGGGCCCCTTTTCCTCCTTTCCCACTCCCAGACTCTGCATAGACCGGAGTCACCCGAACCAGAAGTTCTGGCTTCAGTGTTTGTCTTTGTACTGTTGTTGCATGTTTATCTCAGGAGCAAAATGCTTTTGTACTTGAAAGGTCCAGGTGGGGCGGAGTCCGGGGGAAGTGTAGGAGGAATTGTTACTAGCGGAAGGGAGGGGCCTCTAAAGCAGAGAGCTTTCACCCTCTCCTGCCCTGTGACCTTTGACTCATCTGGGAGGTATGCGGCATTACATTGTCTTCAAACATTTCCTGTGTATTTTTAGAATTTTTCAGACCCATTTTACTGGGCCCAGTTGAGCTTATGGGCATGAAAAGTACCAGTACCTATGCTCTACCCACTGCAGCGTTACCTCTCCTGCTGTCTCTAAAGTCATGTATATACAAATAAATGCTGTCAGACATTTAGCAGTGATGTGCACCTCTGTGCTGGTGTCTTCTCCAACTTCTGGTAGCCAGTAGGCTCCAGGAGTGCCCACTGCAGCTAGGGAGGGGTCTTCACCAGAGACCAGCTGAATGGGTGAGGTGACAGTAGTGGGGCTTTGCTGTCTTTCATCAGAGTACACTGCACTCAGAACTCTCCCTGCACAGAGGCATGGGGCACGTGGGACAGCAGGTAAGAGCAGCTTGGTTCCTGCATGTGCTGAATCGCTCCTGTGGTCTTGGTCGTGCCCCAAAGTATGGCAAGTCGCGGGGGATGGTGAGGCTGAGTGACTTCAGGCTTGTGCCAAACATACCTATCCTCACAGGGCCAACCCCTGCCTCAAGGCCTAACTGCATGCCTGCTGCTCCTGTCTGTTGTCATGGGGCTAATGGAGGGGCGGTGGCTGCTAGAGGTGGTGACAGCTGTTACTGGATGCAGCTGGTCTTCACTGATTGCCACCACAGGCTCCCTGAGCCCGAGTCAAAGTGTGGGTCAGCCCTGGGCCATGGAAGGGGTGGGGCTGGGGGGTTAGTTTCCCCCAGCCACTGCCAGGCGCGTGTTGGCCTAGGGGTCCCGCGGTCCTAGCCGCTACTGGGCTAGCGGCACTGGTGGCCGGTAGCTCTGGGCCCTTTGAACTTGTTCGGCCTGGGCCTGCTGCCCCTAGCTCCCTGCCCGCTGTGGGCTGGCGCCCTGGGACTTGCAGCAGCCCGTCCCTGCAGGGGGTTGCGTGGGGCGCCTGGCGCACCGGGCCCGGCGGGGGAGCTGAGCAGAGCGAGGGCCGGGGGAAGGCTCCACCGCAGCGAGGTTCCCGGGGCAGCGGCCACGTGGGCTGGGAGCGCCCGGTCCCTGCAGGGGCGCCTGCCTGGGCGGGGGCGGGGCCCCAGGTCTCCAGGGGCGGGGACTAGGTGCTGACACGTGGCTCTTCCGGCATGAGAACGTCACCTCGCGCGCCGGTAGTCGTTCCTGTGACGTTTGCGGTCACTGTGGGAACGACGCTGCGTGCTGTGTGATTGGTCGGCAGGGAGGGGCTGTGGGGAGACGTCAGCGGCCCGGATTGGTCGAGCGGCCCGGCCTGGCCTGGCCCCTCCCGAGCCGAAGGGTGAGGAGGCCAGCGAGTGACCGCGGGCGGGGCAAGAGGCGGGGCCTGCGGGGAACGGGCGGGGCGGTTCGGCCCGGGGGCGGGGCCTTGGCGGGCCCCCGGTTCCCGCGTCTGACGTGTCGCTCCCCGCAGCAGCCGCCATGAAGGCGCTGATCCTGGTGGGCGGCTACGGCACGCGCCTGCGGCCCCTCACGCTCAGCACCCCCAAGCCGCTGGTGGAATTCTGCAACAAGCCCATCCTGCTGCACCAGCTGGAGGCGCTGCGCCAGGTACCCGGCCCCGCCCCCCGGCCTGGCCCCCAGCCCCGCCCCCCGGCTCGGCCTGACCCCCCCAGGCCCGGCCCCCCCCTCAGCCCCGCCCCCCGGCCCGGCCTGACCCCCCAGGCCCGGCCCGGCCCCCAGCCCCGCCCCCCGGCCTGGCCCCCAAGCCGCTGGTGGAATTCTGCAACAAGCCCATCCTGCTGCACCAGCTGGAGGCGCTGCGCCAGGTACCCGGCCCCGCCCCTGCGCGACCCCCCAGCCCCGCCCCCCGGCCCGGCCCCCCCCGGCCTGGCCCCCGGCCCCGCCCCCCGGCCTGGCCCCCAGCCCACCCCTGCGCGACCCCCAGCCCCGCCCCCCGGCCTGGCCCCCGGCCCCGCCCCCCGGCCCGACCCCTAAGCCGCTGGTGGAATTCTGCAACAAGCCCATCCTGCTGCACCAGCTGGAGGCGCTGCGCCAGGTACCCGGCCCCGCCCCTGCGCGACCCCCCAGCCCCGCCCCCCGGCCCGGCCCCCCCCGGCCTGGCCCCCGGCCTGGCCCCCGGCCCCGCCCCCCGGCCTGGCCCCCAGCCCACCCCTGCGCGACCCCCAGCCCCGCCCCCCGGCCCGGCCCCCCCCGGCCTGGCCCCCGGCCCCGCCCCCCGGCCCGACCCCCAAGCCGCTGGTGGAATTCTGCAACAAGCCCATCCTGCTGCACCAGCTGGAGGCGCTGCGCCAGGTACCCGGCCCCGCCCCCCGGCTCGGCCTGACCCCCCCAGGCCCGGCCCGGCCCCCAGCCCCGCCCCCCGGCTCGGCCTGACCCCCCCAGGCCCGGCCCCCCCTCAGCCCCGCCCCCCGGCCTGGCCCCCAGCCCCCCCCTGCGCGACCCCCCAGCCCCGCCCCCCGGCCTGGCCCCCAGCCCCGCCCCCCGGCTCGGCCTGACCCCCCCAGGCCCGGCCCGGCCCCCAGCCCCGCCCCCCGGCTCGGCCTGACCCCCCCAGGCCCGGCCCCCCCTCAGCCCCGCCCCCCGGCCTGGCCCCCAGCCCCCCCCTGCGCGACCCCCCAGCCCCGCCCCCCGGCCTGGCCCCCAGCCCCGCCCCCCGGCTCGGCCTGACCCCCCAGGCCCGGCCCGGCCCCCAGCCCCGCCCCCCGGCCTGGCCCCCAGCTCCGCCCCCCGGCCCGACCCCCAAGCCGCTGGTGGAATTCTGCAACAAGCCCATCCTGCTGCACCAGCTGGAGGCGCTGCGCCAGGTACCCGGCCCCGCCCCCCGGCCTGGCCCCCAGCCCCGCCCCCCGGCTCGGCCTGACCCCCCCAGGCCCGGCCCCCCCTCAGCCCCGCCCCCCGGCCTGGCCCCCAGCCCACCCCTGCGCGACCCCCAGCCCCGCCCCCCGGCCCGGCCCCCCCCGGCCTGGCCCCCGGCCCCGCCCCCCGGCCCGACCCCTAAGCCGCTGGTGGAATTCTGCAACAAGCCCATCCTGCTGCACCAGCTGGAGGCGCTGCGCCAGGTACCCGGCCCCGCCCCCCGGCCTGGCCCCCAGCCCCCCCCTGCGCGACCCCCCAGCCCCGCCCCCCGGCCTGGCCCCCAGCCCCGCCCCCCGGCTCGGCCTGACCCCCCAGGCCCGGCCCGGCCCCCAGCCCCGCCCCCCGGCCCGACCCCCAAGCCGCTGGTGGAATTCTGCAACAAGCCCATCCTGCTGCACCAGCTGGAGGCGCTGCGCCAGGTACCCGGCCCCGCCCCCCGGCCTGGCCCCCAGCCCCGCCCCCCGGCTCGGCCTGACCCCCCCAGGCCCGGCCCCCCCTCAGCCCCGCCCCCCGGCCTGGCCCCCAGCCCCGCCCCCCGGCTCGGCCTGACCCCCCAGGCCCGGCCCGGCCCCCAGCCCCGCCCCCCGGCCTGGCCCCCAGCTCCGCCCCCCGGCCCGACCCCCAAGCCGCTGGTGGAATTCTGCAACAAGCCCATCCTGCTGCACCAGCTGGAGGCGCTGCGCCAGGTACCCGGCCCCACCCCCCGGCCTGGCCCCCAGCCCCGCCCCCCGGCTCGGCCTGACCCCCCCAGGCCCGGCCCCCCCCTCAGCCCCGCCCCCCGGCCCGGCCTGATCCCCCAGGCCCGGCCCCCCCCTGCGCGATCCCCCAGCCCCGCCCCCCGGCCCGACCCCCAAGCCGCTGGTGGAATTCTGCAACAAGCCCATCCTGCTGCACCAGCTGGAGGCGCTGCGCCAGGTACCCGGCCCCGCCCCCCGGCTCGGCCTGACCCCCCAGGCCCGGCCCCGCCCCCCGGCCCGGCCCCCCCCCGGCCTGGCCCCCAGCCCCGCCCCCCGGCTCGGCCTGACCCCCCAGGCCCGGCCCGGCCCCCAGCCCGCCCCCCGGCCCGGCCCCCAAGCCGCTGGTGGAATTCTGCAACAAGCCCATCCTGCTGCACCAGCTGGAGGCGCTGCGCCAGGTACCCGGCCCCGCCCCTGCGCGACCCCCCAGCCCCGCCCCCCGGCCTGGCCCCCAGCTCCGCCCCCCGGCCCGACCCCTAAAGCCGCTGGTGGAATTCTGCAACAAGCCCATCCTGCTGCACCAGCTGGAGGCGCTGCGCCAGGTACCCGGCCCTGCCCCCCGGCCTGGCCCCCAGCCCCCCCCCTGCGCGACCCCCCAGCCCCGCCCCCCGGCCCGGCCTGACCCCCCAGGCCCGGCCCCCCCCTGCGCGACCCCCCAGCCCCACCCCCCGGCCCGACCCCCAAGCCGCTGGTGGAATTCTGCAACAAGCCCATCCTGCTGCACCAGCTGGAGGCACTGCGCCAGGTACCCGGCCCCGCCCCCCGGCTCGGCCTGACCCCCCCAGGCCCGGCCCCGCCCCCCCCCCCGGCCTGGCCCCCAGCTCCGCCCCCCGGCCCGACCCCCAAGCCGCTGGTGGAATTCTGCAACAAGCCCATCCTGCTGCACCAGCTGGAGGCGCTGCGCCAGGTACCCGGCCCCGCCCCTGCGCGACCCCCCCAGCCCCGCCCCCCGGCCCGGCCCCCCCCGGCCTGGCCCCCAGCACCCCCCCACGCGACCCCCCAGCCCCGCCCCCCGGCCTGGCCCCCAAGCCGCTGGTGGAATTCTGCAACAAGCCCATCCTGCTGCACCAGCTGGAGGCGCTGTGCCAGGTACCCGTCCCCGTCCCCTGCCTGACCAGCCCCTGCCACTCCCCAAACCACTACCCCGCCTCTCTTGCCCGGCACCCCTTGCTGTGCACTGAGCCCCGAACTCCATCTTTGCACTGCCTGCCCCCCAAGCCCCGCATCGCCCCTCCTGCCCTCTCTCTCGCTCTACCTCTGCACCCCCAGGCTCCGCATCACCCCCCCTGAACCCTGCAGCTCGCCCTGCCCCGAGCCCAGCCGCTGGTGCAATTCTGCAACAAGCCCGTCAGGCTCCATGCCCCGCACCCGCCCCTTCCTTGCGTCAAGTCCTGTGCCCTGTCCTGCCCGGCTCACACTCTCACCCTTTCCCCGACAGGCAGGCGTCAATCATGTGATCCTGGCTGTCAGCTACATGTCCGAGGTGCTGGAGGGGGCAATGCGGGAGCAGGAGCAGCGGGTGAGGCCGGGGTTGAATGGGGCATGTATGTGGGGGAAGGCCTGGGCGAGTTGGGTAAAGTGGGCTGGGGGCAGGTGCATGTGAGGGGTGGGGAGCTCGGGGGGGGGGGCAGGGCACGGCCCGTGGAGGGCCATTGATACAGTGCACCCTTCTGACCCTGGATTCTGTTGCCTTTCTCAGCTGGGCATTCACATCTCCCTGTCCCATGAGAAGGAGCCCCTGGGCACAGGTGAGTCTGCCTGTCCCATGTGCTCAGTGCGGGCTGCACTGAGGGGCCTGGCCACCTGCTCATACTCTTTACAGGGATGGGGTGGGGCTTCTCAGCCCAGTGCTCCTGCGAAGGGGATGGCTCAGTGCAGGGGGGCTGTGCCCGCTATTGGATCTGATTGGGGAGCAGTGGGTAGCCTGGCCTTGCCAGCTCCCTCTGAGCGGTGTTCCTTCCACAGCGGGGCCGCTGGCGCTGGCCCGGGAGCTGCTGGCTGAGAGCTCGGAGCCTTTCTTTGTCCTGAACAGCGACGTGATCTGCGACTTCCCCTTCTCGGACATGGTGCGCTTCCACAAGCATCATGGCAAGGAGGGCTCCATCGTGGTGAGTGCCTAGGGCTGGCTCTGTGGGGGTGGGAACAGCCTGGCCCCTACCACTGGGGCATAGAGCACAGCCAGGAGTGCGGGGCATGTGTAACAGTGGGAGGCAGCTGTGCCTTCTCCCCAAGGCCCCCCCCCCCCCGACTAGTCTGGAAACTGAAGCCAAGCTGGGGTAAGAGGAGCCCGGAGCCCTCCACCTGCCCTGGGTGGGGTGGGGCAGGCCCCAGCCCGTGCCAGGTGGAGGGTTTAGGGTTCCCACAGTTGCCTGGTCAGCTCCTATCAGAGCCCTGGGCTGGCTTGTGCCCTGGCTAGGAGGCAGGGCCCTTGGAGGAAGAGGAGGAGCAGGATTCCTTGGTGGGGAGGGTCTAAGGCCCAATTCAGCTCCCCACTTGGAAGTGGCTGGTGCTGCCTTCATTTTGCAGTGCGGGAACCAATCTCCTTACCAGCTTCCCAGTCCCTGCTACTGCCATGGCTTCTGTGACATCCCCTTTCCCTTCCCCTCCCCCTGGTTCCAGAACCCCTGCATCCAGCTGGCAGAAATGGGCCTGCCTGTGGGCAAGATAGGGTCTGCTGTTCCCCCGCCCCCAATCGAGACCTGGGGGCAGGGGACTGTGCAAAGTCTCCTCCCACCAACAAGGGTGCCCAGTGCCTAGAGGGAACCGCCCCCTGTTCAAAATGGTTCGTTCTAGGTGCCACACGCCCCTGGTGGGGGGGGTGGGGGGCAAAGGCTTCATGTGCTCTCCATCCCCACCCCCCGACCAATCAGGGCCTAGGGAGCAGCCAAAGGCTTCTACCCCCACCAGGGGTGGGTTGCAGCCAGAGGGAACAGCCCCCTTCTGCCTGAGGCCCCGCCCCTTCCAAAATTCCTGAAGTGGCCCCCTTGCAAAAATTATTGCCCACCCCTGGCCTATGCAACCCTGGGCAAGTCCGTTCCTTGTGCCTTAGTTTCCCTGCCTGTAAAAAGGGCAAGTCTGCACCCCTCTCCTGGCCAGGGTAGTGCCCACCCAGGCAGTGCCTTGCAGTGACTGCTTTGCAGGTGACAAAGGTGGAAGAACCCTCCAAGTACGGGGTGGTGGTGTGCGAGGCGGAGACAGGACGCATCCACCGCTTCGTGGAAAAGCCCCAGGTGTTTGTCTCCAACAAGATCAACGCTGGCATGTACATCTTCAACCCCAGCCTCCTACGCAGAATCCAGGTGGGAGCTGGGGCTGATACCTGGGGGTGGGAGGAAGGGGTGCATGTGGCCTGGCCCTCCCCAGGTGGGGGTCTGTGCAGCAGAGCGGGTGGCGGCGGGGTGGGCCTTTTGCAGGAGGCTGTGGAAGGGGAGGGAGTCCCAGCAGTTGGGGGATGGAACCAGAGCCCAAGGGGGGACCAGCACCCAAACCATCTGGCAGCGCTAAGCTGCATCAGGTTTATGAGGCAGGGCATGGTGGGTACTGGGAGGCTGTGCACCCGGCTTGACGAGTCTGCAGGGGTGCCCCTGACTGGGCCTGTGTATGTCTGCAGCTGCGGCCCACTTCCATAGAGAAGGAGATCTTCCCGGTGATGGCTCAGGATGGGGAGCTCTATGCCATGGAGCTGCAGGGTAAGGGACCCCGCTGAGACCCTCCGCTCTGCTGTGGTCTCCTGCGGGAAACTCCTGCGCCTGTGCAGGGGGTGGGCCTGGCTCTGCCCCCCGGTGAGCTGTGAGGGCTGCTCTGTCCCTGCAGGCTTCTGGATGGACATTGGGCAACCCAAGGACTTTCTGACTGGCATGTGCATGTTCCTGCAGTCGCTGCGGGCCCAGCACCCGGAGAGGCTGCACACGGGCCCCGGCTTCGTGGGAAACGTGCTGGTGGTGAGTGCGGGGGCGGTGAGCCCCCCTCTGCGGTACGTCCTGGGGTCCCCCATGCACTGAGCCAGCTCGCTAGTAGTAAAGGCAGCCTGAGGGCTGAGCACAGCAGCTGCCCTAGGCCTGGGTGGGCTGGCCCCTCCTGCAGGCGGGGAACAGGGCAGGGTGCAGCCAGCCCAGCCTGGGGGTTGGCCCCAAGCAACGCAGGCTGAGCTGGGTGGGGTGACTGGGCTGGAGTCTCCCCTGGAGCGGCTGTCCTCGCTTGGGCCTGGCAGCGTTCAGCAGGGCTGCTGGCTACTCTCTGCGCGGGGGGCGCCCAGGGCTGCCTCCGGCAGAGCTGGGGGGGGAAGCCTGACGCCTCTTCCTTTCTAGGACGTGAGTGCTGTGATTGGGGAGAACTGCACCATTGGCCCCAACGTCACCATTGGCGCGGGGGTGGTGGTGGAGGATGGGGTCCGGATCAAGCGCTGCACCATCCTGAGAGGCTCCCGCATCCGCTCCCACTCCTGGCTGGAGTCCTGCATTGTCGGCTGGCGTTCGGCCGTGGGCCAGTGGGTGAGTGGCCTGGCGGGTGTGACCATACCTGTGGCTGCTGGTGCCTGCTGCCAGGGCCCAGTCCCTGCCTGCATGAGAACAGAGGCACGGCCCTGGAGCGGGGGGGGGGGGGGGGGGCCAAGAAGCATCCTCCTCCTGAGCAGGAAAGAGCTGGTGCACTCCCTGCCCAGCCGGGGGGGGGCCTCCTCGGGCCGTGCCCAACCGGGGGGGGGCTCCTCGGGCTGTGCCCAACCAGCGGGGCTCCTGGGACGGCAGCTGACGGGGGCTGTGACGGCCAGGTGCGCATGGAGAACGTGACGGTGCTGGGCGAGGACGTGATTGTCAACGACGAGCTCTACCTCAACGGGGCCAACGTGCTGCCGCACAAGTCCATCGCCGAGTCGGTGCCGGAGCCGCGCATCATCATGTAGCGGGCAGCGTGGGCCCAGGTGGCTGCCAGCCCACTGCACCGTGGAGCCCCGGCCCGGCCTGGCCGGGAGAGATGGGTAGCCCAGGAGCCAGCCGGGCTGGGCACTCCGCACTGGAGCATGGAGACTGGTGTGTGGGAAGCAGGGGCCACAGCTGTGTGGGCCTCACCCAATACAGAGAGACTGTGGGAACGTGCTGGCAGCCCCGTTGCCTTCTTGGGCTGAGCAGGCACTGGCTGCCTCAAGCCCCTTTCTACCCCCCCCCCCCACCACCACCGGCTGCGCGCAGACGCTTCTGTGGCTTTAGGAGAATAATTTAATGCTCCCCAGGCCAGGCAGGGCCCAGCTGGGGCCGTTAACACAGCACTGAGCAGTCCCCATGGCTGGCCCCCCCCCCACCCCGCCCCACCCCACCCCAGCTGAGACCAGCTGCTGGGCTTGGTCTTGCTTAGCCCAAGCAGCTGCTCAGCCCAGCCCCACCCCACCCCACCCCACCCCATGGGCAAAGAGCTGCAGCTGAGGCTGCAACAGGCACCTGCTGGCTCTAACAGTCCCCCCTTCCCCCCATGGGCCTCACTGCCCCACACCTGCTGAACAGGCCAGACCCACAGAAGGGGCAGCTCTAGGCAGGGCAAGAGCAGCATCTCGCCAGCTGCAGCCAGGCCCACCACTAACCAGAGCAGGCTGCTACCTCAGCCTCCAGCAGGGGAAGGAGCCTCTCGGGCTGGCTCGGCCGCCCTAGGAGCTGGCCGGCTTGGTGAAGTCGTCCACGCCGGTGATGATGGCCTTGCAGAAGAAGCAGTCCTTGTTGTTCATCAGGTGCTGGTTGATGCAGGCTCTGCAAAGACAGCACTTGTGCTGGGAGGGAGCCACGCGTGGCCCAGCAGAGCCTGGCCCTTGGGCTCCAGCCCCAGCTGTCTGCGGGGGGGGCAGATGCCTTCGTGTTACTCACTTGCAGGACTTGTGGGAGCAGGGCCTGAAGACAGCGGAGATGGGGTGTGCGTAGCAGATGGGGCAGAGGTCCTCCTCGCTGGTAGGCTGCAAAGCGGCACTTGGCCTCAGGGAGCAGCCGGGCCCAGTGCTCCCCCAAGCCAGACCTCCTGCCCCTTGTACCCCAGCCAGCAGCTGCCCCTGGCTTGCTCAGGCGTGTGGCTGCACCAGGGCAGTTGGCCTGAGGCTGCCTGGGAGCATCCTGCTCAGGTTTGGCCAAGCACGTCTGCACGCCCCCCCCCCCCCCCGTGCAGCCGAGCCCAGAGGTGGAGTGTTCAGCCCAGTCCCCAGCCCAGGCTAAGGCAACACCCCCCCCGGCTGCCACTGGCTGGGCTGAGCGGGGACAGGGGCCTGCCGGGTCAGGACTCACCAGCGTGGAGGCTGCTGCCTGCTTGGACTCTTCGCTCAGGTGCCTCAGCATCCGCTCCACCTTGGCCAGCTCCGCCAGGCTGATGTAGTCTGCGTCTGCAGAGACGGGCTGAAGTGAAGGGGCCGCGCACAGCATGGCTGGCCCAAAGGGACACCCCAGTGGCAGCGGAGCCGCCCAGCTGTCCGCCAGCAGTGATGGGCAAGCACCAGACTCCCTGGAGCAGAGCGGGCTGGGGCGAGGGCCCAAAGGCAGCATCCAACCAAGTGCCTTAGGCTGTGGGCACAAGGGAGGCCTAAGATAGCCATGCCTTGGTCAGCGGAGGGGGGGGGGGAATCCAGGCTGCAGCATGCAGGCCCAGGGCAGTAAGGGGGGGGGGGCAGCCTTGCCCAGAGGAGAGGCTGGGCAGCTTCCCAGGGGGCAGGGAAAAGGCTGGAGGAGCTGGTCTCTGCTAGCGGTGGCTGTCCTGCACTCCGGCGCTGGGGCAGCACGCGGGCCAGGCCCTGTTCACGCATGCTGCGCCCGAGGGGGAGAACTAGCCCAGAGCCATGGCCGTGGGGTGCAGGAGCCCCAGACAACACCCCCAGGGCTCCAGCCCAGGAGCCTGGGCCAAGGGCTTCCTGACAGCACGGGTGGGCCTGGAGCCAAGTGAGCAGTGCTTGGGCCCTGGCACGGGGGGCTGCCCCAAAAGCCAGGAGCGCTCCCAGCTGACGGGGGGGGGGGGGGGGGAGAGAGAAGAGACCAGGCTCCATGACACATGCCCATGGCAGCTCAGCCAGGGCCCTATGGGCACTCCGCTGACGGGCCCTGGGAGCTGCTCTGCCAGGTCTCCACGGCAGCTCACCCAAGGCTGGAGGGGGCAGGCAGCCACCACGCGCCCTCTCCCTACGGAGCTGGGCTTTGCCCCCGCTGGTGAGCCTGCTGCCCAAGGGGCCAGAGCAGCCCCTGGCCCCAAGCTCTCCCTGGCTTGTGGTCAGCCTGAGGGGGGGAGCCGTGGCCGCTCTTGCCAAACCAAGGCTCCGAGCCGCTGCTCACACCCGCTCTGCGTTGCTCCCCAGCCATCCTGCCTGGGAAGCGCCGGGCCCAGCTGGCCAGTCTGGCGCCACGCAGGCCAGCACTCCAGGGCCGGCTCCCCGCCCTCGCCAGGGCTGTGCAGGCACTTACAGCTGCGCAGGGAGAAGTGTTTCTTGTCTGCGGCCGTCGGCGGGGCCCCCAGCGTGGCAGGCTCTGCGTGGCCCAGCAGGTACTGGATGGAGCGGAGCTGGAAGCAGGGGTCTGCCAGGAGCACAACCGTCGCCCGCTTGCCCCTGCAAACACACATGGGTCAGAGCAAGGACCGAGGGCTGGGAATCCCACTGCCGCAGCCAGGGCCTGCTCCCTGCCAGGAGCCTGCACTGCAGCATTCGCCAGGTACCACGGCGGGCAGTGGGGCCCGATGGCAGGGCCAGGACGCCCGCCGGCAGCGCCTCCAGAGCAGCCTGGTGCATCCTGCCAGGCCCTCCCCCTTGGCCAGGGTGCTGCCAGCAGCAGAGGGCTCAGCTCTCTGCCCCAGCCCTAGGGCAAGGGGCCCTGTGTGGCGCACAACCCCCAGCCCTGCGCAGAGCGGTGCTTCGGCCCACCTGCGGTTCAGGGCTCCTCTCAAGCCCCCAGCCCCAGGGCAATTGCCTTGTTGGCAGGCCTGGGGGGCCGCCCAGCCAATGCTGCTTGGCACCGCTCCGGGCACGTGCCACGGCCCCATTCCCAAGGCCGGTGCAGTGGGCCCTGCTCCGTCTCCAGCAAAAGCCTGGGGCCGCCAGCCCCACACGCCACCTGCCGGGAGGGGTGGAAGGGACCCAGACACTGCCAGCCAACTGGCCCCAGGACCCGGCCCCCGGCTCACTAGGACCTGCCCCAGCCCCACCCTGAGAGCTGAGCCGCTGTTACGGGGTGTTTGCCCTGGGGCCAGCCCACAGCTCCGTACACCAGCGCTGGGCTTCACGGGAGGCTGTGCCTCAGCCTTGCAAAATGAGGCTCCCTTTTCCCAAGTAATCCCAGACCCAACTGCCTCTGCAGCTGTGCTGGGCCAGCCCCAGGCTCTGCCTCAGAAACCAGTGCTCCTAAGGGTGTCCCGGCCCCGCCCGAGGGGGCTCAGGGCTTAACTGGGGCCCTGGCCCAGCACACGGCCTGGCCAGCAGCCCCTCGCCCCCCCAGCTTTCAGCTCGAATCCATACGGCAGCAGAGGCAGGTGCCGTCAAGCTCCGAGCTGTGGCAGCCTCCAGCTGGGGCTCCGGGAAAGGCGCTGCAGCGGAGAGCAGGCCCCAGCAGGAAATGAAGCCCCCCCCCGGCTGCATGCCAGGGGTCCCCCCATGTTCTGATGGTGGGGGTGGTACCAGAGCCTGCTCCTCACATGACGTGGCCTGCGCAGGAACATGTCTCACGGCCCCAAGGCAGCTCTCCAGGCTGGGCAAGCGCCCCCCGAACCCGACTGGGCCCGCCAGCGCCACTTGGCAGATGCATTGGGACGGGTTCCTGGCCCCGAGCAGCTGCCCACAGATGGAGAGGGGTCAGGGTTATGGCCGTGAAGCCAGCGCCAGGCCCTCGTGCACGGCAATATGCACTGCCCTCGCCTCCTGACGGGGCCAGGGGTCAGTTCCTAGCAGGCTGCGTGTGCTGGGGGCAGCCCGCCCATCTCTCCCAGGGCCCCCACTGGGCCAGGGCTGCGGCTGCTGCCTCGTGAGCACTGAAAGGCGATGCTCTGCCAGTGCGGCAGCTCAAGGTCACATTCAGGAGACACCGATACCGCCTCCTGGGCACCGAGCCCTTCACAGGCGCGGCGTCAGGACGGGCCTTTCCCGGCCAGCTGGTCTAAGCCTGCGCTCAGGGTGGCGCTGCCGGGGGCTCCGTTATGGCCACAGCACCCGCAGGCTGCTGCAGTCAACCAGCCCGTGGAGCCAGAAAACCACAGAGCGGCACATGCCACCTCCACTGGGTGCCACCTGGCAGTCTACCAGCTGCTGGGCGCGTGACCCTGCCCCTTCCCCCAGGGCTGGGGGGGGGCGGGGGGGCAGCCTGACTCCAGCTCTTCAGGGCTGGACAGCAGACAGGGTAAGGCACCTGGCTCTCCATGGTGCTAGGGAGCTGCTCTTGGCTCCTGGGCCAGGGGACCCCAGAGAACATGCTCAGCACTCAGGCAGCCCTGTGCCCTTCCCCTGGCTCCAGGGCTGGCTCCTGGCATGGTCCACATGAGAACAATCGGGGCTGGCACATAACTTGGCCACCACTTGCCCTTTGTGGATCCACTCACAGACAGGGGGGAAGGCAATGGAGGGGAGGGAAGAGCCCAGCTTGCCTCCGACCTGGCCAGCCCTTGCAGGGACCCCTAGGCCAACAGGTGTCTGTGGAATGCAGCACACTGTCTGGCGCTGGCAGGACGCCAGCCCCGGGAGCCTGCTGACCTAGTGCAGCGTGGCCACGTTCCTTCAGCCCCTGGCCCTGGAGGCTCCCCACTCACAGTGCTGCCCTGGCAGGTATGAGCAAGCTCAGAGACTTGCTATCAGCCCCTGGCTGGCTGGACAGGCCCTGGCACCCAGCAGAAGGGGACCAAATCAGCCCCTATGCTGGGGGGCTGCAGGGACGGCGCCTGCACACACCCCATGGGCTGCCCAGGCTGGGCACAGGCACATAACGTAATGCAGCAGAACCTGCCACCAGCCCCACAGGGTGCGTGAGCCCAGGGGCCTGCACCCTCCCTTGGGGTGTGCAGAGAGGCGTTGGATGGGGAGCTCCTGGCCTGGCCAGCAGTGCAGGGACAGGCAGCCCCTCGCTGCAAGCTAATAACCCTCACCCGGCAGCTACAGCAGCTGCCAGACTAGCCATCTGCTGCCCTAAAGGGAACCAGTCACCCAACCTGGAGTGCCACATCAGGGATTTAGCCAGGGGGTGGGGGCAGTCGCCCCCAGACGCAGTGCTGGGGCGAGCACAAGGAGAACGGTGCAGGCGGGCCTGCCACTGCCCAGCCCGGCCACGTCAAACCCACCCGCACCGTTCTCCCTAGCTTGGCGCCGGGGCGACTGTCCCCACCCCCTCGCTACGCCCCTGCGCCATGGCTCCACTAAAGGAACCCAGTCTGTCCGCACGGCCCGCCTGCCAGCCACCCTCCTGCCCCCTGCCCCCTGGCCAGCAGCGCGTCTACACTACGCTCCCAAGCCCCCTCTGCTCCGCTGTTCCTGGGGTGCAGCGCAGGAGCCCAGGCCCGTCCCTTCGGGCCCAGCAAGCGCAAGGAGCCGAGCTGCCAGGGCAGGGTCCGTTTCCGCATACACGGCCCGGGGACCTAGGCCGCTGCCCTTTCAGCAGCCGTCGGGGGGCGGGACCAGCGGACTTAGGCCTGAGATCTCGGGGAAGCCACGCCTCCCCGTGCCTCAGTTTCCCCAGCAGGAGCGCGCTGGACCGGCCGCGCCTCGCCCCAGCGCCCCTCGGAAGCGGCTGCCCCGCCGGCGTGGGAACCGGCCCTCTGGCGGCGCGCGGCGGAACAACGCGCCATTCACAAATTTCCTCCCCGACCAATCGGCGGGGCCCTGCCCGCCGGGCCCCCCCGCCCCGCCCCGCCCCGCCCCGCGCGCCTGCTAAAGGGCGGCCGGCGGCTCGGGAAGGGCACGGCCCCCGGCCGGGACTCGGCGCCGCCCGCCCCCGCCACCATGCCCCCGCCGGCCCTGGGCCAGCTGCTGCTGCTGCTCCAGCTGTGCGTTCAAGGGAGCATCTCCGCCGCGGCCAGCGCCCCCAGGTGCCCCCGGGCCTGCATCTGCACCTCGGACCTCCTGAGCTGCGCCAAGCAAGGGCTCCAGCAGGTGCCAGCGGCACTGCCGCCCACAGCCACCGCCTTGGATCTGAGCCACAACGCCCTCTTCCAGCTGCACAGGCGCTGGCTGGCAGCCCTGCCTCGCCTCCAGGCCCTCCGCATCAGCCACAACCTCATCACCGACCTCCCCCCACAGGCCTTCCACAACGCCACGGCCCTGACCCACCTGGACATGTCCTCCAACTGCCTGCAGGCCGTGGAGCAGCATTACTTTGAGGCGCTGCTGCGGCTCGAGGAACTCCTGCTCTACAACAACTGGATCCTGCAGGTAGACGATCGAGCCTTTGTGGGGCTCAGCAGCTTGCAGAAGGTCTACCTCAGCTGGAACAACCTCACCCGCTTCCCCTTCCGCGCCATGCAGGGGCTCACGCACCCCAACCTGACCACGCTGGACCTCTCCACCAACAACCTGAGCAGCATCCCCATCGAGGAGGTCACAGCCTTGCCTGCGTCCATCAGAAACGGGCTGTATCTGCACAACAATCCCATGCGGTGCGACTGCTCCCTCTACCAGATGTTCTGGCAGTGGCAGGAGCGGCAGCTCAGCTCTGTGCAGGATTTCCTGGAGGAACACACATGCGTGGCATTCGACACCAGGGCACGCTCCTTGGTTAGGTTCCTCAAGTACAAGAAGATCTTTGAGAACTGCTCGCAGAGCCAGGCGCCCTCGGGCACCCCCGAGACACACGCCACAGCACTCGTAGGAGACCCTTTGCTCATCGACTGCAACGTGAGCACGCCCAACGCGACCGCCACCTACCTGTGGGTCTCACCGCGCCACGAGCCCATCATGCACCCTGGCAACAGCAATCGCACAGTTGAAGTTTACCGTAACGGGAGCCTGAAGATCAGCGCAGCCGAGCCGTGGCACGCCGGGGTGTATGTGTGCATGGCCATCGGCAAGCACCACCGGCTCCACAAGACGCGCGAAGTCAACGTGACCATCCACTATCCCACGCTGGACGGGGAGTCCTTCAGCACCGGCCTCACAACCCTCCTGGGATGCGTGGTGAGCCTCATGCTCGTGCTCATGTACCTGTACCTGACTCCATGCCACTGCTTCCAGGGCGGCAAGAAAGCCGCTGAGCCCAGCCCTCCCCAGGAATGCAGCGCGCAGTCCTCCATCCTGAGCACCACCCCACCAGCCACCGACGGGCCCAGCCGGAAGATCAGCACCAGTAGGCATGTGGTGTTCCTGGAACCCACCAAGGAAGCGCACAGCGGTAAGATTGGGCTGGCTGCCAAGAATCCCAAGCTCCTGCAAATCAAGTCGGACTCAGACTCTGTTAGTTCCGTCTTCTCGGATACTCCCAGCGGGTCCTAGGAGGTAGGCGGGCTGGGGAGCAGAGAGGGGGAGACAACCTGGGCGCACACGAGGGCACTTGCAGCACTGATGGGGAGGGAGAAGGGATCGTGCGGCCAGTGTGCCACGCAGAAGGGCTGGTTCCTTGTACTGGTTATTCCTACAGGGAGGAGTGCGATGCGTCCTCCTCCGGCTCCAGCTACTTCCAGGCTCTGCCGCCACATTGCAAAACAAGCAGGGGAGATGAGAGTAGCTGACAGCCGCGGGGTCAAGTGCAGGCAGGTCACCCCACTCACACAGCTAGCTTGGGAGGTCCCAAGTGATTGCGGCGAGGTGGCACAGCAGGGCCCCTCCCTTTCGGTGCTTGGCACGGGACCAGGGACGCTCTCTCCCGCGGCTGATTGAGAGGCCCGGAGGAATTCCCAGCTCTCTGGAGCAGCCTGGAGGGCGAGTGGGCAGCTCTGACCTTCAGGAGGATTCACAGGCTTGCTAACATCTCAATGCATTTCTCTCTCCAGAACGCCCTACCGCTGGCCCACGGCTGGGCAACCCCCTCCCCCCTCCCACTTCATGTTTCTAATGCGGCACAGGGACACGTGCATGGCTGAGCCCTGCTTCCCATCAGCCCTGCATGGCAGGGTTCAGTGCTCTCCTGGGCCAGGCAGAGCCCACTGGACCACTTGCCCTCTGGGCAGGCGCACCGAGACGCTAGCTAGAGTAGTGCTTGACCGAGCTTAGGGAGTTGCTTCATCAATTACAAAGGCACAGGCCCGCCCCATGTATGGGCTTCCCTAGTAGAGAGCTCTCCTGCACCCATAGCCTCCAGCAGCACCCGGGCACCTGCAGGGCTGCCCTAGAATTCTGCTAGCTGGGCGCAGCAAGCCAGTTGGGCCTCTGTGCCTGAGAAGGGGGCAGCATCAGGCTCCGTCCCCCTGAGCAGGACATTCTGCAGCTACCACTTACAACTAACCCGCTGCCAGCACCGCCAGCCAGCAGGCCCTAGGCTTGGGCAAGTGCCGAGTTGTTGGGGTGTGGCCCTAGGGGCCGGGATCATCACTGGAATCACGGCTGGCCAAAGCCACTCAGCCAGGCCAGCTCCCTCTGTGAGCAGGGCGCTGCCTGCAGGAATGCAATCCAGGATGGTTGTGCATGGTGTGATCCCAATGACCCGACCCTGTGCTCCCCAAGAGCACTGGTCTCTCCCACGGCGCCTGCAGCTGGAGGCTAGGCAGGCAGCACCCCAACAGCGCGCTCGCTTGCCCCAAACGGCTCCTAGGCACTGGAATAAAAAAGCCTCAAACTCTGCTTGGTCCAAGAGTCTCTTTGCCCTTGGGCGAGGCCTGCAACAGAGCCCACCTCCCTGGTATGTCAGTGGGTCAGACCTCTCCCACCACCAGGCCCGGAGCCCCGCCGTTCCCATGTAACCAACAGACGTCTGATCTTTTTTACCTCCCCAGTGCTATCCACTGCTGAATGCTCAGGCACCTGCAGCCCTCAGCTGCCCCCCCGGGCACCCCCTCTTTCCCCAAGCCCTGCCTGTCTACTGGGGCTTCCCCCGGGACACAGACTCAGCCTGACCCCTCATATGCAGGGGAAGCTCATGCCCAGGCACCAAGTCAAGGGCTCACGTTCACAGCCTGCCCCACCAAGGACCCCTGGCCCCATCCTGCTCTGTACCCCGCACCAACAAACTCGACAGCCTGTGCCCGTCTGGTCTCATTAGCACCCTGCTGCTGCTGACGCTGCATGAGTGCCATGGGGCCAGGGCAGACCCCCTGCTCTCCAGCCACAGCAGGCCAGAGTCCAGAGAAGCTGCACTGGTCCCTGCAACACTGCACCCCGTGGCTCTCGTGCCCAGGAGTGTGTGTCGGGGGGGGGCACTCACCCAGTCCCCAGGAAGCCTTTCCACCCCCTGTGCCGAGGTGCCCACAGACGCGACTCCTGCTTTGGGTGCCTGGCAGGGACTTGCTGAGCAAGCTGGGTTCCTGCCTGCACCCTTCATGGAGCTTTGTGCTGGCATCAGCCAATTATTGACGTGATGCAGCATCTTCCCCGCAGTCCATCTGGCCTCAGGCCCAGCAGCCCCATGGGTCGGATGGAGATACTGAGGCAGACTGGGCTAACTGCAGGGACGCATGGCAGGGTCAGGCACAGAACCAAGCACAGTCCCTGCCGGCCTCGCGCCATGGGCACCGTCACATAGAGCTAAGTAGTTCCCAGGGCTCTGGCATGGGGGCTGGCCTCAGCCTGCATCTCTCCTGCAAACAACCCCAGGCCACCTGGGGCTAAGATGGACAGCCAGCTCCTGTGCCTGGTGCCAGCCCACAGCCTCACTGGGATCTCACCTGGGCCCTGCCCCCAGGTGCCCGGTAACACCACGTGCCGTGTGCTGCCCTTGCAGAGTGCGCAGGGTGGGACTGGGCACACAAGAATGGCCTGGCCCTGCCTCGGGATGGCAGGTCCCTCCCCATCCCATCACTGAGCCCTTCTGAGGAGGGAGCTGCCAGCAGCAGCCGTGTGGGTCTGGGAGAGCAGAGCCCATTCACACTGGCAAAGCGAGAAGGCCACGGACCAGTCTCCTCGTGCTGCGCGCCTGGTGCAATCATGCTCAGGGCTGGGTGCCGGGGGCAAGCACACAGGAGGCTGGACCGAACTGGATTTCTTTGTGCACATTGGAGTCCTTGGGACAAGGAGCCCAGCGACCCTGGCCGCCGGGCCGAGCAGCGCGCTCAGAGGGGCCGAGCCAGTCCGGCCGCCGGGCCGAGCAGCGCGCTCAGAGGGGCCGAGCCAGTCCGGCCGCCGGGCCGAGCAGCGCGCTCAGAGGGGCCGAGCCAGTCCGGCCGCCGGGCCGAGCAGCGCGCTCAGAGGGGCCGAGCCAGTCCGGCCGCCGGGCCGAGCAGTGCGCTCAGAGGGGCCGAGCCAGTCCGGCCGCCGGGTCGAGCAGCGCGCTCTGCTCTCTGCAAAGCCAGGTACTGGCCCGTTCGCCATGCACAGGGGACAAGGCAGAGCTGGAGAGAGAAGGTGTCTGGGGAGACACCTAGCTCGCCCGAGCGGCCCACCTGGCCTGGGCTCTTGCCAGGAAGCACAGACACACCCTGAGCCTGCTCCACGGCACCTGGGCCATCTGAGCCAAGAAGGGAGCAACCGCTGTGGCTGCCACAACACATCTCCCAGCAGGCGCCTTCCTCTGGCTGAGGAGTCTGGGGAGACAGAGGGCTTGCTCCATGCATAGCTAGTTCGGAGGCCCCTTTGCTCACAGGCTGCTACTCTGGTTTGAGGCACACGTCACGTCCTTGCACCACAGCCTGGCACACAGGAACAGCCAGGCTCAGTTCCTGCAGGCCCTGGGGAGCTGCTGCCAGCTGTGTATGGATCCCTCCAGCCCCCGCCTGCCTCACACAGCCAATTCAAGGTCTCTTCCAAGAGCGGCCCTGGAGAGGGGCGGCCATGCCAGGGTCCTCAGTTGATAAGAAGACTGTCCAAACTGGGTAAGACCAATGGCCCATCCAGCCCAGTGTCTGTCTACCCACAGGGGCCAATGCCAGATGCGCCAGAGGAAGGGAGCACAACAGGGAAACCTCACGTGATCCCTCCCCTGTCACCCATTTCCAGACAACCAGAGGCTAGGGACAACATTCCTACCCAGCCTGGCTAACGGCCATTGATGGACCCAACCTTCATGAATCTATCTAGCTCTTTTTTGAACCCTGTTAAAGTTTTAGCCTTCACCACATCCTCTGGCAAGGAGTTCCACAGGTTGACTGTGTGCTGAGTGAAGAAAAACTTCCTTTTGTTTTAAACCTGCTGCCTATTAATTTCATTTGGTGACCCCTCATTCTTATATTGTGGGAATAAGTAAATAACTTTTCCTTATTCACTTTTTCCACACCAGTCATGATTTTATAGACCTCTATCATATCCCCCCTTAGTCTCCTCTTTTCTAAGCTGAAAAGTCCAAATCTGTTTAATCTCTCTTCATATGGGACCTGTTCCAAACCCCTCATCATTTTTGTTGCCTTTTTCTGAACATTTTCCAACGCAAATATCTCTTTTTTGAGATGAGGTGACCACATCTATACGCAGTATTCAAGATGTGGGCGTACCATAGATTTATACAGAGGCAATAAGCTATTCTCTGTCTTATTCTCTATCCCTTTTTCAATGACTCCTAACATTGTATTTGCTGTTTTGCCTGTCGCTGCACACGGAGTGGATGTTTTCAGAGAACTATCCACACTGACTCCAAGATCTCTCTCGAGCAGTTGTAGCTAAATTAGTCCCCATCATGTTGTACGTACAGTCGGGGTTATTTTTCCCGATGTGCATTACTTTACATTTCTCAACATTACATTTCATTTGCCATTTTGTTGCCCAATCACTTAGTTTGGTGAGACCTTTGTGAAGCTCTTCCCAGTCTGCTTTGGTCTTAACTATCTTGAGCACTTTGGGATCATCTGCAAATTTTGCCACCTCCCTGCTTACCCCTTTCTCTAGATCATTTATAAATAAGTTGAATAGGATGGGTCCCAGGACAGACCCTTGGGGGACTCACTAGTTACCTCTCTCCACTCGGAAAACTTCCCATTCAGTCCTACCCTTTGTCTCCTGCCTTTTAACCAGTTACCAGCCCACAAAAGGCCCTTCCTCTCTCCTCCCATGACCATTTGCTTAAGAGCCTTTGGGGAGGGACCTTGTCAAAGGCTTTCTGGGGATCTAAGCCCACTGGATCCCCTTGGCCACGTTTGTGGACCCCCTCACAGCACTCTAAGGGATTACTAAGGCAGGATTTCCCTTTACAGAAGCCATGTGGCCCAGGTCAGCCCCATGTGCACGTGTCCAGCACTGGCACATGCCACCCAGCAGCAATCCTACTGCCACCCTTCCAGAGGGCGTGCAGGGTTTCACGACCCGTGTGGGAGCTGACCCTAAGCAAGAGCTTAGACGAGCACCTCTCCACCCTGGCACCCGGCAGGCGTCAGCACAGAGCCACGTGAGGGCGGCAGACGTTTGCCCATGGAGAAGTCCGGGGTGGCATGGGCCAGCCGCCATGCTCTGCGAGCACAGGACAGCAGGCCAAGGCTTTGGCCCCGATGGCAGAGCTGCTCTGACTCACTCAGACCCCCGAGCAGGCTCCTGGGCATAGGCTCCTGCCAGGACCCCCTACGAGCACCCAGCTCAGAGCAGCAGGGGCCACTGCAGCCACCAGCTGCCAGCCCCTGCCCTGCCCGGCTGGCCGGCCCCAAGGCGAGGCGCGTACCGCGCACAGCGGCGCTGGAGGCTGCCAGTAAGAAAGGGCCAGCAGCAGCAGCACTGGCAGGCCAGGACACAGGCACAGAGAACATGGGGCAGATGCACTGACCTGAACCAGCACATGCCTGCGGGGGATTCCCGCCCCTGCCTCTCCCAGGAGTCACCACTCACCCTTGGAAGTCCGTGTCCACCAGGAGTCGGACAAGAATCCCCGTCACGGCCACAAGGATTGGATAATGATCCACGCTCTCGAGCCCTGGGGGCGGAGCAGAGAAAGAGCCGTGGCAGCACTGGGACGGCCAGGCTGCCCCATCCTAACACCAGCCAGCTCGGTACCCCGGTCGAGCAGCTGCCCTCGTGCTGCCCCTGCGGCCACACTGCCGGAGCCCTGGGCGACACCCTGCTCCTCCGCGCCTGTCGCATGGCTCTGATCACAGCGCTGTCAACCTGCGCCATGGGGCTGCCCAGCGCTCTAGCAGCACCCCATGGGGACTGCCTCCGAGCCAGGCCGCAGGAGGGGCAGGCTGACTCAGCAGTGCCCGGGCTGCACTCCGCAGCAGCATGCTAGCCGCTCTCAGCCCAGTCGCATCCGCCATTCTGCCTGGGGGCAGGGGCAGCAGGGGGCTGCTGGCACAGCCCTGGCCGTCCCCAAAGCCTGGCTGCGCAGACCAAGGTCAGCCTCAGCTCCATGCATCTAGACAAGGCCAATCAGCCTCCACTAGCTACAGGCACCTCCCTCCAGCCCAGCCCCCAGCCCAGGTCCCGAGCAGGCCTGGAGCATGGCCCTGCTGCTCGGATGCCGGAGCCCCATGGAAAGAGGCAGGGGATGGGGAGTGAGCAGTGCTCAGAGCCGTGGCTGGGGCTGCGTCTCCCTTCTACCTGGGTCAGAAGAATGGCCCCGCTGTGTCCTCAGCCCACCGCTCCCACCACATGGCCCAGCCCCAGGAGATCTCTGCAGAGCACTCCTGAGCCCCTGGGCCCAGTGCAGGGCAAGGCGGGTGACTCACCTGGGAGCCGGAGGTTAACCACTCTGTCGAACAGGTTCCGCTCGGCCGTCACACGATTCAGCACCTGGTTCAGTAGCTGTGCGGGGACAGGAGAGGCTGGGCCCCCTCAGCCAGTTCACCCGCCGCCTGCAGAGCATTCCCAGAACCCCCTTCTGCTAACTGGTCTGAGAATGCCCACGGCCCGCCAAGGAGCCACCCCCCGAGCGGGCGCTGCCGGGGGACTGAGCGCTCACCCTCCCGCAGCGCCGCCCCCCAGGCCAGAGGAAGCTCCTCCCAGCAAGGAGACGCTGCAGTCCCAGGCAACTTGGCCAGCTGAGAGCAGCCAGCAGGCGCCTGGCCCTGACAGCTGCCAGTGCCCCAGGGGGCCTGGGCCCAGGCACAGCAAGGTAACAGCTCAGCCCAGGAGGCAGCTGGGCAACCACATGCAGCCAAGCGGCAGGGCCCTGCCCCCTGGCAGGGCGACAGGCTGGGAGGCTCCAGGGCGAACGCCCAGGGCCAGCGCAGGCTTCGGGCCTGTCCCCTCCAGCACGGCGCCCACCTCTGCCACCGGCACGGCTGAGAAAAATCCCTGGGCCAGCGGGACCCAGCTCTTGGCAAACCCCACCCTGGCAGGGGCTCCCCCTCCTCTCTGCCTCCCGGGCAGCGCTGAGTGTGCAGGGGGCCGAGCTGGCAGCCAGCTCCACTGGCCATGGCGGGCCTGGGCTCTTTGATGGGCCCTGGCCTCAGGGCCTCTCTCCTGGCACAGCCTCATGCCATGCCCAAAGCTACCTCTCGGGAGGGAGATGGAGAGCCCCTTCGGGTCTAGGGCAGTCTCAGGCCACTGCCTCCCTGCAGAGGGACTCAGCTGGGCCGAAGCTGCCTTTCCTCCCGCACCGCCGGGCGGGGAAAGCCAAGCGCTGTCTGCCGCAGACGGGGGCACCGCTGATGGCAGCTGCCTCGCTAGAGCGGGGGGCCGGGGTTAAGGGGCAAGGGCAAAGCCCAGGTCAGTCATGGGGGCACGGGCAGGGCAAGGGGGTGGAAGATTGAAGGGCCAGGCAGAGAAGAGGGGTGTCCCCTACCCTTTATTTCCGGTATCCCCTCCCGTTTCCCTGGGGCTCCCAGCAAGCTGGCGACCACGTCCGGCTTGCTGGGCTTCGGACAGCGGCCGTCTACCAGGGACCTGGGCGCGCCTCTTTCCCAGTCGGCTGCAGGGAGCTCTGCCTCCCTTGGCAGGAGGCGCTTGCTGGAAAAGCTGAATCCCACAGGAGGGCTTGGCAGTGCCCACAACCAGCCTGATCCCCCCAGGATAGCTGCCTGCAGCCGTGTCCACCTGCTGCTGGACCCCCCGGGTGGCACTTTTAACTGGGGCACCCGGGAAAGGGAGGTACCTGGGCGAGTCTCCGGAGCAGCAGCTCGGAGGAGGGGCGGCTCCAGTCGAGGAAGATTTCAGGGGCCAGCGTGACCGTCATTTCCAGCACCCGGAGCAGGCTCACTGACAGGTCGAAGCACGTCGCGCACACCTTCAGCTGGCGGCTGTCCACGAAGTTTCTCTCCAGGCGCTCGGCCGCCTGCTGGATCTGCCGGGCACAGGGCACAGCTCAGTCCTGGCCGCCCGCCCCGCCAGGCCAGGGCTCAGCCGCACCCAGCACCCACCTCCTGGATCATGCCGATGAACTCCGAGAAGGCCCAGTTGAGCTGGTTGAGGACGCTGTTGAGGAAGCTGGGTGCCAGGTCGCAGTCGCTGCGCAGCAGCTCAGCCATGTGCTGCTGCAGCAGGGTAGAGGGGCAGGGCTCTAGGACCAAAGGGCGGCAGCGTCAGGGCAGGGACACCCAGCACTTTATGGTCAGAGGGGGCCGAGCCTGGCGCAGGCCGCCCCTCATGCCCAGCGAGCAGAGCTGGTGGGTCTCCGCATGGGCTGCCAGCACCGCCCCGTAGCGCTCCCCCGGCCCAGGGGAACCGCGTGCGATCCCGGCTGGGCTCCAGCCCCATGTGCCTGCCAGCCAGAGGCACAGACTCCCTCCCTGGCAGGTGGGGCGCAGGCCTAGGCACTGCCCAACAGGGAGCACTGGGCCACGAGAGCCACTGCACTGCAGCCCCTAACTGGGGCGCTGCCACCTTCCTGAGGGCGCCAGGGGAAGCCCCCTGCAGCTGAGCGTAGTGCCCCCCCCGGTCTGGTGGGTGGAGCCACCCCAGTGCCCCGCTCCCTGGGGAGACTGATGGCAGCCCATGGACGGGCCCAGACAAGGAGCAGCCAGGCGCCAGACTCCTGAGGGAGCAGCTGGGCGCCCGGCTCTAGCAGCTTCTCTGAACACTCCTGCTGCCCCTAGCCTGCCCAGGGCTGCCAGGCCAGGAGGGAACAGCGGCAGGCTCAGCAGCGGGCCCCAGGGAGGGGGGGCAGTCTCCGTGTGGGGGCACTGCTCTGCCATCCTGCACTCCAGGGCGCCTGTCCCGCTGCCCCCTCGGCCGCCTAGCCCCCAGCTCTGGGGCCGGAGGCAGCTGCCCTGCTCCAGGAGCCAGGAAGCCACCACCATGGTGATGGCAGCCCCGGGTGGGCCTCTGCCGTCCCCCCGCTGGGGCTCAGGGCACTAGCCCGAGCTGCGTCTCCCTGGCCCAAAGCCGAGACACAAGCCCCTCCCCCTCCAGGGCTCCCCCAAGCGGGCAGCGGGGGGAGGGGGGAAGAGCCAGGGGACTAAGAACTACTGCACCACCACACGAGAGACAAACTTACTCTGGAGACTGGCAACAGACAGATCCCCTGGGCCCCGGGAGAGACACAAGAGAGCGGCATTACAGGGGCCAGCAGCAGCCCATCTGGCACCGCCCGACCCAGCCCCCCGGAACGCCGACCCAGGGCGGGCTCCGGAAGGAAGGTGCCACCGTCCCCCCTCTGTGGTTGTGCCACGCGTGGGTTTGCTGGCTGTTCTGTGGCCCCTGCGAGTGGGCCAACCAGCTCCTGGGGCCAATCAGATCCACAGGCCATGACACAGAAGTACAATGGAGCCAGGCACCGGGGGAGGGAGGGATGGAGAAGGGAAGAGGCTCCTGCCACCAGACGCTCCCCAGCGCCCCAAGAGCCCTGTGCTCATGCCACCTCCATCACCTGCCGCAGAGCCCCTAGCTGGGCCGCCTGATGAGCTGCTCACTGGGACTAGCCACACCCCTGGCCCCCAGCAGGCCCCCCCAGGACACCTCCGCATCCCACTCACTCTGCAGACTGGGGAGATTGGCATCCTCAGGCTTGGTCTTCAGCAGGTGTGGGAGGCGCGTGTACCTGTATCCAAACCCACAGCCCTGCAGGAGGAGACAAGGGCGAGGAAAGATCAGGGTACCCAGGCGGGCGAGGGCGAACGGGAGGGGGGTGGTCAGGGTGCCCAGCCGGGCGAGGGCGAGCAGAAAGGGGTGTGAGTCAGGGTGCCCAGCCCGGCGAGGGCAAGCGGGGGTGAGTCAGGATGCCCAGCCCGGCGAGGGCGAGCAGAAGGGGAGGGAGTCAGGGTGCCCAGCCCGGCGAGGGCGAGCAGAAAGGGGTGTGTGCCAGGGTGCCCAGCCCGGCGAGGGCGAGCAGAAAGGGGAGGGAGTCAGGGTGCCCAGCCCGGCGAGGGCGAGCAGAAAGGGGTGGGAGTCAGGGTGCCCAGCCCGGCGAGGGCGAGCAGAAAGGGGTGTGTGCCAGGGTGCCCAGCCCGGCGAGGGCGAGCAGAAGGGGAGGGAGTCAGGGTGCCCAGCCCGGCGAGGGCAAGCGAGGGTGAGTCAGGATGCCCAGCCCGGCGAGGGCGAGCAGAAGGGGAGGGAGTCAGGGTGCCCAGCCCGGCGAGGGCGAGCAGAAAGGGGTGTGTGCCAGGGTGCCCAGCCCGGCGAGGGCGAGCAGAAAGGGGAGGGAGTCAGGGTGCCCAGCCCGGCGAGGGCGAGCAGAAAGGGGTGGGAGTCAGGGTGCCCAGCCCGGCGAGGGCGAGCAGAAAGGGGTGTGTGCCAGGGTGCCCAGCCCGGCGAGGGCGAGCAGAAGGGGAGGGAGTCAGGGTGCCCAGCCCGGCGAGGGCGAGCAGAAGGGGAGGGAGTCAGGGTGCCCAGCCCGGCGAGGGCGAGCAGAAGGGGAGGGAGTCAGGGTGCCCAGCCCGGCGAGGGCGAGCAGAAAGGGGTGTGTGCCAGGGTGCCCAGCCCGGCGAGGGCGAGCAGAAAGGGGTGTGTGCCAGGGTGCCCAGCCCGGCGAGGGCGAGCAGAAAGGGGTGTGTGTCAGGGTGCCCAGCCCGGCGAGGGCGAGCAGAAAGGGAGGGAGTCAGGGTGCCCAGCCCGGCGAGGGCGAGTCAGGGTGCCCAGCCCGGCGAGGGCGAGCAGAAGGGGAGGGAGTCAGGGTGCCCAGCCCGGCGAGGGCGAGCAGAAAGGGGTGTGTGCCAGGGTGCCCAGCCCGGCGAGGGCGAGCAGAAGGGGAGGGAGTCAGGGTGCCCAGCCCGGCGAGGGCGAGCAGAAGGGGAGGGAGTCAGGGTGCCCAGCCCGGCGAGGGCAAGCAGAAGGGGAGGGAGTCAGGGTGCCCAGCCCGGCGAGGGCAAGCAGAAGGGGAGGGAGTCAGGGTGCCCAGCCCGGCGAGGGCGAGCAGAAGTGGAGGGAGTCAGGGTGCCCAGCCCGGCGAGGGCAAGCAGAAGGGGAGGGAGTCAGGGTGCCCAGCCCGGCGAGGGCAAGCAGAAGGGGAGGGAGTCAGGGTGCCCAGCCCGGCGAGGGCAAGCAGAAGGGGAGGGAGTCAGGGTGCCCAGCCCGGCGAGGGCGAGCAGAAGGGGAGGGAGTCAGGGTGCCCAGCCCGGCGAGGGCGAGCAGAAAGGGGTGTGTGTCAGGGTGCCCAGCCCGGCGAGGGCGAGCAGAAGGGGAGGGAGTCAGGGTGCCCAGCCCGGCGAGGGCGAGCAGAAAGGGGTGTGTGCCAGGGTGCCCAGCCCGGCGAGGGCGAGCAGAAAGGGGTGTGTGCCAGGGTGCCCAGCCCAGCGAGGGCGAGCAGAAAGGGGTATGTCAGGGTGCCCAGCCCGGCGAGGGCGAGTCAGGGTGCCCAGCCCGGCGAGGGCGAGCAGAAAGGGGTGTGTGCCAGGGTGCCCAGCCCGGCGAGGGCGAGCAGAAAGGGGTATGTCAGGGTGCCCAGCCCGGCGAGGGCGAGCAGAAGGGGTGTGTGCCAGGGTGCCCAGCCCAGCGAGGGCGAGCAGGGGGGTCAGGGTGCTGAAGGGCACAGGGTGTGCACTGCGCAGCCTGCCAGGGAGAGGGCTGAGCACTCCGGCCTGCAGTGGAGTGACGGCCCCAGGGGCCCAGGCCCAGGCTGTTGGCCGTGACGGGCAGTCGGACCTTACCCGCCACAGCCGAACAAGGATCCAGTTGGTCTGTGCCCAGGGCCGCTGCTCGTAGGGAGCCAGCAGGTTCCTCATCATGGATACTCGCCTGTGGACGGAAGGGACGGCTAGCAGCCAGGAGCGTGGGGAAGGCAGCGTGGCTGTTCAGGCTCCTTGTGGGCAGGTGAGGGAGAACGGAAGGGCCAGCACACCCAGGGCAGGGGATGAAGCCAATTTCCCCTCCCCAGCTCATCTGCAGTGATCTACCCACAATCACTGCCACTGCCCAGCCCATCATCCCCGGCCCCCAACTGTGCTCACGCTGACACCCACCCCCACAAAAGTTCAGGGACTTACTGCTCCTCCGGGATCCTCTCCACAGCCCGCAGCGAGTGTGGGTAGCAGACGTAGCTGGCCAGCGCCTGCATCAGCGAGTCCCGGATGTCTGGGCAGAGCAGAGGGGCGAGGCTGACACAGAAGGCCAGGCCCAGGACTGAGCTGCACAGCGAGGGGACTGGCCGGGGCCGGCAAGGGCCTCAGTAATACACATGCTGTCTACACTACAGGGTTTTTCCAGGGAACTGGTGGTATCCCGGGAAAACTCTGCCACATCCAGGGAATGCGTCTGCTTTTTTGAATCAATTTTAAGAAAAGCAGACGCGTTCTTTGGAAGCCCCGTATCCCCGTGGGTGAGGAATAAGGGCTCTTCCAAAAGAGGCGGTTTTTCTCGTGCAGACGGGCCAAATGTGGAAAAGCCTCTTCCCAGAAAGGAATCGGAAAAGGTTTGCGATTCGCGCCCCTTTTTCCGAAGAACCGCAGTGTAGACTGCCACAGGCAGGGGGTCCCCACCTGCAGCCTCCCGGCCCTGCCAGGCCAGGGGCCAGGGGCCAGGCTTGGAGCCACCTCAGCCCTTCTCCAGTCACAGGGGAGCTGCCTGGGCTCTGCCCATCATCTGCACAGCGGGGAGGTTGTGGGCCCCCTGCCCAAGCAGCTGAGCTCTGAGAAACGGGCAGTCTGTGCCCAGCTGAGATGCCAGGCATGGCGCTGAGCCCTCCCTCCGGACCGCTGCTGAAGGTTTGCTGGCAGCTGGCGAGCAGGCCCATGCCCCAGGCTGGCAGCTGCCGTCCCTTCCCCACGGATGCAAGACGCTCCGCTGAGCAGGGTGCCAGGGGCCTGACACAACCAGCCTCCCCCCCCCGTGCTGTTTGCCCAAGGGCAGGGCTGCTCAGTGCCTGTGCCCCCAGCCCCCAGAGCAGCCTCACCAGTGCCCACGATGCGGGAGTCAGCAAAGTGCTTGGCCAGGATGGCAGCGAGGCGCGTCAGAGTCTCCTCATAGCCTGCAAGAAACGGAAGGAGCAGCTCCAGTCAGCCCCTCGGGGACCGAGGCGGGTCGGCCGTGCCAACCGCAGCGCCCGGGGGACCGAGGCAGGTCGGCCGCGCCCACCGCAGCGCCTGGGGGACCGAGGCGGGTCGGCTGGGCTCTGGCTGGGCCTGCGAGAGCCTCACAGCTACTGAGTCAGCTTCCCTGGGCACAGCGGCTGCAGAGGCCAGCCCAGACAACAGCTCTCAGGCTTCGCTGTGCGTATGGGGCACGGGGGGCTGACCACACATGGCAGTTCTGGGCAGACAGACCAACAGACCTGAGCCCCATTGCCCCAGGGGACTGCTCCTGCCCCAGGGGCCTCATGGGACACTGGGGGGCTAGCTATCTAGAAACGCTGCCTGAGACTCGGCTGCCCACGGCCATTCCCCGACGCAGGGTCCGAGAGTGCCTGAGCGGAGCTCTGGCTGCAGGACACGGCAGGGCTGCGAGGCCCTTCGCCCACTGCATGCACAGGGCCATTTGGCAGCTGCAGGCCGACTGGGCTGGGCACCGCACAAACTGCAGATGCCAAAGACTCCAGCCCTGTGGGTGGCCACTGAGACACCCGCGTGAATGCCGCAGCAGGCTGGAGAGCAGGGGCAGCTCCCAATAAAGGCGACGTGATGGCCAAAGGCCGCCTGGCTGCCGGCCAGGTCACCTCGTGCCACAGGCTGGGAGCGAGCGGCTGCCCAAGCCCAGGAAATCCCAGCAGGCCCCTGCCGAGGCGGCGCTCAGCCCTCGGTGCAGAGAGCCCCAGGGCAGCTCGCAGTCTGGGCTCAGCGGTGTCCTGCCCACAGCCCCATGGCACGCGACCCCTCCTCACCAGGAAGCTCCTCCATGCTCTGCACAGGGCTGAAGTAGTTCTTCAGCGCGCTGTAGCTGTTCATGGCCACGCTGAGGTAGAACTCGGGCAGGAAGGCGAAGAGGGAGCCCGTCCTGTCTCCGTGCTCGATGGTGCGGAGGCAGACTCGCAGCAGCCAGTAGATGTCCTGCATCTTCTCCTGCCAGAACACAGGCCGAGAGTCAGCGCCCGCCCATCCCAGGCCAGAGAAGGGTCTGGGCTCTACCCCAGGCATGAAGGGCAAGAAGCTGAGAGCGGAGCCGAGAGCCCCAGCAGTGGGCCAGGGGCCAAAGGAAAAGTTCCCAGATGGAGGAGGGAAGCCAAGCCCCTGTGCAGGCTGTGGCCAAGCCACGGTTCTGGAGCACGCTGCTCGTTCAAAGGCCACCTGTGCAGCTGGGGCCTGCACATCTACCCTCCCTGTGCGCTCCGCCGGCCGACAGCAACGTCTGTAGAACATCCTAGCCCACTCCACGCAGAACTGCTCCGTCTGGCCTGGCGCGGCGTGGTGCCGCGCAGCTTTCAACAGGAGCACAGAGCAGGCAGAAAGCAGCGTGCTGTCATTTGGAGCCAGACAACCCCTGGGCCGGGGAACCGCCGATCCCTCCGGCGCCTGGCACACCCCCTCCTGCTCCCGGGAAGCAGTGCAGACAAAGGACGGGTCGTGCAGCAACTGTAAAGCGTGCGGGGCCATAAATCAACCCCTGAACTGGCGCTGAGAATGCGACCGACTGGTACAGACAATGGGGTGCCCTTTTGCCCATCACTTTTTGGGAGGGTCCTTAAAAGACAAATTCCAAAGCTGCCGAACAATGAAAGTCGCAGCGAGCTGCACCCCAATCTCCACCGCTGGCCTTTCCCGCGCTACCTGCGAGCGCTGCTCCGGCCAGAGAAAGGACCTAGCACCTCGCTGCGTGCTCCGGCTCCAGCAGCCTCAGGGCAACGGTCTGGGTGCCTACAGTCACACGCCTCCCCACTGTCCGGTTTCCCAGCCTCTCCCCCCTCGCCCCAGGGCACTGCTGTATGCCTGGGACCTCACAGCACGAGAAGCCATGCCCTGAGCTGCCTGCATGGGGACCAGGTGAGAAGACAGCGGGCGGGGCCTGCTGCACGCTGACCGGTGCTAAGGTGACATTTCCCTGTAGCCCCCCAGGTCAGAACGCACAGGGCTGCCGGCCGCTCGCACTCCCGCCACACACTTCCCGCACCTTGGAGTAGATGGTGACGTTGATCCAGGCCAGCCGGCGACTCAGGTGGTTCAGTTTCTCCGAGAAAACTTTCTGGCTCTTCAGCAGCTCCTCGTAGATGTCGCTCCTCTGGAAGGAGCGCAGCAGGCATGAGGCACCCTCCCCAGTGGGACAGGGCACAAGAGGCTGGCAAGGCAGGCCAGGCCAGAGCAGCAGGGCCAGAGCCCAGCCAAGAGGCGGCCCTGCTAAGGCTGGGCGAGTGGGAGCAGGAGCGCCGGGGGGGGGGGAAGAGTCCGTCGCTGCCCTGGCCAGCATGAACCCCAGACAAAGAACCGTGGCTGGGTATTAACCCCTTAGTGGCCAAGTGCTCACATCACCCTGCAGGAGGCACCTTCCGTGGGCCCTGAGCTCAAACAGGTCCGGGCATTTCCTGCCTGGTGTCTCGGTGGCACCGCACAGGTGCCCGTCCATCCAGCGCAGGAGCGCCTGGACCCGATGGGGGCACCGGCGCCACAGACTGGGCTCCAAGGCTCTTTTACCCCCGACGCTCCAGCACAGGAAAATCGGAGCAAACCCCGCACTGTCCCACACGCAGGCCCCTCCGCCCACAAGTCCCAGAGCCCAGTGGAGAGCCACACCTGTGCGCCTGTTCCCCTGGCCTGCTGCTGGGCAGAGCCCTCGGACACACAGCGCCCGCCCCTCCAGCCCCCAGCTAGCGCTCTCCTCCCACAGCGCCCGCCCCTCCGGCCCCCGGCCAGTGCTCTCCTTCCACAGCGCCCACCCCCTCCCATCCCACTGGCCCCTGCCCCATGCTCTCCTCCCACAGCGCCCGCCCCCGCCTGCCCCCTCCCGCCCTGCGCTCTCCTCACATAGCGCCCACCCCCTCTTGCCCTGCCGGCCCCCGGTCTCCTCGCATAGCGTCCACCCCCTCCCGCCCTGCTGGCCCCCGCCCCGCGCTCTCCTCGCACAGCGCCCACCCCCTCCTGCCCCGTGCTCTCCACCCACAGAGCCTTTGGGCACCGGGCTGAGAGAAGGGACAAAGATGGAAGTGGGGCTGCCAAAGGGGCTTTACACCTTCTTTGGACATCGGCTGATCTTCTCCTCGGTGTCCTTCAGAGCCAGGGCGTATTCGTTCACGTCGTCGGACACGCCCACCATCTGAAAGACAACCGGCACAGTGATGCCAGCACAGAGCTCTCCCAGCATGGTCCAGAGCCCCGGAGCCTGCTCTCCGCACCCGGCCAGGCTGTGCGGTCGCTGCTGGAGGTGCAGGCATGCACAGCTCAGCAGGTTGAGAGGCAGCTGCCGCCTCCCGGCGGGGTCCCGCTCACCTTGCCGAGCTGCTGGTGGACGCTGAGGTTGTACATCATCACTGCGCCATCCAGGATCTCCAGCAGGGAGTTCTCCGTGATCGGCTGCTCCGGCTCCTCAGGCGGCCTCCCCAGCAACAGACCCTCGCTTCCCTGGCTGCCTTCTACTGCAACCGGCCCGAGAGACGAGTTCTCAGCAGCGGCTGGGCTGCCCCCAGGCAGTGCACTGCTGAGGGCAAGGCCACGGCCCCGCTGAGCGCCCTTCCCAGCCCCTGCTGCCCCACTCCAAGGAGCGAGCAGTGCCACTGCCACTGCAGTCTGGCCGGGGCCCAGGCCAAGGAGCGGCAAGAGCCTCCAACCGTCCCACCAAGGCCTTGTGGGCAGTGCCTGGCAAACCTGACAGCCCGTGTCCAGAGCGAGCTGCGGGCAGGGCCCTGGGGCCGAGCTCCCAGCCCAAGGCCTCTGGCTGCACTGGGTCCCGCCCGTCCCCCCACGAGAGCCCCGCCTTTGGCCATTGCTCTGGGACTGCTTCAGGAGATTCCCAGGCCAGGCTGCCTGGGCCAGGACTGCAGAGGCGGCTCCTGGGAGCAGGGCCATGCCCAGCACCTCTGGCTGTTGGGCAGCGCCCGCGTAGGACGCCGCCCTTTCCCAACGGGGCCCGGGGCTGCCCCCCCCCACCCCCACGCATCGGCAGGAGCCACTCACTGTCCTCCTCCGTCCTCTGCTCCGCACTCAGCGTGCGGGCTTTCGCCTTCTCCAGGCTGCCCAGGGGCCGCCGCGGGCTCATCAGGCTGACAGCAGCGGTGCTGAGGAAGCGATTGGCACGGCCCAGAGTGGGTGAGCTGAGCCAGCTGGGCCTGGCCAGGGCACCTCCGATGGCCAGTGCTGCAGCCGGGCGCTGAGACAGAGGTCAGAAATGTAAGCTGCTCCTTTGCAGCGCTGCCCTGGCCCCGAACCCTGCGGCTGCAAGGGGGGCACCTGCGCTTCCCGGGAGAGCCCAGGCCCTCCACCCCGCCCTGCCCAAGGGACAGGGCTGGGCAGACGGGTCTTCTCGGGTGGCAGCAGAGCTTGCGCCCTCGGTCCCGAACCCGCATGGCTGCTCTGGCCATTGCTGGGGCCCACCTGGGCTGCGGACGTGGCAGACTCCTCGTCCTCGTCCAGGTCGTCCATGGTCACAGCCTGCAGCTCCGCCGGGTCAATCAGGATGTTGGCTTTCACAGCCAGGTCATCTGTGTAGAGCAGCCAGGCGTCAGGGTGTGCCGGGCCCGCGGCCTTGGGCGCGGGCTGGAGCATGGCCAGCCCCAGGGATGCAGGGGGGCACTCTGCTCCCCCCACCCCTGCCTGCCAGGCCTAGCACATCGCCTGCAGCGACCAGCCCCCACCAGACACTGGCCACAGAAGGGACGTGGAGGCCTTGCAGAGAGGCCGGCGGAGGACAATGGAAATGAGGAGGGGCTGGGACACCTGACTTGGGAGAGGCTGAGGGGTTGGGGCTTGTTCAGTCTGCAGCAGAGAAGGGTGAGGGGGGATGTGAGAGCAGCCTCCAACTCCCTGAGGCGGGTTCCAGAGGCTGCTGTCTGTGGGGGCAGAGGCAGAACAAGGAGCAGTGGGGGAGGTCTAGGTTGGAGATTAGGGAAAGCTATGTCCCTAGGCAGGCACTGGGATGGCCCAGGAAGGGGTGGAATCTCCATCCCTAGAGGTGTTTACGGCCCCACTTGACAAAGCCTGGCTGGGAGGGTTGAGTTGGGGCTGGACAAGGTGAGCTCCTGAGGGCTCTGCCCCCCAATTGACGATGCTGTGACATACTCCCCAAGCTACCACAGCTGCTTGTCCTCAGCCGCCTCCTTGCCCTGATTCAGACCAAGCCTGCAAAGGGCAGGACCCCACGCCAAGGCAGGCCAGCACTCGCCTCTCAGCGTCTTCTTGAGATGAGACAGGAGCCCTCCGAGGCGCTGTAGGTCGAAGTAATCCACCTTCCCATTGTAGAAGAGCTGGGGAGGGACGTACGCCTCTGGCAGAAAGAGCACAGAGATGTATGGCGCGCGGCCCAGGCCCAGCTCCCAGGAGGCAGCAGCAAGCCGGGCCCTGCAGACTGGGTGGGGGTGGGTCACGGGCGCTCTGGCAGAGGTGGTTTCCAGAGCAGAGCTCACCTCACGAGCCCTGACTAGCCCCACGCAGCCGCCTTGTCCTCACCAGCCTGCTCATCGCACGAGTGGGCAGCAACCCCCAGTGGGCGCAGCCGCCCAGGGCAGGCTGCAAGAGCTGGGACAGCAGCTGGCACAGGCCCCACTGGCCAGGCAGCTCTGCTCAGCCTGCACTCAGGGCTCTGCCAGGCCCATCCGCTCCCCTCCGGGGCTGGTCTGCATGGGGCACCCGAGCGGCAGCTCCGCAGGTGTCCTCAGAGGGACCGTCCCCCTGGGCAGTGCCAGTCACTGCCCCGGCGCCACGCCCAGAGTGTAAAGGTCACTGCTCCTCAGCCTCCTGGCTAACGCAGCCGGGCCCCGTCCCGCCCTGCCGAGCCCCTTACCCTCGCTGCTCAGGGCGGCAGGAGTCCCGGCCTCGTGCCCGTCCCAGTAGCTGCGCAAGGCGGCGATGAGGCGGTGCAGGAAGCACACCATGTATTCTGGCGGGCACAGCACAGTCAGGTTCTGGGAGGAGGGGCGGCAGAGCGCACAGTAAGGGAGGCCCAGACCCCAAGGCCACAGCAGCAGCATGGCCCAGCCTGGAGCACTGGCCCCAGGAGGCAGCAGCCTCCCAGAGAGAGTGCCGGGCAGCCCGGGGGAGGGCCGCTAGCAGCCAGCATCCGAGTGCCAGACGGGCCCTCCCGGGGCAGGGGAAGCTCTGAGCCAGCCCGCCGCAAGGGAAGCTGGCTGTCAGCCGTGGCCCCCGGCACCGGCTCCCCCCAACTTTCCCACCACTGGCAGCAGTGGGGAAGCACAAACCTCAGCAGCCCCCAGAGCTGCCCATGCACTGGGGCTGCCCCGGGGCCGGTACAGCCGTGAGCTCAGGGCGGGGGAGGCTGGGGCTGACAGGCTGTCTCGGGGCCAAGCCTACAAGCAGCACAGTTCCATTCACTGCCCTCAAGCGGGTCTGGCCTAGGAAGGCGAGGCCAGCAGCAGCCTCACAGCAGGGCCGGGAGCCCCTCCAGCGGTGGCTGCGCTGCCTTCCTGTGCCCCGCCCGCCCCCTGGGATGGCGCAGGGCCATGGGGGCTCTAGCAACGGGCTCCTAGAGGGACGGGAGCATTGGCGGGCCCTGTGCGCGCTGCAGGCACAAGGACAGGGCGCCCGGCTGCTCCGAGCAGAGTCCCCGGGACAGTGGCTTGCTCACACTGGCACCGGGCTGGGCTGCCCCTTGCCCCAGGACTTACCCCTCGGTTACTGGCATTTTCCTGGAGGAACTTGCGGAACTTGTTCAGGAAGATGTACCTGGAGGCCTCCCCCTGGCGGGAGGAAGAGCAGGCCCCACGCTCACGCAGCTGAGAGGATCCCACAAGCGCTCCTCTGCCCCAGAAGCCCTTGGGGGTCGAGTGACGCATGGGCCTTGGCAGGGCCCTCAGCACAAGGGCCACTTTCACCTTTGGGGACCTCCCAAGTCTCGTGGCAGTGTGCGTGCCTGGGGCACTCCCTGCCGGTCTGCCCCGCGGCCCGCTGGTCCTACCCCGCTGCCCACCCCGCTCCCTGCCCCGCTGCCCGCCCGTCCTGCCCCACTGCCTGCCCGTCCCGCTGCCCGCCCTGCTCCCTGCCCCGCTGCCTGCCCGTCCTGCCCCACTGCCCGCCCGTCCCGCTGCCCGCCCTGCTCCCTGCCCCGCTGCCCGCCCGTCCTGCCCCACTGCCCTGCCCGTCCCGCTGCCCGCCCTGCTCCCTGCCCCGCTGCCCGCCCGTCCTGCCCCACTGCCTGCCCGTCCCGCTGCCCGCCCTGCTCCCTGCCCACTGGTCCTGCACCACTGCCCACCCCGCTCCCTGCCCGCGCCCGCTGTCCTACCGCTCCCTGTCCCCGCTGCCCGCCCGTCCTGCTGCCCGCCCCGCTCCCTGCCCACTGGTCCTGCACCACTGCCCACCCCGCTCCTGCCCGCTGCCCGCCCCGCTCCCTGCCCCGCTGCCCGCTCCGCTCCCTGCCCGCCGGTCCTGCCCCACTGCCTGCCCATCCTGCTGCCCGCCCTGCTCCCTGCCCACTGGTCCTGCACCACTGCCCACCCCGCTCCCTGCCCCGCTGCCCGCCCGTCCCATCGCTGCCCCGCTGCCCACCCCGCTCCCTGCCCGTCCCATCCCTGCCCCGCTGCCCACCCTGCTCCCTGCCCCGCATCCGCCCCGCTGCCCGCCCCATCCCTGCCCCGCTGCCCACCTGCTCCCTGCCCCGCTGCCCGCCCGTACCATCGCTGCCCCGCTGCCCACCCCGCTCCCTGCCCGTACCATCCCTGCCCCGCTGGTCCTGCACCACTGCCCACCCCGCTCCCTGCCCGTACCATCCCTGCCGCACTGCCTGCCCCGCTCCCTGCCCCGCTGCCCACCCCTACCATCCCGGCCCCGCTGCCCGCCCTGCTCCCTGCCCCGCTGCCCGCCCCTACCATCCCTGCCCCGCTGCCCGCCCCTACCATCCCGCCCCGCTGCCCGCCCCGCTCCATCCCTGCCCCGCTGCCCGCCCCGCTGCCCGCCCGTCCCATCCCTGCCCCGCTGCCCGCCCCTACCATCCCTGCCCCGCTGCCCGCCCCATCCCCGCCCCGCTGCCCGCCCCGCTCCATCCCTGCCCCGCTGCCCGCCCGTCCCATCCCTGCCCCGCTGCCCGCCCCGCTGCCCGCCGCCCCACTCCCACTGCAGCCACCTCACTGGAGTCCTGAGAATGCCACCAGGCCCCCAGAGCCATCTGGAGAGCAGTTTAACCAGCGCCGCTGAGTCACCAGGAGGAAGGCTTAGCAGGGCCAGTGCCCCCACCTTCCTGCCCTAGCGGGAGTGCAGGTGAGTCAGTAGGACCTGCTGGGACCCCCCCAGGTGGCCATTCAGAGCAGCCCCAGGAGGCTCTGCCCACGCACAGGGGCTTCTGGATGTTACACTGCCTGGGGCAGCCCCCAGGAGGGGAAGCCAGCACTGGTTCCTGGTGGCGCAGGGGCCAATGCAGAAGAGGAACTGCAGCAGGCAGGAGCAACGCAGCCAGCACAGACCAAGGCAGCGCGCTGGCCCCCCAGGGCAGGCTGGGCGGCTGTGCCTGAAAAACCACCATCCCTGAGCGCTGTAGCAGCCTCGGTTCCACTCACCCCTCCTCGGTCACGGTTGTTCAGCAGCAGCTTCAGGATCTGCACCTGCAGCTCCTCCACCACTGCGAGGGGGGGACACGCCAGCCATCAGCGGAGCCCCCCAAGGGCTCCCCCCCGGCCGACGCTGCAGGTGCCTGTTGCTGTCCCCCCAGCACGCCGTGCGGCCACTCCCCCCCCGGCCGACGCTGCAGGTGCCTGTTGCTGTCCCCCCAGCACGCCGTGCGGCCACTCCCCCCCCGGCCGACGCTGCAGGTGCCTGCTGCTGTCCCCCCAGCACGCCGTGCGGCCACTCCCCCCCCGCATGGCTGGCGCTGTGGCCCGCCCAGGCCATGTGGCCCACGTCCAGGGCAGCTGGGCCCTAGGACACCCCCCGCTCGGCACGCATGGGCCCACAGCTGGCTCCTGCGACAGCGACTGCGCGAGGCCCCCCCCACCTTCAATGCGCTTCTTCAGTCGCTGGCAGCCTCTGTCGTACGCCCGCCGGCGCAGCCTCTCCTCCGCGCTCTCCTCCTTCGCCTCCTGCCTCTCTCTGTCCTGGGGGGACAGGAGTCGGTCGGCAGCCGCACCCCTGGGCCCCAGCAGACGCGGGAGCCAGGACAGAGCCGCCCTGGAGCCCTCTGTCCCCGCCGCTGCATGAAGCCAGGAGAGGCCCCGACCTGGAACAGAGCTCTGCTTCCGCCCCACTGCGCCCCGCCCCCAGCCGGCCCCCTCCCTGCCACGCCCCGCCCCGCCCCCAGCCTGCCCCCACCCTGCCATGCCCACCCCCTCCCTGCCACGCCACGCCCCGCCCCCAGCCTGCCCCCACCCTGCCATGCCGGCCCCCTCCTGCCACGCCCCGCCCCGCCCGCAGCCTGCCCCCCCTGCCATGCCCCCCCTCCCTGCCACGCCCCGCCCCGCCCCCAGCCTGCCCCCACCCTGCCATGCCCGCCCCCTCCCTGCCACGCCACGCCCCGCCCCCAGCCTGCCCCCTCCCTGCCACGCCCCGCCCCCAGCCTGCCCCCGCCCCGCCATGCTCACCCCCTCCCCGCCTCGGCCCTGCCCGCCCCCTCCCCGCCACACCCCCAGCCTGCCCCCGCCCCGCCATGCCATGCCCGCCCCCTCCCCGCCTCTGCCCTGCCCGCCCCCTCCCCGCCACACCCCCAGCCTGCCCCCACCCCGCCATGCTCGCCCCCTCCCCGCCATGGCCCACCCCCAGCCTGCCTCTGCCCTGCCCACCTCCACCCCACAACACCCCCAGCGCCCCGCCCCCAACCTTCACAGGCGCACACGCTACCCCGCCGCCCAGGCCAAGCCCACCTCTCTGGTGAAGCGGTTTGGCCACCAGGTGGTGGGGATGAGCTCCTGCAGCCCGGCCTCCTCCACGCGCAGCGGGCTCTTGATGTAGAAGAAGACCACGGAGCGGAGCACGTCGAAGCTGAGCGGGAGTCAAGGGACAAGCCCAGCCCCAGGCAGGCAGGCAGGCAGGCAGGGAGCTTTGGCGTCTGTCCCCCTCTTCCCGAGGTGCACACCAAGGGGACAGGCCAGCGGTGGGGCAAGCGCTCCGGGGAAGGGCCCACGAGGGCCAGAGGGCCCCGGGGCAGGGCGCGGGCCCAGGGGAGGGGCCCACGAGGGTGCCACACAGCGCGGAGAGCGGCGCCCAGCAAGGCCGTGCAAAGGATACAGGACGTGGCTTAGGAGGAACTTCCTGGACTTCTCGTGCTTCAGGAGCGCCGCGGTGAGCCGCAGGTAGTGAATCTGGGGAAGGATGGAGGGAGGGGAGCAGAGCCCTTGGGTCAAGCTGCATCCCAGGGAACACACCAGGGCTCAGCTGCCACATTTCCCCAGCGACTCAGGAGACAGACTGAGCGCCCTGAGGCTGCCTGGCTTATCAGAGCCTCCGTCCCAGGCCCCCCCACCGGAAACAGCTGCTGACATGTTTCTCCCTCCTGGCTAAAGGGCAGCCCCAGTGGCTGGGAGCTGGAGCGAGACGTGTTCGGACGGGGAATAAGCAGCACACTGTAACTGCGGGCCAGTCACCACGGGGACCCTGGGCTCAGGAAAGGGTAGGAGGACATGGGGAGGGTCACAGCGAGCCTGAGGCACATGCTAGCCACCTGGGGGTGCAGGACCCACAGGGCATGGCCGAGCTCTGCCACACCAGAGACAGAGACAGTGCTATGTGGGGGGGGAAGGGGGGGCTGCAGTCTGTTTGGCAGAAAACCGCCTGAGCGGCATCCCCAGTCCTTAGCCCTACGAACCGCCCCCCAACACTCCAAGCCCTAAGTAAAGGATCGCGCTGGCTGCCAGACAACGCCCCCGGGAGGAGAGGGCAGCAGCAGCCCTGACGCAGGCCATGCCAAGGAAGGGCGGCGCAGACCGCCGAATCCCCTCGGGACAGACCACGAGGCCACACGGGACGTGTGCAGACGGCCAGACTGCTCCTTGGAAAAGCTCTGGCCCCGGGCGCAGGGAGCACATCACCACCCACAGCGGCATGCGAGCGAGTTAGACGCTCCCCACAGGCCTGCTCGAGAGGCTCGTTGGGGCACATGTCCAGGAGGCCAGGCCGGAGGAGCACAGCGGCAACGCCCTGCGCCAGCGAACCCTCAGCTGGCCTTGTCCTCAGGCCTCTCCGCTCCACTCACCTGTAAGCCCAGGTCCGGGATGATGGGAGAGAACCTGTAAGCCCGCAGCAGGGACATCAGCAGCTGCTTCAGGCACTCGTGCACCTCGTAATCCTGAGAGCGCAAGGGAAGCCCTCAGCAGTCATCAGCGTCTGGGCAGCGAGGGGCTGCTCGTTCCAGCAGCGACCAGCCAGGTCCAAGGGGCACCAGCTCCGAGGCTGGCTGACCACCCGGCAATGGCATTGCCTAGGTGGGGAAAGGTGGAGGCCCCTGGGCTGGCCTTACCCGTACGGCAGCCGGATGCTGGGGAGACAAACCCGGCATTTCCCGCCCTGCTGGCTTGTTACTCGTGTGCTTAGACACAGAGGGAGAATCCTACCACAGAGGGCCCAGTTCTCCGCGCTCCCCTGCTCTCAGAGTGGGGCAGGCCAGGGCACATGAACACATCAGCAGTCTGCAGCCTTCATGCATGCCCCAGACCTGGATCAAGGGACAGAAGAGCCACTGAGGCCCAGCGTGGCTCCAAGGGCCCCAGAACCAGGGAAGCCAGAGGCCACACCCACCCACTTTTCCCCACGGGCCGCTCCAGCCCGAACACCATGAGACTCCATGTTGCCGACCCACCACCTGCCTGGGATGGAAGGACCAAGGGCAACCCCAGCCCATGTCCCCACCCCTGGACCTGCACCCAGGGCAGAGGAAGGGTCCGCGCTGTGGTTCCCCACAGCCACCCACCCACGGCTCTGAGAGAGCCCCAAAGCTGGCTTGGGAAGAGCCACACAGGCACCTGTGGGGAGCCATAACCCTTCCGGCTGCCATGGGCAGGGGGCCAGCAGGACAGGGACACAGTCCAGGGCTTGTTCTCAGCCCCGCCTCCACCCCAGGCAGGTGGGGGGTCAGCAGCTTCTGGCCTGATTCAGCTTTGCCAGGGCAGGGCCTCGGGAGGAAGGGGAAAGCCACTGAGGGGCTTCCCGCTTTTGAGAAGGCTCTGCACTGCAAGCCAGCAGGCAGCTGGGAAGCTCTGTTCCACAGCCCTGCCAGGCTGGAATCGCCAGCCTGAGACTGGGCATCGTGAGCCAACCAAACCCACTTGCCCTATGGACACAGCCGCGTCGGCAGAGAGATGGACAGCTGCCAAATAGCAGCCGCCTGAGCACGCCGAGACACGCCACCACGCAGGGCCCAGAGAGCCAGCACCCCCCGGGACTGTGCCGGCCGAAAGGAGGGCCTGCTCCTGCCAGTACCCTCGGCCGTCAGCCTGCCGGGGCTTCGATCTCGCTCCTGGACGACAGCGGGGGGCCAGTAAGTCTCCAGCACCCTTTAGGGCAGCATCTGACCCCCCGGGCTGAGGGCAAAGCAGGAACCTGCAGGCCAGGTGTGACCACTGGGGTAGGCAATGCCCTGGAGCCCCCACGAGCCTGACCCCCACAACCCAAGAGTCTCTTCCCTATAGCTCCTGGGGCAGATAGATCATGGCCAGATCTGGGTTCAGACCTGCCAGGACATTCGCAGCAGGGCTTTCCCAGGAGCCACCTGCCTCCGCCCAGCTCAGACGCTCCTCCTGGCCTGGCTGAGCCTGGGGCTTGCATTTCACTAGCCCCCAGAGCAATGGTGCAGCGCCACGGCCTCTCCCATCCCCGGGCCCCGCTCCTCAGCTTTGCAGTTGGACGTGCAGGAAGCGAAGACCCAGCCCCGGGGTTTAGTCCATGGGAGGGAAGCAAAGAAGCCTGGTTCAGAAAGTGCTTTTCTGAGGCCCAGCACTCAGCTACTTCCTCCCCTCTCCTCAGCTCCCCGGAGGCAGCTGCCTTTCCCTTTCCACAAGGGACAGCAGCTAACTGAGCACTGGGCTCTGGGTGGGAGAAGCTCCCTGAACCAGCCATTTCCAATTATAAACCTGTATCTTCCCAGCCCCCCCGGCAGCCCCAGAGCAGCCAGTCCCATGTCTGCAGGCGGAAGGGAGCGCTGCTGGGGGATGGCGGAGAGACAGCAGCTTGGCTGTTAAGCCAGGCCCGGCAGGGAGAACCAAGGGGAAGGGCCTGGGCAACTCACCTCCATGAGAAGCCACATGAGATCCAGCAGCTGCTGGATGAGAGGATGTGCTTCCACCGCTCCTCCCTGCTCCAGGATGCTCAGCAGGAAGTTCATGAGCACGTCTTCCACCAGGTACACCTTGCACTGCAAAGAGCGCCCGGTCAGAGTGCGCCCAGGGTTCTCAGCGCGACGCAGCGGGCTCGGCCCGGCTGAGAGCTGCAGACTTGCTGGGATCCCGGGACTGCCTCCCAGGGGGGCTCCTGCAGGCTGAAAGTGACACGCCCAGCGGCAATGCAAACAGCCCCACCCACTCCGGGAGCACATGGAGAGTGTCAGGCAGATTGGGTCACTGGATGTGAAAGCAGAGCTCACGGGGAGCCCAACTGCCAAACTTAGGGCTCCAAAAGAGGGTGCCAGAAACCCCTTGCAATGCAGCCCCAATCCTTCCCTGCCAGCACCCCTCAGCAGCTCACTGAACACCAGCCAGCCAGCCCGCACGCACAGCCCCTGGTCACGTGTGACCTCTCGGCAGGAGCTGCTGCCCCACGGACAGGGGCACTCAAGGCTTGGGACTGCTCGGCCTGTAAATTCACCCACAGCAGAGCGTGAGCCCGGGCCCCGCGGGGGGAGCACAGCACAGCCAGCACTCACCATGAGAGGGGCAAAGTGGTTGAAGATGTGCGCCAGGGTGATCAGCACTGTGGGCTCTCCTTGCAGCTGCCAGACGGCGGTGTCCTTCTCCACCAGCTTCCCCTCCTGCAACCCCAGTGCCAGGACAGGTAAGGCTCACAGCGCCCTAAGCCCGCCTGCTGGAGGGGGCAGCCCTCTGCAGGGAGGTCAGCAGCACAGGGCACATCCCTGCAGGGATGCCAAGGCAAGAACATTCCCTCCCAGGTTTTCAGCAGAGACCCCTGAGCTCCACAGGGCCTGTGGGAGCTCCATGTCAGGCAAACCCCTTCCATAGCCCTGCACCCCCAGCACAGCCTGAGCATGTGACAGACGCCTGGTACACAAAACTCCCCCCCCCCCCGGCCAGCCGCACCCAGGTGGCCCGACAGGGGCCAGCAGGCCTGCTCCCAGCACTGGAAGGAATTTCTAGGATACAGGCAGCTGCAAGGAGGGGGGGGCGGGGCGCGGTAAGGAGCCCACCAAGCAGGGCTGGCTCAGCAGCTCCATCTCCAGGTGCCACCTGGTACAGCTGGTGCCAGCCCCACAGCTGGGTCTGCTGCACCCCGGGACAGAGCACAGCTGGCTAACTGCTGAGCTGAGCCCATGCTTGTCGGTTCCACGCTGCGGGCTCGGGCACCGATCAGGAGGCAGTGGGCGGAACGCAGGCGTAGGGATGGGCGAGTCGGTTCCACGCAGCGTGAGGCAGCCGGGCGGGCCTGGCTGCGGGCTCGGGCACCGATCAGGAGGCAGTGGGCGGAACGCAGGCGTAGGGATGGGCGAGTCGGTTCCACGCAGCGTGAGGCAGCCGAGCGGGCCTGGCTGCGGGCTCGGGCACCGATCAGGAGGCAGTGGGCGGAACGCAGGCGTAGGGATGGGCGAGTCGGTTCCACGCAGCGTGAGGCAGCCGGGCGGGCCTGGCTGCGGGCTCGGGCACCGATCAGGAGGCAGTGGGCGGAACGCAGGCGTAGGGATGGGCGAGTCGGTTCCACGCAGCGTGAGGCAGCCGGGCGGGCCTGGCTGCGGGCTCGGGCACCGATCAGGAGGCAGTGGGCGGAACGCAGGCGTAGGGATGGACGTGGGAAGGCACAAGGTGGGACCCAGAGAGAACGAGCTCGTCCCAACCACCCCCCTTCGCGTCACTGCACGCGAGCCCAACTCCCAGCCGCTCAGAAGGCTGGCACCAGCTGTGCCCACAGGGTGGTACATGCGTCTGCAGGGTGTCCTGCCCCTCCCCCGAGGGCATTAAGGCGAACCCCAGCTGCCTTTGAACTGTCTGACGCAGGGAGCGGGACCAGTGAGGCTGGCTGGTAACCTTGCGGCGCAGCCATTCGCCAGGCAACGGGGAGATCAGCTGGTCCTGAGCAGCGGTGAAGGAAGGGTGCTAAGGCATGGCATTCCCAGCCTTGCTTCTGTGCTGCTGCAGCCACTCTGGCAGTGCGGCCTTCAGAGCTGGGCGCCCAGCCAGCAGCTATAGCTCCCGTGGCCGCCAAGCTCTGAGCAGCCGCGAAGGCAGGCTGGCAATACTGCAACCCCACCATAGCCCTGTGGCCATTTCCCTATGCCGAACGAGGGACAGCTGGTCAAGTTACTCGTGTTCAAGTGAGTTCAACAGCGAGCCGTCAGAACAAAGCCGGACAAACACGCAAACCGACGCCAAGCGGACTGGCCTCCCTGGGCTTCCAGTACACCTGCTGCAGGTCAAAGTGTCACACAGCATGTGCCGGGCCCTGCCATCCCCCATGCGATCTGCTCCTGGACGAGCCTACACAGGCCCAGGAGAGCCAGTGTCTCCTGGCTGCTCCAAGCCGGAGTGTCGCCGCATGCAAGCGCGTGGTGAGCTGGGCCATCGCACCCAGCAGACAGCTGCCGGCTGGCTAGTCTGCGGCGTGTTGTGCTGTAGTGGGGGGGCCTTGCTGCTTGCTGTGCCGGGCGGTGGGCTGTGGGTGACACCCACTGGCGGCTGTTTGTAGCACGGCCCAGCAGGACAGCAGATAAGTCACTAGGCAAGGGTCTCCCAACCTGTCGGGCCAGTTGCCTCCCAGGGAGAGAGACAAAGGGAGGAAGGCAGGTCCAACCCTGGCTGAGGGGAGGGCTGGAAGAGAGTTAGTTTTGGTCTGGGAAGCAGGGGAGAAGGGGCTAGGGAGGGGCTGGGATTGCAGGGCCCAGCCACCCCCCATCTAAAGGGGGGAGGGCCTAGACCTCCTAGCCCCAGTTCCTGTAACTGGACTGCATCTGTGCTGGGCTGTATCGTGGAGAGCAATAAACTCCCTCAACCCTACTGGCTGGCGGGGTCTGTTCGTGCCACTACAGGGGTGCAGGAGAGGGGAACCCTGACGCGCCGTCAGTGTCCCAGGATTCGAGTCCAGCAGTTACGAGCTGACGCTCGCTGGCTGTTTTGAAAGTGCTGTACAAGCTCCCTTCGAGGGGGCCCAGACAGCCAGCTTGGGGAATGGCATGCACTGGAGGGGGAAGGGTGGCTCTGTGCGAGATGCAGCGCAGAGGGGTAGCACAGGTGGGCTCACGCATGTGTAGAAGCCGCGCTGCGGGCGCACTGATCACCGACAGGGAAGCTGTGTCTGCCAGAGTCTGGTGCCTGAGCCGGTCCTGGTCTGTGGAGTGTGGTCCAACACCGCAGAGGTGTCAATCGCCCGCCTCGTCCCAAGCATCCTCTGGCAGCGTGTGGTCAGTCCACGGTTGATCTGGCCCACCCAGCACTCGGAGCACCCTGCCCAGAGCCCTTCGAAATCGTCTCTTCCCCCAGCAGAAGCTGGTGCAGGAAGAGCCACGACCTCACCCACCTTGTCACACTGATCTCCTGGGACCAACAGGCTACAAGACCAGTGCAAACCACAGCCCTTTCAACAAGCCAGAGGTGGCCTATTGCAGCGACAGACCAGTAGGGGACCCCAAGCGCAGGGAGCCGGCCTCTGCGTTCCCAGGGCTCTCCGAGGGGCAGGAGCCCCCCACACGCGCAGGGAGCCGGTCTCCGCATTCCCAGGGCTCTCCGAGGGGCAGGAGCCCCCCACACGCGCCGGGAGCCGGCCTCCATGTTCCCAGGGCTCTCCGAGGGGCAGGAGCCCCCCACGCGCGCAGGGAGCCGGTCTCCGCATTCCCAGGGCTCTCCGAGGGGCAGGAGCCCCCCACACGCACAGGGAGCCGGCCTCTGTGTTCCCAGGGCTCTCCGAGGGGCAGGAGCCCCCCACACGCGCAGGGAGCCGGTCTCCGCATTCCCAGGGCTCTCCGAGGGGCAGGAGCCCCCCACACGCGCAGGGAGCCGGCCTCCATGTTCCCAGGGCTCTCCGAGGGGCAGGAGCCCCCCACACGCGCAGGGAGCCGGCCTCCATGTTCCCAGGGCTCTCCGAGGGGCAGGAGCCCCCCACACGCGCAGGGAGCCGGCCTCTGCGTTCCCAGGGCTCTCCGAGGGGCAGGAGCCCCCCACACGCGCAGGGAGCCGGCCTCTGCGTTCCCTGGGCTCTCCGAGGGGCAGGAGCCCCCCACACGCGCAGGGAGCCGGCCTCCATGTTCCCAGGGCTCTCCGAGGGGCAGGAGCCCCCCACACGCGCAGGGAGCCGGTCTCCGCGTTCCCAGGGCTCTCCGAGGGGCAGGCCGGGAGAAGCAGCAGCACAAACTCCCTGGACTCTCGGCCTCACAAAGAGAATGATGCCAACTTACCAGCACATCGAGCCCAAGGTGAATGACGTTCTTCAGGTAGCCCAGCAGCTTGTGAGCTCTCACCAGGTCTGCACTGGGCGGGTCCTGCAGGGGGCGATGACCCTCCACCGGATAAGTGCGGGAGTGTTAAGGCAAGTCCCGAGGCTGCCCACCATGCCCTCTGGTCACCCCATGCTAAGCAGGGAACTGACTTTCCAGGAGGCGCTGCTGGGACCCTCTTGTGCATCTCAGTGAACGATCACCTCGGAGACCCCCAAGCCAACCCAGCTATGAAGTACCGTTCCCGCACCGCCCGCCGTGCCAGGAGACCTGTTACAGCCCGGAGTGGCGCGGAGGAAGGGGCCGTAGCAAAGGGGCCACACGCCGGCCCCTGGGGATTTCTACACTTGGGTGAGAGAGAGTGGAGGGGACTGAGCAGTCAGAGGAGGCAGCTCTAGAGCAAATGGAACACCACCAGGAGAGGAAAAGGCCCTTTGTATTGCCATCGCCATCCCCACTCAGCCTGTGGCCCGAGGGACGACAACGAGCCTCTGAGCAGGACAAGCAAGGGCCTGCAAGCTGGCCCGGTGCACTCAGAACCCTCGCCCAGCATGGTCTAGGTGCTGGCTGTTCTTCCCCCAAGCGTCCTGTGAAAGGATATCGGAGTGGGCGGCTGCCAAAGTTGAAAGCGACCGATTCTTTGAAGGAGAGGCTGATTGCGGGGAAGTAGGCCATGCCGGCTCCCCTGGTGATGTTATCGAAAGCTGTTCCCAGACATACACCATTCCTGAGGGAAAAAGACAGTCGCCACATGAAGAGAGCATGTCTGGAGAAGCACTGGCTTGTCTGAGGGAGATGTGCACTGGCAGATGGGAAATCACTGCCAAGCACGACAGGCCCTACAAAGCCATCCCAGATGTGTGCTCCAGAATCTCTTTCAGAAAACGTGTCTAGTCCTGTTGGTGCTGAGGGAGCCCTGAAACGGTGTGACGCAACACAGGCTGAACCTCTCTAGTCCGGCACGACTGTAGTTAGCCGGATGCCCGCTTAACGTGGGTGTGGCCGAGTTTTTCACGGTCCCGTGCAGTTTGCTTACAGCTTCCAGTCCTGGCGCTGGGTGGTGTTATTTAGCTGAGTCTCTAAGAGCCCAGTGGCAGTGCTGCTAGACAACACTGACCTCCCATGGTCTGGCCATGGGAGGCTGCTGGACTAGAGAGGTTCAACCTGTAGCGGGATCCGAGTCACCCTGACACTCAGAGGCATGGCTTGCCCTGTTCATCTACGTTCAGACTCCTCAGCCACAGCATTCAACCTGAATGCCAAACACTTTCCCACAATTCTTCACTCAGCCGCTCCCCAGGAGTCCTAGCAACACACCTGAAGGAGAGCAGCACCTGTGGGGCCCAATAATCCGCCTGGGCCTTTGCAGGGTGGCTGCTCACACCTAGGCTAGGTTAAGCCTTTCACCTGTGTTAGCTCTGCACCAAAGACAGCACCTCAAGCCACGCTCACACGTAAATCTGCTAGAGCCAGGGAGGGGAACTACCCTGCCAAGCTGCTCCCTGGGCCAAGGGCTCAGCCACAGGAGTACAGCAGGCCTGGCAGCGTCTGTGGAGAAGAGAGGCAAGGGGTCCGTGTGCATTATGTGTGGCAGGGAGCCCTGCAAAGCTGCTTACAGGCAGAAAGCAATGGTCCCCTTGTCCAGGTCTATCAGACAGCTGACGATGTCTCCTGCCGCCCAGGACTGCACAAAGAGAAGGAAAAGGTTAGAGGCTTAGCCAGGTGGTTGCCCAGCTTCCCAGGGGACATTCCCAAGCCAGCTGGGCCAGGACTGGAACGAGAAAAGCCAGCCACAACACAGGAGTCCTGGTTCGCGGGACACTGGGCGTTTCTGATACTTGGGGTCATTGTGAAAAGGGATGAATCCAGATTTGTCTAGGTGGCCCAGAAATCCCCCCAATTCAGTCAAGTAACTGACATTTCCCAAATGCAACACTAATGGCAGCGCAGGGAGCCTGCTGGCCCAGGCGCCAGAAACCCTGGAGGCCCTGGCCCAGGGCAGTGCTGCACGGACCTCAAGAGGCTCAGGGCCTCCAAGCTCCTGGTTTCTCAGCCAGCAGTTTGGGAAGGCCAGGGTCTCAGGGGCTTCCAGGGCAAGCTCCCTGCTCCACATCAGGGCCCTGGAAGCTCTGAATGACAGGCTGCCCTGAAGCCAGAAGCCCATGGGAAATGGGAGTCCCTGGCCTCAGGGCAGTCTGGGAGGCAGTGTCCCCCTGCACAGAGCTGGCGGGGACGCCTTGCCTCAGCAGCCCCCTTGCGACAATTCGCCTGCCGAAAGCCAAGCTAACACTTCTCCCAGAGCCACGTCTCCATGCCCCACCCCTCGGTCCCCTCCACACAAGAGCTGAACAGCTCCCTCCAAAGCCCAGCCTGGGAGCTCCCCTTCGGAACTCAGCCAGACACCAACCATCCTGGACTGGAGAGAGACACTGGATTTATGGCTCGCCCCCAGCTGTGGCCCACCCCTCCCCGGCACGGGCGGGGCATTAACCCTGTGGAAGGTCTGCCAGCTACTCACGCCGAACAGTCTGCTCCACCTCATCTCTAGCTGGGACTCCTGAGAACATTTTGCAGATCAGAGAAGCGTGTCCCTCTCCCAATAGAAACTGGTCAGGAAGAGACACGACCTCACCCACCTTGGCCCTGTGAAAGCCTCGCAGGCAGGCAGGCTTTTCCCCAGGCAAGATTTCAGTTTTGCACAGGGGGCAGCAAAGGAGGCAATTTGGGTCGTTTACCAACAAGCCTTTTGTGGCCAGATCTAGCAAGGAAAGCACGGGCCATCTCCTTCCCATGAGAGCTCACGCCGCATCGGCAGCCACCTCTGCACAGCTGTGCAGGCAGCACTCGGAGCCTCTCCCCTTATGGCTGTCACTCGGCCTATGCCTAGGACGGTGGCATCCTTTGAGAACTGAACTGCCTCTCCAGGCTCGGCTGACTGCCGCAGACCTGCCTGCCCAGCAGCTTCTTTCAATGCCGATGGCCGTGAACGCTTCTGCAGAGCACAGTGCTGCGGCTGGGGAACGCTAGGCCTGCAGTCCGGGACCTGGCGGGATGGTCGGCAGCAAAGGGAGCTGCCTCCAGGCAGGCTCCGAGCGCAGGCACTTACTTTACCGTAGTTGGTGGTGGTGACGTTCCACTTGCGCACCCTGTTCCCATCGTATGCATATGAATCCGGGGTGTCTCCAACCCCCTCCTGCAGAAGAGGCAAAGAGCAGTCACCTGACTGGGAGCAAGAAGCCCAGGCACCTCACACCCGAGGGGCAGCCACCATGAGGGGCGCGCGGCCCCAGAGCAGAGAGGGGGCTTCCCGGCGCTCAGCAGCATGCGCTCTCTGCTGGGGGAGGGAGGAGAGCCTTGAGCCATGACTCTAGGAGTTCCCACACAAGGCCCCAGATGGGCGGCCCAACCCCAAGCATCTCCTGCGAGCCTCCCAGAGTAGCGGCAGATTGTACTCGGCACGGCCAGAGCCCCTGCAAAGGTCCTGGTGCTCTGGGGCCCTTCCAATGCCTTTTCAGAGAACAGCCCCCCGCTGAGCTTCCGGCCAAGAAAAACAGGAGCAAACTCCACAGCTAGCACGCTTGTGCCTGGGAGCCCTCCAGCTGCTCCCCACTCGGCCAACCTGAAAACGGGCGGTGAAGTGAAACTAACGGCCCCAAGCCCCCGGCAAGAGCGTACCAGGCTCTGCGTTGCCAGCCTGGGAAGCCATGTAGCAGCTGTTGGGAAGAGCCCGCCCATCCGCCCGCCCAGCACATCATGCCGGCAGGAGCCAGGAGAGTGCAGCAGGGAGGCCCCTGTAACCGGAGATGCAGCATTTGCTGCCCCAGGTGTGCATCCAGCAGGAGCACACGCCGCACGAGGGACATACAGGGCTCCTGCAAATGCAGCTGCCAGGCGAGCTCTGCCATGGCGTGCTGGGCAGCCGAGGCCAGGGGGCACCTCCACTGGGCGCGCAGGCCAGGGAGAGCGGCGGAGCCGCGCCATGTCACTACCTCCTGATTGAATCTGCAGCTGAGCGTGCACCAGCCGATCTGCATGAGCCCCTGGGAAGAGATGAGCACCTCGTAGATCCATTTCCCTGGGGGAGGGAGAGACAGCGCAGGGCTCCACACTGCCAAGGCAGGAGATGGGGCGATGTCCAGCCCCAACCCTCCGACCATTGGGTATCAGAGAACGGCTTCCCCCTCCTCCATCCCTGGGGGCCGAGTGGAAGGGCTGGGATTTCCAGGCCCAAAGAGGTGCACGGATCATGAATACCCTCGCCTCTCCAGCGGGGCAACCTGGAACTAGGGACATAAAACCACATACAAGTGGTAACCGCGCAACCAACCAGCATCCCGTGGGTTCAAGGTGTCCCTGGAGGCCGAGGAGTAGGCTGCTAGAGGGCTCCCCAGCCCCCCGCCTTAGTAGAGCTGCAGAGTTCAACCGTTAACCTCCCTCCCTGAAATCCCCATCTGCCATGGGCGGCTCTCTAGCCACGCCCTTACCTTTATACACGCAGGTTGTGGCTCGGATGGAGCCAAAGTTGCTGTGGCCGATCACCTGAACCAAGGAACAAAGATTTTCACAGCTGAGGCAGGCTGCAGGTTCCCCCAGCCCAGGCCCCACCACCGCGCGCAGCCCAGGTCGCAGGGAAACACTCGCTGTCAGCGCCGGCATCTCAACTCCGGGTGCCAGAGACACAGACAGGGTCTGCAGCAGCGGGGAGCTGCCTGGCTTGCCAGCAGGCCAGAACTGATGGGGCATGAGAACACACAAGGAGCACTCCTGGGGCACCTACAGGCTACCAACAGACACAGGGAGCGCCATGAGCCTTCGTGGGCAAAACCCACTGCCTCAGGTGAGACGAGCAGTCACTTCGCAGCCTGGCGCATGCAGCTTGCGGCTGGTGCTGCTGTGACCGCAGGAGGAGCAGGGGCGACGGCTGGAGCCTAGAAAAGCCGTGTGAAGCGAGACTGAAGTCACAGGTTCAATAGAGCCAGCTAGGAGAGAGGGACGGGAACGGGTAACCGGTTAACCCGTTCCCTGGTAAGCATCACCCTTAATGAGCAATACTTAGCCGGCAACAGTTAATCGGCCACCTTGCAGCCCTGTGAAGTGCGAGACCGGGGGGGGCAGGGGGGAGTGGGGACCGCTGCTTCCAGCCCCGCACAAGGCTACAGACTCCCAGCCTGGGCAGGCAGGGAGCCAGCAGCCCTCTCCCCGCCCCGTCCCAGGCTGCTGCTTCCAGCCCCATGCAAGGCTGCAAACTGGGAGCCGACAACTCATCGCGGGGCTGGAAGCAGCCAGGCTGGTGTGGCCCCTGCCTGTAGCGGTTCCAACGTGGCGACGGCAGGCAAAGGGGCCACTCCAGCCCTCCCCGAGCCCGGTCAATCAGTTAACCAGTGAAACGTAAGGCTCAACAAGATGCCTAAACAAACAGGGGTTCATACCCCTGGCGGGGACCAGGGGGAGGGGCATTCACTCTCGTTCCCAGCGGGGTCCTTTCAGAGGCTGAGGAGCGACAGCTCCTGCCCCACGGTGCTTTGGTGTCAGGGCAGACAAGCCGGTGGAGGTTCGGGGAGCCACAGACAATTGACGCCGTCTGACAATGGACTCTGCAGTCAGGGACAGGGACATGGGGGCAGAGCGAGAGGCTGAGAGCAGTAAGCAGGGGCCTGGGACAGGAGGAGCAGGATCCCTGGGGCAGTGGAGAATCTGCTAACTCCCAGCAGACCGCACCAATTTGCTCCTTCAAGGAACGTGCTGGGGGACCAAAGGCTGCAGAAAGAGCAGGCGGCGGGGCGGGGCAGGCTCAGCGAGGGGCAGGGCGGGGCAGGCTCAGCAAGGGGCGGGGCGGGGCACGGTGCAAGCAAGCCCAGCAATGGAGGCTCCTGCAGCATCATGGAAGGCACAGTGGGAATGGAAGCTGGGAACAAGCCGGGGAACAAGAATGGCCAACAGGCTAGTGAAGGGGAGGATGAGGAATTGCCTGGCCCCTTCTGATCAGAACCCTCTGGTTACCCCCAGCTCTGCATGCTGCCTTCGCCTTCTGTTTGGCACTTCACTGACTAAATCTGCAGTGCCTGGGTACCACAGCCACCAGGGTAAGTGCAACGCAACCTTGAGGCAACTTCAAAACCCAACCGAGAACCACCTCAGCATCTCAAACCTCTGGTTGACAGACTGTGCAGCCGCACCCAGCAGGAGCAGCATGCCTGACGTGCAGGCACTGCTAGAGCGCCTCCCCTGGGCGCATCTGTTCCACTCTGGAGCGCTGCAGCTTCCCAGAGCTTCATTTAACACCACACCCCAAAATGGCAGCCAAGGGACTGGCTTTGACCAGCCTGCAAGAGGACAACATGGTCCTGAAGATGGATCTTTAAATCACCACGGGCCATTCCACACTCACCCCAAGCAGGTCATCATCAACCAAGAGGAGTCCCTCAAAACCACTGGTGTGGTCCAGCACCACAGTGGAGGGACCAAGTCGCCCCTCGGTCACCTGATCTGAAATGAGAATGGCTGGTCAGAGCAGCGAGAAAGGCACGTGGCACAAGAGCTCTGGACCATGCCCCACCACCTGCACTGTGCAGCTACGAAGGAGCAGCCGAACTGCATTAGCGTCAGATTATCAGCACATCCAGGAGCAGGGAAGCAGGCTCAGGCTGACATCCAGGAGCTGTGGGGCTCTGTGCCTGTGGCCCAGCAGTGGCTAACCCTGACAAAATGCGAGCAGGACACGGACTCCCCAGGCAGTGTCTCACTTCTGAGCGCCACGCTGGACTTTAGACTAGACAATCCTAGCTCGTGGGAGCAGGACAGTGCACGGTGCACACAGGCTCACGCCTAGCTACAGAGTGAGGCAGGGCTTCTCCGCCCGTGGCCCGCGGGGCGCTCTGGGTTTACGGGGGGCTCCACCCGCGGGGCGCTCTGGGTTTACGGGGGGCTCCGCCCGCGGGGCGCTCTGGGTTTACGGGGGGCTCCGCCCGCGGGGCGCTCTGGGTTTACGGGGGGCTCCGCCCGCGGCCCGCGGGGCGCTCTGGGTTTACAGCACAGTCTGCGGTCGAGATGCGTTTTAGCACGGACGGTTGTTGCTCATTCCAAGTGCTGTCCTAGGGGTGGAAATTGGGTAAATGTTGCATTTCGTTAATATGGGGCCTGTGTGTTGTGTAGTCTTGCCTTAATCTTTGTATTCAAGCCCATCAGTGTGAAAAGCTATTTGCATATATTTGCATGTCTCTGCAACCACATTTAAGTTGCGGCCCTCAGCATGTTCTGTGAGTATCAGTGTGACCCCCGGGGCTTCCCAGGTAGAGTAGCCCTGGAGTGAGGCAAAGCATCACCTCTTATGGGCTGTGCTTTAATGACAAGGGGAGGGAACAAGTTCCTGGGACCCACCAGGTAACAGCCTGGGGCTGAGGAAATTCCACAACAGGACGGCAATGTCTGAGAAGAGGGAGCCACCACAACTACCAACAAACCAGCATATGCTAGGGGAGAATGGGCCACCCCAGGTCTTTGGTAGCCTGAGCGCACAGCAAGGGCTTGCTGTATCCTTGCTGAGGCGCTGTCTCCAACACCCCTGCCCAAGAGTTCACTGCCCACGAGTCTGTCCGTTCTTCGGGGCAAGCACCCCGCTGGCCATGTGGAAATAGGGCTGCTACAACTGAGAACTGATCTGCGGCAGGCTCAGCCCACAAGGGCTAAGGATGCAGGCGTTAAAGGGATGACCTTCAGAACACAGGAAAGCAAGAACCAAGCTCCTCAAGGAAGATGTCTCCCATCACACTGCCTCTTTTCCCACTGAGGCATGCAAGGAAGCTCCAAGAGGATCAGACACACACAGTATCTCCTACCTCGACTGTCCTCTGGCCCAGGGTCCTCTGCCAGCAATCCATCAAGGTGCTCCTGCAGGTTCTGGAACGTCAGTGGCTTCCTGGGAATAAAGAAGAAAGCCCTTCAGAACTCAATGTGTCACCAGGGTTTTCACGAGTTCACGCTTTGGGTGGCTTGTAAGCCAGAGCTGCCTAACTCCCAGCATTGTCCTTTGCTGCTATTGAGATTATGCTCACATGAAGATGTCCCCCTTACCTGCATTCCAGATCACTAGCACAAGGTGTGGATGTACGTACAGATCCCTGCCACACTGAAATTCCCACTTCACGTATCTGATGAAGTGGGCTCCAGCGCACAAAAGCTTGTGCCCCAATGAATTTGTTAGTCTTCAAGGTGCCACAGGACTCCTTGTTGTTTCTGCTGGAACAGACTACACAGCTCCCCTTGAGACTTGAGGCAGACAGACTTGCTCAAACCAAAGGCTGGGGGACGTGAATAAGACCAGGGTTTGTAGAGAGAGAGGTTACCAAAGGCTTTCAAGTCTTGGTGCTCAGCGAGGTCAGAAGCAATTCCACGGGGAGTTCCGTGAAACTGGCTAACTGCATGACTATTACCACAGTGCTACACCGTGAGAGAGGCGCTCTAGAGCACTGGTTCCCAACCTTTTCTAGGCTGTGGACCGGCAAACTCATTCACAAGCATTTGGCAGACCACAACAATGAAAATGCAAATATTCAAGTCAAATGTTACTGGTCTGCCATACGTACCCCAGCCTCAGCCCCCAGAGCCGCCATGAACAGCGGTTCAGCTCCAGCAGCCACCACGGCCTGGCAGCCGGCAGTTTGTGGACCGGCGGCTGGGAACCAAAAGGCCAGCCCCCACCCAGCGAGCTGACAATCTGTGTACAAAACCAGAGGCGGCAGAGACAGATGGGGGCGCTCAAGGAAACGACGAGACTGTACTGGGCAGTGTGACAGAAAATGCACCCGCAGCCTAACCACTGTCCAGATTCTGTAGGCACCACAGAACAGGAGACTTTCCAGCACTGCTTTGGAGGGGGAGTGTGACATAGCTCTGCTGATGTCTGAGGGGAGCTTCTCCCATGCACAGCACAGATCCCTACTAGAGAGCACAGCAGACTATCAGGATTGCCTCAGCATGGCAAGTTCCGTTAGCCAAGAGCTGAGTGGTAGTGCGCCGGGAGCAGGGCCATGCGCTGGGAGCAGGGCCGTGCGCCTTCCACCTCAGCTCAAAGAGAGATCCAGACACAAGCCTGTTGGTTGGCCCAATCACCTTTCCTGGTCTGTTGATCCCTATGCCCTTCAGGCTCCCGTCATCAGACAAAAGAACTGGAGTCCTGCAAACTGACACGCTGGTGCGAATGGAATACGTCAAGGCACTTGACTGGAGAGTCTGTAGCAAAGTAACAGGAGACAGATCTCCCTCCTCCCCCCACGAGCTCAGCTTACCAAGAGCCGAGAGGGCCCAGAGTTATTTTTAGAGGTGCTGCCGGCTCAGATGTGAGCTCAGAATCTAAGCATAGTGGGAGGAATGTGACACCCCCGCCCCCTGAACCTTTTAAACACAGCCGGCCAGAGAGAGGGCCCTCTCACCAGAGGGGCTCCACATCACTCCAAAGCACCTACCCCCACCCCAAAACTGCTCCCAGTGGCACAGGTGACTCAAGAGTCACACAGCAAGAGGCCCTGGGTTTCTGACCCACCAAATGTGAAGCAGGGCTGAAAGCGTAAGAAGAGTTTCAACGCCACAGCTTGGTGTCTAGCTTTATTTTAGCCCTGCACATGCAGTTTACAGAGTTCTAGGCTGAGACAACAGAATTGACAGTTCTGTCGTATGAAGTGTCATTGTATTGCGCACTGTGTCCAGTTTACAGGGCACTGACCGCCCTGTTTTCAGAACTGCTAACACAACATTTCTGTAGTACTTGCCATTGCATAAGCAGAATGTGCGTGTGCAGGACTGCTGGCCCTAGCTCCTTGCAATCACCACATTTACTGGCTACCCCCAAGCAAGGCAGGCCAGCAGTTACACCTGCACAAGTCGGGCAGTGGAAGTCGAATCGCGAGACTCCGTTCCAAAAGGCAATGTGTGCAATACAATGCACTTGCACTGGCTTGTTCTTTCCTAATGCCAGCATCACGGAGCGGCTTTGTTACCAAGCGACTCTGGAAAGGGCCTCCCAGTGAGACATGCCCAGGCAGGTGCAACGTGACTCACTGGGTAAGAGTCAGCGGGCAGCCAGTACCTGTAAGCAGCTGCAGACTGGATCCCATCAGCACTAGGGAAGATGCGGTGCAGATAGTCATTCAGCAACTTGCCGTTCACTATCCCTGCAGCAAACAGCAAAGGCGAGATAAGCAATGGGAAGTCAGGCGGACCCCCCAGAAATATCATCCAATTCATCTCCGTCTCCAAGGGCAAGGTCTCCAGTCCCTGGGGAAATACTGGGGGGTGGGTCTGCAAGTCACCTACTGTGCAGCAGAAAAGGCGGCTTCAGGAAGACACTTGCCTGCTGACCATTTTCAGGCAGGGCATCAGACATTCTCTTTGCAAGCCATGGAAGCACAACAGATCAGCATGGGCCCTTATGCAACCTCCCCCGGCTGAGGAGAGGACAGAAAGTTCCCCCTCTAGTCTACGGAGCTATGCTGGGTGCTCATCTGGAATGTCTGTGCACCCAGCACAGGCGGCTTTACTAATTCAGTAGGAAAGGGAGTCCTCTACTCAGCTGTAACGTCTCATGTTTTCCTCCTCTCTGTATTGCACCAGAGCGGCGACATGCACATCACTGGGAGAGGAGAGGGCTGGCGCTTGCAGCCCCAAGTCTAATCAAATCCCTTGCCAGATCTCCCTGGAATGGGGAGTTTCAGCTCTTCCTTTGGAGACAAGCTGGTCCACTCACCTTCCATTTCTTTCCCAACTCTCCCTAGGGGAACAGGAGGGGGAAGATCTGAAGTGATCCCCAATGAAATCAAGTGAGCTTGGCCCACTTAGGATCCCTTATAGACTAACTGAAGTGTTGGAGCATAAGCTTTCGTGGGCAGACCCACTTCGTCAGTGGGTAGCAACACGGCTACCCCTCTGATACTTAGGATCCCATGGCTCCCTAGGGCGCACTCAGGCCTTGCCTCTACGGAACTTTCTGCACATGGTAGCAGGGCCCTCCCAGTAAGCAAGCACATGGCGAGCTAATGCGGGCTATAGCGACAGCCCCTTGGCACACATTTACCTCCCAGACAAGGCCTAATCCCCCATTTCACCCAAGCACAATTGTCTGCACCCCCGGCACAGCTTTTACTTTCACTTCAAGGCCTCTGCAGCTGCACCAGAAACAATGAGTATGTACATGGGAAGAAGAGGTCCTAGTGGACATTTAAAGCCCCGCAGCCTCAGAGGGCAGCAAAGGAACTCCCCAAGTCAGGTGTGAAGACAAGGAGCCTCAGGCAGGGGAGCAGCAAGCAGAGGACAGGTCACTGTGCCAAGGGAGTCTTGGACATAGGCAAGAGGGAAAAGCCCCTGGAGCAGAGAGAAGGGCTTGTCCCAGGAGAGACAGAACCCCTGGGCTCTTAGGAAGGGCTTAGGTCTTGTCTGCCCACCTGCAGCTGCATGGGGGCAATCAGCTGGTCCCTTCCCCAAAGCGGGATATGCTGCCCCAGTGCAAGCTGTGGCTACCGGTGTCAGTGAGAGGCAGGCAGTGGCATGGCAGCACTACAAGGTGGACATGGGGAAATCCTCAGTGTCAGTTGGAAACATCCCTGGGTCTGGTGCAGAACTCCGCCTAGGACACAGGTGTGCTCACCTCCCCACATCGACACATTCTGCAAGAGCACGTACCCGTGACCTTGGGCTTCTCGGACTCCGTGCTCAGCCTGTAGTTCCTGCGGGGAAAGGCAGTCCCAGCCCCTCTTGATGTCATTCTTCACGGCTGTGCGAACCACCACCGAGGCCAAAGCTGAAACAGGAAGCCACACCAGCCTGCCACTGAGCAACGGGACTCACTGGTGAGACAAGTCCCCCCTTACCTTTTGCCCATCATTATGAATCAGAGGTGTGCACAAAAGGTCGCGTCAGTTTCCCTGGCTTCAGAAGTGCCTAACTGGTGCTGAAGGTGTATGTGTCAGACAATTAACAGGGTCCCTGCCCCAAGACTTGACCTTCCCAGGTTGGATGGCAGTTGGAGTAGACTACCAGCCCCGCCCTCAGTCTCATCTGGGTGAGAGACAAGACATTCACAACACATTGTAATTCAGTTGTTCCCAGCAACTCGGCGCCTGCATGCTCCAGACAGCGCCTCTAGCCCACGGGCTCTACACCCACCAAAGAGCTTAGGCTGCCCCTCTGCACAGAAACTGGGCAGCAGCAGTTGGTCAGTACCCTGCACAGACACACCTCACTGGAGAAAGGGTTCAGGGACAGCCATGGATCCAAATACCAACCTAGCTGGGTGCTTGGGGACTAGTGCGAGAGCTAGTATGGTCCAAGAGAGCAGACAGCTGTTAGGGAGAGGAGCGGGAGTGGTCTGCAGCCATCTACCAAAGCACATGGTGATTTTGGTTAGCTTGCACTAGGAAAAACAGTGACAAGTGCCACAGGAGCTGAAGAGGAGAAGCAGCATGAGGCGATAGAGTTCCATGAAGGCACGGAAAAGCTCATCACACGCACAGGAAACAAGCAAGTTAAAGCCACCACCGTTACCAGTTTCTGCAACTCTGCAAAGAAATCAGTGACTAGTGGACACTAGGGATGTGACCAGTTAACCCACAACAGGTGAGGCTTACCAGTTACAGTTAACCAGTGGGGGCTGGAGCAATCCCCTGCCCGCCACGGACAGGGATGCTCCAACCCAGCCAGAGCAGCCCCCATCTGTGGTGGAGGGTCTTCTCCAGCCCATCTCTGGTGGGCTGGGGGCTGCTCCAGCCCCGTCAGGCTGGAGTGCCCGCCCCCGCTCACCCTGTTTAATTGGTTAACCAGCTAAACATAATGTTTAACAGGGTTTCAAATCCCTAGTGGAGAGGTCTGTTCAATACACAACCACACTCACCAGACAGGCGCACTGGCGGCTGTCTGAAGAGATGGACTATAATGATCCCACACAGGTGTGTCCTTACCACGGCCTCACGCACTACTCTACCCCCATGGCCTCCAGTGTGCAAGGAACAATCAGCGTCTCTTACCTGTTTTATCGCTCACTTCCGCAGACCGATATCCTGGGCCAGAGGAGGCCGTGCTGAGGTCAGCCCGCTCTAACTCTCCCTAGCCCCACTTCCGTAACAGCCATGAACACAAGCTTGTGTTTAAAAGGAATCAAGGTTTGATATACAGACTATCCCCCCTGCCAACGGGGGTGGGAGCGACTGGTCGACTAGCCGATAAGCAAATGCTCATTGGATAGTGGACCAGTGACTCGACTCGACGAGTCGCTTCCCCTCCCCCTTGCCGCCTCTAACAGAGAGAGGCAGCGGGGGAGAGTAGGAGCTGGTGCTGCAGGGAACCAGCTTAAAAGCCAGTCTCCCCCCAGGACCATCTCTGCAGGGAGGGGACAGGGCACAAGCTGGGAATCAGCTGACTCCTGGCTCCTGCCCGGTCCCCCCAGCCGCACTGGCAGCAATTAACACATGTAAAAGGCAGCGCTGCAGTGGGATTAGCTCCTGGGGTCTCACCTACACTCCGCACATTCCAGGAGTTTGTATCACACACTGGCTCTAGCTTCAAAACTGCCAGAGGCTTTAGGCCACTCCTGCTGACAGCCTGTAGCTTCAGTCCTTTTGGAAACCAAAGCCCCCGACACCAGTTAAGCTGGAGCCCTTTTTACTAGGGGCATAAGGAATTGCAGTTCCATTGTAAGTTATATGGACGGACAGCCACTTCAAAGAAGGGCAAATTGTCATCTAACCGGTAAGACAAAGACAAACTTTGCTTACCTTACAAGTAAACATTTTAAGCATATGTCTGCACGATAAGCACTACACTGCCACAGCCACTTAGCTCTGCAGCGTAGATACTAGTGACAGCGACTAAGGGTTTTTCCCTAAGGATGTTAAAATGAGGTTACTTTCCTAATCGAGTAGTCGACAGATTTTTTTTTTTTTTTTATCAACTACTCGATAAGAATCACCATTATAGCGCTCAGTCTGGCTTGCGGGTCCCAGCATAACCTCCCGCACTGCCGCTTTGCATTACAGGGGACAGATGACCCAGCATGCGAAGGTACTGGTTCTCCGGTCCCTTGTAATGCAAAGCGGCAGTGGGGAAGGTTATGTGGGCTGACCGATGACCTGCGGGAGCAGGGATTCCCCTGTCTCTTAATATTACACCAGGCTTCAGCCTACATTTGAGGAATGCTGTCTTTTTTTGACAGGGTAACAAGCCTTGTGGATAGGAGGAAGCAGTAGATGTGGTATACTTAGACTTTAGGAAAGCTTTTGAAACAAGTTTTGCATGACCTTCTCATTAACAAACTAGGGAAATACAACCTAGATGGAGCTACAATTAGGTGGGTGCACAACTAGTTGGATAACCCTTCACAGAAGCAGTTCTCAATGGTTCACAGTCATGCTGGAAGGACATCATCAGTGGGGTTCCACAGGAACCAGTTCTAGTCAATATCTTCATCAACAGTTTAGATAATGGTATAGAGTACACTTACAAAGTTTGCAGATAATATCAAGCTGGGAGGGGTTGCAAGTGCTTTGGAGGACAGGGTCATAATTCAAAATAATCTAGACAAACTGGAGAAATGGCCTAAGATAAACAGGACAAAATTAAGTAAGGATAAATGCAAAGAACTCCACTTATGGAAGAAACAATCCATTACACACATACAAAATGGGAAGTGACTGCCTAGTAAGGAGTACTGCAGAAAGGCATCTAGGGGTCAGAGTGGACCACAAACTAAATACAAGTTAACACATATCTTGGCACTGGAAAAAGTTCAGAAATGGGCAACAAAAATTATTAGGGAGTATGGAATAGCTGCCATATGAGAGGAGATTAATAAGACTGAGACTTAGCCTGGAAAAGAAATGACTAAGGGGGGTTACGATTGAGGTTTATAAAACCGTGACTGGTGTGGAAAAAGTCAAGAACGAACAGTTATTTACTCCTTCCCATAACACAACAAATAGGGGTCACCAAATGAAATGAATAGGTAGCAGGTTTAAAATGAACAAACAGAAGTATTTCTTCAGACAATGCACAACCAGTGGAACTCCTAGCCTTAAGATGTTGTGAAGGCCAGAATTATAATAGAGTTCAAAAAGGAGCTTGATAAATTCAAGGAGGATAGGTCCATCAATGGCTATTAGTCAAGATGGGCAGCGATGGTGTCCCAAGGCTCTGACAGAAGCTGGGAATGGGCAACAGGGGATGGATCACTTGTTGCCTATGTTATTCATTCCCTCTTGAGCACCTGGTATTGGCCACGGTCAGAAGACAGGGTACTGGGCTTACATGAACCTTTGGTCTAACCCAGTATGGCCATTCATGTTCTAACAGTATGATACTGTTGCAAACAAGGCGGGGGGGGGAGGGGCGGGAAGCATCATTCTGGGATGCAATAGCAGGAGTGCGGCAAGTACAACGAGAAGGAAGTGTTCTGTTCTACTCGGCACTGATTAGGCCTCAGCTGGAGTACTATGTCCAGTTCTGGGTGTCACACTTCAGGGAAGATGTGGATAAATTGGAAAACGTGCAGAGAAGATGAACAACAAATAAAGGTTTAGAAAATATGACCTGTGAAGGAAGATTGAAAGAATTGGGTTTGTTTAGTCTGGAAAAAGAGAAGACTAAGAGGGGACATAACAGTTTTCAAATATCTAAAAGGCTGGTAAAAGGAAGAGAGAGAAAAAAGTATTCTCCTTACTCCTGATGATAGATCAAGAAACACTGGTCATAAATTACAACAAGGGAGGTTTAGTTTGAACTAAGGATGTTAAGTATTGTGTAATTCACTAATCCAATAGTCGATGCATTTTTGTGTCGACCATTCGATTAGTCGATAGGGCGGTGCTGCCCCTTTGAAACACCGCTGAGGCATTTCAAAGGGGCAGCATCGCACAGAGCCGGGGCTCAGCTGGGGACTCCCCAGCTGACTCCGGGCTCCAGGCGGCACTGCCATTTTGAAGTATGCCCCTTTTCCCCCCCTTTGCTGCTCTGATAGATGCAGGAAGGGAGGGGGAAGCAACCAGTCGACTACTCCTTAACATCCTTAGTTTGGACATTAGGAAAAACTTCCTAGTTGTCAGGGTGGTTGAGCACTGGAATAAATTGCCTAGGGAAGTGGTGGAATCTTCATATTTGTCTAACCTGCTCTTAACCTTAAAACACGTGAGGGATGGTCAGGAAGACGGTGCTTAGTCCTGTCATGAGTTCAGGGGACTGGACTTGATAACCTCTCAAGGTTCTTTCCAACTGTATGATTCTATACAGAAAGTCACCCCCTCTATTAGCAAGAAAGAGAGGAACAGGACAAACGCTGGTCAATGTTCTTAAAATTAGTTCAAGTGGGATCTTTGTTAAATAAATCTGCGAGTTTATTAGTGAATCTGTCAGAAAATAGATGTGTTACCTAAAAACCATGCGCTGCACACGGCGGAAGATGCCACACACCTCTCATGTAGAGCAAAACTAACGAATGCCTGCAGGGACAGGGGAACCCCAGAGGTGCTACCACCCGCACAGCAATGCTGACCCCAGAGAAGAACTCCAAGGCCCGCGGGCTGCTTGCACTAGTTCCCAGTACATCTGCCCTGGACCCCAGGCAAGCAGCCCCATGCCCAGCACAGCGGGCACTTGGTCCCCACTGCCCAGAGTAATGTACCTCAGCTCTCCTGCTCCCCAGCCATGCTGCCGGAGGCTTCGGCTGGGGTGGTGCAAAGCCGGTCTTGCTGCTTTCATTGGGAGAGAGCTCACAGGCTTTTAATCCAGAAACACCCCTGTCTGCTGCCCACCACCACCACCCCCCACCCGCCCCGCTCTCCCCCGCCCAGCCCCAGCCAGCCCCATTCTCTGCCCCCCCCACCTCCGCCGGGCCTGTTCAATGCCCCCCCCCCAGCCCCAGCTAGCCCCGTTCTCTGCCCCCCCCACCTCCGCCGGGCCTGTTCAATGCCCCCCCCACCTCCACCGGACCTATTCTCTGCCCCCCCCCACCTCCGCCGGGCCTGTTCAATGCCCCCCCCGCCCAGCTCCAGCCAGCCCCGTTCTCTGCCCCCCCCACCTCCGCCGGGCCCGTTCAATGTCCCCCCCCAGCCCCGTTCTCTGCCCCCCCCACCTCCGCCGGGCCCATTCAATGCCCCCCCCAGCCCCAGCCAGCCCCGTTCTCTGCCCCCCCCCCACCTCCGCCGGGCCCGTTCAATGCCCCCCCCACCTCCGCCGGGCCCGTTCAATGCCCCCCCCACCTCCGCCGGGCCCGTTCTCTGTCCCCCCCCCGCCGGGCCCGTTCAATGCCCCCCCCCACCTCCGCCGGGCCTGTTCAATGTCCCCCCCCAGCCCCAGCCAGCCCCGTTCTCTGCCCCCCCCACCTCCGCCGGGCCTGTTCAATGTCCCCCCCCAGCCCCAGCCAGCCCCGTTCTCTGCCCCCCCCCACCTCCGCCGGGCCCGTTCAATGCCCCCCCCCCGCCGGCCACTCACCCGCGCGGACCCTCACCACGGCCGCCCGGCTACGGAGTCCCGGCAGGGACACTGCGGCCGGGGCGGGGCTGCCGGCGCGGCCAGCCTGATTGGCGGACGGCGGCTCCCCGCGGGCGGGGCGCTGGCGGAGCATCGCCCCCTGCCGGAGGAGTGCGGTGCAGCGCAGAGCCGGGGCCGCCAAGCTCGCTCATCTGCATATTTCGTCCGCTCATTTGCATAAAACACAGCGCGGCTCCCCGCGAGGCGCGCGGTCCGCGGAGCCAGGCTCCCCGCCGACAGCCGAGCGCTTAGCGGGGCCCGGCCGCAGGGCTTCCCCCGCGGACTCCTGGCTCCGCTGGCGCCAGCACGAGCACGGCTAGCGGGCTCCCATAGGCGCCACCAGAGTGGCTACTGCTTCGGAACTGCCTGGCGCCAGGGCTAGCAAAGGTTCAGAAAGAGGAACCCGGCCTGGCTGCAGATAACTCATTCCTCTCCCTCAGGTCCTCCCTAGTCCTCTTTGAACTGATCCAGCCTCAGCTGCCAGGCGCTGGATCTTGTTCTGTCTGCCCCTGCTAAGAGACCCTTCTAGTTTGTATCAAACACCCTGTTCCCACTGCCAAGAGCAAGTCCGCTCTGGACCTTTCCAAAAGCCCAGTGGATTACATGGTTCAATCGACCCCAAAGGCCTGGACCGCCTGAACCCCTTCACATTCCTCAACATCGTTTTTGCAGTGTGACAACAGAACGCACTGCGCTTAGAGGTAGTGTCATCTCCTTACTCCTGCTTACCAAGAAAAAGGACAGTAAACTATCCGAACTGCTACATGCCTCAGGATCTCTCATTCCGGATACTTTCAACTCACCTAGCAACACTGTCAACCTATCCAACCACTCTCTTTGCCCAGCAGAGGAATCTGTCCTATCTCGAGGACTCTCCTTCTGCCCCACCGCCCCCACGAATATGATTCAGTTCTGTGGAAATCTGGAATCCTATTTTCACCACCTCCACCAGAAAGAATATTTCCAACACACCAATGTACAACACACTGACCTTGCTGCTCCCTCCTCACCCCACATCCCAGAAGAGGAAGGCTTCTATGTGGACTCCTACTAATGGCTGTAACGAGAGTCTTGATTACTACATTGACTGCTTCTGCAAACGTGCTCAAGCTGACATTATCAACAAACAACATATAACCTGAGTCATGCAGAATGCAATGCTATACTCAGCCTCAAAAACAATCCTAATATCGTAATCAAGGAGGCTGACAAAGGAGGTGCTGTAATCATTATGAACAGGAGGCAACCAGACAACTCACCAATACCAGATTTTACAAGCCTCTGTCCTGTGATCCCTCTAAAGAATAATAAAAAAAAACAAACCCTGAAATAACTGCTCATGAAGCTCCCTGATGCTACTCAAGACCAAATTTACACTAACACCCCCCCAATCCCCAACCAGAAGTTTTCTATCTGCTACCCAAGCTACACAAACCTGGAAACCCTGGACAACCCATCATCTCAAGCATTAACACACTTACAACAAGATTATCTGGCTATACTGACTCCCTCCTCAGACCCTATGCTACCAGCACTCCCAGCTACCTCTGTGACACCACTGACTTCCTAAGGAAACTTCAAAATATCAGTAATCTACCCGAAAATCCCATCCTGGCCACTATGGATGAAGTAGCCCTGTACACCAACATTCCACATGAAGATGATTACAGGCCATCAGAAACACCACCCCCAATGACAGCACTACACACCTGGTTACAGAGCTCTGCGACTTTGTCCTTACTCACAACTACTTCCAATTCAGAGACAATTTGTATCTTCAAGTCAGCGGCACAGCCATGGGCACCTGCATGCCAACAGCTTTATGGCTGACCTTGAACAATGTTTCTTCAGCTCTTGCCCCCCTAGCACCCTTACTCTACTTATGCTACATCGAGGACATCTTCATCATATGGACCCATGGGAAAGAGACCCTGGAAGAATTTCATAGGGACTTCAACAACTTCCACCCCATCATCAACCTCAACCTGGATCAGTCCACATGAGAAATCCACTTCCTTGACACCACAGTACAGTTATATGATGGACAAATTTCCACCACCCTATACTGGAAACCTACCGACCGCTACACTTACCTTCATGCTTCAAGCTTCCATCCCAGACACATTTCTCAATCTATTGTATACAGCCAAGCCCTAAGATACAACCGGATTTGCTCTGATCCCATAGACAGAGACAAACACCTACAGGATCTTTATGGAGCATTCCTAAAACTGAAATACCCACTTGGAGAAGTGAAAAAACAGATTGACAGAGCCAAAAAAGTACCTAGACATGAACTACTCAAGACAGACCCAAAAGAGAAAACAACAGAATTCCACTTGTCATCACCTACAGCCCACAACTTAAACCCCTCCAATGCATTATCCACAATCTACAATCTATCTTGGAAAATGACCCCTCACTCTCAGAGGCCTTGGGGGAAAGGCCTATTCTTGCTTACAGACAACCCCCCAACCTGAAACAATTTTTTTCAGGTAACCATGCTACATCATAAGCATCCAGGAACCCAGTCCTGCATTCAGCCCCAATGCCAACTCTGCCCACATATTTACACAAGCAAATTCATCACTGGACCCAACCACATCACCCACCAAATCAGAGGCTCATTTAACTGCACATCCAGTAATGTGATCTGTACCATCAAATGCTAGCAATGCCCCACAGCAATATATATTGGACAAACTGGACAGTCCCTGTGGGAAAGAATTAGTGGACACAAATCAGATATCCGAAAAGGGAACACACAAAAACCTGTTGGGGAACACTGTAACCTCCCTAGACACTCATTAAGTGATCTCCAAGTTGCTGTTTTGTTACAGACCATTCCACAAGCCAAATACACAGAGAAGGACTGGAACTCCACTTCATTCACAGATTTAATTCTCATTCAGATGGATTAAATTGTGACATTGGATAGCTGGGGCATTATCAACCAACCAAACAATAAAGGTGCCAATGGTTCTTGATGTCTGTATAGAATCTTCAGGGGGTAGCCAGTTAGAGGATAAACTTAAAAAAACCAACAAATGGTCTGGTAGCACTTTACAGACTAACATCTACTGTATAAACTAACATCTACTCCTCACTTTCACTTTCGACACAGCCGTTGAGCGGAGTAATGTGCCGGCAAGATCATACTAATGAAGTGCAGGATATTTAAATCCCCACTTCATTAGCAATTTTGGTTGCCTACATTTGCATCCCTAGCTCAAACTAGGGAGCAAGTGTAGACGTACCCTTACAGACTGGCTCAGCTTTCCCTTTGAAACTTATCTACCCACTGCCTCTTTTTCTCCCCCCCACTTCTCCCATTTATTCTTGGTTCTGGACATCCAACACTCCAGTCATCTGAAGAAGTGGGCTGTGCCCACGAAAGCTCATGATACCATCTACATGTTTTGTTAGTCTATAAAGTGCTATCAGACTATTTGTTTTTTAATTTTTTCCTGTTACAGACTAACTTGGCTACCCCTCTGAAACTTATGTCCAAGAATGTCATTCACCCTCTTAATCACAGGATCACACTTGGTGCTCATGACCTCCAAATTACTTTAAGTGTCACTGCTTCCCTGCAGCCAGACCCCACCTTGTGCACCCTACATTCTTGGTTTCTAGAAACTCCAGAACAGCAGGTGGAATTAGAAGGGAGGTGCAATGGGATTGTCAGTGGAGAAGAAATCTGAGCTGTTTTCCTAGGAGCAGGGACAAAAGTTCTCATTAGGATCACACTGAGCCACCCGTCTTTCTCTCTACAACATAGCACCCCTGGCCCATGTTGCACTGAGGTTGGTAGAGACTGAGAATGGAAACTGGCCCCCTGAAGTGTGCTAAAAATAGCTGAGACCCGGTGGGTTGGGTGGAATTGAATGTGGGCAGCTAGCCTGAGCCCTTGGCAGTGTTGCAACCTCCGCACTGCTGTTAGTCATGCATGAGCTCAAGCCAAGCTGGTGCAGGTTTGCCTACCACCGCTGGAGGCTGACACCCAGCTGCAGCATCGGCATGTCTGGAAAGTCAGCACAGACACAAAATCTGCATTTTCACAATCATTAGGTCTCTTCACCTGTTGTATTGGGCTTGTTGTGTCTCCCAGGCAACAGGATCAGACCATCTCAGCTAACTTTTTCTCCCCCTCCTCCTCAAAAGAACAGTTATTACCATCTTTAATGCCATCTGAAAGGCTTTCAAAATAGGGTTTTCCTTATAAAACTCTCTGCAGTGAAAGGGAATAAGGGCGATTGCAAAAGTGCAAAAGCCACTCTTACATTTTACCATTCAGATGCTGTAAGTGGTTTTCCTGCTGTTCCTGTGTCTGTCATGAAAGCTCTTGGTTGTTGCCAAGGGACGAAGTCTCTGGACTCGAACCAGTGACCACAGTGTAAGCGTTCAGTGTTGTGTGGTGAGAGGCTCACGGTAGGCCCTTGGGCAAATCTCAGCCCATTTATTCTATTGAACTTCGCTTTACTGTTCTTTCTCCTCTCCAAGCTGTGGGTCCAGGGACTGTCATGTCAAGCCAATGGCTCCTCAGACCTAGGGCTCTGAGGGTGTGCTGAGACATCCTGGGAATGGCTCAGCCAGGACCCTGGCTGATACTCTGCCTGGGGGAAAGGAGCCGTCTCCAGCTTGGCACAAATACTGCTCCCACCCAGCCTCCCACCTCTGATGGGGAAAGGGCACTGTCCTCTCCTTAAGTCTCTGGTCTGTCCATTTGGCCACATGTGGCAGGAGTTGTAAACATGACTGTCCTGATTTCAGTGTCCCTGTAACTGCTCCCAAAGGTAATGGGTGTAATATAACAGGTTTCTGGGAGCACGGCAGAGAGGTTAAATCAGGGCAAATTGCTTAGAAACAGGGCTGCTTACAGCCCAAGGTTTGGGGTCCTCCTCTATAAGGCACGAAACCAGTCACAAGGAGCAGACTGGCCAGCAGCAATTCCCTTAGACACTCCAGCTTCTTCTGTGCAACCAGCACCACTCCTTCCACAGGTGAGAAGTTATGAAAACCAATCTCATCAACTCCAAAGAGGGTCTCCTTGTCCCCAAAGGACCAGCCACAATCCCAGGTCAATTTATACCTCAGATCTTACCCAAAAGAGCACCCTGTGCCAATCCTTTAGCAACTAACATATAAAGGGGAGAGAAAGAAAAAAAGGGCTGAGAGTAAAATTGTTAGTGGAGACAAATTATATACACCCAAGCAAAGTTCCTGGTGCAAGCTTGTAGTAGAGATGCTGCTTTATACATGTGTAGAATACATCCTTTGTTAGAATTGGTCATCGGTCCTTTCGGGCTGTTAATAGCAAGGATGCTCCTGAAGCGATGAGCTGGACTGAAGAGGAAGGTGGAGGAACCCCCAGGGCCCTCCTTATACCCATGCTCATGTGGATGGAATTCCATTGCTCTCCTTGTGTGAAAGTACTTCTCAAAATGGAGTGTGTCACAAGCTAGTCACCTGTCCACCCAGGCCTCAGTCCTTAGCAGCCATTGACTACATGCTGGTCTGAATGTTCACAGCGAAGTTCCTCAGATGTGGATTGGCACCACGTAAGGGCCACTGTCAGTCAAGAACTTCAATTCACTTGCCTAGCCACCCTTGCAAAATAGGTGGGCAAAGCCTGTCGCTATCTCCCAGAAGCAAATAGCTGGAATACCACTACGTAGCCATAGCACCCCGAGCAGCTGAGATGCAGTGCCCATTAGCTGCAGTCCTGGCACTGCCCCTTAGCCTTATCAGTCTCTGCCCTCTCACATTTCTTCCCCACAAGACCCTGCCCCCATCGCTCGCCAGCCATGGCCCCCTGCAGAGATATGTAAGTGGTCAGAGTCCCTGGAAGAACAGGCACCCTGTCCCACCCACCAGGCACTACGGGGAGTGGGATTGGAGTGCTCCTGCTAGGGAGCATGGGCAGGGCAGAGCAGGACAGGACTGCTTGTTCTGCTCTGCCCAGCACGTATCGGGGAGCAGGGCCAGGACATGGATGCTTGTCCTGCTCCGCCCTGCCTGGTGCTCCTACTGGGGAGTGGGGTCGGCCCGCATGCTCACCCCCCTCCCTGGTAAGTGTTGGGCAAAGCGCATGAGGACAAGCACCCATGCCGCAATCCCAACCCCCCGTGGGAGCACCTGGTGGGGCAATAAGACAAGCTCCCCTAGGCCCTCTCCTCAGGGCCAGGCACTAGGAGGCCACTTGCTGCAGCCCAGCTGCAGATGTGAACACACAAAGGCAGGGAGTGGGCCAAGGTTGCTTCCTGTGGATGCAGCTCCATGTGTTTATATCCATGCTGGGTTCTAAACATCTGACCACCCGGCAAGCCCCTCCTGGATGGGATGCTGAAAGCTGCTGTTGCCAGAGCCCATGTTGGGGCTGGGGCGAGTGGTGGCAGCTGTATGGACAGGCATGTGAGTCTCGCACGGTTTTTTCTGTAATGCTTTCACCTTCCAAATAAAAGAGGCTTGCAGAAGCAGTGTAGTGAGAGCCCCTTGTATCCCTCTCTGCAGAGAAAGCAAGCCTCTCTGGCATAACAGTGCAAGGAGAGAGCTGGCAACCTGGGATAACCCCGGTCAGAAGAGAAACAGCTGAGGAGTTTGGAAGCCCAGGAGCAGAACCCCCAGCTGGCCACCATGGGTAAATACAGGGCCAGGTGCCCTCAACTGTGACCGCAGAGTCAAGAGTTCAAAGCCAGAAGGGACCAGATGATCTAGTCCAATAGCCCTCAGCCTCCCCAGGCTACTACACCCCTCTCAAGGGTCTGACTTGTCTGGCGTGCCCATACACTTCACCTCACCTAACTGCTTGCTTACAAAATCAGACGTAAACATACAAAAAGAGCAGCGCAGCCCACTATTACTGAAAACTGGGACTCTCCTTTTCCCTCTATGATACAAAAAAGCTGAAATGTAAAGATTGTCCCCACATTTCAGTGTCTAGTATAGAGAAGTATAAACACGTCATTGCATGACATTAATTTGTACAGACGTGGCTAATTGTACAGATTTTCAGAGCCTGTTAGAAAATGAGGTAAATCTCTAGGTGAGTTGCTGCACCCCTGGAAGACTTCTGCATGCCCTCAGGGGTATGTGTACCCCTGCTTGAGAACCACTGCTCTAGTCTGACCTGCTGTATAGCACTGGCCACCAGCCCCCAGCATCTGCCCACTAAATCCAACTACCAGATTTAGGCTACAGCACACAGGGAACCAGACTATTACCTGCCACAGACAGCACAGAAAGGACTAGGTGCTCGAGGCTGTTGCAATGGCAGGGAAATCATTAAGTGAGACACACCCATTTAATCCTGGCAAGTGACCATAATCCCACATTGCAGAGAAAAGCACAAAGAATCCCCCAGGTCCCCACCAATCTGACCCAGGGGAAAAATTCCTTCCTAACCCCATGCATGGTCATCACTTTGGATCCCAAACAAGAACCACCCAGCCAAGCACCCACGGGAGACAGAATGCCCAGAGCCACCTCAGAGCCCTGGACCGTTCTGCTCAATGCCCTATCTCCAGCCATGGCCATCCCAGATGGATCAGTAGACTGACCCCACACTGCTTCCAACCCCACAAGCAGGCTGAAACTCTGAAGCATAAAGCCGTAGACTACAATGTACATTTTGATCAAAACAATTCAACAATATAATTTTAAATGGTTAAACAGTTAACTGGTTAACCACTGGTGGGGGTAGGGCAGCCGGGGTGGGGGGTGGTATCTTACTGGGGCTGCTGAGACAGGGGCCACGTCAGCCAGCTGTTTAGATCCCGCCATGGCCATGGGCAGTTGGAGCTGCTCTGTCCCCACTGTGGCTGGAATCCTGCTGGCTGGGCCACCATGGGCGGGAGGAGGGGAGGGGGTTGCTCCCACAGGCTGGGCCCTCCAGTTACCCGGATACCCGGTAAGCATGCTGGTAAGGCATATGCTTACTGGGTAATGGGTTAACCATTTAAAACTTTAGCATCCCTCCTGCACACAGAAGACAATAACTGGAAGGGCCACGCCAGAGCTGCTAGGCACGGCCTCCTACCATCATAGGCACGGACATCATGGGTGCTGCACGGGAAAACAAGTAGCAGGTGTTCAGCACCAACTGGCAGCCAAGTTCCTCAGCTCCCCCAGCGTCTCCCACCCATCAACTTGACTCCCGTCCCCCCAAGTGCCTGCTGCACACTGCACAAGAGCTGTTCCAAGCACCCGCTAGGGAAGAGAGGAAGTGATCACATGCCACCCAGTTATACAATCACTCTCAACAATTTCGCCAGCTCGTTCTTAAAACTAACTTGTTTGGCTTCACAGGCTCTAGGGGGAGGCTGTTGCAGAACCTCATCATCCTGGTGATTAGAAAACTCCTAATTTCCAGCCTGAATGTGTTCACCACTAGCATCTCTTCTCTGCACCTGTGCCAGTTTGGAGTTTATCTGTCTTGAGCATGGACCATGTCTTGACCAGAACTGTACACAGGATTCCAAATGACATCTTACCCCATGACAGGATCAGACCACATGGCTACTGGGGATGTAAAAACTACTTAATAATATGTTTAACAGGTTAACCAATTTAAAGAGGAGGGGGCTGCTCCAGACCAGCTCAAGTGTCCCCTCATTGGGCTGGAGCAGCACCCCCCCACCGTAGGTAGGGGCTCCTCAAGACCACCCAGAGCAGCCCCTGTCCACAGTGGTCCCCCCACAGTGCAGGAGCAGAGTTGCTCCAGCCCCCACCAGTTAACGGGTGAGGCTTACCAGTTAATCCATTAACTATCACATCCCTAATGGCTACAGGAAAATGGCCTGAGTTCTGTGCCCACCCCACACCTAAAAGCCCTGCCCCTGCCTAGGGAGATGCTACACAACCCAGGACTCAACCAAGCTCAGGGGACAACAAAGGCAAAAAGCAAGGACAGGCATGAGATGTCAAAGGGCCAAAAACCAGGGAATCGTAAAGGGACACCAAGTAGAGAACCCTGAATAGCAGACAACTCAGAGGAACTCCGCCCCCAGATCTGTGAACGCAGAGAGGAACAGAAGTAGGCCTTGCAGACAAAGAGAACCCTTTGGCTAGATTTATTTTTGGGGGTGGGGGGTTAACCACAGAAAACTAGGATCCCTGATCATTTTTGGGGAGGTACAAGGAAGGAAGACAAGAATAGCAAAAAGCAACTGCACCTCTTATAGTAATAGCACCAGACTCCTCTAGCCCATCTGCCCTCCATGGCCATGCTCCTGTCCCCACCAACCCAGACATGCACTCCAGCTAGAGATCAGCTCAGACCCTGTCAGCAGAGACAGTTTATTGTGGTAAACACCCAGGACACAGCCTGTGCATACATACAAAAGACATCGAAAACTCTGAACCCACCCTGCCCGGCGCTGCTTGGCATTACCTTCTCCCTGCCCCCTCCAAGGAGCACATCCTGCTCTGCGCGGACTGGAAGGAGGGTAGCGCTTGCTTTTTGCTGGAAAGCAACAAGTTGCAGCGCCTTGCTAAAGGAACAACCCACAGGCCAGGTCTCCCCAAACCAGGCCCCTTCACGGCCCCCAAGGTTTTCTTCCCGGAACGGCCTCTGGCCAGCGAGACGCTGGCCAGAAGCAGAGAGGAGTTCCATGCAGGGGAGAGACCCCCCAGTTGAGGGCTGAGGAGTACCGGCACGACTCTGGCGAAAAACTGAATTCAACGCTGGGCTATCAGGCCTCCTGACCCACTCCGAGCCATGCGCCCAGAGCGGGCTAGGCCTCTCGGGGCAGAAACAAGCCAATGTCTCGCAAGGCAGCAAAGGCAGCAAATTCCGTAGGGGGCGAGGTGGCACAGCAGCACAGGTCTTTCGGGTCGGCTCCCCACGGCCGTCTGCAGCTAGGTCAGCGTCTCGGGTGGTTACCTGCCAAAGGGGAGCACGCCTGCTCAGCGAGGGGCGGGCCCCGGGGCCGTGCCAGGGAGTGGAAAGCGAACGAGCCGCCCAAGCCTGGGCGAAGCGAGCCCGCAGGCCAGGCCCCCCGGGCGCAGCTCGCCTGGGGGGGCCCCGGGCCCGCGCCCCCGGCGGCAGGCGGAGGCGCGCCGGGAGGCCCGGCAGGCGGGAGAGGGGGCGCCAGCAGGGGCGCGGCCCCCCAGGTGCAGCGAGAGGGGGCTCCGGGGGCTGGCCGGGCGGGCGGTTGGCTGGCGCGGGGCACAGCGGCCCGGCCGTCCCGCGTCCCGCCAGCGGGGGCGAGCCCGCCCGGCCGCCGCCCTGACCCGGCCTCGATGTACGATGCGTCGCCGCGCCGTCAGCTTCTCGTTGAGGGTGGCAGCCGGGGAGCGGCAGGACGTCTGCAGGAGAAGGGGCCGTTAAGCCACCGCGGGGGAGCGGGACCGGGCGGGGGGGGCAGCCGGTGGGGGGGGGGCGGGGCCGGGGGATAGGGCGGGGAACAGCCGGTGGCCGGGGGCAGCCGGTGTGGGGCGGGCGGGCCGGGCCGGGGGGGGGGGGCGCAGCCGGGTGGGGCGGGCCGGGCCGGGCCGGGGGGGCGGCAGCGGGGGGGCGGGCCGGGGGGCGGGCCGGGCCGGGGGGGGGGCGCAGCCGGGCCGGCCGGGGGGGGGCGGGCCGGGTGGGGCGGGGCGGGCCGGGCCGCCGGGGGGGGGCGCAGCCGGGCGGCCGGGCGGGGGGGCGGGCCGCAGCCGGGGTGGGCAGCGGGGGGGCGGGCCGGGCCGGGCGGGCGGCCGGGGGGGGCGGCCGGGTGGGGCGGGCCGGGCCGGGCCGGGCCGGGGGGGGGGGGCCAGGCCGGTGTCGGGGCGGCGGGGGGCCGGCGGTGGGGGGGGGGCCGGCCGGGGGGGGGGCGCAGCCGGTGTGGGGCGGGCCGGGCCGGGCCGGGGGGGGGCGCAGCCGGGCCGGGGGGGGGGGCCGCGCACGCACCGAAGGAGTTGAGGAAGTCCGCGATCTTCTTGATGGAGCTGGTGATCACCTCGATGTACTCGCGGTTGGCCCAGTCCTGGTGGATCTCGCGCTGCACCGGGTCCTCCTGCACCGACATGGCGGCCGCCCGGCACTGCGCCTGCGCGGGAGGACGGCCCCGCCCCACCTGTCACCCAAAGCACAAGGCAATAGCAACGCGCGCGCGCGGCGCCCCCGCTCTCCCGTTGCTATGCGACACCCCCCCCAGTACTGAGTCCTGTCCCGCCTCGCGGCGGCTCCAGATCTCGCCCGCGAGTGCGCAGGCGCAAGAACTCCAGCAAACTCGGGAGGCGTAAAACGTAAATAGCTCCCGGGCTTTTATAGCTCTGTTTCCCAGCAGCCTTTGCGTCAACGGTGCTGATTGGCTCCGTTGGCAGCCGCGCTGTTTCGTGAGCGCGCACGGCCTGCCCCGCCTGTTGCCGCTGCAGCTCGGGGGCCCTGGAGTAGGAAGCGGTGTCAGCGAGGCGCGAGCGAGCCGGGCCTGCAGGTACCGGGCGGCGAGGCGGGGCTCGGGGGGAGCCGGGGGGGCGCCCTGAGAGCCGTGTCCCTGCGGGCCGGCTGAGGGCAGAGCCCGCCAAGGCCGCGGCCCCCGCTCGGGTTCCTGTGCCGTGCCCAGGCCGCTGCAACTGGGGGCTGAGTCTCCGGCGCCGCCCCTGCGCGAGACGAGCTGGCGCGGGGGCCCTGCCTGGGCGCGCTCGGGGCTGCGGCTGCCGTCTGGAGCGGTGTGTCTCGGGGGCTGGGCTCGACGCCCTGTGGGAGACAGACAGACAGACACACACACACACTGAGCTGGAGCTGCCCTGAGTGACTCTCTCTCTCTCTCTCTCACACTCACACTCTTTGTCTCTCTCACACACTGAGCTGGAGCTGCCCTGTGAGTGACACACACTCACACTCACTCACTCACACACTGAGCTAGAGCTGCCCTGAGTGTGTCTCTCACTCACACTCACTCTCTCTCTCACTCTCTCTCACAGTTAGCTGGAGCTACCCTGAGTTACAAGTGTGCGCACACTTACACATGTGAATGCACGGTTAGTAAGCGCTGCACTGTGAGTCCACTGTGAGATCTGCTATGTCAGTGGGTGTGGGAAGTTGCTGTTTCTTGTGTGGGAACTGTCTTCATAACCTCTCCTACGCTTACTATGCTTTGGAACATCAACAGCATTTGCTACACAGGTAATTTTATTTTATGACACAAGTCCTAGGCTTTTGTAGTAACTCTAGCTAAGCTCACAAAGGCATTTAGGAGTGGATTTATGGCTAACAGAGTACTGTTTTAAATAAAAATTGAATTTTAAAGCTGTGGGGAAGCACTGACAGCTGCAAGTGGCATAATATCCTTACATTAAATTTAGCTGAAAATTGGTTGCTGCTCAATATTCTTTGATTATCAACATTTCTTTCAGAATGAGATGAAAATAAGTGAGGAACTCAAGACTTTAGTACAGTGCCTAGGCAGTGAGTTGTCAGGGAAGATATTTAAATTATTGCTTAAAGTAAACAGTGATTATAAAGGATGAAATTAATCAATATTGATGTGTCTAAAATGTCTTTTTTTTTTTTTTTAATACTGTGTTCCCAGCTATTGTTTTTCGTCTAGAATTTTTCTTCCCTGATACTTTTTGTGGGGGTATGTAGATAGGTCAGGAGCAGTAGGGGTCTCTTTAGACCCGTTAAGCCTCAACTCCTCAGACTGGAAGTTATAAAGGCTTCAGGAAGAGCTAGATTAGTCACAGATATCTAGGTATGGGATGAAAGGCTTATGGTTTTCTAATACAGAGCAAGTAAAACATCTGTCATGTTTAGGTAAAAATATAGGTGTTTAAAAGATGAATTTGTCATCTTACCTTTTTGACTCTCGGAAAAACAGACTTGGAAGTTTATAGTACTTAGGCTGGGCAATAACTTAATGTCCAAGATTGACAAAAATCTTTCCCCCTCGTCAGTTGCTCTGGCTGCCCCTGTCTCTTTCTCAACCTTTGTATCTTCAGTGCCCCTCTCCTATTTGTTTTCTTAACACATTTATACGCCTACCAATTTTTCCTAGATATAATTTTTAGAAGCTTCAGGGGGTAGCCAAGTTAGTCTATAAAGTGCTACCAGACCATTTGTTGTTTTTTAAGTTTATCCTGTACAGCTGTGGTCACCAACCCGATAGCGATCGACTGGTCGATCGGGAGGGCTCAACCAGTCGATCGCAAGGTGTTCGGGCCCCCCCCCCCATCCCCAAGAAGCCCCACTACCTACCTCCAGCAACAATGGAGATAGTGCTGGCTTCCCATGGGATGGATGGAAGTCCAGCAGCTGTGTGCCACTTCTGGGTTTCCGGAAGTGCGCTGCCTGCTCCCCTCCTCCAGGTCTGTGGCACGCCGGGGACTTGCTGCGCGGGGGGAGGAGGTAGGAGGCACGGGGGCTTCCCTCCTCTGCTGGGGATGGGGGAGGAGTCCCGGGGGGAGGCGTGCGACAGGGCATGTGCGCAGGCTTCCCTGCTCTGCGAGAGAGGGGAGTCAGGCCCGGAGGAGGCGTGCGACAGGGCTTCCCTCCTCCGGGGGGGGGGGAATCCTGGGAGGAGGCTGGTGCAGGGGACTCTCTGCCCCCCACTGGCACCCTGCCCCAGAACCCTGCCCCTGCCCTCCTGGCAACCTGTTCCTCTCCCCTGCCCCCAGCCACAGAACCCTGCCCCCACTGGCACCCTGCCCTCCTGGCACCCTGTTCCCTCTCCCCTGCCCCAGCCACAGAACCTTGCCCCCACTGGCACCCTGCCCTCCTGGCACCCTGTTCCCTCTCCCCTGCCCCCAGCTGCAGAACCCTGCCCCCACTGGCACTCTGTCCCCTGCCCCAGCACCCTGCCACAGTACTATGTCCCCTGCTCCCACCAGCACAGTTGGGGCCACATTAGTGAGGTGTGGAGGGTAGGGGGTTTGGGAGGAGGGTTTTTTTTGCATGTCACTTGTGTGGCCCCAACTGACTTTTCTGTGGGTCAGTGATCCTTGACTCAGGGCAGGTTCCCTGCCCTTCTCATAAGTAAAGACAATGCAGAAACTCTTTGGCTACGTCTAGACTGGCATGATTTTCCGCAAATGCTTTTAACGGAAAAGTTTTTCTGTTAAAAGCATTTACGGAAAAGAGCGTCTAGATTGGCACAGACGCTTTTGCACAAAAGCACTTTTTGCGGAAAAGCGTCCGTGCCAATCTAGACGCGGTTTTGTGCAAGAAAGCCCCGATTGCCATTTTCGCCATCGGGGCTTTTTTGCACAAAACGGTTCTCAGTTGCCTACACTGGCCCTCTTGCGCAAAAGCATTTGCGCAAGAGGGCTTTTTCCCGAACGGGAGAGTCATTGTATTTGCGCAAGAACACTGATGATCATACATTAGATCGTCAGTGTTCTTGCGCAAATTCAAGTGGCCAGTGTAGACAGCTGGCAAGTTTTTCCGCAAAAGCAGCAAGCGGAAAAACTTGCCAGTCTAGACGCAGCCTTTGTGTTTGACATAGTATTTTATTTAAAAATGAAGCCTGGCCAACAAGCCCCCATCTGGCCACAGCATCATAACACTCCTGCACCACCACCCCCGACTCCAAAGATGAGCCTATCATACACTGGACCCCCCCTGCCTTGAGCCCCTCACGTACACCAACCCAAATTCCTGCACCCTTACATCCACAAGCCTGTGGCTTGCTTAGTACCCCAACCCTACATCTGACCCCAACACTGCCCGGCCTGGAGCCCCCTCCCCGAGCCAGCATCCCCTTCTCTACCTCCTCCTGCATCCAGATTTCCTCCCAGAGCTTGCACCTCTCACCCCTTCCCACACCTAAATCCCTCATTCCCACCCCACAGCCCACACATCCTGTCTCAACCCAGCGAGGGTACGGCTAGACTGCAGGAGTTTTTCAGGATTCCGGAGATATCCCAGAAAAACTCTTCTGCATCCAGGGATGCCTTTGTTCTTCCACTTTTTTTAGTGGAAGAGTAAACATGCTCTTTCGGTAACCCCTATATTCCTCTTTCCACGAGGAATAAGGGGGCTTCCAAAAGAAGGGGTTTTTCTGACATTTGGTCCAATCTAGACAGGCCAAATGTTGGAAAAACCTCTTCCTACAGAAGAATTGGAAAAAAAAAAAAAGCAGCAGTATAAGGGTTGGGAATAGCAAGTGATGGAGAGGAGGAGAATAGAGAGGGCGGGGCTTCAAGCAAGTGGCGGGGTGGTAGATCTTGGCTTGTTCTGTCATTTAAAAAGTGATCTTGGGTGTAAAAAGGTTAGAGACCACTGCTGTACAGACTAACAAAACATGTAGATGGTATCATGAGCTTGAAGAAGTGGGCTGTGCCCACGAAAGCTCATGATACCATCTACATGTTTTGTTAGTCTATAAAGTGCTACCAGACCATTTGTTGTTTTTTAAGTTTATAATTTTTAGGATCTGCTTAGGTCCTGACTTGCTCATTTTGATCACTGCAATGCCTTCCTCTCTACGGAGGCTGCAACAAGAGCTAAACCAGTTGTAGCAAGCCAGACATTCCTTGAAATAGCTGCCTTCTGCATGAAGTCCATGTCTCACTTCTGTGGATGCAAAAGCATCTTTGTGAGGAGTCAAAGTTCAGCATCTATCAAACCTGTGTACTATCTTTATCACTGCACAAGCAAGAAGTCTGCACCCTCTGACAGGCAGACTTAAAGCAGCTAGAGACATTCCTTACACACTGTCAGTAGCAAATCCTGAGTATAAAGTGGCTTGAGAGAGACAAGGGGGTGAAGTAATATCTTTTATGGGACCAAGTCACCAATGGAAATTAGCCCCATAGAAGATATTGCTTCACCACATGTCTCTTGAATATCCTGGGACCAGCACAGCTACAGCAGCACTTCGTATGAAAAGTGGTTTGATTGTCTCAAAATGTCATAATCTTGGCCTTCCTTCAGTCACTCGTGTTCAAAAGTGACATTGCATGCTTTTTGGCTTTCTTGCCGGAAGGGACAAAAAAACCTCTGCACGCTGTGCTCTCAAATGACTTTGCCTACTGCGCTGACTACAGTAAGTCCCTCTTGAAATCTTTGAAGCTTTCCTTTACTTTCTATGGTAAACTTAAGCATTTTGTTCTCTGGAAAGCTTTAGAACAGCCTGGATGCTCCTATATTTCCCCATCCTCTTGGCCTGAAACATGACTTCCTGTTACTTTGGGGCTTGTCTGAAGTTTTGTTTTGTTTTGTTGTTGTTTCTTTACCTCTAGTTAATTATCAGATTATTTGAGGTTGCTAATATATTTGTAAAGTTTCAGAGGGGTAGCATGTTAGTCTGTAACTAAAAAGACCTTAAAAAACAACAAATAGTCCTGCAGCACCTTAGAGACTATAAAAATGAAGATATTATGAGCTTTCGTGGGTACAACCCACTTCTTCAGATGAAGTGGGTTGTACCCATGAAACCTCATTATCATATTTGTGAAGATTAGCCTGGGTCGCTTTTAAAACTTTACAGATGCTTCAGACATCTCTAGCTAGCTCCAGTCTAACAGTGTACGCTTGCAACACATACATGCCTTTCCAAACTAGCCAGCTTTCTGAAAATAGCTGCGAAGGCACAAGCTTTTAACAATATTTCCCTCTCCCAACACACACTTTAGGTTTAGGTAAGTTGTTATACTAAAATAAAAGTCCATTGCCACTTTCTTTCGTAAGAGAAGCCTTTCAAGTCCCCTCATGCCAGTTGAAGCCAGTTTGTCTGCAGCCCCTTATAAGAAAGGGGAGGTGTTCAGGAATAATTTGTCTCGACTTGGCCACAGCAGTTGATCCACCAGAGGTTGATTTAGTGGTCGAGTGAAGACCCGCTAAATTGACTGTTGATCACTCTTCTGTCGAGGCTTCTGCACCAGAATGAGATGACTAAGACGAATCAATGGCTGCTTTTGTTGATTTTTGCATGGTTGAGACCCTGCAGTAAGTCGATCTAAGCTACAGTGATTTGAGTTAGGCCACTAACGTGGCTTAAATCGACCTGCCCTTATGTCAGCCTGCCGTACCTTCTTTTCCTCTTCCAAGTCCCTCATTACCATACTTTTTCAAAAGATTTTTTTCATCTTCAACTCGTTACATTAGTATTAATAGAGTAGAGGTCTGAAAATCTTTACCAAAAGGGTGAAAAAAAAATCTCAGAACCAATTGGAAGTTCTCTTCCTAGTCACTCTGTTTTCCATTCACATTTTCATGCCATTGTGCTGTTTCCAAACTCCCTTTTCACATTTGTACAGTTTTTTTAGTAGGGCTTGGATTACACACAATTTTTGTAACCGTGTAATTATTTCAAGTAGGGGGTGTGGTTAATAGTTATACTGGTGGTAATGCTAGAGTGGGTGCAGTTGTATTAATATAAAGGTATCCAATACCAGTACAGGGTATTACCCTTTCCATGTGGAAATAACTGTCGGTATAAAACACTACTTAAATGATGTACTGTATCCACTTTTGGTGGTGTGGGGCATGGAATGCCTCACACAGCTTTAACTATATACTAATATAGACAATAGTGCAAGATTGAGAGCTCTTGCTTTCATGCCTCTCTTTATGCTCCAGCCACATTGCTGGTGTAGTACCAAAACCAACCAACATCATTGCCAGCAGTTTTGATTGAATCTGGAAATGAACAGGCAGCTGTTGCATAGTAGGGATGTAAAGAGTAGTCGAGTTGACTACTCCCATTTCCCCTCTCCCCTTGCTGCCTCTATCAGAGCCAGCAAGGCGGGGAACCAAGGGCCAGTGCTGGGGGGAGCTGGCTTAAAAGCCGGTTCCCCCCAGCACTGTCTCTGTGGTGAGGAACGGGGGACAGGGGAGGCAGAGGCACAGTGGCGCTGTGGCTCTGCCTTTTAAATGTAGTAAGAGCCGCTTGGCTCTTATTACGTTTAAAAGGCAGAGCCGCAGTGGTCCGGACTCGGCGTGAGTGGTCCAGGACCTACCCCCACTGCGGCTCTGCAGTTTAAATGTAGTAAGAGCTGGGCTGCCTGTACGTCCAGCTCCTACTACACTTAAACGGCAGAGCCGCAGCAGCCCCCTATCGACTAATCATGTACTCAATACAAATTGTATCGAGTACGTGATTAGTCACTTACAGGCCTCTTAACATCCTTATTGCATACACTTGAGCATTTAATTAACTGCTGTGATAGGTGCCCCGACAAACCTCAAAACTAAACAGCAGCAGCATTCTGGAAAAGGGCAAGTCTAGTGCCCATTTATAAAAAGGGAAATAAGAACAACTCAGGAAACTACAGACCAGTCAGTTTAACTTCTGTGCCAGGAAAGATAATGGAACGAGTAATTAAGGAATTTGTTTGCAAACATCTGGAAGACAATAAGACGATAGGAAACAGCCACCATGGATTTGTAAAGAACAAATCATGTCAAACCAATTTGATAGCTTTCTTTGATAGGATAACGAGTCTTGTGGCTAAGGGAGAAGCAGCGGATGTGGTATACCTCGACTTCAGTAAGGCATTTGATACAGTCTCGCATGATCTTCTTATCAATAAACTAGGCAAATACAACATAGATGGGGCTACTATAAGATGGGTGCATAACTGGCTGGATAACTGTTCTCAGAGAGTAGTTATTAACGATTCACAATCCTGCTGGAAGGGCATGGCATAAGTGGGGTGTCTCAGGGGTCTGTTTTGGGTTCGGTTCTGTTCAATATCTTCATCAACAATTTAGGTATTAGCATATGCTTATTAAGTTTGCAGATGATACCAAGCTGGGAGGGGTTGCATCCTCTTTGGAGGATAGGGTCATAATTCAAAATGATCTGGACAAACTGGAGAAATGGTCTGAGGTAAACAGGATGAAGTTTGAAAAAGAGAAATGCAAAGTACTCCACTTAGGAAGGAACAATCAGTCTCTCTCATACAGAATGGGAAGCGACTGTCTAGGAAGGAGTACTGCAGAAAGGGATCTAGGGGTCACAGTGGACCACAAGCTAAATGAGTCAACATTGTGATGCTGTTGCAGAAAAAGCAAACATGATTCTGGGATTCATTAACAGGAGTGTTGTGAGCAAGACATGAGAAGTCATTCTTCTGCTGTACTCTGCTGATTAGGCTTCAATTGTAGTATTGTGTCCAGTTCTTGTCCATTTCAAGAAAGATGTGGAGAAATTGGAGAAGGTCCATAGAAGAGCAACAAGAATGATGAAAGATCTAGAGAACATGACCTATGAGGGAAGACTGAAAGAATTGGTCTTGTTTAGTTTGGAAAGGAGAAGCCTGAAAGGGAACATGATAGTGGTTTTCAGGTATCTAAAAGGGTGTCACAAGGAGGAGGGAGGAAAAATTCTTCTCCTTAGCCTCTGAGGATAGGACAAGAAGCAAGGGGCTTAAACTGCAGCAAGGGAGGTTTAGGTTGGACATTAGGAAAAACTTCCTAACTGTCAGGGTGGTTAAACACTGAAATAAATGGCCTAGGGAGGTTGTGAAATCTCCATCTCTGGAGATACAGGTCGTCCCCGACTTACGAACACGTTGATTTACAACCATTCGTATTTACGACCAACCTCCCATTAAGCTGGTCCCCGAGTTACAAATGCGATCCGCGCTTACGAATTGCGCGGTCACATTTAAATGAATGGGGTCCGACTTATGAACAGATCAAGTTTCGACCAAGTGTTTGGAACGTAACTCGTTCGTAAGTCAGGGATGACCTGTATTTAAGAGCAGGTTAGATAGACATCTATCAGGGATGGCCTAGACGTTACTGGGTCCTGCCATGAGGGCAGGGGACTGGACTCGATCCTCTTCCCATTTTAGTTTTCTATGATTCTGCAATAACTGAAGCTTCTGAGTGGTCTTCTATCATAGTCTTTACTGAGTGCATTGCAAATACTTTCACCTGGAGGTGACAGAGGTCTAGATAAAGGCTCTGAATTTTGCAATGGAGGGGAATACCTGTCTCTGCTGACTGTTGCTGATAAGCAGTCCCACCTACCATCACTACTATGTGAAGATCCAATAAGATAAACAGGTACAGTCAATTTTAATGGAAACTAGGCATGCTCCTTCAATAATGGTGCTGATAAAACTTTTTGTGGGATTTTCTAATCAAGTGTCTCATCAGTCTTATGTGGCTTGAGTTGCAACCTTTTTACTTAAATCTAGTAATCTGGGAAAGAGGCAGAATAATGACATCATAGGGTCTGGGTTCAGTGAAAAGAAGGCAGTCCAAATGTGCATCTTCTAGCAGGTTCATTTATACATTGAAAAGAATGGTTGCAAGATGAGACCTTGTAGGGTCTCAACAAGGAGCACTTCATAGATTTTAATATACATAATTAGATAACCAGTTGGAATAAAGTACCAAGAATCACAGTGGAATCTCCATTACTGACCATTTTAAAATCAAGATAGGATTTAAAAAAGTCCTACAAACTTTTGGGGCAAGGTGTATGGCTGGCATTTAGAGGAGATCCGACGAGATGATCACTTTTGTCCCTCTGGCCTTGGAATCTGTGAATCCATTTGCTTAATGTTGCCTTCTACGAACTGTCTGCAGGGAAAGAGCAAACTCATTGAAGGACCATTCAAGATACCCCACCTGAGTCATTTATAGGCTTCAAAAGCTGCCAATTTCAAAGTTTCAACTCCCCCAGCAGCACACAGCATGGTCCAAGGAAGTGTGCAGGGAGTACAAGCAGGGTCCACCTCAAAGAACTCTGGTTACATAACTTGCATTTTTTTCCAAAACCTCTTATGAGGAAGAAATAAGGCTCCGTATCCTAAAATGTATGGGCTTTGAGTTTTTACTAAGTAGCGTGTAATTGACGAATCAGATAGTTGATAGGATGGTGCTGCGTCTTTGAAATGCCACGGCAGTGTTTCAAAGGGGCAGCTCCATATGGAGTCCAGGGTCAGCTGGGATCCCAGGCTCTGTGCAGCGCTGCCACTTTGAAATGCCCTAATGAGCCTGACACAGAGCTCCTTGTGGCATTTCAAGTGGCAGTGCAGTGTGGAGGCCTGGGGCAGTTGGGGAGTCCCCAGCTGATCCCAGGCTCTGTGCAGCACTACCCCTTTGAAGTACCCCCGCTTCTTCTCCCCCGCCCCCCCTTGCTGCCTCTATCTGATAGAGGCAGCAAGGGGAAGGAAGCGACAAGTTGACTATCCTGTCGACTATCTTATAAGCATTTGCTTTTCGGATAGTCAACTAGTCCTTAACATCTCTAGTTTTTACTCATTAGTCAAAATGACTTCCTGAAAGCCCTAGTTTTAATCCCAAAAGGTTATATAAAATGTAAGGGTGATACCGTTTCCACTGAAAGTTTGTTGAAATGGACTACGTTTGGTTTGGGGAGGTTGTTGGAGCCTGAGTGTCTTTGAACTCACAGCTGAGACATTGACAACAAGCTTTTAATGTTTCCAACATAGAACCCTAGAGAACTGCAATTGGGCGTTCAGTACGCACATTTATGCAGAACCATTTTCTCAATTTGCCTTCTCGATCTGATGCTTGCTTTAGGCAAATGGTTCTCTAGTCCTTGTTTGGAATTAGAAATCCTCCACCCACTTCCCTAGGGACTTTACTGCTAGGTATACTCCTGGAAAGAAGGCTAATACCACGGTAATGAGGTTGAAAGTGTGACCTATACATATTCATAATATCCATGCTCCTTATTACTGGGGATGTAAGAGTTTAATGGGTTAAACAATAAGCATTAGCTTATCATTTAACCTTACTGGTTAAACTCCCAGCAGCCTGTGGGGCATTTATCAGTTACATTATTAGTGGGGGGTTTTATGTTTACATCCCTACGTCTCATCCGCTTCAGTAGATCTCCTACTCGTATGGGGCTTTGGGGTTTAGCAGAATCATTGAATTGGTTGTGTCTCTATCCTGGGACCTACACAGCTATGACTGTACTGTATACAGGGTTTGAAGTAGAAAGAAAGAAGGCAGACTTTTTCTCCTTATTTGAATGCAAATCTAATAAAACCACTTCACTTTACATACATTAGTAAATGAGCACAACTTTCCGTAACTACCTCAGTATTAACTTCACTTAGCTTAATATGATCTTAGTTCCTATGATATTACATAAGGGGCTCTTAAAAAGTAGCCAGGAAGGGGAGAGACACACAGAACTAGACAAGAAAAGGGTGAATAGTGTTACCATATTTTGGCACACACTGACTGTGTGGGGCACTGTGCAAGGCAAGGAAGGTCACAGAACCAGGGGGTTCACAGTTTTAAACAGCTTCTGCTAACATTTGCAGTTCGTTTCATCAGCCCAATGAAGGGCTCTAAGGCCCTCATGAAATCTGGTCAGTTGTCACTCATCTACTCATGGGCCATTGATAAGGCAACAGTCACTGAGTGAGCCATGGTGCAGACCCCACACTTAGAGGATGGCCATGCATATTCCTTGTTCAGGCACACCTCCATGTGGGTTCTCAATGTGATGCTGTGGCAAAAAGAGCTAATGTGCTCTTTGGATATATAAACAAGTAGTGAGTGGGAGCAGGGAACTGCTTTTAGCTCTGAGGCATTGATGAGCTTAATTCTGGAACACTGCATTCTGTTCTGGTGTCACCCTTTGTAAAAGGGTTGCTGAAAAATTGGACAAAATTTTGAGGGCTGAGTGGCTTAAATCTGTTTAGTATATCAGAAAGAAGATCAGGAGGTGATTTGATTACTGTATAGGCACTTCTATAGATAGAAAATACCAAGAATTAATGCATTCTGTAACAAAAAGGGAAGGGTACAATAAAAATCAATACCTGGAAATTAAAGGCAAAAAGGTCAAATTAGAAATAAGACAAACATTTACCAGTGAGTGTGATTGGGACAAACCATCAAAGGAAATGGTGGGTTTGCCATCTTTTGAAGTCTTCAGCTCCGTCTTTCTGGAAGAGATGCATTAGTCACAAATTACTGAGCTCAGTACAAGGTAATTGGTTGTAATTTATTGGCTAAGTCTAACACCTTGTATAATATGGATGATCTAAAGATCTTTTCTGACCAGAAAAATCTATGAATGCTGATGCCTACCCAGAACAGGAACAGACTGTGGCAAATAGGTGTGAATTGCTGTTGGTAAGAAGCACTGCTGAAGAGATGATCCTCTCTTCTCCCCCTCCCCCCCCCCCATATTCTTCATTATATAAAACTTCCAAATGCTGGTCACGTATAACCCACAGGTAGAGTGCATTGTAATAATGTAGTCCAAAGGAGCTACCTTGTAAGTCTCTATATAGAAGAGGACTCCATCTCCTAACCAAGTGAAGAGAATAAACAGTTTTGGCTGCTGCTTGATATAAAAGCAGCAGGGATTCAACAAGGACATTAGGTTGTGCACTTCACTGACAAAAGGTGTTAAAAAAAAATCCTCTGAGGACCAATATCAACTTTTGCTATCTGCCGAATGGTTTCCACAGCTCACCAGTGCTATCTGTGTTCAGCTTCAGCCAGTTAGCCCTCATCCAAGCTGTAGTCTCAGCAATCCCTGAGACTATACTATCCTCATCTGATTTGAAAATGGAAGTGTCTGCAGCCTGTATGAACTCATTATCTTGCCTGAGACAGTCCTATTCTCCTTGTCCTCAGTACAAGTGTGAGAGGATCCTCCATTAAATGTGTAACTAAAGTTTGGAACTCACTGCTGCAAGCAGTTTTTTAAAGCCAAGAGTTGAGCGTGATTCAAAGGATTGGATGTGTATACAAGGAAAACATCCAGAATTGCTAACCGACACTTTGGAAGAGAGAGAAACCCTCATTAATCGGGGTTTAAACAAACCCCCTACTTAAATGGGTTGGTTGGGGGAAACTTTCAGGCGGGGACAGTCTCAAATTCATTCTGTGGAATTTGTTCACTATTGTCTAAAGCATCAGAGACTGGTTGCTGTCAGATGGGTTTGTTCCAGTCTGGCAGTTTCTGTATTACATATGCGCTGAATGGAGAGACTTACAAAATAGAACTTTGTCCCCTACAAGAGAGAAGAGACATAAATGCTCAACCCACAATATCCTGTGTGGCTTTTTTTTTCCTTGTTGCCCTGTGGTAATGAGAGCAGGAATATAGAGTGACAAGATTAAAATGCTAACAAATAGGTAAACTCGTGCACCCTTCTGCCTGCACGGAGCCCTTCACCTCCCCCCCCCTGGATTTATGTAACTTGAAAGAAAGGTAAGCAAACTCTGTTTTGCAACTGTAGCAGCCACCTTCTTCCACAGCCTGAATCCCCATCAGGGCTTGAATCCCAAACTGTCAGCTGCACGTATAAACTGCTACATCATGAGCAACAGGATTTAATTATTTAGCTGCAGCAAGGAAAGGGAAATTTCCCCAAAGAGTGGATGGGAGTCTGGCCTGACCTTGCTGTCCCTCTCCTGTCTCTCTCACAGGAGGGGCTCCTGCCCCAGGGCAGGATTGGCACTGGGTCCAGGGAGTATTTAGGAGGAGTCTGGCTTTCAGCATCTCTCACCCTATGGAGTTTCCCTGACTCCTATCCTAAGTGATGCTCAAAAGGGGGCTGGGAGAGGAAGTAAATGTGCCGCTGAAGGAAGCTAACAAGGTTAGGGGTTACCCCCCCTCTATAGCTTCTGTCAGCTCCCAGGTTTCCAAATGTGTACGGTGTATGTTGCTCCAGCTGGGCTGGTGACAGGTTTAAGAATGTTCATTTTTGGAAGGTTGTCAGTTTTTTTTTTCCCCTGAGGATTGGAAGTGAAAGAAGGCAAATGGTAATATTTAACACTTCATGCCTCAGCCAAATCATGAGGCAAGGAAAAGACTCTTCTATAGTCTGAACATGTTCCCTCTGCCTATTACCAAAAGCCTGCTGCAAACAATACTGGCCTGAGAGCTTTTAAAAGGAAAATGTAGCAACTCTCTTTTGTAATGGAGAGTAACCGAAGTAGAGTGGCTGATACTAGCTCCCACTGCAATAAAAGGTTTACTTATCATTTGTAACAACCTTCCTTTTAGTGAAAGTTGGATTGTCTAACAATGTTTAAAATGTTTAATAAATCTAACTATAGATGTGAAACATATTGATAGTTTAAATGTACTGGATACATTTAAAAATGTATCCAAGGAGGTTTTATGTGTAATCATTGAATTAATAGATTTTATTGTGATCATCTAGTCTGGCCTCCTATATAGCACAGGCCATAGAACTTCATGAAAATGAGAGCAGATCTTCTTATAAAAATATCCTATCCTGATTAAAAAATTAAGTGATGGGGAATCTCTCACAATACTTGATAAATTGTTCCATTGGTTCCATTGTTCTCACTGTTAAAAATGTAGGCCTTATTTCTGGTCTTAATTTGTTTAGCTTCAATTCCAAATTTGATAGTGCTCAGTCTCATCGAGAGAGGAAATTAAGAGCCTATTGTCAAATATTTATTCCTCGTGTAGGTACTTACAGACTAATCATGTCAACCTTTAACCTTCTCTTTGTTAAACTAAATAGACTGAGCTGCTTGAGTCTCCCACTATAAAATATTCCTAATCCTTTAATCGTTCTCGTGGCTTGTTTCCAAATCAGTCAGTTTTTCAATATCCCTCTTGAATTGTGAGCACCAGAACTTTGGGGACAGTATTCAGGCAGCTGTTGCACAGGTGCCAAGTTGAGAGGTAAAATAACCTCTCTGCTCCTACTGTTTATACATCCCATGATTGCATTAAGTGCTCTTGGCCACAGTTTGACAGTGAGAGCTCATGTTCAGCTGATTATCCACCACAACCCCCAAATTTTAGTCACCACTGCCCAGGATAAAGTCCCCTATCCTGTAGGTATGGCCTGAGTTCTTTGTTCCGAGATATTACACACTTACGTCGGTTTGTATTAGGCACGAGCAAGCAATGTGTTCTGGTTTACCTAGTGAGCTAGATCACTCAGTATCAGTGACCCCTCCTGTTGTTTCTGATGCCCCTGTTTTTGTCATCTGCAGACTTGATCAGTGGTGATTTGTTTTCTTATGGGTCACTGATCATGTTGAATATCGTAAGGCCAAAAACTGATTTCTCTGGAACTTCACTGGAAAGAGACCTGCCTGATGGCAATTCCTCACTTGGTTACATTTTGTGATCTCTCAGGCAGTTTTAGTCCATGTGGTCAAATCATGATGACTTAAGCTACTACTCATTTTTTTTCTTCTGGGATCAGTCCCTCTTTATCTGTTGGGAAATTGTAATTATAATGTTTAGAAATTCGAATGTTTCTAAAAATAATGTTTTGGAGCTGGCAGCACAAGATCTCCATCATGTCACTCAAACTGAAGTCCTCTGTGTTCTGTGTGTGGATCTCCATGTGTCTCAAGCTCTAGAACAGATAACTATTTACTCTCATTTTATAAAGTAGAAAATTAAGACAAACTGTCCTGGTTTCTCAATATACTGTCCGATTCTAAACTTTGAATAAGAGTCCAACTGAAGAAACTATTTTTCATCTCAAAAGCTGGTATTGCTGTTAAAAGCCATTCAGCACTTTGGCAAACTCTGGGTCCAGGGGCTTATCTGGTGACTCCCACCATTTTAGCAGTTTCACTTGATTTACAGCTTTTGGCAACAAATATATGCTGCCTCAGTGGTGCACCTCTAGCTCCAAAATTGAATATGGTTGGCATGATTGGTAGCTTATTAGAGGCTCATGTTAAAGCAGTGTATTCTTTATCAGTTAGGCTATCCTGGTACTCTGGATTTCAAGAAAATGAAGTAGGGTGAGTGCTGGATCCATCCATGTGACGGGCCGGGCCGGGTCTGGGCACAGCTGAGGGCGTCCGCTCAGGACGAATTGCTCAAATTCGGGGCTCCTCACAGCCCCCAGACTGGAGACCTTTCCAAACAGGCCAAAACCAGTCCCACAAAGCGCTTCAGCTGCCTGCCTGAAGCCTCACGAGCAAAACCCCTCCGACACCCCAGCAATATCCGTGCCCCGGATGGCCCCGGGCCTGTACACAGGTGAGGGGGTTTTAGAGCCCAATCTCACCTTCCCTGAACAAGTTCTGTCCGGTTCCAAGAAACCAGCCACAGATCCCAGGCCAATTTACCCTCCAGATCTTACCCACAAATCATGCTGAGCCAGTCCTTTAGCATCTAACATCTAAAGGTTTATTATTATAAGAGAGAAAAGCATAAGAGTAAGGTTGCTAAAGTATCATACATTACATGTATTGAATCTCTCAGTTCTGGATGCAGGCTCTAGCAGAGATGTTATAGCTGCTGGCTTAAAAGTCCTTGTTGCACATCCTATGCCAGGATGGGTCCACAGTTCTTCCCAGCTCGTGATTCCCTGCGAGGCCGCATCTGGGGTCAGAAGCAGATCTGAAGACCAACATGGAGTCGGCCACATGGTCTATTTATCCCTCCTTTCAGGTTTCTTCCAAGCTGGCTAGAGTCACAAGGCCAGTGGCCAGGTGTGTCTTTGGCCTCCAGAGATCCATTGTTCCCTGGAGACTTGCTCGTTAGCATGTCAGTAGGCAAACATTCCTGGCCCATTACTCAACCACATATAGAGAAACTTCCAGTCTCCATACAGAGTACATATTCATAACTCCGCCCCCAGACATTACACGGATATATGAAGAACATATACCGAACCAGTAGAAAGTAAGCTTTTGTTTGACACCTCACATGGCTCCCTTTGTACCACTTTTGGGGCGAACACCCCCCATAGGTGCAGCAGTGACCCGGCTGCTCCCCTCAAAATCCAATAACATGACAATCCACTTCATCACTGCCTGGATTTTTTTTCCTGAAGTTTTGTTAAAGTTGTTTCTAGACTTTAGCAGTATTCACAATAGAGCAGGCTTTTTTGCATTTGATCTCTCTGGAAATAGGTTTTGGTATATGCAACATTTTCATATTTGTGGAAACGGCAGAGATACTTAATGACTACTTTGTTTCATTTTTCACCAAGAAGGCTGGTAGTGATGAGATGTCTAACATGGTGAATGCAGGTGAAAATGGGGTCGCATCAGAGGCTAAAATAGTAAAAGAATAAGTGTTAGACAAATTAGGTGTCTTCAAGTCACTAGGGCATGCTAAAATACACATGCTAAATACACAAAGACCTGACTGAGAAGATATCTGAATCGTTAGTAATTATCTTTGAAGTAAGGGAGAAATTCCAGAAGACTGGAGAATGGCACTACATTTGCTCATGTATAAAAAAGGAAAATAAGGACCACATGAGGAGTTACAGACCAGTCAGTTTAACTTGTGTACCAGGAAAGATAATGAGCAAATAATTAAACAATCAGTTTGCAAATATCTAGACAATAAGGTGGCAAGTAACAGCATGGATTTGTCAAAAACATATTATGTCAAATATGATAGCTTTGTTTGGCAGCGTAACAAGCCTTGTGGATGGGGAGGGGGGAGGCAGTAAACATGGTATATCTTGACTTTACTAAAGCTTTTAATACTGTCTCACATGATCTCATGCACTAGGGGAATATAACTTAGATGGAACTACTATAAGGTGGTGCAAAACTGGTTGGTAAATTATTCCCAGAGAGTAGTTCTCAGTGGCTCACTATCATGCATAAACAGTAGAGTCCTGCAGGAGTCAAGTTTGATAATGCCATAGAGCAGGGGTGGGGAATGTTTATACTATAGAGGCCACAGAACCCCAGAAAAAATGAATTGCCGGCCACAAAGTCCCATGTGGGGGGAAGTATGGAGGCTCTGGCAAGGGGCCAAAAGGAGGGGCTCCAGGCTGGAGCAGAGGTTGGGGTGCAAGCTCTGAATGGGGGTGCCATCTTGGTGGTGGGGCTGGGGAATTGTGAATCTGTACAGGGCTCTCAAGATAAGCTGCTTATGTCTGATGTAATAAGAAGGGAAGGAAACCAGTGGAGTGATTCACAGGGACAGAAGGCATGGCTAAAGTGGTAGGCTAGGAAAGTGATCTTTTTAGGAGTGTTCTGAATGGGTACGAACAGGGCAACATGGCTTATGTCAAGCCCAGAGCAAAGTGTGAGAGACAGGTTACAACAGTGGTTCCCAAACTTTTTGGCATCACGCCCCCTTTTTGATTTTTGAGACACCTTCATGCCCCTCCACCGCCAAAAATAGCAGCAAAACTTGTTGAGCAAAAAAAAGGGAACTGACCGGGGCAGCAAAACTTGATAGGGGGGCTGGGTCACCTTGCGCCGCCCCCCCCCCCCCCCCCCCGGAATTTCTTCATGCCCTCCAGTTTAGGAACCCATGGGTTAAAAGGACACTCCCTACCCTAGATCCTAAGGGGACAAGGCAGCAGTCATGGCTGCATCTGTACTTTTTGCTTATCAGAAACAAGTAGCAGTACAGGGCTGCTGTTCTTGACGTGGTCTCATGTACCATGCTTAATCTGCATTGTTATGCAAAACAATTCCTCTCTCTCAGGTCTTGCCTGCATGCTTTGTTGCACCAGACTTGAAACGGGCCAAAATCCACACTTTGGACAAGGCAGACATCACCATTTATTGGCAAGGCAGGGTAGTCCAGGCTCCCCTACAGCGGCGTTCCAACTTTGAAATGTGAAAGAGCCCCATCGGGGACTCCTGTACAAGTCAAAGTTGGCTACTGCTGTGCCCCCTCCCGCTCCCACGGAGTTGGGGTGGGGGAACCGTCTTTTAAGCCAGCTCCCACTAGCACCCTTTTTCTCCCCTACCCCCCTTTTGCTGCCTCTTTGTGATAGAGGCAGCAAGAGGGGAAGCAACTAGTCAACTAGTGTATTGACTATCTGATAAGCTTTTGCTTATCGGATAGTCAACTAGTCAATTAGTCGCTTACATCCCTAAGTGAATTAATTGGTAATGAAAGAATTCCTTACTTCCTTACTGTAACTGAAGACCCAAGAAATATTTCTTGCTCTCTGTTCTGATTTTGAAATGCTCATTTCTTCTCTTCTGTGTCATCCCTTCTTTTAATGACGTACTATTATGTAACTTGAATAATATGAAACAATAAGTACAATAAGAGGAAGTTTTCCTTTTGTTCAAGGAGACACTTTGGTGTGTGTAAGTTTTGAGTTTAAAGAAATGAATGTGACATTTCTGGAGGCATTAGGGGAAAAAGCTGAGTGTGAGCTGTAGCTGTGCCCCCAACTCTGTATATGAGAAGTGCTGCTTGTTGCTGCTGTTTGTATTTGTTACAACTAGTTAGTTTTTGTTCTGCTTGGACTCTTCATAACTTTTCATAGATATCTCTGGGAAGAAGGGACAGCAACTTAAGGACATAAGAACGGCCATACTGGGTTAGACTAAAAGTCCATCTAGCCCAGTATTCTCTCCGCTGACAGTGGCCAATGTCATGTACCATGGAGGGAATGAACAGAACAGGGAATCGAGTGATCCATCCCATGTCACCCATTTCCAGATTCTGACAAAGGCTAAGGGATACCATCTCAGCCCATCCTGGCTAACAACCATTGATGGACCTAACCTCCCATGTATTTATCTAGCTCTTTCTTGAACTCTGTTATAGTCTTGGCCTTCACAACATCCTCTGGCACAGTTCCACACATTGATGCTGCATTGTGTGAATTAAACCAACTACCTATTAATTTCATTTGGTGACCTCTAGTTCTTGTGTTGTGGGAAGGAATAAATAATGCTTCTTTATTCACTTTCTTCACATGAGTCATGATTTTATAGACCTCTGTCTCATCCCACTTGTGTTTTTTTTCCCAAGCTGTAAAGTCCCATCTTATCAGTCTCTCCTCATAGTCTGCTGGCTCTTACTACATTTAAAAAGCAGAGGCACAGCATTTGGGACCGGGTGCAAGCTGGGACAGCTGATTCCTGGCTCGTGTCCAGTCTCCCACTGTGCCTCTACCTCTCCTGCCCCTGTGGAGATTGTGCTGGAGGGGTTTGGTAGGGGGGCTTCAAGGGGTTGAGGGCTCTGAGGGCAGGATGTGGCACTGGGGGTATTGGGTGCAGGGGACTCAGATCAGTGGCTGGTGCTGGGGGGGTAGTGGAGGGGTGGGAGCTCTAGGGGTTAGGGCTCACAGCAGGGGGCAATGGAGGTGGGGGCTTCTGGTGGACCAGTAACATTTTATTTGCATGTTCATTATTTGCATAACGAATGTGCAAATATGCCAATAAAATGTTGCCAGTCTGCCAAAAGTTTGTGAATGGGGTTTGCTGGTCCCTGGTATCAAAATTGTTGGGAACCATTGGGCTAGCCAAATGTTTCCATACTGTGGATCTTCTCTTCTTTCAGAACAAACCTTTTGGAAATTCCTTTAAAACTATCAACCAAAGAGAATAAAGTTGCACACTGAATTAACATTTTCTGACATGTAGTTACTCCATCTGTTTTTAATTCATATCTTTAGTGACTTTGTCTGTGTGTGAATATGTAACTCCAGAGTCCTGAAGATGTGAATTAAAACATAGAGATGCAGATATTTTGGCTTCAGTTTGGGTGTAGACAAGACTTGAATTTGGCAGAGAGCTCATAATAGAGAGTGGTTTAAAGAATTGTCCTTACAGTTCACTAATGAACAGCCAGCATTTCATACCTCACTTGAAGCTTTACTATTTCCAAAATGCTTTTCCTTTAAAGTTGGAAGTCCTATGGTTTTAGATCAACTATCTACTGCAGTGTTTCTTAAACTGTTCCGCAGTGAGGCAGTCGGAGGTGTGCTATGGAGAACAGAGTTCAAAATGGCCACCCTTAAAGGGGCAGGCGACCTTTTCCACCCTCAATAACTCCCCCACCCCACCCCACCCCCTTTTTTTTTTTTTTTTTTTTTTTTTTTTTTGGCTTGAGAAAAATTCTTGGTGTTCCTCCATTTTTTAAAAAAATTGTTTGGTGTTCCTCCGTCTTAAACTTTTTAAGAAACACTGATCTACTATTCAGCACCAAGAATCTGCATTCTTAGTCTTCATCCAGACTGCATTTGGAGCATTTCCACAGACAAGGACATTCCTGCTTATAACGAAGCACACTATCCAAGAAAAAGCATTTGCATTTCCTTTGAGAAACTTGGCATAGTTTTAATCACAAGTTTGAGTGAATACATTCTTTTTATTGAATCACTGCTGACAGTGTCTTTTGCTGTAATTCTAGATTAAAGAGCATATTTTGCTAAGAAGGAGTGTAACTTCAGTTCTAAAAATGGAAAATCGCTTTCCTGAAATTTTAAATAAATTTTGTTCAAAGGGTTTGAAATAAGGTAGTTTGTTTTTTCTTTACATTTTGCATAACTCACCAATGTTTTATTCTCCCCATTTTTTTGACAGTGAGTGCAGTGTCCAGGGGTGGTTTTCATGTTTTTTTTCCCCCTCTAAATTCTCCATCTTCAGGAAAAGCGAATGGCACAAGGAAAATTGAAACACTAAAACGTCCAACTTTAACTGTTTTACTAGGGCTGTCAAGTGATCGTGAGCCCTTTTTACTAGGGCTGTCAAATTTAATCGTGTGCGCCTCCCCTTTGAAACACTGGGGCGGCGTTTCCAAGGGGCAGTGCAAGGCAGAGCCTGGGGTCAGCTGGAGTCCCTAGCTGACCCCGGGCTCCATGCAACACTGCCCCTTGGAAAAACCACCCTGGCGCTTCAAAGGGGCAGCACAAGGTGTTCCGCGCAGCATTTTAGCGGAACCTGGGGTCAGCTGGGGACTCCTCAGCTGACCCTGGGTTCCACATGGTACTTCTCTGGAACCCGGGGAAGCTGGGGGCTCCTCAGTTGATCCTGGGTTCTGGGGAAATGCGCGGGGAGCCTGGGATCAGCTGGGCAGTCCCCAGATGACCCTGGGCTCCCTGGCAGCTGCCCCTTTAAAACTCCACCTCCTCGTGTTTCAAAAGGGCAGTGGAGCCCAGGATTACCTGACCCTGGGCTCTACAGCAGCTGCCGCCTCTGTCCCTTTGAAATGCGTGGAGGTGGTACAGCTGATCCACTGCCTCTGTAGGTTTCAAAGGGGAAGTGGAGCCCCGGATCAGCTGGGGACTCCCCAGCTGATCCCAGACTCCATGTTGCACTGACCCTTTGAAGCACTGGAGTGGCACTTCAAAGGGGCAGTGCAGCATTAATGCCTGAGATTAACGCGTTAAAAAAATGAACACATTAATCCTGCCCTGTATTAATCGCAGGCGTTAATGCATGTGAATTGACAGCCCTACTTATGTCCATTCTGGAGTGTGAAAGTTAAAAAGGAGGCAGTGGAAAACCCTAGTCAGCATTCATTCTATTGCAGTCAACAATAAAAAAGTGAGAGTAGGGGACAGCCACATGTAAACTCTTGAAAAAGCCAAAATCAATACTTTCTAACTTATAGGTTTTTCCATTGGAAAAGTACATCAAGATTTACCTATGGAAAATTTCATTTTTGATCAAACTTTGAAAAGCCCAGTAAATAGGTTTCACCACTGTTAGACTGGAAATCTTGTGCAGTGCTCAGTGGTTATCTAGAACTTCTTTGAGTACTGGTTCCTCTGTATATTCCACTGTGGGGTATTCACATAGAGCCGGTCCCCGACTTACGAACGAGTTACGTACCAAACGCTGGGTCATAACTCGATCTGTTCGTAAGTCGGATTACATCCACTTATGTACAGATGTTGCTGTTCGTAAGTGTGGATTTCGTTCGTAACTCAGGTTCCGGCTGTATAGGAGGTTGGTTGTAAATACGAATGGTCGTAAGTCGATGCGTAACTTGGGAACTGGCTGTATTTCATGCACCTGAGACTGAAGAAATCTTGGAAGTGATATCTGTCAGTTCTCATCTCTGACCTTCAAGTTCTGCTTTGTGCTGCAACTGAACATACAAATCATGGATAAATTCATAATCTGGATCCACGGATGAAAAGATTGCTTGGCTCGTTTATGCAACACATTCTTCCTTTTGTCTTGTTCAGAACAAACCATTTGTGAAACAAACTGTAACAAAATAGGTGGCACTGTGATATCCTACTAATGGCAATTGGAGAAGATGCACTGAATATATTGAAAGGTATTTCCATGGCTTTGGACCAGCTGCTTCTGTATTGCCTATCTGTTTTTTGTTTTTCCAAAGAACTTGAGAGAGAGAATAATAGTACTCAGTGCTGGAGAAGAATACTCAACACCTAAGCTAAATTGCAGGCAATAAGTGAATGTACCAGACGCTGTACTGTATTTTCTTGTCGTCATCCTCCAATCCCAAGTACTAGTCTAGATGTCTAACTGCTAAAGAAGTTGCTGCTTTTGTCATGGACATCTAACAATTATCAGTCATGGCAGCCATACTAAATTTCAGAGCTGGAGGTGAACCATTCAAGCAGTATATATGTACTGATGTGTTAAATCCACATTACTGAACTGATGGAAGTCACTAACCGAAGCCCCTGGAGCCAGAGATTGTTCAAATGCTAAACCAGTGTTTGACTTTTGATTGCCTCTTTTGCAGGCAGAGAATATTTTTCTTCATTTGGACTAATTGGGGAAATCTGTTAGGACTGAAAAAGCAAGAAGACTTGTTCTCCCTTCTGGTCCTGTGAATAAAAAGGAGAGGAGAGGGGGTGAGATCTTACTCACTCTAGTTTGAAGGACAGGCTAAGCAATTCAGGAGACTGGCTCATTTTCTAGAAACTTAAGTGGGAAGGAGCCTAAGCTCCGGTCACTTTCATTTAGGCATATTTGAAAACTCCCAGGATGATCTAAAATCAGTTTAATTCTCTGACTATAGTTAATCCTATTTAATAAATCACTTACTAAATTGTCACACAGATGAGCAGAGGCATCCAGACATCCAAGGATGAGCCTCAGCCGTGAAAGATCTCTGGAGGATGTGGAGGGCAAAAGTATGTGAAATTGTATATAAAAATACAGAGTTAGATCTGTGTACTTTGATCCTCTTGTATGGATTAGAAACATGGATGTTGCTTGAAGACATTTTGTGTGCCATACCAGTAGTGACTATTGGGCATAAGGTGGTTTCATTTTAATCGGGATGAATTACTGAGAACTGACCGTAAGAGGATTACGTAGTCATCCTTGATCACTGCTTTAGTCATGTAGCCTGCTTTGGGGGATAAATTCCCACACCAGCAAGTCCTGAAGATCAGAGTTGAGGTCAGAAGTGGACGTTGCCTGCCCATGGGCTGTTGGCAGCCATATATGGCCTTCTGTGAGTAACCCGGCTGCACCAGATGAGTAATAACTGCGGAGCTTTGAGATGCCTGGAAGAAAGCCATACAAGGTGGTCAGGGACATCCAGCAATATGGGCCTCCTGCTGTGTCTACGTGATAGTGGTTAACAAATCATCTAGTTCTATATGTTAAACATCTTTCTGAGATGTTTAGGTATCCACAACATTTAAGGTTTTTTTGTTTAATAAAAAATAAATTGTTTCATGTTTAAATTCAAGTTGCTATCCTAATGCAGCTTGATACAAATCATGAGCAAAAAATTAACTCTTAAATAAGATGTCATTTTCAAACATACTAAAGTTAGAAAGTTAGATGCACCTAGTAAGCATCTGAAAATACTTAGCTATGTAGCTGCTTAAATAAACATGTGCAGTAGCTGTGTAAGCAGAAAAAAGATAACAAAGTGTGTGAACCGTCTGTTTTAGTTGAAAATCCACAAATGTAAGTGGCTATATCAGCCAATCAGAGTGCACCTTTAGAAAATTACAAGTAAAAATAGAAAAGTTGAGTAAAATGTATTTAAATCAAGGCTTTCCACTTGATTTCAGTCAATCCAGATGCTTTTGTGCTACTTCAGACAGATCAGTTAAGGCTTAAGCTATATCTTCCATCCCATCTCATTACTTCCTTAGGTTCTATGGAAAATTCAGTTGAATAGGGCATGAATCATCCTCAGATGTCCCTGACGGTTCTGGTTTTCCGTTCTCCTCCAGATGTCCTCCCCTTTATCTATAAACAGTAGGTTCTTCTCTGATCTCCCAATCCAACAGAATGGGACAGTCTGGCCTCCTAACCTGGATTTGCTTCATCTCACAGCTTGATTCCTGTTCTGAAGCCATGCAAACAGTTCTTAATATCACTGAAGACTCCCAACAAGAAATGTTACCTAGCCAAGTAGAGAGGTTTCTCTGTCTGGGCCCAGCCAAGTCCTATACCTTAAACAATGGATGTTCCTGCTATTGTCACTGTTGTCTTGCACTCAGACAATGGGGCTTTCCCTTTGCCCCCTGGTGAATCTGTAGCAAGCTATCAGTGTATGTCTCCTGCCATCAGACAGTCGCTTCATTTCTAGAGCCAGGAGCTTGTGAAGGCTGGAGAGCAAGCCTGGCCTGGCCTGGCGATGAGGCTGCGGTGAGGCAAGCAGGAGCTGGAGAGCAAGGCCACCCTGCACAGAGGTGACTCCTGTCTGGGGGGGCTGGGCCCAGTTCTCTGCTCTTGGCACTGACCTGTGTATGGGGGTCTCATTGTGTCAAGGGTTTTTTTGTTCATTCTCTGTGTCAACAAGGATCAGAGGGGGATGAGACTTATGCTTTGCCAGTGGTTTTTACATACTTGCTGACATCAGAGGAAGGTTGAAGTTCGTGAATCGCCATTGTAGGCTCTGGAAGGAAGTGTTCTGCAGTGATCACAGGTCCATTTTGTATCCCTTCCCTTGAGTCTTTCCCCATGCTTCTGGTGCATCTCTTACTCGTGGGCTTCTCATTCAGACCTATTCTTTCCCCATCTCTCACCTTCTCCCTTCCGCTGGTTTTGTTCTCTCTGTAGTGTAGACATACCCTCAGAGTTTTTTTTCAGAAAAACAACTGTTTTTCTAGAAAAAAAAAAAAAAATCACTTACATCCACACTGCAATTGCGTTCTTTCGGAAAATTTGAAAGAACAGAGGGGTTTTCCCGACACTGGTAAACCTCTTTCTACGAGGAAGAATGCCTTTTCTGAAGGAGCTCTTTTGGGAAAAAAGGCATGTGTGGATGGGGAAGAGGGAGTTCTTTTGATAGCAGTGGAAAAAGCACAGGTGCCCTGGTGGCCACTCCGCCCATAATAATCACAGCTGACATGCGAGACAGCATCCACACTGAATGGATGCTATCTGTTTCAAAAAGCAGATCACTTTTTCGATGCACTTTGGCAGCGTGGATGCTCTTTTGGAAGAAGTTTTTTGGGGAAGATCTCTTCTGGAAAAGCTTCTTCCGAAAGAAGCCTGTAGTCTAGATGTAGCCAGAGTCAGGCCACTTAATGCTCCATGCTGCTTGGGCCCCTGCAGGGAGAGTGCTGAGGTGAGCACAGAAACCCTGGGCTGGGTGCATGTGCCATGAAATCTTGGGAAAATGTGACTGCCAAAAACTAACAAGTCTCCAAGTATGTGGGACCTCAGGTTTTGCAAAGGCTTATTATACTTTGGCTAGATGTGGACACTTCTTCATGGGCACAGCAAAAGGCACAATGGCAATCCCCACAAGCACAATCAAGTCCTGTTCCAAAGCTTCTCAACGTAATGGTTGTCAGAATTGTTGGGTGACTTTTCCCCAATGTTTTCAGAAACAACTGAAGTATTTTGCTGAAACATTCCTCAATCTGAGGTGGACAGGCTGGCGTGGAACAACTTCAGCCTAGATAGTTAAAATGTCAGTTTTATAAGCAGCTAAAACTAGGGGGTTTATAGGGGAAATGTTGGGCCACCTTAGGTCTAAATAGTACTATCTGTTCCACGTGCTGTTAGCTCCAAAATGTGAAATTTAACTGTATCAACGATCTTAGACACAACATATCCTTCATCTCGGTAGGGGGTTAGACTAGATGACATTTTCAGTCCCTTCCAACCCTCTGGTTCTATGACCTACTCCATAGTCTGCACAAGAGACACCCTCTTTGGTCTCAGGCCCCTCACTCACCAGGGAACCAAATTCTCTTCACCCAAAGCAGGGATTTAAGCTGCAGTCCCCCAGCAATTTGCTGCAATTCTAAGCAGTTCTGGCCTAGCTCAGCACATGTGGTTTCATTCTCCCCAGGAACAGGAATAGTTGTTTGCTCTGTGAGGATTGCCATTTCATTGATGGAGCTACAGTAGAACCTCTGTTAGAAACACCAGTTACAAACTGGCCGGTCAATGACACAACCCATTTGGAGCTAGCAGCATGCAATCAGGCAGCGCCAGAGAATTAAAAAAGCAAATATAACACAGTATTGTTCAGTGTAAACTACTAAATAAAAGGGAAATTGGCATTTTTCTTCTCCAGAATAGTTTCAAAGCTGTATTAAATCAGTGTCATTAACTTTTGAAAGAATGACCATAATGTTCAGAATTATGAATTTCAGAGTTAAGAGCAACCTCCCTTCCTGAGGTGTTCATAACTCTGGGGTTCTACTCTACTTTTAGGTTTTCTCTAACTTTTCTTGTTCTTGATTAGAAACCATGCAAGTGTAAACATACACTGAGCTTGTCTTGAGTCCTTCGGCCCCTTCAAGCCAAGTTCACCCCTTGGTTACACAGACCTCAAGAAATCCTGTCTAATTCAGCTAACAGGAGCTACTAGTCTGCTATTGTACTTTAGGGCTGTTACTCAACTTTTTTTTTTTTTTTTTTTTTATAAAGTACCCTTTAAAAAAAAAAAAAGTACTCCCAGTACCTACAGTTTTCAGACACACAACATTGTTTTCTACTATTGCAACACGTTTGTTTAAACAATTTAACTGTAGCCGGGCAGGCGCTGAAATTTTTGGGTGTCAAATGTACAAAAATAATAAAATGCTGTAAAACTTAAAACAAAAATTCAGTTTTCTCCAAATTTCAGTTGTTGATGTACCCCCCCCCAGACTTCTCTCGAGTACCCCAAGGGTATGTGTACCATTGGTTGAGAAACACTGCTTTAGGGAACCAAGTAATCTGTCTTAAAGTTGTTGATAGCCCAAGGTGTTAAGAAGTTGGCTTATGGCAATGCCATCATTGTCCTTACCATGGAAATGAGTTATTGGATTCATGCTGTGCAGGGTGAGTGCACATGGGTTTTCTGAAGCTATGCATCTTACTTTAAAGAACCCTATGCAATTGCAGAGGGGAGAGTGATTCATCATAAAAGTGGGGAAGAGGGGAAGCCTGTTATGCTCCATTGATGTAAAGAATCTTTTTTTCTAAGAAATGTCAGTTCCATGCAAAACCCCAGAAAAAACAATTCTACAGGTGTCAATGTTTTTATCACTGTTCAAAATCCCAGTTGCAGTAAAACCCTTGAAGTGCAAGCTGTAGATGACATTGTTTTGGAAGCTTTGCTTTGAGATTTGTGGGCCTTAGTTGAAACAGTATCCAGCATATTTAAGGTAGTTTTAACTGCAAGACATGTTTTGATAACTGTACTTAAACAAAGCTAAGGAGGTATTAAATGTAATTAGTGAATTGTACTGATTGTTTCTAGCAGGGATGTAAAATCCTTTTCAATTGGCTGACCGATTAAATGGAATGTTTAACTAGCTATCCAATTTAAGGGGACAGGCAGGGGACTGGAGTGGCCCCTTGCTGCCACGGACAGGGGCTGCTCTGGCTAGGCTGGAGCACTCCGCTGATGTCGGACCCCGTGGAGCTAAAGCAGCCCCTGCCCTCAGCAGGTGGGGAGATGCTCCAGCCCCCATCAGCTAACCAGAACCTGTTAAGGGTGAGGCTACTGGTTAACCATTCACATCCCTTGTTTCCAGTCATCCTATGCCCTTCAGATTTTTTTCCAATTCATAGATCATCTCCCAACTCATTTTTATACATAGATTAGAAAATAGCTTTCCTGCTTTTTCAGTGCCCGCTGGGTATCTCACCTGTGAACAAGCTAGTCCTTGAACTAAACTGCAATCTGTCCGCTGCTCTGTGATCATTCCACCAATTCTTTCCACATATCAGTAAAGTACTCAATCCACCTGCATAGCCCTGGATGTCAGGAAGGAAAGCCTCCAGTACCTTTACAGTTAGAATACATATTATATTGGCTCAGCATGGGGTATGTACCATTCTGGCCATCAGTTTAACAGGATATTTCGCTGAAAAAGCAAAACATTCAGAAAAGGGCCAGAGGATGCTACTTGTGCTCTTTTGTTTCCTCTGTCTTGGTAGTTTGAGTCTACAAGAGACACACAGAACTACTAAGCACTACAGGTTCAGACTGTGGGTCTCCCCTCCCCTTTACCCTATTTACTGTGGGAAACAATCACATGTGACTTCCTGGGAAAATTATCTTGTTCCTGGGAATGCAGTAGGTTTCCAGTCGTTTTCCTAGTTTTGCAGCCACTTTCTATGTTAGAAATGTATCCATTTGTGTTCTAACAGTGATCTGACTTGTTTCTCATCTGGCCTTGGTGTCTGATTCCCTGTTTATCTGATTCTGTTTCTCCCTCCTGTAAGTCTACATGGCCCTTTGCCCACTATGCAGCATGAGAGGTGTTAAAGACGATGAATTGCTCAACTCGGATGCCGTACACAGCAGGGATGTGAAAGCGTAATCTTGTACGGTGAACCGATGAGCCTGGGCTCCTCAGTTAACCTCCATGGTTACATGCAGGCTCCCAGTATGTGCAGGGGAGCTGGCTTTAAAAGCCAACTCCCAGGGTGCTGCTGCCTTTGTATCAAAGGCAGTGGGGGGGGGGGGAGCAGATGGGAGTTGGTGCATGTGGGGAGCTGGCTTAAAAGCCTGTGCTCTGTCCCCCCTTAAAATTCCCCAATGTAATCGCCGAAGTTCAGCGGTACATGTTTACTTAAATGCATTTTCACATACCTAATACACAGCAGTCTTAAGGAACAAGTGTACCTGTTTTCAAAGGTCTTGCTGAGAGGGGATATAGCGGTAGTCAGTTGTTCAGTTTCTAGCATCTGTGTTGTATAATAGGTGTAACACATGTTCATTTGTCAAGCCCCATTTGTTTGTGTGTTTTCCAGATATGGCAGCCATTCGGAAAAAACTGGTTATAGTGGGTGATGGTGCCTGTGGAAAGACCTGTCTGCTGATTGTATTTAGCAAAGACCAATTCCCTGAAGTTTATGTTCCCACAGTGTTTGAAAACTATGTAGCAGATATTGAAGTGGATGGAAAACAGGTAGGTACACGTTTCTGCAACAGTTAAGCATCACTTATATAGTCGTCACACTATGCTGAATAAAGTATGTGAAACTTCTAGAGAGGTATGTCCTTATAGGACCTAAAACATGTTTGTGGCATGTATGGGGAGAGATGTCCTGTGAGTGGTGGTGTGTATATATAGCTGTCTTTTTTTTTTTAAGTGTCAACAACCCCCTCCCCCAATTCTGTTTTGAGTTGAGAAGACTTAAAAGAATGCGATTGTCCAGGGTACGATTTAGTCGCAGTAATTCATTTTTCTGGCAGTGGTGGATGAAGTAATGTGAAGAGGGGACTAGGTGATAGCATTTATGGGTGCATTATCTGGTTCACTAATTTAGCAGTTCCATCACTCGTAATTTTGCTCACTATGGTTCTTCGTGGGCCTCTCTCTTTCCTTTTGTGGGAGTTACTTTTTGGTGGCAAGCATGCAGTGCCTAGTTCAAAACAAATATCTGGAGGTGAGTGCCTTCTCACAGCCCTGGTACCAGCCACCCTCATCTCTATGGAATGCGATGTACCTTCTAGCTGCCTTTGCTCCTTCATCGCTCCCAGTAGTGCGAGGGGTCCTCTCTGGTGTCCCGGCTGACTAAGACAACTTTACTAAATCGCTAATAAGGACAGTTAGTCTAGTTAAGAAACTCAGAAAATAATTAAGTATGCATCCCAGAGCTCTGAGCCCTAAGGCTCTCACATGTAAGAGCAAACATGCCTCGCCCTGACCCGAAAATGGGGTTCCAGGTGGTGTACCTCTTGCCAGACCGTAATCTGATATGCATGTTCGTTGCCGTCTGTCTGGGCAAGGCATCTCGGAGTGTGAAAAGTAGCATTTTGACTTCCGAAGCCCAGGATGGATAGATATAGTGCAGGCCCACCTGGCTGCCTAAAGCTTTCAGCCAAATGCAATGTAGGGCTCTGGTCTGGCTCTTAGACCAGACAGAACCAGCTTCAGTGCTGAGGCATTTACCTGTGGCACCCAAGAATCCTTCCTCAGCTCCAGAACCACCAACCATAAGGGTCCCTCCAGCCTTGGTGGCTGCAGCTAAAGCCATCAAGCCTAAGCAGGCACCAACACAGGCAGCTTTCTCATGCACACCAAGCATTCAGTATTTGAAGCTGGTTATGCACCTAGAGGCACCAACTCTGCAGAATGCCGCCGCCTCCTCTGACAGGCTTCTGGTCCAGGCTCAGGAACTGGCCATCTCTGCCTTGAAAGGAGTGCCACCCGTGCACCAGAGAAGAGAAAGCACATTACCAGTGAGGGTGGGCATACAAGGAACGGCACCTTGCCCAGGTATCCCATGGTAGCGTGCGCAACAACCCCCACATCAGCCAGACCCGCAAGCCCATCTCCCAGCGCCAGATATGTTGGTACCTGTGCCTGGAGGAATACTGCCGCTACGGATTCCTTGGACACCATCAATACTTGTCAGCTGGAGCTCAGGGCCCCCAGTTAGAATCCTCACCTCTCCCCTGTCCACCCCCAAAATCTTCAGCTAGCCCCATGGCTAGGGTCATTCCGCTCTGGGGCTCGTGGAGCACCTTTGAGTCGGAGTCCCCTGTGTCAAGCTCAGCACTGGGACTTGGGACTATTATCTTCTCCTCGGGCATAGGGTTACTGGACTTGCTTCGCTTATTGAGGCCCTCCATGCAGGATCCAGTGAAAACCTTGTCTAATGCAGCAATATTTCCACTTTCCAGGACACTGCAGAAGGATTGCCATTGACTCCAGCAACAATGGTTGTCACCAGTGCTTATGCTACCGCTGGTAATGCTACCAACACCAGAGCTTTGGCATCTGTCCCACTCCCCCTGATGTTCCAGACCATAAGATGGACCAGTTAATGAGGAGAGCAATGAGCCATAGGAGCCAAATAAGTTCCCTGTTGGGAATACTGCAGATGCTACTTCCTTAGACAATCAGACTGGAGTGGTCATGTCCCCACTTCAGGTACAAACAGTTCCTGAAACTTTTAGGGAGGATGGCTTGTATCCTTCCGTTACAGACTGGGTTTGCAGCCCCAGAAACCTTCTTTTTGACATTTTACAAGGAGATAATTGCCTAACGTCCCGGTCGGAAAATAGTCAAGTATGTGGTTCTCATCTGTTTCCTCTTACGAAAGTAGAGAGGATGTAACCTTCCCCCCCCCCCCCCGCCTCCCCCAAAAGATCACCAGTTTCTGCAGCAGCACTTGCTTGCCGACTCCCTAGGAGTGTTTGCTGCTTAGAAAAGATGTTGAGAGATTAGAGCTTCTCAGTCAGCCCTCCGGAGTACCAAATATAAAAAATTGGATCCTTTTGGATGAATTTTGTTGGGACTCTGGGCCTCAGGCTTGTGAATTACCAACCTATAATGATGGGATACAGCTACACTGTCTGGAAGAACAAAAAGAAGCAACCAGAACCCTAGCCCAGTTCAGAGCTTGATGTTGGCCACGCATGAAGGCACCCATATTGTGCTACAGGTGCAAGGGCCAGGAAAATGGAGATCTCTGAGAGAATTCTAGCTTAGTTATTCAGGGCTAATGCTATAATCTAAGTAAAATTTGAGAATTTACCTTTCAAGAGAAGCTGTCTATTTAGTGACACATGGATTCAATCCTAGGAAAGACCTAGATAGCCATAGCTCATTCACTAGGTTTCTTCCAAAGGAGGATCTCCTGCCATACTGTTCTACAACCAAAACCAATGAGGAGTCCTGAGGTACCTTAAAGACTAGAAAATTTGTTTGGGTATAAGCTTTCATGGGCTGGAACTCACTTCATCAGATGCATGAAATAGAAACTTCAGTTTGGCAGGGGTGTGTGTGTGCTTCCATATCTGCATGTGTGAGTATTACATTTTTCTTTGAGTGTTTGCTCATGTGCATTTGAGTTAGGTGTGCACGCACTGCTTGCACGGATTCCAGAGCCCTTTTACCCCAGCGGTATCTGTTGGGCCAGCAGGGAGCCCCCTACAGTGGCACCAGCGTAATGGTGAATAAGTACCCCTGCTGGCCCTCTCCTCCTTCATTTCCTTCTTACCGCCCGTGACGGTAGCTGGAGCGTCTCATCTTTCTGACCTTACAACCCAGCGTGTACGTAGTTGTCTTTAGAGTTAGTTGTTTGCCATGTACATAGTTAATAATTAGGTTGTTCTTTTAGTGTTTACTATTTCTCTCCCCTCTGGGGGAGGTTGATGCGAGGTCCGCAGGGTTTTAAGCCTTGCGCGACTTGTTCAAAACCAGTGTCCTGCAGGGACCCCATGACTCTTGTTTAAAACGTCTGGGGGAGGGCCACCTAGCAGATTCCTGCAAAATTTGCAAAGGTTTTAAGCCCCACACGAAGAGGGAACATGATTCCCGTTTGAAACTGCTCCTTATGGAGTCCGCGCTTCAGCCAGTGTCAGAACGGGCACTGGCGGTAAGGAGTGCCCTGGCGTCGGTGCGTGAGCCCTCTGTGGCACTGGTACACACCTCGGTACCACAAGAGGCTGTGGTGCTGAGACATTGCTCCCAATCTCTGGCACCGAAGAAGGGGAAGCAACCTAGAGGGAGATCTCTGGGGAAGTAGGGGCACAGGAGTCAGCACTGGGCCTATACCCCATCAGAAGACTTGCCCCCTCGGCACTGTGATGCTCCCGGCCCCTCTAGACACTGGTTGGGCTCGGTGCAAACAAGGAGTCCAGTTCAAGGAAGGGCCCTCCACTTAGGCAGACTGTCAACCTCTTAGACTTTTGCTGCTGCGATGGGGTTTATAGAGCTCGTTGCCTCGCTGGTCTATCCCTGGCACCGGACCGGACACCGTGACAAGCCAGACATGCGGGGCAGACAAGCCATTTGTCTATGGCATCGGTAGCCTTGGTGGCACCGGGACCTTCCTCAGCACCGGTAGCCTTGTTGGCACCAATGTCAACATCAGTGCTGGAAGGATTGCCCTCCTCTGCACCAGGTTGGTTGGTGCAGGGAGATAGGAGCGGGTCGTCATTGATGGCACTGTTTCAGAGCGAGCCAGCCGCCTATAATGATGAGTCCTCTTGCTCCAGTGCACTGAGGTAAGCCAGAGTCGGCACTAGTGCTGGCACCTCTCTCAGGCGCCTTCGGCACCACCCTGGTCAGCGTTGGACTACTCATCAGAGTCTGACGCAGAATCGGTACAGTCTGGTGCATCTTCACACAGATCTCTGCGCTGGTCCCAGTGTCAGGGTAACCAGCCCCATCAGCCATGGCCGCCTCCGATGCAACCACAGTGGACCTTTTGGACCCCCTGGGCCTATCACCAAATTCAGGGCCCGATGACATCCACCCAGGGCTCCGGATTGTCGTGGCCCAGGAGTACACCGTCGGCGACCCCCTTGTCCAGGGCCCCCACCTCAGCATATAGAGGCAGTCCACAGAGGGACTTACCATGTCCCCTGACAGAGTGAGGGCTCGGGAGCTCAAAATCAGCCCCAGTCCCTGTCAACCACCCAGGTGGCAGAGCCACCCCGAACCAGCCTGCAATAAGGGAGTCCTTGTCCTCACTGCCCAATGAGGCCCTTGCTGACCCAGCTCCATCCATGGATGCTAGAGCCCACCAAGAACTGCTTTGACGATTGGCAGCCAATTTGGGGGTATAGGCGAAAGTCATCAGTGATGACTTGGACCCCATGGTCGACATTTTGTCGGCTGACACACCACCAAGGCTGGCGTTGCCACTTAATAAAACTGTGTCTGAGATCACTACCAACTTGTGGCAGATGCTGGCATCTATGCTGCCCACTCAGAAGGGGGGTAGAAAGACGTTATTTCGTTCCCCAGACTGGGCATGAGCATTTTTACTCTCACCCGGCCCCAGACTCTCTGATGGTCCAGGTGGCAGGGAAAAAGGAGAGGCTGGGCCAGCCAGGTCCTACCCCCAGAAGCAGGGAGCTGAAAAGGCTGGACCTGCTTAGCAGAAAGACGTGCGCTATGGGAGGTCTGCAGCTGCGCATTGCCAACCAGCAGGCAATGTTAAGCAGGTATGTGTACAACCCTAGATGGCGATAGATAAGTTTAAAGAGCGCCTGCCACAGGACTCTCGCCAAGAATTCACAGTGCTGACAGAGGAGGGTTGGACCATCTCCTGTATAACATTGCAGGCTGCACTGGATGCAGTGGACTCGGCAGCACGCACAATGGCCACGGGGACTGTGGGCTTGGTTGCAAGTCTCCAGCATACCTCCTGAGGTGCAGAACACACTTCAGGACTTGCTGTTTGAGGGAAAAGATCTGTTCTCTCTGCAAACAGACGCCAGGCTGCATAGCCTGAAGGACTCGAGAGCCACGCTTAGGTCCTGGGTATCCATACCTCGGCCACACAGAGGTGGTCATACAACCTTAGGCCATGCAGGAGACCACTTTACCAGGGCTTTAGACCTGATCAGGCCAGGCGCAGGCATTGTAACACTGGTGGAAACAATGCCAGTGGATGTAATGGGAGATGTAGGTCTCGTTCAGACCAGAAAGGGGTGTAGGGCCACCTCCTTCCCAACACCCAAGCCCTCATTTTGAGGATGTGCCTGAGGACAGAGTAACAGTTCCCGAGTTAGACTCCCCTTTTGGGGACAGGCTATCCCATTTTTATCAGGCTTGGGCTCAGATTACAACGGACAGATGGCTTCTCAGCCTGGTGGCAGTGGGATATTCTATCCCCTTCCGCTCTTTGCCCCCCTCCCATCCTCCACCCCGTCCCTCTTCAGGGACCCCTCTCATGAGCTTTTTTTGAATCAAGAAGTGATCTCGCTTCTTCAGCGAGGGGAGGTGTAAAGGGTTCCTCAAAACTTCAAGGGAAAGGGTTTCTACTCCCAGTACTTCCTCATCCCCAAAGTGAAAGGAGGCCTCAGACCTATTTTGGTATTAAGAAATCTCAATGCCTTTATAACAAAGGCAAAGTTCAAGATGGTCACTCTGGCGTCTGTTATCCCCTCCCTGGAATTGGGGGATTGGTACGCTGCCCTCAACCTGAAAGACACATTTTCATATTTCAATAAGGCCGCCCACAGGAGGTTTCTCGGGTTTATGGTGGGGCAGGAACACTTCCAGTTTGCTGTCCTTCCTTTTGGACTGTCCACAGCACCAAGGGTCTTCACAAAGTGCATGGCTGCCTTCCTCAGGAAGCAGAGCCCAGGTATCCTGTATCTGGATGATTGGCTCATCAGGGGCCGCTCGAAGGAGCAGGTGTTACAAAATATAAACCTCATCAGAACTCTGCTCCACAGACCAAGTCTCCTAATAAATGAGGAGAAATCTACCCTGGTCCCCGTTCAAGCCATAGAGTTCGTGGGGGCCCGCCTAGACTCAACTACGGGCATGGCCTCTCTCCAAGGCCACGTTTATAGCCATGGACCTCATAGCGTCTCCAATCACGACGGCAAGAAACTGCATGAAGTTACATGGGCATATGGCAACCTGTACCTGTGTGGTTCAGTATGTTGGGTTGAGGCTCAGACCACTACAGGCTTGGTTAGCCTGGCTGTTCAATCAGGCACAGGCACCATGGGACCTGCTCCTCACAGTTCCACAAGACATCATCCAGTCCCTCGAGTGGTAGATGTGGTGTGTGCGGGAGTGCCCTTCGTGAGCCAGAGCCCGAGGTGCGGCTTGTCACCGACACATCGGACGTGGGATGGGGAGTGCATCTGGGCAAACAATGGACCCAAGGTATGTGGTCACCCATGGAGCGGGAACACCCCATAAATATCTGAGAACTCAGGGCAGTCAGGCTGGCCTGTCGGGTATTCTTGTCTGACCTGAGACACAAGGCGGTCTCAGTCCTAACGGACAAAACGGCAGCAATGTTCTCTATCAACAGACAGGGTGGAGCTTGCTCCTCTCCCCTGTGCCGCGAAGCCCTAATCCTTTGGGAGTTCTGTATGGCCCACAACACTCAGCTGGAGGCTGCATACTTACCGCGGAACAGGAGTGTCTTGGCGGACACTCTCAGCCGCACTTTCACTGCCCACGAGTGGTCCCTCGAGGCGAGGTGCTAGAGGAGATCTTCTGGAGGTGGGGTTATTCCCAGGTGGATCTCTTTGCCTCCACAGAAACAAGTGTCGTGCCTACTGTTCTTACCTGGGGCAGGGTCAAGGGCAGACGCTTTAGTGACTGATTGGCCCCCAGTCGTCGTCCTATGCATTTCCTTTCCCCTGATGCACAAAGTCCTCATCGGGGTGAAAAGGCACAAAGCCAGGGTCATACTAATTGCACCAGAATGGCCCAGGCAATACTGGTTCCCTATCTTCCTAGACATGACATGGGGCAAACCCATAGCCCTGCCCATGGCCCCAGATCTAATCACCCAGGACTTGAGAGTGGGACGTCTATGCCACCTGAACTTGCCGTCTCTTCACCTGACCGTATGATATATCCATGGCTGATGGAGGCGGAGCAGGTGTGCTCGGAAGGAGTTAGGAGGGTCTTGTTGGGAAGCAGGATGCCCTCCATTAGGGCTGCCTACTCGGCCAAGTGGAGACGTTTTTCTGAGTGGGCATTATGAAAGGGAGTGCAGCCTTAAGAACACCCATCCTGCTGATTCTTGACTGCCTCCTGCAGTTACATCAGACAGGCCGATTTATGTGTTCCCTTAGGGTATGCCTGGCACCTATAGTGGCCTTTCACTGGGTGGAAGGAAGTAGATCCATGTTTGCTAATCCCATGGTCAGGAGATTCCTTAAAGGGGTGGACAGGCTATTCCCATATGTCAGGCACCCTGTGCCACCGTGGGATCTCAACCTGGTTGCTTACCAGGCTGATGTGCCCGCCTGTTGAGCCGTTAGCCACGTGCTCTCTTAAACACCTGTCATTCAAAGTGGTCTTTATTGTGCCTATCGCATCAGCAAGGAAGGTTTCAGAACTCAGGGCACTAAAGGTTGATCCTCCGTATACGGTCTTTTCAGCAGACAGGGTGCATCTGCCTCCCCATCCGGCCTTCTTCCCTAGGGTGGTGGTGGCATTCAATATGTCACAGGATATTTACTTACCAGTGTTCTTCCCAAAGCCCCATGTGACCCCTAAGGGGTGGGCCCTGCACTCGCTAGACACAAAGCGAGTGCTGGCATTTTACATAGAGCAAGAGAGTTTCACAGATCACCTCAACTCTTTATTTCAATAGCGGAAAGAATGAAAGGCATGCTGGTATCGGCCCAGCACTTGTCTTCCTGGGTTCCATCCTGTATCAGGGAATGTTACGACCTGGCAGGCAAGGTACCGCCTCGCGTCACAGCTCACTCCACTCAGGTGCAGGCCTCCTCGGCAACCTTCTTGGCATGGGTTCCTATAGTGGATATCTGTAGGGTAGCCACATGGTCGTCAGTGCACACGTTTGCAGCACGCTATGCAATCACCCAACAAGCTAGGGAGGCTGCAGCCCTGGGTGTTGCAGTACTGCAGTCAGCCCTGCTTTAACCTGTGGTGTTCTCTGACCCCGCCTCTGTGCGTTTGGCTAGGGAGTCACCTCATTCGAACGCACATCAGCAAGCACTCGAAGGTTATTTACCTGTAATTGTTGTTGTTGTTCGAGATGTGTTGCTCATGTCCATTCGACACCCCCGACCTCCCCTTCGTTGGAGCTTTCTGGCAAGAAGGAACGGAGGGAGGGGATGGGCAGCAGGGATATTTATTCACCATGATGCTGGCACCACTCCAAGGGGCTTGGCTGGGGGATGGACACCGCTGGGGGAAACGCTCCGGAGTCCGTGCGCACGGCGCATACACCCAATCCGAATGGACATGAGCAACACCTCTCGAACAGCAGTTACAGGGAAGTAGCCAGTTTCACTCTGTGGAGGACCAGTGCTAGCAAGGCCAATTCAATCAGGAAGGCAGCAGTTACCAGAAGAGGGGAAACCACTCTTTGTAGTGAGCTAGCCACTCCCAGTCTCTACTTAGGCCCAGTCTGATAGTGTCAGCTTGGCACGCGAATTCCAGCTCTGCAGTTTCCTGCTGAAGTCCGTGTGTTTGAAGAGAGTGGCTGAAACAGCCTAACATGGCTACCCCTCTGAAACTTGTCTTTCTGCGATCAGACCGATCCCAGCTCATCCTTAGCGTGTAGCGCCAAAGACAGTAGCAGCTACCTTCCAAACAAAACACAGAGAAACCTCCAAATATCTGGGCTGTGGAATGCCAGTGTTTTCAGGGCGATGCAATGGGTCCCCCAGGAAATTGCTATGGGTAAAGAACAGACAACCCTGCAACCAGGTCCTCCATCCTTAAGTAGAGCAAGGAAACTGGATGTGGTGTACAAAGCACCAGATCCATTTGGTAGGCTTATATCTATGCGGGAGAAAATGTCCAATCAGACTTATTGAGTCGCGAGATGCAGAATCCATGGGAATGGTCTTACTGTCAGTAGCTAGAACTTTTTCAACTGGGGCCCGCCATAAATATGCAGTTTCACATCAAGTCAAAATACCAAGTACAGGGAGAGGCAACGCTTCTGACATTTCTTTTGAAGATGGCCCTGTGAGTCCCAGGGTCATTAGAATCCCAGTGATTGCCAGAGGATGTGGTGAAGGCTAGAACTTTAACAGGGTTCAAAAAAGCTAGATTCATGGCAGTTAGGTCCATCATTGGCTATTAGCCAGGATAGGTAGGAATGGTGTCTCTAGCTTCCGTTTGTCTGGAAATGGGAGACGGGGAGGGATCAAGTGATGATTTCGTGTTGTGATCCCTCCCTCTGGGGCATCTGGCATTGGCCACTGTGGGCAGACAAGATGCTGAGCTAGATGGACCTTTGGTCTGACCCAGTGTGGCCGTTCTTATGTTCGGATGTTCTGCTTTTGTTTTTCCTAATCTGTGACCTTGCAAACGCTGGTAAACAAACTCCTGGACCTCGCTAGGTAACCCCCGATTTGTCTGTCTCTAAGCCGCTTGTCTCAGTGCAGAGTATTGTTCCCAAAGCGCAAGATATGCTACATCTCGCAGTATGGAGGACAGCCTGGTTGACTAGTGTGGGCCGCACCTGTCCTAGAATTTGCAGTCCATCCTGCTCATATCTGGAAAGGGCTCCGCTCTGAAAGAGTAGCAACAAAAATATTTTGAATCTGGGCCAATGACAAGGTTATTTCTCCATCCCAAACTGGAGTTTCTGCAGATCTGGGCTACTTCTTGCATCTTGCAATCCTGGCACTCTTGGGTACCATTTCTGTAATTAGCACCATATCAGAGACCGAACAATTTTCCCTCCACTCCACAGTCTCAGGATTTCTAAAGGCTTGATTAATGCTTTTCACCCCATCAAGGATTGTCCTTCCTCTTGGGATTTAAATCTTGTACTAAGGTGATTTCCTCCCGCTTCCTGTTTCTGAACGTCCTAGATCCGATTTTTTAGAACCTCTTGCTTTCCGTTACAGCTTTCCTTATTGCCTCCACCTCTGCAAGGAGGGTAAGTGTGCTTCAGTCACAACGGCCACACTGCCTTACACTATGGCTCAGGGATGTTTGAGGCCCCATCACACCTAAGGTCATGTCTACGCTTACCAATAGACAAAGACATTAATTTAGTGGGTCTGCTGAAGGCCTGCTAGGTTGTTTGCAGAGCACTCTCCTGTCAGCTCCAGTTCTCCAGCTCCCAGAGAAGAGTAAGGGAAATAGGCTGAAGGCATCTCCCATCGAGACACTGCACAAAGTCAACCTATGCTGCATCAGTTTCAGTTACGCTATTCACATCACAGAAGTAGCGTAACTTAAGTCAGCTTACTGTGGTATTGTAGACAGTGCCTAAGCTGGTATCTGACTTGCATCTCAGTCAACACATTTCCCTTGCTGTCTTCTTCCTGAGATGTCACTCCCATGCCAGGGAAAGGGGCCTGAACACTGTGCTAAAAACTCCCTGGGTTTACCTAGACAGTACAAAATGTATTAAGACAAACTGTTTATAGTTTACAGGGAAAAGATGCTAAGGGGAGTCTCTCTAGACCAATTGTCCCAGTGGATTAAGAATTGCAGAGAATGGTTAAATCATAATTACAGTCCCGGCTTAAATTTTACTAGAGCCATTGTTACACCTGTGGCTTCCTTCAGGCACAGTCTTATTGGGGAAAGAGCAACAACATGGAGTCAAGTGCATGCCTTAACCACACATTTTTCTTTTGGACTTGAATTGCAATGTGAAATTGGGTGGGGGCAGTGCTGCAGTCCATGTCTGATTAGCGCACTCCTCACGTGCCTTCTTTCCACGGGAACACTACTCCCATGTCTCCCGCACATGGGAATGCAAGACACCCTCCAAGGAGAGAGAGCGGAGCTGACTACCATGTGTGCGCTGCTCTATAGACTAGAGTGGCTGACTTGAGCACTATACAAAGGCAGCCATGCACCCCCCCACAGCACTGCTGTAGAAGAGGCTTCCATGTGTTTGCCACCAGAAGCCTTCTCCCATTTATGTGAATGCCCAGAGGTGACACTGAACAAGTTTCTGGTAAGTAACCTCATTATGAGCTTGATTCATGCTGTGTTACATGAGTGCAATTTTCCTGGAAGTTTCTGGTAGATGTGCCCTATAATTGGGAATACCATTTGAGCTGTTATCTTCGTGAGTTAAACAATTGACAGTGCTTGTCATTCAAGCTTATTAATGTTTGGAGTCACGTTGCTGCCTGTCTCACTTAACCATGGCTTCTTGTGAAGTTTCTCAAAGATTTTTTGTGGTGGGTCCATCCATTTAGTTAAACAGAAATTAAAAGGTACAATGACAAAAGTAAAATCTCTGCAAGCTGCATGGAAACTTTTCAAAGACACCATAATAGAGGCCCAACTTAAATGTATACCCCAAATTAAAAAACACAATAAGAGAACCAAAAAAGTGCCACCGTGGCTAAACAACCAGGTAAAAGAAGCAGTGACAGATAAAAAGATACCTTTCAAAAAGTGGAAGTCAAATCCTAGTGAGGAAAATAGAAAGGACCATAAACTTTGTCAAATTAAGTGTAAAAATATAGTAAGAAAAGCCAAAAAGGAGTTTGAGGCACAGCTAGCCAAAAAGTAATAGTAAAATGTTTAAGTACATCAGAAACAGGAAGCGAGCTAAACAACCAGTGGGACCCTTGGATGATCGAGATGCTAAAGGAGCACTCAAAGATGTTAAAATCATAGCGAGAGAAACTAAAGGAGTTCTATGCTTTGGTCTTCATGGCTGAGAATATTGGGGAGAGTCCCAAACCTGAGCCATTCTTTTTAGGTGACAAATCTGAGGAATTGTCCCAGATTGAGGTGTCATTAGAGGAGGTTTTGGAACAAATTGATGTTACTGTTAAATTTAAGTCACTGGGACCAGATGTCATTCACCCCAGAGTTCTAAAAGAACTCAAACGGGAAATTGCAGAACTATTGATTGTGGCTTGTAGCCTATCCTTTAAATCAGATTCCGTACCTAATGACTGGAAGATTGCTAACATGACACCAATATTTAAAAAGGGCACTAGACGTGATCCTGGCAATTACAGACTGGTAAATCTGATGTCAGTACTGGGCAAATTAGTTTAAACTAAAGTAAAGAATAAAATTGTCAGACACATGGATGAATATAATTTGTGGGGGGGAAAATTAACATGATTTCTGTAAAGGGAAATCATGCCTTACTAATCTGCTGGAGTTCTTTGAAGGGGGTCAACAAACATGTGGACAAAGGAGGTCCAGTGGAAGTAGTATATTTAGATTTCCAGAAAGCATTTGACAAGGTCCCTCCCCAAAGGCTCGTAAGTAAAGTAAGTTGTCGTGGGATAAGAGGGAAGGTCCTTTTGTGGATTGGTAACTGGTTAAAAGACAGGAAACAAAGGGTAGGACTAAATGGGAAGTTTTTCCGAGTGGAGAGAGGTAACTAGTGGGGTCCCCCAAGGGTCTGTCCTGGGACCCATCCTATTCAACTTATTTATAAATGATTTAGAGAAAGAGATATACAGTGAGGTGGCAAAATTTGCAGATAATACCAAACTGCTCAAGATAGTTCAGACCAAAGCAGACTGTGAAGAGGTTCAAAAAGATCTCACCAAACTAAGGGATTAGGCAAAATATCAAACGAAATTTAATGTGGATAAATGTAAAGTAATGCACATTGGAAAAACATAATCCCAACTACATGTACAATCTTATGGGGACTAATTTGGCTACAACTACTCGAGAGAGATCTTGGAGTCATTGTGGATAATTCTCTGAAAACATCCACTCAGTGTGAAGCGGCAGTCAAAAAAGCAAATACAATGTTAGGAGTCATTAAAAAAGGGATAGAGAATAAGACAGAAAATATCTTAATGTCTCAGTATAAAACTATGGTACGCCCACATCTTGAATACTGCATACAGATGTGGTTGCCTTGTTTAAAAAAAAATATAGGCATTGAAAAAGGTTCAGAGAAGGGCAACAAAAGTATTAGAGGTTTGGAACAGGTCCCATATGACTTTTCAGCTTAGAAAAGAGGAGAGACTAAGGGGGGAAATATGATAGAGGTCTATAAAATCATGACTGATGTGGAAAAAGTGAATAAGGAAAAGCTATTTACTTAGTCACACAATATAAGAACAAGGGGTCACCAAATAAAATTAATAGGCAGCAGGTTTAAAACATACAAAAGGAAGTTTTTCTTCACTCAGTGCACAGTCAACCTGTGGAACTCCTTGCCAGAGGATGTGGTGAAGGCTAGAACTTGAACACGTTTCAAAAGAGAGCTAGATAGCCATTGATGGAGCTAACCTCCATGAATCTATTAGCCAGGATGGGTAGGAATGATGTCCCTAGCTTCTGTTTCTCTGGAGGTGGGTGACAGGGGAGGGGTCACATGGGATCACAACACATAATCCTCTCCTTCTGGGGCATCTGGTATTGGCCTCTGTCATCAGACAGGACACTGGGCTGGATGGAGCTTTGGTCTGACCCATTATGGCTGTTCTTATCCATTTCATGTTTGCAGTTTTACAAGTTTATTATTGTAGGTGGTAGTGTTGCTCAGTCTTCTAGATTTCATGGGTTTTGGTTTTTTTTTCCCCAAAACATTCTGTTCAGTAAGTCTCCTCCTAGCTCTATCCCAAATTGAAATTTATTCAGCCCTGAGCTATAATGGGTGTTGCATACAACAAGAAAGATCAGTTTGATTTCAAAGCAAATTGCAGGCTTATGTTACCACTGTGGTAGGGGAAGTTAAGTAAAACTGCACAAAAATGAGTGGCCTTTTGACACTTTCACTTTTGGTTGGAGTGAATCTCTTAATCCAGGGGTAGGGACCCTTTTTTGGGTCAGGGGCTGCTGACTCTCAGAAAAATCAGTCAGGGGCCACACAAGTAAAAAATCCTCACTGTGGCCCTGACTGAAAGACACTCCCCACATTCTCTTCACACACCAGAGCCTAGGGGGCACCAGCCCCAGGGAGGGCAGCAAGGGGGCTGGAGCACTAGCACAGGCTCCCCAGTGCTGGGGGGGGAGGGAGGCTAAGCCTTGGGGGCCAGATCCAGGTGCCACATCCGACCCCCGGGCCTGAGGTTCCCCACCCCTGCTTTAATTTGTCCAAGTTCCCGCAAAACAAGTGCGTATATAGTTCTCTTCCGAATATTTACAGAGCAGCTTCCCAGCTCTGAGAACTATTTCTAGGCCATTCTGTCCCTTCAGTTCCTCTCTTTGGCTTTTCTCTCTTGTAGTGCCCACTCTTCAGAGGTGTAGGGATGGCCATTGATAGAATGGAAAATCTTGTTAATGTGTCAAATTAATTTTTGGAGGCAGAGAGTAGACAACTTTCCATTGTGTTCCCCTCCTGTCATGTTAACTGCAATCTACTCTCTGCTTTGCTTGGGCTACTCACCCTTGAGTTAGAAATCCCCTGATGATTTTGGCTAACTGCCTTCACTCTTTTCTATAGGTTGAGTTGGCCCTGTGGGATACGGCAGGACAAGAAGATTATGATCGACTTAGGCCTCTGTCTTATCCAGACACAGATGTTATACTTATGTGTTTTTCAATTGATAGTCCTGATAGTTTAGGTAAGTAAAACTGAGTCCAAATGATTGTATCCCTAGGAGACTGCGTACTGTGCAGCCTGTAATTCATTTAGGCTTAAATTGAGTGAATTCTGATTTCTAACCAACCACATTGGATTATATATTGTAATGCTAGCTTCGCTATTTCCTGGTGAATCTTTGTTTTCAAGTGATGCCCCGTGGGTGCTCCACTTCACATGCATGTGCACTCCATTTGCCTTTGCAGCGGTCTTCAGTAGCTGTGCCCACTCAGCCAGTGCATGCATTCTGCTCCTTCTTGCGTCCCTACCTACTGAGACTACGTAGGGTTGTGCAAGCAAACAGCCCTCGGTGCCTTCTTGGTTGCCTAGTATGCCTGCCTCGCCATTGGCTACGTTTGCCACTTTTACTCCTAGTTTAGCCTTTTATGGATGTTTCATTGCTGTAGTTTGCTACTCTTTTTATTTCATGTATTCTTGAGGATCTTTATTCCCCCCTGGGCGCGGGCGCGCGCGCGCGCACACACACCCAACCCACCAGCCGTGTTTCTCTGGTCATGCTTAGATGGTTCTGGAGTCAGTTTAGGTTCCAAAGCTCCAGGCTCCTAAATGAACTCACAGGGTCTTGAAAGCCCCATCGGTACAGCAGGAGCCTGCCGCCTCCCGTGGTGCTCATCCCAGGCCCGTGGGGCTCAGAAAGGGTGGATCCCCTGCTGAGATGGATCTTTGAGACAAGCACTTTGCCAGGAGAGCTGGGACTGCTTGTCTTGCAGGCCTTCCTAGCCCCTTGTGGCATCTTCTCTCAAAGACCTGGCTGAATGTGTTGCTGAAGACGGCACTGCATGCACTTTCAGGCTGATGTGTGGGGGTCCCACTGGCCTGGATCCAGGGCAGGAAGAAGAGAATACTTCATCACAAGCAGCTCAAGAGTTTTTAGCCCTGCTCAAGGGATGTGCACGTCCTCTGAGCAGAGAATGCACTTGCAGTGCCCACAGTTAACAGCGTAAGCGTCCTGGCCAGAGGAGCAGTATTTGCGTGTGGGCATACCCCACGCTGGAGGAAAAAGACTGTGTCCTATTAAATAGCTAAAACAGGGACCCCGTACAATATTGGGAAAACTGTTTTTCTGCCGTGTGCCAACAAAGTGTGTGATATAGTGGGGCAAGGTGCAGCACCTGAGTTTGATTTGATTTCCCCTTCTAGTGGTGCTGTTGCAAGGCAGAGTCACAGCATGGCAATGACATGACTGCTTGATTTTGGCAGTTGCTTGTTCAAAATCTTTTTTTTTTTTTTTTTTTTTTTTCCATTGAACCGGACAAAAGATGGACGTATCAGGTGCTGCTCAGATGCTGATATACATAAAATTGGCGAGTGATGGAGTTAAAACTCCCAAAGAGGAATTAGTTCTGCCAGCCATTCCCACTGCACGCTACAAAGGATCGGCTTTTCGTACTTGTCTCCGATTCTGGCTTTCAATAGAAGTGTTGTGTAGGAATTTGCAGTGATGGTACTTGTGCAAAGACTGGTAAAACAAGCCAGTTAGTTACTCAAATGCAGGCTGTTGCACTGCAAGCACTTTGGACTCACTGTATTAGACACATGCAAATCCTAGTGGCAAAAAAGCCACCCATTTAACAGTGAGCTCTATTATTGCTGGAGACCAAGGAGGTGCCATCCTTTGCCTGAACAAACTCTCCCCAGCCCGGATGGGAGGGTCAGGATCCAACAATACTCTTAATTTTTTCCATCCATGTGTAGAGCCTGTGGAACTCCTTGCCAGAGGATGTTGTGAAGGCCAAGACTATAACAGAGTTCAAAACTAGATAGATTCATGGGGGTGAGGTCCATCAATGGCTGTTAGCCAGGCTGGGCAGAGATGGTATCCCTAGCCTCTGTGTGTCAGAGGCTGGGAATGGGCGACAGAGAGATTTGATTCCCTGTTCTGCTCATTGCCTCTGGGGCACCTGGCATTGGCCACTGTCAGAGGACAGGCCACTGGGCTGGATGGACCTTTGGTCTAACTCAGTATGGCTGTTCTTAGGGATGAATTCTGTTATGTGCACCACCAGTATCAAGGTCATGTGTGGCTGCATGCCACCGGTACATACACACAACGTGGATTTAATACATATATTGTTAAAAGTTCATAGATCGGAGGAAGAAGAGCAAATATTAAAAGAAGGGGTGAATAATAAAGTGCACTGCTTAAGATGTTCGTTGATATGAAATCAAAAGGGAAACCAACACTGCCCTTGGAGTACAGGTAGTTTACCTTCTTTCTAACAAGGCAAGCTCGTAAATATGCCATAATGTGCAGGGCTCGACAAATTAGTCCATCTACTCGCCCGGGGCGAGTAGATTTTAAGCCGGCACGGCACCACAGCGTGATCAGTGCATGCGCAGCATGTCAAACCGCGCGGCTGGCAAGTGGGGCTCGCCACTGCTTGTCAAGCCATGATAATGTGGCATACTGGAAATTGCTATATAAATAAAACAAATACATGATCATTAAGTGAAAGCATAAAAATATTCACCAGAAGCCCAATTGAATAACCTACTCCAATAGACCACTACATCGTCAGCAAAAGCCGCTCTCCAAAAAAGCACCTGCCAAAGCACTATAGCATGCTACAGGCTTTTGCAGTCCACAAAACTCTCCCTCTTGCACGAATGTTATCAGCACAAAGCTCCGCTTTAAGGCGCTATCCAAATCTGAGTCAACTAGAAGTAGTTATGATCTTGCGAATATTAATACAACATTTTCCAGGCCTGGAAAGGCCAGGCTTACGCAATTTCTCAGGGATGTTGACTCTTAAAGGAATACCACACACACGACAATAAAGGTCAGTAGTAAAGCGACAACAGACAAAACCACAAATATGCAGGGAAGCAAAACGTCACGTAGTTGTGGGTATTTTTCGATGAGTGTTTGAGGACCCACGCAGTGCACATGCAACAGAGCCCTCTAGAAATAGGCACAGTTATCCCAGTTACAGTGTAATTGCTGAGTCACCAAATGAAAAACTCAAGCAGGCTCATTAAGTTCTGACAGGCTCTGCTCTTAAGTAAATGGAGCACATGGACACCTGGCTTGGAAGTTCGTGGGCAGACCCCTGCTTCAAAGAGCTTCCACATAAAGTCTTCATCCTACAAAACCCCTAATGCCAAGTGCTTGCTCCTTGTGTCGGTGGCAGTACTCCGAAGAGCCAGAATGAGAGCATACAGCAAAGATCTGGCTTTAATGGCTTCCAATCCCTCTTCCCCCAACCAATGCTGAAACGCAAGGGAAATCACACTTTTCTGGAGGCCTCTCCTGGTCGTGGGAAGCCCTGGAGCTGGGACAGGGGCCTGACAGGTGAGCAAGTACCAAGAATGATACTGTGAAGCAAACTTGAAAGCTGTCATGCGTGTTCCCAGACAAAGCTAAATCCAAACATTTCAAGCAGCTGGTGGAAGTAGCATTAATTTTAGGAACTAGATAAATATACCTGTGTGTAAGTGAAGCCGTTCCCCAGCATGTCAGCCAATGCAAACACTGGGCATAAATAATACAAGCGGCTTTTGTGATTATGGAAATAGTTATTACATGTGATTTTTTTTTTTTTAATGACTTTTGGGGAAGGAGAGGATTTAGTTGGATTATTTTTTTTAAAACACAGACCACAGTTACAGCAGTTACTCTCCAACCATGGGGATCTCCTCCTTGGAAGAAGAATAGCAGTTGTCATGTACAAAGTATATCTCGAGCCTGTTTCTACTTTTTCTATTTAGTTGGCTGGACTTGGGTGCAAAATTCAGCTACAGTCAGTGGTAGGATAATGAAAATGAAGCTATATACATTTGATTGTATCTAACAGGTTTTCTACATGAGAAGGGCAGAGGTAAAACCCTGCCAAATGCAGATAGTTATAAATGGCACACGTGATGGCAAGAGGTAATCTTCATCACAGTAACAAACACACGGCATTTTCAAGTGCCATTTAGTTCAGTCTTTCTTACTGGTACTCTGGGGTTAGTTTGTTTTGTGTGTCCACCTGCTGCTGCACTGTTCCTGCCCTCTGCCTTGGAGCCCTGGCCAGCTGCTCCCAAAAGTGAGCGGAGGAGGCACTGGTGTTAGGATGTCCCCTGTTCCCCTCCCTGCCCAGGTATCTCATGTGCAGAATGGCCTGGAAGACAGGGCCAGGAATGGGATGGAGCTGCTGCTGCTGCTGCTGTCTGAACAAGCAGCCTTCAGCCTGAGTGCCAATCTGCTCCAAGGGTAGCATGTCTGTGCGCCTCGCTTGTCGGGTGACTGCGTGCTGTGTCCCGCAGGGTGTGCACATTCTTCCAAAGCTGTGTTAGTGTGGCTGGAGTCATTGTCCCTAGGGTCACCCTTTAAAACCTATGTTCTGGGGAGGGGGCTGTGTGTGCTGGCGGTACATGTGCACCCGTTCCCTCGAGAGAGCTGCACACAACACAACTGGTTCTACACAGGGATGGAAACCATTAGTGGGAATGTTGCTCTGGAGGCACTTTGCTTTCTGCCTCTGGAGCTGCCTGTTAGCTGCACTGAGCTAAAACAGCAAGTTTGATGGACAGTCTTGAAAGATACTGTCTTACACCTGTGTGTAGCATTCAACAGGCCGTGTGTGTAGGGCTGGGCCAGGCAAACTACAGCCCTCAGAGCTTGTAATCCAGCCCTCCGATTCCATTGCCTGGCGGGGGCTTGAATTCATGGCCTACCATGTAATTTCCATACTCTGATGTGGCCCTTAAGCCAAAAAGTTTGCCCACCCCTGGTAGGGTAAGAGCTTTGCTCATAACATTGGCGCCTGCTATTTGGCCTTTGTGCACCAGGGTTTTCCCTGAATGCCTGGCTGCTAAGCTGTGTGATGCCATGTCTACTCACTCGGCTGAAAAGGTTCCAGAGCCTTCCCTCCCGATGCGATTGCCAGGGTTGTGAAAGGACTGCTGTACATGCTGCCAGGCTTGGCTACGGAGATCAGCACTGTGGCAAAGGAGGCTAAATCCTTCACTATGGATGGTTTGTGCTCTGGAGACCAGTGTGGGCCGGGTTTGAGCTGCATTTGGTCTGTGTAGGAACTTCTCTGCATGTGTTAGTCTTGTTCTCACGAAGCTCACGCAGCCCACAGCTGAAACATTTGACAAACCTTTCCCTCCAGGTAGCTGAGCACCTGCCTAGTCCCAGCACTCGTGCACACCAGCTGCTTGCTGTGGACAGCCTCGGCACGGTGACAGGCTGATCCCAGTCTCACCCGGCCATGCACCAGAAGTCGGCAGGTTTGGGCTCAGGGCCTCGTGGCCATGCAGAGTGTGGGACCTGGCTTTCTGGGTGTTAATGGGGGTTGGAGAAAGACGTGCTAGTGCCCAGAAAGGTGAAGATCAGCAGCCACTTCATTCAGGCATTTTGGAAGGTGACAGCTGCTCCCTGGCTTTAGAACATTTGTGTATTTGGAGGGAGGAACTGTGATGTTTAGTGGTTTATCTCACTGAAAGATAACGTGTGTGTGTGTGTGTGAGAGAGATGAAGCAGGATAGTTCCATTCACAGTGCAGGTGTGATCTTAAAATAAAACTTTTGTTGAGCCTCATCTGTGGATTGAGACGCTTTTTTTCCCTCCCCCCTCTTTTTAGAAAACATCCCTGAGAAATGGACCCCCGAGGTGAAACATTTTTGCCCCAACGTGCCCATCATCCTGGTGGGGAACAAGAAGGACCTGAGAAATGATGAGCACACACGACGGGAGCTGGCAAAAATGAAGCAGGCAAGTTTCTCTCTGCCCTTCAGGCAAGATCCATGACAGTTTTTGTACTATGGCTTATGAGCGCATGAATGCCGTGTCTACACTGCCTGGTAGCTCTCCATGGACCCATCCCCATAGCACACGTCCAGCACCACAGCTGTGGGGCTCATCCTCTGTCAGTGGTGCACTCTGTGGCATCCTGTCTCCTCCACCCTCTTGTGCGCTCCTGTGGCTTGCAAAGCTGCTGTACAACAGGTCACCCTTGATGAAATGGCCGAGAGACGATCAGGAACCAGATGATCAGTGGGAAATGGCTAATTAGAGCTTAGTTAAATGATAAAAGGTTCCGATCCTAGAGAAGAGGATGGAAAATGGAAAGCCTGTTTCAGATGGAGACACGCCATCCGTTACTGAAGTGTTACGATTGTCTAGTTGAAGCGAGAATGAGGCTGCTAAATGCAGATGTTAGAGCCAAATGTGGCTCGGATGCACCTGGATATTTTCTTTACTAGCCTCTTTTAAAGGGCCTTGTCAGAGGCCCCAAGTGATGCTTTTGTAACATTCTTTGGGGCTAGCAGGAAAAGTCCTACTCAAAGAAATGAACAATGCTCTCTCAGCAGACTGTTGGTAGATGAATGCCCCAAAGCAGAGGAGTGGGTCTAAAAGATTACTAGATCAGTGATGCAGCAGAGTCAACACACCAGGCACACACACAACAAAATAGATGCTTGGATTGCCATGTAGCTTATCATTTCTCCAATACTCAAAGTACACCCTCCCTCTAAGATACTGTCGCACTGGGATGTGGTTTTCAGCCTTGCTTTGATTTGTTAATGAGTAAAAACAGAACTGTTCCTTTTAAAACAATCGCCAATAGCAGCATCTCAGAGCTGGTCAAGAGAAGTCACTTTTCAGCATGCAAATACAGCAAGGCTCAGAAAAGGGCAGCAAAAATTGAGGGGTTTGGAACGGGTGCCATGTGAGGAGAGAGGAATAAAACAGGGACTTTTCAGCTTAGAAAAGAGGAGACTAAAGGCGGACGGATGTGGTGGAGGTCTATACAATCATGACAGGTAGGAAGAAAGAGAATAAGAAAAAGTTACTTATTTCTTCCCATAACACAAGAACTAGGAGTCGCCAAACAAAATTAATAGGCAGCAGATTTAAAACAAACACAAGTATTTCTTCATGCAGCGCACAGTCCACCTGTGGAACTCCTTGCCAGAGGAGGTTATGAAGACCAGGACTTTAACAGGGTTCAAAAAAGAACTAGATGGATTCATGGAGGCTGGGTCCATCAATGGCTATTAGCCAGGATGAATAGGGATGGTGTCCCTGGCCTCTCTTTGTCAGAGGCTGGACATCTGTGATGGGGAGGGATCGCTTGATTGATTCCCTGTTCTGTTCCCTCCCTCTGGGGCACCTGGCACTGGCCACTGTCGGCAGACAGGATCCTGGGCTAGATGGACCTTTGGTGTGGCCGTTATATTTGTTCTGGACAAATAGGTGCCTGTGATTGTCATGGCATAATGTCTCTCTATTTAAAGAAACAAGTGAAGTTGGTAGCTGTTAATGTTGCGGGGGGTTGATTTGTGAAATTCCTTTTACTCCTAACTCTCATTAAGTCAGTGGTTCCACGACTCTTCAGTTGTGAACAGAACCAGTTTGTTAAACATGGAGCCCTTGAAGTATTTGCACCACACGTACTGAAGATGTTACGCTACACGTGGCAATTGAGCACTGGTAAAGGGACTGGACATGATGCTGCCTGATCCAAACTAGACTCTTGTTTCCCTTGTCAAATAAGTAAATGCGTTAAGTGGTCAGACTTAAACAATTCTGCAGGCATGTGAGGAGTTCCTGTGTCCCAGCTTTGGGGAAGGAAAATGTCTGTTCAAAGATGATTCTCAATGAGCAGGGGATTGAACCCAGGCGGTAGCCTGACCTTTTTGCTTCCACCACGGGCGGCTTGCCTTTGTGGCACCCCTGGCAGGCAAGGAAAGGGATGGCACCTGCAGGGGCGTTCTCAGAGCCTACTAATTTGCTTCTGCTCTTGTATTGCACAGGAGCCAGTCAAACCGGAAGAGGGCAGAGACATGGCGAACCGCATTGGGGCATTCGGGTACATGGAATGCTCGGCGAAGACCAAAGATGGTGTGAGGGAGGTTTTTGAAATGGCCACTAGAGCTGCTTTGCAAGCCCGACGCGGCAAGAAAAAATCTGGCTGCCTTCTGGTGTAAAGCATGGCCAAGGGAAGATGGCCCAGGCCGCACCCTGCACTTGATTAATTTTGAAGTGCTGTTTATTAATCTTAGTGTATGATTACTGGCCTTTTTCATTTACCTATACAAATTTACTTACGAGATTTACAAATCAACTCATCTTGCTACCAATATTTAGAAGCCAACTATGATTTTTATAACAGTCTGCATCAGATTCATCTGTGCACATGAGTAACGTCAACATTCCTTTACCAGACATCTGTACGTGCAGGATGTGCCAGGCACTAATTTGAAGACAATTCTCGAACTTCTTGCTTCTTTCTAGAAAGAGGGAAAAAGCTCGTACCACTGAGAATTGGGCTGTAACTACCTTATAACTAATGTCCCCTTCAATTGGGGTACAAGACTGTATGTGGAGTCCAGAATAACTGCAGGGCTTTCACCTTTGAGGGAGACCGGATTTTTTTCATGGCTGTAGGGTGTAAAATGAGAATTGGGACACTCTCACCGCCCTGAAATAAGAGTCCCATCAAGCGGTGACTCTTCTGTAGTTTCATGTTAGTTACCTTTTAGTTACCATGTAATTAGTGCCACGTAAATGTATGGTACCAAAAATAAATCGATATGCCCCAGGCTCAGTGTAGTATTTTTTGTATAATTGGATTTCTTAATACTGTTCCAGAACACCTTCTGCAGAGTTTACATGGGTTTTTTAAGAAAGTTTATTTGAAAATAAAGTCCAGTGGAAACAACTGATTCCTGCTCATGCCCCCTCCCCCCCTGCCCTGTTTGTAAGTGTCTGACCCATTAATATGGTATCAATTCTAATCTCTGCACCCAGGAAGAGGGTTTTTTAATATGATCTTCAAGCACCTGCCTTAGGAGCCAGGGAAAGGCAGCTTGCTCACACTCAAGGCAACTGAACATTTCAGAAGCTTTAAGTTAACCCGCTGGACTCAGCTTCAGGCTATACAAAAGCAAGTTCTTTATGTTGCTTGGTTACCACCTGGTGGCCAAACGCCCATCTGTGAACTTCTTGCTGATCTGCAGCCAACTAAACTCTTCTGTATTGTTTCCTTTTTCCAACAACTAATAGAATTAAAGGCAGTTTTCTAAGCTCCCGGTATCCTGGTGTTTGTGTTCGTCTGTGGTATACAGCTGCCCTGAGGCCCTGACTGACAGGCTCAGACAAAAATGTCTCCTGGCCAGAACTATGTAAGACATTCACCTGGTACTTCCTGACACTTGCATAGTTTTCACAGCAATGGATTCCACACTGGTGCCTGCAGAAAATCAGCGTGGCAGAATCCAACCACTGAATTCCAGCATCTTCTCCTTGCTCTCCTGTGCCAAAAACCGAACCTCTCTGTCCCTTGAAGAATCCTTTCAGACTAGACCATCTGCTCCCAGACACTTGGCTGCTATAAGGTGGCTTACTTTCTCGTGCACAGGAGGAGGCTAGCAAGAGGTGATGTCGGCAGGAGGGGTGATGAATACACACCCTGCACAGCAGCATGTCTGGGTGTTGTCACGTGTTCTGAGCTAACCCCAGAATGTACCTCTCTCGCAGCAGGGAAGTTTCCTGGGTTGCTCCCTGGGAGCGGTATGTATGATGTGAGCTGTGCATCTGTGACCTGTCGGGTAGAACTTGTGCCATGCTCCTGGGACTGCAGAGCTGGTCTGTTAACACAGGGTTGGGGTCAGTTGGAATGGGCGCTTGAAAATGTGAAACTCACTGAGCAGAACACAGCACTGGCATGCAGCTAGAATTGCATCACTGGGATATGGGGTAACCTCAAGCAGGGCTGAGCCTGGCCTTGGCCATGTTGCTGCTTCTCAGATGGTGGTGTCTAAGCGATCACTAGCTGTCCCTTACTCTGGGGGAGTGTATGGAACACGGTAGAACTGTTCTTCCTGCTGATAAACAGGCACCCAGTAAAACTTGCCCAAATGCTAATAGGAAACAAACTAACTCTACTCCTCCACACCATGTCCCTGTAGCCTAAGGAAAACTTTCTTAAACCAGGAAAGTGGAGTCCAGGAGTTCAAATCTCACCTGTTAGTGCAATTTAAATTCCTATGCAATTTGTTAAAGCAATCACACTCCCCTGCGTGCACCCCCCCCCCCCCACACACACACTGAAGCCCAGGATGAGCTGCAAAGCACTGCTTTCCCCTTTCTGAGATCAGCTGAGAACTTGTGCTGGTCACTGTAGCGAAGAACCCTAGCCTCAGAGAGACACCCCATCCCTGCATTTCGAGTGACCTTCCAATTTGGGTTATTCTGACTCTGAGCTTGTCTCCCCAGGAAGTTACATGGTTATCTGAGAGAACATGAATTCAAACCACTGTGAATGGCCCAGTATAACTTCCCGTGTAGACAAGTCTTCTAAATGCCATAAACCATCCTCCTCCCAGATCACCAGTGTTCTTCTACTGACTAGTAAATAGCTGTGTAACCCAATGGTGCTCAGCTGGGGACCATGAGCAGCAGGCTGCCAGAGCACTGCCAAAACAAACCCAGGAGTGGTAGTGCTAGAGTCTCTGGGGCCCTGGGCAGAAAGCCCCCTGGTGGTAAGTAGGGGAGTTTGCTTCATGGAGAAGAGCTCAAGGATAGACTTGTATACAGGGGGCCACCGATCCAGACATGGTTTCTGAAACTGCGGATTTGGTTTAACTGTTTGAAGGAAATAATTTTCCCTTTCTTAGAAATAGTTCAGCTATATCTTAGTTTTAGGAAACACTGAAAGTTTGGCCCTCTGACACTTGACATAAATGGGCACCTCCACTGGGTTTTAGTTTTCCAGGAGCTATATTCACGTAGAGCCTATATCAATTTCAATCAGTTATTGACTGAGAAGGTTCATTTGGACTTACTGTCTCGCTGTGGTACATTTGTACAGCAACTTTATTCTCGATATGTGAGAGAGGTGGAATTTTCAGTTTAGAGATAAGACATTGTGGAGTCTGAGCCAGAGGAGAAAACATTTTTGTGAAATCTGGACTCTGTGGGATGTTTCTGAATAATATGGGGCTTCAGGAATAGTTCATATTTATCATTTCTGTTATGAGGCTTTAATCCCAGGATTTTACATCACCTCTTCCTCAGGTACGTTCTAGATCTTTGTGCACTGTTGACTTAGCTGGGTCATCCAAGTAGGATCTTCTGGTCTCTTCTTTGAGACCCAGTAGTTTGACTCTTTCCCCTCCCTGAATGCTATTTTTGATGGGAGTGTTGAGAGAGAATTCCAAGAAGCTCTCTCCCTCCCTTACGTTTGCAATTTCCTGTGCAGATTGCTTGTCAGAATAATCATGTGATATGATTGAGTTAAACTTTAAAGTCAGGCTGTTGGGGGCCATTTATCATCTTAACCAACATTCTCTGCCTAGGGGGAGCTTTATACCAGAACATGTTACACATTTTATTCTGGAGGTTATCTGGATCTAAAAGATGAATGATACGGCATTTGACATTTTGTGGAAACTTGGAATTTCTTGTTTGGGTTTGCTGATAGAGACACAGGTACTAGAAGTATGGAGGGTGGTGTCACCCCGGGCTCCCAGCCTAATGCCTGGGGTACCAGCTGCTGGCCCCATGCACTGGGTTTCTGGATGCCTTCCTCTGCTGTTGGCCACATGTGCTGCAGTCCCAGTTTGAGCTCTGCTGCTAGCCCCTTGCCCAGGGTCCTGGCCCCACATGCTGGGGCTCTTGCTCCCAGCCTCAGCTGGGGATGGGAGCGGACAGAGGTAAGGAGGCTCAGTACCCCCCCCTTCTAAAAATAAAAAAAAAAAAAAGTGTCTTTGTCACTGGCTTCCTGGTTTTTAACCTTTTTCCAAGGGGAAGATGGTCTAAAGTGGGCTGTATCTCCTGAGGACTTGCCACCCTGGGGTCTGAGAGCCCAGATTTTAACCTTTGGAATAAGAATGTCAGGGCAATCAGGCTCTGTATTGTTCCTAATTTCCAAACATTAGTATAAAGTGTTTCCCCTACCCCACCGCCTCCCACAATGATTCAGAATACAATGGGAAGTGCCTGGAGGAGGAAACCAATATGGAAGGTTTCCAGTTCCCATGGGCTCATTAAAATATTTTGGGAGATCTAAGTGCTCGACTAGGTTTTCCAGGGAGTGTACTATCAGGGGGAAAAACATGGAGGAACTTCCCCCTAGCACCATGACAGATCAGCTGGCTAACTGCTCTGGCCCCAATGAAAGCAATTATTAAACTTGTCTAACTTCATACCTGTAAGTAGAAAAGTATGAGCAACAGGGAAGGATGTTTTACCTGTGTAAACCCAGCAGGCAGGAGGGCTTGCCGTGGGACCTTAGGGGCTAAAGCCGTGTCTCTCTCCCACGAGCTCAAAGCCACCTGGCTGTACAGCTGACTTCACTCTCCCTGCTCACTGCCTCTGGGTTACACCTGTGTCACTGGCTAGTGGTGGCATGATTTGATTGTAGCGTTATCCCTACAAGTAATTGGCCTATCACTAGGGATGTTTCAGGACGTTTTCATCCTGAGAGTGACCCTACCCTTACCCTCTCCATTTGACAGCTGTGCCCTTTCTAGAGAGGGCTTTAGTTCCTTCCCTTAATTACTCCTTTGGGACAGTATGGTTTTAAAACACAACTAGACCCCAACCACTCACAATAGATTATCCAGGGAGGTCTCCATTGTAATAGGGTTGCCAGGACTGGATTAGATTGGCTCGGGGCCCAGGGCCAAAGCTGAAGCCTCAGGCTCACAGCCAGGGCTGGTTTAACTTGCCTGGAGGCTCAGGGCTATTGGATGTTGTGGGGCCCTTGTATACAAGTCTTTCATCATTTAAAACAGGGTGATCACAATTTGGGCCTGGAGGCCTTTTAAGTATCACAAAGCTGCTCCAGGGTTCCATTTCAGTCATAAACATGTAGACTAGATAAACACCACCACTAGTCTGGTAGCACTTTAGTTAGTCTAGTAGCAGTTTAAAGACTGTGTTGTTTAAGTTTATCCCGTACAGACTAACTCGGCTACCCCCACAGCATGTAGACTAGAGCTAAGGTAATTGGAAATAACCCATGTCTTGTCTTACAATAGCTGTTGTATTCGTTTCTTTCAGGAGGGAGTTGGGGGGCAGGAGGGAGCCCTGGGGCACAGGGCTGGGGGGCAGGAGCAGCTGAGAGATGGGGGGGGCAGCAGGGGCTGAGAGGGGTGGGGTTTAGGATGGAGTTTGGAGATTCTGAGCTGGGGGAAGGGGAGGGGTGCGAGAGTCAGCCCCAGTCCGGGGCCACTTATCACAGGCGGATCCGGGCCAGTTTGTCCCTCTCCGGGGCGAGGTCTCAGTGCTCCCTCCCTCCCTCCATGCGTGCCCTCAACAAGCTGCACTGAGCACCCAGTAGTCCCGCAGCGACGAACCAACCCGGGAGACGGCGCCTGAGCGCTCGTGGGCGCAGATGCCCGCAGCGTGGAGCCCAGCCCCCCATACATTGGGGATGGGGGGACTCCCCCCTGGACTCCGCGGATGGAGGGTCCCTGCTCCGGCCTGTCCAGGGTCTGTGCCCGAGAGCGGTCCCCCGTGCTCTCTGCGGTTCGCCCAGGGAGCTGCTGGGCCAAACAGCCGGGGAGGCCCTGGAGCTCGGCGGCGTTTTACCTCCAGTCCCTGGGAGCCGGGCGGCTGCCCCCCGAACCCTCCGTCTCGGGCCGTTTTGTGGGGGCGGCGCCTGAGCTCGGGACGCTGCAGCCGGGGCGGAGCCCGGAGCAGGCGGAGGCTGCACGAGTTGAGCTCGGCCCGGGGCCGGGCTCCCCAGTGAGGCTGCAGAGGGCGGGTTAGGCGCTGGGGGCCGGCCGGGCCGCACCCACGGCCAAGGCGCCGCCGTCCAGCCCCCTGCAGGCGGGCCGGGACTCAGCTCCGCCCCGGGCGGGGCTGCATGGCTGGGCCGGGCGCTGGCGGGCCCAGAGCGCTGCGGGCGGGCATGGCGGGGCTGGCGGGGCTGCGGGCGCTGCCGCTGGGCGCCGCGGAGCCGCTGGCGCTGGGCTCGCTGCTGGGCCGGGTGCTGCTGGTCAGCAACGTGGCGTCGCTCTGAGGCACCACGGCCCGGGACTTCGCCCAGCTCAGCGAGCTGCAGCGGCGCTACGGGCCCGGGCTGGCCGTGCTGGCCTTCCCCTGCAACCAGTTCGGACACCAGGTAGGGCCGGCCGGGTACCGGGTGCGGGCCCCCCGGGACGGGCCGGGCTGCGGCAGAACGCGGCGCTTGGGACCCCCGGCCCGGCGGGGAGCTCCCCTTTCTGCGCGCCCGGGGCTCCCCCGGCCCGGCGGGGAGCTCCCCTTTCTGCGCGCCCGGGGCTCCCCCGGCCCGGCGGGGAGCTCCCCTTTCTGCGCGCCCGGGGCTCCCCCGGCCCGGCGGGGAGCTCCCCTTTCTGCGCGCCCGGGGCTCCCCCGGCCCGGCGGGGAGCTCCCCTTTCTGCGCGCCCGGGGCTCCCCCGGCCCGGCGGGGAGCTCCCCTTTCTGCGCGCCCGGGGCTCCCCCGGCCCGGCGGGGAGCTCCCCTTTCTGCGCGCCCGGGGCTCCCCCGGCCCCCCTCCCCGCCCTCCTAGCTGCGGTTCCAGCAGGTCGCTCCCCGGCTGCTTCCGGCCCCAGTCGCAGCCCCAAAGGGAGCCGACGGCCTGGCAGCTGCCTGTGTCGTGGGGCTGCCAGTGGGCACTGCCCGGCCTCGCTTGCTGGCTTTGGGCTGCGGGGGGGCCGGACTCAGGACCGTGGCGACGGCGGCACGTACCCTGCTGTGGCTGAAAGGCCCAGGCCTTGCTGCCATTAGCCCCTGGCCAGGGGTGGGGTCCCCGGGCCCTGCCCCGCCAGCCGCAGCCAGACGTGACTGTCGGCCGGCAGGGAGAACAGAAGGGTTCTTGGTTCCCAGGGACCAGGAGCAGCCAGTGCAGCCCAGCTTGCGGGGAGGGGAGGGGAGGGGAGCGAGTCAGGACCCTGGCCCCCTCCCTGCATCCTAAGCCAGCCCCGCCTCCCTCACGCACCCAGCAACCTGCAGGCAGCCCCGCCTCCCCCTTTATCCAGCTTCCCAGGCAAAAGGTGGCACCTGGCCACACCCCCCTCCCTGACTCAAGTTACCTTGAGCCTGGGCCCTTATGTACCTGGGACAGCCTCCCTCCGTGGGTCACGCTCGGAATTCCCATTCCCATTTAGACAGCGATGCAGTGCCCGGGGAAACTGAGGCACATGCATGGTTTACTGCAGGACAGTAGCAATCACATGCAACATAACAGAGTGAATTCAGTCCCCACTGCCTCACACCAGGCTGCCTGTCTTCTGAAGGGATGTGTTGCCCTTTGGCTCGGTGACTGGTGAGGACTGCACTGCTGCGAGGGCCGCCTGGCTCTGGAAGATGCAGTCGCATGAGAGATTAGCATGAGCATCACTCTCTGAAAAGAGGGGACATTTTTACCATCTCCCATTGCCAGGGCCTCTTCTCCCCCCACAGCTCATGCTCTTTGCAGCTGGCTTCCCTGCTGCTGGCTCCTGCTGGGAAGAGAACTGACGGTTGGAAGGTGGGCAGAAGCCGAGGGCTCCCACGTGTGTTCCAGAGACATGCGTGTTTGGGTGCCAGAATGGAGGGGGAAGCGGTCTCCATTATTCCTGTTGTTGGTGTTTATCCTTGTGTAACAGCGACAGGCAGAACCAAACCTGGGACCTCTGGAGCTTAGTGCATGCTTGAGCTAAAAGCCAGCCGGCTCTCTGCTAAGGCTGCAGAGCAAACTCATTCTTCCTCTCTGTAAGCGGGCTCTGTGCCACTCCATGGGACAGGGCCCCACACCCAGCAGGCATGTGGGTTACACTGGCACTAGGTCACGCTTCACATTTCCCTTCCTAGGAGAATGCTACCAATGAGGAGATCCTGCTTTCCTTAAAGCACGTCCGCCCCGGCAAAGGGTATGAACCCAACTTCACCGTGTTTGAGAAGTGTGATGTGAATGGGGCAAATGCTCACCCACTCTTCACTCTCCTGAAAGAGGCCCTGCCTTTCCCACACGATGACCCAATGGCGCTGATGACCAATCCACAGTACATCAGCTGGTCTCCCGTGTGCCGGAATGACATCTCCTGGAACTTCGAGAAGTTCCTCATTGGGCGGGACGGCGTGCCCTACAAGCGCTACAGCCGGCACTTTGAAACCATCAGGATCCAAGATGATATTGAAAAGCTCCTCCAGCAAGACCCCTAGAACGCTCTCAACCAAGCCAAAGTTCTGCAGAAACTTTTCTCTCTCGACTCTGTCATCCTCCTCAGGCTTGTTATCTCTGCCTCCTGTTGCCTCAGTCTGCTGGCCTTCAGGTCTCTCACCTGGCCTGCCTGCTCTTTCTGTGACCTCTTTGCCCTGTATGTACAATGCTATTGTCCATGGGAGTTTTACTCATGATGGTGCTTCTTCCAAACCCTTCCGGAGGAGCACTTGATGTTGTCTGTAAAAGTTGCATGTGATTTTTTTAGCAGACTACTGCAGGGGAAGCAGCCCTGAGTCTGGGCAGCTTGTTTTGAGCCTTTGTGTTACCAATACAATTCCTGAAGACCATCTGCCTGTCCTTTTGTGACATCACTGCCTCGTTAGCAGGGGGGAGATGAGTGTCTCGTGGCTTCTGTATGGAGAAGGGGTTGCCACGTTGCACTGTCATGGTTGTAAAGATTTTAACGGTCCTGTCTGGTCTGACCCAATTTATAGCACTGGCCAATCAGGGGTGATAGGAACTGACCGGTTCTGTCATATTGCAGTGGTCAGGGCAGCGGTTGGGGGTGTGTGTGATAGGACAGCACCTGGAGGAAATGTGTGGGATGGAGTGCCAGGGGTTCAAGGCAGGGGGCTGGAGCGTGAGTGTGGGACACTCATGGCAGGGGGGTGGGAGCTGTGCAGTGCTTGGGGGTGGGTGGGTGCAGGAGTCAAGCAAGAGCTGTAGGGGCTCAGGGCAGAGAGTTGTGGGGCGGGGGCTTCAGGGATTGGGATTGGGGGGGCTCAGGGCTGGGTGTGCATCCCCTGCACTGCTGGACAATGGGTCCCCGGGGCTGGCCGGGACTGCTCGGGTACCAGGCCGGCTGGGACAGAGAAACTAGGGATGTGAAGGACTAGTTGCTTCCCACCCCCCTTGCTGCGTCTATCAGAGGCAGCAAAGGGGGGAAAAGAGGGGGTGCCTCAAAGTGGCAGCACCGTGCGGACCCTGGGAGCAGACCCCGGGCTCCACACAGTGCTGCCCCTTTGAAACGCTGCATGCAGCCCGGGGCCAGCTGGAGACTGCCTCGCTGGTCCCCTGCTCCCTGCAGCGCCTTCTCCTTTGAAGTGGAGCAACAGCCCACGGACTGTAGCCTCTCTTCAAAGGCGGAGGTGCCCTATCGACTAATCGAATTGCTGATGCAAATTGCACTGACTATTCGATTAGCCCATTCATCTGAATTCTACATCCAGAGCCCTGCCCCCAGCCAGCCCATCTGAGTGTGTCGCTCTGGGGCATGCCAGCTTGCTTCCAACTTTGCTGACACCCATTCCGTACTGGGCCTGTACCCCCTCTGGCCCAGCCAGGACCCCCATCCTAGGCTCCTCAGGAAGGAGATGTGTCTTGGCTGCCTGGCCTGGGTGGTTCCAGATGGATCAGCTCTTTGCCTGGACTGTGACCTCCCCAGCAACACCTGGCTGCTAAGGCAGCCTGCTGTCCACTTCTCAGTGACAGGAACCCCTGTAAGTGCCCCCCCTCCTCAGCTGCTTCTGTGTCAGGCCATTACTGCGAAGGTAACAGCATTACTAGGAAACCCCCCCACTGCCTGCCAGCAAACCTGTCTCTGACCAGGGAACAGTCGTTCAAACCCCACCTGCAGGTTTTCCTCCACTTCCTCGTGCTCCGGACAAGAAACAGCTAACTCCTTCCTGCAGCGGGTCTCTGAAGTGCTCTGTACAAGGTAAGCAGCATACTGGAGGTCCTGTCCCCGCCCAACCCCTGGAAGGTGTCGCTTCAAAAGCTGAGCCCCTCATGGGAGTTTGCAATCTGCCTCCAAAGTCCAATTCACTCCAATTGTCTCCATGATGAGTTATGTCCGTGTCGGCATGTGACACTCCAGTACTTGTCAGAGGTGGCATTAATCCTGTCTTCCAAAGTGTTTCCAGGTCACCCCACAGTAACACACACACTTTCATTGGTAGTACAGTGAATTGCCAAAATACTGCAACTTTGAATTCAGCATGGCTTGCGCAGGGTGTAACAAGAATTTGTCATATCTGCTTGTTCTGACCTACCCAGGAGGCAGAGAACACCGCACAAACCTTTGCTTAAAATGGGGAGTGAGGTCTTACAGACCATCAAGTGACTCACACATGTTCTGGTCTGTGCACAAGGAACTTGTGGGAGACGTGGCCTGGAGGAAGGGACAGATAAGTACCCTCTCTGTGCTCTCACTTGGGGCTTGTGCACATGGAGAACAGTAGTGGAAGATAAGGGGTGAACAAACAGATAGCTGCATGGGTGTAACTGGTGTGCGCACTCATCAGACTGGCTGGGGGGGGGTTAGCGTGTCACGTGGGAAGAGGGTTACTCTCCCATACTGCAGTACGTGTCTGTGGAGGGGCTGTGCGAGTTAACCTGTTTTAACTCTGTTGGTAATGTTGTGGTAGAGACACAAGTGCTGATCTGCCAAGCCACATACAAGCTGCACCCTGCCAGGGGCCCAGAAGAAGGGACAGTAACAAGGTACCCAGCAGCACTGTGTTGGGACTGGTACCGGGAGTGGCTAAATTATGTTCATAGCTTTTGCTGAGGGACGGGGGACGGCTTGCATGTCACAAAAGTTCTTTTCCAACTAATACAATTGAGCAGGCCAATTCCTGGTGGAGAGAAGCCACCCTGCGCCCTACAGGGAGGGAAGGAGGCCATTCTTAGTCCCAGCACTTGACCGTGATTTCTAACCCTTGTGCACAGAGCCGCTGCAACAAGCCTGTGACAAAGCCCGGGGCGACGGGCTCTCCAGTGCAGCTTAGCTGAGGTGGGCCAAACACAAATCCGCACCCATTGGCTTGGGGAGAGGAGGAAGGTGTATTCAGAACAAGGTTGAGGAACGGTTTTTGGCCAGGGGCCAGTGACGCAGAGAAAAGTCAGTTGGGGGCCACACACAAGAATAAAAAGCCTGTGTCTCGCTCACACTTAATTCAGTGTGCGTTGTGCTCCAGCCCAGTGGGGGCACCCGAGGCTTGGGGCTGCCTGCCCGCTGTGCGGTGACTTGCTGTGGGTTGGATCAAATTAAGCTGGGGGCCAGATCCAGCCCACAGGTGGCAGGCCCCACCCAACTTTGAAACAACATCACTTCAGCTGCTCCATTTCTAAATGGTTCTGCATTCTCCAGAGCATGTCTCTGCCTCTCCTGTACTCATGCAAGCTAGTTCCTAAGGGGCAGTGGATCTGAGTGTCAGTTCCAGTTGCACGTTGGGCTGAAGAACTGACGGTTGCGGTGTTTGCCACAATGTTGCTCAACTGTCACTCCCCCTGGTGCAAAACAGGATGTCTGTCTCTTGCACAGACTGCGCAAGGCTTCTGTGCTAGTGTTTGGTGCTATAGTTGCCTAACTCTGATAGTGTCTTCCTCTTTCACTTAAGTCTCCACCTCTTACTGTAACATAAGTGATGCTAAGGGTATTTTTGGGCTATCATGAGCAGGCAGCCTAGACTGATTTCAAATGTGTAGCTTGCACAATGAGCGGGAATGTGCGTGCAGGGGTGTAAAACAATCATGTCCTGGCTCCTGCAGAATGTAGCACCAAGAAGCTGCTGTATTTAGCACTAACAATGAAGCAGAAGGCAACATAACAAGGCTGTTGGGGCAGATTTCCTGGCCAGATCTTAACCCTGTTTAGCAAGGGCATCTTTGAAGGATGGTGCAATCTGGACTGTCTGGTTCTGGTCAAGAAATACTCACTACCAGCACCCTTGGGTGCACAACACATTTCATTTGTGCTCTTTTAGGAACATGACTTGCTGCAGTGGATCAGACCAGAGTCAATTTAGTCCAGGATTCGCTTATACCAGCCAGACACTTCAGAGACAACCCCCCACCGCCTGCAGTGGATGTTTATGGAACAACCAGTCCACAAGGGAAATGGAGGACATGGGAGGGTTCACAGGAAAAAGCATTTTCATTTGCAGAAAGAGAGTGGGCGGGTATTTGAGTGATCCCGGAAATCTGTGTCCAGACAGCCTGTGCCCCTGTCACTGGTGCGAGTACAGGGGTGGGCAACGCCTGGCCCACGGGCCGCATCCCGCCTGGCCCGCATTTCCACCCGGCGCTAGCAGCCACATTCAGCTACCGTCCCCAAGCAGCTGCGAGGGTGGGGCCCGCGCTTGGCCCGTCTCCGCAGCACGGAAGCGGCTCAGGGGCAGCCCCTCTCAGGGCCGGCCTGAGGCCAATTCGGCCGAATCGGGCCCTGTGCCCCTGAACACGGAAGTGCCGACGAGTTACTATTCAGAGTTGGGGCCCTGCTCCAGCAATATGCGGAGCTGGGTCTCTCCCCCAGCTCTGCCTGGAACGGGCCCCGCCCGGCCCCTCCGCACGTCCTCCCACCCCGCCCCCAGAGTGTCCCCCTCGGCCCCGGACCGTCCCTGCCGTGCATGGCTCCCCCTCGCCGGCTGCTGCCGCCATGCGCAGCGTTGCAGGTGGGTGGGGAGGACGCCCGGGCGTGACGTGACGTCACGGCCCGGGATTTTAAAACTCCTCGGAGGCACGTTGCGGGGCGTGGCTGGCTCTGGGTTCGGACTCCGGGGCCTGAGTGCAGACTCCGGCCCCGCAAAGTGGAAGGCAGAAGGTAGGAAAGGGGCTCAGGCGGTGGGGGAGGGGGGAGAGGAAGGGGCTTGTACAGAGGGGGAGGGGGAAAGGGGAGAGGGAGGGGCTTGTGCGGAGGGGGGGAGGGGGAAGAAAGGGGAAGGCACCAAGGGACAGGGTGGAGGAGAGACAAATGGCAGGGGGCCAAGTGCAGACAATGAGGGAAAGGGCAGGAGGGGAGGTGTCAGTGGGAGGGGGGACAGGGTGATGGTAGGAGAGGAGAGGACAGGGGAAGGGCATTGGGGGCCGGAGGGGGAGGTGCTGGGTGAAGGCTTGAAAGAAGGGGTGGGCATGAGAAAGGTGGGGATGGAGCAAGTCATGTGTGAGGGCACAGAGGGGCAGGAGGGGAACGGGGCAGAGGGCGGTGAGGAGGTGGGCATCAGGGAAAAAGAGGGCAAAGGGGGCAGGGGCAGTGAGGGAAGGGGGAGGCACCAGGAGGGTGCAGGGCTAAGGGAAGGTGCAGGTGCCAGGGGATTCTGGGGTGAAGCAGAAGGGCAGACACCTGCAGGGGAGGGACCAGCACCAGAGGAGAGAGGCAGGGCAGGTGTGTAGAGGGAGGTGTTAGAAGAGGGGATGAGGAGGGGTAGCTCACATGATCAGAGTGGGGCTACTGGAGGAGTGGGCACAGGGGGAAGAGAAGGGCTGGTGGAGGGGGGGCAGGTTGCAGGAGGGCTGAGGGCAGTGAGAAGGGCAGGAGTCAGGACAGCAGAGGAGGGTGAGGGGTTGGGGGGCAGCAGGCACCAGGGGAGATGATGGAGCAAGGAGAGGAGACATGGCAGCAGAGAGAAAAGGTAAAGGTTTATAAAATATTTATTAATAACTTGGTATGCTGCCCACGGCCAGTTTGTTTGCGCCCCGCGGTGCAGTTTGGGTTTATGTGGGGATCAACATGTGGCTGGCGAGTGGGAGCCAAAACAAAAAAGTAGTCAGTGTAACGATCTTCTGTTGATATGTGTTTTAGGAGCTAAATTCTTGGACTGTCATTGCTCATGAAAAGTGCTGTCACATGGGTAGAAATCGGGTAAATGTTGCATTTTATTAATATCAGCAGAACTGACTTAAATGGGGCCTGTGTGTTGTGTAGTCTTGCCTTAATCTTTGTATTCATGCCTGTCAGTGTGAGAGAAGCTATTTCTATATATTTGCTTGCATATGCAACCACACTTAAGTTGAGGCCCTCAGCATGTTCTGTAAGTATCAGTGTGGCCCCTGGGGCTTTCAAAGTTGAGTTGCCCTAGCTCATCCCTGACAGGTGTCTGTCTAACCTGGTCTTTGCGGAATCTCCATCACTGGAGATATTTATCTCCCTAGGCAACTTATTCCAGTGTTTAACCACCCTGACAGGCAGGAAGTTTTTCCTACTGTCCAACCTCAACCTCCCTTGCTGCAATTTAAGCCCATTGCTTCTCATCCTAACCTCAGAGGCCAAGCAGAACAATTTTTCTTCCTCCTCCTTATGATACTCTTTTAGATACTTGAAAGCTGCTCTCATGTCCCTTTTCGGTCTTCTCTTTTCCAAGGTAAACAAGGCCAATTTCTTCAGCCTTGCCTCATACCTCATGTTCTCTAGACCTTTCCTCATTTGTGTTGATCTTCTCTGGACTTTCTCCAGTTTCTCCATGTTTCCTGAAATGTGGCACCCAGAACTGGACATGATACTCCAGCTGGGGCCTAATGTAGATGGCTCATTCCCTGCCTAGGGGACGTGAGACTGGGCGGGTTAATTTCCAATCCTCCTGTTTATTCTTTTCCTAAGCCAGGAGGGCACAGTAGTTCTGATGAGGGCTCTGCAGGAAGGCAGTCCGCACTGCCCCCTGCCTGAAACCTTGTGCAGGTGTTAAACAGCTGTCCAGCCCACCCTAGAGGTGACTGCATTTCAGCATGCCTGAAGCAACACTGAACCAGCAATGGACAGGAGAATGGCTCCCGGGCATGGCTTGCTCATGACTGCTTCAGTCCCACTGATGGGCCTCAGCCTCATTCCTTCCACTCCCCCGCTTTGCAATGGGGCTGTAGACTCTGGGGGAGAGGGGTGGAGGCAGGCAGAGGTGTCTCCCTGCAGCAGATGTAGACACGTCTCTGTATTAATCATTCTCTCATTGAAGTTTTTAGCTTTGTAGTGAGTCCTTTTACATGGAAACTTTGTATTACGTCTTGGTAGAATAGTCCCTAGGACAAGTGAGGCAGAGACTGTTGCTGTGGGTGAATGAGGTGGGAATGGATAAGGCGGAAGGTGAGTACCTCTGGGCAGTTGCAAAGGTTGAAGAGGGGATGGAAGCCCGATCCAAAATCAATGAGCCCTGGGAAGTGGGCCCATTGAAAAGAAACTGGACCTGTGGATGCCTTGGGGGTCAGCAGCAAGGGCCTGCTTTGGGAAGCCCCCTCTTTGGAGGTGAATGTGGCAGCACTGAGACACCACCCAGAAGCCGGCACCACAGACACTAACTGCAGATTCATGGGACGGCTCTCACAGATCTTGCACGTGCATAAGATGATAGATCTGCAGGAGGGGGGGCAGTGGTGTAGGGAGGGGGCCGGAGGGGGCAGTTGCCCCTTGGAGAAAAATAATATAAAATTTAGTTAAAAATAGATGTCACACGTTTTTAAAAGGAATACCATATCTCCTGCCTTTTGTCTATTTTTGTCTCTTTAGGCCCCCAGTTAAAATTTTCAAAAGCACTTGAGTGACTAAAGTTATTTTTGAAAATTGGACTTGGAAATCTAAGCTCAGATTTTCAAAGGTAATTAAGCTCCTAAAGAGACAGTTGCCAACTCGGATCTTCAAAGATATCTATCTGATCTTTACACACCTTTGAAAAACTGGTCATAAGTGTCCTAGTCAGTTCTGAACGTGAGATGTAGGAGCCCAGTCCTAATTCCTTCAGGCTTTTTTTTTTAAATTTGAACATTTATCTACACTAATTCCCCTCCTTTCTCTTTCACTGTCCAATAAATGCATGGATCAAAATTATAGGTGCTTTGTGAATATGCTGACTTGAGAGTGGAAAGATTTCATATTGTCATGTATGATTCCTGGTAACCCATCTCAAATATGAAAAACTAGGTTGATACCTGTTCATATCAGGAGCTGTTGAATTCAGTTCACCATTTGCAGTATCTCATTAGGATGTTTAGTGGAGAAGATATTGTTTTTTTTATTTATACTGTAGGCAAAGCATGGGCTCACAAGAATTCCTCCATTGTTTTACCATGAGTCTCAAAACATTTGGGCTATGTCTACACTCGCGGTTTCTTGCGCAAGTACGGCCGTTCTTGCGCAAGAATCTGCAGAGCGTCCACACTGCCTGCCCGCTCTTGCACAAGGAAATTTACAGTACAGCGTGGTCAGAGAGGGCTCCTTGTGCAAGAGCTATGCTCTTTTTTAACAGGTGTAAGCCCTCTTGCGCAGGAGCTCTTGCGCAAGAGGGCAGTGTGGACGCTTGGCAGGGGTTTCTTGCGCAAGAAAGCCCTATGGCTAAAATGGCCATCGGAGCTTTCTTGCGCAAGAGAGCATCCACACTGCCATGGGAGCTCTTGCGCAAAAGCACAGCGCACACATGGCAGTGTGGACGTTTTCTTGCACAAGACTTCTTGCACAAGAATCCTTGCGCAAGATGTTCTTGCGCACGAAGCCGCTAGTGTAGACATAGCCTTGGTGTTTTTCTAAAGGCCTGGAGTCAATTGATTATGTAGGAATCTCAGCTTTCATTTAAAAAAGTTCTCTGTACTTCTGGGCCTTACAGCTAAGGAGGAAAGCTTTAAAACATGAACCCTAAATACTGAAGAAACAAAAGGCTAATAAAAATCCAACATGTTTTATTTTTAAAATATCTTATGATTTGTAGACCATTCTCATAACTTTGTGTAGGCGTTCCTTGTGATTTTTGGGTTGGCAATACTGCTCTTTGATTGGTGAATTTAGGGAGGTCTCTCCCTTCAGTTTCCCTTTCCACCCTCCTTTTTTGTCACAGGTCATCAGACAATCATAGAGACAATGGAGAGTAGGGTGAGTCCATGACTATGGTTAATGACTGGTCAGGGTGACTAACTATTATCAGCCAGTGGTCTGAATGAGCTATCTACTGCCATCTGTTAATCAACTGTAGGAAAAGGCTTCATGAGCAGACCTTATTTATATAGACATACCTACTTTGCCACAGAGATCAGTAGACACACTTGCTGTGTCCAGGTGCTCAATTTTGGCTCTTTTGGGTCGAAATTTACTTAAGACTTGGAGCTGGGAGAATGAAATGTTGTAATCCATATTGTATGATTAAAAGGTAAAAGACCTGAACTTAATATGACCCGGCTTAGGGTCTACCATAACTTGAACACTAAGCAGAGGATAGTGAGTCACATCTAACTGAAAGTCACAGAAGATGGAAACAGGTTTTATTTCTGGTGGTGGAGAGTCTATTTGGGAGTCCTCCATTATATCTGACACTTTACATCCTGGCTGCGTCTAGACTGGCCACTTGAATTTGTGCAAGAACACTGACGATCTAATGTATGATCGTCAGTGTTCTTGTGCAAATACAATGACTCTCCCGTTCGGGGAGAAAGCCCTCTTGCGCAAATGCTTTTGCGCAAGAGGGCCAGTGTAGACAGCTGAGAACCATTTTGCGCAAAAAAGCCCTGATGGCGAAAGTGGCGATCGGGGCTTTCTTGCGCAAAACCGCGTCTAGATTGGCCAGGGACGCTTTTCTGCAAAAAGTGCTTTTGCGCAAAAGCGTCCGTGCCAATCTAGAGGCTCTTTTCCGCAAATGCTTTTAACTGAAAAACTTTTCCGTTAAAAGCATTTGCGGAAAATCATGCCAGTCTAGACGTAGCCCCCGTTTAAAGGCAGAGCTGACTAGAATCAGTTGAGAGTCCTTGTCTTGTCTCAGTGATCGCTTGAGCGAAAATCATTGATAAAATCCTGCAGACTGACCTTGGGCTCAGCATGCAGGCGGTGTGTTGAAGGCAGCGGCGGGGAGGTAGCCTGTTACCGCGTGGAAGCGGGGGTGCTGAAATCGCTCAGGACTGGACTGTGACCCCAGAAGTGACACTTCTTCACGGAGACTCCATTGTCGCTATTTAGAAAGTGAAGCAGCGCAACGGAAACTGCAACGCTCTCTGGAAACTGTTTAAAAATCAAACGGTCAGCGGCCCTGCAAAGCCGGGCCAGGCCGCCAGTGGCAGCACGGGAGCGGCGCCGAGGCAGCGGCAGCGGCAACGGCAACGGCAACGGCAACGCTTCGCGCGCGCGGCCTCTCTCTGACAGCGCTAGCTGGCTCGCTACGCGTTTGCCTCAGAGGGGCGGGGAGCGCGCGAGCCAGGCTGAGGCGCCGCCGGCGGGCGGGTAACGCGGCTGCGCGCTGAGGGCGGAGGCGGAGACACAGGCACAGACTTTGCGCCTCCTAGCGGCGCAGCATCTAACTAGGAGCCATACGGCTTCTTACCGTTGATATGTAAATTAGCCGCTCGGTGCGTCAGGGGCACTGCTTCCGGAACGGGAACGTGCCCCTCCCCTCGCCTCGCCCCGCCCCTTCCGCGCCGGCGGCGCCACAGGGAGCCGGCCGAACGCCCAGGCAGGGTAGCGCCACAGCGCACGCTCAGGGCTAGGAGAGCCGCCCGGGCGGAGGGTAGGGCGCATGCGTCCGCCAGGCCGGATATCCGCCGCAGGGGGTGGGCGGTGCTGCGCGCACGAATATGGCGACCGAGTTGGAGGGCGGCGGGGGTTCGATGCCGGATGTCGGGGCCCAGCGGGCGGAGCTGGGGCCGCTGCTGGGCATGGCGCTGCGGCCGGGCGAGTCTTGGTGAGGGGGGGGGCGAGCCTGGGGCGGGGGGAGCGAGCCTGGGGCCCGGGGGGGGGGAGCGAGCCCTGGGCCAGGAGGGCTGAGTGGCACTGCTGGTGCTTCCAGGCCTCTGGCATGTGGCTCTGTATCCTGCTGTAAGAGTGGAGCCAGTGGCTGAGTAAGGCGGATCTCCGCTCCTGGCTGACATCCTGTGCTTCTGGCCTTGGCTTTGCCTGCTTCGGGGCTGAGTCACCAGTGCTGGAGCCTCAGAAAAATGGGTTGCAGGGCAGGTTTCTGTCCACCTGAAGTGTGCCAATTCAGCTGTTCAGTACCTCATAAAACTTAGGGGTTTTCTACCCTTAAAACATTGTGGTGGTCCAGCTGCTCTGCTGTAGTGCTTCAGTGTAGACATGCTACCCATGCTTTTGAGGGGGATTTTTTTGTGCAGAGGGCCATTGGTTGCTGCTGCCTCAGCTGTGATTCTGTCAGCCTAGGTCTTCGTGATTTCACTGGAGTCTCTGCTGCTGTTGCCTTTTGTACTGTCTTTTCATGGCACATCATGTCTTTTCTCCTCAACAGGTCAAAGATCAGCTCCCTTTAGATCAATTTATCTGTGATTTCAGCTCTATTAATTATAGAGCAGAAACAAGTACTCTAAACTGAGTCTAATGAGCTCTGTTTTTAATAGGTGGAGTAATTTAAATCTTTGATTTAAATCACAATTTAAATCACACACAAATAATTGATTTAACTGAGGGATGTTAAGTTTAACCAGCTAACTGAATAAATGGGGGTGGGTGGCCCCTCCCCTACTGCAGCTTCCAGACCTGTGTGATGCTGCCAACTCCCAGCCTGTTAAAAGTTATGCTTACTGTGTGTGTAACTGGTTAACCGGTTACCTTCCACATCCCTAATTTAAATCATTTCCCACTCTTACTATTTCACTTTTCTTCAGTGGTGCAAATCTGACCACTAAAACATTATTTTACAGCTCATTACAGCATTTTACAACACCTAATGTGATATTTTGTCAAATTTTTTTAGGTAAATTAATAAAAATCAAGTTAGGAAATAGTACGTAGTACTAATTATTTGTGTCAAGCTGCAGATGTAGCCAGCAGTACATTAGGAATGGTAAGAATTAAATCACACACAAACTAGCGCTTATGTTTCATTAAACTGCACCTTAAATGTTACATAAATGTTTCACATTTCCAATTGCAGCAGTCTCCTGAGTTGCTGGCTGATGATTGTTCTTACTTTTTTCTTTTTTTTTTTAATTCAAAAAGTTTAACTCTATCAGACAAGTCCTCAGAACACTGAATGTATGGTGTCCTTAACTTCTACCACTAGCTCTCATTTCTCCCCCTCCCCCCCCCCACCCCCACCCCCACCCACGGTCATTTTGATGCAGGTCTGATTCCAAATTACCAAAGAAGCTAAGGCTGTACTTAGAGTGCACTTAATTTTGGAGTAAGCCCCCACTGAAAACAAGTATAAGATGGGGTTCTTTTGGGAAAGCTGAGTAATGCTGAAAGAAAATAGGGAATAGACGTATGGCATCACTATTATGGTCTGTGGGACCATGATGTTCCAAGATAAGAGGCATGTGTATGTAATATAAAATAAGAAAATAACAGTTGCAGTTGGCAACTCTAGGCTTACTGCAGCTTTCTGTATTGTATACTTGGGTATTAGCTTATCTAATCCTTACGGCTTGTTTAATTAGTTAACTAGGTTTAGAAACTTACTTTTTTTCTAGCAACATCCAACACAGCAAACAGTTTGGGAATTTACTTGTTAAATCATGTTTCTACTAAAAGGCATAAAAAGAATCTTGAAGAATGATGCATTGGAAAGTTGATCCACAATCTTCTTCAGGCACATCCCAATCTTCATTCACATCATTTTCTCCCAATAAGCAGTTTTTTTATGATGTTTAATTTCTTGCAGGTGCATTTTCTTTTTGCACTGCTTACACTTGACATGTTTCTTCAAAATATTCCTAGGTGGGATCTCTCTTACACCCAGAAGCCATTGCAGTTTTTCTGTGGCAAAAGTGTTGGGGAACATAGGAAGCTGTGTGTGTGCTGAATAATGTCATCCCTTTTTCTTTCCAGTCCACTTCCTTGTTTCTATTCTGCCTCAGTCCTTACCTATATATTCCGCCTCTCTTTACACAATGTCTTATCTAACTTTGCCATGCTTGGCCCAGATCCATCACCACATAAACACAGAACAAAAAAATCCCATCCAGCCGCTGTCTGCGCACATGTCAGTCTGCTGAGAAACAGAAACTGAGAGCCCAGAACTTTCAAGAAGCAAGAGCTGGTTGTTGGGCTCAACAGACTAGAGCCATTAATTCATTGTTAAGAGACTGCCAGTGTAGGTGCAGTATATCTGTGATAAAATGTAATTAACTTATTTTTAAATAAAGAATTTAGTATTTTATTGATTTTAAAAATTAAACAAAAACGGATTTTTAAAAAATTATTGATTTTTTTTTTTTTTTTAATTTTTAAATCCACCCTGATCTTTAAACACCAGAGGGGATGGTCAAATGGTAAATCTCCTGTTAAAGAAAGGCCATGCCACCAAGTAACTGTGCCCCCCTGCCTTTTTACTTGGGTGTGGCGTTGTACCCTGCTTAGTGAGCAGAGTTGGTGGCTACGTCTAGACTGGCATGATTTTCCACACATGCTTTTAATGGAAAAGTTTTTCCGTTAAAAGCATTTGCGGAAAAGAGCGTCTAGATTGGCACGGATGCTTTTCTGCAAAAGCACTTTTTGCGGAAAAGCGTCCGTGCCAATCTAGACGGGCTTTTGCACAAGAAAGCTCCGATCGCCATTTTAGCCATCGGGGCTTTTTTGCGCAAAACAATTCTGGGTTGTCTACACTGGCCCTCTTGCGCAAAAGCATTTGCGCAAGAGGGCTTTTTCCCGAACGGGAGTGTCATAGTATTTGCGCAAGAACACTGACGATCATACATTAGATTGTCAGTGTTCTTGCGCAAATTCAAGCGGCCAGTCTAGACAGCTGGCAAGTTTTTCCGGAAAAGTGGCTGATTTTCCGGAAAAACTGGCCAGTCTAGACACAGCCTGTATTAGGATGACCCCTTCAGTCAGGGCGTGCTCTGCTGCCCTTTATTCATACAGTAGTAATATTTCATTACTGCTGCATTCAATAGTGAAGTGAAAATAGCTCCCTTAGGAAAGCTTGAAATATTCACCTGGTGTGTGTATGGGGGTGGAAATGTTCCGGGGCAGGGGGAAGAAAGGGGGAAGAAAACAAGAAACAGAATAGTAACAGATGCAACAAGGGAGTTCATTGTCTGAATGGAAAAAAATGCTGTTGCTATCCTTCTGTATGGGAAGTTCAAACCGTCTTATACTTTGCTGTATTTGTTTTTAGTTCTTTACCTGTATTTTCAGCTTCAGTTTTTTAAGAATGTATCTGCTTTTTGTTTCCATTTGAATGTTTCATCTTATTCTTATTTATTGTATAAAGCACTGAAAGTATGGGAAGCACTTTTCAGACAAATATGATGTATCTGATCTGAAAAGTGGGTCTTTTCCCCTGCTTTCACATTTGAGGCCCAATATTGATTTCAGTAGGATTTTGGGTGTGCTGGAAAAAGCATGTTTTGGACTTTTGATCCAGAGCACAAAGACGAAACCACAGTTGTTTACCAAAGCTTGGACCACTCAAAGCCCGTGGTGGTGTTCAACAACAGAAATCATTGGTTTCTCTTTAATCTATCTCATCCCGTGGATCAAAGTATACAGATGTTAAGGAAGAGAAAGGGGAACCATAACAAATGGTACATGAATTAAAGATGATCTATTTACAAGGCACTCCATGAAATAACACCTTTTTATCAGTGATTCTTTAAGTGATGTATACTCGCAGGGTGTTATTACTATCAAAGTTTCTCTGAGAAACTACAGCAAAAAGAGGTTAGGACCTGAATGTTCAGAATTGCCTGCTCATCAGGACTTCCTTGATTTTTTGGGTGGCCTGCTTACTGGGGCTGGGCATCAGAGACTCCCGCTGAAGTCAGTTGGAAATACGAGTCTTCAGCATGTCCAAAACCAGGCAATAGGTGACCTAAGATGGCCAACAAAATCAGGCTTTCCCTCGTTCATGTACGTTTTGGAAATATTTGCCTATAATGGTTTTCCCAAGATTGCACAGTGAGTCAGGGCTGGGAACAGCACTCTGATACAACTATTTAGTTAGTTGCCTAGTTGTCACTAGGGCAGGCTGCTGTTCAGGAGTTGAAAGGGCTCGCGCCTCCCCGACAGCAGCTGCGAGCCCTTTCAGTTCCTGCTATTTAAAGGGCTCGCAGCTCTGGCCGCATGTTAGCACGTTGCTTAGAAGCTGGGGACCCGCGAGCCCTTTCAACTGCTGTTTAAAGGGCTCATGTCTTCCCTGGGGCTGTTGCCTGCCAGCCACGGGGAAGGCATGAGCAGTTGAAAGGGCTCGCACAACTCTGGCTCCTAGGCAACGCGCTAAGGGTTGGGGCCCGGAACAGACGCATGGGCTGGATGTGGCCTGCTGAGTGGCTTCTGCCCACTCCTGATCTAGCCAGTACCTGCCACTGTGAGGGCACTGAGACAAGCTGCGGCTGTGGTAGGTACGGGCTGGGCGCAAGGCAGAGTGGGACCTGGCCAGCATGCAGCACTATACAGGGCAGGGTAAGAGGTCTGGTCAGCATTAGGGACATATTCTATGTTGTTGACGGGCCTCCCAGTCATGAACATTATCTGCTACCCTACACAAGTGGGTTGCCTTAGTCTAGACTGGCCTCTGCTCTGGTGCTCTCTTGCGCCTGCACCAGCTAGTCCTCTTCTACTGTGTCACACCCACTGGTATGTTCTGGCAGGTACAAGCTGAAAGCTACTCACACATCTCATTGTTGAAACTTTTCCCCAGGTATTTGATTGACAGTCGGTGGTTCAAACAGTGGAAGAAGTATGTGGGTTTTGACAGCTGGGACATGTACAACGTGGGCGAGCCTAACCTGTTTCCTGGACCCATTGATAACTCTGGACTCTTTGCAGGTAAAGTGCGTGCAGTTAAGGTGCACTGAATATCTGGGTTTGTGCCTGGTGGCGAAGGAGAATCCAGGAGCTTTTAGCAGTTTCTATAAGTGTGCCCTTCAGCTCTTGCAGATCTTTTCAGTCCAATGATGTGATTCAGCTTCTCTTCTCATTCCCTGCACTTACAGAAACAAAATCCACTAACCTTTCTGAGGGGCACAGTCAGTGTTCCCTATAACATTTTCTATCCTTGGGCAGGTTGAAATTTCCTATGTGCAACACCAATATTGAGGTAGTGTGTGGATGTGTACCTCCAATACAAACCAAACAAACACAGACACATATATAAATACATATTTTAAGCAGTCCATGTGTGTAGAAGAAAATGTATTAAAACAAGGGGTAGTTAACAGGGAGCAATGCTTACAATATTTAATATGAAATCAAATAAAATTAACACTATCCTTGGAATACATGTATCCTCCTTTCTAGCAACTCAAGCTAGTAAGCCAAAACACACATCTACACAGAGCTCAGTTTTAAGATGCTAAACAAATCTGAGTCAACTAGAAATAATATTTGCAAAGAGAGCATGACTAGTACGATATTTACTGACAGTGGAAAGGAGAGTAAAAGATATTCACTAAGGCTTATACAGTTTCTCTGGGGAATGTTTAAGATCCATTCTGGAAAAACAGAAAAGTTCTCCTGGTTTGAAACTTTCACCTGGTATGTGTCACCAACTCAAAGATTCAGAGGGGTAGCCATGTTAGTCTGTAACTGAAAAAGCAACAAATGGTCTGGCAGCATCGTAGAGACTAACAAAACGCAAAGAGTAAAAGCCCCATAACGAATTTAACACATGGCTTTGGGGTTTGTAGACTGATGCAGGTTTCTGAGGTTGCAAATAAGGTTTCATCCTACAAAACAACTAGCATCACACCTAGTACTTGCTACTTCTGACTCATAAGAGCCAGAACTCTACCTCATAGCAAAGATCTGGCTTTAATGCAATACAGTATACTATGTATTAATTAGTAACACAGGATTTAAAAAAAATCATTAAGATTTCCCCCCTCCCCCCCCGACAGAGAGGACTGCAGCAAGTGAGCCAGGGAGACCCCCAACCCCCCCCTTACACTCACACTCACACACACTCTGCCACCTCACTGCATAGATGCCAGCCCCCACCTACTCCTGTGCAATCTGCTTCCCCTAGCCCAGGTGGGGGCTGGAATAAAATCCTGCTTCTCAAACTGGCAGTCACCAGCAGTCTGTCCTGTCCTAACTCCCAACTAAAGCACAAATTATCCACACCTCCCGCGTCTCTCAGCACAAACTCCCTCCCCCTCGCCTCCACTTCACCCCAATGCTAGCACCTACCCACCCACCTCCTTTTTCCCCACCTACCCCATGCAGTCAGCCCCTTTTCTCCTCTTTCCAGGAGGCTTGAGTGCTGAGTTTCTGCCTCTCTCTCCTCACACAGATGGGACTCTCCAAAGTCCTCTCCCATTTGACTCCCCCTCAGCCAATTACTCATTCCTCTTCCTCCCTCTCTCCCCAGCCACTTATTCTCTCCTTATCTTCCTTCTTTACCTGCTCTGGGAGCTGCTCAGTTTTAAGCACTGAGCAGCTCCTTTAGCTGCTTCCTTAGTGAGACGATGCCCCACCCCCTGCTGGTCAGCTGAGCTCCCTGCTTGCGCGGGAGCTTTGAACATCTGAGTGGCGCTCAGAAAGCAGCTGTGCGGTCACATGGCTTACAGGGAACTTGGGGCCCAGCATATTGTCCAGAAGGAGCATGAAATATCAATAATGGGTTTGACCACACTGCACTCTAATCGTGATGTCGAAATAGGATTTCAGGTTGAGCGCAAGTGAGAGAAGAAAGGCTGAATAACTTTGTTTCCAGCCTTCTCAAAATCTTTATCAACTGTTTCTTTACATTCTAGCCTGCAGCTATTTCCTTTCCTCTCACACAGTGACATGAAATTCTGTCAGTGTCTGGAGACAGTCAGATTCACTGTAAACACAAACTGAAATAGAAAACTTTCAAAAGCGGAAATGTGTGTGTGCAATTTGAATTTTGATAGAGGATCAGTCAGAATGATCTCCAAGCCTGGTATAGAATTCTGAAAACTCCAGGAAGTTTTCTTTTCAGACTTAGTTTGGGAAAATGAAGAAAATATGCTATCAAGTTCTGTGTTCCCTAATACCAGATCCAGATTAGTGTGTCTGGTGTAGGTGATTAGGGGCTTTTGAATTCTGGCTGATCTTTGGACAAGTGATACAGTTCGCTTGTTATACTCTTGTTCCTGTGATGTTACAAGTACTTGACACCACAGCATATAATGTAAAATGTCCTACTTTGGAGCCACTCTTAATGTTGCTTTATCAATTGACTGGCATGTAGATTGCTGTGGCAGGCAGCCTCCCAGTCATTAGCAAGATACACCTGGGCTCCACTGGCCTAGGAAAGTCCCTTGATTCTCCTGTGTGTTAGCCTCATTGCTATTCCATGAAGAGTTGGTGCACTATCTCATCCTCCAAGGGACTGTAAGTTTGGAATTCTCTCTCCCTTCAAGTTCCCTGGTGGATCCTTCTGGGTGAAGCTCAATTCTAAACTTCTGAGAGTTGGTTTTAAGTGTGAAGTATGATGTGACTCACAAACCAGTTCTCCTGGATTTGTCTTGGGGACTTACAGCAGTGCAAGAAGTTACTGAAGTGCTCAAAGAAATGAAAATAATGAAAATTAATTAGAATATTCAGCTGCAAACTAGTGCTAACACTGCTTCAGTTTTGCAATGCCTGCTTGGTTGTCTGTAGATGTAATTGATGAAGCGAGTTTTACCAATGAAAGTGAAAGCTTGTGGTGCTATATATTTTGTTAGCCTCTAAGGTGCCGCAGGGCTCCTCGTTGTAGTTGTAGAGTATGAATAATTTTCGTGGTCGTGCAAATTGTAATTTTTTGCCTTACCGTTACATTAAGTTTTTATGGCAAAAAAGGTTTTTCTTCAGCACACAGATACTGCCTTCTCCGCATTTACTTCCAGAACATGGGACTTGAAAATAAAGGCTAATCAAAAGCTTGCCTCTGTGTGTATATTGGCTCAGTTTTTGTGCTAGAAACATTCCACCTGTGCTCCTGTAGCAAGTTATCTGTTCCCTGCTCTTTCTGGGGTCCTGGTGAGCAGGGAATGGCTGAGCAGCAGGGCATGTATAGTTTGCCAGTGCACCTCTTGATGTAAGCACAGACCCTCCAAAGCCTTTAGCAGTCCCCCCATATTAACAGGATAAACCCCATTATTAGCCAACATCCAAGGGGTTAAGAACAGTTTGATTTGCCTGTCTTGGCTATCTTACCTTGTAGCATGTATGGAATACATTTAAAACATGAGCAACAACTAGTTTCTCCCACTTCTCAAATCTCACTCTTTTTCTTCCTCCTTTTTTAGACCCTGAAATACAACTCTTAAAAGAACATCTCATTGATGAGCTGGATTATGTGTTGGTTCCCACTGAAGCCTGGAATAAGCTAGTGAGCTGGTATGGCTGTGTAGATGGGCAGCAGCCTATCTTAAGAAAAGTAAGTGTACATGAATCTGTGACTCTTCTTCCATAAGCTGCCAGGCAGTTTAGCCACCTTCCTACTCTCAGATAATGAGGGTTTGTGGGAAACCATCTATCTACATGTGTCAGATTTGTGGTGCTAGTGAGAGTTAATTCAGCATGTGAAGTTACTCTCCAGTAGTATCTGGATGGAAGGTAACCCAGCATGTAGATTTGTGTGGGCCTGGCCACGGATATGGCAGACATTAATCCCACTGTCACACAGAGCTTTATGTGGACACAAGCATCTGTATCTGTAAAATGAGACACGGACATCCACATCTACATCCATGGATGTAAAGTGGATATCTGCAGACTTGCATGGTTCTAGATACAAAATTTGCATCCGCAGAAGTGAGCCATGGATAGCTGCATCCATATCTGTGGCTGCCGATACCCATGGATACCTGCGGTTTTGCAGAGCTCTAATGATGGGTTGGAACAGTGATTCCCAACCTTTTTTTTTTTTATACTGTGGATTGGCAAACCCATTCACAAACTTTTGGAGCACTAGCATTTTATTTGCATATTCATTATGCAAATACTGAATATACAAATTTTCAAAGAAAATGTTACCAGTCCACCTCTAGCAGTCTTCCACCCCACCCCCTTCAGCTGCCTGCAGGGCTTTGGCCAGGATTCAGCCCGGCAGCCGGGGAGCAGTGGCTCCAGCAGTGTTGGGGAGGCTCTGGCTTGGAGCAGTCTCTGCGCCCCCCATCCCCCCCCGATGCGGGGCCCTGACCCACCATTACTTTTTTCCTCTGTCTTCCTGATGCTGTGGACATGCAGCTGCCCCTCTTTGCCCTGACAGCAGCTTCGCCACACCACCAGCCATCCCTGCTCGAAGCTCCTCATTCCTTCGTCTTCAGCAGGGATGTCGATGTCCCAGTTCTTGGGAGTTTTGTTACTGCAGACACGGAGGAGCCGTTTTCTGGTTTGTTTCATTTATTCCAGGCGCTTTGGGCACTGAACCAACAGTCCTCCTTGCTTCATTCTGTGCGCCTCTGTGATGCACTTAACAAACAAATGGGGCAGCGCTGCCTCCACTCTCGTCTCGCCACGGAGGAAGCTGTGGCTGCTCCGAGACCTGACCGCAGCGAACTGGCGGGAATCACGGCAGCGATTGTCACTCCCCTCAAAGGAGTGACGCCGCTGCCCAGCTGCCGAGCAGGGAAGCCCGGAGCAAGGTGGGGCCGAGGCCAAGACTGTGCAGCGCGCGTGTTGAGAGAGCCCACGCGACAGCTGGGTGGGGGCTCCGCTTCAATGGCGTCACGTGCCGCTCTTTTTGTTTGGGCCATGCGTGGGGGAGGTAGGGGCTCCCCAGGGCCCAGGCTTCCTTGCAGGTGCACTGGAGGGAGGGAGAAGAAGCTACAACCAGACCTGCCTTGTAGCTCGGCCACATGCTTCTACTCAGCCCCGCCCCTCAGAGCCACACAAACAGTTGGCTTCAGCTGCGGCAGCTGCTGGAGCCCGGCAGCCAGCAGTTCACGGGCCGGCACCAGTCCCCGGACCAGCGGTTGGGAACTGCTGGGTTGGAATAATGGAGATCGTAAGTTCCTCAGTAGTGGCTGTTGTGGGGGGAGTGAAGAGGTTCATCCTGGATAATCTGTACCATAGTGATTGCTAGGAGAATAGCATGTTGGGCTCCATTTGCCCATGTAATGCAGAGCTAAACATGGGGCATGTCCTCAGCTTGCCAAGAACATGTGTGTGACAGCAATCTACCCTCATGCTCCAGGGCTTCAGCCTGTGACTTGCAGGGGTTACAAAGGTGTTTTTCCCCAGTGCACATTTGTAACACTCCTCCCTTCCCCAAATCATCAGTAGTTGGCCATGGCTAGCGATGCAACGTTAGTTAGGAGGGACTGGTGTTCCAGATGCCTGGCTGGTGTCTTGCTCACATGCTTGGGGCAAACTGATGCCCATAAGAATGGCCATACTGGGTCAGATCAAAAGTCCATCTAGCCCAGTGTCCTGTCTGCTGACAGTGGCCAATGCCAGGTGCCCCAAAGGGAGGGATCACAACAGGTAATCTTCACGTGATCCCTCCCCTATCTCCCACTTCCAGAGAAACAGAGGCTAGGGAGAACCATTCCTACCCATCCTGGCTAATACCCATTGATGGAGCTAACCTCCATGAATCTGTCTAGCTCTTTTTTGAACCCTGTTAAAGTTCTAGCCTTCACTGCATCCTCTGGCAAGGAGTTCCACAGATTGACTCTGTGCTAAATGAAGAAAAACTTCCTTTTGTTTGTTTTAAATGTGATGCCTATTAATTCATTTGGTGACCCCTAGTTCTTATATTGTGTGACTAAGTAAATAACTTTTCCTTATTCACTTTTTCCATACCAGTCATGATTTTATAGACCTCTATCATACCCCCCTTAGTCTCCTCTTTTCTAAGCTGAAAAGTCCAAATCTTTTTAATCTCTCTTCATATGAGACCCGTTCCAAACCCCTAATAATTTTTATTGCCCTTTTCTGAACCTTTTCTAATGCTAGTATATCTTTTTTGAGATGAGGCGACCACATCTGTACTCAGTATTCAAGATGTGGGTGTACCATGGTTTTATATAGAAGCATTAAGATATTTTCTGCCTTATTCTGAATCCCTTTTTAATTATTCCTAACATTTTCAGGGGACTGAAACGTTTTCAGAGAACTATCCACAATGACTCCAAGATCTCTCTCGAGTAGTTGTGGCCAAATTCGTCCCCATCATTTTGTACATATAGTTAGGATTATGTTTTCCAATGTGCATTACTTTACATTTCTCAACATTAAATTTCATTTGCCATTTTGTTGCCCAATCCCTTAGTTCGGTGAGATCTTCTTGAAGTTCTTCCCAGTCTGCTTTGGTCTTAACTATCTTGAGCAGTTTGGTATTATCTGCCAATTTTGCCACCTCACTGTATACCCCTTTCTCTAGGTCATTTATAAATAAGTTGAATAGGATGGGTCCCAGGACAGACCCTTGGGGGACCCCACTAGTTACCTCTCTCCACTTGGAAAACTTCCCATTTATTCCTACCCTTTGTTTCCTGTCTTTTAACCAGTTACCAAGTCACAAAAGGACCTTCCCTCTTATCCCATGACAACTTACTTTACTTAAGAGCCTTTGGAGAGGGACCTTGTCAAATGCTTTCTGGAAATCTAAGTATACTATATCCACTGCATCCCCCCCTTGTCCACATGTTTGCTGACCCCCTCAAATAACTTTAGCAGATTAGTAAGGCATGATTTCCCTTTACAGAAACTATGTTGACTTTCCCCTAACAAATTATATTCATCCATGTATCTGATAATTTTATTCTGTACTATAGTTTCAACTAATTTGCCTGGTACTGATATTAGACTTACCAGCCTGTAATTGCCAGGATCACCTCTAGAGCCCTCTTTAAATATTGGTGTCACGTTAGCAATCTTCCAGTCATTAGGTACAGAAGTTGATTTAAAGGATAGGTTAAAAACCACAGTTAATAATTCTGCAATTTCCCATTTGAGTTTTCAGAATTCTTGGGCGAATGCCATCCGGACCCGGTGACTTGTTACTGTTAAGTTTATAAATTTGTTCCCAAAGCTCTTTTAATGACACCTCAATCTGGGACAATTCCTCAGATTTGTCCCCTAAAAAGAATGGCTCAGGTTTGGGAATCTCCCCAATATCCTCAGCCGTGAAGACCAAAGCAAAGAATTCATTTAGCTTCTCCTCAATGACTATCATCTTTGAGTGCTCCTTTAGCATCTCGATCGTCCAAGGGCCCCACCGGTGGTTTAGCCAGCTTTCTGCTTCTGATGTACTTAAAAAAACCTTTTACTATTACTTTTTGAGTTTTTGGCTAGCTATGCCTCAAACTCCTTTTTGGCTTTTCTTACTATATTTTTACACTTAATTTGACAAAGTTTATGGTCCTTTCTATATTCCTCACTAGGATTTGACTTCCACTTTTTGAAAGGTATCTTTTTATCTGTCACTGCTTCTTTTACCTGGTTGTTTAGCCACGGTGGCACGTTTTTGGTTCTCTTATTGTGTTTTTTAATTTGGGGTATACATTTAAGTTGGGCCTCTGTCATGGTGGCTTAGCAAAGTTTCCATGCAGCTTACAGAGATTTTACTTTTGTCACTCTACCTTTTAACTAATCTCCTCATTTTTGGTGTTCCCCTTTCTGAAATTAAATGCCACAGTGTTGGGCTGCTGAGGAGTTTTTCACACCACTGGGATGTTAAATTTTATTACATTATGGTCACTATTTCCAAGTGGTCCAGTTATATTTACCTCTTGGACCAGATCCTGCGCTCCTCTTAGGACCAAATCAAGAATAGCCTCTCCCCTTGTGAGTTCCAAAACCAGCTGCTCCAAGAAGCAGTCAGTTAATGTATCAAGAAATTTTATCTCTGCATCCCGTCCTGAGGTGACGGGTACCCAGTGAATATGGGGATAGTTGAAATCCCCCGCTATTATTGAGTCTTTTATTTCGATAGCCTCTCTAATCTCCCTTAGCATTTCATAATCACTATCACTGTCATGATCAGATGGTTGATAATATATCCCTATGGCTATATTCTTATTATTGGAGCATGGAATTACTATCCATTGAGATTCTATGGAACATTTTGGCTCATTTAAGATTTTTATTTCATTCGAGTCTACATTTTCTTTCACGTGTAGTGCCACTCCCCCACCAGCACGACCTGCTGTCCTCTGATATATTTTGTACCCTGGTATGACTGTGTCCCATTGATTGTCCTCATTCCACGAAGTTTCGGTGATGCCTGTTATGTCAATATCCTCCTTTAAAACTAGGCGCTCCAGTTCACCCATTTTACTATTTAGACTTCTAGCATTTACGTATAAGCACTTTAATAATTTGTCACTGTTTATCTGTCTGTCATTTCCTGATGTCAAACTTTCATTTGATTGTCTCATTTGATCTGAGCCATACTTCCATCCTCTCTTCCTGACTAGATCATAGAGCATCTCTGTGAATAGAACCTCCCCAATAGATGTGTCTGTTCGATCCATGTGCATCTCCACACCTGTCCGCTTTCTCCCAGTCCTTAGTTTAATCTGGGCATAGACCAGTTTTTAGAGTCAGGAAGGAATTGTCCCTCCGGTCAGGTTGGCTGGGACCTTGTAGGTTTTTCAGTTTGTCTCCTGCCTGGTAGGATCATCTGGACAAGTTTCACCTAATCAGATCATCTCTCTCTGAAGTCAGTGGGCTTGACAGAGGGGGATGGGTGAAGGTTAAAGACCTTATTATGGGTAGGTGGTCAGATGAGATAATTGGATGGACCCTTCTGGATCTTAATGCTAAAAATATATCCTTCCCTCCCTCCATCTGCTGCCACCATCTTCGCCTTTCTTGTTTCCCCCCAGCTGTACTTTCTCGCATTGCCCTACTTAACCCACCCCTCTAACCCACATCACATACATCATTGCCAGCCGTTACTTTGTCTTCTCTTGCCCTCTGGCTTGTGGTCCTCCCCAGGACCAGGATCTCGTCTGACACTGTTGCATGCACTCTGCTAGACGATGGCTTCTCTCACTCGGAGTCATCTTCTAAAGCCTGTTGGCAGGTTTATGGGGCTTCTCTCTTCATCCTGCCATTTCCAGCCCCTCCTTCGCTCTTCTCAGCTTTGAGTCTGAGGGTACGGCTAGACTGCGGGGGGTTTTCGGGATACCAGAGGTATCCCAAGAGAACTCCACTGTGTCCAGGGAACGTGTTTGCTCTTCTGCAAAAAAAGCGGAAGAGCAAACGTGCTCTTTCGGAAGCCCCTGTATTCCTCGTCCTATGAAGAAGAAGGCTTCCGAAAGAGGGATTTTTCCCAACATTTGGCCCAGTCTAGGTGGGCCAAATGCTGGAAAAGCCTCTTCCGACAAAAGAATCAGAAAAAGGCATGCAAAATGCGGAGCGCCTTTTGTGTACCGTTTTCTGACACACACTTGTAGTTTAGCCGTACCCTGAGTAATGAGTCCTGGCTCGCCTCTAACCCTGCTTGCTGCCTTGTTCTCTTGCTGTGGAGTCTCTGGACATCTTGTGGCTATGCTGACCCTGTCTGCTCCAGCTGCACTCCTTTTGCCATGTTGATCCAACAGATCTACTTCACTTTCCTCATGGAATCCTGCATTGCCACTTCTTCTTCACTTTTTATCCACTTCCTTCTTGGGTCTCCAAAGAAAATATCTGCAAGATTTGGAATGACCTCCTCCCAATCCAATGGGTTCCAAATTTCCATTGGGACCTCTAGCTGCTACTATAATATGAATAGTCGCTACTAAGATTCATGGGGTGCTCTGTGTACTTGTGAAACTAACACCGGCTCCACCTCTGCGACTCAGCTTCTTACGTGGAAGTAACACGGCACATGGTACATCTCTGCACAGTGATGGTCACACCTTTGAAGTGGGGTTGACAGCGGAATAGAGTAGGTTATTACACGTGCATTTTCACATTTGGAAGTACTCACCCCTCATTTTGAAACCAGTTTTTGATAGGTTTACCTACCCAAATATGTTTGACACTCCAGCCACTCTTGTGCCATCATTGATTTATTGTTTGGGGAGGGGGGAGGCGGATAGTCACGAACTTGTACTGTGTTGGAATGTAGAACTTGGAATAAAAGGAAGGATTTTGTTCCAAGGTTCTGGGAGTGGCAAATTACACTTGCACAGAGACCAAGCACAAAAGGTAAATGGTTTTGGAATTCTCTGCATGAATCATAAGAATAGCAATGGAAATTATTTTTTTGCAAATTTGACTAGTTGGTGCTACTACTCAGAGGCTCTAATTAAGTTTCAGAACTTTCCCATGAGGAATGAAGGAGTAGTCCGTGTGTTACAGATGGGACAGTGGTGACAGATAAGTTAATGCCCGACCTGTTGCGTGACCTAGATCCAGGCAAGAGCTGGGATTAAACTCATGAATTCCCGGTTCTGTTTTGGAGTCTGACCATTAGATAAACGCTCCTCTCTCTCAATTTAAAACTGTAATTCACTCCGTAAGCAGCCAGTCCGGGGTGTTGTCATCTCATTGACGTGGGGTGGTCAGTATGGTGCCTGCTTCACAGGCAGCCTTTTGTTTACAGGTGGTGGAGTACGGCCTGTTTGTGAAGCATTGCAAAGTGGAAGTTTACCTCCTGGAGCTGAAGCTGTGTGAAAACAGTGATCCCACCAATCTGTTGACCTGTTATTTCAGCAAAGCAGACTCTGTCGGTAAGTAGCAATGTGATATTTGCAGTGTCCACTCCTAGAAGGGACTTCTGAAAACACAGCATTGAATAGCAGGAGGAGCCCGTGGCCTGTCACAGCATTTGTGTGCGGGTTGGATTGCCCCTCAGCTTCTCATGCCTGTCTGCTCAGCATGGGGCTGGCTGCATGTCCTCCTCTGGCAGCTACTGGAACGTTTCTGGCAGACGTGTGTGTAAAAGTAAAGGGACATTTTTCAATTCTAAAGATGGTCACGCTACTGAATTGAGACCTATGTTTTGTGGCTGGGCATTGATATAGTGGGGATAGATGCCTTTAATGTGTCCTGTGGTCAGCTCTTTCCAGAAATACTTACGCATTTGATAAGCTTATAACGTTTTCTCCTGTAAAACAGCTACCATTGAGAAGGAGATGCGACAGCTGTTTAATATCCCCAGCGAGAAGGAAACTAGGTTATGGAGCAGATATATGAGTAACTCCTATGAACAGGTCAGCAATCTGGACAGCACTGTACAAGATGCAGGGCTCTATCATGGTCAGGTAAGAGGCTCAGAATTCACTAAGCTTAGAACTGAAATGCTCTGTAGGCTGACACTGGTTTTTCCTTTAGCAGGTCTTTTGCAATGTTTGCTGTGCTATGTGCAGGAAGAGAATCTGTAATATACCCTGCATTGGAAGCATTATTTCCATTTAATAGAAAACAAAATACATTAAACAATATTCAAAGAACATCAATTAAGAGATTTCAGGTCATTTTACAGAACATGTCAAATGAGTTTGCTTTTGCCTGCCTTGCTATCTGCCTTCCCTCTTCAGGTGCTGTTAATAGAAGTGAAGAATGAAGATGGTACGTGGCCTAGGCAGTCTCTTCCGACAAAGTAAGCATCCTCTCCATTCTTGTCTCTTTCATTGTCTTGCTCAACTGTACTTCCAGAGACAAGTTACTTGATAGAGAAGCCTGTTAAAGGCTATTTTTTGATCAATTTCTTTGAAGAGACAGGGTTAACATACCCTGGTCAACTGAATGTGGGATTAGAGGCAAGAATTCTCCAGTTCTAGTCTTGGCCCTGTTGCTGACTCTTTGGCCTTTGGCTTTAAAAAGGTGGTAGGCAATGTGAGGATTAATTAGTCCATGTCTGTACTGTGCTTAGAAAATGCCAACAACTGTCTGTGGTAAGCATTTTTTTAAGATTTAAAACATGCCTGGTGCTTCGTTAGTTGCATTTACAGTTTAAAGAGGTGCAAAGACTCAGGACATGTCTGCACTTAACAATGCTGTATGAGCACAGCTGCACTGCTTAACTGCACTAATGAAGAGACTGTGCCAATGGGAGAGAGCTCTCCAATAAGTCTGGCTAATATACCTTCCTGAGAGGCAGACATAGGGACTGACTGCCAGGGGTTAGCTTGGTGTAACTGTCGCTCAGGGATGTTGATTTTTGTGTAGTGTGGGACCAGACCTAAATGTCACTGTGCACTGCATAATGAAAATACTGTGCGGGGGTGGTAAAAAAACCCTCATGAGATGTCATGGTGTACCCGAGTATTCTGTTCTATTCTCTGTTCAGTTCTAGCCATCTCCTGTCAAAGAATTACTAGAAATGGAAAAGGTCCAGAGAAGAGCAGCCAACATGTCTGGAGTTCTGGGAGGGCTTTTGCATAAAGAGATTTAAACAAAAATCTGAGTTTAACTTAGGAGAAGAATAAGAAGGGCCTTGATACCAGTATATAGAATTATTAATGCTATGGAATGAAATTTAAAATGTATTTGCATTTTTGTGCAGTGCAAGAACAAGGCAATGTTCAGTAAAATAGGAAGCCAGCGGACTTAAAGGGAATACTTTTGTACAGAACAGGTGACTTAACTGATGGCACTTGCTGCCTTGAGATCTTATTGAGTCTAACAGTTTTTAAAAAGACTAGGACTGCAGTTTTCAAAAGCTGATTTTTAATGGGATCTGTACTTTTAACTGACTTATTCTTTTGAGTAAGAAATCCTAGATATTTATGTGAAACACGAAAACATCCCCATTTGCAGTTCAGAGATGAAAATTTTATAGGTAGAATAAATCCTCATGCTTGAAATGGTATAGATAGTATAAACTGGCTGACTTTTGCTATGGAGTACGATATTCTCACCGATAAGGGTGAAACATGATTAGCCCATGATTGTTTGTATTAGAGGTTTTATGTTTTCCTCTGAAGCTTGTTACTGTCCGCTGGAAAACAGTAAAAGACATGGGGCCAACCACTCGTCTGATTTGGTAGTAGAATTCCTGTGTTGGTATGAGAGGAGCTCATTGATCAATGAGGATCAGTTTTGACTGAAAGGAGGCAAGCAGGTTCAGGGGGTTCTAGGAAAAATCAGACCTATGTCATTGTAACCTTCTTAACAATTGATCCAAAAGGAGAACGTTCAGCCATATGACCAGTTATAGGTATGCCTTTGCATTAAGTGCTGGATACTTGATATAAGGAGCTAGCACATTTACCCAGTGTTGCTTGGGTCCCTAAGGAGGGGCTCAGAGCTGGAGATTGGGGGCATGGGGTAGGGATGTTAAAGACTAGCTGACTATCCGATAAGCAAATGCTTATCGGATAGTCAGTTAATTAGTCAATTCTTCCCCTCACCCCCTTTGCTGCCTCTGATAGAGGGAGAAAAGGGGGGTACTTCAAAGGGGTAGCACTGCACAGCTGAGCCTGGGATCAGCTGTGCGGCGTTGCCCCTTTGAAACGCCGAGGCTGATCCCTGGCCCAGTTGTGCGGCACTGCCCCTTGGCATTTCAAAGTGGCAGCACCGCACAGCTGAGCCCAGGATCAACTGTGCAGCACTGCTGTGCGTGGAGCCCAGGGTCAGATGGGGACTCCCCAGCTGATCCCAGGCTCCAGTGCAGCATTCCGCGGAACCCAGCTGGGAGTCCTCAGCTGATCCCTGGCTCCGCATGGCATTTCAAATTGGCAGTGCAGCATGGAGCCCCCGCTGGGGACTCTTGTACCTTTCAAAGCTGGCACGCTGCATGCAGCCTGGAGTCGGGGGGACTTCCCGCTGGCCCCAGGCTGCACATGGAGTTCCACAGTCCTCCTTTGAAGTGTACGTCGAGTACTCGATGGAAATTCCGTCGACTACTCGACTAGAAAATTAACCGTTACTTAACATCCTTAGTCTGGGGTGTTCAGGAGTCTGGACTGGGGAGTAAGGAGAGGCTCTGGGCAGGTGAATGTGGGTGTGTGTAGAGGGTGAGTTGTAGTAGGGCTGCTTGCTCTTCCCCTTCCTGTCCCTGTCAGGGAGCAAAGTGCACAGCTCTGCTGCCCCCTGCACTTCCCAGCCAGAGCGAGGAAGGCAGCACACTGCACTTTCCCCTCACTTCTTGATGCAGGGCAAGAGCCAGCAATGTGTCTCTACGAATCTGGGCAGAGGGAGCTTCAGCCTCCGTCCCTAAAGGGCTCCCCACAGGGAATGCTTGTTTGTAGATAGTGTGCAGAATTTAATGGAGGGATTGGAAAATACGATTTCTTTTTTTACCATGCAGGTATTTTAAATAAAGTGAGCACTGTACAGGTTCTAATTGAACTCAGTGTATTTGTAATTGTAAACCCCCTCCCCCCCCAAATATTTAAACAGTGGTGTCTGTTAATCACTGGACAGTCCTAGTTCTTTCACGTGCCAGCAGCCTGATTCCATTCTGATGTAGGTGGAGTTCATCTCTGTGCGGGCTGCCTTTTGCACAGGTGTTCTGTGGTGCCTGATAAACTTCTTCCTCCCTTCTGTGCACCATCTTCTCACTATATGTTGAGACTCTGCACTTCCTTCTGTCTTGCTGGACCTGTGCATAGAACTGGAAGCATTTCAGAGGAAGCTGTCTACCTAGCAGTCTGGATCTCTCTTCCAGGACTCTTCCTTACCTCTGCTTACATCACTGATACCAAATGTACCATAAACCACAGACTCCCTCGCAGCACTCACTGGAAGTCCATCTCCGTGTCTTACAATACCTACCACTTTGCACCCAGCAGGCAAGTCGTCATGTGCCTTTCAGAATCATCCCAATACACAATTACTTGCTAAAGCAAATAATGGATTGTTTGGGTTTGCTGGCAATAAATAGTTTTAGATTCAGCTGAAATTGTTTTTCAAAATTCTTTGAATCAAAGTACAAAAAAAGTTAAATCAAAACATTTAGTTATAGCTGTAACGACAGTTGTAGAATCAACGAGCAGTCCTGTGTCACCTCAGAGACCAACAAATAGGCTCTGAATTCTGCAAGCTGCTTGTGTGGGATACCTGCATATGCCACTTAGCCACAAAGCATGTAGTTGTGCATGCTGTACATTGCCCAATAATTTGGGTAGCACTTACCCTACTTGCTCAGCTGCTGGTCTCCTGCCTGCATAGCGAGTGGGTTTTAATGAGAGGTCTTTTGTTTTGGTGGGCTCTTGTTTATTGAGGGAAAAGGTTTTGTTATTTTAGAGGGTTCAGTTTCTTGCTGTACCAGGCTGTTTAGAGCCTGCTTCACACTCAGTCCAAACTTGCTTGTGTTTATGCCATCAGGGTCATCTTCTTGCTCTTGCCTTTCTTTTGATGCCTTAGAGCAGCAGTTCCCAACCTTTTCCAGATGGGGACCCATTTTGACAATTCAGGAAGACTTGGTGACCCAAGGCAATTCAAAAACTTGGGGGAGGCAGTGCTGTAACTAGCTATTTTTGTGCCTGAGGCAAGAATATAAAATTGTGCCCCTCCTGTTTATATATTCATAGTAGTTATTTCATAGAAAAACTGAAAATACATTAATAAAATAATAACACTTCACTTCTCTGAGTTGTGCTGGGGGAAAGACACTCATCCCCGAACCGCTCCCCCCAGCTTAAACCCCACACTCAGAGGCTGGAGGGGCAGGAGTCACACACTCAGGGGCTGGGAGTCAGGGCCTGGAGGCCACACTCTGGGGCTGGGAGTCACAATCACACTTGGGCTGGAGCGGCTGGAGGTCACACACTCGGGCTGGGAGTCTCACAGGCGTTACAAAAATATTAGAAACATAATACACATTATTCAAAAAAACAAGTAAAATGTAGTATTTTACCAGACAGTTTCACCTGAACTTAGATGAACGGGATGATTGAGCTTGTGTTTGCTTTGCTTACTGCTGTGCCCTCGGAATTGTTGTGGCGAGTGTGCGTCAAAGATCATGTTCCACGTTTAATTTATTTTGATATTTTAAATTATATGCAAATGTGAGAAGCCTGAGTCACACAAGAAAGTATTTGGAAATGGAAGTAAAATTCTCAAAATAACTTCTGACAAGAGTGGGTAGTCCGCTCTGCATCTGATCCAGAACTGAGTGTTTGGCATGGTTGAGAACTCTGCTTTTATATCATTGCTGTTGATCATATCAATAAATTGTTCCTGGGTGCCTTCGGGTACATCTCAAACATCCACACTGAAAGGGTTTGTTGTCAGAGCACAGAACTTTTCATCTGTATCTGGAAAATATCAGAGTAGCTCATCATTTAAATGTCTCAAATTCTCCTGTATCGACAGTCGCAAATTGTCGATAATATTCATGTCATTTCTTCTTCGAGAGGTTGCGAGGGTTGGAAACATTTTTTAATATCAATTTTTGAAATCCATAATTGGAGTTTCATTCTGAAGGATTTTATTTTCTCCGATAATTGTAGAATTTGGTCCTTGAAGTGACACATTTAAATCATTTAGTAGGCCAAAAATGTCCGCTAGGTATGCTATTTTATACAAACTCTTGTTTTCTGTAAACAAATATTCAAACTCAGTTTTGTTCTGAGACATACAAAATGAACTTAAAACATTTTTTAACTCAAACACCTGATTTAGAACTTTGTCTTCTTCAGTGTGAAACAATAATACTTCACGCAAAGAACCTAGTTCCGAACAAAGGCTTTTAAATATGCAAGTTCTGAGTGCGCTGGACTTAATAAAATTTGCAGCTTTAATAATGTCATTAAGAACCTGGTTCAAAGGAATAGGTAAAGTTTAGTTGCTAGTATTTGCCAATGGATGAAACAGTGAGTTCCAATTACTTTTGGAGAAACATTTTTAACCAGGGTTTGGAATCCAGACTTGCAACCAAGCATAGCAGAGCCCCATCTGTGCAAATGTCACACAAGTTTTCCCATTCTATGGAATGTTCTTCAAAGAAAATATTCAAGCCGTTGAACACATCTTGTGCAGTCATTGTAGTTTCCAATGGTTTGCAGAACAAAAATTCTTTTTACATATTCATTTTTAATATACCGAACATACACCATCAGTTGTGCAAGATTACACACATCAGTTGTCTTATCTAGCTGCATACTGAATAATCCTCCAGGAGAATTTTTAATTTCTTTGATGACTTGAGATTTGATGTCGTTAGACATGTCGGTAATTCTACGCTTCAGTGTATTATTGGACATGGACAAAGGTTGCAGATTTTTCAAAGCATCTGCACCTACCAAAAGGCAGACAATCTCCTTGGTAAAGGGAACTAGGTCCTTGGCTATGGTATGTGCTTTCTTAGCTTTCACAATTTTCAATGCTACACCGTATGAGGCTTCTATGGCAGCTAACTTTTGTTGCTGGTAAGACCCACCAACATCAAGTCAGGATTTCTTGACATCTTCTGCTTTTTGTTTAAAAAAAATCCACATCTCTGCTCTTAAATTGAGGGTGTTTAGTATTTAAATGAAATTGCAATTTATTTGGTTTCAGTGATTCACTGGAAAGAACTTCCATGCATATGACACTCTGTGGCCTTTCCACTCCTGCTGTAATTATCGACATAAATCATACTTGATGTATTCGTCACATACTTTCTTTATGCTGAAGTCATTTTTTCAAATAAAGGGCAAAATGAAATTTACAATTCCCTGCTGTATTAATAACAAACACATGCACACAGTAAGATTGCTGCTTTACTAACAAAAGCACTTACATGCATTATGATTGTGCAATGCGATAAGTCTGAGATGGTATATATTACCAGTTGTTATTTACACCAGGGCTACTCAACTTGGGAAGCCCCGGGGGCCACAATGATACCCACAGCACATGCCGAGGGCTGCAACTTAGCGCGGCTGCCTAGATGCAGATCACAAAATTTACTAAAATAGCCTCTCTCCTCCCCCAGAGCCAGGCACCCCAGCCCACTGCTTTATCCCAATGCACCCACCCCTCCCTCAGAGCCAGGCACCTTCCAGCCCTCCTGCTGCAACCCAATTCCCCCCCAGCACAGTTCCAGCGCCTACCCCAGAACAATCCCAGCGCTTACCCCCGCCCGCAGAGCACAGTCCCAACGCCTACCCTAGTACCGTCCCCAGAACAATCCCAGAGCTTACCCCCTCCTGCAGAGCATAGTCCCAGCCCCTTCCCCAGGCTCTGCCACAAGGCCTGCGCTCCCTCCCCACCCAGGCCCGGCATGCAGAGCTCACCCGCGTGGAGGCAGCCCCGGGGCGGCTGCAGACAAGACCACTCCCCACTGGGCACCATCTGTGTGTTGACTAGCCCTGATTTACACAGTGCCCAGTGGTGCAGTTAATTTTGCCAGCCACAAGAAACCCGGCTGGGGCCGCGCAGGGACCCCAGCCCCCCCTGCAGCTGCAAACTGGCCAGGGCAGAGTCCTGGCTGATCAACACCAGCCACAGGAACCCCAGCCAGATAACTGGAACCCTCTCAACCAGACCCCCAGACACCTGGCCCCCTCACCCTCACCTACCTGAGCTGGGTGCTGCTGCTTCTCTGGGTTCCCTAGCCCACCTCCAGGGATATTTCCCTACTCTGCTCTGAGTCACTGCAAAGCTATTGAATTCAATTGATTGGTTTAATTGCCTGAAGGTTGTTAAACCAATTAAGTTGAGTACCACTTCAGGTGAATGGCTCCTTAAGACTAAGCCAGCTGCAGAACCAACCTTTTCAAACGTGTGAATGGCTCCTTAAGAGACACTTGGTCAGGACCCATAGGTTGGGAAACCCTGCCTTAATGACCCCGTATTCCACACTGGTGGTTTGGAAATGCAGATATCGCCAGGAGCGTGTAAATTCTGCATCTGAAGTGACCTTTATTTTAGAGCACCAGAGTCTGGGGGTTACAAAATTTGGTGGCATTGTTTCTGCTTCTTTCCTCTCCCAGATCATGCGCTGCAACTAGCAGAAATTGTACTGCTGCTTCAGCATCATCACTAAGTTCTTGCTCCTCAGTGTCTGCCTCTTCTGCCATTGCAAATGGTGATAGCAGTAATTCCTATGGACTGACCAGCTCCAGCCTTGGTGGGGGGTAAGACCAGGAATGCTTTCCTTTTCCCCACTCCTCCTCCCTCTGACCTATATGTCCTCACTGTTACCCCAGATACTTGTCCTTTCAAATAGTTGTTGAGGGTAACACTTGCTCCACTCTAGCCCACTGCATGGAAAACTAGCCATTTAGTCTCTTTTGGGTGTGCTGTGTCCCATTCTGTGGCTGCGATAGCCACGTCGCCAGGCAGAGATCATGAAACTTTCATCAGCTGTTGCATGGTAGCAGCTCCCCTGCGTATGTCTGTGCAGCGTAATAAAGGGCTGTAGGCACCACTGGAGGAAAAGCGTGTCACAGTACTAGCGGTAAATGACGAAAGAAAAGCAGCCGGAATGGAGAGAGGAGATGCATTGTTTCAGGAAACATCTGACTTGCCAGAAATCAGAGAGAAATGAGATGTCACAACTAACACGCAGGAGCAGCAATAAGAGGGAATAGCATTTGATGTGAATTGTGAACTTTGCCGCGATGAGTGAAACGTGGACTCATGACTAGACTAGATTAAAAACAATTTGTTTTCTTCCAGAGTCTCTAGCGCTTCCTACAACTCTTACAGCTGCATGGAGTCCCCTTCCCAGTCACAGCCTGGCATCTGTGGTCTCAGTAACCTGGGAAATACCTGCTTCATGAACTCTGCATTGCAGGTAAAGGGCTGAAAAGAGTCCACTCTATGCCTTACCCCCATGGATTCATTGCACACCTGTTAAGCACTCTCCTCTAGCACCCCAAAGCTGCAGAGGCCTGTTAGAGGTCCATTAGCTGTCCTGAAGAGCGTCCAGGTGGCAGACAGGTAAGAGGTGACAAGGGGCAGAGATTCAAGATAACAGTTTTTGTTTTTAAAACCTATCAGTTTTATTTTTGACAATATTCCCGCCTCATTGTCGGGTAAAACATGCATGATTTCCCCGTGTTCAGCAGCTGCGTTCCCTCTCTGCACATGAACCCCATGCCGCAGGCGCACACAGCAAGCAGTCAGGGAGCTCCTGAAAAGCCTCCCTTCCCTGTTAATGCTGATTCCTAGGGTCACTGGATCACAGAAAGTATCTAGGAGGAGGGGAAAACCAGCTACAGCTAATCTTAAGAGTCACTGGAAGGGCCAGAGCTAGGGGTTGGTCGTCGTCCGTCCCCTCCCCCCCCCCCCGCCGGTTGTTTTGCAGGGACCAGGAATCACTGTACTGCTCCTGCCTCTAGTGCTTACACTGCTGTGCTACAGGAAATGCTACCCATTCCTCTTGGATCTCAGCACAAGTCAGAGAAATTACTACATCTATTAATAGATGGGGTGGGGAGAAAGGTGTCACATGGGGTCTAGTTCATATTCTCAGACTGTGGACAGTTACCATCAGATAATCGCTCAGGCCTCATTTCCAGCTTTGGGAGGTCAGTGTGGGAGAACCCCTCTAACAGACTCGCTCCTGACAACACGAGGTGTCCTGTCTAGACCGAGGCTAGCTTTGCTGCTGCTATTAGGCACTCCCAGAGCCATGTGTTACTGGGGGGATTGGAGAGGAGGTGGGGAAATTGTACATCAGAAAGTAACTCTTGATTAACCTGTAAGTAACGTGGCCCTTCAGTGCACAGCTTCAGTTCATCTCTGCTTAGCAAAGTCCTGCTAGAGTCCCCTTTCAAATGCTGGCAAGAGACATTTGAACATTGTGAACTCTTTAATGTGGCCTTTGTCTGAATTGCATTGCTGAAATAAGAGACTTTCTGTTTCACTGGATTGTGAGAGCTGTAGACTCCAAAGTTTCATCGTTCCTTTTAACAACTTTGTTCTGTTTGCTTTCACACAAGCTTGTAGAAAGGTTTTGTCATTTCCCAGGGGCTGATGTGAAGTTTGGACTGCTGGATTCCTTCCTTCTCAAAGAGATTTGCTGTCCTAGACAATGACATGCGCTTTGAAAATGTGTGTGTTATTTCAGTGTTTGAGCAACACCCCACCTCTGACGGAGTATTTCCTGGAAGATCGATATGAGGCGGAAATAAATCATGACAATCCTCTGGGGATGAGAGGAGAAATCGCAGAGGCATATGCAGGGCTTATTAAGCAGATGTGGTCTGGGAGACACACTCACGTGGCACCACGTATGTTCAAAGTAAGTAGGCACGCTCAGGGAAGATGGTCGTGAAAGCAGCATTCTAAGGAAAGTTGTAATGTCTTCCCATTGGTTTTGCTGTCACGCATGCGCTAATGGCAAATTGCTTTTCTAGATCTTCACAAAGGAGGTGCTCTCAGCTTCCAAGGGGTAAAGCACATTGCAACCTACCCAGCATGGGGTAGCCAAAGCTGGTGAAGTGACTTAGCAATAAAGTTGCTGCACTGTGAACAAAAATGCAGATTCTCATTTGATAAATAATTATACAAGAGCTCTGGAGGGTATCAGATGTTGGTCTTAGAGCGGTCTAGGGCAGTGTTTTCCCAAACTATGGGCAAAAAAATACCGGGCCTCAGTGTGGCTGCCAGGAGGGGAGGGGAGCGGGGCAGGCTGGGAGGAGGTGTGTGCGTGCGGGGGGGGGACCTGGCTGCCAGGAAGCAGGGTTGGGGGCAGCGGGGCTGTCCGGCGGGGGGGGGGGTGGGCGGATGGCCAGCGGAAGCAGGGCTGGACGGGGGACAGGGCTGGCCAGGGGAGATCAGGAGGAGAAGCTGGGGAGAATTGGCTGGCTGGGAGGGGGTTGGGGAAGATGGCGGGGGGAGGGGCGGGGGGAGAGACTGGCCGGTGGAAGCAGGGAGGGTGGGGGGGCTGGATGGGGGAGATTGGGAGGAGGAGGATGGGAGAACCAGCCACCGGAAGTAGGGCAGGACGGGGGCAGCAGGGCTGGCCAGGGGAGATCAGGAGGAGAAGCGGGGAAGAACTAGCCAGCTGGGAGGGGTTCAAGGGCAGCGGGGCTGGTCAGGGGGAAGTGGGGCTGGCTGGGGGAGATCGGTGGGATGCGGGGGGGAACCAGCCTCCAGAAGCAGGGCTGGATGGGGGAGATGGGGAGGAGAAGTGTGTGTGTTTGGGGGGGGGGGGGCGCGAAGCGGGACTGACCCGAGCACAAGAGCAATTCCAGCCCCGGGGATTCCATTCCCCCCCCAATACCCTCCCTCGAGTAGTTGCGAACTGCCTGGCTGGTAGACACACTCACGTAGCGTGAGCACATCTACCAGCCAGGCAGTTCGCAGCTACGGACTGATACACCTAATAATAATAAAACTTACCTAATTAGAAAATACCAGACTGTCCGGTACAAAACCGGACACCTGGCAACCCTCCGCCTCCTTGCACCCTCCCTCCTAGCCAGATACCCTACCTCCAATCTGCTCCTGCTCCTGCCTCTTGGAGTGCCCATGCGGTGCCAGGTCCCCCAAGCCCTGGCCCAGGCTGGGCGGAGGACGCAGCCGGGTGAAACACGGGACATTTATTAATTTTTCATTCTTTTTTGTTTAGATGCGTTTATATTTTTGGGCTGCAAAAAACAGTACTGAAAAAAACCGGGTTCCAGCTAAAGTAAAAAGTTTGGGAAACCCTTGTCTAGCCAGCTTTCTATCCATCTTACAGTCCATTTGTCCAATCCATATTCCCTTAACTTGCTGGCAAGAATATTGTAGGTGACAGTATCAAGAAAGCTTTGCTAAAGCTGGCACTGGGGGCTTTGGGAGGACCAGGAACAACTTATTTGAATATTCATTATTTGCTTAATGAATATGCAAATGAAAGTTACCAGTCCTTCAAAAGCTTGTGAATGGATTTACTGGTCCCTGTGTCAAAAAGTTTGGGAACCCCTGGTCTAGGGCAGTGGATCCGTATCCTCTGAAAGGTTGGGACCCCTTCCAATCTGACAATTTTACAGACCCCCCCCAAACAATATCACTGTGCCTGCAGCCTGCACGTCACTCAGCCCACGCTGCTTCCTGAACAGCGTCCCTCAGCCCCGTGCCGGCAGCCAGCCAGTCCCTCGGCCCGTTGGGGAAGCCGCGTGGGCTGAGCTGAGACCCCCGTGCCGGCAGCCAGCCAGTCCCTCGGCCCGCTGGGGAAGCCGCGTGGGCTGAGCTGAGACCCCCGTGCCGGCAGCCAGCCAGTCCCTCGGCCCGCTGGGGAAGCGCGTGGGCTGAGCTGAGACCCCCGTGCCGGCAGCCAGCCAGTCCCTCCGCTTGCGCTGCTTCCCAAGGCGCGGAAAGCAATGCGAGTTGAAGGGAGTGCTGGCTGCAAGAGGCTCCGGGCAGACCCCAGGGATCCACAGACCACAGGTGGGGAACCACTGGTCTAGGGAATTGCAGACTAGTGAGCCTTTTGTCTGTGCTAGGTGAACTTTAAAATATACAAGGGAACATAGTGTGATATGGACTAGGGATGTTCCGTTTAGATCAATGGGCTATCGACTAGTCTGTCAAGGGCACCTCTGCCTTTCAAGTGTAGCAGCAGCCCCTGGGTGAGGCAGTTACTTCCTTCTAATGTTATTTTACCCTTTAAAATGCTTGAGACCATTTTGAAACCCCACCAGCCCTACAGTAGTCTTTCATGGAGGATAGGTCCATGCAGGGAGCACGAGGCCACCGGAGGACTCAAGCAGTGCCCCGCTGGCCCTGGGCTGCAGGCAGCGTTTCAAAGTGGCAGCTCCATGTGGTGCTGCTGCTTTGAAATGCTGCGTGCAGCCCAGCCAGCTGGGACCCCGGGCTGCACACGGCATTTCAAAGCAGCAGACCCCAGGTGGAGCTCAGGGTCTGGCCCTGGGCTCCACACGGCGCAGCTGCTTTGAAGCACCCCTCCTTCCCTTGCTGCCTCTTTCTTATAGAGGTAGCAATGGGGGGGAAGTGACTAGGTGACACGGGTGTTGACTAGTCATTCACATGCCTAATACATGCATAGAATGGCCAGACTGGGTCGGACCAAAGGTCCATCTCTCCCGGTGTCCTGTCTTCCAACAGTGGCCAATGCCAGGTGCCTCAGAGGGAATGAACAGAACAGGAATCATCACATGATCCCTCCCCTGTCACCCCTTCCCAGCTTCGGGAGAACAGAGGCTTGGGACACCATCCCTACCCATCCTGGCTAACAGCCATTGATGGACCTAACCACCATGAAAGACTGTTGTAGGATTAAACAATGAGAAGTCCTGTGGCACCTTATAGACTAACAGATTTATTGGAGCACAAGCTTTCATGGGCAGAGACAAAGTGGGTCTTTGCCCATGAAAGCTTCTGCTCCAATAAATCTGTTAGTCTATAAGGTGCCACAGGACTTCTCGTTGTTTATGCAGATTCAGGCTAACATGGCCACTCCTGATACTGTAGGATTGGTGGTGTTTCAAAATGTTCTCAAGCAAAAAAGTTTTGTTCATTTGGAGTATAGAGGGTGAAATAACATTAGAAGGATGTAAGTGCCTCACCCACCTAGTCTGTTTTTATTGAACTAACTAGCTTGTCTCTGTCACCAACTGACGTTAGTCCAATAAAGATATTACCTCACCCGCTTCGTCGATCTTCTATCCCAGGACCAACACTGGAGACAGTAGTTAGGAGAATGTTGCAGTTATCCCAGAAACAAACATTATAAACCCAGTTAAGATTAAGCATTAAAAATATCCACAGATGTCGAAGTATGGAAATGCAGTGAAGGCACCAAAACAACCTGAGCAATATTATCCTTGATTAACTTCTTAAATGTAAGGAATGTGCCACTTTCAACACATGGCAAAGGTTTTGCTTTAGAGTATGAACTTGAATGTGGGGTGTGTTGCTGTTGAAGGTGGTAACTTAAGCCTTATGGAATGGTGGAGTTTGTTGTTGGCAGCATTGTGGGTGATGTTTCCTACCGGTCTTGTCAATTTCACCTTTCCCTTTCCAGATTTTGGTGGTGAGACGTATTCTGAAGCAATCTTGACCGTCAGCAAATGAAGTCTGTGTGTGTGTGTGTGTGTGTAGTTTTTAAAAGCCTTAAGTTTTTACATTAAGGAGTGATGTGGATTCAGTAGTGGATATTTGAGTTTTAATATGGACTCTTTTATAGCTGAAATAGAACAAATGAAACATTGCACACCCGAGGGTGCTGGTGAACTGGACCGTCCAGATTGCACCATCCATCAGAAATGCCTTTGCTAAACAGGTTTAAGATCTGGCCAGGAAATCTGCGCTGGCAGCCTTGTTATGTTGCCTTCTGCTTCATTGTTAGTGCTAAATACAGCAGCTTTTTGGTGCTACATTCCACACAAGCCAGGACTTGATTTTCTTTTTTCACTTTTGCACACCCATGCGGCTATTCTGACCAGTTTGTCCTGTTTCGTTTCTAGATCCAGGTTGGCCGTTTTGCCCCTCAATTCTCAGGGTACCAGCAGCAAGATTCTCAGGAGCTCTTGGCATTCCTCCTGGATGGCTTGCATGAGGACCTGAACCGTGTGAAGAAGAAGCCCTACTTGGAGCTCAAGGATGCCAATGGCAGGCCTGATTCGGTACAGTGCTTAGACAGAATTACACCCTATGCTCAACTGGAGGCCTTGAGCTGCATTTAAATAGCACAGATTATCTGCGTTAAATGGCTGTCCAAAGCCAGGAAGATGATAGTGAAAGCTGTAAACGTGCTTACGTTACTGTGTGCACGTTGGCATTGCAGTGGCCTTGCAATATCCAGCCTGCGTTTCACTTCCACTTCCGCAAGACTTTACGTGGCTCTTCTCCCTGCAGCTTTCATGGGTGATGGATAGGCAATCGGGGTCCCATGGGTCTGTTCTTTGGACCAAGCTCCCCAATTCTCCAGTGCTGTCTCCCTGACAGAGGCCTCTCTTCCACTTGGGCCTCCCTGCGTGTCTAGGTGTTTGCATGGCCCCTGACCGTGGTATCCAGAACCTGCACATGCATGTACCCTCACAGCATCCTGGCAGGGAGGAAAGCACTCTTCACTTTATAAATGAGGGAGTGAGGCACTGAAGAGTGATGTGACTTACACCTAGAGGACTCATTCAGGAGTGTCCACAGTTGTGCAGAGGAAGAACAGGCACTTTGGAAAGCTCTAGGAGTTACCTAACCTAGTTAGTGTCAATGCAGCAATGGGAATTCAGGGTTCTATATCTCACAGTAGAGTACTGCGAGGAAACAGTGGGAAGGAAGGAGAGTTCTCTTTAGCAATGTGAACTGCTTCTTCCTAGCCCAGATACGTCCAGTGTCGTGGAATCAGTCGTTAGTCTTGGACTGGGAATTGCCCAGCACGGGCCTTTAGAGTATATTGCTGATGGGGTGGTGGAGAGACAAACTCTGCCAGAGGAATTTCCTTAATCTGAAAAATCAAGATCCTTGGAATGCTTGAAGTCTCAGTAGAGGTAGATTGTGAGCAGAATGCAACTAATGAAATCAGAGGGGAATGGTAAATTGCATTATCCCATATCTCTGCAGTTTATCACTTGACTGTCATTCCATATGGGAGGTTGGAGCACAGAATTTAGCACATTACATTTTTGTGTTGTGTGCACGTGGTGCAGTGAATGTGATTGTGGCAACGCAAATGAGGGCATAAGTTACCTCTTTAAGACTGCCACATGAATCTGTAACAGAGAGGTAGCCATGTTAGTCTTATCTTGGTAAAACAAAAAAAGCAGTCGCCTCATAAACCATGTTGTTAGTCTTTAAAGTGCTACATGACTGCTTTACATGAATCTGTGTGTAAGGAACTGTCTTGCATCCTGTTAAGGAGATGGGGCTTTGGACTCAGCCTGCCTTTGCTCTTTATCTGAGCACTTCTTATTTTTCTCTACCTTGCGGAGATGCTCTGAGCATGTATGCTGTATCCTTCCTTCAGGGTCCTGGTCTTGGCTGTTGGAGATAACTCTGATCTTCTATCAGCAACCTAGCACCATAGGTAAAGTGTGCCAAAGGGCAGCTTCTAATCTACTGGCTCAGGCAAATACCTGGTAGATAGAAATCCTCCAACACAGACAAGAATTTCCAGAAACCCAATTCAGATCGCTCTGTGATTACTGCCTGCAGATTTCCTTGAGCTCATCCCCACTGGGGAAAAAGCCAGGTGCTGCCTGTCGTGTGTTGGTGGTGGTGATGGATAAAATACTTCCTATTCCAGCAGTATCTAAGGAAGATCTTTAGTAGCAGCTGCTAAAACTAAATGTTTGTCAGCTCAAGTAATTTGCACCCCAGAGTTTTACAAGAGCTGACAAAGGAGTTCTGTGGACTGTTAGTGTTGATTTGTAATGTGTCTTGGAACATGGAAAGTTCCAGAGTCCTGGAAGAAAGCCCAAGTGCTTAATATTTAAAAAAGAATCAATGAGATGAGCAGCGTACATATAGGTCCATCGGTTTGATGCTGATTCTGGGCAAGATGGGAATGCAGGTAATAAGAATGAAAGGAGACTGCTATAAGTGTTATCATGGGTTTATGGAAAACGGTTCTTGTCAAACCAGCTGATATTTTTTGATGAGGTTACAAGTTTGATAAGGGTAATAGTGTTAATGTAATATACTTAGGTGTCCATAAAGCGCATTACTGGGTAGTACATGATACTTAAGAAACTACAGCAGTACAAAATGAACATGACACCCATTCAAAAGGGCTACTTGTTAGATCTCCGATTGTAGCTGAATGGGGACTCGGCACTGAGGAGGTGTTTCTAATGGAGTCCTGCTGGGAGGAGTTCTTGGCTTGCTGCTCTTTGACATTTTTATCAGTGTCCTGGAAGAATGTAAAATCCTCGCTGATTCTGTTTGCACGGAGAGGGTAGGTCGCTCATATAGAGCGTTCTTGGTTACTTGGTAGTTGGAGGGAAAACAAGCCATGCTCGTTAATACAGCCACGTGGTAAGTCATGCATCAAGGAATGACGACTGCAGGCCATATGAAAGAATGGGGGCTTGATCTTGGGAAGCAGTGACTGTAGAAAAAGACTTAAGAATCATGGTGAATAATTAGCTGAACGTGAGCACCCAGTGCAAAGCTGTGGCCAAAAAGGCTAGTGCAGTTCTTCGATCTAGAAATGGGAATATCGAGTAGGAGTCGAGTGATTATGACCTCTGCCATTGGCACTGGTGCAGCTACTACCCAAAGTACTGTCTAGTTCTGGTATCAGGATTTCAGGAAGAAGGTTGTTACATTGTCGAGGATTCAGAGAGCCATGGTGGTGATTAAAGGATTAGAAAAATGTGTCTCTAGTGACGCTTGAGGAGCTCAGTCTGTGTTGCTTAATAAAGAGATGGTTTAATGGGTTACAGTATCTGTGGGAAATGCATTTGATAATATAGGGCTTATGTAAGGTGCAGTGGTGGGAAGTTGAAGCCAGACAGTTTCAGGTTAGGAATCAGGCACACTGGTTAATACTGAGAGTAATTTAAAAAATTGGAACAGTTTACCAAAGGCTGAAGTGAGTCCTCCATCACTGGACATTTAAAATCCAGATCAATTCCCCCCCCCCCTCCCCCCCCCCAAGAATATAGTCCCATCCACACAGGAGTGAATTCAGGGAAATCTATGGCCTGTGTCTCACAAGAGGTGACCAAAATACGGCCTGCAGGCTGGATCTGGCCCACCAGGACCATCCAGGCTGGAGAAAAATGTTCCATGACCCTGCAGGGTCTGCCTGCCTGCCACAGCCCTGGCCACCTCACTCCTACAAGTAGTCAGCTGCTGCTGTCGAGTGTGTGTCTGCGCACCCCTGGGGCAGAGCAGGCAGTGGGTCTCTGCAAACCGCCCCCTTGCATCTGAGAGGATGGTGCCATGGGGTGGGGGCACAGAGACCTGCTGTCCCCCAGGTACTCAAACACATGCTTCCCAGTGGCACGGCAGCTTTGAGCAGTGTGAGGTCACCACAGCATGCTGTGCCACAGGCTGGGAGCTGCCTATGGTAAGCACTTCCCATCCAGGGCCAGCGCCTGCAGCTGGCACCCCACCTCTCTGCCCCAGGTCAGAACCCCTCCTGCACCCAAACTCCCTTCCAGCTCCTGCCCTTCCCCCACGCCCCTTCCCCAGGTCAGAACCCCTCCTGCACCAGAACCCCCTCCCGGCCTCTGCTTCCTCCCCTCCCCCCCCCCCCACGTTCCTGCCCCAGGTCAGAACCTCTCCTGTACCCAAACTCCCTTCCAGCTCCTGTGTGCCGCTCCCCCCGCCCCCTCCCCCCATGCCCCTGCCCCAGGTCAGAACCCCTCCCAGCCTCTGCTTCCCCCCCCTCCCCCACTCCCCTGTGTTCCTGCCTCAAGTCAGAACCCCTCCTGCACCAAAACTCCCTCCCAGCCTCTGCTTCCCCCCCCTCCCCACTCCTCTGTGTTCCTGCCTCAGGTCAGAACCCCTCCTGCACCAACCCCACCCCAGCCCCTGCACCCCCTCCTATGCCCCTGCCCCAAGTTAGAACCTCTCCTGCACCAAATCCCGCCCTCCCCCACCCCGCATTCCAGTCCCTGCCTGGAGCTCCGTCCTGCACCCAAGTGCTCTCCCAGATGCCACACCCCCTCCATTAATAGAACAGAAAAGTGCAGCCTGTGGCCACTTACCAAACTCTTGGAGTGACCCACTCCCCACAAAAATTGCCTTCCCCTGGGCTAGATGACCACAGATCATTTCTGGCCTTGTCTATAAATCATCATCCTCTCTCTCTAGGCAATGGGACACAGGTTTCTGCTCTTTCAGAGAAAACTGCATAACACGAATGAGCAGAGAGCTTTTGCCAGCTGGAACCATAATCTGTCCCTTCTGGTTCAGGGCAGAAAGCAAGTGACTTTCCATATATGAGGACTGCGTGAAGCCTACCTGTCTGTGGGCAGGAAACCCACTCTGCCTCCCTTTCCACATGCGGCCTAGAGATCAACTTCAGCCGCAGCTAGTATATGGGGCCTGGTCCAAAGGCCTGGGTGTCAGTGGGAAGACTCGCTCTGATTGCGCTAGGGTTTGGATCAGGCCCATGGACTTCATGCCGCTTGCTTCTCCCCCCCCACCTCTCACCTCCAGCACTGACCCAACCTGTAGCAATGCAGGCAAGACCTCTCCCTGTAATGTGATGGACTGGTAAAACGGGGTGTCTTATTTCCTTCTGCAACAGAGAAGACTTGCAGACTGGGGGCCTGATTGTTGAGGGAGAATGGTAGGTGGTTAATGGGGACAGAATTCAGGAAATCTTGGTAGTGTTTCCAGCTTGCTTAGGTGCATAGATATCTATCAGAATTCTGCTGAATTCCTTTTGTTTCATGTTTCTCTATTTACATTTCTAGTGACATGCATGTGTCAGATTAATATTTTCCCCTTTCTACAGGTGGTAGCGAAGGAAGCCTGGGAGAATCACAGATTAAGGAATGACTCTATCATCGTGGATATTTTTCATGGCCTTTTCAAATCCACCCTGGTCTGTCCAAAATGCTCTAAAGTTTCTGTGACTTTTGACCCTTTCTGCTATTTAACTTTGCCATTGCCCTTGAAGAAAGATCGTTCCATGGATGTTTCTGTGGTTTTTGCAGACCCACATCGTAGACCCACTCAGGTAAAGAAATTTATAGGTGTGAATTATCCCCAAAGGCAGTTGCTGTAACAGAGTTCAGGAAAATCCGATCCATTTGGCTGTTAAGGCCGAGACTTTCAAATTCACCCAGAGGACTTGAATGCCAAATTCTCATTTAAAAATTATTGGGAATTGAGGATCCAAAATAGTTTGGCAAAAATCTCAGTCTAAGTGACTGGGATGATGGGGAAGCAGGAAGCTTATTTATCCCTGTGGCAACAGGACTCCATATGCTAATATATATGATGATCTGTATTGGAGAGCATAAGCAATGATGCATTGGCTTGTCACATCCAGCTCTGAAAAGTCTCAGGGGGGCAGCTGTGTTAGGCTGTATCTGCAAAAACAACGAGGAGTCCTGTGGTACCTCAGACTAAGGGTATGTCTACACAGCAGTGTTTCAAAATAACAAAGCACGTCTACACAGCAAGCCATTATTTTGAAATAATGTCGAGCTGGAGGACTTCTTACTCTGACTCCTGTAACTATCCTTTCACGAGGAGTAAGGGAAATAGAAGGAAGAGTGTCTTTCCTTCGACTTCCTGCTGTGTAGACAGCACCAAAAGCTGAATTCAGCTATTTTCACTTCAGTGACGCAGTTGACGTAGCTAAACTTGCGTAGCTTAATTCAACTTTTGCCCTGCTGTGTAGATGTACCCTGACCGATTTATTGGGGCATGAGCTTTCGTGGGTAAAACCCACTTCATCAGATGAATTGGAGTGCAAGTTGCAGATGTAGGGGCGTATGTATTGTGTAAGCGAGGCAAATCAAGTCAGGGCATTCAGTGTTTAGGGTGGAGATGTGACTGTCAAGAGGGGAAATTGCATTTGTAGCGCATTAACCAGTTGAGATCCTTATACAGTCCTAGATTCAGTGACAGTAACAGTTGTCTCCTGCCCACTTCCCGATTCCTGCTCCATGAGAAGTGCTCCCTGCCGGTAACACGTCAGAGCACAGAGACCGCTTATCAGAAACTGTTATTCAGGAATCTCTTCTGTGTGAGCAGACACCTGTGGCACTGGAGGTCCTTCCTATCCAGCGTCAACCTCCAGAGCCCTCTTCTGACGCAGTGTCCTCAGGAAATGCATGCACGTCCTCTGGTTGCATCCAGTCCTTAGGGGATACTCTATAGGGAGTTGGATAGTTCTGGGGTAACGATTTTCAGGAAGACCCATTGGTTAACGCCAGTTTCCATGAGGTACTGTAGAAATCCACCCAACCTGACCATGGGTGGTTCCTCTCCTGGGACTTGCTTTAGATGCATGGAGTCAAAATCTTCGGGAGAGTTTCTTGAGGACAGACCTTTGGCAGTGTTGATTGCAGTATCCAGTGGCTGGAAATGGAACAGATTCCGAGAGCAAATAAGGCATGGATTTTTTAACGTGCCCCATGGCTTTAACCATTGGAACAGCTTTTTGGGACAGTTTTCTATCACTTGAAAGTGTCCTCAGGAAATGCATGCACGCCCCCTTGGAATCAGGGGTTAGGTGTTCCATCACTTGAAATCAAGACTAGCTGTCTATCTAAAAGGTCTACTCCTCCTTCCCCCCGCCCCCCCCTCCCAAGTTATTGGGCTAGACCAGGGTTGGACAAGCCATTTAACAGAGCCAAAACAGCGGCGGGGAAAAAATGCGAAGAGCCGCACCAGAATTGTCGAGCAAAAAAAGAAAAAGGCTGCTTAGGCTTTTTGGCCATATCAGGCTCCCATCTATGCCTGCCATCTTGGGCGCCATTTTGAATTGCTGCACGGAGAGGGTGGGGGCTGCTGGGGGGGGGGGTGCAGGAGCGGCTTTGTGAGCCACACTTTTGGGGGAGAAGAGCCGCATGCAGCTCGCAAGCGCGGGTTGGCTACCCTTGGGCTAGACGGAATTGCTGGCTGAAATTGTGATCTGTCTGGGCTTCAGATCTTTAAATCTGAGCCTGAGACACAGAAGACAGTCAAGGGTGACTGGAAACCCCACTTGCCGTAGGATTCTCTGTCTCTGTCAGGTCTAACTGATAGCGCTCTCCCATTTGCTGGTGTTCTGTTCCGTGCTTGGATTTATTCTGCCGCGTGTAAGTTTACTGTTCTCTTGGTTTCCAGTATCGGGTAGTTGTGCCAACGATGGGAGCAGTATCTGACCTGTGTGAAGCACTCTCCAAACTCTCCAAGATCCCTGCAGGAAACGTGAGGCCAAGAGCGTTTGCTAATTTTGCTGATAAATGCGTGCTTGCTTTGGGAAACACCGATTGGAAACGCTTCCAAATGGACACAAGCAAAGAGGAGCAAAACAACGAAGCATTAACCATTTGCACTGATACATAACTGATACATAACAATTCTAAAAAGAAAATGTGACCTAGGCACGGCCTGTGCCCTTGGACACATTCATTACAGTAACGACCATAGGAATGGCTTTAAAAAGAGGGGTGAGGGAAAAGACAGAAAAATGACTGCCACTACCATTAAGCTAAGCTGTATCTTTTTGCCCCTCACATGACTATGTTGGGGATCTCGGTTCCTTAGAGACATCCAGAGTAGCAACAGGAAATGGGATATGTTATCTTAAGAAGTGAATGATGTTATTGCCCATTAAAACATGAGGCTTGAAACCTGTGGTTTGTGAGAAGTTCTCTAGCCCAGTGTATGTAAATTCTTACATAGGGTCAGTTCAGTGTTCATTTGTCTGGCTGACAGCTCTGTTGGTGCACTGGGATGTATGGTGGTATCTCCACAGGGCAGTGGCCACTGGGCTTGACTTGAAGCCACTGGGAGCTGCAGATTCACAGTGCCTCTGAAAATTCAGACCCAGTTATTGTTCTCAGCCTAATCAGACTGAAGAGGCAAAGTGACTAGTATGTTGGATCGGCTGTCAGGTGTCACAACAGAGCCCCCAGCGCTTTTGTGATGTGTCCATTAAAATGCCTGAGAAATGAGGAACCATTTCTAGCATTGTAATTAGTTTGACTAACTGTCTCTAACTTTGCTCTTTCAGATGATGGTGACAGATGTTTATAATCACCGGTTCCACAAAATTTTCCAAATGGATGAAGGGTTAAGTCACATCATGCCAAAAGACAACATCTTTGTGTGAGTAACCAGCGCTTTGGAAAGTGCACTGTTGAGAGGAATGTACTGAGAGATGAGATTTTGGCTTCTCTATATAAAAACTGAAATGTTTTTCCAACCCTGAGCCTGCCTGTAGGTTGTGTGCAGTCTTGAAGGGCACCATTCTCGTGCATATCCCCTCAGAGGGTATGCTGTGTTTGCAGTGATGGTCATCTTGTGCTAAGTGCTTTCCTAGCATACAGAGAGTCAAACTCAGAGTGATTATTTTCTAGCCACTTTGTGCTTGTGTTCTGTGCTACACAGGGCTACTGCCAGCTTGGATTTTCTGTTGTCTTACTGTGGTGCCTTTGAGGCATCAACAGAATTTGTGGTCCCTTATGCCGGGTGCTGCACAGACACACAGTAAGAGGCGGTCCCTGCCCGACAATGCTATAGCCTGAATAGACCAAGGGTGGGGGAAGGAAGTAGCATTGCCCCCATTTTGTAGATGGAGAGAAAGTGACTTGTCCAAGTTCACATAGGAAGTAAGAAACAGACTCGGGAATTGAACCTGGAGTCCTTGAGGTTGTTCCTTAACCACAAGACCATTCTTGCTCTGTCAGAAAATGTGTTTTGGTCTGAGGCTTTGTTTTAGAAAGCGGTTGCGTTACCTTTGCTGCTGTGAAGTTAGTTTCGTCTCCTGGGAAGCTGTCTTTCAGGGATGATTGCTGCGTGCCATTGCTCTCTTGTACTGTCTTGTCAAGACAGCTGAGGGGGCGTTGCCACCACACTTGCCAAACAGCTCTCGGTATGTGTTATTTTCTGCAGCTGCAATTGTGAACTTGGCCATTGTGGGACAGGTGGTAATAATTTAGAAGAGCATTTGGATTCTGTGTAGCATGTTCCCTGTGGCTGTCGTGTGGTGGGGTAGAAAGAGGGGATTGAATTTGAGTGCCAAGTTATATAAGCTCCCAGATTACTAAAATGTCTAGTCTAGAAACATGAAATAGTAGGCCAAGTCTAAATCATTGTTTCTTAATACCAAGCCAGGGATCCCACTCCCACTCTTGTAGTCACACAGGGTCCGCTTTATGCCTTAAGGCAGTGGCTCTCGCCTAGGAGTCCGGGGACTACGTCTGAAGTCTGCAAAAGACTTGGATCAAAAACTGACTGAACAGTTGCCGGATAGTAGACTTCCAAGGAGGTCTGCGCCTCCCTTTGAAATTTCTCCAGGGGGCTGCACATGAGAAAAGGTTGAAAACCTCTTTCTTTCGGGGGGGGGGGACCGACCATGATTTGAAAATATGCAAAACAATCAGTTGTTAACTGACTCTTTTATTATTAAAGCCAGGAAAATAAAATCAAAACACAAACCATCACACCCTGTCCCCTGGGGGGGAGAGGACAAGGTTTGGGGGATGGGTACGGACACCACTGACCTGCATCACCCCCAAGGCTACCAGGACTCCCGGGTCAGATTGCAAGAATGTTGCAGCTGTAGGTCGCCTGCAGGCGGTGACTTTGAGACGCCTGTTTTAGACAGTGGGTCTGCACTTGGATGGGACACTTTTTTTAATCTAGGGTAAACGACAACCAAGGTCCCAAAATCAATATTGAATCCTCTGTGTATCATAGCTACTGAAAAAGTATATACATGGCAAAGTATACAGGTAATAAGCTAAACTGTTTATAAGTGGAAAAAGTGAGTAATCTTAGCTACAACTGCACTGCATACAACTATTGGTTATGTCAGTCCCAGAATACTTGGTAGACAAGGTGGCGGAGGTAATATCTTTTACTGAACCAACTTTAATAGCTAGTGATAAATACTTATGCTAAACTGTCTGTTCAGCCTTGTGTTTAACCCTGCCATCGGAGTACCTTTCCCAGACCTGGGGGAGTTTGTGTATCTTGAAAGCTTCTCTCTCACCAACAGAAGTTGGTTCAATAAAAGATACTATCTCACTCACCTTGTGTCTCTAATCTTAACTAAATTCTATTGGGAAGGAGAGGGAATAATTGAATCTGTTATTTAACAGAAGCCATTCTAAGAGTGGGCTTGTGACAAATTGTTAATGAATATTGGGAATCTTAAATGCGATCTAAATCCCACAGTTTCTTTTTAACAACTCTTGCTGCTGTTTTGAGTAGTATCCCTTTTGGGTGCTCTGCTTCAGGTGTGTATGTGCCTCTTGACTGGAGATTTTTCTGTTAGCCATGTTTGTTTGGCCTGCACTTTCGCTATCTGTATCCTGGCGCCACACACCAAGGCTCTACTGGGGATGCATGCTGAACTGCCTTCTGTTACTTCAACTGCTTTGGCCTGAGCTGGGGCCTTAGCATGCCAGCCTTGGTGACTGCCTTGTGTGGTTTATCTATAGCTTTTGGTTTAGGATTGGTTAGTGTGTTTGGTTTTGTAGTAGATAATTCATAGTTAGCTCTAAGTAATGAGAGGGTTGACTAGTTTTGTGTCTCCCTCCCTCCCTTCTCCCCCCCCATTCTTCTGGGGAGCCTTGTTCTCTTGGCAGGACATGCCTGGCTTGCCAGGTTCCAAGTGTTGCCTTTTTGGTGTCAATAAGAGCCGCCACTTCAAATGCGTTGCTGCTTGGGTGAGTCCCATGTCTTGCAGATGTGCCTAGCCTTCAAATCTGAGACAAGACAAAACAGGGAAACTAAACTGAGGCTGCCAGTGAGGGAGTGTTCCCCTCCAACCACTTCTGAGTTGGGCCAGGCCCCTCCCTTGTACACCCATTTCCAGACAAATCCAGTGCCCCTCACATCAGTGCAGGTTTCTGCTGAAAAGGGGAAGGCTTTAGAGACTCAGGGAAAGCATTGAAGAGGTGGACTTTCGTCATACTAGCTCTTGCCCCTTGCTAGATCTATGGTCTCAAAGTCTTTATCTCTTGGCTTGGTACTGTAGAGGTGATGGGTACCTCCGATACCAGCGGGGTTGGAAAGTCCTGGAGCTCTAAAAAGAGAAATCCAGCTCAGACGGATCCCCTCCTTGTCTGACAGTTGGTAACTATATGGCCACTCATACCTCCCTACTCGGCACTCTCAGAACTGAGCAAACCATGGCTCCATACACCATCGGCCCTTGAGAGACGGACACACTCCAATCAGTGGTACTGTCGTCTTGGTGCTGATCCGCTACTCAGGACTGCAAGAATGTATCTACTCTGAGGACTTGCCAGCAATAGAGGAACAAGTCTTCACTGCTCATGGGTACCAAATGTCTCCTGGTACTGAGACGTCAGTCCCCAGATTGCCATTACCCTCTGGTACCACGGGACACTCCACGCTTTTCTGCTGCTGCCCCTCCCCTCTCACTGGGAGGATACTGAGGAGTATAAAGGAGACTTCCAGTCAGTCTCTCTCTGAGCAAGCGTCTCCCATATATCTGTGTATGTCGGGAAGACTAACAGAAGATCTTTGTGCATAACAACAAGAGTGGTGCGATCCTTAGGCTTCACATTGCCAGCAATTTGCCAGACCCTGAGGTCTGCCACATAAGGAAGCTAGAGATGTGCAGTCCTCTCCTCCCCAACACAAGGAGATGTTTGAGGAGCAGGATGGAGGCCTGGGCAGATAAAGAGGACACCCCTCAAATTCCTGTTTCATCCTCATTTCCAGGTGAGGTGGTTATGCCTCCACCTCATTCCATGACCAGTGATTTCTGGCAATTCCAGAAACTCCTAAAGAGGGTAGCTGATGCTACTCAAATACCATCAAAGAGGTCAAGAACATGCAATACAAACAGCTGTACAGCCTATGATTTTCAATCCCGCCAGTAATGAAGCAGTTCTGGACTCAGCTGTGACTTTGTGGCAAATCCTCACTGCCCTCCTGCCAACTTGCAAAGGGTAGCTAAGAAATACGCTGCCTCTCAGAGTTTTTGTTTTCCAGACTCCCCCTCTCTGGCTGTGTACGTGCTAAATGAGTGGCGTTAGCAGTACTGCTCCAAGTCTATCCTGGAAGAACCAAAAGAGGCTAGACCTGTGTGGATGGAAGTTTTACACATCTGTGGCCCTGCAGTTTCACATCACAAAGTATCAGGTGAACACTACTAAATATACTTTTGCAAGAGTTACGAAGTACCACCCACCAGTTCTTGGCAAAATATGATTTCCTGAATTATGCCATATTTGCAGACTTTAAAATAGGCTTCCCCAGGGAGACGAGGATTAGTTCAGCCCCTTTTTATTGATGAAGGCAGGCTGCTGGCTAAGACACCACTTCAAGTGGTACCAGACACAGCTGAGCCATCACTAGAGCTAGAGTCATGGTTGCGATCTTTGGGATTCCCCGGTGTGGTTCAGGTCCAGAAGACTGCCGAGGACCTTTCGTGACTGAGCTGTTTAATGAGAAGACCGATTGGGTCTTGATACTCAAACACTTCAGAACAACCATCTGCTCCCTGGGCATGTATACCCTGGCCCTGAAGAAGAAAGCTCACTAGCAGTACTCCAGATCGAGAGCACCATCTTCTCAGGTGTTTTCATCAATGTTCATATGACCCTGCATGTAAGAAGCTAAGAGCGCAAAGATACATGGCAGCTTCTATCTCCATTGAATGGGTTCTTCTGAATTACAGTTCCATTAATAATTTTTTTGCACCAATACAGAGGCCTGTGCCTTTATTGTACAGAGCTGGGAGTGGAGCAAGCCTACCACTGTGAGTAGAGAGGGGCGGGGAAGGAGGACAGAGAAAGCAGATATTTGGTGTATCTGACTACTTCACCTGGTGGATTTTGGGTTGTCACAAGTAGAAGCACTAGTGTCTTTAATGGACTCCAGAATAGAATGTTTTGAGATTTTCAGTGTATGAAATGCAGCCTGCTGTGTGACTGTTTTTTAGGTGAAAGGGAAAGAGATTTACAAATCTTTGTAATTAGATAATCACTGGAAATCTTTTTGAAGCATCTAAAATGTACAATAAAGTGTGGCTAACTGAGGTTTGCCAATCTGTGCGTTTCATAAATCGCTTTGCACTCCAATGGTCTGGCCTTACTTTCCAGCAAAAATTCAATGACAAATTTAATTGTTTTCAAAACACACTCCGTAGTAGTGACTATTATATTTTGAAGAAATTGAACAAAGTACACTTTGAGTTCTACTATATTTGCATTGTTTGCTTACACACTCGTTTGCAGCCATTACTGAAAAATTATCCGTCCAAGACTTCAAAAAAAAAAAAATCGGTGCTTATATTTAGGCTTCAAAATCCATATTTAAAACTGTAAACAGAAGACCTGACTTTCAAAAGTGCCAGCCGCCTGGCAGTTCCCACGGAATTCATTGGTTGGGGGGGTGTCATTTTGAGAAGAGTCTGGAGTCCTTCAGGTTCCATTTGTCTGTGACCCCCTGAAATTCTGTTGGTGTGGAGAGAAGAGAGCGCTGGACTTAGCTGTATGCAAGTTACACCTCCTTCAGGCTATCGCTAGTCTCATGCCACAGATCAAATCTTTTACTGAGATTGTCCCTTCCTGAAGGGCTCGCAGTACTTTCATAGTGTCTAGAAAGTGCCTATTGCAGTGTGGGCACTGCCAGAAACCAAAGAGATTTAATGCTACTAAATTTGTCTGTGAAATATGGTTGGTATCTGAATACCAGGAATAATCATAGGGCTGTTGAGATATGAGACCCCTGTCAGAATCAACCCGGTCAGAATCATTCTCCTGAACATTGAAATCACAGACCCCCAGTAAGCATTTGTTTTATGTAATCAAAAATTTGTTGGGGTGTGGCGTTCCAGGGTCTGTTGAAAAACTGACCTGACAGCTTTTTCCTTTCTTCTTATCTTAGTACTGCTTCATGAAGTGGGTCAAAAAAGGAAACATTCTGCCTCCTAAACAGTCAGTTGTTTGTAAAATCTATCCACATTGTTTTGATGAGACTCCATAAAGCAAGTTAAGTTAGGCCTGCCTATAGGAGAACAGAAGCTCTCTTCGTGGGCTTGAGGTTTTATGATTCTGGAGTTTTGAATTAAATAAATATTGTTCATTAACAACCAGTATTCATTTTGCAAAAGGAAAGTGGGATCTATGGAAAACATCGAGCAGCCTCCTATGACCCCTGTACCCAACTAGTATCCTGCAACCTCATATTCACCTATTTTAGGAGATTGATACTTTGTACAAATAATGGCTTGTGAGATATTTGAAGTGTCATATTTTGCTGAACATCGTCCTTTAAAATTTGTGAGGATCGGTGAGCACTATACTTCTCTTTCCGCATAGTTGTTTAACAAAGGATGTGTTGTGTTAGTGCTGATGTTTTAATCCCAATTGTACTACTCAAAACCACTGGTGTGTGGAAGAGAAAAAGCTTAGTTTTGAAAGATACACTGGAAAGTACTTCTAAAATACTGGATTTTAGTCGTCTTTTTTTCCTCTTGGTCCCTTTGTTATGGTTAAGGAACGCCTGTCTGGAATATCAACTCTGGCATTTATGGATTTCCTGAGGACTTCTGGGACATTACAAGAGACATCATGAATTCTCACACCTTAATGGATGTTTTGGGGATATTGAAACTTTAACAAAAGTGTCTTTTCTCCCAAGACTTCATTTGGTGTTGAAATGAAACCGGTTGTAACGAAAACAAGTGAAACGTGGCCTGAAAGCCTTTTTACTCCGTTGTTCAGCTTCCAGTTTCTTGTTCTTATGATGTCATTGTGTTATACTTCTCTAGTAAGAGTAGAGCCTTCCAGGGTAGGCGAGACCTGAATATTTTGTTTCACGCACACGCCCACCCACCCACCAGACTTCTAGCATGAGACAAACCCAATCCTACCCTAGTCGTCTGTATCCACCTTCACGTGGAGAGCAGGTCGGCGGGCCTTGTTTTCCTTTGCAGCTCAGTGCTGCAAGGGAAGGGGAGTGTGGCGCCAAATTATCTGAAAGTACCTTCTTTCCCAGGTCTCCCTGCTTACCCACTGTCCCACTTAGGGCGGTTGAGTCAGTTCCATGCCAACCAATGGTATTGGAGCATAAAAACTATGGGGCGGGGGGGGAGGGCTAATGGGTTTAATAAAACAGAGCTTCTAAAAAGGCCCTTGTGGCCAGTGTTGCTCTGCTTTTCCCCCTTCCCGTAGCACCGGGATTGTTCTCGGGAGGAATGTTGCTTCTGCGGGCGAGAGCTCTGTGGCAAGTGATCAGAATGTGACTGTATGGAAAGGTGGTCTGCAAATCAATCCGACAAAATGCCATCGGTGTTAGTGCTGAACGCCCTCGTTTGCCAGGCTCAACAGGCGGCGGCATTCAGTACCTAACCAGAACACGTACTATCTTTTTTCCTTAGGTCACATGATGGCCAGCCCCACTAGGGCTTCCGGCTCCCGCTCCGATGTAACGCCCCAGCATGCACCATGCTGGTGATGTCACATCACCCAGAGATCCTGCTGGAGCATGGAGCCGGCCTACAAGGGGTCAGGTAAGTGACTTTTTAAAAGTACAATGCCCAGTTCTGCAAAGCCTTACTGCTTTTGTTTGTGGGGGTTTTTTGTTTAAATTTCTTCTTGGGTCATGCGGCCTGAAAAGAAAGGGTTTCAGGTGATTAATATTCTGAACACCTCTGTTCTTGTAGCCTGGCTAATGGGGGCATTCAGGATATTTTGTTAAAGTTGATGCATATTTGCCAAATTGATTTGCAGGTCACCTTTAACTTACACAAATGTGCACATTTTCATAAAATATGCATTTGCCATATAATGGACCACTTTGGTCTGCGTTCTGTCTTACCACATGCCATGATTTTATTGCAAAACTTCCTGGTTTCTAAAATGTTGATTTGACTGCAGAAGCTTCAGACCTAGTGCTCATGTCAGATTGGATTGGACCAGTCAGCAATCCAGCGAGGTCAGTGTGTTTTCTGCAGCAGAAGTTTGTACTGATGTTTCTAAGGAAGGTGTAGAAAAACTGCAGTAAGGCAGTTCCAGAAAGCTTTTTCCCAACTTCAGTTAGCAATTTATTCATGTCCTGAAATGGGGGTTTTGGATCCTTTTCAAAACGAATCTGTATTTTAATATTTATTATAACAACTTTGAATATACTTGTCAATGTAATAAATGTCTAGTCTTTTTAATCTTGTCAAGCTCATGGTCTTAGTATCTGGTGACAATGAGTTCCACAGGCTGACTAGCCATGTGCTTCCTGTGATTAGTTTTGAGTTGGCCACCTTTCAATATCACTGACTGTCCCCTTGCTGGTGAAAGGATGAATAAAAGCGCGCTCTGTTATCATGTCCCCTGGATAACAGTCTTGGTCTTTTAAATCTCTTCATAGGAGACTTTCCTGGGCAGGGATGGTATCCCTGGCCTCTGTCAGAGGCTGGGAACGGGTGACAGAGAGATCACTTGATGATTCCCTGTTTCTGCTCGTTCCCTCAGAGGCATCTGGCATTGGCCACTGTGGGCAGACAGGGCACTGGGTGAGATGGGCCATTGGTCGGACCCAGCCTTGCCGCTCTTGTGTTCTTATTCAGGGCCCATGTCCATCTCCTTCCCTTTCTCTGCCCCTCTCGCTCTGCAGGGGACATGGTTCGTTTCCCTTATTTAGTCGCTATCCCATCCCATAAAATATGCTTTCCTTTTCTTGGCCGCTTTGACCCATACACTACATTTTGCCTCTTCACCATGACGACTTGTTTGCTTTAGTAGCTTTTATGAGGGACTTCGTGAGAGGCCTTTTGAAAGGCTCGGTGAATGACATTTGCCTTGTTTACTTCGTTGACTGAGACGTGATTTTTCTTGCAGAAACTCTGCTGGTTCTGCCCTGTCATAGCACGATCTTCCTAGTGTCATTCTATTTTTAAATGACAGTTTCAACCAAATTACTAGGTGCTAGAAAGGTGGTGCCTGGCCTGTAACTCCCTCCATGATTCTTAGTGCTCCTTTGAACCGTAGGCACAACATTTGCTGCCGCCCCGTCCATGGAATTCTTTAGAAAGGACCATCGCTGCAGCGACTCCGTGGCAAAAGCAGATTCTTCCAGGTGTCAGCTGCCTTGAATACCTTGGGATAGAAATATTGCTGACACCTCGGTGGTTCCTAGTAGGAGCCAAGGGGAGCTGCTACTGAGTGACTCTGTCTTTGTGGGCAGCTGCTTGTCAGGCTCTGGACTGCAGGGGACGGTCAAGTCACAGTTGTTGCCCCTCTGGTAGAGGAATGTGCTCAGGTAGTCGCTGCAGCAATATGGGTTGCTGTGCGTTAGTTTGTGTCTGCTGCTCGTTGCTTCTGAACCTGCTTTTGCGGTGGAGTAAAGGACCCCGGGTCTGCGTGAGGTGGAGGCCTGGAAAGGGGCTGGCATTGGGAAGCTCACTTGGCTAAGACTAAGGTGTGTGGGGTAGGGCGCAGGCAGAGGAACAGGCAGTAGATGAAGAGGAGAGCCTGATTCCTTTCTCTCACTAGACGGTTACCAACACGTATTTTCGCAGTGGGGCTTTCGAACATGCGCCATGTCTGAGTTCTGGGGGGTGAGGGAGACAGCAGGGAAGGGCAGGGCTCCAGGGATAATGGTTGGCACAAACCTCCGAGCCAGAAGGTGTCCGGGCGAGAATCTCTGAAAAGCGTGGCCTGTAAGAGAGTCCAAGTTTGAGACTCTCCCATGAATCCTGCAGAGCCCCTGCTGGAGTGAAGTAGTTGCTGCTGCTCTCTGGGTGCGGGGCTGAGCTCACCCGTGGCTTTCTGTCTTCCAAACAGGTATGAGGTGTGCAAGCCAGGTGTGGATGGCGCCGAGTGCGTCACTCTCTCTGTGTACTTCAGGGACAAGAGACTAAGGCAGTCCGGCACTTCTGGGGCTGTGCTTTGTGGCCAGCCCCTGCTCATCTCTGTGCCCAAGCACAAGCTCACGCTGGATCACTTGTACAGTGTTCTCTTGGAGCAGATTGGGTGAGTACGGGCGTGGGCCTGCACGTGCAGCCTTCTAGTGTGAGCTCCACTCTCCACCACCCTGAGGGCAGCAGACTGCCTGCTTCCTGGCCCAGCGCTCCTCAGCTTTTCCCTGGGAGAGCCCCCCGGCATGGTTTCTGCAGCAGTTCTTTCTAGTAACGGAGCTGAGCGTGAAGCCTTGAGGCCCCCATTCCGTTGAGCCCGGAGGGACTTGCATGGTTACTCTCCAATTCAGGCAACTCTACTCCACTTGTCTGCGACAAACCCGTTGCTCTTATTGGCCACAACGTCCGCCAAATGATTCCTGGAAGAGAGAGTAAAAACTAAAAAGCAAAAGAAATGGGGATGAGAGCGATACTTACCCCGACCCATACGCTCCCCTGGAGGAAGGGAAATAACCCAGCGTGGTGGTGGGTGTGAGAGGAGAGTGGGTTATACATGCAGAGGTCCCCATTAAAATGTTCGGATATGCTGGCAATCAGCTCATAGGATCATGATATTCACTCTGCTGTGATCCAGTTTCAGAGATAAAGCTGCAAAGACTTTTGGGTGGGATTGTCAAACACTCCGTGTTAGTGCTGTACGTGGTGGTTTGTTTTGATTTGTAAACATCGAGGCTTGTTGTTCATTGCCTTGAATTGATGTAGAACCAGGGCGCTCAACCTTTCCAGACGACTCTATCCCTGTTAGTTTGATTTGTCTTGTGTATCCCAAGTTACACCTCACTTAAAAACGACTTACTTACATAGCCAGACATGCAAATGCCAAAGTATCACAGCACATGGGTCGTGAGAAATTGCTGACTGACTTGTTTTACCATAGTCAATTGGTTATTTTATAATTCTATCAATATTGCAGTCACATTTCAGTGTCTGGTGTATAGTGCAGCGTATACAAACCAGCCGTATGAAACTGTGCACTGACTTGGTTGGTACTTTTTATGTAGCCTGCTGTAAAACTAGGCAACCTCTAGATGAGTTGATGTGCCCCACAGGTAGGTGTAGCCCTGGTTGAGAGCCCCTGAGGTAGGGGTGCTGGTGCTGGGCACTAACACGAATGTCTAACCAGTATTTTTCCTTTGTTCAGCCGCTACATTAAATTCCCTCCGGCCAAGGAATCGTCTCGTGTGTGCCAGGATGCTGGGATCTGCAATGGTTCCAGTGGTGGCTGCGAAGGTAAAATCAAATCTTTTGGATTGGCGAAGTTTTGCCAGAAGGTCACTCAGACCTTCCTCTCTCAGCCTTCCGTTTTGTGCCCTCCAGTATAAAGCTGGAGGGCGCAGGCCTGGGCAGAGCCCTGCAGCCTGTGGCACATTCCCCTTCTCCAGTGGAGACCCTGCCACTAGAGGAGCCATAGGGTAGAGAAGAGCTTCGAACCAGAGACATGCTGCCTTGCTGCAGCGCAAGGGAGCTACCTCCCTTGGACCTGCCTGTTTCCCGCTGCCTCACCTCTGCCACATCACTGGGACTTGGAGCATATTGTCAGCGATGCTGACAGGCCCGACTTGGAGCCCAGTATCCACCTGGGGTTCTTCCAGGACCCTTCGCAGGTTAGCTCCTCCGTCCCCTGCACGACACGAATGATCCCACTCTTGAACATCCACTGTTGGCTGTGCCGCGCCGCTTCTCCCGAAGATGGGCTCCCGGGGGCCGAGGGCTCTGAGTGGCGTCAGGCAGACTTAGCCCCAGCATTTTGCATGGATTTAAAAGGAGGTGGGGCTCTGGAGGTTGCCGTGAGATTTTCCATTACTGGCAACTTTCACACCTAGAGGGGATGACTTTCTGCTCTAGTTCCAACAGGAAGTAACCCAGAGGTGCCCCTGCACTCATGTGATACAGAAAATAAGCGTGTTCCCAACGACCCCTTAGAGCCTGGGGATCAGAGATGGTAAAACGCAGGCTGTATTACCTCGGTCCCTTGGCAGGGAGAACACCACCTCTCAGGTGCATGCATCTGATTATCGAATGCCAATTTCTTCCTTAAAGCATGAATGTGTTTTAGCTGCTTTGCTAAAGCAGGTTCTGCCACGTCGTCGCTGGCGTTTGGCGTGTGCGGCTCTGAGGCATGTGTGTCTCTGCAGGCTACAGAGCATGTCATGTTGTGCTTGTTTTGAATTGTTGCCAGTTGAAGAGATGGAGCATCAGGACGGAGATGAGGAAGGCAGGGCAAAAGCATCTGAGACAGACTCCTGCCAGTCACAGGGCTGTGCGCAGGATTCGCCGGGGAAGGAAGGGCAGCATTGCAAGAAGCCTCTCTTCACCTTTAGCCTGGTGAATTCCTACGGGACCTCGGAGATTAACTCCGTTGTGACCGAGGGAAAACTTCTCCAGCTGAATGGTAGGTATCCTGGGTGCGTGCCCCTCCCTGCACACAGTGCTGACAGCAGCCCTGACGCCTCTCTCTCCCCTGCAGCGCACGCCACCCTGGCTATCGACTTGGAGCCACGTGCCTGGGAGCTGCTGTCTGAGGAGCAGGAGTTGCAGGTCAGTGGCTTGCTCCTGGAAAGGTTCATGCGCTCTCTAGTTGGGGCCAAGCAAACGCAGAGAGGCCGATGCAGAATGCAAGAGCAGCCGTCGCCTTCCAGTCACAGCCCGTAGGGATGAGGAAATCGTATTTGTCTGCCTGACACCTTCTAGTGATAAGCTCTGCAGATCCATTCCCCTGCTAGGGACTCTGGTTCTGCCCCAGCCCTGGACACCTCGCCAGTCTGATCTTGCAAAGCAAAGGACAGTTGTGTGCTCAGTAGGCTAGTTCAGAGCTCCCTTCCCGAGCGCCTCGGAAGGCATTAGCTATGTTCTGCTGAGCGTAACACCAGCCTCACAATGTTGTTGACTTGCATCATGAATCAGGGCCCCAGTTTGTAACTGAGAGTGATCTGTTCCGTCTGGCCTGGGTCTATGGACCGTACTGCTCCGAGAAGGGAAATTCTTCTGCCTTCTCGTGCTGTGCTGTTAAAGTGAGGTCTGGATCTGACACAGCCCTGCCCTCGCTCACAGTAGCCAGGCGTATCCATAGACAGTCATATCCTGTTGCTGCAGCTTAACCACACTTAGGGGCCAAGAGTATTGGGGTAAACTCCAGTTCAAGTGATTGCAAGTGCCCGTTCCACTGTAGAGGGTGTGCTCCACTGTACAGATACTGAGGCCAGAGTGGACAATTCTGATCTGATATGATAGGCATGGCACAAGCCATAATTGTACCGGTGTCCCCGCCCGTCCCATTTTTGTCTCTTGGCCAATAAGATTGTTAGCTGTTCAGAATGGGGACTGTCTGTGGACATGTGAAAATTCCTTCCCGCTTGAGGGCTGACTTCAGCAATAAACACCCCCTTGCACCTCTGCAGTGTGTGCTGCACAGCAATGAACACTAAAGATTTGTGTGCGTGTGCGCGCAGCCAGCAGTGAGGAGGCTGGCTGCCTACACCCAGGAAAGGAGAACTCCTCAGGCAGGCCTCTCAGGACCTGGAAGGGCGCAGAGGAGGGCTCCTTTTGAAGCTAAGAAAGGAACGGCCGGAAGGTGGTGCCAGATGCCTAAGAAGAGCATATTCGTTTTTGGGATGCAAAGGGTTAACCTGCCTCTCTTTTGGTAGGCCTTTGACAAGGATGTCAGTGTGTTGCACTCGCAGAAGAAGAAAACTCCTGTAGCTCTTAAAGACTGTATAGAACTCTTCACTACCATGGAGACGCTTGGTGAACATGACCCCTGGTGAGTTTGGCAGCTGTCTGTCTTGGACTGGTGGTGTATCTAGCACACAGTAACAGCACTGCTTCTTGCTCTCCTTCCTCTGGTCCCCCAGCCGCAGCTCTACCAGTGCACCTCAGCAGTTATCTTAGCCAGAACCTATACTCTGCCTCCGAAATCAGCTGCCGCTACTGCCCTGAGGCTCTGCATGGTTCTGCCACCTCCACCGTGACTTTCAGCACTTCGTGCTCTTGCAGGCGAATGCCTGCCCTGTGCAGGTCCCTGACACAGGCTGAGCTGCTGCTCTTTGACACAGTACTCCCTTGGCTCTGGTGCACCAGGGAAACTGACAACTGCCACCCCCTCAAACTTGGCAATTGAGTCCCTCTCGCTTGACCACTTGGGCAGAGAGTAGCGCAGCGGGCAGGGGAGAGGGCGAATTGCAAAAGACCACCTGGCGGCAGAAGAGGGTGGGGAAAGAAGTCCTGAAAGTACAGTGCTCCGGGAGTTTTCCGTACCACTCACTGGCGCCTGCGTCCCCGGGCAAAGGAGAGCGATTCTGAGCAGGCATTGGGTGGTGGCAGTGTGAAGGGTGCGGGGTGGAGAAGAGATTGCATACATGAGGAAACAGTTCAGAGTTGTGTTCTTAAAGCTGATGTATCAAAAAGCCAAAGGGAGTACTGCAGGGTAGGGCCAGGCACGGGGTCTGCTAATCAGAAATAGGCAGAGTATTGTTTCTCAGAGGCATTTCCTGCCTGTTTCTGCTCCTTTCCAGGTACTGCCCTAACTGCAAGAAGCATCAGCAGGCCACAAAGAAGTTTGATCTGTGGTCTTTGCCCAGGATTTTGGTGGTGCATTTAAAACGCTTCTCGTACAACAGATACTGGAGGGATAAACTTGACACTGTGGTTGAATTCCCCATCAGGTAGGGTTCTCCCAGCCACTCTCAGCTGGGCAGAGCAAGAAACTCCACTACTGCTGTAGCTGTCATATGGGCTCCTCACGGGCCACGTAGCTCAGGACAGACATCTGCCTCCAGAGCCACAGCTCGGTAGACCGTGGTGAAGCTGTGGCAACTGCCTCTGGGAAAGGGGTGCCCCTGCCCAGTGGTGCATGGAGCTATGACCTGTCTCAGCTCCTGAGCGTGGCGGGGTGGCCGGGCCACTGCTTGGCTGGGATGCTGCAGAAAGTGGGATTGGTGATTCCACGTTTTTACAGCACCGAGTCCCTTTTGGACCGGTGTCCTGACAGGTCCTGAACACTTGGCCCTTGCAGAACCCTGTGCCAGTTTTCATAAGTGTGCCCAGGGCAAGTTCCACGTGAGACTTCCATGCAGCCTAGCCTCCCCTGCACCTTCAGTGAACATTCTTCCTTCCCAAATACCTGCTGTGTAGGAGTGCCAGTTCCCTCTTCCCACTTACATGGCTGCATGCAGCACTTGAAAGGGGGTGCTAGTCTGTACGAGGCATCGGACAACACAGCCAGCGTCCCCTGTGTGTGGTGGAATCCATGTCCTGGAAGCAAGCCCAGGAGGTGTAGGAACACCTGGAGAGCCTTGGCAATGCTGATTGGTGTGCCCCGGAGGGGGCCACTGGCAGGTGTTGAGCCCAATACCTCAGGATCTACAAGCAGGAGCCAAGGAACCAGTGACAACACTGGCTTGTGGGTCAAGTGCAGCATTGATGAGGAAAAATCACATTGAGTGGGGCAGGTTAGCCTGGCCTCGTGCTGGCTGTCTCCAGTGCGTGTCTGTTACTAGGCCTGTCTCTTGGGGTGTGCGATAACCATGTGCTCAACGTGTGTTGCAGGGATTTGAGCATGTCCCCGTTTGTCTGTGACCCGACTGCTGATCCGTATGTGTACGACCTCATCGCGGTGTCCAATCACTACGGGGCCATGGGAGTAGGCCACTGTGAGTAACTCAGTCTGCCCTGATCCGTAGGGAGTGGGGGGGGCTGTGTGGGGCTGGGGAAGTCGCTGATGGGCGAGCAGTGGGCCCCCGGGGTGGGGCTGAGAGTTGCTCACTTGTCCCTGTTCCGTAGCCGTGGACTGAGCCTGAGAGCCGAGGGAGCAAATCCCCTCGGAGCTGAGAGCGGCCACTCTGCCCCGCCACTCTTTGGGGGTCCATGGCAGGACATGCTGGGCGCTCGGACTCCCTGTAAGGAGGCAGGCGGTAAAGGGTTTGCTCCGCCGCCTTTAAAACTCCGCCGCCACAGGAAGCAGCGAGCCTGCTGCACCTGGAGCTGGCGGGGCCTTGGCTACTGCCGAAGTTGGGACGATTGGCGGGCTGGGCGGCTCAGCCCACAGCTGTCATTCCCAGGCACCTGCTGTGCGTGATGGGACACGCTGTGGCAGAGGCCAGCAGCAAGCCGTGGAGCTAGGAGTGGCCCTGGTTGGTAGCACTGCTGCTGGCACCCGTGCTATTCCGCTCCCCTCCCTCTGTCCAGTGCGGTGCAGGCTTGGTTTGACTCAAACCAGCAGAGCGACGATGGGGAAGCCATGACTGGTGGGGCTTGGGAATGCCTGATCCTGCAGGGACATGGCTGGCTTTCCAGTGAGGCTGCGCCTTCCTCCCAGCAGCCAGTGCCTGTACCTGTGTGCAGCACCTGTCAACTTAACTCTGCTGTGCAGGGCCAGGGCTGCCTCAGGCTTGGGAACAGGGTGAGACATAGCAGGAGTCAGACTGGCCTTTTGTATGTCTCATGAGGAAACCCGCAGTCACGTTCCATTAGGGTTGGTTTAAAACATGGGTTGGGGGGATAAGCCAGCCACTGACTGAAGGGTCAGAAACAGCCTAGGTTCCTTACAGGCTCCTCGCAAGCTTGTAGGACAGGCCCCCGTGGACTAGACGGACTTAGCCTCTGATCCAGGGGGTTCTGGGGCCCCTGTGAGCAGTGACGCCCGAGCGCTAAGCCACCTCTTCCCCACACGGGAGAGAGTTCTCCGAACTGAGCGTCACTGGAGTATGTCACGCTAGCGGGCCCTGCGCCTTACTGCCGCTCTCCCTCGTGCGACAGACACTGCCTATGCCAAGAACAACGTGAATGGCAGATGGTACTACTTCGATGACAGCAGCGTGTCACTGGCTTCGGAAGATCAGATAGTGGTGAGTGCTTGGACTCCAGGCCACTGCGACTGGTGCACAGCCAAGGAACATGCTGGGGTGGACCCAGGTGCCGAGCACCGTGAATGCAGGCTGTGCTCTGCTGTGCCAGGGCAGCGTACACTGGCAATGCACTGAGGGAGCAGAGACTGGCGTGCCCCCACCCCAATGGGAAGTACGTGACCTAGAGCTAACCCTGACTGGCGTGCCCCTGAGCCCGATCAGCGCGTGGTTCCCAGGGTCTGTGGGGGGGCGCTGGGGCTGTGCAGCGCGTTGCGCACACGGGGGAAGAGCGGGCACGAAGGTTTCCTGGCTTGGTTCCCTTGTTCTAGATATTGACGCTCCGTACACCCCTGCAGACGTCCTGTATTACAGGCCATGCTTCCTGAGAATAGCCCCTGGGAATCTGCAGTAGGTTACTTCCAGCTCTCCAGAGCTGTGCTTAGTGGGCGCTTTCCGTTCCTCACGTTGGTTTTCTTTCCTTGTCCGGCAGACAAAAGCCGCGTACGTGCTGTTCTATCAGCGGCGGGACAGCAGGCCTCCTGCAGCCCCATCTCCGCCTGCAGAGTGCGAGCCGGCGCCAGCCGCGTGTGACGGCATGGATACCAACTGAGTCCTGCTGGCTCTGCGCTGTTCGATGCCTTGTCTGGAGCATCTGGCAGTCGCTGCTCTGCCTTGGGTGGGGTTCTCGAGCAGGAGCCTAGGGCTGGGGGCTTGTGCCCAGTGTCGAGAGAACACAGGAGCTAAGCATGAGCCGACACTGGGGCCGTAGAGGCCATTCTAGACAGCAAAGCTTCAATATGTTTTAGTCAATCCGGGTGGCTGGAGCTGGGGGAGGCGGGGCTGGGGTGGGGGGCTGCAGGATCCTGCAGAGATGACAGGTGTCATTTGGGCATGAATGCTACTCCCCTGTCATGCCTGCTCTGCGTAGCTGTCAAGCCCTGAGTGGGTCTTCTGTCTGATCCCATTAGCCTGAGTGTGTGGGATTCCTGCCATGCCTCTGCCCCACTCCCCGCTCTGCATGGCTGCAGTGCCCGGGTCTCTTCTTTCTGCCTTTGCACCTTCTTTTTCTGTGCATTTGCTCTGGTCCCTGTCTGCTGGTGCCATCTGTGCTGCAGCTGAGCGGGGGCCTTTCCCATGTGCAGACAGTGCATCGTTCTGGCCCCAGAAAAGTAGGAAATTCATTGGAGATGAAATGGCCACCACTGTGTACTCTGCTTGCAAACTAGACTGACAACCCTGGGTTGAGTTTGTCGTCTTCCCCCCCCCCCCCCAAAAAACACACGAAGCCTTGTTGGTTCAGTGCACCACGGGGCACAGCTGCTGGGTAGGCAGCCTGGCATGCCACCCTCCCCGATGCTAACCCCTGCCCAGCAGCAGGCTTTCTCCCTCACCGTACCAACCCTTCTCTCTTCTCCGCTGCTGTCCACGCTGCTTCCGTCCCATCCCAGCTCTGCCCAGTCCTCCCACTGCATTTCCTAGCCATTAAAAGGGAGGAGGAAAGGCACTGGCTGGGAACACCAGACAGGGTTAAAGCTGCATTCACTAGGCTTGCTGTGCAGGAGAAGGCAGCTGCTGTGTGCCCAGCCCTCTGGTTAGCAGCACACAGAGTTGGCATAGAGAGGTTCTCTTGGAGCACTGAGCTTTGAGTTTTTAGCTCCTAACTGCTGATGCTTCTGCCGTTTGGTTCTTGGTTTGTTTGGGTTTTTACATCTTGCTAAGTGGATATTGTTTCTTTTCTTTCCCCCTCTCTAGGGGCTAAACTTAAACTGTAGCACTGCACTGGGTTTTTTGGTTGTTCAGCATCTTTGTGCGTTTTCCCCTCGATACCCTTAAAGTAAAAATTTGGGGAGATGGGGAAAAGAAAAGATCCTATTAAAAATGAAGAATATAATGTAACACATGTGCTTCCCCCTCCATATTGACACAAGAAACCTGGCCACTTTTTTGTACGCTCAGACTGAAAAACATCCATCAGGCTGAATGGCTGATTCTTGGACCCTGCATTGAAATCTCTTCCAATACACTGCAGCAAAAAGGGTGACAGGAATCTGGCTGTCTGCCTGGCAGCTGATCGGGTTCTGACTGGTGTGTAGATTCTGTATCATGTCAAATTGGTTTTTAAGACTGGCACTTTGTAAGTGGCTGACTTTATTGTACCAAGAGGAATAAAGAAGAGTGGTTTGCACTGAAGTGGGGGTTTGTACTGCTGCCGAATTCTCTAGGCCTGGGGCGAGTTCCCAAGGGATGCACCTGGAAAGAAGTTGAAAAACACATCTGCTGACTGGAGGCCCATGCTACGTGCACACAATGGCCACACTGGGCCAGACCAAAGGTTTCCTGTCTCCCCTCAGTGGCCAATGCCAGGTGCCCCAGAGGAATGAAACATCCAGTGATCCCTCCCGCCAGCCAGCTGGGCCAGTGCGGGTGCTGTGCTAAATGGTCAGGAGCAAGTCTTACAGGCTGTCGCTTTTGGGACAATGTAGTTTAACATGATCAAAACAAGGCTTCTGCCACAGCTGCCTGATGGCATCCCTGCTGCTCCCCTGGTGGGTGGGGGGGGGGGGTTGGGATAACTCCCTCAGTGCCCATGTTGCTCCTCCAAGCCCAAACTCCCAGCTCAGCACTGCCGTCAAAAGGATCTGGGTCCCAGTGGGGAGAGGGATTTGGCTGTTTCCCCATCAGTTAAGTGCATGACAGTGGGGGTTGAGTTTCTGAGGCAGGACAGATGATGGCTGTCTCCCCGCTCCTGAGCCACATTCATCAAGTCTTGCCTGTCATACTGGACTATTCACGGTTTTTGGGGCCTTGTGTATGGTCACCTACACCCAGATTTGCACTGGTTGTAGTTAAACCAAAGCAGTAGTTTGCATGGGGTTAGCTGACCTGCTGTATGAACACTTAGCCTCTTCCCACTGAACTTGGGCCAAGCCTCACTCAGCCTGCTGTAAGCTGGCCTGAGAGCCTGCAACCACATAGCATGCTGCCTTTCCGTACGCTGGCACAACCCGGTGCACACACCCACCCTTGGCACTACAGTTGGATTCCTACTTGCAGAGCTGAGGTGGACGAGGTGCCAGCTCCTGCCCTCTCTGCTTTGAGCATTGCTCTGGCCCTGTCTCATCCCGCCAGAGGAGGCTGATGCAGGCATCAGCCCACTCCCCACCGTCAGAGGGAGTGTTGCCCACCCCCGGGTCTCCCCAGGGCAGCATGGAGTTTGCATGGGAGATGCAACCCGCAGCAGCTGTAGAGTCTGACTAGGCAGCAGTGCTGGCCTGGTGAGGTGCCTCTGAATGTCACCGGCTGTCTGATGTTTTCTCTACAATGCATCAGGCAAGGCCCCTGGCCGTGGACACACAGGCCAGCGGAGAGGAGGCAGGCTGTGGTCTGCAGTGCAGTCGCAAGGGAGCGTGAGTTGTTCTGTGCTGGGAGCTCATGGTTACGCCTGAGCATCCAGAGGTTTTCTTTGACCTGGAGGTTCTTCTCCTTTTATTCAGTCACTTATGCCAAGCAAACCAGCATCCCCAGGAGCGATTGTGCAGGGCCGGCCCTGGACTCCCCGGCATCCTGCAAATTTGGCAGAGCAGGAATTTGTACAGAAGAAATCCTGACCTGCTTGGCCCTGCCTCTGAGCTAGGCACATGGAGAGCATGCCTGGGCAGGGCTGCATCTCACCTGGCAATGCCTATGGGAGGGGTGAGCTCGGTCTGAGCAGCTCATGTGCTGTGGTGAGGTGACTAGGCGCATGAAGAGTTTGTCTGTTCCAGGGTCAGGTGGCAGTTCTGGGGGGGGGGGGGTTTGTGCTGGCAGTGGCACCCAGCTGTTGCATTTGGGTCTCAAGTGGCAGGGTTTCCAGATGGACAAAGGGACAGAGGAGCCCTGGCTCATCAGAAGGGCTCATCTCTGCCGAAGGGCAGGTGAATGAACAGGAAGGTCTCTTCTATCCCGATCAGCAGATGCCACAACAGCACAGAGTGAGGATACAAGGGGCTGGGTGGCCCAGCAGACTCCCTGAGGGTGGTGTCCAGTTGCCCTAGGCTACATGGGAGAGGTGTGGGGCGGAAGAGGCAGGGTGAGGGGCGCAGTAGCAGCTGGGCCCTCGGGACTCCAGCCGCAGGGGCGGTGGCAGGGCCAGCCCTGGCCAGTGGAAGGGGTGGGAAGATTCCGTGGCAGTTGGAGCAGGAGGGACCTGGACGACGGCCGTGGCTCCAGCCAGCAGTGCTGGGCGAGGAGGGTGCGGCACCTGCTAAGTCGGATTTGCTTGTCCTGTCCCTGTTACTCCCCAGGAGGCCTGAGACCAGGCTAGACCTGCCCACAAGGGCCCAGCAGCAACTGGTCCTGTCAGTCCAGGGATGGTGAGTATGGTGAGGAGAGGAAATGGGAAAATGAACCCAGCCTATCTTGGCTGCCCTGGGGTGGCAGAACACAGCCCTGCAGCTTCTGTCAGGAGAAATCAGAGACCCCGGAGTCCAGAGGAAGCAGGGAGCGTTCACACCCACACACCCAGCCTGCTGGAGGTATGGCTGGGGAGCGACCTGTTCAGGGACCGGCACAACCCCTGGCCAGTACAGCCTGCTCGCAGTGCCAACTGCCTGCTTTAAAACCCTGGCCTCCAGTCCCAGAGGGACTTAGGTGCCTGAAGAGGCAGAGAGACTCCAAAATCCACTGCTTTGGTGCCACTCTCAAGGTCACCACTCAGCTGCAGCCCAAGCCAGTAGGTGCACAAGCTCCCTGCAAGTCCATGGCCCCCTAAGTCCTGGCAGAGCCCCACAGCGAATGGGCAGCTCTGTGCTCTCGGCTGAGCCAAAGCCCCATAGTGAGCTTCTCAAGCACGGCCCCCTGCCTGTCTCGGCCCAGGGCCATGGGTACGCTCAGAGCACGCCGTCAGGTATGCAAGGGGTGCTCCCAGGCCCTCACTTGGGGAATCGGCTGTAGAGCAGGGAGGGCATGTGGATCTGCTCTACTTGTGAGGACACGAGGCCTGGGCGTAGGTGCCTAGCTGCAGGGGAGGGTCCCAGCCCCCAAGTTGTGCTGGTGGGCATGCACCTAGCCCCTGAGTTCTTGAGACCACTAAGCTGCTCCCACCTGCAGGCCTGATCCAGCAGGTGCGATCATGCCTTGCATGACAGGCACTTGTGCACAGGCAAGGGGGAGTTTTGTGGCTGGCTGGTGGGGGCAGGTGTGCCATTCTACCCAACAGCTGCAGCATTCACCTGGCACGTGGGAGACCCAGGTTCGAGTCCTGCGCTGCCTGAGTTGAAGCAAGAAATTAAGCCCTGAACTCCTGCAGCCCAGGAGAACACTGACCACAAGGCTATTCCTGGAGAAGCTGTTCCAGGTTGTATAAATAAGCCACATTACAGTCCCCTGCTCAAATCAGGCAGAGCCAGGAGCCAAATGTGGGTGTATCAGCCTGGGAAGGACCCCAACCACTGAGTTTAGAGTCTGGCCCTACTAGTGGCAGCCTCCCCCACCCCAACCCTGCACTTCACTGCAAGAACAGGTCCCTCCTCAGTGCCACGGGAGGCTGGGGACAAAGGATTGACTGATTGGGTAAATCATGTGGCATACTGCATATGCTCAGGGGGGCAAATTAAGATTGTGTAGGCAGCCTTGAGCTGTCTCTACTCCCCCACCAGCTCCCAGTTTCTGCCCCTCCCCAGTAGTGCTTGTCTCATCAGACTCCTTGTTCCAGTCTGCTCCTCTCCCCCTCTGAACACGTCCTGGTGCTGTAGGAGAGTCAGGCTTGTTGTTCCCCATTCCAGGGCCTGGCGCCAACCCAGAGCAGCTGGAACGTTCAAACTGCTATTTCCTTAAACACAGCAGAGCTTCCATCCCCCTGAGTATTGGTCCTGACCCTGGCTGCTCCTGCATCAGCTGTGGGCGGGAGCTGGGAGCTGGGGGATGACACAAACTTGGCCAGTGGGCTGCACAGCAATTTGTTGGCAGCAGAGGGAGGTAGGAACGCAGGGCTCCTGGGGTCACTTGCAGGTTTTGTGTGGCAGTGTCCTGTGGTTCTAAACCTGCCCCATCACACCAGGCTGTCTCCACCCCCCTTCTACCCATCCTATCCTCCCTCCAGTCCCTCTTCCTTATGTATCGGTCTACCCGGCCCAGTTCCTGTCCCCTTTCCCCTCTCCCCCTGTGGCTCCCTACTGCCACCCTAGAGCCTGTCCTCCTCCCCCTCTCCCTTCCCACTCCCTCTGGTGCTTGCAACCCCATTTCACCCACAAAATGCCAATCTCCAATTCTTACCCTTCTGTAGTGCAGCCCAGCAGCTTCCTCCACTGCCGCCTCACTGCCTGGCTGCCAGAAGTGGGAGTGTTGTGAGCTGGAGACAGGACCTGGCGCACCACAGCCACGCCAGCAGCTGGGAGCCACGCCTGCAGGAAAGTCCTTGCTCCCCTGGGGGGCTGGCACAAGTGCAGGCTGGTTGGTTGCACGCAGGAGCCGTGAGATGGAGCATGCTCAGTGCAATTAGAATCACCAGAGAATTTTGCTGCCAAACACTAACAAATCAATACTGAGCATGTGCACAATGAGCGTTCCGGAGGCTGAATTTGGGGGACATTTCACAGAGATGGTAGAAGGTGACCCCCCCGTGTGAGCCACTTGCCAGATCTCAAGCCAGGCTCCAAAGCACACAGACACCAGCGCCTGCCGCCAAAGCAGCTGGAAGAGTTTTGTTTTAATATGGGCAAGTGGTTCACGCTAGTCTTGTTCTTTGAAGTGGCTATTCCATTAGCATTGACATGTTCCACATTTAAACCCAAATGGCAAAATTCGAACCTAGGGTCTTATGACGGCAGCCGTGGGGCCACTTTACGATGGGGGGGTTCTACCCGCACTGCCTCTAACAAAACAATGGAACTGTTGGTACCAAACAGCTACCACAACTTCCGTCCCCCAGGAAGATATGGAGCAACCAGTTCGCAAACACCTAGAAGATAAGGTGAAAGTAAAAGTCATTGTAGCTTTGTCACAAACAAACTGTGTCCAAGCAAACTAATAGCTCTTTTTGCTAGAGCAACAAGCCTTCCGGTTGGGGGGGGGGGGAGCAGTAGAAGTGGTATAGCTAGACTTTACTAAGGCTTTAGATAGTCTCCCGTGACCTTTTTATGCACAAACTAGGGAAATACAACCTAGCTCGGGCTACTATAAAGTGGGTGCATAACCAGCTGGATAACTGTTCCCAGAGTGTAGATATTAATGATTCACAGTCCTGCTGGCAGGGTATAACAAGTGGGGTTCTGCGGGGACCAGTTCTGTGCCTCGTTCTGGTCAATAGCTTCATCGACAATTTAGATGATGGCACAGAGAGTGTGTTATAAAGTTTTCAGTTGATACTGAGCTGGGAGGGGCTGCAAGTGCTTTGGAGGCTGGAGTCACAATTCAGAAGGCTACGAACACGCTGGAGAAATGGTCTGGCGTAAACAGGTATTGAATTCAATAAAGACAAATGTGAAGTACTCCCTGAGGAAGGCACAGTGGGGTTCACCTCGGAAGGAGTGCAGCAGAAGAGGATCTAGCTGGTTCCTGACTCTGGCTGTAGCCTTGTCTGAGCACCAATCAGCTACAACACTTGTTCACTTAATTACAGCTTTGATTTCTTCCATTTAACCCATGCACAATACTTACTTAATGAATTTTTGACTATATGGAACATTTGAAGAATCCATTTTAGAATCATAGAATCCTAGAGCTGGAAGGGACCTCAAGAGGTCATCACGTGCAGTCCCCCGCCCTCACGGCAGGACCAAGCACCATCCCTGACAGGTGTCTGTCCAACCTGCTCTTAACTCTCTCCGGTGATGGAGATTCCACAACCTCTCTAGGCAACTTATTCCAGTGTTTCACCACTCTGACGGGTAGGAAGTTTTTCCTAATGTCCAACCTAAACCTCCCTCCCAATTTAAGCCCAGTGCGTCTTGTCCTATCCTCAGAGGTCAAGGAGAACACTTTCCCTCCTTGAAAACTGCTATCATGTCCCCTCTCAGTCTTCTCTTTTCTAAACTAAAGAAACCCAATTCTTTCAGTTTGCCCTCATAACTCATGTTCTGTAGACTGTCAATCATTTTTGTTCTTCTCTGGACCTCCAATTTCTTCACAACTTTCCTGAAATGTGATGACCAGAACTGGACACAATACTCCAATTGAGGCCTACTCAGCGCAGAGTAGAGCAGAACTCGTACTCTGTTAACGCTTATTCTGTTATGAGCATTTGGAACAAAGAGAGCCAACACTAAGTTTCTTACAGGACCCTTTAAAAAAAGTCAAGATGATTGGATGTTTTTCTTAGAAACTCTTGAAGGCCAGTGGAGACCATCTGATCATCTCTTCTGACCTGCACATCGCAGGCCCCAGGACCTCAGCCACCCACTGCTGAAACGGACCCCTAGCTCTAGTTGGGTTACTAGAGACGCCATTTAAAGGCTCCATTTACCCCAGTTTAAACCTGCAAGTGACCTGTGCCCCAAGCAACAGAGGAGGGAGGATCCCCCTGCCCTCCGATCTCTGCCAATCTTGCCCAGCAAAAATTCCTTTCTGACCCCAAATATGGTGATAACCGAGACCCCCGCGCATGTGAGCAAGACCCATTACCCAGCCACCGCTGGCATACTGTTGTAGCTTGCCACCACACTGGCTTTCCTGTTGCTCAGTAGAGTGCCTAGTTCCTGGCATAATGCTGTTTTCTGTCATCTTAGCCACCCCTCTCTGAATGGTTCCCAACAGTCTGGTCACTTTTCACTGCCACTGCACAGCGAGTGGCTGTGTTCAGAGAACGAGCCAGGCTGACTCCAAGGCCTTTATTTTTTCCAGTGTCCATTGTTTTGTATGTATCAAAATTAAACTGCATCTGCTCTTTTTGTTGCCCAGTTACATGAGCTTGCAGGTCTTCTTTGCACTTTACTAGTTTGAGTAATTTAGTATCCTCTGTAAATTCTGCTAGCTCACAGCTTAGCGCGTTTTCCAGCACCTGACTAGATATGCTGAACGGCATAGGTCCCAGGACAGCCCCTTGAGGGACCCTAGTATTTAGCTCTTACTGCTGTGACAACACCATTCAACTTGTTGCACCAGTAACTGATCCATGAGACACTTTCCCTTTTATCCCCATGACTACTTGGCATGAGAGCCGTTGGTGAGGGACCTTGTTAAGGCTTTCTGAATGTCCACGTGCACTGTACCCGCTGGGCCCCCCCCCCGTGTGGCGGCAGCATGCCAAATGCTGGGGGTAACTCTTCCCAGCATCTCCTGGGCATCTGTACAACTGATCATTCTATTCCTTACTGTAGCCTCACCCACGTTAGTGGGGACGGGGACGGGCGTTAGGGTTACTACCAGCCTTGGAGCCTCTGCAGGGTGAAGGAAGAGTTCTGTGTAAGCACAATGGCTTGTCCCTCCCAAATAAAGGTATGCTCCCACCCATCTTGCTACACTGCGATCCTGGGCCTGGAACAGCGACAGCACCGCTGCTCAGCTCAGTGGGAGCCAGCATCTTAGGCTCAGGCGTGGGAATCGCTCGCACCCCTCTGCAGTGCTGACCAGTTCCAGACGGGGCGTCTCTGCAATGGCTATGTGATCCTTGAGTGCTCCTGTTGCGCTGTGATCACCTAGAGACCCCACTGGGGGCCTGGCTGCCGTCCTGCTGCTGTGCTTAAAACCGGGTGGGTTTTGGTACTAGGTTGTGTGCCTTTTGCTAGCAGCGCTTCACGTGTTTTGGCCTGCCTAATTACACTTGCCGTGCCAGAGTATATGCTCCAGCGGAATCTGACATCCAATTTTTAAAGGGTCCATTTTTGCCTGTGTGTGGGGGTGCCTGCCCCATCCTGGGCACTAAGGGGTTAACAGAGCCCTAGGGAGGCTGTGCAGGAGGCAGCCAATCAGCAACGGGCTAAGAAGAGCAGCTAATCAGGGCCCAGCAGGCCCATATAAGGAGAGCTGCAGGCCAGACCCAGTTCAATAGCTGCCTGAAGCTTGTGAGGACCAGGCTCTTGGCAGGAGGAAGGTGCCCTGTGACGGGGCCAGGGGTCTGTGTCCTCAAGAGGACACCATGGCCCTTGGAACAACAAAAGCAGAAGTGACAGCAGGCGAGATGCCTCCAGAACAGGGATGTGAAGGAGCAGTCGACTACCGGATAAGCAGGAGCTTATTGGGTAGCACTGTCAGCTACTCGATCGCCCCCCCCCCCCCCACACTTAAAGAGACAGAGAGGAGCCGGTGTGCAAGACGCGGGCTCATTCTCTGGTCCCCCGCCCGGTCTCAGGACAACCCTCACGTGGCCCCTCTGCTGGCCACAGCAGCGGCAGCCTGTCTGCTTGTCAGTTTCAGCACAAGCCCGCTGCCGCATCCCTTTTAAAAGTGCAGAGGGGCAGCGTGAGGGGTGTCCTGAAACCCGGCGGGGGACCAGAGAATGAGCTGGTTCCTTTACATGCCGGCTCCTCTCTGTCCCTTTAAGCGTGCAGAGTGGCAGCTGGGAGTTGTGCTCAGACACAGCCTGAGCCAGAAGTGAGCGCTTAAAGCGCCCTTCCTTAGCGACTAGTCAAGTGGTCGATGGAAATTCCATTGACTACTCGACTAGTAAATTAATCGATAATTAATACCCTTACTCCAGAAGAGGGTCCATTGGCCAGCAGAGCTAATGCCCAAGACAGCCAGCAGGAGGCGCCACTGTGGTGAGTTGCCCGGTTACAGCTTCCTGCTGCCTCTATTACTCTGGGGTGTCTACACTGGCCGCTTGAATTTGCGCAAGAACACTGACGATCTAATGTAAGAGTGTCAGTGTTCTTGCACAAATACTTTTGACGCTCCCGCTCAGGAAAAAGCCCTCTTGCACAAGTGTTCTTGCGCAAGAGGGCCAATGTAGACAGGGAAGGAATTTTTTGCGTAAGAAAGCCCCGATGGCAAAAATGGCTGCCGGAGCTTTCTTGCGCAAAATCGCGTCTATACTGGCCACGGATGCTTTTGCGCAAAAGCATCCGTGCCAATCTAGATGCTCTTTTGCGGAAATACTTTTAACGGAAAAACTTTTCCGTTAAAAGTATTTCCGCAAAATCATGCCAGTCTAGACGCAGCCCTGCTGTTTAGCCAAGCTGGCATTTGCTGATCCTTTTACTGGCGTCTATGTTTAGGGTGTGCATTTACTGTGAGCCCCCATTGTGGTGGTTTCAAATAGTTTCCATGGCGTATAGACATTTCATCCTTGCAACTGTTTTTTTAAAACACAACGAATGGTCTGGTAGCACTTTAGAGACTAACAAAACATGGAGATGGTATCGTGCGCTTTTGTGGGCACGGCCCACTTCTTCAGCTGTGCCCATGAAAGCTCATGATCCCATCTACATGTTTTGTTTGTCTCTAAGGTTGTTTTTTAAGGTTTTCCTGTTACAGACTCACTCGGCTCCCCCTGAACCTTTTAATTTCTGTTTATCTAGTTTCCTCATTTTTGTGTAGCTCCCATTTTGAAGTTAATTGTTACTGTGGTGGGGTTCTTTGTGTTTGCCCCCCATTAGGATATTATGTTTATTTGCACCATGGTTGCTATTGCTGAGTCGTGCAGCTATAGTCACATCTAGGACCAGATCCTGCGCTCCGCTTAGGACTAAATCAAGAATTCACTCTTCCCCTGTGGGTTCCAGGACTAGCTGCTCCAAGCAGCAGCCATTGATGGTTTCCAGATACCTCAACTCTACATCCTGCTCTGGCTACTTCTAGACTGCACGCTTCTTTCAGAAGAAGCGCTTCCAAAAGAGAGCTTCTGGAAAAATTTCTTTTGAAAGAGCGTCCACATAGCAAAAGCGCAACGAAAAAGCGATCTGCTTTTTTGAAAGACAGCATCAACGTTGATTGGACATGCTCTCGCATGTAAGCTGTGATTACTATGGAGCGAGTGGCCACCAGGGCACCTGTGCTTTGTCAAAAGAATACAATTGCAGTGTGGACGTAAGTGTAGTTTTTCCAGAAAAATGGCCGTTTTTCTGGAAAAACCCTGCAGTGTAGATATACCCTCTGAGATGACCATATGGGGAACACTGGAACTGCCCGTTATTATCCAGAGCAGACTAATGCACCCCAGCTTTTTGAAGACACCCCAGTTGCAGTGCTGAGGAGAGCCCTCTTTAATGACTGTTTGATGGATTCAAACCCCGGCCTAGAGAGTTGTCTGTATTGTAGAATCTACTTCCTCCCTATAAATACTGAAATTGGGCATCCCTCTGCCGTCTGAAAACTGGCTGGCTTCCAAGGCAACAGAGTTTAATTATCTGCATGCGCGCACAGTTACACTGTTGTTAGAAAATAAGGTACACGTGAAGCATGGAAATCTCCACACAGCAGTGATTCAGCAACCAGGCTGTTATGGGTGTGCCAGACATCTGAACCCTGGCATGGCAATGGATGCGCTGGGGACTGGCACTATTTAAATTCTACAGCGCGGGAGATGAACACATAGGTATGTTCATAATGTGATGTTTCTGGACTACTGAATTTATAGCCAGCGGAAATACTTAGCAATAGAAACATTCTTCTGCACTGGAGTCAGGTAATATCTGGATGTACTGGAGACCTGGCCGTGACCCCTTAGTCTCCAGTGCCCTCAACTGGAATTGCGGACTCATCTTACACCATTATCTGTCTCCGCACTTATCTGCACTGCAAGAAAAGCAGCATTTTTACTTTGAGGTGAGTAACGTGCATGAGCTATCCTACGGGAGGCGCACTGCTCTCACCACAAGATAAAGTCGAGGACGTCAGCCTTGTACTCCTGCCTGGAGACCTGGTTGTGTCTGCTCTTCACTGTGGTTTCACCGGGAGATAGCTAGCTAGCTCACTCACGCTAATTACCTCAAGGTAAATTCTGAATTTTTTTTAATACCACAGCTACTGCTTCCCTTTCATCCACAAGGCTTGCTACCCTGTCAGAGAAAGCTAGTAGGTTGATTTGGTCTTAACAAATTGATGCTACTCCTCCACACCTTATTATCTTCTAGGTGATTGCAAACTGCTTAAATATTTGCTCCATTGTATTTCTGGGTACCGATATAATTTAGTATTCTTGCTGAAGTTGTCTCTTACCCTTCATTTACTTACAGTGTGTAATTAGCAACCTCATCCCTTCTAGGTGAGATGTCAGAAAAACTGAGGCGATGCAGGAAGGAACTGACAGCAGCTATAGACAGGGCATTTGAAGATCTCACTGCTCCTTTCCATCACTCAGAAGACTGTATCAATAAACAGATTTTAGACTTGCAGACAGAGACACCTTCCTCCTTGCCCCAACTGAACAGAGTTAGTTACAGACGAGATCCCACCTCTACCTTATCTTCCTTCCTCGACCAGTCTGCACCAATCTCCTGTTCACTGGAAAAAGAGAATCCTGTTTTCATACCAAGTCTTATTCCAATAACCATTGCCCCAAATCCCTTAGGCCCAAAGAGAGAACCTTTGACAAGCAAGGAAAATACTTGGCTATGTTCTTCCACTTTGGGGCCTGACCAACAGCTTCCAAGAGCTCTGAGGGACAGTGAGCGATGGAGGAAAGACCAGGCGAGGTACCGTTTGTATTCACAGTTCTTACCACGAATGCTGTTAGGGTGTGAGCTTGGATGGGCAGGAGTCCAGTACTAAGACTTCCAAGAGGAGGGAACTTTGGAGGAGATACGTGCAAGAATGTTGTCTCCAGAAGCTCAGACAGTAGATACTCCTAAATGGGGAATGGGCTCTAATACTCCGAGCAGAGGGACTAAGAATAAGAATGCCAGGGTGTTCTTTCCAGCTGTCACAAACATCTGCTGCAGGTCTGGGCAACCTCCCTTGCCCACATTTACCCTCCCACCTGTAGGCGGAGAAGGCTGCTTGCCTCCCCAGGCTGCGAAGCATATTGCCAGCCCGTGTTATTCTGGGGTTTAGGCTACATTACACAACGGTGCCTTTTGGCCTTCAAATCTGCTGTCTCCTATTGTTGCCATTACAGTAGCATCTAGCGTCCTCAGTCTCGAGGCTCCTTCTTGTGAGGGGCTGTACAGTAGGAGACAGGCCCTGTTCCAAAGAGCCTGACGTGCAACCTAGTAATACGCACGTCTGGAGAAAAGTGTCACAATGCCTAGGGCCTTCCCAAACTCATGGGCCAGGCTAGCGAAGCCATAGGGTTGGAAATCAGTCAATTGCGTGTTTTTACTGTGTTGTAACTGTGGGGTTCCTGGCCCATAAATGGAGGGCGAGGGTTGCAAAGCGGTTGTGGGTTTCCTGCCCTCATTTCTTTGCTGCCTGCAGGGCTGGGATCTGAAAGCAGCAGCCACGGAGCTTCCTGCAGCTGGAGGAGGCTCCTGGAGCTGGGGGTGAGTCTGATCTCCCCTGTGCAGCTGGGAGTGCTCTAGGTGAGGTTCCTCCCTGGTAGTCCCCACTGGCTGGGGACGGACAGGACTTCCTCTGCCCCTGCATGGGCCCTCTCAGATCCAACCCAACCCTGGCTACCTCTCCCAGCTGCAGGAAGCTCTGGGGCTAGGCAGCAACGTCAAAGGTTCATGCAGCTGTAGGAGACTTATGGAGGTGGGTTTGATCTTGCCCATGCTGCTCACAGCTCCAGAGATGGGGACTCCTACCTGCTAGTCTGGGCCAATGGCAGATTGATGCATGGGCCCATGTCCAGGGGCCCCCAGAAAAATGGATCCCTTGAGCACTGTCACTAGCTGTGTGGGCAGAAGCCCCAAGCTCTGGCAGAAGCTGCAGGGACAGAAGCCCTGAATCCAGCCCTGGGGCTGCTGCAGAGCAGAGCGAAGGGGGGAACCAGACCCACCTTCACTTCTGTGCTGCCTCTGAAGGGAAGACTGATCTTCTGCCTGCGAGTGGCTGTGCAAGGGAAGGGCAAGTCCTGTGCCTTGCCCACCTGGCCAAGACTAGCAGGTATGGGTGGGGAAAAGCAGGGAAGGGCTCAGGCCATGGCCATGGCCCACTTTTCACAGCACGAAACCGGCAGGGAGCGCCATGTGCACAGTAGCTCTCTCACAGCTACACAAGCCTTTCCCCATAACCTCATTTGGCTGTGGCCCTCGTCAATCTCCATTTTCGCTGTCCCCCATTCGACAAGTGTCCGCAGTGCAGCTTGTCCAGAGACCCAAGAACCTTCCTTTGTTTCCTCTAGCAAAACTGCTGCAAGATGCACGAAGCCAGAAGCAAATGCGGCAGTCCACGGTGGGCCCCGAGACGCTGCACGGGCTCCTCCTGACACGCCCGGTGAGTGCAGCTCACAGCTAGTCTGGCAGATGGGCTTGTCCCGTGCTGGGAAAGCGTCTGAAAATGCTGCCTCACCCCTTGGCAGAAGGGACTGAGAGGCCCTGCAGAAGGGGTCTGACAACAGGCAATGGGGCTGTTGGACTCTAAGCCACCTGCTCAAGAGAGCTCAGGCGTGAGGGAATGTTGCTCACAGCCAGTGATGCCTGGTGAACTAGGTGACGTTCCCTTGGGTGTAGGGCCACTGTGCCACTCCTGACTGGCAGCAGGAGGCGTATCCTCAGCAAAAAGCCAAGCACAGATTTGACATGGAGGCTAAACTACCCGCTCACCCCGGAACATGGCACTGCATCCGAGGTAGGGGCAGCGCAGCAGGCACCAACACCTAGAGCGGCAAGGGGAACTGCCCCTCCTCTGACGATGCAATCCTTGTCATCGCCAGGTGAAGTGGTAGCAGATCCCTCCCGAAGAAGCAGTCCCCCCTGACGACTTGAAGCACAGGCCCTCCAAAGTGTGGCTGCCAGTTGGAATCTAAAAATACTTACACCCCACAGCTCATGGCCGGCCGACCCTCGCACTCCCCTGCATCTTTAGGAACCATTCTCATGAGCAACACCTCATCCAGAAAGTCAAGAACCTGTTGCACCTGGGGGCAGTGCAGGAGGTCTGTCGGGACATGAAAGGGAAAGGGTTCTACTCCCACTGACTCCTAATCCCAAAAGCAGAAGGGGACCTCATACCAATCGTGGACTTGTCTCATATTTCCAGGGCACAGGTGTTTCCTCCACTCTGTGCTCGGCTAGCGCTGTTTCCAATTCATGGTGCTGCCCTTCGGTCTCTTGTCAGCCCTGAGAGTGTTCACAAAGTGCAGAGTTTTTTAATTCTCTTTGTTCATGTGCACTCCAGCTGGGTGACTCACAAGCCCTTGTTAGGAGGTGGGGCCAGAGTTCTGCACTGCTTGGCTGGTAATCGCACAGTGTGCAGCAAAACCATGTACATACGACGAGGTTGCCACCCTGCAGATCTCATGTGGGGACCTGGGCCTAGAGAGCTATGGACGAGGCTTGGGGCCTGGTGGAATGCACAGCAGTGGGGGCATCCCTGCCAGGTAGGAGCACCCCAAGACGCAGGCCTGCCTGTGGTGAGCTACATTGTGAGGACACAGGCTGACCTTTCATCCTGTCAGCGACTGCTGTGAACAACTGCAGAGTTCCTGAATGGTTTTGTTCCAACTCTACAGATTGCTAATGCCTTACGAACATCTAAGGAGTGGAGACTTCGTTCCCTGGCATTGCAGTCTTGGGAAAAAAGACTAGGAGGAAGATGTCCTGGTTCATATGGGACTAAGAGACCACTTTTGGAAGGCTTGCCAGATGGGACCACAGTCAAACTTTATTCTTACAGAAATCCCTAATCATAAGGGGCTCTGATTTAAGTGCCCTGAGCTCAGATACCCTCCTGGCAGAAATAACTGCTACCAAGGACGCTACCTTAGAAGAAAGGCAGAGGAGGGAGCAGGAGGCCAGCGGCTCAAACAGTGGACCCATCAGTCTAGACAAGACTAGGTTGAGGTTCCAGACAGGGACTGACTGACGAACCCGGGAATAAAGCCGCTCTAGGCCTTTTAGAAAGCGGCCGACCACGGGGTTCGCCAATACGGAGCGTCCAAGCGACTCTGGGTGGAATGCTGATATTGCAGCGAGGCGGACCCTAAAAGATGAACAGGTAGTCCAAAATGGCAGGTGTTGGGGCACCTGTAGGGTTGAAACTGCTGCATCGACCAGACTGAAAACCACTCCCACTTGGCAAGGGTAAGTTGCCTGTGGAAGGGCCTGCCTACCATGGCCAGAACATGAAAGCTCCAAATGTGTAGCCATGGAGCATCCATGCTGTGAGGCAGAGTGACTGCAGGTTGGGATTGTGTAGCCGACCACGGTCCGGGAACAGGGGAGCGAAACCAGTCTGTACAGACATGTCCAGCAGAGAGGTGTACCAATGCTGGTGGACCCAGGGCGGACTATGAGAATGACTTGGGCTCGGTCTCTTCTGATCTTGAGGAGCACCTTGTGTATGAATGGAATTGGGGGGGAGCATTTAGGAAGGACTCCTCCAAGGTAGATCAAACGCATCTGCTAGTGAGCCTGGACTGCGGTTCTGGAAGAAGCAAAATGGTTTTCATTTCATTAGAACACAAGAACAGCCATCCTGGATCAGACCAAAGGTCCGTCTAGTCCAGGGTCCTGTCTGCTGACAGAGGCCAATGCCAGGTGCCCCAGAGGGAGAGAACAGAACAGGGAATCATCAAGTGATCCCTCCCCTGTCGCCCATTCCCTGCCTTACATCATTTCGTGTTGTGACTTGTGACAAATAGGACTATCTGCGGATGACCCCAGTTCTGGAAAACTGATCGCACCACACGTGGCTGGCGAGACCATTCGTGACCACGGAAAAATATGCTGAGGTGGTCTGCTAACTTGTTCTGCACCCCCTGTAAGTATGATGCCTGCAGGTGTATGGAATGCTCTTTGCAGAAGTCCCACAGCATCTGGGCTTCCTGGAGCTCACGGAGCATGCCCCCCATTGTGTCTCGGCCAACACAGACGATATAATGACAGCGTCCCACAATGAGACCAGAAGACCTGACAGGCTCGCTGGATAGCCCTTAGCTTCTGATGCTGAAGTGAAGAAGCAAGTCGGAGTGGTCCCAGAGACCCTGATTTCTGAGGTTCCCTAGGTGGGCTCCTTAACCCACATCAGATGCCTCTGTCACCAAGGACAGGGATGGCTGCTGGGCCTCGAAGGGGACCCCTGAGCAAACCACTGGAATGTCTGTCCACAACAGGAGGGAGTTGAGAACTGTGCGAGGCAGCGTTACTACCATGTGCAAACTGTCTCTGCTGGGCTGGGAAACCGGCACTAGCCAAGACTAAAGAGATCTGAGCCTGAGTCTGGCATACTGTACCACGAACATGCATGCCACCATATGACCCAGCAGTTTTATACAGTGCCGTGCCATTGCGGTGGGAAACTGAGAGCCTACATAATCTGTCAGGGCCTGAAACCCTGCCTCCAGGAGGAATGCTCTGGCTTGGTTGGAATCGCTCTGTGACAGGGCGCTTGCCCTGCACTGGCCCTTGAAGGGCAAACCCAGCCCTGAGTGAGGGCTAAGAGGGAAGCCCCAGCTGAGGCAGCTCTGGCTAAGGAGGGCCCAGCCGGCGGCTGTATAAAGGAGGACTCCTGGAGGGAGAGGGAGAGGGGGAACTGACAGCTGCTCTGGACAGAGAGCACAGTAGGGACCTGACTGACAGGGAAGCAGGAGGCTTCCTGGAGGCAGAGCAGGGCTGGGGAAGCTCTGGCCAAGCAAGCCCCCAGGCTGCAGGGCCTGAAGCAGCCAGGTTAGGCAAAGGCCGCAGGTCCACCCCCTTTGCCAGTGATGAGTGGCCATTACAGATGCAGTTTGCCCCTGAGGCAGGGGCAAGATGAAGACTGGCAGTGGGTCACTGAGGCAAGGTGGGGACAGGGGAACTGGGGGTTCCCTTGGGGGAGAACAGGGTGCCCTGGGGAGGGGAGGACCCTGGAGTGCAAGCAGGATAAACACCCACCCCCGGAAGGGGGCTCAGAGAGGCTGGAGTGGGCACTGCCAGAGGTCAGTGTCCTGAAGAGGACGCCGTGGTCAAAGAGGAACACGGGGAGACACCAGCTAGAGGGAGGTGCCCAGCGAGTCAACAAGCTAATTCCCAGAGCAACCAGCTGCAGGCGCCATTGTGCTGAATCTGCCCCGTGACACCATCCTACAAATTCTATCCTCTGGACCAGGAATAGAGTAGATTTGGCCTCATTTATGCTGAAGGTGGCCTTGATAAAGATGAGATGGGCAGCTTGAGATTCAAGTCATCTAGGTACAGAAAACCCTGGATGCGGTGCCTGCGCAGGAGGGCGGCGACCACCGCCATGTGTTTGGTGAAAACCCTTGGCGTGGCTGGCAGTCCAGACAGCAGGGCTGTAAATTGGCAGTGGATGCCGTTGACCACAAACCTGAGAAACTTTCTGTGAGGTGGGTAAATGGCAATATGAAAATAAGCATCCTTTCAAATATATCAAGGGTGGCAAACCAGTCTGCTGGATCCAGAAAGCGTATTACTGTGGCCAAGGAGACCATGCAAACCTTGATCTTTAACAAACTTAGTCAGCTCTTGCATGACCAGAATAGGTCTAAGCCCACCCTTGGCTTTCAGAATTAGAAAGTACCAGGAGTAGAAACCCTGTCCCCTGAGCTCCTGAGGAAACTCTCCCGCTGCCCATTGCTAGAAGCAACTGCATCTCCTGGACAAGGAGTTGCCGAAGAGGGATGGGGCAGGGAGGGAGGGAGGGAAGAGAACTGGATGGAGTGCCCCCTTTCTGTTGCGTGGACTCACCGGTCTGGAGTGATGCGAGACCCACCATGGTCGAAAGGGGCAGGCGCGGTGGATCCAGAAGAGCACTTCAAAGGGGAGCGCCTGGGTTGTTTGCTGGACCTCAGACTGTAGGCCTGAAGCCACGATCCCCTTCTCATGGTGACACCTGCATCCATGACTCGGGTGCCGCGTCAGCTGTGTCAAGGGCTGCTTGTAGACATGCCCGGGAGACGAGCCTGCCCTCCTCTGCCATAGCTAAGCATTCAGCCCTGGAGCCCTGCCCAGCAGTTCTGTACATTTTGCCACTGACTGTCGTGCTGTAGGAATACCTACTCACAGTGGCGTGCTGGTTTGAGAGAGGAAGTGGCAAACCCCTGCAGACCATAAAGATCGAGGTGCTTTACCTCCCTGTTTTTGGGGAGGCAGCCCGAAAGCCCTACCACTCCCGCCGAGTTGGGCAGAGGGTGGATACATAGGTGCTCGTATCCCCGAGAGGGCACAAAGCATCATCTCTCATTTCTCTTGACTGGGGGGAGGGGGTGCCAAGGCCAGGGTTTGCCACAGAGTTTTGTGTTGCCCAAGATGCTCTGATCAGTGGGAGGGCAACACACACAGGACCAGAGGGGTGAAGATGTCAACCACGGGATCACAGCCTCAGTTCCTTCTTTGGCCTAAATGCCCAGGCCCTGAGCACCTCCCCTAAGAGTTGTTGGAGGACCCTATTGTGTCTCCCAGGGTGGGGATCATGGCTGTGCCAGCTACCGCCTCCTCTGGGGATGACGAAGGTGATTTCCCACATGAGGTGGTGGTTTCTTGCCCTCTGCTTCCAAAGGGTCTCGGGGGCAGCCTTCCTGACGAGGCAGTCATGGCACTAGTAAGTGCCCTGTCAGTGCCTGTGGAGCCGTGGATGGAGTCAGCTCTTCTTGATCCGTCTGCACCCTCGGCATCAACAAAATCATGGGGGATGGAGCAGCATCTGGTGCCGCAATCATTGGTGCCGGTCTTGGTGCACCCGGCGGCAGAGGAGTAGGGTACCCGATGCCGTGGGCCCAATCAGTAGTGTCGGGTTGTTGCTGTTGGTGGTGCCAGCATCGGTGCCAGAGTTAACACCCCTACGTCAGAGCTGAAGGCGCTGGAGCTGTTGATGCTGAAGGTGGAACAAAGGAGGCTGATGCTGCCGACATCACCCTGGAATGGGAGCAAAGAACCTGGCCCTGGCTCTGGCGAAAGGCTCAGGGTGTCCAGAATGGCCACTGCACCAGCCACAGTATTGGGTGGGAATGGGAGCTCTGTCTTGATGCAGATCTCCTGTTCCTGCTCCAGCTCCTGCTGGAATGGTAGGAGTTGGACTCAGATCCTGAGGCCTCTGGAGCCGAGGACCGTGGAAGAGCCATGGACTGATGGGTCCTGGCTAGGGCTCTGTGAGCTCTGAGGCTCAGACAGCCGGTGCAGCACTGTGGCTGGGTGTTGGGGAATGTGCCATCACGGACGGCTTGCCATGGGGTGGCGAGTGGGTAGCCATATCCTTTGGCCATGTCTCACGTCTCCTGGAGAAAATGGTGATAGCGTGCATGAGCTCCTGGGCAGTCCGGAATGCCTCTGGAATTGAAGGGAGCTGCAAGTTCTGCTCCAAAGCAGCTACAGGGGTGGTTCGGATTGGACACCAGGTGTCGGTGGGAGTCAATGCATAGTCTTGCAGCAGCAGTCCCAGAGCTGCTTGGGACTCACATGCCTGACTCCCTGTGCCTGGAGTTGGGAAATCTACCCCGTCCTGCCTCTTCTTTTTCTGAGGGACTGGGATCGGTGCCTGCGCACCAGCTGGGAGTCCTATACAGAAGATGAAGTGCTTGGTGCTGGGTCTGAAGACCCCTGGTCTGACTGGAAGAGGTGCTGCAGCCCCTCAGAATGACCTTCAGACCCTGAGCTCTCTCTTTTGAAGTCCTAGTTCTGAAGGTCTTGCAAACTGAGCACCGGGTCCCTTCGATGGCTCTCGCCCAATCACTTCAAACATGGGGCGTGGGGATCGCTCTTGGGCACTTTCTGCAGGCTTTGAAGCCCGGTGACATAGGCATGCCCTAGTGCGGGACTCAAGGGAGGATAGAGCAACCCTCCCAAAAAGCCAAACTAACAAATGACTGACTACACTAATAAAACTAATTACAACTGTTACATATTTATGTTGAAATGAATAGGTAACTGCTAGCACCGGGGCGTTCCAGCTAACAGTCACTGGCAGCAAGAAGGAACTGGGGAGGGAGCGGTGTGGTGTGGCTTTATATTGGATGCCAGGAAGGCCCCACTCCAGGGGGCACCAAGGCTGACCCTACGGTTAACTGCTAAGGGAAAGATCTTCTGGCAACTGGAATGGATGTGAATACTTGAAGAACTTCCATTGGTCCCCACATGGTATTTTCCTTTGTTTTGTAGGGAACCCAAACATCTGGTCTATAGAGGAATTAGCAGGACTGCTGGCCCTACCGAACGAGTTAAGCAGAGTTCACAGGCACTCAGGTGAGCCCCCCTTTAGCGAAGATGTTTTAGCCATCTTCACGGATGCGAGCAGCAGTTCTGTGACAAGGCCTGTAGTCCAGCACCGAAGACAAAACATTGAGGACGAAGAGATTATCCAAACAGTTCTGGATTTAGAAGAGGATTACAGCATGACCAGCTCTGCTCTGCACCATCTGAACTAGGGGACTGGCTCAACGGCTTACACAGGCACAGACTTGAGAAACAACAATTCTCAAGCATGGAGCCTTTCGGGGAAAGAGTGGCAGATTCGATGTCGTATAGAAAGTTCAAATAAACTAGCCATTTACAAACTCTCACGAGTTCCCCCCGTTTGTTTGCAAACTCTTCCTTCTTTATGGCAGTGTTTTGTACTGTTAGTGTTTTCTTTCCAAGTGGTGTTTTTCTTTTCTTTTTTCCTGCCGAGAAGGGAGATTTCACTGTTTGTGACTGACTTTCTCCAGCAATATCGTCTGTGCAGACTGAAGTCTCCTGGGCTACAGAACAATTGTGAGCAAAAGAAAATGTTAAGATGTGAAGCACTGGGCATGCAGACATTGTGGAACCTCCTCTCAAATACAATGGAAACATACAATCCTAGGCACAAGGTACATTAAGCTGGAGTCAGTTGAGAGTATGCACAGTTTTGCTAAGACTCAAAATGAGTTACACCTACCAAGCGCTGTCAAAGGCAGTAAGAAGAGGTTCTACAAATGTTAGACAAGAAGGAAAAGAACATGCAGGTCTATTTACTAGTGGGGAAAGAACGAATAACGGATGACACAGAAGACTGAAATACGAAATGCCTTTTTGTCTTCAGTCTTCACTGTGACCAGATGCATGCAGAACAGGAAAACAGCAGGTTAAAGAATATTTATATGTATTCAAGGTAGCAGGGTCTGATGAAGTTCATCCTAGGGCCCTTATGGAACTAGCTGACGAAAGCTGCACCATTGGTGATTAATCTTTGAGACCTTAAGGGGGAGAGCTGAGGACCTAAAAGAGAGGGGAAGGGCAAACATAGTACCTAGCTTTAAGAAGGGGAAACGCGATCTCCTTAAGCCTAAGCTCTGAAACTGGCACAATACTAGATGAACTAAACCATCAAACTGTAAGCATCCAGAGCACAATAGTTATAAGTTACAGCCAACATGACTGTGCGAAGAACAAATCATGACAAGCCAATCTGATTTCCTTCCACAGTCTCATGAACAGGGAAAACAGCAGACATGAAATATTTGACTTTAGTAAGGATGCTGACACGGTCTGCCATGACACTCTCAGTGAAACTTCATTTCATCCCCCTTTCGGCAACAAAGTTACTACATAACCTGGGGGGGTAATGGGCAGAGTCTGGGCCCGCTGCCCAGGTGGGGGTGGAGCTCAGGCTTCAGCTCTGGCTTTCAGCAAGTCAAATGTTGATCCTGAAGACCCCATTAAAATGGGGGTGTGACTAATGTGCAGCTGTGCACCGCCAGGAGAAACGCACGTTGCCCACGGTGGGTGCTCTGCTAGCTGAGTAGCACCTGAATCTCTCCTGCGTAGCCACCCATGTGCTCAGCTTACAGGGAACGCTGGTCGTGCCCCACCATGGGATCCCGACCCAGTCTGAGAACTGCCGGTCTAGATTAAAATACTGTAAGGTGGGTGTGTGTAGGGTCAGCCCTAGACCAATGGTGAGGTGCATCTTTGTTGCCTCTAGCCTCTCCCCTCCCCGCCCCGCCTCACCATTTGCTAAATGGCTGATTGACAGCATGCTAGGATGTTCAAGGAAAATAATTCTCGGAAACTCTGGAAGGTGCCATGAGATTCTACAAAAATCCTGAACACTCTAGGAGGATAGTGAAAAATTAATCCACATACAGAATACCTGAAACATTTTACTTCAAACATTCTATTTTCCCTTTTGTTGCTAACAACAAAACTGTCATCCTCCAAGCCCGTCATGTGAGTTGCTTGGCCTGAAATCTAGCCCTGGGTGTATGCAGCTGCTGGTGAGTATTTGATTCAGGTTACAGGGCTGTCTGTAGGAGAGGATTGGCCTGTCTCCCGAGGCCTGTGAAAGCGAGGGATTGGTTTCCAGGATCGGTTGTAGATTGTCAATGTGTTTGGGGGTGAGAGGAAGCTAGCTGGGGGCTGTAGGTGATAACCAGTGGCGTTGTTATTTTCCTTTTTAGATCTGTCTTGTAGTAGGTGACTTCTGGGAACTTGTCTGGCTCTGTGGATATGACTCTTCGCTTTCCTAGGTGGGTATTTAAGTTTTAAGAATGCGTGATAAAGATTGTATAGGCATTTGTCTGTCTGAGGGATTGGAGGAGATACAGTTGTATCATAGGGCTTGGCTGTAGATGAGGGATCGTGAGATGTGTCCTCAATGGAAGCTAGAGGCATGTAGGTAAGAAGAGCAGTCAGTAGGTTTCTGGCATAGGGTGGCGTTTATGTGACCATCATTTATTTGTAGTGTAATGTCAAGGAAGTAGATCTCTTGTGAGGACTGGTCCAGGCTGTGGTTGATGATGGGGTGGAAACTGTTGAAAGCCCAGCGGAGTTCTTAAGGGCCTCCTTCCCATAGGTCCGTATGATGAAGATGTCATCAGTGTGGCATAAGTAGAGGAGTTTGCTAAAGAAAGGGAGCTGAAGAAACATTGTTCTGTGTCAGCCATAAAAATGTTGGGATATTGTACCCGCAAGGCCCCACAATGGGCCAACATTTTTATGGCTGACCTAGAACAATTTCCTCAGATCCCAGCCCCTAGCACCACTCCTCTACTTAGCCCACATTGATGATGACATCATCATATGGACCCCCGGGAAGGAGCCCTTAAGAACTCCACTGGGATTCCAACAATTTCCACCAAAATTTAGCAGCAGATCTCCCAGTTTGGCTCCAGCAGCCTCTGGGAGATCAAGCACAATTCTGGAAAACTCCTAGCCAAACCCCACCACATGGAGGAGTGAAGCGGGGTAGGCAGCCACTCACAGCACAGGCTCAGATAAAAGCTAGCCAGTTCCTGGTTGGGACCAGTGGGTGAGGGAGAGTGCTTTGTGGTGACGACGGGAGCCTGCCTGGAAGCGTTTATGGGACCCGGTGGAGAGAGAGCCAGAAAGCTTTAACTCTCAGGTGGTGGGTGGAAGGAAAGGCACCAGCTGGGACCGGCCATGGAGAACTGCAGCAACCAACTAAGGGAGGCAATACATGGCAGCTGTGGATAGGCTCACTGGGTGCTACTGGGCTTCCCACTGGTCACAGGAACTGTGGGCTAAGCCCTGAGAAGGGACAAGGCTTGTTTAAAGGCTCGAGTGATGGATGGGAGTTAACGGGCCCAGGGATTGGGCTGAAGAGCCTGGTGAGGAGTTTAACTCTTTGCTATCCTGGAAGAGGTTCATTCCATTTTTGACTGTTAATTGGCTGGGAAGGCTGAGCCACTGAAGGTCTGTCAAGCAAGGATGACAACTTACTGGGGGCAGGAAAAAAGATTGCAGCAAGACACCTAGCCAATAGGAGGCAGTCATGTGGGGTCACAGCTGCTGAGCCCTAGCTGCATCACCATGGCTACGTCTAGACTGCATCCCTCCGCCAACAGAGGGATGCAAATCAAGCACTTCAAAAGTGCCAACGAGCCCGGGATTTAAATATCCCGGGCTTCATTTGCATACTCACGTTCGGGCGCTGTACTGATCATGCGCCCTTTTGAAAGTGAAAGTAACGTCTAGCCACGGCTCTGCCGACAGCGGGGAGCTACAGGATCTGCCGAAAAAGCTCCCCGCTGGTGGCAGAGCCACGGCTAGACTTTACTTTCACTTTCGAAAGGGCACGTGATCGGCACAGCGCCCGAACATGAGTATGCAAATGAAGCCCAGGATATTTAAATCCCGGGCTCACTGGCACTTTCAAAGTGCCTAATCTACATCCCTTTGTCGGCAGAGCAGTGTAGTTTAGACACACTGTCAGTCAGAGTGGTGTCCCATGTAGTCTACACAAATAGCTATGTGTGATAACGGCACCAATAACCATAACCCAATAGTGATGCTCCCAAAGGCAGTGTGAATTTGGAGAGTATGCACTGTACTCCTTGTGCGCTGTGCTACACCTCAGAATGTCTATTACAAAGCAAGTCAGGCTCGTACACGTGCAAACTGCACTATATACACCTTGGTTTTTCGGAGTAAAAATAATTCTAACAGTAGTGGCTTATGTGAGGTTTTTTTAGTATTAAAACACTACGTTTTTATTTTGTACAGTTTTCTCAGAGGAAAACAATAATTGATAAAACAGGAAAAAGACTATAAAGATGAGAATGAAACTGAAGCCTGAGGCTGATTCTGAAAGATGAGTGATATTTTTTTTTGGTACTTCAGTTCTGTATTTCTTATTCTGACATGGTTATATTTTCTACTTTAAGACTGCTTTACTAGTGTATTACTTGATCTGGAAACCTATACTGATCCCCTTGGGATCAAATATAGCCCAAAGACAGATGGGAACAATAACTCTTGAGTGGAAGCTAGATAAATGCAGTTCTCAACATGGTCTCTTTTATTCTGAGCACCAAAAAGTAACATTTTTAAACACCTTTTGCAGGAAAATGCAATGCATATGTTCAAACTCAGCTTTATTTTCAGAAAATAGAGGTCTGTAACTCTTCCTTAAACATGCCTTCAAAGTGGAGATCTTTGGCCATGAGCTCTTCTTCCACATCCTCTAATGCCCACTGATGATCAGTCAGTTCTAATGCTTCCCATTCCGTCTACAAGGAGGGTAAATAGAAAGGGGGAAGAAAGAGCAGCCTGAGAATTAAAACAGTTCTCTTGTCACTTCTTGTGCATATTCTCTTCAAGGATGATGCAATGCCCGTTTATTTGAACAGGGCTCCTTCCTGTCAACTGCCTCAAAACAAATACATTCTGCTTAAATGACTCTCATGGAGTCTGCTCTTCCAGATGAGCATGTCTGAAAGTTGGTTAATTAACACATTTTAGAGTTGTAAGGTTTTTTCACGCTTACAAAGAATCTGAAAAATGAGTAAAGGCCTCTACCTTTTGGAGGGGTATTCTCCCTCTGAAATCCGTGACTAAAAATGCCACATTCACTGGATTTGTTTGTCCCCAGAGGGAGTAGTGATTCTTGGCAACTGGATAACTTACTGTGGAGACGTGATTATCTGTACTGCCAAGAATTCTGCAGGCCTCATGGCAGCATTGATCACGCCCCCCCAGGGACTGGGGCTTATCACCTCTACTGGTCCCAAGAGGCTATGGGGCTTACACATTCTGTAGGACTGGAGTAGGCTGCCAAGCCTGAGCCTCCTGCAGACCTCCAAGGTCACCAGTTCAGGGCTGCAGCTGGCCCTTGCAGAATTTCTGCGCAGCCTTCCATGCAGCCCATTTTCCCCTCACTGAAGCTGAGGCAGAAGTCCCTGTCACTTCTTGAGCCCTGCGCCATTAGCAGTGTCAGCACACATGAGAACACCGGTTTTAAAAACAAACTAAGGAGAGGCTTGCAACTGAGCTGGTCTGGAGGGTAATGACATTTCTCTTTTCTGGGAAGACATAAAATATCACAGGGAACAAACAGACATGCCAGAAGGCTTGTTTGCCCTTTATAGGAAGGTATGTTCTAGGGGCTAGACTATCACCGCTGTGCGTACAGTGGTGCCCAGCACTTTTGTTACGGAGCAGCTGCCATCCAGCCTGCTTCGGGGCTAGGGTGGTTTGCCTTCTCTGAAGGAGGCAGTGCTCTGAGGAGTGCTCCTGCCTTCGCCGCCTGAAGAGGAAGGGTCTCTGTTGCACAGAATGTGCTGATGATGAATGGCCACAATTCTGACTGGGAGGACGGCGTCACGGTTCCATTCTGCATCTCTCGAAGCAATGGGGGCACTGAGTTTTCCTGCTGAATTAAGGTGAGTTCTTAGCAGCAAGAGGCACCTGGGTCTGAGAATGGGCAAACATAATGTAGTGTGAGACGAGGTGGCTGCTATCCAAGCTGCGAGAGTGTCTCGATTCCCTTCCTGACAGTGGCATAGCTTCTCAAGGACTGTGACAAGGGGAATTAAACTGACTTCCCCTCTTCCCTTGAACAGGTGCTGAGGGACTAAAACAGGGTTCTCCAGGGTCAGGGGAACCCGCGAACCCGCGGCTAGGGAATCTTACGTTTGCTTTGCTAGCGCTAACGTGCCTTGATTTGTACAGGAAAAGATTTCCTTCAGCTGAGAAAAATCCTGGCAGATGAATATTGTCCTTTTTCTGCTGAGTCACTTTCCCAGTTCCAAATACCTTACATCACCCATAGCTGGCCTGGGAATATGCCCTGAATCTATTGTTCTGACTCCTGCTATTATGCTCAGTCTGAGACAGGCTGTCTGGGAGGCACTGCAAAGGAGAGGTGTTCTGGGGACCACCCATCAATAACCTGTGGCTCACCGTTGGTTGTCATTTGGCTAGTCCTTCCACAATTTGGGCCTCTGGCTGCAGGGTGTCTTTAGGAAACTCACTGCATCAACCCATTTTCAGGGGCAGACCATCAGCCTGTCTAACTCCCTTTACACACAGCAGCGTGGGACTGCTCTGGCTGTGGTTAGTGGGAAGAGGTAGGACCAGAACGGAAGCAGTTAACAGGTTTCCATTAACCAGAAGGGGAAGTCCCGGTGTGAGAGTGGGTACGGAGGCTGCTTGATTCCATCAGATGCAGACAGACAAGATCTGGACACTGCAGGCCAATGTCCCAAGTACCAGTAATTCTGTAACCAAGCAGGCAGAGGTCAGGCAGCTCTTCCAAGCACTTTTCTGGTTCCGTGGGCTCAGGCTTCCAGTCCTTATGCTTTCCTCCTCTGCCTCAGTCCTTCACGCAGCAAGATGAAGCACAAATATTTCACTGAGGCTCAAACTCTTATTAATCTAATGCTCAGGCATGAGAATGTTCTGTTCCTGTCCGTCATGCCCAATCTTTCCTCTTGCAGTGACAGATAAACCTCACCGCAAACAGCACTTCCCTACTTTCAACAACTGGCATTACGGGACTCCCAACTCTCTGGGTTTTCCAGATGACATGTCAGGCGCTGATGAAATCCTACAAGACATTTACAGCAAGCTCTTGGAATGATCCATTCAGGAGTCCAGCTAACCCTGATCTTCCTTACAAGTTCACCTAGCTGTTGTTTCTGCCTGTTAATTTTGCTCATCAGCAAATAAGCTTTTCAATTTGGGAAGATACTCCTGCATGGGCTTCACTAGCTTTGTTGGACTGATATTGGAGCCTCACTAAACTCACAACTTCTGTCTAAGGGTTCTTTATCCTTTCTGTCCTGGAGATACCTTCCTGATTGTGCTCTTCTCTGCCAGGCAGGTGAGGATTCTCCAACCTTTGGTATCAACTTTCTCTGACCACTTTGGTGGCTTTCATAAGGATGAAGTCAAGCTTTCGTCTCACCCCAAAAAATTGCCAAAAGGTGGGCAAACTTTCCTCTGAGATGGTCCCCTCTGCTGATTTCTTTCCCAAGGTCCCTCACAGACCTGCTCCATGAGTTGGGCTTGTGTTCAGTTTCAACCCAGCCATCTCTTTTGTGAAGTCATTTGGGTTATTTGCTGCCCTTGGAGGAAGGTCCAAAAAGGAAAATAAAGGAAGTTTGTCCAAATGGATCTTCTCTTGTATTCAGATAGGCCTGAGAATAACAAGGCTTACTTCAGATAGCCAGAAAGCCCATTTCTCAGCACGAAGGAAGCTTCTACTTTCTGTGTTAGTCATCTGCTAGCTCAGATCTGTGGAACAAGTGTTTGGATCTCATCATGCAGAACTACTCTCTCAAGGCTAGTCAGATACCCACTTTTGAAAAGTACTGTTCAGTAGCTCTTCTTCATTAGCACTCCTAGCATTTCCTCCTGAGGTGGATTCTTTTGTGCTTTTAATCCATGAACAGGAAAAATATGGAGGCTATTTCATGACCGAGATAGCTAGGCTACTTATCTCTAACAGAAGTTATCAGAATACAACCTTCCCAGATTCCCTCATTGCCCCTCTTTCCTCACTCCTTCAGAGGACCTGTGTTCTCCAGGCAGTGAGTAAGGGAAGAGGAGCTGTAGGCAATGCACAAGTTTGTAAGAGCACAGAGCACAAAGGTGAAGCTGGAAATGTAAGCAATACTGTACCTTAAAGGCTTTGTTCGTATCTGCAGGCATGGCCATTGCTGCACCTGTCATCTGTTCCTGCATCACCCTAGATTGGTCTGCAGCTGCAAAAGAGAAACAAGGGAGGGCATTTACTTACACTACAGGGAGAGAGAGCTCATGAAAGCACCATACCACCAGGAGTCCTGGATCTTAACTATAGACTAGAGCTGCAGGCACCCACCCACCATGATCATGCTATGCTGACCCAGCAGGACAACAGTAGCAGCTCATGAGGCAAAGTGGAAAGGAACATTTCTCATCTGCTAATTACTTCCTCAGCCATGCTCCCCACGAGTGCAGACGTGGGAGTAACTGTACTCCATGTGCACGTTAACATTGTGTGTCTGCTGATGAACCGTGCCATCTCCAACTGAAGGGCTTCACAGATAAAGACAGCCTCTACCAGTGCAGGATCTGTTTAGCAATCCCACTGACCATATGACTAGTTGATAACTGCCCTCGAGCTCTTCACAAGGAGGACAGTGAATGCTGGCAAAGCTACACAGATCTCCAAATGGCAACATTCCATGGCAATGAATGCTAAAATGGCTAATGACCAGAATCCATGAAGGAAAATCAAGATTCAGCTTGGACAGATGAACTGCCAGTAGCGAAAGGCTTCAGTAACCCACCTGCCCCATGGTGGTGGTTCTGCCTTGTTCTCCCACCAAAAATTTACTTTCCTGGCTGTAAAAACCTGCCACGACTTAAGTGGAGGGAACCTTGCTAATGCAAGGGAGGGAGTCTCTGCGAGTCTGCTCTTGCAGAAGTTTATAAACCAGAAACAGCAGCATAACTGCTTATTATCTGAGTGACAAAGAAGCTGTCTGTGCGTGGCCCAGTGGAACAGCAGTAATTTTGCTTTGGAAGAACTCTGCTCTTACAACCTCTTTGGAAGTGATGTGGGTTACCAGCTGTGCTTTGGGGGGCTTGGTGACCACTGGCCAGCAGCTGAAAGCCATCTTAATGTCAAGAGACTGTTATCAAGCTGCCTTTAGATGCTTAATAGCATACATGGGCACTTTTCCTAGACAATATGATGCCAGTCCGCTGGGCTGGGGAATCTGGCATTTCACGCCTACCTGGAACACCATTCCTTTGAGCACTGTGCCCAGGATGCCAGCTGTACTGTTTACACCAGTGCAAAAACTAGTGTCCAGCTCAGAGAAATGAATTTCTGACTCGGGGCACAACGGTAAGGGATTCAATGTGCAGTTGCACCAGAGCTGGCAGATGCCTCAGCCACTCACCCAGATAAGGCAGCCACTGCTAGCTTGTCTCCCTGAGAGCGGCAGCATTCACTGTCCTCCTTGTGAAGAGCTCGAGGGCAGTTACCAGCCAGAATGGCAGGGAGCAGTTCTGGAAGAACAGCCCTCCAGTGACTCTTGGGGCCTGCTGCCAACAGCTCAGGGGAACTCCAGGACTGTGAATGGGACGACTGGAAAGGCAGTTTTGCTCTGTTTCTTTGAATAGGGGATTTTCAGAGAGTCATGTGGCGGCCCCTCTCTAGCTCTCAAATACAATCTCTCCTAGGGATGTAACTTCGAATGCAATGGAGAAAACTGTCAACAGCAACCAAATGAGCTTCCTGTGGCCACTAAGCCACGTTCCCCGAGTCAGCTCATAATGCTTCTTCATCGTCTTTGTAGGGATTTCACATCAGGGCTTCCCAACATGAGTTGATGATTTTTACACAGGAAACTGGGAGATTTTCTCTCAGCATCATCCTAAATGTGGATGTGACAATCCCTGAAAGGGCAGAGCCATGGAGACTGATGTCTACAGAAGGCCAGACTGGACCAACTTACTCCCCAGTGTCCCAGTCCGAGGCCTGAAACAATGCTTTCTTAGGACGCTGGTTGCATATTCCGCTTTAGAAGCACTGACCAGCCTGACATTAGCAGCCACTGCTGCAGTCAGTACCGCAGCCCTTGCTGCTTTGATGTAAACTTCAGTTTTGCTGCTGTCCCCACACTTGCAGTGGAGCAGAGATTCTGATTTGAAGGCACAGGAGGAAGGGAGCCTCCAAGAGTTCTGGGGTTATTGCTAGGTGGTTTGGAATATGGAGCCCAAACCCAACACCTGCTTCCCACCCTTTCTCTGAGGTGGCTGAGGGCTACTGGCGTGGGCAGCAGTGGCAGAACCTGTTGTTCTCTCCCCTCTTGAGGGGGGGGCAGATGGACTTTTAAAGAGGAGCAGTGCAGGGAGGAGGGAGATGTGAACTCCTCATGCCCCAGCTGTCCCATTGCCCCACACCTAGCAGCAGAGAGTAGTTAAATCTTTGCGCTTTTCTTTCATGCTAAGACTCCAAGCAGATTTAGAGAGAGTGCTCTCCACCTGCCTGAGGCAAAGGAAGGAAAAGTCGAAGCTGTGAACTGTGGAAGGTTATTAACAGTCACTGAATGGGCAATAGAACAGATTTCCAAAGCCAGTCCTAGCATCATCCACACAGAGAGCACAGTGGTAGGACTGAATAACCTTACACAATGCCAAAGTGTCTGGTTCAACAACTCATGGCTTTCCAGCCCTGCTGGGAGCCTTGTTAGTGTTTGCTCAGATGAACTCTCCAACACAAGCAGACTCCAATTAAATTAACAGAAACAACAGGGTCTTACCATTATCTTGACCCAGGATGAGTGTGTAAATGCTTCTCAGACCAAACACATTCAGAAAGTACCATGAAGCAGAACTCACCCTGACAAAGCAAAACAAAAGGGTTAGATTTCCGCTCAGCGAGGGACTGATTTCTGACCTCACTTGAGCTGTGCTTGCAGGGCCAGTCTGGGGGCACTCTTTCAGTCTAAGCTTTTCCTAGCAAAAGCCCCTTACCCCCAGCCCAGGATATACTGGTTCCAAAACAAAGCTCTTACCAGGATGCATCCAAAGTGAGCAGCTCAATTCCCTGCTGCAGCATTGGTTTAAAGCGCAGCGTCAGGGGAAACGGTACTTTTGCTGCAAGGAAGACAAACAAGATTCTCTCACAAACAATTGTAAGCAACTGCAGAGCTAGTCCATGCCCAGCTGTGCAGCTGAAAAATGTTAGTACATACCAAGGGGAGGTACACAAGGCTCACTTGTTTGTTAACTCCCAATAAAGGTCAAATGTTAAAGGATTTTTGAAAAGAGATCAAATCATCACTATTAACTCCGCCATGATGGATGGGAACCATACGTAATGAGCCATCTCACAGACAGCAGGAGTAAACCCAATGCCATATTGAAGGACAGTGTATACATTTAGACCCCAGCATAAGTTACTTAATGTGATCTGACTCCTGTTCACATGTGGAAGAAATCTACCTCACCAACTTCAAATCTAGGAAATAAAAAAGTTCCAAGCAGTTTCTGGTGCCACACCTATTTCCAAGTGCACCTACCAGTGTCTGTGTTTCATGGTCACGCTTTGCTGTTTTTAAAAAGTGTTTCTTACTCCACTGTCACTGAGTGAATGAGCCTTTGCATCAAACGGAGAGCACCTCTGCCAGAAATACTCAGCATCTCCAAATCCCTGCTAGATGCCTGCTTAATCACAACAGTGCCAACATGGTGCTCTTTTTTGAACCCCGCTATAATGGCCTTGCCAACATCTTCTGGCAAAGTGTTCTATAGATTGACTGCACTGTGTGAAGAAATACTACCTTTGTTTATTTAAAACCTGCTGCCTGTTAATTTTATTTGGTGACCCCTAGTTCTTACATTATCAGAGTAAATAACATTTTCTTAGTTACTTTTGCAACACCAGATAGATTTTTATCATATTCTCCCCTTAGGCATCTCTTTTCCAAGATGAAAACTCCTAGTCTTATTAATCTCTCCTCATATGGACGTTGTTCTAAACCCCTCATCATTTCTGTTGCCCTTTTCTGTACCTTTTCTCATTCTAATCAATCTATTTTGAGATGGGGCAACCACATGTGCATTGAAGAATTCAAGGCATGGGCGCACCATGGATTTATGTAGAGACAATATTTTCTCTCGTTATCTGTCCCTTTCTTAATTCCCAACATTTGCTTAGCTTTTCTGATTGCCATTTCCAGAGAACTAGTCATAGATCACCAAGATCTTTTTCTTGAGTGATAACAGCTAAGTTAGACCCCATTGTTTTATGTGTGTAGTTGTTATTAATGGTAGATGTGAAGATTCTGCATTCCCTTATTTGATCTGCTGTGCCTCTTCAAAGCCAGGATTACACTCACTTCATCCCACTCGCTCAGTCCACGTGTAGGTGGAGGTAGCAAGGCTTGGAGGGTCCTACTGCCTGCAGCCAATCATTGCACACTCTGTGCATGCTCTCATTTCGGACACTTACTTGTTACAAATCCCGAGAAGGTCATGTTGATCCAACCGCCGATGAGGATCATGGGCAGAACATTAGTTACGTTCCCTTTCATCATATCTGTCAGCATAGTAGGATCTACCAAGTACAGGTTAAAGCACATTAAGCATTGACTCCACTCTGCCTTCCCATGTTTCATCACACCCTGCTTTTCTGACAATAGTTACAAGAAATGTAAGAGATCCAGTAACTTGACTGAAAAAGGGGTTGTACCAATAAGGAGTGAAGGAGAGGTTAATCGTGACCATGCCTCCATCTATGTCTTATAGCACTTTTCATGAAGTCGGTCTCCAAGTGTTTTACAAAGGAGGTGAACAGCACACATTGTTAACGAAATGGTGTCACTTCAACTATGCAATCCCTTACACAGACCTGACATGGGAGCATCCAGCAAAAAAGCCCAGGTTCTGAATTCACAGAACTGACAAGAAGTTTGTGCCCTAGGAGTTTCTTAGGCCAGAGCTTTACCTACACCTCTATGATGTTCCCCTGAAAAATTTCAGGTTGGCTAAGAAGTCAGAAAAGCATTTTTCCACTGCTGGATGCTGGAGTCAGCTCCTTGTTGCACCCTAACCCTGAAGGGCTACATGAGTGACCAAACTGAAATTAGCTTTTCCCTTCTCTTGCACCCCACCTCCCCAAGCCTTGTGGAAGCTGGTGTTGAATGCTAGCCTGGGCTGACGTCACAAGCTGTCCCAAAAGGGAAGGGTGGCAAAAGCATGCTATATACAATTATTGTGCAAAGAAAGCAGAGGACAGAGGCAAAGAAATGGTGAGAGCTGGGTTTGTAAGGCTACAACCTTGTCTATACATGGAGTTTAAAGGTGTTATTGTAAACCAATTGCGTTTAACTGGTGCAAACATGTACGTGGACAGGGATTTAAATGTATCTTATGTCAATGAGGAACAGGTTTATGCTTAGCTGAAATAAGAGTGGCCATACAGGAATGCAAATGAAGCAAATTTGTGTGTAGACAAGGCCTAAAAGGACCGGTGAGTAAGGACTGCAGGGGTTCTGCTGAGGGTGCAAAAGGGTTATGTTAAGAGACCACAGCCATTTTAAGATAACAGAGCTGACAATACATAGATCTGAAAACTTGTTTTTACTGGCCATTCTGATGGGACAAGATTGCCTTCCCTTTGCGCCACTTTTTTTAAGGGCATTTGACAATACAGTCTGAGTGTAGGGTAGCAGGAAGCATATAAAAGCTGTCCCCACTAAATATGGGGTTCCAGGGATTTGTCATCCCATAGCTGGGCCTTTTTCTAACCCTGCAAGATGCTCTGAGTGTAGTAGATGAGGAAAGGATAGCAGACAGTCATTTCCACATCTGTGTCTTGAGTGGGGGACATATGACTCCTGCTTTCACACACACCCCCATTCCTCCCACCTCTCTCTTTTCCTCTTAGAAATTGGACTTCAATTTGGTTTTCACTTAGAAGTTATGTCAGCATATCATAATCAGTGAGGGGTGGAAATCCAGCCCTCCCTTCAAACTAACGTAGGTATGCTGCCAAAACCCTCAGTTGTCGAGGTATCAATTGCTGTTTGGGGATGTGCTCTTGCTGGTGTAGGTTATCTCTGTGTTATAGCAGTTTTAAAGTAGGCCTTATTGAAAAGGTTTTGTAGTGCAGACGTACCCTCAGCCTGGTAGGATAGTTTTAATCTTGAAACACTTTGCTGTGACCTACTTAATAAGCCACTAATGATTACCAAGTGTCAGAGCAACGTGTAGCCCAAAAGATTTTTCTCTCACTAGCAAAAGTGGGTCCAATAAAAGCTATGACCTCACCCACCATCTGTCTTTATTTTCGTAGGCCCAACATCTTGGCAACAGCACATATTTCCAGAGACATTCAGCAGGTTTGTCAGGGCAGATTAGATGTGATTATTCTAAGGTTAAAAATACACAGGGGGCAAACCCCCAAATACTTATTCCCTATTCATTGTAAAGCAACAAAAAAGAGCAGAAGGCCAGGTTTTTTTTTTTTTAATGTTGCAGTTCCCCATTAAAAATGGTCACACTAAAGAGTCTACTGATCTTCATGGCTTCACTTCAGCAAGGAAGACGTAAGTGAGGGGATCAGAGGTCAGCAAGTGACAAGGCACATCAAATACCAGCACTTATGAGCCCACAGAACCTAGCCAAATGAACACCTGATTATTATTCTGATTACTTTATTCTTCCCCTTAAAATACAAAAAGCACAGTGCGCTACAAGAGAGCTAGAACCTTGTCAGGAAAGCCACCTGCTCTCCTAGAATGCTTCCTGCAATGATCTCTACACATACCTGTCATTGGAGAAGGGGGCACTACCTTCCTTTTTGTTTTTTTAAAAAATCCATCCTCTGGGTTATTGAAGAAATACTTCCGTGTCAGGAAAGACTGAAAACAAAAGGAACAGCAAATTCTAACTGGGCTGGGAATCAGAATGGTGCAACCGAATACACAAACAACAGACTTTCTTTCCAGTGTTCAGGATGCATGCCTTTTACGTCTCCTCCTTTCTCTCCTGCACAGATATCCACTAACATCATGTGGAGTCTTGCTCTGCCTTCCAGGTCTCATGGACATTAAGGCTGGAAAGGGCCATTCTGATCATCTGGTATGACTTTCTACACATTGCAGACCTCAGAACCTTGTCCCCCTATCCTCTGGTGAGCTAATGAAGCCTCCAAATCATGATTTAAAGATTTCTAGTTATAGAGAATCCACCACTTACATTATTTTAAACCTGCAAGTGACCTGTGGGCTGTGCTGCAGAGGAAAGCGAAAATCCCTGTGGTCTTTGCCAGTGCTTCTAAACCACAGATATAGTGATCAACTGGACCATGAGCATTTCAGCAAGACCCACTAGGCAGACACCTAGGCAAGAATCCTCTGCAGTAACTCAGAGGCCTCCCCATCTAGTATCCCATCGCTGGCCAGTGGGAATATTTGCTACTAGCAGTCGCAGATTGGCTGTGTGTCATTGCAGGCAGTTTCATCAGACCATCCCCTCTTTAAGCTTATCAAGCTCAGCCTTGCAGTCAGTTAGGGGTTTTCTCTGGATCCTAGCCATTTCAATAACTGACTTATTTGGCCTGAGCTTCTGGCTTCAGTGTCCCCCAGTTTAGTGTCTATCTCTGAAATTCTCTCTCATCTCAAACATAATTAACTATTTCATGCACAGAAGCCATTTGCTCCCAAGGAGATTTACACCTTTCTACATGTCTTTTTTCTTCAAGATGGCTTCCCGACATTCTTGGAAGCTGAGAACAAAATATTTATATTTTGAAAGCAATTAAATCAATGCAGATGGTAGATATTTCTTTCCAACTGGTAGAGCTATCAGCCCATGTCCTGTGACCTGCTGCAGTATTGCACATTCTTGCTTTAAATGTGTAATAAGAACATAAGAACGACCAGACTGGGTCAGGCCAAAGGTCCATCTAGCCAAATATCCTGTCTTCTGACAGTGGCCAATGCCAGGTACCCCAGAGAAAATGAACAGAACAGGGAATCATTCAATGATCCATTCTTTGTCATTCATTCCCAGCTTCTGGCAAACAGAGACTAGGGACACCCTCCCTTGCCTATTCTGGCTTACAGTTATTGATGGACCTAACCGCCATGAATTTATCTAGTTCTTTTTTTAATCCCATTGTAGTCTTGCCCTTCACAATATCCTCTGGCAAAGAGTTCCACAGAGTGCCCGTGCGTTGGGTAAAGAAACACTTCCTTTTGTTTGCTTTAAACTAGCTGCTTATCAAGTTTATTTGGTGATTTTAGTGTTAGGAGAACAAGTAAACAGCAATTCCTTATCTACTTTCTCCATGCTAGTCATGATTTTACAGACCTCAACCATACCTCCCAAGTTGTCTCTCTTCCAAGCTGAAACATCCCTGTTTTATTAATCTTTTCTCATACAGGAGCTATTCCATAACCCTAATCATTTTTGTTGTCTATTTCTGAACCTTTTCCAATGCCAAGATCTCTTTTTTGAGATGGGGAGAGCACATATGCACCCAGTATGTAAGATGTGGGCATACTGTGGATTTATATAGAGCCATGGTGTCCAACACGTTAGCCACTAGCCACATGTGGCTATTTGGCTGGTTGAGTGTAGCTAGTTCACTATAGCAGTAGCCACTATAGTGGCCACTGCTTCAGATCTGGTTAGACACCACGGATATAGAGGCAATATATTCTCTGTCCTATCTCTTTCTTAGTAATTCCCAACATTCTGTTCACTTTTGACTGCCACTGCACATTGAATGGATGTTTTCAAAGAACTATCCACAATGACTCCAACATCTCTCTCGAGTGGTAACAGCTAATTTAGACATCATTTTATATGTATAGTTTGGATTATGTTTTCTAACATGCATTACTTTACATTTATCAACATTAAATTTAATCTGCCAATTTGTTGCCCAGTAACCCAGTTCTGAAAGAATTTTTTGCAGCTCTTTGCAGTTTGGGATTTAACTATCTTGAGCAGTTTTGTATCATCTGCAAATTTTGCCGTCTGTTTACCCCTTTCTCCAGATCATTTATGAATATGTTGAATAGGACTGGTTCTAGAACAGACCCCTGGCGAATATCACTATTTAACTCTCTCCAGTGTGAACACTGATCATTTATATCTACCCTTTGTTTCCCAGCTTTTAATCAGTTATCAATCCATGACAGGACCTTCCTCCTTATCCTATGGCAGCTTGCTTTGCTTACAAGCCTTGCCAAAGGTTTTCTCAAAATCTAACAATATCCTACTGACCCTCCTTGTCCATATGTTTGTTGACCCTCTCCAAGAATTCTAATAGACTGGTGAGGCATGAGTTCCCTTTACAAAAACAATGTTGACTCTTCCACAACAAATTATGTTCCTCTATGTGTCTGACAATATTCAGATTCAGAAACTGTTCGTTTCTATAGTTTCATCCAGTTTGCTTGGTACTGAAGTCGGGGTTACTGGCCTGACTTCAGAGCAGTAACTGGGGTATCACCTTTGGAGTCCTTTTTAAAAAGTAGCGTCACATTAGCTATCTTCCAGTCATTTGGTACAGTTGATTTAAATGGTAGGTTACAGACCACAGTTAGCAGTTCTGCAATTTCACATTTGAGTTCCTTCAGAATTTTTGGGTGAATTGCAGCTGGTAGTGATGATTTATTACTGTTTCTCAATTTGTTCCAAACATCCTCTGACACCTCAATCTGGGACAGTTCCTCAGATTTGTCATCTAAAAAGAATGGTTCTGGTTTAGGGATCCCCCTCATATCCTCTGCCATGGAAACTGATGCAAATAATTCATATAGTTTCTCCACAACCATCTTATTGTCCTTGAATGCTCCTTTAGCCTCTTGATCGTCCAATAGCCCCACTGGCTGTTTAGCAGGCTTCCTGCTTCTGACATTTGAGTGCCAGTCTCAATTTTAGCAATGAAATCATACTTCTTTCTGGGCTTAATATTTGAAAAAGATTTGGGGTTTATAGTGGATATCAGCTGTACATAAGCTCCCATTACAACACTGTGATGAAAAGGGCCAATGCAAACCTTGCATAAAGCAACAGCAGACTTCTGAGTAGGAGCCAAGAGATTATTTTCGTTCTGTTTTTGGCAGTGATAGGATGGCAGCTGGAATCCTGTGTTCGGTTTTGGTGCCCCCATTCCAAGAAGAATGTTGATAAATGGGAGAAGATTCAGAAAAGATCCATGAAAATGATTAAAGGATTAGAATAAAGTGATAGACTCAAGAAGATCAATAATATTTTCCCAAGATTAAGGAGTGACTTGATTACAGTCTATTAGTATCTACATAGGAAACAAATATTTGGTAATGTGCTCTTCAGCGTAGGAGAGATAAGGCCAACAGTGCCCAGTGGCTGCAAGCTGAAGCAAGACAAATTAATGTTGGAAATAAGGTATAAATGTTTAACAATGGGAGTAATTAATCACTGGAACAACTCACCAATGTCATGGTGGATTCTCCACCCGTGATAACTTTTAAATTATGATTGGATGTTTTTCTAGATGTGCTCTAGGAAATATTTTCAGAGGGTTCTTTGGCTTGTGTTACAAAGTCAGACTACATGACCGCATTGTTCCCTTCTGGCTTTCAAATTTAAACATTTATTTGAATTTACGTCATTTTCTCTATACAGCCGCCATACAAATATTAAAGCAATTCAAATAAGCAGCTTCACACATGCACATACCTGTTTTGGAATGTATTTTCCATTTTCTCTGAGGACTCTGCTTCGAATTAGGACTTGGCTAAAAAAAGAAATCCATTATTGCAAGACTGTCAAAGATTAACATTAGAAAAGAGTAGAAATTAGGGATGCAAGTGAGCTGTGGGTAAACCAACAAGCTGCACAGTAAACAAGCTGAGAGAGACTGACTTAGGGATATCTACCACACAAACATAATGACACCTTTCTATTAATGGAAACTCATTTCCAGAGTAATATTTTTCATAATTTGGAGGATCTCACTTATAAATTAGCAGGGGAGAGGGATAAAAAGGTCACCTCTTCTTCCTCTTGCCTGACTGGGAAAATGGAAGATTTCCTCAGAGGAGGACAATTTAAATTGCATCAGATGTTGTCTACATACCCTACATTTCATTCCAAAGAATATGTTTACACAATTTTTATTTTGGGAGAAGGATGCAAATAGCGCTGAGCATTTGCATACTTCCTCTGTGTTTTTTTTGTGGTTTTTTTTGGAAGACGCTCTTCCGGTATTTACCCTCATCTACACGTGGCCGAATTTTGAAATAAACCCCTATTTCGAAAGACCCTTTATTCCTCCTACAACGAGGTTTACAAGGGTCTTTTGAAATAGGGGTTTATTTCGAAATTTGGCCGTGTGTAGACATACCCTTAGACTCCATGAAGTAATGAATTTTTGGGCCTTCTTTGAGCAGAAATCTCTGACAGAATAGCAGCTGCTTCTAGGCTTAAAGACAACTGTTATATAAGAAAACCAAAAATATGTCTAGTATTTATTAAATAGACCTGATTCAACAAAATCTTTGCTGTCCAAACTGAAATAAGATGTAATAGGGAATACATTTTGCAAAGCTACAGGAGAATCAATGTACTTTTGATACATAATAATAGATTCCTCAGTTAGCTGCAGTTTAATTAAAAGGAAGTAGTGATACTGTGCATAAAGTCAGAGCTCAACAAAAAAATAGTTGCAGCTCAAGATGAGATCCAAACAAGACAAAAATCTATGCTATATTTGAGTTTGTCTGTCTGTTCAAGAACTCCTCCTAAATAGTAAGAGCTAGGCTCACCAAATTTGGCATACAGCTTTGTCTTATCATAACTTAAAGCAAGGTCAGGGTTTGGTTTTGACAGGGAAATGGAATGTGCCTGGAATGGGATTGCTTCTCAGAAAACCATCTGAAGAGGAGACAGAATCACCGGGCAGGTAAAAGCGGCTAGCTTAGGTCGCACCCTCCCTATCCAGGACTGCCCCAGCCCTGAGCCTCCCACTCCCCAAGTGCCCTTCAGGGAGGATGGGGGGTGGCCCATTGCTGGTTGCTCCCCTTTGTCAGGGAGCGAGGGGAAAGTGCCCAGTTTGCTGCACCCTCACTCTGGCTGGGGAGCGCGCAGGGGGCAGATGAACCTGGGCCTGCTCCAGCCGTGTGACATACACTGGAGCTGCAGCAGCCATGGAGAGGTACTTCTCACATGGCCCCAAGCTGCTGTGGAGCAAGAGAGTGGGGGCTGTCCTCTCTCCCCAGAGCAGCTTGCTTACTGAACCCCTCATTCCCAGCTCCACCCCAGAGCAATGATGTCAACAAAGCAAATACATTTTCATTTTATTTTCCAAAAAAACCCCAACATTAATTGAGTTAAGGACCTGAGCAACACCGGGTCAATCTTCCAGTAAATAAACAAAGGACATAATGAATGAATATTCTGTCTGTATTCTCTTTACACTCATAAAGGAGACTTCTCCAGCCTGTTTAAAGAACTCTTTCCAACAAAAGCATCTTTCTACCCTTTTACAGCAGGATAACTGAGCTTACATAAAACAAAAGGAAAAACTATGTAGCACTTTAAAGACTAACAAGATGGTTTAATAGGTGATGAGCTTTTGTGGGCCAGAGCCACTTCCTCAGATCATATTCTGGAAGAGAACTGGCATAACCATATATACCAAAGGAATACAATGAAAAAAGGTATTATCTGCACGGCTCAGGTCTTTGGTCCATCAAATTCAATACCCTGTTTCCAGAGTGGCCAGTAGAAGAAACTTGGGAAAACAATGAATTTTTTCCAGAATGTTCATGAAATTCTTAGATGCTATATGATACACCACAAAAAAAAATCCATGAGGAAATTAATACTTCTGTGTTCCTAGTGGGATTTGAATAGTGCAATAAATATGATCCAGGGCCACAGAGTGAATAAAGAAAAGAAATACTGAATAGCTGCTCATTCAGTAACCTCCATCCATCATGTTCACAGAATGAGATAGCGGTCCAGTTGAAAAATGTGATCATGTAATTAGAAACTGTATCATATTGCATATACACAGCAAGTCCAAATTAAACTTGCATAAGCAACTTTAATTCTGGTATTTCATTATTTTTGATTGCTTGACTTTGCAAATATAATGTTCTTTTATCCTAGCTTTATTAGAAAGACCATAGGAAACCTTCAGCACGCTTGTTAACTTACCTGTCAGACACTTGCTCCCTAGTAAGCTTTTTGTCACTTTGGAGCAAGATGGACACATAGTGACGAATCATCCCAACAAAGAATGTTATGAAAACAATTGGAAGAACCACCCATAACCGGATATTGGAGTCCAGCAGCAGCTCTGGTTCACTCATCTTTACTGTAGATTCTGGTAAACAAAATGGGTCTGATTATGCGTTATACTCAGATTCCACTTAGCACTTTCAACTCAGGAAGGACAGAGCTTCACTCAGAAAAAATGGTGCTTTCTGAACCTGTTCCTGATAGCATGTGGTGACTAACAGCAGGCATCTCATGATTTGCCTCACAATTTTTACAATGTTGTGTATATTTTGCTGGTCCAGACTTAATTCTGTTTGCACATAATAAATGTGATCAAAACATGATCACTTGTATCTAAGCGAGGGACGTTAAGAGTGTAACCGACCAACTGTTTAACAGATACACTGATGCTTATTGATTAATGGTGCTGGTTGTGCTTAGCCCGCTCCTGGGGAGGCTTTGCTGCAGCAGGGAAGCTGCCTCTCCAGGAGCAGGTCTGGTGGCCCCGTCCCTGGGGAGGTTTTGCTGTGAGCTCTGCAGGACACAGCTTATGTAAGCTTCATACTGTGGAGTGTGCAGAGTGTAACCAGTAAGGTTTTCAGCAGTTACACATTACCTATTTAACCAACTTTTAACTAGTCTAAGCTACCATTAATTTTTAGTTGTGATCCATTCCCTCTTCGTCTGTTGGGACAAGGTTTAATAAAGAATTCCCTTGGGTCAGCTGCAACACTTTTGAGTTAGGAAACTGCTGTGTATAGTGTTGAGGTAATTCCAGTGATGGTTTAGCGTTGGCAGCATGAGACCTCCAGCATATGCTACTCAAACTGAAGCCCCCCATGATCACAGCTCCCCCTCCCATACATTATAGCAATTCCAGTTCCTCTTGTTATCCATGATTTTTAACACCAGTGTCCAGGCAAGTCAGTAATTTCTTCTCTTCAGATACTTTGGCTCCTTGATTAATTTCGCTTCCCCATCTCAAGTTGGTGCTGAGTGCGTGTCTTCCCTAGTTTTACCCTCTCCCACCTGCTCTGGCCTATGGTATGTAGGGAGCTGCTACCTTGTATGAACGTGCTACCAGTAGCACTTTCATTTGTACGATCTTAAGGAAATGGTCCTGTAATAAACTGCTACCAGCAGTAGTACAATCCTACAAGGAGCAGTTCCATACAGTTCTGTGTATAGAACTGCTCCCTGTAGGAATGTGCTACTAGTGGCAGTTTCTGATTTGCAGGAGTAAGGAACTGCTCCTGTAAGAAACTGCTACTGGAAGTAGCACAGTAAACATAAAAGGTAGCAAGTGCTATATAGAGAGTCACAGAAATAATGGCCATTGACGCTAAGGATGTAAAAGTGTAGTTGACTGACCAGTAAGCAAAAGCTTATAGGTTAACACTACAGACCAGTGTTTCTCAAACCGTGCTCCATGGAGCCCTCTCCAGGGGCTCCACGAGGTTGTACCTATCCATGTTTCCAGGTGGTCAACACATGCAATCAGTGGACCGCTGGGGCTCCGCATACATTTACACACATGTAAAGGGCTCTGGAGCCCAAAAAGTTTGAGAACCGCTTCTACAGACGACACGCATCCCCGCCCCCAGTAAGCCTGTGTCTACATTGGCATGATTTTGTGCAAAAGCAGTTGCTTTTGCGTAAAAACATGCTGCCTGTCTACACCGGCAGGGAGTCCTTGCACAAGAACACTGACGTTCTAATGTGTGAAATCAGGGCTTCTTGAGCAAGAACTCTGACGCTCCCGCTCAGGAATAAGCCCTTTTGCGCAACCGTTCTTGTGCAAGACGCCAGTGTAGACAGGCAACATGAATTTCTTACGCAAGAAAGCCCGATGGTTAAAATGGCCACCAGAGCTTTCTTGCGCAAGAGAGCGTCTACACTGGCACGGCTGCTCTTGCGCAAAAGCACATGCCAGCGTAGACGCTCTCTTGTGCAAACACTTTAACACAAAAACTCTTGCCTTAAAAGTATTTGTGCAAAACCTCGCCAACGTGGACGTAGCCTAAATGTTTAGCCGGCTGGCCAGCAGCCCAGCTCAGTCCCGGCGTGTGCTGCACCCGGGAGCTCCGCCAGCGCCTAGGCAGGGCTGCCGGGAGAGGGGCGGCGCAGCGCTAAGGCCGGGCGGGACCTCGATTCATTAAGCGACATTTCACACCCCCCCCCCGGTAGGACAGGACGAGACGCGGGGCCCGCCCCCCCGCCGCTCAGGCGAGTCGGACTGACAGGCCGCCCTGACGCGAGGGAAGTGTCCGAGGGGCGCGGCGGGGCAAGGCCAAGGCCAGCAGCAGCCCCGCCCCTCGCCCCACAAGCTCGCACGCAGTGGGCGGGGCGAAGGGCCGTGCTTCGCCAGAGCTGCTGAGCATGCGCAGTGCCCCCCCCCCGCAGTCTCGTAGGCAGCAGCCTTCGTGCCGCCGGCCTGCCCCGAAGCGACGGGTCCCGCCCAGCCAAGCCCCTCGGCCGCGCCTCGGCGTGCGGGCAGCCAGGCCTGGCCAGGCCCCGAGCGCCGCCGCCCGCCCCGGCCCGCGCCTCACCCTTCGCCGCGCTCCGCTTCCGGGACCGACCCCTCACAAACGGGCCCGGAAGTACGTCACCGTGAGGTCATCACGGCGCGACAGGCGTCACTGGCTGGCGGGAAACTCAAGACGAGGCGCTCGCTGACGGCGCCGCCGGGAACTGGCCGTGAGGGTGCTGCTCCCCGTCCCGGGTCCGTGGCAACTGGGCGTGTGGCGGTGGTATCCCTCGTCTCCATGGCAACAGGGTCGGGAGTGGTTCGCCTTCTCCCTGTCTCCATGGCAACGGGGTGTGTCTGGCGGGGTGGTGCCCCCATGTCTCCGTGGTAACGGGGTGTGTCTGGTGGGGTGGTGCCCCCATGTCTCCATGGCAACGGGGTGTGTCTGGTGGGGTGCTGTCTGTGGTAACGGGGTGTGTCTGGCGGGGTGGTGCCCCCATGTCTCCGTGGTAACGGGGTGTGTCTGGTGGGGTGCTGTCTGTGGTAACAGGGTGTGTCTGGCGGGGTGGTGCCCCCATGTCTCCGTGGTAACGGGGTGTGTCTGGCGGGGTGGTGTCCCCATGTCTCCGTGGTAACGGGGTGTGTCTGGTGGGGTGCTGTCTGTGGTAACGGGGTGTGTCTGGCGGGGTGGTGCCCCCATGTCTCCGTGGTAACGGGGTGTGTCTGGTGGGGTGCTGTCTGTGGTAACAGGGTGTGTCTGGCGGGGTGGTGCCCCCATGTCTCCGTGGTAACGGGGTGTGTCTGGTGGGGTGCTGTCCGTGGTAACAGGGTGTGTCTGGCGGGGTGGGGTCCCCATGTCTCCGTGGTAGCGGGGTGTGTCTGGCAGGGTGGGGTCCCCATGTCTCCGTGGTAACGGGGTGTGTCTGGTGGGGTGCTGTCTGTGGTAACAGGGTGTGTCTGGCGGGGTGGTGCCCCCATGTCTCCGTGGTAACGGGGTGTGTCTGGCGGGGTGGTGTCCCCATGTCTCCGTGGTAACGGGGTGTGTCTGGTGGGGTGCTGTCTGTGGTAACGGGGTGTGTCTGGCGGGGTGGTGCCCCCATGTCTCCGTGGTAACGGGGTGTGTCTGGTGGGGTGCTGTCTGTGGTAACAGGGTGTGTCTGGCGGGGTGGTGCCCCCATGTCTCCGTGGTAACGGGGTGTGTCTGGTGGGGTGCTGTCCGTGGTAACAGGGTGTGTCTGGCGGGGTGGGGTCCCCATGTCTCCGTGGTAGCGGGGTGTGTCTGGCAGGGTGGGGTCCCCATGTCTCCGTGGTAACGGGGTGTGTCTGGCGGGATGCCCCTCCCTTGGACTCAGAGCCGTGGAGGGTCAGGGCTGCTTGCAGGGTGCCGGGCTGTGTGCAGCTGTTTTGGGGGCCATGATGGGAGGGACGTGCTCTGGGCCTGCTGATTCCACTGTGTGCGCCATCTGTCATAGTTGAGACCATCTGTCACCCCGGCAGCTTTTGTACCGTGCTCAGCGCAGGCAGCGCCCGAGCTCGGTTCCCAGGCCGCATCTCTGACTCAGGAAGACCTTTTGAGGCAAGTCTGAACTAAATTAGCTCTGGATTTGGAGAACAAAGAAAGTTGTAAAACTAATGATAGGCCTCAAAATGTGTGGTTGATCCCCCAGCCCTTGCAGCAGGTCAGTTCCTGTTGGAAAAACTGTTGTCACAGAGTCAACAGTGGTGTAACTTGTATATTCACTACCTATGTCAGTCCTGTAGAGCTTAAACCGAAATAGACTCAACTGCACATTCTGATAGCTACACTAATACCTACAATAAGTGTATTTGTGGCACCGATAGGTCAAATACATTCAAAAATGTTTCTTAGCTTGGTTGCTTTTTTATATACTTCCCTTTACACAAAATAAACTGCATTTTAGAAAAAGTGACATGCCCTAAAAAGTGACATGATTTATTGGCATGCCCTAACCTCAGTCTGTAGTGAAGAGGTGTTTGTGCAAAGAATAATGATGGTTAACCAGACCTCTCTTGTTTCCTTTGAATGGGCAGTCTGCATTCCTGGAGCACTTTCCTTCAGTATAGCCTCTTCTCTATTCACTTTACATTTGTTTACAAATGCTAAAGTAAAAATGGATCTCCTTTGCCTAGTTGCTAATTGTTTTTTTTAATATTACTGTAGGATACAACAAAGATTGTTGCCATGGTTTCAAAACGAAAATTGTCCAAATCTGATGCTCATGTGGACAGTCTGATTGCAGAGTTACCACGTACGTAGCAAGTGCTTCTTTACTGGAAGTGAAATTCCTTTGGTAGATGGCAACAGCTCACGGGCATTATGTTTACTCGGTTAAACTATCAAATGGGATTTTACATCCCTACTCCCCATTCCTGGGTCCTCTATTTTTCCCTTCATGGCAGGGGTGCTGTGTGTACCTCTAGTTCCCCTTCCGCCATACAAGGATCCAACAATCTCTCCCCACCAGGAATTCTGTGTGCCCCATTCTCCCTCCTGTTTCCACTTTCCCCTTCATCCCAAGGGCTTTGTGCGGCCACTGTTTCCCCATTCAAGAGTCTCATGTTCTCCCCCCTCATGCTAGTCTCTGTGTACACTCTTTTTCCCTCATGTCCCCCAGTTTGTCTTTCCCACCATACCAGGGTCTCCCGTCCTCCCTCACAGCAGGAGTTCTGTATACTCCACGTCCCCTCATTCCAGGGTCATTCATGTCTCTTCTCTGTGGCAGGAGTTATGTGCCCCCCCCCCTTTTCTCCTTCCCCTCATGTCACAACCTTGATGTGAACCCTTTTTACTCTCTTTTGCCATGTTCCTCTTACCCAAAGCCGCTAGCTTGAGGGGAATCCCCCTCTCTCTTCCAGCATCCCTCATTCTCCTCCCCAATGCCAGTGGATCATGTCCCTCTCCATTCCCTCTTCCCCAATTACTCTTCTTTCTCTCTGGGAGTCAAGGTGGATGAGGTAATGCTTTCTATTGGACCAATTTCTGTAGGTGAGAGAGACGAGCTTTCCAGCTTACACAAGTCCTGCAGGGTGCCACTGTTGTTCTCTGTTGGGAGGACAGGCAGAACTGAGAGAGGGTATTGTTTTGCTGGCAGGCATTAATGAGCGCCATCAGTGTGTGGTTTGATGGACAATTGAAGAGGTGCTGAGGTTTTGTGCTAAAGAACTAACGGCTGTTTCACATGTCTCCCATTCTGCCTCTTTTGATTCTCCCCCAAATTAATAAGCATTGATGAGTTGGAATCGTTTGGATGTATGGTCAAAAGTGATTGCATCACAGACAGACATGCAGAGAAACCTTCAGCCAATAATTTGTTAATGGTGATAGTGGCTTTAAAGAAAATGTTGGTGTTCAGCCAGATGCTTTAGCTCATGAACAGCTCAACAGCTGGGGCCAGTAAGAAATCTAACCCTTCTGCTATGGTTAGGGCCCTATCAAATTCATGGTCCATTTTGGTCAATTTCATGGTCAAAGGGTTTTTTAAGTGGTACATTTCATTATTTCATATATTTAAATTTCACATTTCATTTTGTTGTAATTTTAGGGGTCCTGACCCAAAAAGGAGTTGTGTGAGGGTTGCACAGTTATTGTAGGGGGATACTGGCACTGCTGCCCTTCTGCACGGCTATTGCCAGAGGCTCTGCCTTCAGAACTGGTGACTCAGGGTACGTCTACATTGCATTCCTCCTTCCAAAGAGGAATGCAAATGCAGACAAATGAAATTGCAAATGAAGCGCGGATTTGAATTTCCTGTGCTTCATTTGCATAATCACGTTATGGCACTCTTTCGAAAAAACCCTATTTCGAAAGTGAAACCGTGGTCTAGACGCGGTTATTTCGAAAATGACAGGCTTTTTCGAAAGATCCCGTGCAGCCTGCCATTTTCAAAATAACTGCATCTAGACCGCGGTTTCACTTTCGAAATAGGACTTTTTTGAAAGAGCGCCATAACGTGATTATGCAAATGAAGCTCAGGAAATTCAAATTTGCACTTCATTTGCAATTTCGTTTGTCTGCATTTGCATTCCTCTCTCGATGGAGGAATGCAATGTAGACGTACCCTCAGAGCGGTGGCTGCTGGCTGGGAGTCTAGCTCTGAAGGCAGCGCTACTGCCAGCAGCAGCATAGAAGTAAGGACGGTGCGGTATGGCCACCTTTATTTCTGCGCTGCTGCTGGCAGAGCAGGCACCTTAGCAGCTGCCACCCTCTGGGTGCCCAGCGCTGAAAGCAGCAGCACAGAAGTAAGGGCGACATGGGTATGGCATTGCCACCCTTACATCTGCACTGCTGCTGGCGGGTGCTGCCTTCAGAGCCAAGTACCTGGCCAGCATGGCAACCACCGCTTTCAGTTGCTCAGCTCCTAAGGCAGTGCAGAAGTAAGGGCGACATGGGTATGGCATTGCCACTATCACTTCTGCTGCTGGCGGGTGCTGCCTTCAGAGCCAAGTACCTGGCCAGCATGGCAACCACCGCTTTCAGTTGCTCAGCTCCTAAGGCAGTGCAGAAGTAAGGGGTGACAATATGGTGACACCCCTAAAATAACCATGTGTTCCTCCTGCGACTCCCTTTTGGGTCAGGACCCCCAATTTGAGAAACGCTGGTCTCCCCCATGAAATCTGTGTATAGCAAAGGGTAGAAGCACCCAAAAGGCCAGATTTCATGGAGGACAGCGGATTTCAGGGTCCGTGATGCATTTTGCATTGCTGTGAATTTAGTAGGGCCCTCACCATGGTAATGCACACCTAAGTGCTTTATAACTTTTTCCTAAGTGTCTGCTATTGACCACTGTCAGAGGCAGCAGCAGAGTGCCTAGAGCATTCATCTGACCCTCAAAGGCAATGCTTCTCTTCATAGAGTATCTTGAGGGATGGCCTCTCCTTACTGTAACTGTTAATCCTACAATAACAAGCCTTGCTTTCTCAGAAACAAAGAAGTCTCGAACCTCTTGCCATGAAAAGACCTCTGCCCAAGATGGAGCGGTGGTGAATGATTGTGTCTTTGTACAGCTCCTCAGAACAGCAGGAATTACTCTGAATGCTGGGGAGAGACAGAATGACATAGGTATGGATTTAGCATTTACCGTGTGCTGTGTGTGTGAATGTATATAGCTATCCAGAAAGCAACATTAAAAGGAGTTTAGGGTGGCAGAATAAAGCATTCAACTTAGGAAGTGCCAAAGTTAAAGTCAACCCTAACTCTGTCCTTATCTGTGCTGTTGTGTTACATAGTTCCTGTCTTACTCGGTATGCAAGCTGAACAATGCACAGTGAATTAGGCAGCTGTTCGATCTTTATTTTTATCTCCACTGCTCAGTGAGTAAACCCTTGCTTGCCTGATTTGCTGCACACTGATCAATGCATTACACACAGGCTTCCACTCCTGTATATATGCATGTGCCATGCTGGGAGAATGCTGGAAGATTGTATGGGTATGGATATGGATGTGGATGGAATGAGATAAGGCTCTGGAAGTTGCCCTGATCTTTTCTTTGATTTCCTTATTAACCCAGTACAGAAGTAGGTGAAGTAGGGATTTTTACTTGTAAATGTTACAAGGTTTAGCTGCAAAGGCAGGAGCACTGAAGTAAGAGAGCTTTAGATGGAAATCCTCCAGCTCATGCATAGCTGCCAGCAGTTCTGGGGAAGTGGCTGGATTATTTTCTATCAGCCACTTTGCTGCTGTTCTGGACCAAGCTTTATGGCCACATGGGGATCCCAATTCAAGTTTCTCATTCAGCATTGCGTGTCTGGAGCTCTGCAGGCTGCATGTCTACTGGCCAAACACAAGTCAGGTTCTGGGAGAGAGATGCTGCTTCTCCTTAAAGTGTCTGAAACCCTAGAAACGCAGGGTGTGCTTTTGGGAGCAGTGGGAGATCGCTGGAGGACTGCTGTTGCATCTTTTGGGCTAAGTGGTCTATTTCAGTAGTATAGGCGCTAGGGGTTTTTGCTGTAGGGGAAGGCGCTTAATCATGCTATTCATAAGGACACAAAGAAAACTCTGCTGCTTAGTTTTCCTGTTTGTGTTCTTGAATGGCCTGGCAGACTTGAATATGTTCTCTGTGCTGACTGTGCAAAGTTGGGGAGGTTGCACTTTGGTTATTCTTTACATTTAACCAGATCCACTTCAGTTTTGCCATGATGGAGGGAATGTGAGTGTTGGTATCCCTCCAGCTTTACCTGAGCACTCCAGATGAAGTGAACTTGTAAACGCCAGTGGATAGCTGCTTGTAATTTGCACAGCAGCATGTATTTATTGCTGAAATACTGTGACGTTTGTCTGACTAAAATGTATGCCCTGATCGATTTACTCCTGACTTTCTCCTTAGCTGTGGATCAAGCAACCTTCCGCAAGAGGCTCTGCCAGACCCTGAGGAAGCACCCTTTCTACCCGCATGTACGTAGTGGACACCGCACATTTCAGGAGAAGCCAATGTTTAAAACCTGTGCACTACCTGGGTGCGTGGCCACTCCCTGTGCTGACAGGCCGTTAACATGGGCTCATTGCTGCTGCAAAATGGCAGTGCAGAATGTGTCAGGAAAAAGAGGCATGCAAATGTAGTCAATTCCAGTAGTGTCCCAAATGGCTCCACCCTCTCCTGCCAACTTCCTGAGAACCACAGGAGACTGCCTCCCCACGTCACCTCTAGCCTAGGAGAGGGCCTTCTCTAGGAGGTGTAAGGCCTGGCACAACCCCCCTCCATCCTGGGTCTCATCTTTCACACACTGCCCCCCAGCTTTGCACCATCTCCTGGCCCCTTGTGTCTCCCTTCTTCTGACAAGGGGGGGGGGCATGTGACCTTTTGCTTGCCCCCCGCCCCCGAGGGCCCCACTGAGAACAAATAGTTATAATACTGCTGCTTGTTCTTGGGCCTGCTCTTCTCCGATGCCTTTCTGTCCCCTCTCACTACTCCCCCAAACTGTGCTCATCTTTTTCCCTTCTACTCTTGGCTCCCATCACCTCTCGTGCCCTGGCTCTGCCTTTTGTTGAACTCTCATGTCTGACTCACCAGCCACTAATCGGCCGATTGGAGGCAGTCTGCACTTGCACCTGTCAAACCTCACCCAGCTTACGTGCTGCCAAAGCGGCCTTCCGCAATTCCGGGAGAAAACACTGCCCGTTTGTCTCTGGCCGTGACCACTGCTCTGCCTAGCTCAGCACCCTCCTCGGGCATGCACTGCCCGAAAATATGGGTGGAGAGAACCGAAATCCAAAGGGGGCAAGAGACAAAGGCGCAGGGCAGGCTTCACTTTTGAATGGGAAATTGTCAGTTTGCTGTTGTGTAAGTAATTGACCTGGGCGCTGCCAGCAATGGAGTGGCCCCGTTGTGTGAATGTGTTCCTATTGCCAGCCTTCTCCCTCCCCCTCCTCTCTTCCCATGTCCACACCCCTGACAGCTAGACCAGACGTGAAACTCCTGTGCCCACTTGGTTCGACATTGCAACTGGTTTTAGACCTGTTGTTTGCTGCACTGGACACTCGCTCCCAGCTGGGACGCAGCCCTTGGAGTCACAAGCACGTGAGGGAAGTTTGAAGCTGTCACCCTAGAGTGCGTTTATAGAGGATCTAGCATCTCATTAGCAGGCTGTTTCAATTAGAGTACGGCAGAACCTTGATCTTATGAACACCGGTCTCACAAATGACCAGTTCTATGAGCCGTCTTTCCAGATAGAAAAAAACATATCATGGAAGTGACCCTGAGGAAGGATAAGGCAACATCTCTTCACATTCTGAGGCCTTCATTGCTTTGTAAATAGCTTTTCAGTGGCTTAAAGGCCAAGCAGAAAGTGATGCAGTACACCACACTGTGCCAGCAATTTTGAGGTGTTCGGTTTTAACCGCTTTCTTGATTTCATGAACTCCTTAGTCCCCGATTAGTCTGTCAAATTGGGTTTATGCTGTATCTCTAAGATGCCCATAGTGTGCTTCCCCTCCAGTTTATCTCTGCCTGTAGCCTGCTGCCCAGCTAGGTGCCCCTTGGCTACCTTAGCACTGAGGTCCCCTTACCGCTCATCCCAGGTGATCAGGGTTCCTACTCGGTCAGTGGCTGACTTCTCTTTTTTCCCCCTGCAGGTTGTACAGGAGTTTGTCAGTGGTTTGGAGTCTCACATTAAGAACAGAGACCAGTTCAGGAACTGCCTTCTGCCTTGTGCTCCAGTGCGAGGCGAGGGTACAAGGTCAGAGAAAAGGCATTTCTTTCTCCTCACCCCTCAGGAGTTAGTCCGTGCTTGAATAATGCAGAATTGGTTGTGGAGAGAAGGATTTATTCTGTTAAACCTGCAGCCATAGGTACTGTCCTAGATTTTTTTTTTTTTTTTAAGCTCTGTCTGCACTATAAGGTAGGGGTTTGGGCCCCCTGCTCGTGAACACAGACTTGTGCTAGCTCTCACTGAGCTAGTGTCAGCATAAATAGCAAGGGTAGTGGGAGTAGAGGTACAGCATAGCCATGCCAAGTATGTACCCACCAGTTCCAGGCAGAGTTGTACTTGGCATGGCTAAGCCAGGCCCCTGCTGCCCTTCCACTACTGCTATTTATACTTCCACTAGCTGAATGAGTGCTAGCACAAGTAGGTGTGCACAGGCAGGGAATCACACCCATAGCGCCTAATCTGGACAGCCAGTGATTCCAAGGCCTGTGCTCATGTAGTCTGCACTCCTCTGTAACCCAGGCCAGGACCTGCCCACAACAGCTCCTTGCGTAGGTATTTTAGAAGTACATCCAGCCTTGATTGAAAAATTGCCGGTGATGGAGAATTCACCATGACCCTTGGTAATTGGCTCCAATGGATAATGATTAGCACGGGTAGAATTCTCCAGTTTGAAAGTGTCTAGTTGAACTTCCAGCCACTGGATTGCATTGTACTTTGCTAGACTGGGAATATTTGCTCTCCAATATTTGTAAGCCGTGCCGGAACTTACAGAATGAGATCAAGTCACCTGTGTTCCCTCTACGGTGTGCGCCTTCATGGCCACACGGCAGCCCATCGGGCTGCACACTGATGTGCAGAGCCATACAGGCACATAGCCACAGGGGCCTAGAGGGGAGTATGGGGCGGTGGAGAATGGGGGTGGCTGAGGCGCTTGGGGTGTGCAGCACTGTGGCAGGGAGAGCTGCCTTTCCCCTTGTCTTGGCCTGGGGTTGCTGCAGCCGGGAAAGAGACACTGTCCCCTGGCTCCGTGGCTGCAGCAGGGAGAGAAGGCTGGGGGAAGTCCTGTCTCCCTGTGGCAATCCCCAGGCAGTCTGCACCCCAAATCCCACTTCCCCAGCCAGATCTCTGTGCCCTGCAGCCCAGCCTTATGCCCCAGTGCTGAGCGCTCTCCCGTACTCTGAACCTCGCATCCCTGGCCCCACACTGCGACCCTCTTCCCCAGCCATGGGCCCCTCCCACCCTCTCAGTCCCTTGCCCTCCCCACCACACAAGCACCTCATTCTGCACATGCATGTAAAAAATGAGGAACATTGATCCCTTAACTTTCTCTTTGTTAAGCCGAATAGGCTGAGCTCCTGGAGTTTACCACTGTAAGGTGTCATTTCTAGCCCTTTCTTCGTTCTTGTGGGTTTTCCTGAATCTTCTCCTCTCTATGAATTTATGCTCAATGCCAGGACCTATCCCTCATGCAAAGGAAGAGCTAGACAGCGGCAGGTGCTTACATAACCGTATGACAGGTTTTGGTCTCTCTGAGGCCCCTCTCCAGTACGTTCTTTTGGCTATAGCCAGGCAGAGAGCTCCCTTTGGAGCTTTGCAGCTGAGTTTTCAGCTGTTGCTCCAACTCAGACTTGACTTTGCTTTGGGTTGGGGTGGAGAAGGGCGTGAGGGCTCTGGCTAGGGGTGCAGGCTCTAGGGTGGGGACAGAAATGAGGAGTTTAGGGTGCAAGAGGGTGCTCCGGGATGAGACCAAGGGATTTGGAGGGCTCTCGGCTGGGATAGGCGATTGGGGCGCAAGGGGGCAAATGCTCCGCCTGGGGTTGGGCTAGCGATGAGCGGTTTGGGGTGCAGGAGAGTGCTCTGGGCTGATGTGGAGCTGGCGGGGGATTGGGGCTCAATCTGGGGTGCAAAGGGAGGGCAGACTCGGCGGTAGGGCTGGGGATGAGGAGTTTGGGGTGCAGGAGTGTGTGCCAGACTGGGATTGAAGGGTTTGGAGGGCAGGAGGGGGATCAGGGCGGAAGAAGGAGGTGACATGGGAAAGGGGGGGGTTGGGCACAGGAGTCAGGTGGTGCTTACCTGAAACATCCTGGAAGCTCTGTGTGTTTCCCCATCCGCAGGTGCTGCCCCTGCAGCTGCCACCATTCCCAGCCAGTGGGAGCTGCAGCGCTGGTGCTTGGTGTGGGGGGCAGCGTGTGGAGCCCTGTGCCTGCTCCTGCTTCTGGGAGCTGTGTAGAGGAGGGCAAGGCAAACCCCAAACCCCCCTCCCTTGCTGGAGCACTGGAGCAGGGCAAGCTTCCAGCCCTGCTCCCCGGCAGGTGCTTGAGGGTAGATTTAAAGGGCCTGCAGGCCCGCCCCAATCTATTGCCTACCCACACTTCGAAAAGGACTCTGCTGTAGAGGGCCTGGAAATGCAAAGTTCTATTTGCTGTGCAGCTAGTGGCCCCCGGCCACGTACAGCACAGTCCAGAGTCTGACAGAACGTCCACACGCACCACCAGCACCCTGACCAGTTTCCCTCTTTGCCTGAGGGCCCTTTGGATGGGAACGGACAATGCTTTCACTGCAGATATCCTTTTTAATCTCTGCTGGACAAAAGCAGCATGCTCGCATCACGTGGGTTCCTAACAAGAACAATCAGGGTGATCCTTTTTTTTTCTTTTTCTGGGCAGAAATTTGGTTCATTCGTACAGTGAAAGCCTTATTAAACTACTTCTTGGAATTGATACCTTACAGGTAAGCACACTTTGACATATTCTTCTTTCCAGTTGTGTCTGTTTTGGGGACATTTAATGCTTATGAAAGTAGGGGAAGGATGGAGCTGGTCACACAGCAGACAAGTACCATGCACAGATCTGCTGATGCTCCTCCGTCCAGACGAGCTCCCCTGCTGTTCCAGGCCAGAGCTTTACAACACAGCTCTACTGGTTTAAAGAGGAAGGTCGGAGAAGTGAGGGATGAGGATAGGGGAAAGAATTGGCGGAGAAAGGCAAGGGAAGAGAATTGATAAGGACATCCAGGACTGTCCCAACCTGCATGTTCCAGGCTTCAGCCTTCACTTTCCAATCTGGGGACCTGCTGAACAATTGTTGTTTCCGTCATGGGCCCTGTCACTCCATGCTGGGGAATTGGGGCTGGGCCTGGTGAGAATCCATCTGTGCAACTGCGTGGTAGGAATTTATGGTGTTTTATAGGGATGTGTGTCTGCCCCACTGGAGAAGCAGGGAAGGTTTCTTTGGTTTTTAAAAAAACAAAAAAACCAAAAGTCTCCTCTCTCAAGGTATTTCAATGGCTCCCATTGTCATGGGTTTGAAAGCCTCACAGACCTTCAAGGGATTATCTTTGTGAGAGCTGTAAACAAGCTGCGCCTGACAGAAGCTTCTGGAAGGAACCCCTGGGAATATTATATGTACAATGCCCCAAACCTAGCCAGGTGCTTGCAGGGGTACCCCTCAGTCTTTATTTAGTACTAACATGTACAGTAACCCATACCCATGTAATAGCTGTTAAATCCCTTAACTACGTGTTCTAGCAAAATGTGTCTCCAAGAATAGATCAATCGTGTCATCAAGTAACAGCCTTGAGTAAGGACTTCGTGGAGCCAGACCACCCTAGGCGATAAAATCCCCCTGGCGCTTCCTAGGCTTCAGGAGGGTGCTCACGCTGTGCCACCCGTGGTACAATTTTGTAAGCGGGGCAGGCTCCCTCTGTGGTAGCCAGTTCCCTTGCAGCACGAGGAGGAAGCAGTGTGTTCTGTCTGGGCTCGTAAGGGAATTCCAATGAGCAAACTTTCTTACTTGCGCTTTTGGGTCCCATAGACTCTGTGTGCATGTAGTGCCTAGGGCAGTGGGCCCAGTGCGGAATGGGGTCTCTGAGCACTAGCACAGTCTAAAAAAGAAAAAGCATCAGCATAATACTGCCTTTCTGTTGTAGCCTGCTGTTATAACACTGTTACTGGAGAAGCTCCCTGAGTTCTTTTTTGACACGTGAGTGCCCTGATACCTTCTGTCTGACCCCAACTGAAACCTTGTCTGTTGAGCGTGATCCCAGGTGTTTGGTTTTAAGTAATGACTACAGTTTAACCAAAACGACCCTATTTACATATATGGGAAAACACTGTATCTGAAGAAGAGAGAGTACAATGTACTACACAGTGTTCACAGCTCAAGATAATTGGATAGCACATAGCAGAGGACAAGCCGGAAGACGGGGAATGCTCCCGATGGGGTGTGTGAAGTGAGGTTCTCCCTGCCTTGTACTGAAATCTAGAGTGGTTGTAAATGAAATGTTGCAGGTAGCTAATCCATGGGGTCCTGCTAATCTGCATTGTCTTGACAAATATTCAGAAGAAATGCCTTAATTGAGAGGTAGCAGTGAGAGGCCCTGCTGCAGTGAGAACTGGTCCACAACATTACCTTTTGCATTTTGCACAGATGCACTTTTTTCTCCCCTTGTCCTTATTTTGGCCCATACATGATATTTCTCTGTCTAGCTGAATTTGCCTTGCATGCTTGCATTCAGTCCATGGGCACCACCACAGCATTGCTAGTATTCCTCTCTGCCCCCCTTTCCTCTGCTGAATGCTGCTATTTCAATGTCTAGCACAGTGTTTCTTAAACTTTTTGAGACCGCGGAACACCTAACAATAATATTTTTTTATGCGGAACACCTATGAAAATTTTCTTCAAAAAAAAATTGTTGTCAGACAAAAAAAAAAAGACAAAAACAAAGAAGAGGTTGCAGCACATCTGCGAGTTATTCACGGAACACCAATGTTCCGCGGAACATAGTTTAAGAAATACTGGTCTAGCACAATGGTGGGGTACCATGTATCATGGCAGTGATGAAGCTGGATTAAAATGGACAGCTGTTCTGCCTTGTGTCAGCGTTGGCTTTTCTACAATCTGATCTGTACTCTTCTTGTGCTGATGTTTCAGGGTGGGCACCTTTGGAACCAATTTCCCCCGGCTTATTGTCAATCAGTTTAAATGGCTTGACAAAATACTTGACAGCAAGGTGAGTACCAGTGGTGCACTCAGCAATGTGTTTACTCCATTCAGTTCTTTGAAAATCCTCAGAGGGGATGGGATGACCATTTTGCTTATAGGGGACAGCAAGCGCATATATTACTCATGGGCACTGGAAGGGTCAAGCAACCAAAGCATTGTGAAGACCTACAGAAACATACAGCCCTTTTAAAAAATACTATAGTCAGCCCATTTATGACAATGACTATTATGAACCTTAGGCTCTGACCCACAGATCTTAATATGTGGGCTGACAGAAATGTTGATAACGAGTAGAAATGTTGATGTTAATGATGAAGTGGAAGAGCAAGTGTGCCTACAACAGCAAAGGCCCAAAGGAGGATCTAGGGTAGGGATGGACAAACTTTTTGGCCTGCGGGTCGCATCTCAAGTTGGAAATCATATGACAGGCTCTGAATGCTCACAAAATTGGCGGGGTGGGGTGGCGAGGCTCCAGAGAGGGGTGAGCTCCCAGAAGCAGCGGCATCCCCCCTTCCAGTTCTGGCTCCTACATGGAGGCCTGGAGAGGCAGCTCTGCGTGCTGCCCCGTCTGTGCAGGTGCGGCCCTCACAGCTCCTGCGGTTCTGGGAGCTGCTTGAGGTAAGCACCTCTGGCTGCTTCTACGAGTAGGAGCTGGAGGAAGGACGTCCTGCTGCACACACTGAGCCAGGCCACCCCTGACTCCACTCCTGGCAGGAGCTCAACAGCTGAATTGAAAGGTCTGTGGCCCAAAGGCTATAGTTTGCCCACCCCGATCTAGGGAATAAAGGGACTAGACATTGTGTTCAGAATGTCATCATTGCTGTGAAAATGTGCTGGGCTTTTGGTGGTGGTGATGCCATTGTCGTATCCCAACTGTTTCCTCGCCTGCAGGATCTTGTCATGAAATTAATGCAGATGGTTAGCATTTCTCCGGCACCAATCCAGCATGACATTATCACCAGCTTGCCTGAGATCCTGGAGGATTCCCAGCAAAGTGAAGTGGCCAGAGAGGTTAGGTAAGGCTGACACTCCTGCTGTCTCTTGACCCTCTCTGCACATGTGTACTTTGCTCCCAGCTGCACAGTGCACCAGAAGTGAGAAAGATCTTTATCCACGTGTGAACTGTTCTTTGTTTTGTATCTTCCATTTTGGTATAGGACATCCATTTTGTTGTAGGGCCTGAGTATATGTCTAACCTTGCCAGCATTGGGGAAGGGTTTCCAGGGCTCAGCCACACATCTCTGTTCTCCCTTCTGTGGGGTCAGAGTTAGCCCCCTAGATCGAGCACCATGGTTAACAATGGAGCAGCATTTATTCTGTCTGAGGAAAGCCAGGACTAGACCCAGGTTAGGCTCTTTGGCAAGAGTTACACAGACTCCCTTGCCCCAATGGAGCACCCCCAGGCCTGGCTAGACACATGCCCAGACTCCCTGTGCCCATGAATGCAAACCCCACTTGGGTCAGTCCTACCTGTCCATGCACTTTGATGCTGGGGGTGCTGTGAGCTCAAACTGGGTCTGGCCATGTGTTCTCAGCAGACCTGTTGTCTCTAGCCTGTGTGTCCATGAGCATCCCCATTTTGCAGTCACCTGTGCAGTAGTTGGCTCTCCTCCAAGCAGCTCCGAGTCCGTATTCTGAACCGCTGGCCTCTGGTGTATATTTGTCCCTGTTGCAGAGATTCTGGCATGCATGGAGAAACTGCTGACATTTTAGAATTGCATAATTCTGCTAAATAAAAACTCATTATTTATTTGTCTGCATTCTTTTTCTTGCATCTCAGCCAGCTTTTAAAACGGGATCCTCGCCTAACTGTTCCGATCCTGGATGCCCTCTCCAGTTTGGAGCTTGACGCAGGACTTTTGGCTGAGGTAAGAGATTCTCTCCGAAACAGAAGCCTAAATATTAGAGCTGCTCTGACCATTTCAGCCAGCTCCTTTGAGATTGTAAAGTCATTCTGTGCCAGCCAGAGTGGGAAAGGTGGCAGAAATGTTATGTGACTCTGTAAGCCTCTTATGTAAAATTGTTCTTGAGAGAAAGCAGTGCGCTGAGCCAACGGAGAGACAACTTGAGAGCAAGTCAGTGACCTGAGGGTGACTTGTATGAAGTTTCTGTGGCTGGAATGGAATGATGTGTTCGCAGAGAATGCGCCACCCTAACCCTCCGCTAGCTACTGTTTATGTCCTGAAACATACGGGCGCATTTTCCTTCTTGTTTTACCCTGTCTGCTGTAAATGGATGTTCTTGTTATGCATGTAAATTTCTAACTCTCGGACGATTATTAAACTTTTGCCTTGGTGATGATATTGTGACACTAAGTTCCACAGATAGATTTAGAAAAAGTCCATCTTAAATTTGTTGCCCTGCAATTTCATTGACTGCCCCCTTGATCTTGTATTATGCGAAATGGTAAATAGGAGCACCCAACTTACCATCTTCAGACCCATTTGTTATTTTGTGTTGCTCCCCCATTTCTCCTCTGAACTAAGCACTCCCAGCCTTTTCCAGCTGTTGGGCCGGGGCTGTCTTGAGGCATGTCCCTGTGGCCCCTAGGTGGAGGGGCAATCAGGGAAGTTCCACGTGCTGCCCCTGCACCTAGTGCTGGCTCTGCAGCTCCCATTGGCTGGGAACTGTGACCAATGGGAGCTGTGGAGGTGGTGCCTGCAGGGCTGCTTCAGGAACAGCCTAGAGCAAAGACAGGCAGGCAAGGAGCCTGACTTAGCTCTGCGGCACTGCTGACCAGGAGCCGCCTGAAGTAAATGCTGCCCAGCTGGAGCCCTCACTCCAAACCCTCTCCCACATGCCAACCTTTTGTCTCTAGTACAACGCCATCCCACACCCTAACTCCCTGCCAGATCCCGCACTCCCACCCTGCTCCGAAACACCCTCCCAGAGCCTCCTGTACCATCCCAAGCCACCTCCTGAACCCCAGCCCCTTGTCCCATCCTAGTCTGCACGCCCAGCTGGAGCTGGCATCCCCTCGACCCCACCCCAGTCCTGAGCCCCCCTTGCACTCCAAACCCCTTGGCTCCAGCCAGGAGCTGCCTCCTGCCCTCAAACCCCTTGTCCGAAGCCTCACCCCAGAGCCTGTACCCCCAGTCAGAGCTTGCGCCTCTACCCCAGCCTGGAACTCCACCCCACACTCATTTCTGGCCCCAGCCCCAGCCTCCATCCCTCACCCCTGCCCAGGGGGCTGTGTGGGGCCCCTGATGGATTGGGGGGGGTGTCAGTGTCCCCTGGTAGAAAAACGGTTCCCCATTCCTGATTGCATGGTCCCAAAGGGTGGCTAGTTCTCTGTCATAAACCCTACACCTCCCTGGCCCCCAGTCTTACAGATGTCACAATATCGCTCTTCCCTTTAGGTGCGACAGTCGGCTATGAGCATCGTGCCTGCTGTAAAACTGGAAGATTTGCCTGTAGTAATCAAGTTCATTCTCCATGACATGGAAGCCGTGGCGGCAGTGGAGGTACAGTACTTACTCTGTCTCCGAGAGCAGAGGCACAAATGAGCATTCTTGGGAGCACCATGCTGGTGTAACGGTCTGGGCAATGTCGTGCAGGGCCAGCTGGGCAGCGCCAATGCCTGATTCTTCAGGAGAAGGTGAAAATACTCGAGTGACACTGTACATGGCTAGGTACTAACCCTCACAAGGAATTGATTTCTGACCCCCAGGGCTGATTCACTTTTGCCTCATGCATGAGGACTGGGAGGCCCTCCTATTGCTCAAGCCCCTTTCTTGTTACGATTTTTACGTTCTGCAGAAAGTGACGAGTTTATGACACTCCAGTGTGGTGGGCTTACTGCCCTGCATTCCCTGGTCCAGCTCCAGCTCAGCTGGCTGCAAAAGTCTTTCACAAGAAAATTACCTGAGACAAAATCTTGACAGCAAAAATCTTTCCTTTCAGAGCTGCTCAGGAGAGTTGTTTCCCATCCCTTTTCCACAGCCAGGGAAGGGAAAGTGACTGTGGCTCACCCCTTTCCCTCCCAGGGCTGATGGCCCCGTCAGATAGTCCCTCTCTATTTCCCCCTTTCGTGGTGAGAACGGGACATTTTTGAGCAGTTCCACCATGGGTTTTGTCTTGATTGGTTGGGTAACTGATTGAGAGGGAAGCCTTGCTCCACCCTACACTGCAAGTCTCTTAGCTCTGGACTCTGAAAGAAACAGTCCCTGGCTGAGGCCATTTCCCCTATGTCTGCCCCTGCTATCACCCGGATCATCATTTGGTTGAGATGGTTTAAAACAGGGCAGCCGGAACTCTGTTCCCTCTCAGTCCCCCAGTTTCCCTTTTCAAAGGACCATTCTGATGGGCTGTCGTCCCTGGGATGCAGTCTGGGCGCCGTTGGAACCACCGTACCCCCTAAGGGTATGTCTACACTGCAAAGTTAATTCGAAATAACAGCTGTTATTTCGAATTAACTTTAATAGCGTCTATACATGCAAACCGCTATTTTGAATTAAATTCGAAATAGCGGAGCCCTTAATTCAAATTTGGTAAACCTCATTCTACGAGGAGTAGCACCAAATTCGAAATAGCTATTTCGAATTAAGCGCTGTATAGACACTTAATTCAAAATAGGGGGCCTCCAGCCATTCCCAAGGAACCCTGGTGGCCACTCTGGGCACAACCAGGAAAACTTACTCTCCTCTCCCCCAGCCCTGGAGCCATTAAAGGGGTAGATCCTGGCCACAGTGTCTGTGCCAGCTCCAAGCCTGCCAGCCCAGAGCCAGCAGTGCCCACTGGGGCCCCTGACCCAGTGGCCCCAAAACATGAGCCAGCAAGCCACTGGCAGCCAGCCCTCCACCGCTCCCCAGGAGCAGTCTGCCAGCTCCCAGGAGCCTGACAGGGGTTGGAGAAGGCGGGCACCTTCCTGGTCCAGGGTGGAGATCATGGACCTTATTCAGGTTTGGAGGGGATGCTCCCAATGTCCATGATCTCCGCACTAGACGGAGGAACGCGGCCGTCTATGGCAGGATAGCTGCCAGCCTGGCCACCAAAGGCCACATGTGAACCCAGGAGCAGGTTTGCATGAGAGTCAAGTTGGTCTGACGAGACCCCCAACCCTGGGCCCTGAGCTTCCCCTCCCCCTTCTTCCCCTTGCTTCCCCCTGCCAGCTCCCTCCTCCCAGGTTTCCCCCTCCCCTCTCCCACCCTCTCTCTTCCCCTTTCCTACCTCCTTTTCCCAGTCTCCCCAGAGGTTCATTTCCCCCCCCCCCCCAGTTTTGTTCAATAAACCCAGTTTCTATTTTTGAACATACGTGTCTTTTATTTGACATCAGGAAGGGGGGCTAGGGAGGGGTAAGTGGAAGGACGTGAGGGAGGAATCGGGCATGAGCCCCCGGTGGGGAGGACCGGGGAGGCTCTGAGGGCTCCTCGGGGTGGACGCTCTCCCGCAGGGCCTCCTGGATCCTGACAGTCCCCCGATGGATGCCCCGGATGGCAGCCTGCAGCAAGTGCAGCCAGGCTGATGGCAACGACCCCACGAGACGCACCGGCGTGCCCGGGGCAGCTCTGGCTCCATGTGGTCGAGTGCTGTGGTGTCCCGAGTTTGGGCACTCAGGGCACTCCAAGACAGGACGGCTTTGCTGTCCCTTATTGAGGTAGACAAGCAAGCGGGGAACCCTGAGAACTGTCTGTCCGGGGTGGGGGTAGGGTCCCTTTAAGCACGGAGCTCAGTTAGTGCGTGGGGCTGCTGCCGGAGGCTAAGTCCTAACCTGATGCCCTGCCGGCACTGGTTCCGGCCAGCCTTAACTTCGGTTCAGGGTCTACTCAGTGTGGACATGCTATTTTGAAATTGCAAAACGCTATTTTGAAATAGTTTTTGTGTATAGATGCGTTATTTCGAATTAGCTTAATTCGAATTAACTATTTCGAATTAACTTAATTCGAATTAGCACTGTAGTGTAGACATACCCTCACAGTTCAGCTAGCATGGCTTCTCTCACACTGCTCTCCTTCTGACTCAGCCAGGCTCTCCTGGCCCTGTCATCACCCAACACAACTGCAGGTGGTGCCACGCACCCAGCTGAGTTACCTGAGTGTTTTACCCAAGCCACTCAAATGGGCAATGTCCAACTTCCCAGCTTTACACTCCTGCTGGAGTGTAAACCCAGAATTATATAGCCTTGCACTTCCCAGGGATCTGTATGATGCAAGATCACTAATTCCCTTCCCTCACCGATGTGGGGAAGATATACAGTAGTTTTTGTTCACCACGTGGAGATTTTCCCATACATTTCACTCAAAATGCATGGTTAAAATACAACATAAAACATGTTTATTTACCACAGAAAGATAGATTGTAAGTAATTATAAGTGATAGCAAACAGATCAAAGCAGACTACCTAGCAAATAAACAAAAACACAAGTTAAGCCTGTTAGAGAAGAAACAGGTGACCCAGGAGTGCAGGGGTTAACGAACTGCTTTATTGCCCATGCATGTTTACCTTGGACCCCCAACACAACGTTCTGAGTGGCAACAGTTTGGCACAGTTACACCCTTTTATCCATTTTAGTATGTTAATTCACATGCCTATCGCTACTTTCCTTAAAACCTTATTTAGTAATGTTAACTCCCATACAATGAATATTAATGAGCAGGTGATACCCACCCCTGTTTGTTGTTTACTGTTTTTTAATTGAATCAGCATTACACACTGTCTTAATCAGCAGCTCGCAGGGAGGGGGAAAGAGCTCTGACCCTGAAAATATTTTTACAGAGCAAGTGAGAAGTCGAAACAAGACACTGTTCAGTCTAATGATCTTTCTAGACGGCAAGGACAAAGGGGCAAAATCTGCTAAAAGGGCAGTGCTTGTTGTGGCTGGACCCCTCACCACTATACCAGACCCGTTAATTGTTACATATCCCAACAGAGCCTAATACGCTAAACAGATGGGGTTTGAATGAGCAATCTCTCACTCTGATTGAGGATACAAGCAAGCTGTATCTGCCTTGTGGCTTGGCTTCTCGTTCCCCGTTCCAAGTCCTTTGTCTTCCCGAATTTCTTTCAGGGTTTGAGTTGCGGGGGAGTGATGAAAAATCGTGATGTCACGCCCACCTTAGACAGTGTCTCCATACAGCGGGAACCCTTTGTTTCAAGCTAAATTCCCAGCCCAGTTTGTGGAAAGTACTGGTATCAAAGTGGAGTTTAGTTTTGTAGTCTGGTCACAGGCCCTTGCATGCCTGGCTGAGCCATAGCAGCCATTCCCAGGAGGCTTACTTGGTGGGGGATAAGCTCCTAAGGCCTACTGTTTGCCCTAATGGCCCCTTCCCTCAAGGAGGCCCTTTACAATCAGCTGTCTAGGCTGGAAGCATCTTGCCTAGTGGGTGTCACCCAGGTGCAGCCACATTTGAAATACAGATACACCGTCAATATTCATGACTCCAGACGTAAAAATGCTACTTGCACAAAAATTGGATAATCGTATTCAGCAAATTATAACTTTTCCAATGACACCTGACATGCCACACCTTGTACACAAGCCATCGTAAGTATGTCATAACCATGTCACAATCATACCACTACGATGAATGGGGGGGTGCAGCGTCACAGCCCATATACCTTGTTACGTGCTGTAATATTATCAGTGGGGATCCTACAGAATTTTGTCTGTATTCCTCCACTTTTCTCCTCTGTCCCTCAGATGTGACCTTGACTTGTACAAGTGCTCTAGCAATGTCCCTGTCTGTTATAAATGAATGTGCTCTGCAGGTGATTTCTACCCTTCGTGAGAACTTGGATCTGTCGTCATGTGTGTTACCTCCGCAGACACTGTCTTCCCAGAACAAACTCAAAAGCCAGCCACAAACGAGGTATTTGCATTGCATCTGCTTGGCTGCTGCATGGGAAAGCTGGGAGAAAAGGACATTGATTCTCATTGCCGAGAGGTCTCAGTTGGGTTTAGTTACATACATGAGCATCGTTTGCCCAGTGTGCTCTCTCCTCTGGCATCCTCGGTGTTTTGGCCTGTGTCCCTTCCAGCCAGCATCACTGCAGCCCCGGGTCTGCTGCCATATCTTGTCCGGATGGCACTCTCCACGGTCTGTCCCGCTACAGGATCTCTTCCAGCCAAACTGCCCCGCAGCAGCTGTGCTGGCACACCCATTCCGGCTTGTGCCGCCACGATTTCATCCTTCACCCCCTGGGTTGCCATCTGCACCACTGTCCCCATTCTCTTGTCACCGCATGATCCCTAGCTGACGCTGCTGCTGCTGTCCTGCCAGCATCCCAGCCATCGCCTGCCTTCCAATGTGTGGTGCTGCAGCTGCTCCTCGGAGCACGGAGGTGACCGTTACCTCTCACAACAAGGCCCAAGTAACGGCAGAGCAATTCTGTCCCTCTCTGGTTGTTTGCAGTTCCTCCACCAGCCAAGTAAGCAGCAGCCAGAACTGTGTCAAGCTCCTTTTTGATGTGGTCAAGTTGGCGGTGCGATTTCAGAAAGGCATTTCGGAAGCGTGGATTAAGGTCAGACTGTGCTCTCCGGAGTGTCTGTGGTTTTTAATGTAATTAGAACATTAACTGCAGCTTTAGTCACTGGCAAATGCTGTTCTCAGAACTACCGAGTGTTGCGCTTTGATCCGTGCAGGCAGTGGAACGAACCATTTTCTGTGCTATCCGTGCTTTGCACTGTGCAGCTGCAGATCGCAGGGTGCTCTCAGGCCTGAGTTAGCCGCACAAAGCGAGGACCCACGGCACGGGGGAAGCCCAACGCTGTGTGTTCACACGAGCACTATTTTGTAAATTTGAGCTTTAGCCATTCTGGGCCTCAGTCTCCTTGTCTGTGAAGTGGGGGAAATGCTCTTGCTGTTAGCTCAGTAACTGAGGTTTGTTATTGCTGTTGACTTGCCCAGCAGTGACTGATCCTGCCTGGGGGGCTGAGTTCCATTTGGAATGACTGGCAGGGGCTGGACTTGCTTTCTTGCTCCCAGTTCTTTGTCTATTACTCAGGATCCCCGCTGCTTTCTCAAAGGCAGAAGTTGCTGAAGTGTCCTCAGGCAAGCTGTAACTTTGCACATTATTCAGGTGGGAGGATGTAGGAGTGGAGGGAAAGAGCTGTGACGTGAGGTGTTCAGATGCAGGCGGAGATGCTATTCCAGGTCTGTGCTGGAATGAGGGAAACCAAGGAGTCACAGAAGTCTGAGGAAAATATACTGTGCTGCCAGCTCAGGTGCCTTTCCCATCCCTGCCAGCTGCACCCAGCCATACCAGAGTGTTAGGTGCTCTTTGAGAAAGCGAGGAGCATTCGGCTTATCTGGCAGTTTGAATGTTCTGTTTCTCTAGCAGTTTCTTTTTTCCTCAATAGTGTAGCCACCCATCTGACACCTCCCTCCCCCCATACTGGATCACAGTGTCCATGGAGTGGTGGCTGGAAGTTTAGTCTATTTAAGGGACTTGTTCTGTTCCTCAATAAAAACGTGATTCTTGCTCTGGAAAAATGTACGAGGGAGGTGAGGGGAATAGCTTTTATTGAGAGTTTAGGAGCGGCCTCCAGAGTCTGTGGTATTGAATGCAGTCCGCTGCCCAGGATCGGTGGGTGTGCAGAGAAGAGAAGCGGACAGATGCACTGTTCCTGTTGGTAGCTGGCTGGCCAGTCTGGTCCTTTCCGTGGTGCAGGATGTGTGGGTGTGGAAGTGCGTTAGTATCGCACGCTCTTGTAACTGTCCCTTTCTTTCCTCCCCAGGCTATTGAGAACGCTGGCTCCGCATCTGACCACAAGGTAATGCCGCTCTTGACTCTTCCTGCTGTGGCTGTTCTGTGTTATGACTTCTCTTGTGGACACTCTGGCAAGGGCGCTTGCTTCCTCCACAGCAGCAGGACCAGAGGCTTTGCAATGGAGATCAGGAGAGAGCTTGTGGGTCTCCAGGCATTTGTTCTCTCCAGGGTTTTAACCAGGGTTGCTCTGAATTATACAGTTGGCCCTCCCTAGTCCAGCACCCTCGGGACCTGACCGGTCCCGAACAAGGGAGTTTTCTGGACCAAGGGAAAACCAGAGGGACCTCAGCACCCCTAACATCCACTTTCTGACACAGATCACCCAGGCATTCTCCCGGGAGTGAAGCAGCGAGCAGAGTTTCCCATTTCCTAGAGGAATGGTTCTCTTCAACCACAGACAGGTTAATCAGCGCAATAGCAAGCCAGAGACAGTCCTTGCGAATGATGCAGTGGTGGCTCTAGTGAGACACATAGATGCTGGGAGCATGCCTCAGTCTCTGGCCTTCTGTGGGCTGGGGGTCAGCTCTCTGGGGAAGTGAAGTCAGTGGGAAGCCACTCCCCTACGTTTAGCCCTCTCTGGACCTTTGCTCTGGCTCTTTGGCTTGGAGCCAGTAGGCTCCTTCTGCCCTCTGGTCCTCTCTCTTTGGCTTGAGGGCACCAACTAGCAAACCTCTCTTGCTGCTCACCTGCTTTCAGCCCTCTACCAAAAAGCACCTTCCCTCTCTGGCAGCTCTCACCTTCTGCTCTGCCTGACTGAACCCATCTGCCTTGCTTCCCCAGCCCTCTTTCTAGTGAGGTCTCTTAATTGGCCCACTGGGACTCCTGGACTGGAACAGGAGTTCAGAGTTTGGTTTCATTTAATGGGCCAGCCACTCTGTTATAATCTAATTGAAAAAATGTGGCATGCCTTAGATGTCGGCAGAGCATTGAAAATCTCTCTCTCAAACACACAGGCCCTCTGTGTCCTTCCACCCAAAATGCCAGGGACTCAGAGCTTCCAGTTCCGCCATCGGTAGGTAGATTAGATCAGTGTTTCTCAACCTTTTTTTTTTTATAAAGTACCCCTTTCAAAAAAAAAAGTACCCCCAGTACCTACAGTTTTCAGACATGCACAATTTTTTTCTACCATTGCAACACATTTGTTTAAACAACTTAATCATAGCTGGGCAGGCGGTGAAATTTTTGGATGTAAAAAGTACAAAAATAATAAAGTGCTGTAAAACTTAAAACAAAAATTCAGTTTTCTCCAAATTTCAGTTGTGTTGACGTACCCCCCAGACTTCTCTCGAGTACCCCGGTTGAGAAACACTGGATTACTTCCCAGACTCATGGGAGACGCCAGGCTGCAGAATGGAAGATTTCTTAATGCTAGTAGGGTTTACAACAATTCTACCAACCCTGAATGGCTCATGAGTCACAGGTTGGGTGTTAAGTAGGATTGTTACCTTAGGACAGTGCCTGTCTAAGACTTAAAGCTTTCCTTGGTCCAGTGTATGTCGGTATTTCATTGTGTCTGGACGATTGTTAGCAATACTATACAACTGCTAGAACTCGGGACGAGTGCGTTGGACAGCAAGTCGGAGCAGAGAGGGCATGGCCGCATTATGTGATGCCAAAATGCAGATCTGCCTCTGTGAGCTGCAGAGAGAGCAGGGCGGCCCAGAATTGAGGGAGATGCTGCTTGCGGACAGGAAGTATCCATAAGACATTTTCTGTTCCTCTGCATCATGGTTTTCTGATGGTGATTATTTCCTCTGTGAAAGGTTCTGGACCTGATAGTTCTACTGCTAATCCACACTACGCACCCCAAGAGCAGGAAACAAATTGAGAGAGTGCTGAGAAACAAGATTCCCCTGGGTTGTGTGCCAGAGCAGCTGGTACAGAGTGCCTTCCGAAATCACTCGCTGGTGAGAATGCATGCTGGGGCATTCCCCTTTCCCCCTCCACCTCCTGGGATTGTCCAGGCTTGTTTCATGGAGCTCCTCAACCTTCTGGTGGACTTCCCAAGATTGGCTGGAGCATGGGAAAGGCTTCTGGTCCTTCTGTAGACCTTAGTGAGCCCTTTTACCTGTCTCCCACCCAGGTGAGCCCTGAGGCTGGTGTGCTGCTGTGCCTCACGTTTTCTCTTAGACCCATTGTTTTTGAACACATCCCTTCTTGCAAGCAGAAAATAGTCTGTGTTTGGACAGGTAGCTGTGCCTGACTTGAGTGCCTCTGTCTATGGTTACAAGGAGAAGGGCCCACGTGTGGGGGCAGACTGTGCCTGCCCACAGCGTAAGTAGGGACTGGCAGCTGAGCAGTTACTGCAGGGGGGGGGGCTTTAGTTATTGGGTCGCCTGCCCCGGCATAAGCCCGAGTGTAGACTGTTCTAAACTGGCTTGCAGGAGTCACCCCTTCAAGCTCTTTTTACAGCAGGGCGGCAGGCCTGTGTGAGGAGCTTGCACCAGTGCAGCTGTACTCTGTTGTGCAAAAAGCTCTTGTGCAGACAATTTCCTCGTTGTTTTGCAAGCAAAGCAGGCCTAGGGAGAGCACAAATGTAAGTGGGAGTCTGCTGTAGTGTCAGCCTGTACCGAGTGAGGCAGGAGAGTCAGGCGCTGAGAATCCCCTATTCAACGAACTGAAGATCTTGAGAATAAAGAACAGTGCTCCTCTCGCTGGAACTTGTCGAGGGAGCGATGGAAGCTTTGAAAGCCAGCAGTGAGGATGCTCAGGTCTCCCTCATGATGTCTGTATTTCAGGTTATCAAGGACTTCTTCCCATCAATCCTGTCGCTGGCTCAGACCTTTCTGCACTCTGTGGACCCATGTGTTGTCTCCTTTGGCAGCTGCATGTACAAACAGGCATTTGCAGCCTTTGACTCCTACTGCCAGCAGGTATACTTGGAAATCTAGAAGAGCGTGTATTTTTACTTGGTTAAACATGGGCTCTGACAGCTGCAGATCGAAGTAGGGACATCAAAAAGCACTGGAGATCAATGGATCTTCTACATGGGAGTTAGTGTATTCCACCTAGTCTTGTGCAATGGCTTTCACTCACACAGCTCTGGGGACTCAGCAGTGCAGGTAGAAAGTTGAATGAAATTGGCGTGTGAGTAGGGGAGAACTTAGGCAAGTCAGGGACCTGTTCCAGATGGCAGGAGCTGCAAAGAGAAACGTCCAACAGTGCCAGATTTTCAGGAATGACCTAGAGGAGACCAGCGCTAAATTAAGTGGCGCGAGCAGACAGAAATGCTAACACAGAGAAGGCTCAGGAAAGCAACTGCAGTCAGTCCCTGGCATCTGTGAATGGAGAAAGTCCATGTTGAGCTGTATCTGGTGGTGGTCAGTGCTGAAGGCTGGAATGTCATTGCCCCAGTAACACTGTTCATGCTGCCTAGTGTTTCTGTCCCTGGAGTTCCAATATGATCCATGCTAAGAGCAGAGAAGGCAGCCTGCTAACCCAGAAGACCTTTACTCAGGGACAGTTTGGTGACAAAGACCTGTAGCGAAGGTTATTGCTCTCAAGGGACAGTCCTGGTGCCCTCACTCTGTGGTTACAAGTACAGTAACACAGGAGTGCCCAGAGCAAGGAGTCAATAGCAGGAAACTCTGCTGTTCCCTAGGTCACACACAGGATTAAGGCGAGGCAAGCAACATCTATAGATTGAGACAAGCAATTGGGATGAACAACTTGCACTCCGCCTTCTCATGCTTCATGATGTCTGTTTGGTCCCCCCTTGTTCCTGATGTGTTGGACAAAGCATCCCTGTTCGTTATTTTGTGAAGCGATCTTATCTCGTACTAGATTGGGCTATCTCTGCAGTCTGTTTGTGTAAATATCTAGTGCCTAGTGCACTAGCAACAACTTTGCCAAGTTCACATGCTGGACAGTGAACCTGTAACCATCGGCTTTAATATGTGGCCAGGCTCTGGTTCACAGCCTCTGGCCAGGCCTCAGGGCTCACACCAGGCCCGGTGCTCGCTTGCTCTGCTACTGCTGGAAGTGACTGAGAAGTCAGTGAAGCTGTGCTAAGCCGTAGGCAAAAGAGGTGAATTCTCACCCGCGCTCATGCATACCTCGCCCTTTGCTTTAGCTTAGGGTGGCCTTGTTATTTGGCTGTCATCCTGCCTGATGCAGCAGATGCTTTGTTGTTATCCAAAGGGTCTTCTGGCACAGAACAGATCTTCTGCTTGTGTTTCACTCTTGGTTGCTTGTGGGTTTTCCTCAGGAGGTTGTGAGTGCTTTGGTGACCCACGTTTGCGGGGGAAGTGAGGCAGAAGTGGACATTTCTCTGGATGTGCTCACTGACCTAGTGAGTCTGCATACCTGCCCACTGAGGCGCTACGCCACCTTCCTGAAGGTAGTGTATCTGTTTGTGAATGGTCCCATTGGGGCTCGTCTAGAGGGTCAATTAGTGTGTTGGAACAGGGTACGTTGCCTCCTGGACACACCATTGGGGCCAGCAGTCGCTATACAGCACCCTTCCTTTATTTCCTCTTTTGCAGACTGCTCAGGAATGCCACACGGCCATTCTCGCTCCATACAGCCCTTCTTGGGCTCTGTCTTTATTAACACAGAGTGCTGAAAACAAGACAAAAAACCTTGCTGGACACCACCCCTCCCTCCTCAAGTCCTGCCCCTTGCTGGAGAGAATGGGAGGCCTGACATGCCGCCTTTGCCTTCTCCCAAGGAAAGTCGGAACTTCAGCTTGCTCTTGCCACCCGTCCCCAGTGTCTGTCCTCGGGCACCACTGCCTACCCCCTCTCCCTGCAGCCTCTCTCCGTGGTCAGTCTGCAGCACTTGGTATGCCGTGCACTCACTGTGTGCGCCTTGCTGCACACGCACAGCTCTCCTGGGCGAGCTGACCTACCGCTGATTCATGTGGGGATAAGAGGGAGGGCATGTAGGGAAGGGGGAGAGGTAGGAGCCTGGGAGGTAGGGTGGAAGGGATGCAGGAAATGGCAGTAGGAGGGGGAGAGAAAGGCAAGCTTGTGGTGTGGGGACAGCAGGGGCAGAAATGGCCAGAGCACATTCCCATCTAGAACCTGGAATTGAACCCAAGAGTCCCGAGTGTCTAAGTTGCTCTGCCGAGAGTAGAGCAATCTGAAACCCACTGGCAAAGTGTGCGTCTCACCTCCCTCTAGTGCTGCACCCGCACTGAGGGGAACAGCCTGCTGCTGCTACCAGTTACTTTGTTACTGCAAGTGACAGTGGCTGGTGCTGTGGCGGGATCTGCACTGGGGGGTCAATATGATTGCTTGCAATGGAATTTCTGGGGGTTTTAAGTTTGTTTTAAAAAACCCAAAGAAATTGCATTTTAAAAAAAAGCTGGTAAAAGAACATTAGGTTATAAAGTTCAGTTCTCAATAGTTAGAAAGTGTCAGAAAAAATGTTCCCCATACAACCTTAGTGTGGTTTCTTGGTGCAAATTCCAAGATCCTGCTCCAAATCATGGATTTGCTAGTGCTTTTCAGAGAAATAGCTGGATACAAATATTAACGCAAGCAAAATTATCAAGTAGTGGAAAAACGGGCCTTGTTCTGGGAAACAGCATCCTTCATAAAGGAAAAGAAGTTGCCCGAGGCAGAGACCAGAGGTAGAAGATTCCAATCTAAATGGTTACAATTTGGCAAAGTTATGGGCAACTGACAACAGAGGCTTGGAATGGAAAGCGTTAGGCTACCTTAGCTGTAGGCATTAAGATCCAGTGGTCGAATCTCCTTTTATCAGTTTTGAATCTGGCATCTTTTCAAGGTCATTTAACCCCCCCTGTCCTCACAAGAACAAGGAGCAAACAGGTCTCCTGATCTTCCTTCTCTAGACTACTCACTGCTGAATAGGCTTGTCTGTCCCCTCTGTAGGATAACCACTAGGGATGTAAAATCCCATTTAATTGGTAAAGTGGTTAAACGTGATGTTTAACCAGTTAATGAGTTAGAGAGCTGGGCGGGGGCCAGCGGGGGGCACAGATAGCTGGAGCAGCCTTGCCCGCGATGAGCCCAGGCCCACCACAGAAAGGGGCTGTTCCAGGCAGCGGGCCCCACAGGGCTGAGCCCCCTGCCCACGGCTGGCAGGGAGCTGCTCCAGACCCCATCGGTTAACCTTTCATATCCCTGGTACCTACCCCGTCTTCACAATTTCTCTTCCTAGGAGAATTTCTCCAGGCGCTCACCTACTCTGAATCCCTGTTAGTTGTGCAATATCCGTTCAGGGACAGGTGTCCAGTGCTGCGCATAGCATCCAGATGAAGCCGCACTGTTGTGTTGCAGAATGGCATTATAGCATTTTCCAGATGAGTCTTCTCCCCACCACGATTATTAATGACTTGGAACCAGCTCTGAACACTAGGAACAAAGCCTTCAAGTGGCAATGGACGCATTCTGGGTGTCAGTAGGGAGATGAGCACAGATTTCACGTGCTCCTGGGGCCCAGAGCCACGGGGTGGGTGGGCTGCTACCTTTTCCATGTCTTCCCTTTCATGCTCAGTCCTGGGGAATTGCAGACTGGCCCAGAGGTGGCAGCTCCCCCTGAGTATGTGCACAAGAGAAAAGTGCACTCCTGTTACTGGCAAACGGGGGTGCTGCCTGCAGTCTGCGGCGGGACTGCCAGGCACTGTGCTACTTTGACGTGTCTCTGTTACAGAACATTTTAGACTATACAGAGAAACTGAGTCCACAGCAAATCCGGAAGCTCTTCTATATTCTGGGCGAGTTGGCCTTCAGCCAGAGGCAGGAAGACAGCTATCTTCAGGTGAGTGGAGGGAGAGAGACAGCGGGGGAGGAAGGAGCAAGTCTTTGGTCTCTTCCCCCTGCTGTGCTGGTTTGTAGTGCCTGTGTGATGCGGAGACAGCAGCAGCAGCAGGCCCAGGATGGTACAGCATGCGCAGTCCTTGGGCATCTTGGGATTTCTGATGCACAGTATCTTTTAAATTCCTTCCCCTCACCCTGCCTTTACTCAGCCAACGTGTGATAGTGGTGAGACTCTTCTCCTGTGGACTCGTTCCTCTTCCAAACAGGAGGCACTTCCTGCTGCTGCCACACATCCAACAGCTCCACTGGAGAAATGCTCCTCCCTGCACACACCCGGGGGCACAGCAGTAGAACTTGGTCTCTGCAGCCCTAGGAATCCCTTGGGAAGCATAGCTCAGCTACTGCACCCCCAGTAGGCCTGCCGCAGGAGAGCTTCTCTCCAATAGGCAACTTACGGTTGGCAAAATAGACACGAAAGCAGCTCTGCCCCTGAAGTTACCCCCTCAGAAGAGCATTTTCTCTGCTACATCGCTGCACTGAAAAGTTAGACTTCAGAGCTTGGTTCTCAAACTCCAGAGCAGTGGTGGGGCAGCCCATGTGGCCCATTGGGGCTCTGCGTGTGGCCCCCAGCACATGCTGTTACCGTTGCTCCTGCGCAGGGTTGCCAGATGGCTGGTTTTCGTCTGCACAGGTTTTTTCCTACCAGTGTTACTAATGGGACAACCATGTAAAGCAAGGGCATGTAAAGTGAGGTACGTGCTGGCTGCACACAACATTGAGAGCTGTGTGCTCCCTCTGCATCTACTCAACGAGCTGCTGTGGTTCAGTCGGCGCCTCCCACTCCCCCTCCCCCCCCCCCAATGCTAGCCACGCAAGTGCAGTGAGCAAAACTCCCCTCTCCCCGCATGTGCTTTAGCTACAACAGTCATGTGGCTCTTGTGCCTCCCACTCACCAGCCTAGGTTGCCCCTCACTGCTCTAGAGAATGCGTGTGTGTCACCAAATCCATGTTATGTCTGAACTGACTTCTGGCGCATTATACAGCACCCCAGGGAGCAAGTCAATTGCCCAAGTGACAACAGCGTGGTCTGAATTTCATACCCGCCCACAAGGCTTTAGTCAGGCAACACTGGGAATTGAGACCTGGCCTTAGAAACAGTATAATCCTGCAAATAAAAATACCCTTCCATACACTTTTATTAACCATTGAAACAATCTGGACTATAGCTCCTTCAACTGAATAATTAAAGCAAAGGTCAAAACAAGCCTAATTTTGGAGCCTGGGTTGCAGCTTTACTGTGATTGTGTGGCCAGTGTCTCCACAGTAGAGGAAGTTACTCTCAGGCTCCAGAGTGCAACCCAAACCAGTGAGGGGCTGTATCACTGCCCACCTCCCCCCAGTTCTCTGAGTGCTTTGAATATTCTGCTGCTTGGACTCCCTGCCAGAGCACTGAGAGACTGCAGACGAGTGCGCACTGAGCATCGGGGTGGTGAGCATGTCTGACTCCAGGAGCCGGTCTGCAGCACAACAGCACTCTCTGCCTTCTGTCACCCACTTACCTTATGGAGGGGTGAACCCAGCACTACTCCCTGGCCCAAAGTTCCTCCAAGCCGTCTGCCCTGAAGTATCCCATCCCCTCCAAGAAAGCTCTGAGAAATAATGTTTGTTTGCTCCTCCAAAGCGACAAAATGTGCTGAGCTGATCACTATGACTGGCATAAACTATCGCTTCAGTTCAGACACAGCACTGGCTCAGTTCAGATTAAAAGTAAAACAAGTTTATCAATAAGAGGAGGTTAGATTTTTAGTGAGTTCAGGTATCCAGGATAGCATTAGAACTGGTCACAAGCAAATAAAAGCAGAAGATACTGTCTGGTGGCTAAGCCTTAACTCCACAAGCTGCAGCCTTTGTTCAAGATAGTCTGCTTGTCAGTCTACCGCCCAGCAAGATGGCTGAGCACTTGTTTGATCAGGAACTCTCACGGGGTCCAAGGTGCTCGGTTATGTTGTCGTCTTGGGTGAGAAATTAGTTGGGATTCTTTCCCCCTTCCTTTGATAGTCCAGTGAACTTCTGACATGGAGTCTTCTGAAAGCTTCCCCCAACATATGGTTCATTCAAGGTGTGAGGTAGGCAACATGGCGTCTCCTGGGGGTACGTCTAGACTACATCCCTCTGTCGCCAAAGGGATGTAAATTAGACACACCAAAATTGCTAATGAAGCAGGGATTTAAATCTCCTGCGCTTCATTAGCATAAACATGGCCGCCGCTTTTTGTCGCCACAGAGCTTTGGTGATGAAAAGCAGCAGTCTAGCCACAGTTCTATCGCTCACTAAAGCCTTTGGCAACAGATCCTGTATAGCTCATTTCACAAGGCATAAGGGATCTGTTGCCAAAGGCTTTAGTGAGCAATAGAACTGTGGCTAGACTGCCGCTTTTTGTCACCAAAGCTCTGTGGCGACCATTTTTATGCTAATGAAGCATGGGAGATTTAAATCACCGCTTCATTAGCAATTTCGGTATATCTAATTTACATCCCTCTGACAACAGAGGGATCTAATCTAGACGTACCCCTGGTGAAGGATGCTGGTTCTCTTCTGCACTGGATTTGGATTTGCTAAAATCCGGAGTGACCTGTTCCTACACTCCCTTCTCCCTGCCACGATGCTGAGTGGTTATCTCCTCCTCTCAATGTAACAGGGAAGGAACTTCAAGGGGGAAGAACCACGTTCCTTTGTCTAGCGTGGGGTAACTTCAGTCCTGCCTGGCAGGCGTGCTTTGATAACATCATTCCTAATGTGTTTATAAAGCTGAATCTGTCCTCTCCTCATTAGCCCCCCAATGATACTGATGATCAGTAGGAAGTTAGATTTTACTGATGTCTTAGATGCCATCTTTTACATGCCATTTATGACACTAAGAATTTGGGGTACACTCAACTGGGCAGCCCAGCTGAAACTCAGTGCCAGATATCCGTGAGCCCCTTGCTTCCTGCATAGGGTTTCTGTTTGAGTCTGTCACGTGTGGCTTCCCTTACAAGGATGTGCTTCCCACAGGCTGGCTCCCCAGCTGTGGGAGGATGTGCGCAGGGAGGTAGTGAGCTCTGTGATCTCTGGCAGGCTCTGAGGCAGATTGTTGGAAAGTGAGATGTTCACAGCCGTCCCATTCACACACACAAATGCCCACGTGGTGATTGCTTGTAATGCTGCATTCTCGGGCTCTCTCTGCAGGATGACATGCACATGGTGATCAGGAAGTGGCTGTCCAGCACTGTTCCTAAGTACAAGCAAATGGGGATTATTGGTGCTATTACCATGGCAGGCAGCATGGCAGCAAAGAGGTGAGTGAGAAGTAGAACCCATCAGCTGTCCTGAGCCAGCTCGAGCCAGTGTGATACAACCAGAGCTGGCAAGAGGGAAGGAGAAAGGGGACAGGCCTGTGATGGCCACACTAAGGTCTCACTGGAGGAAAACTGCTGACAAAAGTTCTTTGCACACTCCTGTGCTACGTATCCACGTGTCCTGCTGCTGGTCTTGCCACTGATAATGCTGATCCTGAGGTGCCTTGACCAGCATCCGCGGGAGGTGTGACTGGAAAAGATTTGGGGTCAAGTTGGTGGAACATGCGCCCCTGTGGCAAACGCAAATCTTTGCTGTAAAACCAGTGGATTCCCGAGTTCTTCCCCTGCGAAGTTCGGCATTGTGTGCGCCCCCAAGCTTCACCGCCACCTTCCCCGGCAGGCTGCCCCAGCCATGCTTAGGTTAATCAACAGCCTTAGGCCTGCCATCCCGACAGTGGAAACAAGCACTTTGCAGTGCTGCTCCCAGGATCTCCCTCTTGCTTTCTGCCATTCCCTGTCCGTGCTGACACTTGGAGCACTGGGGCCGAGGCATGGCAGCTAGGTGTGTGTCCGTGTGGTAGCCCCATCTTCCGCCAGGGCAGAGAGCCCAGCCTCTTAATGCTCACAGGTCTGAAACCAGTTTGTCCGTTGATTTCAGAAGTAAAGACGATGGGCGTTCGTTGGAGAGAACGCCACAGAATGAAGAGCATGGCAGACAGGTGAGTGCCAGCACAGAGTGCGTGTCGAAAGGAGACTGGACTCCATGCAGCTGCCAGGGGATTGTGCCTCTCTGGGGAGGTCAGGGTCCCATGGGGCAAATGGGATGTTTGTGTCAGTGCAGGGCCTGGGAATGGGGTGAGACAGGTTTGTGGGTCTGCGAAGAGGAGCCTGAGAGATGCTTTGGGGGAAGAGAAGGTCTGTGCTTGGTCTGTAACTGCTTTGCTCCGAGGAATCCAACAGTGTCTCGCAGAATGGGGTCCTAGTCACTGCTGCAACGCAAATCCATCCTGCGAGGGGCAGGTGGGTGGAGAAAGGCAGGAGCTTGTGGGCTTCATGTGCCAGTGAGAGGGGCTGGGCCAGGCAGGAGTTTGTGGGCGAGTTTGGGAGCTGTGGATCCGCCTATGTCTGTCTGAGTGGGGGGATAAGGTACGTATTACACCCCTGTTGTTGGTCCTTCTTTGCAGCTCTCCGTCTTGGTCGATCTGGTGAGCTACTGTTGCGAGCAAAGTTCCGAGGCCTTGGCTCTGTATTACGATGAACTTGCCAACTTGATTGAGAAACAGAAAGGGAATTTGGATTTGCAAATCCTGGTACGTTACAGAGCGGTTTGTGTGCAGTGCCTTTCAGTGGCATGTAGCGTACCCAGGCATTATGGGGCAGCATCTGTGTAAGATTCACACTGTCATTCTAGGTGTCACCTGCAGCAATAGCAGGGGTTCCTGTAACCCACTAAGAATAGAGATAAAATCCTTTCTTTCCACGTGTTTAATTTTTGGTTTGCATACCTGGAGTGGTCTCTTTTTGGTGTGTGCCTTTTGCACAGCCCGCTTGGAGAGAGAAGCTTTTTTAAAAAATAGCAAATGTGGTGGTAAATGTTCCAGACATAGCGCGTGGGGGGGTGACAGGGGTTGTAACTCAAACTACTTCAAACTTTTGTTTTGTACTTGGCATCCCTTTAAACATACAAGGCTCTCTATTGTCCAGGGGTTTGGAGGAGCCACCATGGGCTGTTTGGGGCTGCTTGGGTGGGAGCAGAGAGTCTTGACTGGTGGGAGCCCTTCCAAATCCTGCATGCCCTTTTGGGAGCCCCCAGGGGAAGGTAGCAAGCATACTGGGGGCTGAGAGGGTGGCTGGTGAGGAATATGAGCAGGTGGAGCTGTTGTGGGGGTGGTCTCATGTACTGGGGGCACAGGAGAGAGGGCTGGTCTTGGGAGGAGGGTGGAAGCGTCACTATGGGCCCATCCAAGATTCATACCTGAAGTGTTCTCAGAATGGCACATTAATCAACTCATACCGCCCTGGGTACTTGGTTCCAAGACTGCATCAGATCAGTCAAGAAGCCATATTCTGTACTGTAGATGCAGGAGGGCATTAGTCTGTTACCTAGACGGGTCCAAACCATTCAGAAATCCTCCTGGGCTACTTGTATCCATTGCAGAAACAAAGTTTTGAAACAGAGGTTATCGAAGTAGGTCTCTGGTTATACTGAGACTGACTGTGACAGAACTCGTGTTCAGCCCCTTCAAGAGCGATAGCACATTCTAGATCTATAGCCTTACTTAGGGATGTATCGGGGCAGACACCTGTAGAATGGCACTTCCATCTTCTCTTCGTGTCTTCTAATCATTATGCCCTGATGCAAAATCACATGCTGCTGAAGGCAAATTCACACCATTCACCATGCAAAATGTGTCACAGGCTGTGAAATCTGGTCTTTTGTGAGCTTTTACCCTCTACTATACAGGTTTCATGGGGGAAGCTAGAATTTCTCAAGTGGGGGATCCTGCCCGAAAGGGAGTTGTGGGGCTCACAAAGTTATTAAAGGCGGATTGCAGTATTGCTTACTTTTATGCAGCCTTCAGAGAGTGGCAGGGGCTGACTGAGGGCCCAGCTCTGCAGGCAGCAGCGCCCAAGGGAGGGTGGCAATACCATACTGTGCCGTGCCATCCTTACTTCTGTGTTGCCGCGGGCTCTGTCTTCAGAGCTGGTGTCCTGGCCAGCAGCTGCTGCTCTCCAGCAGCAGCGCAGAAGTAGGTGTAGTAGTACTGCAAGCCCTCTACCTTGTGACTCACCCAAAGCTCCTTTTTGGGTCAGGACCCCTACAATTACAATATGGTGAAATTTCACAGTTAGAATAGCTTTGAAATCATGAAATCTATGATTCTGTAAATCCTATGACTGTGAAATTGCCACTTTCTTTTGTGTGGGACTCTGTTCCTGCCTCTTTAGGGAAGTGCTGGTTAGAAGTTACCTGAAGTGACAGGAACCTAAATCCCCTTTAAGCTGCGTGGCCGCGCTGTTTCCTATTAAGCCCTGCATACTACCTATTAAGCCTGGAACGGGCTCCTGGCTGCAGCGGGGAAAGTCCTCTCTCCCCCAGGCAGCCTGCACCCCATTCCACAGACCACACCCCCAGCCCTCGCCCTCTGCCCCACCCGGAGCCCACTCCTGCCGCACGCCATCCATGTGGGGAACGGCTTTGTTGTGTGGTACAGCACCCCCATGTAGGTGCACATCCGGGAAGTCAGTTAGAGGGAGCATTGGCAAGCATGCTGCTCAGAGGAGGAGAGTGACTCCCCTTCTGTACTAACCGGACCTTTTGGAGATGCTGTCCTTGTAAGTGCTCCGCTAGCCGTCGTCCTTCCTCGCTGCTTAGGAGACTTGCGGGTGGAGAAGGAACTTGGGGCAGTTTGCTCACACAGCCCCACAGAGCCTGGCTGTGAAGCATGAGGACGTGTGGGGCGTATGCATGGGCACTGTTACCAAAAGTCAGGTGCAGCAGGGACGCAAGCCTCAGAGAGCTCCAGTTACCGCTCAAGATGGTGACTGCTCCTTTCTGCACTCCCAGAGCACCTCCTTTCACTAGCCCTTGTGCTAAGCTCTGCTTCTCCTTCTTCCAGGACCGCCTTGGCAGCAGTGTCCTTGAGGACTTTTCCAATGACTTTGTGGTGGATCTCACGCCTGCAGTGGATGGGTATGCTAGAGAACTGCTACGTGTTAACACGAACAGCACTGATTGTCACTAGTTGAGTTTGCTAATGTGATGCTGACTGTCGCTGACAACGGTTTCTCTGCAGTGTTCACCTGTTCCCAGTAAAGTCCTTGTATAACCTGGATGAAGATGAGAGTCAGGGAGCAATTGTTATCAACCTGTTGCCACTGCTGTCACAGAAGTGGGTTGGCAAGAGTGTTGATGAAATGGCATCTGGGAACCAGGGTAAGAAGTAAGTGATGCCTCCCTTTCAAATCAGTTCACTGTCCAGTGAGTTGTGGCGACGTTCCTCTTAGCGCCAGGCACCAGAAGTTCTGGCTACAGCTCTGCTTCCGAAATGCATAATGAAAACTAGACAGAAGAGTTAGGCAGGAGCCTGTATTCTTGTCCATGTCTTGCACTTGCAGATGTCGGGGGCTGTTTGGTGTGGGAGAGGCGGGATGATGCAGTGGTTTGCATGCTAGCCTGGGACTCGGGAGACCTGCAGCCTGTTCCCTGCTCTGCCGCAGGCTGCCTTTGGGAAATTGGCTCAGTTCCCCATTTGCAGAGTGGGAAAAACAGCCTTGCCCTGCCTCCTGGGGCTGTAACAATAGCTGGATGAAGACTGATACTGTCGGAATGGGATCCATGATAAGTACCAGAGATGGATTTCGTTTAGAGAGGAGGCGTGAGAGGCATATAACCCAGCGCCCCTTTTTATTTGTTCTTTTCACACAAGAACAAGACATTCACTGAATCGGCAAAATTCAAACTGGCAAACAGAATTACTTTTTACCACCCTGTATTCAGCATGGGAACGTATTGCCCCCAAAGCTCCCTGAGGCCAAGAAATATTTTGGATTCATTTTGATATGAATGATGAGAAAATCCAGAGTTTGGTTCATGTGAAATACACTTTGAGAACCTTCCTCCCCCAGGGCAAAAGCAACCAGCAACTGAGGGAGTTGGAAGGAAACCTCTCTGCCGCAGTCGCTCACTTCATAGCTTCTTGCTCCTTCCTCTGACTCACTGGAGATGGAAGGGACCCTGGCCTGACCTGATCTGTTCAAGTGCAGCCTCTTTTCTACCTGTGGATCTCTGCCCGAAACATTTGAGATCAAGGACTTGATTCTTTGGGAGTGACGCCGAGGGAGGAGAGCTGCCAGTGGTGCTTTTCTGCCCTGCAAACTGTCAGGGGCAGATTATTACAAATGGGCAAAGTGGCTTCAGAAGGACAGGAAATGTTTCTCTTTCTTGAGGTTCCACTGGTGGGGAGCAGGATGCAGAACCAGCCTCTCTTCTTTTCCCAGGGTTGCATCTCCAGAGTGTCTGTCGCCCTCTTTCCGACTGCTGAGGCTGTACACGGCGGAGCAGCACAATGGGAGCATGGAGGAGATCGATGCCTTGCTGGGTATGGGAAATAGCCATTAAACCCTACCTGCCTGAGCCAGTCTCCCTGCCTTACCTCTCCGCAGTCAGTGCAGGAGAGGTGGGGATGTTGTGTTCAACCCCTGGGCTTGTGGGTTCCTTTCTGACCCTGACCTAAGGGGGCTCGGTTTCCTCCGGTGGGAGGTTGAGTTCGGTGCTCCGTGTGGTGCTTGGTACAGTGCATGCCAGGGGGATAAAGCGTTCCTCACCCAGGGCAGCCAGAGCTGAGTGTCATGCTACTGAGCTTAGGCAGCCCTGTCCCTGCTCTGTTTCAGGCTGTCCCCTGCACCTGACTGAGCTGGAGGTCGGAGGGAAGCTGGACTCCCTAGCCAAGCAGGAAAGGGAGTTCCTGTGCTCGCTGCTGTTCCATGCACTCAATTGGTTCCGGGAGGTGAGTGGCTTGGGCTAACAGGCTGGCAAGGCTGCAGTCGGGAGCGCTTAGCTGTGGGTGACATAGGGAGCTCCAGCCAGGGGACTGTTCCCTGAGGCCAGCCTTGGCTGCGGACCTCCCCCAGGCCCCTCTCCACATCTGGTGTGGGCAGCCAGCGATGCCGTCTGTTACAAGTAACAGCTGTGAGAGCAGTCTGGCCTCTGGCATGTCCAATCTAACGATTTCAAACCACGGGCTTGGCATCTTCTCAGAGAGCCTGAAGCCCGGCCCAGTGACACCCTGTGAGTCCCTGGCTTTCCCTGCACCGCGCTGGAAGGTGGCGTTTCCCGCTGTAGCTCTCATGGAGCAGTGAAAGTTTGATTCCATCCCAGTCGCTAGCTGCGTATGGGAGGGGGCTAGTCCCTCCCGGGTCCTGTTTCTGCAGCTATGCTTCTGTCTGTAGCACGGTAGCTGGAGGAGAGCTAGCACAGGCTGGAAATTACCCAGTGACAGTCCACGCCCCAGAGCACCATGGTGCTTTCATAGGGACTGTGCTAGAAGTGCAAAGTGCATGGATAGGCAACAAAAAAACCAAGGGGCCTCTGCCTAAGGCAGGGAGTGGAGCTGCAGAAAGAGACTAGGCCTTCCACTGCCTGTGATTGTGTACTGTAATCCCCTCCTAACAGGCTTGTAACATGCCACCTGCACAGCAGGCCCAGCCCCCATGGACCTGGCCTGCCCCTGCAATGCAGGGAGGCTGAGGGAGTTGGGTCTGTTCAGTCTGCAGAAGCGAAGAGTGAGGGGGGATTTGATAGCAGCCTTCAACTTCCTGAAGGGAAGTTCCAAAAAGGCTGGAGAAAGGCTGTTCTCAGTGGTGACGGATGGCAGAACAAAGAGCAATGGTCTCAAGTTGTGGTGGGAGAGGTCCAGGTTGGATATTAGGAAAACCTATTTCACTAGGAGAGTAGTGAAGCACTGGGATGGGTTACCCAGGGAAGTAGTGGAGTCTCCATCCCTAGAGGTGTTTAAGTCTCAGCTTGACCAAGCCCTGGCTGGGGTGATTTAGTTGGGATTGGTCCTGCCTAGAGCAGGGGGCTGGACTTGATGACTCCTGAGGTCTCTTCCAGCTCTATGGTTCTATGATTTTATGATTCTAAATCCCTGCATCTCCTCCCTGCTCCCCCAGTGCAGTCGGCAGTTGTGGGTGCAGACCCCCATGTCTCTTGTTGCTCTCTTTCAGATTTCAGGGGCTCCATAGTGAAGACCAGCTGTACATGGCTTCACAGGGTGTGCTGTTCACAGTTCATGTCCCTTGCTGGTTGTCTCTTCTCCCAGGCCTCTGGCACCGAATAGCGCCCCTTTGCTGCCGCTGAGTGTGATTTGTGTCTGCAGGTGGTGAATGCCTTCTGTCAGCAACAGGACCTTGAGATGAAAGGGAAAGTTTTGGCGCGATTACAGAATATTACGGAGCTACAGAAGATGCTTGGAAGGTGCTTGGCAGGTGAGCTGTGCAGAATACAGTCTCCCACGTCCGAGTGAGAATTCACTCCCGGGAGGGGACCTCTCTACGTACCAAGTGCTTTGTAGAGCTAGTCTCTGAATTATGTCTCCTATGAACTTCTGCCCTGTTCCCAGCAGCCTTCAGGAAGTGTTGGCACCAGTGGAGGGTGATAGACACGCCAGTGGGCCAGTTCCTAGCCCTGCCAAGAAGTAATAGTGTCTCACCACTGCATTATAAGCTCTATTTGTAACTCTCTGGACAAAGTGCTCTTGGCGGAGTATGCAAACCCAAGCCCTTCTGAACTACTTCAGCAACGCAAAGAGGTAGCAGTGGCCCCAGAGGCATATCCTGAAGCAAGAGTATTCTCGGCAGTTGCTGGAATGGCTCTTTGGTGGCCTTCCTACCAGCCCCCAGTGTAAGGGACATATACGGGAAGTTGTCTTGGTCAGTCTTGTTTGGCACTTGGCAGAAAGAGGGCCCTTTCAGCTAGGACATGAGTTAGAGCAGCCCTGATGGTTCTTACCTTCCAGAAAACCTGAAACTATGGGGCTCAAAGATAAGGCACTGAGCATAGGAGCAGGGGGCGTCTCCCATGGAAATCTAGGTGGCTCATATTGTTCGTGTGAAGAACTGAACTCACTGACTTGCTGCCCTCTGGCTCTTTCAGCAAGCCCTGGCTATGTACCTCCCCCGGCTATCTTTGACTGTGAAGCTCTGGAAGCAGCATCAGCCATCAGTGCTGTTGGTCCAGTTAAAAAGAAGAAAACAGGTAGAGGACGTTTTTCCAAAATACTGGTACGGTTTTCAGGCAGATTCAGCAGAATTGCAACCCTAGGAGCAGGGAATGGTCAGGCTGGGTCTGTGCAGCCAGTGTCTGGTCTCTAACAATGGCCAGCACCAGATGCTTGAGAGGAGGGTGCAGGAAACCTTGCAATAGGTGGTTATGGGATAACCTGCCTTTAGTTGGAGGTCTGCTTCAGCCTGGGGTTTGTATCTTTCCAACCCTTACGGTATAGTATTTCCTGGAGTGCTTTAAGGCTTCTGAGCATTCGCACTGGTGTGATGTGGCGCTCCTGACACTGTTCTGCAGATCTGTCTTGGAGAGCTGTGTCTGGGGGGAGAGATCTCACAAGGGTGACCTCAGTGCCCTATTCTGTGTGAGGGAGGGCATCCTGACCTCCTCAGCCCCTCTGCCACCATCACTGAGAACTACTGAATCATGCCTCTCAGTCCTCAGGCTGTCCTAGCAGGTCTAGTTTGTTCTTTCTCGGGTCATTGCTAGAGTTTCCGTGTGTTCCGTGGAGTGTAGATGAGCATAGTCTGGGGCACTTTCCTGCATCCATGAGCCCTGCAGGAGCTTCAAACTGTGTTTGGCTCTGGGATAACAGCTGATGGATGCCCATGTCAGGTGACCCGTGCCTGGGAGAGACTCTCCAGCGCAGTTTGCTGCCCTTGCAGTCCCCACGAGAAGGGACTGTGGTCCCTTGGGGCCGAACACTCACACAATGCTCTTGGAGAGCTGATTATTGTGCCTCAGGTGTTAGTGCAAGAGCTGTCACCACAGGGAAAGCCTTGAGAAGCTTCCCCAGCAAGTGCCATCAGGCCGTGCTGGCTCATGTCGAGTTACAAAGGAGCACTAGCAACCTTCCTTTCAAGGCATGGGCATGGGCCGCTAAGGCCACTGCCCAGCCCTTACTGCCGTCCACTCCTTAGCCTACGACAGGGGGCCCGTCCCTATCTGAGGCTCTGCAGGAATAAAAAGTGACTCAGTGTCGGCCTCTGCTCCCGTGCCGAGATGACAGCAATACTGGAGCCGGATTCCTTGCTGCTCCTCAGCTCCGCCTGCAGCATTGGCTTCCGGAGAGCAGTTCGACACCCTACCAAATTCCACCATGACTTGAAACCTCTACCCAGCAGCCCTCATCTCCCCCTTTTACAGCCACTGGCATGCTGGGGAAGGGCATTTTACTTCCCCTGTTTCCTGCTCCTCAAGAAGATTCTATATCTGGCAAGTGGGGAGGCAGGAAATGTTTGGGCACCACTGGTCTAAGTCTGCGTGGATCGCAGATTGGGAAACACTGGTCTAGCCAATCCCCGGAGCGTTGATCCGGCCTGCTTTTAAAAACCTCCAATGATGGAGACTCTACAACCTCCCTAGGCAATTTATTCCAGTGCTTAACCACCCTGACAGGAAGCTTTTCCTAACGTCCAGCCTAACCTTCCTTTGCTGCAATTTAAGCCCATTGCTCCTTGTCCTATCCTCGTAACAACCTTTTATGTACTTGAAGACTGTTCTCATGCCCCCCAGTCTCCAGATTAAACAAACCCATTTCTTCCATCTTTCTTCACGCGCCCTGTTTTCTAGACCTTTAATCATATTTGTTGCTCTTCTCTGCACTTTCTTCAATTTGACCTGATCTTTCCTGAAACATGGTGCCCAGAACTGGACACACTACTCCAACTGAGGCCTGATCAGCGCAGAGCAGAGCGGAAGAACGACTTCTCGTGTCTTGCTCACAGAGGGATGCAGTCTAGACGTACCCCCCGTGTTCTTGCACCAGTGTCACACTCTTGACTTGAATTTAGTTTGACTAACGTGGTCCACGTCTGCTCATGGAAGTTTTAAGCTGTTACTTTGCAGCCCAGAAATGGAGGTGATTCTCTGTTTGAGCCAACAGTAACAGACTGTCTCAGTCATGCGTTCTTGCAGTCTGGAAAACCTTTTACGTGTAACCTCTCGGGATCGACCTTGGCCAGAAGGGGTGTTTGGCAGCTGTGTCGGCTCACAGTTATGCTGTGAAGAGTAAACCTCTCTTTCCTCAGCTCACAGATTCCAGGCTCAATGCCCTCCTCATTGTTAGAGAGCACCTAGCCTCTTGGGACTGAAATCCTATGAAAGCTCATGGCTTCACCTTATGAGCCTCTCTCTCTGCTCTTCTAGAGCATCACCCTTCCCTGACCCTTTCCTCCTTCGGCATGGTGATTTCTGAGATGGGGTGACTAGTCTGGAACCCATTACTCTAGGGGAGGCATTCCTACTGATTTATAGAATTGTACCATAGTATGGTTCATTGTGGATAATACAAACATGGGGCTCAATTAAACAAACAAGTTTAAGGGGAAAAGGTGGTTGGAGGAGAGCCTCCAATGTCCTGGGCACTGCAGTTTCAAGCTGTGACCATGGCTATGTCCAATATAGCCTTTGGGTAGTGCTTTGTCAGCTGCTTTCCTAAGTCTGCCTGCCTGCCCCCGTCAGTGGACTGGCTGAGCCTCGCAGAGCTCAGGGCCTGGCCTGGCCTGTGATTGTAAAACCATTTCTCTTCCAGGAGGAAAAACCCAAAAATCTGAAGATAGCAAAGACTCCTCTGCAGACCACTCCCAAGGCGAGGAGAACCGTGAGGGAAATCAGCCCGAAGCTGAGACCACCCAGCTGGAGAAGGTAGTATTGGTTGGGAGAGGAACAGAAACCCGGGAGTGGGACTCTTATCAGGGACAGAAATCTCCACGCTGCTTTCTGACATTCTCCGCCCATCTCAGCGTGGAAAGTTGGTGGCGCTTTGAGTGCCCTCTGCATATTTCTGCTCTTGTGCTGCCCTGACCAGCGAGCTGAGACAATGGAGCCTTCCGGTAGCACTTGAGCAGATTCTAAAGATGTGGCAATAGAAGGGTGCAGGGCTGTTGCCACCTCAATTCCTTTCAGCCACCACAGCAAAAGAATGTGAACACTGCGGCTCTCCGAGCCGCACCTAGAGCAGGGCGCTTTGGCCTTTCACACTAGTGTGGCTGCGAGCAGATGTGTTGACCAGTTGAAGAGTGTCTGGCCTCAGATCCCTGGGTTCCGGGGGGAGACATTCCAGCACTGGAGAGTAACGTGCCTGTTTGTTACATAGGGTGCCCAGCACTGTCTGTTAGAGGGCAGGCCTGACACTTGTACCCGAGACCTAATCGTTTCCTAAACAGTCGCCTTCCTCTTCCACACCACTTGTCACTCACTGTCGTCGGCAGCGAGTCCACTGAGAGTTTTTCTCTGGCCAAAGAGCCATAGAAGCTGGAGATGTCAGAGCTCTCTCAGATGATCTTGTCAGTCTTCCTGGGGTGAAGGTAGGCACAGTCTCTCCAGAACACTGTGTAGTGTTTTATTCAGTCCAGAGTGGTGGTGTTTCCACCACTTCCACAGGAGACAATTCCTCGCCTTCTCTGCCAAGACTAGCCTGCTGCTCAACATGGGAACTGACGTGGAAGACAGAATATGGGAGAAGCGTCCTACTGAGCTGGGATCGTTTAGGGGAAGCGGAAGGGAGCTGATGTGTGCTGGAGCAAATCTTGCACTCGAGGGAGGGGTGCCTCTGGCTGTTGTCACGTTGCACCCAGCAATGCAGGGGCCTGTGTTGTAGGACCAGTGTCATTACATGTAGGGTTCTTCACCAAAGCGCACGTGTGGGCTTTGGCTTTATTCTGCTGCTCACAGCGCCACTTTCATTTCAGGACCCTGCTGAAAAAAAGTCAGGGATACCGTCCGTGCCACTGCAGAGTTACCGTGCATTCTTCCGAGAACTAGACCTCGAGGTGTTCAACATCTTGCACTGCGGACTGCTGACCAAATCTATTTTGGACTCTGAGATGCACACAGAGGTAAGTGTGACAGAGTAAACTCGTGCCAAGGGGGGCCAGAAGGCTGTTGCCGAGCTGTAACTGGTTCATTCTCACCGCGGACGTGGGAGACTGGCTCTCCTCTGCTTAACTACACAGGATGAGAACCATCATGGCCCATGCCCAACTGCAGAAAGTCAGTGTGCTGCGTCAAGGGAAGGTGTTTGTGTCCCCACAGGAGAAGACAGGCGTCTTAGAAGGTTGTAGGACAGATAGTAACACACTAACTGTGTGGCAAATAAATATTATTTGCGTGCCTCCAATTGGTGCTCTATCTTGGGGCTCTTTTGGCTGTGATCTATCCTACTACCCATATGCAACATACTATCCCCTTTGGCACTACTGGGGATTGCAAGTCATAAACCAGATATGCTTTAGTGATGGCACATTACTGATGTCACAACCAAACCGGTCTCAGCTCCTGTCAGAACACTGTGTCCACTCAGGTCAGTTTCCCTGATCAGACAGGCCACATGCAGGGCGTATGAGAAGAAAGGGAGAGAAGGCTTTTTCCTAGGGCAGGCATAGTCCATGTCCATGAGAGGGCAGAGGGAAAGACTGGATTGGAGGTGCATTCCCACTGCTGGATGGTGGTTTGCTCCTCACACCCCCAGTGCAGTAATGTCAGATGAGTAGGCAGAATCAAGTCCAGGACCATTTAGGGAATGAGGTAATACCTGGGAAATCATGATCTTGAAATTTGATAGGCCCAACACCCATATCTTGGATTGAAAAATCCAAGGCAGAGAAAAGGCCGTACACAAAACTGACCAGAACAAAGACAGACAGAGTTGACAATGGGTCACTGGGATTTATATTTCTCAGTCCATGGAAAAGTCTGAGGTAGGGATGTTAACCGATTAATGGGTAAGCATGAGGCTACCTGTCTGCTAACTGCTTAACCAGCCCATTCTAGTTGCATCTGCTAACAGCCAGCTGCACCGGAGCAGAGCAACCCCAGTTACAGGGGGGCCAATGGGCTGGGTGGTGGGATCCTGGCCATGGCGGGGTCTGCGGCAAGAGCCCACAGCTACAGAGGGGCCAGGCAGCAGGACCTCAGTTAAAACGGTTAACCAATGAAGTGCTAGTCTTTAACCAGTTAACTATTTAACATCCCTCGTCGGAGGCTGTTGGCTGCCATGTCCTGAGTAGCCTGTAGCATGGCTGGTTCAATTACTTTCCAGTCTTTCCATAAAGAATCGGGGTAAAAATTCATAGTCCTTGAACATGTTAGACTGTCTCTTGGTGGTAGAGCTGCCCAGTGTTTAATGGGGGCTTGGAGGGATCAGCGTTACCCTACATCACCAAGCTTAGGTAACTCATCCCATGTACAGCCCAAGACCCTGTGTGCCTACATTGGAGGCTGGCTAACGGAGAAGAACATACTGAATTATTTTCTTCCTTGACCTTGTAGGCCAGAGAAATTGTACAGTTAGGGCCAGCAGAGCTTGCGTTCCTGCTGGATGATCTTTGCCAAAAGCTGGAGCACATGCTGACACCAGCCGCTGCCAAAAGAGCCCCTTTCTTAAAGGTATGTACCACAGGCAGAGGCGGGGCCAAGTGCTGACTAGCCAGAGGCCTGGAGACTGAAATGCGCCCTCAGGACCAGGAGTCTGCGCTAGGCTTCAGGCCGAGGACACAAGGATTGCGCCGGGCTTGTGCCCGCTTTCCAGACAGGGCTGATTTGGAAAGATGTGGATTTGCAGGCCCTATCCACCAGCCCCTCTGAAAGGACAAATTTCTTCTGTTCTCTCAGTCCCAACGGGCATGTGTTTCGGTTTCTGAACCCAGCCACAGAGTCTTCGCTGATGTCCTGGCACTGCTGTTGCCAGGCTTCCTTGAACGAATCTGCCCTTTCCTGTGTGGCCCCCTGACTGGGCCAGATCTGCCCAGGGCTCCTCTCTGTTTGAACAAGCCCTGGAGGCAGTCTTCTCAAGCTGCTGCCCTGGCACGTGAGCCTGGGTGAAGGGAACTTTTAGTCGTCTCTGAACCGTTCTGGGGCCTCACCTTGGTTCTCTCCCATTGAGTGGGTCCCATCGCAGCTGTTGGCACAATGCCCTGGTTTCATGCCTGGTGGTGTCACAGTTACCAGATGGACTGCGCCCCCGAGCCTGCCTGGTCTGTCCTAGTGCACCCCTCTTGGTTACACCTCCTCCCAGCTGGTGAGTGGCCGATGAGGCAGGTAGAGGCCATTAGCCCCTCGCTGGTGTCTGTGTGTCTCAGAGAGTGGTTGCAGGTGTTACACACAGTGCTGCTATGCACATTTCCACAGGATAATAATGATCAGCAGACTGAACTTTCCAATGGTACCTCACAAGGCATGCTTTGTACAGACTGTATCATACCCATGGGGGTACGGGGTGTCACCATGGAATCACTCAATTCTCCCACTGGGGTCTCGACAGTGATCACCTCTGCCAGTCTGCTCAGACTCCGAGCTTACAGTTCTCCAGGGCACCCCTGCTGCCTGCAGGGACTGGGAGCTGTGGGGCCCCCCTTGCCTGCAGTGGCTCTCAGCTGCCAAGGACCCTGCAGCTCCTGGCAGAAGGGAGGTGGGAGGAGTAAGGTCCACAGACCCAATCCCTCCTGGAAACACATGGATCACCCAGAAAAGAGATGGAAATTGGCATCCCCGGGTTTGGATTTGTTGTTGGTAGGTGGGAGGAGGAGAAATCGTGGTGATCTTTTCTCACAGTGCATAGATCTCTTCTCACAATCCGTAATTCAGGGGGAGAGACTGTAATTACCCTGACTGGAAGTCATCTTAGCTGCAGGGAATGGGGCACTACCCTGCGTCCAGGACCTGACCATTCTAAATCTGCCTCCAAGCTGCAAGCAGGCCAAAGTGCCATTGTTATAGCTCTCTGGGCCCTAGTACATCATAAGAACAGCCAGGCTGGGTCAGACCAACGGTCCGTCCAGCCCAGTGTCTGTCTGCCAACAGTGGCCAATGCCAGGTTGCCCCAGAGGGAGGGAACACAACAGGGAATCCTCATGTGATTCCCTCCCCTGTCACCCATTTCCAGACAAACAGAGGCTAGGGACACCATTCCTACCCAGCCTGGCTAATAGCCATTGATCGACCCAACCTCCATGAATCTATCTAGCTCTTTTTTGAACCCTGTTAAAGTCCTAACCTTCACCACATCCTCTGGCAAGGAGTTCCACAGGTTGACACTGCGCTGAGCGAAGAAAAAATTCCTTTTGTTTGTTTTAAACCTACTGCCTATTAATTTCACTTGGTGACCCCTAGTTCTTCTATTGTGGGAATAAGTAAATAACTTCTCCGTATTCACTTTTTCCACACCAGTTATGATTTTATAGACCTCTATTATATCCTCCCTTTGTCTCCTCTTTTCTAAACTGAAAAGTCCATATCTTTTTAATCTCTCTTCATATGGGACCCGTTCCAAACCCCTCATCATTTTTGTTGCCCTTCTCTGAACTATTGAGAGAGGAAATGTTCTTGTAAGAATGACAAGTTTTCCTTATACAGACCAGAGAATCTCATGGTACCATAGTTAATATAACTGATGTTTGCCTTCTGTCCTCCTACAGACTGCATCTCACTGTTCCTTCACATGTTTGGCATCGTCTCTCACCTCTTACATGTTGTGCATTCACAAAAGACGCCATCTCTTTCCCCCTCTCACTTGCCCAATAGAATTCAATATTAGAAATGTTACAGCCATTTGGTCTCCTACTTGGTGCTCTCACTCCCTGTGGCTGAGACTGTCTCGCACCTTGTGAACGGCACCTTTGTGTCCTTAGTACTTGTGGAATGAAACTGCACAAGCCCCGTTAGTTGTGTTCTCTCGGTCAGGTTGTGCGCTTGTGGCTTACTTTGAGCTCCTTACGTTAAGACTGAGCAAGTCACTTTAAATATTGGGATTTGCTGCAGGGGAAAGGCGGTAGAAACATTGGATTCTCTCATCTGGGTCAGAGGTCGTCTCAAGAAGTTGCCCAGTGTGCAGTGGAGCTGCTGAAACCGCTGTGTGATCATATGGAGAACATGCACAATTACTTCCAGGTCAGAAGGCAGCAACTTGATGCTTCACAATTGCCAAGGGTTTCTGATTTGATCTCGTTTAGTTTATGGAAATAGAGGGGTACTGCCATACTGTACTACTTGAAATAACATTTCATTAGCAGTTTGTTCTGTGTTCAAGGCACTAGCTACAGAAAACCATGGGGTGGTGGATGGACCACAAGTGAACATTCAGGAGCACCAGTTTATGTCTACCTGTTACCAACAGCTGCTGCAGGCCTTTCACCTCCTGTTTGCTTGGTGAGTGTAAGGAATGGTGTCTACATAGGTGTATGTTAAAAAAGCCCATTGATTGCTGTCTATGTGTGAGCCCGCCAATGAAGAGGGAACCTGTGGCAAACCGCACATGCAGAACATCTACACATGTTCTATTACAACTGCTGTGCATTCGCTCAAGCTGTGTCGAATTCAAACTATAGACGGGGTGACCCACCTGAGCCTGGGAAGGAGGCAGAAGTTACCAATGAACATTGCCAGAGCCACAGTAATATGTCCGCAGCCCCCCTCAGCTCCTACCTTTGCCACCCCCGGCGCCTGCCTCCTGCCGGGAGCCCCATGATCAGCGCCTCCCCTTCTCCCCAGCTTCCACCCTGCTGCAATCAGCTGTTTGGAGGGAGGGGAAAAGCAAGGGCGTGGCAGGCACATTGGGAAAAGGGTGGTGTGGGGGCAGGGCCTGGGGCAGAGCAGTGAGCACATCCTGGTGCAGTGCAAAGTTGGTGTCTGTCGCTCCAGTCCCAGAGTCGGCCCCAATGCAAACAGCCACATACTGACTTCTTCAGAAGTCCCACTGGTTGGCCACACTGCTACAGAGTTACCTGTAAGGTCTTGGGTTGGAGCCAGCAGAGGTACGACAGCTGTATGCTTTCCAATCTGCTTAGACATCTGAGAGTAGCTGAGACAGTCAGTTTGGCATTCACTAAAATATAAGTGATTAATGACAAACCTGAACAGTCCCCTAAAATATTTTAATGGGATTTCCAAGAGGCGTGCGTGTGTGTGTTTTGTTTTTCAAGAAATCCCATCTTCTGAAGCTCTTTGGCTAGGTTCTGAGGGAATGCCCTTTCTCATGCCAGGGGTACGCTCTGTGAGGCAGTGCCCACTGGACACAACCACGCTTATTGAGGCAAGGGTGTGAACTTTCACTGACCAGTTTTTTGTGTGTGTGTAAGTGTAAAGCTTTTTGTGGCCTAGAGAGGCTAAGCAATTTCATGTGACCCAAGTTCTTGTTTTTTCAAGGATTCTCTCTTCTCTTCTGTTCCCATCACTAGGACAGAGTTGTTCTAATGCTCCACACTTTTATTTTTCTTCTTGAAAATGGATTTCAAAGAGCTCCGTATCTTAGCTGCTGTGTCACTCACATTCATTTCTTCGCCTCTTCCAGTTTGTCATATTGATGACGTTCTGGGGCTCTTCTCTTTTTCCCCAGGAGTGGATTTTCTCAACGTGAAAATAGTGACTTGCTGAGGTCAGCCCTCAAGATTCTTGCAGACAGACTAAAGCCTGGAGAGACAGAATTTCTTCTTCTTGAGGATCTAATCAGGTAGGATAAATGAAGGCAACAGTGCTGCAGCTCCAGAACTGTCACAGGAATAACATTCAAATGTTTTCTACATTTCCTGTAGGCGTTCCACACAAGTGTGTGACAGACAAAACCAAGTCAGGGTCCCTGAGATTTTTAGAAAACAGGGCTTGATGTTCAGGGACAGCATAAATACACACACAGGTCTTGAAAGGGGAGGCACCTGAGCTCTATGAAATACTTGGAAACAGAGCCGAGGGCACCAGTCTGAGATGTTCTGAGAAGGCAGCGAAGGGTGCCCTGGTTAGAGGAGGGGCTTGAGAGAGTGTGTGTGTGAATCTCTTCTGGGTGCGCACTCTTGGTCAAAAAGCAAACGGGGGGGGATATAGACTAGGGAGGTGGCAAAATAATTCTGCAAATGATTATAATTCTGCAGTCCAGAATCTCTGTTCTGGGCATCTGGGCTGCTCTTCTTTCTAGTGTCGCAGAGACAGATCAGTGCCACGTGCTCCAGCCACTCCACACCTGCTGTTACTCGCTGCCAGAGTCTGCCTGGGCAGCAGCAGGCAGAAGTCATTCCTACTGCACGCTCCCTACTCTTTTCTGCTTTAGTTTTTTCTGCCCAGTTTTTGGGCAGTGGGTTCAACTGCCTTGATGTGCCTCCTCCTCCCGGGGTCATTAACCCTTCAGAGTTTTAACCCTCCCTGAGCCTCCTCTGCCCTTTACAGGCACGGCCACGCAGCCAGGAGAGCACTGCATCAAACTTGTGTTCCACTTGTCAGGCAGCTTTCCCAGGCTTGGCAGACATTGTGTCCAGCCCGCACCCAGCCTTCCGTCCCTGATACAGTTAGGTCCTGGGGCTACGAGTCGGGCTGGCAAGCAGGGTCCTTACCCACTACGGCAGCAATGACTCCAACGGGGCAAAACAGACCAGGAACCCCAGTGCAGAACAGGGAGCGGCTACATAGTGTGTCAGAGCTCTACCATCCCTTCTCTGCCCCCTTGCATGCCCCTGACCTGAGACAGGCCAGCAAGTTGGGATTGGTCCTGCCTTGGGCAGGGGGCTGGACTTGATGACCTTCTGAGGTCTCTTCCAGCTCTATGATTCTAAGAAGCCTCATTCCACCAGGGAATTCTCTGCTGAGTTCTGTCTGAGAATCTTCCCCCGTTGTGTCACGCAGTGTTGGAGAATCTGGCCCTACAAATCAAAAGGATGCCCTCATTTGAAAATGCCGTATTCAATTCTAGTCACTCCACCTCAAAAGGACGTAGCAGACCTAGAAGGAGTCCAGAGGCAGGCTGTGAGAATGATTAGGAGCTAGTGATGTTGAGAAGGCTTGTTCTGTTTTGACAAAGGGGAGAGAAGATGATCCAGGTACAGGACAGAGACGGGAAGGCAGATTAGCTGATACTACCTACCAGTTCGTATGATACAAGAACAAGGGGGGGAGTTAATTAATTTAAAAGTCAACACATTTGAAACTGATAAAAAGTCAATGTGGTTTATGCTGCTTGTGGAACTCCTTGCCACGGGCTAACAGAGAGACCTGGAGTGCGGTAGGGTTCAGCAAAAGGAATAAACATTTATGTGGGGGAACAGCCCCAGTAACATAAGATAAAAAGAGTTTTAATCCCCGTGCCTGACGCAGCCTCAGTCTGGCTGAGACTACACAGACCCTTCCTTTGTGGGCCAGGTTTTCCAGTATTGAGCCTTCCGGTGCTGATCGTCATTGGAGAGAGGATGCCAGGCTAGCAGGGTTTCTGGTCTGTTCTGGGCTGGCACGGCCTCTCTCTCTATGCATGTACGTGGTAATGCCTTATGTACAATGTCTTCCTCCTTTCCTTCCCTGTCCTGCAGTGAGAGTTTTCACTACCTGCTGAATTTCCAGCACAGTGTTCCCAGTTTCCAGGGGGCACTCACCCTTACCCAGCTCCTGATGGTCATTGCTGAAAAACCTCTGGCCAGTTGGAAAAAAGAGAAGATAGGTAATGTGTGCAGAACTGCTGTTCCTGGACAGGGTCTCATGCCATCCTTTATCTGTAAGACTTCAGCTCTGCATGTAGAACTTGCCGTAGGGGCGAAGTCTCAGCAGGCTGTCTAGAAAACTCACTCACTGAGTAACGCTAAATGTGTGGGAAGCTCTTTCCTATCTGCTTTGTTACACGTCAGTCACACAACACAACGGACAGCTGCAGTAGGAGTTGGGTCAGGAGAAATGAAGGCTCAAATGCCAGATGGCTGAGGAGCAGCATCTAACATGATTAACTCAGGCCTATTCTACACACACAGTTAATTCTGAACTCTTGGTTAAGGGGGTATTTTACTGACACAAGTACATTGGTACAACCACTGGTGTCAGCCATTATAAAGGTGTTGTAACAGTATAGCCTTTTTTCATAAATGAATGAGACAGCCAGAAAGGTATAACTGCATCCTAGTGGGGGGCTGTTCCACTTTAACCCTTTCGGTTTCTGGCACCACACAGCACAGTGATAGAAAAACGCTAGACAAGCCTTACTAAAGCAAGACAAGCCCCTCTTGCCAGTTGATTGGCGTTCCCTTGCTAAGGGGGGCAGCAGCCATGTGGGCTGAAAGATCTTTTTGCAAGGAATGTGCAAGGAAGCTTGCTGGCCTGCATTTCCCTTGGTCATCAGACTCTGCTGAAACTGAGAGTTCTCTCAGCAGGCCCCAGCTATAAAGTCTTGCATGCTAATGGTGTCTGTCTGGGATCCCCGAAACCATCCAGAATTATGCAGTCACATGTGCTCCCTGCCATGGAGAGTGTTACCAACAGCCCTTCCCCCAGAACAATTTAGTCACATTTGAGGGGGGGGTGGGAGAGGACAAAACTGCAGTAGGACCTGACTCTGTGATTCCAGGTTACAATTACAGCAAATCAGTCAGCTCTCCCTCCCTGCTGGGTGGCTGGGCAAGGTGTGCCAGCCGCAGTCGGATGGATCTGTCTCTGTCTAGAGCAGGAGTGGGGAGCCACTTTTGGGCCAGGGGCCACTGACCCACAGAAGAAACAGCCAGGGCCACACACAAGTGAGAAGCACCAAATAAAGCCCCTCGCTGACCTGGCAGCCAAGCGAGGAGAAGAAAACCGCACAGATGTGGCTCGCAAGGGAGAAGCTGGAAAAAAAAGACTCACCTCAGTCCCTCAAGCTCCAGCCCCACAGGGGGTGACAATGGAGGGGAGGCACCGAGGCTCAGGACTTGCCACAGGGCCGGGATTAACTTTTTGGGGGGCCTGAGGCAATGTGAGTGGCAGGGAGGGTGGTGCATGCAAGAAGCACCTCCCTGCAGTGCCAGGGCCATGTCCTCCCCCTGCCAAGCAAAGCCTGGATCTGGCTGCAGCTTGCCTTGATCAAACCCTCAAGACTCAGGGCTCTCCCTCCTTCCCCCCACGTGCTGGAGTGCCCGTGCCAGCTTGCAGACACAGGGAACGTTCACCTGTCATTGGCACGCTATCGCTTTGAGTTCATACTCGTGTCCGCACTGAAGAACCTCCCTTCGGGGGTGGATTTCATGGGGGGGTGACACTTAGCCCCAGCAGCAGGAAAAACTGGTTCCTGGCTCCACAAGCCAGAGTGAGGAAAGGAAACCTGCGGTAGCATTCTCAGGTGGGACTGGACAAAGCGAGGTGACTGATGAGAAGCACTGTGCCTGGCCAAGAACTCGCTGGGCTCGTGTGTCAGAGATCATTACTGGCCACACTAACGAGACTAAGGAGTCTTTGGCAGGTGCCCAGCAGAGAAGTGGAATCGCGCCACAATTAGTCAGACGCGTTCAAAAGCTTTGTCTTGGGTGCGTGACGGCCAGGACTGTGCTCACCTGACTGCTTATCTTCCACAGCTTCCCTTGCCAAACGGTTCCTCCGCCAGTCGTGGGTGCAGCCCGGTGGCGTGCGAGAGAAGGGGAGCCAGTTTGGGGATGCGCTGCATGCTCTGCTCTGGTAAGCGCTTTGTTGCTCTGCAGTGACTTGGCTGCTGAGAGCAAATCTGACATCTTTCGTATTGTAGTGAGCAGGGGATAAAAATCAGCCTTATGTGGGTACTGCTATTGCAAGCTTCACTCTGAAGAGGCATCCACCTCTGCATAAACCATACAGCTGCAGCGCCAGGCCTAGAACTCTGTACTTACACCTCCAGAAACACAGGACACTACCACTTGAGTTAAAGGAAGAACTTTGTTAGACCTCAGCTATAGAAAGACCCCCCCCAAAGCCTTATGCTTTTTCTACACTGACTTGTCAGTACAGTCCTGTGTGTGTGGGTGTGTGTGTGGGTGGGTGGGTACGTGCGTCTTGGCAGTAGTGTAGTATGATCCTGCCTCTGTTAAGGACAGTGGTAAAAAACTTAACTGAGACCAGTAAGAGTAGGACAAACCACAACAAATAACTTGATATTTTTGCTTAATTCCAACCTATTTCTTCAGGTGTAGCTGCCATGTCAGTTTAAGGAGTTCTGACTCTCTCGCGGGGTGTAGCCAGATACTGATGAGCTAGTGACAAAAGAAAGGCAGGCAGGCACAGGTTCACGTCAGTGATTTTCAGTGACATGTAGCTCAGGGACAGTTTGATGAATTTCCCTCAGATGTTACAGGATTGTTCTCCTCTGCAGTCAGAATAGCTCCTGCAGTCTCCAGGCCAACAAGATTTCCAAGCCAAGGGTACAGGGTAGAGGGAGGTCTGGAATGGGTTTCGTAATGGAAGTGACTGTCCTTCCCTTGCACAAGTACTGACTTACTATTCTGATGTTCGGGCTCAGTGTATATATGGAGCACACAGACAACATCTTGAAAGCTGTGGAAGAGATCTCCAGTGTCGGAGTCCCAGAGCTGATTAGTTCTGCTAAAGACGGATATTCTTCTACCTACCCCACGCTGACCAGGTAATAACATCCACAGAGACCTGCACAATAGCACTTGCTGCCGTTGGATGTTCAGCTCGCTTATTGTCTGCTCTCTCTTGTCTGATGTTAAGGGTTCAGGCTTGTAATGTTGACACATTGGGGAACTGCTGGGCACTTTCTTAGCAGTGCATGTTACAGCTGCACCGGGTCCACCTGAGCGGTGATACAGTTCCACAAAGCATCAGGAGTTGGACCTCTGCTGCTGCTGTCACTGTAGCTGGACAGCCTTTCGTCCCACCACTCCCTTAGCTGCTCAGCGGCATGCAGGCCGAATGTTGTCTGTGCACAAGGGCAGTCCTCCCCTGTGTCTCCAGGGGCAGGGGAGTCCCACGTTCTCCAGCACATGTAAGGCGGGCACAGTGCACTCCCCATATCTCAAGGAGGGAGGCCACAGCTGGCCCCTTGCTACAGTCACCCCCATTAAGTGTAGTCAGAGCCTGGAGTTCTTAGCCCTAAAAAAGAATTGCTTTTCAAAAAGTTCCTCCTTGGCTTTGCCCCAGAGTTAGAGATGGAGCTTTTGCTGTGATGTGAGCCAGAAAGGTCTCGGGCAGTCAGGGTTTGCCCAGGGTCGTGCATGGTGCGCGCTGAGTCTTTGTGGACCGAATTGTGAATGGCATTTAGGCACGGGCACGTCTTCCATTGCCTACATGTGCAGTCCGGAAGGTTACAGTGTACTTGTGCTAATCTGCAAAGCCCCTGCGGTGGTTCCTCTCCCACCACTGTCAGTTGCATGGGTGGCTTGAGGGACATGATGCTGCTGCTAGTCTAACCCTGTGCAATGAACATGTAATCGCTCCTGCTGCTTGCCACACACTGACTCTGTGACTGTGGAACATGGGGTATTATACAGAGAGATTTGCTGTGAACACAGCAGAATGGTCAGCCACTGCTCTTACCCACATTTTTGTTACGTGGGGGGGAAAGGGCGGAAGATAAAGGACTTTGTGGGGAGAGGGGTTGCCCAATGGGGATGGGTGGTAGGCACACCGTGCATTGGTGTGTGTTAAAATCTGGATGTTCCGAAATAACTATGCGAGCGTCTACACAGCAATTCCGTTTTGAAATAATTTTGAAATAAGGGATGTTTTTTTCCGACTTCTGTGAACCTCATTCTACAAAGAATAATGCCTGTTCCGAAATAGCTATTTCAAAATAAGGTATGCTCTGCTTCTGCTATTTCAAAATAGCGCCTCACCAGGGTCATTCTAATTTATTCCTCCTGGGGGTCCAAATTGCGATAGCACGTCTACATTAGGGAAGCTTGCCTCAGACTAATTTTGAGGCTTCCCTGCAGTGTAGATGTGCTATTTTGAAATAAGCTATTTTGGAATAACTATTCCAGAATAGCTTATTCCGAAATAACTGTGCAGTGTACATGTAGCCAAAGAAAGCTCATAAAGTCTGCTCCCTTTGTCAGTGAAAGAAAGATATTCACCGACGTTATTCCCCCTTCCTCTGGTAACAGTTATGTTCCGTGGGTTTGATGATAAACAAAAATGATTTTCTTGAGTATAAAAAGTAGGATTTAAGTGGTTGCAAGTAATGACAAATCAAAGTAAGTTACTAAGCTGAAGTAAAACAAAATATGCCAGCTAATGCTAGTACATGAAAAGAAGTTGTTACAAATCATAGTTTTTCACCCGGTTCTTATTTCAGGTAAGATTCTTCTCAGGCCAGAGCTAATCTTTTTCCTGACTTGGGTCCAGCAGCTTCTCCCCTCCTTAGTTTTTTCTTTCCAGTTCTTTTCATGTGCCCTCTTGTGATAGGGAGCAGTCTGTGAAGCCCAATGAAGACCATCATTGTTTGCTTCCCATTCTTTAAATAGAATTTTCCCAGGGTGAGAACTCTTTGAGTTCAGCTTCAATCCTTTTCCCTGGCCCCATGGAAAAGTACCACATTCAAAATGGGTTCCAGCGTCAGGTGGCATGGTCATATGTCTTTGTAGGACCAACCATAGTCAAGGCTTACAGGAAAAACAAGACTATTCATATATCATTGTCTTGAGTACCAGGCCATTAAGTTCCTTAAGTGTTGCTAATGGCCTTCTCTAGCATATTGGTATATATAAATGGGGTAATACTTCGTATTTCTAACTTCACATACAAGAATGATACATGCACACAAATAAAATATACACATTCAGCAGATTACAAGCTTTTCATTGACTTATCACATTTTGCATAAAGTATATTTGTATTAGGCATATTCATATTAAAAAATGCATTTCCATAAAAATATGGGAGGTGTTGTGTCACAATCCTATTGACTCTTTTCAGACATTGGCACAATGATTCTTTCTTCTTCCAGTTTTCTGGAGTTTTCCAGTCTTCTTATTGAAAATTAGTATTAATGGGGCATTTTGGGCTCTGCTGAACAAGGGCAGAGTGAAGGCTGCATGGACAACATTAGCTCTGCATTTTCCTGGTTTTCATAAGTTTGCTCAGCTCACCATTCTGCATTCTTGCATCATACCAAGCAACTGTAATTCTACATTAATGCTTTTTGCCACTGAACATAGGACCCACCAGGGCAAATATCTATGCCAGGCCTTTCGCCCCTCTTATCTAGTGGTTTAGATGCTAAACAAATTATAAACACTGCCAAATTTCAGTTGGGCAAAGTTTTTGAGAACTTCTAGCAGTACCCAGCACTCAGCCCTGCTCTGGATGAGTTGCAGTGCTTCAGTGCACCTACATGACTACTCCACTGTTGTTGCCTGACAAATGGTTTGTCCAGCCCAGCTGTCTTCTGGAGTTTTCAGCCTGCTCCGGGAGTAAGCGCTCCCTGCAGATGCACAAACAATCCTTAATGGGCTCTTGGCTTTTTCCTCTCCAGGCAGACATTTCCAGTTTTCTTCCAAGTGATGATGGCTCAACTGGAGAATTCAGTGAGAAGCATTCCTGCTGGGACACCATCAGACTCGAGGGAGGTAGGCCAGCAAATGCAGCTGAGATCTCCAGGAGGGATTTACACAGCCCAAGCCAGGAAATTGCAGGAAGGCTCTACAATAATAGGGGCTCAGTATGTTGACCTGGCAGGCAGCCAGAACACTGACACCCAAAATGACCTTTTGAGTATGGTAGTCTGCCAAAACGCCTGCTAGCTAGCCAGCACCCTGGCCAAACTCCCTCTTTATCCAGCAACAAAGAGCATAGGCCATACTTACAGGACAGGGGCTGCATACCAGGAAGCAATGACTGCAACAGATTGAATCTGTTGAACATGAGATCCTCCATGTGCTAATTTGATCCTGGGATGCAGAAATAGGGGGAATCTTGAGTAGGAGTGGAGAGGTTAAATTACCTTTCTTGCTGATATTGGTGCAACCACTGATGGAATAATGTGTCTGGCTCTGGTGCCCACAGTTCAATAATGTTGATGAATTAGCGTTCAGAGGAGAGCCACAAGAATGAGTAAAGAATTAGAAAACTGGCCTTACAGTGATAGACTTGAGGAGCTTGATATATTTAGCTTAACAGAGAGAAGGCTGAAGGGTGACTGATTCCAATCCATAAATGCTTACATGGGGAACAAATATTTAATAAAGGGTAGGGCTGTCAAGTGATTAAAAAATTGAATTGTGTGTGCCTCCCCTTTGAAATGCTGTGGTGGTGCTTCAGTGGGACAGTGCTGCATGGACCCTGGGGATCAGCTGGGGTCCCCACTGACCCCAGGCTCCATGCAGCGCTGCCCCTTTGGAGCACCACGGCGACGTTTCCAAAGGGCAGCGCATTAGAAGCCTGGGATCAGCTGGGGACTCCAGCTGATCCCCAGCTCTGCTTGCGCTGCCCCTTTGAAGTGCGGAAGCAGCACTTCAAAGGGGTAGCGCAGCATTAACGCCTGCAATTAATGCGTTAAAAAAAGAACGCGTTAATCCTGTCCTGTGTTAATTGCAGGCATTAACGCTGGTCAATTGACAGCCCTAATAAAGGGCTCTTCAGTCAGGTGGAAAGAGGCAGAATACACTCCAGTGGCTGGAAGTTGAAACTAGACGAGTTCAGACTCGAAATGAGGCATACGTTTTCAAGAATGAGAGTGAGTAACCACAGAACCTAGATGATGATTATTTTAAAATCCAGATTGGGCTGTTTGTCAGAAAGCTCTGCTCTAGGAATATTGTGGGGCAGTTCTCTGATCTGTGTAATACAGGAAGTTTGACGGGATAATCCCAGTGTCCTTTCTGGCCTTTGAAAAATCTCTGAAAAGATGGGTGGCCAGGAAACAGGACTAAACTTAGTAAAACGAAGTGGATTAGATAGGTCCTGCACTGTCCAGGAGTAAGAAGGAATTAGGGAACAGAGAGTATCTGTTAGGGTCTGGTAGGTGGTTACATGATTAATTCCCAGTGATACTCTGGGCGTGGATGGTAGAGGAGCTTGTTTCTTTCCAGATATTGTCTTCTGTGTTTTCATGGGCCACAAGCTTCTCTCACAGTTCTAGCAAGTGGGGTGGGGGAGGGGGAGGGCTTGTGTCTCGGCCATGCGGCTGAGTGTGTGACTGGGCTCTGCTTGTGAGCGGAAAAGGACTTTCTCCCCAGCTGTGTCCAGCGTGAGCAGAAAAGCACATGTATCTGGTGGCAAGAGTACACGCAGGCAGGTGAGGAGCTGGGATTGCTATGGAGGGTTTTGACTTTCCCAGGTAAATGCTGGTGAAGTCTTTCAAAAGGTAGGATCTCAAGCAGTGTGTCTGGTAAGAACATGCCTGTTCTCCTTGGAACAGCAGTGACATCTTGGGCTCCTGGTCGCTGTCTGCAGGCACGCTGGGCACTCCAGTAGCATGCAGCAATATGCGGGGAACTAGAAAGGCTCTTTGGGCCTGGAACTCTGTGTTGTCGCTCCCCAGGTACAGCTAGAGAAGCTGCTGCACTGGAACATGGCCGTGCGGGATTTCCATATCCTTGTTAACTTGGTCAAGGTGAGCACATGCGTCCGTCCTTCCTTGCGCATTCCCAGCAGCGTCCCACCCACCCAAGTCCTCTGCCTAATTCACGCGACTGCTCTGAACGCTCCTTTGGCACCTCAGTCTTCCAGGGCCCGAATGCTGGTTGGCAGGCGTCCTGCTTCTGCTACACTCAGCAGACCTGTCACTCACCATGTCTAGAAGCCAGGTCACCTCAGAACAGCGCTCAGCCAATATACCCTGTCAGTTTCTCTGATTCTGCCAATGCTCTCCAGACCCCCAACCATTCTCTTGCCTGTCAGCCCCTTCGCCCATCTGTGTTCTGGGGTGACCACAAGGAGGGGAGGAGCCTAGAGGAGAATATGCACAGAAGTGTGGTGTTGGCTGAGTGTTCGTGCGCTTCATAGCTCGTACCAACAGGAGACCACACCCCTGGACTCCTGGCTTTCCTCCACTTCCCCTCCCACCAGTCTCCTCCCAGCCTAGCCTCTCTGTTACAGACACCTCCTGCAGCTCTCCCCAACTTCCCTCCTGCCAAGAGTTCCGTATTTCCCACTCATCCCTCGATGTGCCGCCATGTCCTCCTGGCCCACCCACAGCAGGGTCTCTGTGCTCCCCCTTTCTCCCATACCAAGGCCCCCAAGTCCCTCTCTGCAAGAGCTTTCCATTCCTGCTCCCTCACATAAGGATCCCCCGTTCTCTGTGTGTGGGCTCCCAGCCCTCCATGTTCTCTTCCTCATGAAGACTGTTATTTGTGTGGAGATAAATTGTCAGGGTGCCAACGTGCTGAACTGTGTAGGGCGGCTGAACGGGGCTGTGGGTGTTAATAGGCGCCATCAGGTCACTGTTTGCTTGACAATTGCAGGTGTTTGAAGCTATTGTGTTACAGACGGGCACATCAGTATACATGAGTGTACAGCCTTTGCAAGTGTGGCCACTCGTTCTCTGTCCCATTCTTTATGCATCCCAACATTTGGTTTGATTTCTGATTGCAGCTGCACTAAGGATGTTCAGTAGCGATTCATTTACTAGTTGAGTAGTTGCTCACTTCCGGTTCAGGCTGCATCTGAGCACAACTCCCGGCTGCCACTCTGCACTCTTAAAGGGACAGAGAGGAGCCAGCATGCAAGACGCGGGCTCATTCTCTGGTCCCCCGCCGGGTCTCGGGACAACCCTCACGCTGCCCCTCTGCACTTTTAAACTTGTGGCACCCCCTCCCCCCATGCGGCCCCTCTGCATTTTTAAAGGGACACAGCAGTGGCAGCCAGCTTGTGCTGAGACAGACAAGTGGACAGGCTGCCTCTGCTGTGTCCCTTTAAAAATGCAGAGGGGCAGTGTGAGACCTGACAGGGACCATTGAATGAGCCGGGTCTTTGCACACCCGCTCCTCTCTGTCCCTTTAAGTGTGCAGGTGGGGGAGCGATTGAGTAGTCGATAGTGCAACCAGATAAGTTTGTAGTCGACTACTCAGCTACTCCTTCACAACCCTAAGCTGCACATTGAGCAGAGTGGATGCAGTTAGTTTAGAACCCTGCAAAGTGCATGAGCAGTTTAAAGTATCCCTTCCAAAGTGCGTTTCTGGCACTTGCCAGCACTGAATTCCTATGTTGTTCTGTTGCCTAGTCCCCTAGCTGGATTGGGGGTCTCAGGTCTGGAGAAAACTGAGGAACTGCAGATTTGCATCAGCTGCCAGCGTTACCACTTCCCTGCTCCCCTCCCTTGTAGATTATCAATTGTCCCTCTTAGTACTCCTGCTGGTAGCCTGTTCACCTGACCACTGATCCTCGTTTCCTAGCCGGTTCCGGACCCGAGACGAGCACTTCTCATCCTCTCTTCCTCTTCTCTGCCACACTGATGTACCCCCTGCACACCCCACTCTTTCCTAGCCAACGCACAGGCATCCAGGTCCCCTCAGTTCACACAAGACTCCCCTCTTCGATCTGGAGCCTGGCTTCACACTGCTGCCCCAAATGCTGGGGGCACCATCCGCTCAGTGCTAGTTTTTACCTGCTTGCTCTCGCTGTTCCTTCCCTGTCCCAGTGGGGCTGACCTGGCTCTCTCCTTCTCTCCGAGCAGGTGTTTGACAGCAGGCCTGTGCTCAGCGTCTGCCTGAAGGTGAGTGAGAACTCAGGCTGTGAGAATGGCAGCCTGACTGCTGGGTCAGGAACTGGTCCCTCGGTGGGTGGGAGCAGTGAGAGAATCCCCCTGCTGTGCTAGGCCAGGCAGCAGGCCTGCCTCTAGCTGATGCTCTAGGGCTCCCTGCCCTCGTTTGTGCCCAGAAGTCCGTTGGCAGTCCGCTTCCCCCGCCTCTGCTGCCTGTGGCATCCCACCCGCCAAACAAATACAGAGCAGCCCAGCCAAGGGAGCGGCGTGTGGCCCTCCGTGGTCCTCTCTCCAGCTGGGGCCTCACCAACTGGCTGTCATTGCTGCGTACTTCTTATTGGCTTCCTAGCCCCTCTGCATACCTCCAAAGTGCCCAGTGTTGTGTGCAGTTGGTTTTCAGTAGGGGCACCCCAGGATAGAGAGCTCCAAATTGGCCCGTAAGCAGGAGAGGTCTGTGATGGGCCTTTGCCCTAAAAGAGGGAACCTTTCCCTGCTTCCCTGAACTCCGTGCTAGTGTGGAATTGCCCTGGGCTCATCCAAAGAGGGGCTGTACGTTTGGTTGGTGCACGGTGTATTGAATGGTCTTTCTGCACTCACAGCATGGCCGCCTCTTTTTGGAAGCCTTCCTGAAGCTTGCCATGCCGCTCTTGGACCACAGCTTTAAGCAGCACAGGGTAAGACTTACAGAGCACAGAGACTGCCTGAAATCCACCTGTAAGTTGTAGTAAGAGCGGAGTGCCCAGCATGTCAGTAGAGCCGCCTCCAGAGGGCAGGAGCATGGATCCTAGTTAGAGTAGCTGCAGCCTCCTGGCCCGATGCAGACTTGGGACAAGCCCTCTCTTCACTTCACTGTGAGCTTTGGTTACAGCTCCCGGACAGGACGCTCACTAGCAGGTTTGAGGGGCCTCTGTCCTGTCCTCCAGCCCACCAGGCTGAACCTGGGGCAGGAGACAGCCATGCAGGCTGCTGGGGAGCCCGTGTAATGAGCAGCCCAGCAGACCTCTGTTGGCGCATGAGTTGGTGGTTACCTGTGGCCTGCGCCAGGCGGAGTGTTTCAGTGCTTGATTTCATTGTCGGGCACCGGGCACTGCGCTATTAAAGGCTGGAGCTCACAGATCCCCTGGCATGGCCCCTGGCTGCCTGGCCTATGTCTGCTGGAGTGAGAAGTCTCCAGGCCAGGGCCTTTAACTCGTTGCTGGGACGCCACGTGCCCAGAGCGTAGGAACTGCTGAGACTTGCAGTGATTTGGCACCAAAACTAGCACTGCCTCAGTCAGCCCTGGGACTGCCTCACTGCTCCCAGCAAGAGCATCACTAAGGAGCTCTGCTCAGGCCTTTGGGAACCTCCTCTCTCCTTGCCGCCAGCCCCAGATTGTGCGTGTGGGGTTTAGTGGGATGGCTCACGCCCTCCGGCCATTGAGTCAGACCTACATGGGCAGCGCTGGCCACCGCTGGCTGGAGATTCTTGCTGAATGAGGCGGGTGCCTCGGTGATTGAGAACTTGGCTGAGAGCGATTTGATCTGTGCTGTGACTGGCTGGAGCTCAGGAGAAAGGGGGCTGGCCATTCCAGAGCTGCCTACACCGTGAGGCTTTTGAGTTACATGGCTTCTTGTGGCCACCCAGACTCCTGCAGCGGTTGTCTCAGCCTCTGACCACCTGGGCTGCCCTGGGCCTGCTGTGGCCTTTCAGCTGGAAAGCCGATTGTCTCCAGGCACCGGGGCCCTATAGGGGCAGGGATGTGCACGGTGTCGGGCTGGCCTCGGCTGCTGTGCTGGGCTTTGTGTGGAGTGATGCCACTGAGGTACACTTGGTGAGCAGGTGCTTGCTGGCTGCACAGAGTCGAGCTGCCGTGTCTAGCGTGGAGTGAGGAGAGTGCAGTGCTGGTAGGGATGATAGGACAGCCCTTGTTCTTGCTCCCAAATTATCCTTTCTGAGGGGAGCAAACTCCTATGGGTTTGAAAATGCAGCTCCAGTGACTCTCGGGTCCTTTTCATCACAGGAAGACGTGCAGAGTTTGCTGAAAACTTTGCAGCTGAGCACCAGACAACTTCATCACATGTGTGGCCATTCAAAGGTAAGGGAAGCTCTAGAGCGCACTAGCTTTTGTGTTTGCAAGGCCTTTCCTAATCAGTGCTGATTTCTCTGTCTGTCTCCACTGCCCTTCATGTGGCATCTCCGGGGTCCCACGCAGGACCCCTCACAGGAACGTGCCCAGGATAAAGCCCCTGTCATAGTCTGTGGCTTCTGGATGGTTGACGATTTCCGAGAGCAAAGCTGCTCTGGGTGCAGTAAGCACAGGGACCCGCCTACAGACTGTTCTGCATTCCCTTGCCGCTGTCTCAGGGACTGCGCTTCCCAGGCTTACTCATCACCGGCCTCCTCTGCTGCCTGGGCCCAGGCGTTTGGGAGAGAGTAATTCCATGGGCAAGCTAGCGATGGAAAGGGGAAAGGGGATTTTTCAACATTTTCTCCGCTATCCACCGAATTGTTCCAGGCTTGCCTGGTTGAGCACCACTGTGTTCACGTTCAGAGAGATTCAGCGCGACCCGTTTCCAACAGCAGCAAATTTCAGCCGAGCTGGGAGCCAGGCGGACGAGGCAGCAAGTTCCCCCTGCCAAGCCACAGAGGATGGCACCGTTGAAATTGATTCTTTACATTTGTGGGACTCAAATGACACCCCCTTCACCTTTCTGAAGTGGGAGAAACAGCTTGCCTAGGAAAGAGATCGCCAGGCTAGTGAGCTTTCCGACTGCAGGTCTGTGCATGGGGAGCCCAGGACCTAGGCTAGCTGTTTCTCCCACTGTAGACCTATTTGTTATGCCCAGCCACCTCTGAGGGCTGCTCCGAGGTGCTGATTGTGGCAGCAGCCGCCCTCAAGCACTGAAGGATCGAGACCGCTCCCTAACTCTGCTATTAATCAGCTGTGCACCTGTAGCACAAGAGACCCCAGGCTGGGGTCTTCCCTCAAGCTTTGTCACCAGTGAAAAGCAGTGTGCCGGCACGTCGCAGTAACTGGCACATCTGGGGCTTCCTTCAGTGGGAAGAGGCGAGCGTGCGCCTCCCAAAGGCTAAAGAGGGGAGGTGGTCTAAACTCAAAGGTCCTGCAGCCACTGGGAACTAGGGCTTGCCTTGTAGGACTCTGGACATGCTTGGCCTCTCTGCTGCTGGCTGTAGCCTGCGTTAACAAGCAGATTCTTTGTTCCCCTGGGCAGGATCTCGCCTGCTTGCGGCTTGGCATCTTGCTTAGGAGACACGCTTGCTCAGCCAGCAGGCTCTCCTGTCGGGCATGCGCCCAATTCAGGCCAGTACTTGCCTGATGCGCTCAGCATGGGACGTCCCAGCCCCCACTCACTGCAGAGCGTGGCTCTGACGTAAATCAGTTCTGCAGCTGTCCCCAGAGGGCAAGATGGGACAGAGACCGTTTCCCATTTGTAATGGGCCCTGGCTCCCCAGTGAGGCGGGAGGTCATTCCACGTCAAATAGACCAAGCCATGTTGCCAGGCGGCGCTCTGCCTGTCCTGTTTCCCTGAGATGGTGGAACTGCCCCTCGCTCTCTCCCCTGCGGAGAGGAGATCCTGGCACTTAGTGAACTCCACGGATACTAGTGGAAAGGAGAAGCAGGGCGGGTTCAGCTGCCTCGGATCTGGTCCCGGGGAGATCCCATTACCCATCCCTCGGGCTGTCCCAGGGCCTCTGGCAGGTTCTACTTGGTGCTCAGTGCTTGGAAGGTCCAAATAGCTGAGGAAGGAGCAGATGCAGAGCGGTTGGCCCTATCTGTGCCTTTCAAGAGAAGGTTTGCGTCTCTTTGGAGGAAACCAGTAACCGCAGCAGCACCTCTTCAGTTTTCCCTTCGGTGCCTGACTCAGCTCCAGCCTGGCAATGTTCTACCAGGGCATTTCCTTAGGGCTGTCACCCAGGTGAGAGTGCTTGCAGTCAGGATTCTCAGGCGCGCCTGTGTGCAGTGAGGCTCTTCAGGACACTGGCAGGACCGGCCATTGAGGCAGGAAGGAAGGGCACTGCCAAGGGAGAGGGACTTGGAGGGTGGGGGCAGCTAGCCAGCCAGGGAGCAGGGCTGTATGCCTCTTTAGTGAATCCTGGGATCCCGGGCACCTCTTCCTGCAGCACTGGGTGCAGTCTGCAGCTTCCTGCGCCCTGCCTGACAGGAGGGTGTGATCTCGCCAGAAGAGTTTTCTGTCACTGCTGTGCAATGCTGAACCACGGGGACAGGCCCCTGGCTGAGGGGTTGCACCAGAAACTGGGCTCTCCACAGGCCTGACCAGATGAAGGGACAATGAACTGGATTTGTGTGCAAGTGTTACCAGCTGCCCTGCTGGGATTGGACTCAATGGGCCTTTCTCCAAAGTGGAGGGGGATTTGGGGTTTGCTCAGGGCTGTGATTTTTTTTGTCTCCCTTGTGCGCAAAAGGCTAACAAACTGTTTGCAAAGGTTGTTAATCTTTGTTGTATTAGTCAGGCTTAAGAGTGCATGGGGCATTCTCCTTGGGCTGTTCCAGCCACATACTCCCTGGATGCTTTCATTCCTGCTCATCTGTGTAAGAGGGAGAGGTGTAACCTTGCTGACAGACTAATACAATATCTGACGCATCATTAGAGTTGTTGGAGAATTACTCCAGTTGCTGCTTCTGCCTCTCTTATTTACACCGAGGTGCCCTACTGCAGAGATTTGAACTAGCAAGGGAAGCTAAGCAGAATTAGGTGGCATTTCATTGTGTTTGTGCCCGTTTAGATTCGCCAAGACCTAGGACTGACCAACCACGTGCCTTTATTGAAAAAGTCCCTGGAGCAATTTGTATATCGAGTCAAAGCCATGTTAGCCTTCAACCACTGCCATGAAGCGTTCTGGGTGGGCATCCTCAAAAACAGGGACCTGCAGGTAAGGATCGCAGTGCTGCCAGTCCCGTGTAAGAGGGCACCCCCCCCTCCCCCGGGATACTGTCACAGGTCCAGGACATTGCTCCTTTCTTCCCTCTTCATGGCACAGCATGGGCACCCACTCCCCAGCCATCGCCTCCCTTGGCTGAAGGCCCACATCTCTTTTCTGCCTGATGGGGATTTCTGGGCCACCCAGCCTGTGCTTGCACTACACACTGGCCCCACATGCCTGCATTGCCTTCTCAGGGCAGGACAGTGAGGTCACCACACAAGCTCCCAAGCAAGCCCGGTGGCTCCGAAGGAGAATGTGTTACAGAGAAAACGATAAAAGAACCTACGCATGAGCGAATAAGCTCACCAGGGACCCCCCCAGCTCAGCAGATAGGGTGGAGCCATTCGGATCCCACCAATGGCTTTCTGCAGTCACAGACTCAGAGCAGCTGCTAGCTCAGAACAAGCACCCTCACGAGACGAGTAACCCTCCCTTATAGAATCCAGGGCGCTCATCTGGAAAGGAGCCAGGCACAGACAATGGGTCTCTCCATAGGGCGCTGACTGCCCCTTCTTTCCCATGGCTGCCTGGTGCTTCCACTTGCAGAAAGGGCAAGGGCCACTTGGGGGCCCCAAAGCTCATTTCATCATTTTTAAAACTGCAGAGGCCAAGCCTGGCCCTTTTCTGTCCCCAGCCCCACCGCGGGGAATCAGGACACGAGGGGGCAGCTCGTCTCTGCCGGGAAATCTCTTTTGAAACCAAAGGTGGTGCCTTGTGTTCCAGCAGGGGTCGCTATTGCTGCTTTGTGCCTGACTCTGTATTTACCCTGTTCACTGCAGGGAGAAGAGATCCTGTCTCAGGAATCTGAAGAGAATGACCCAGGGCAGGAAGCTTCCCAGCTCCCCAGCGAACATCCTGCTGAGGTATTTCTGTACACGGCAGCAGGGCCTATTGCTTTTCTGGTTCTTGAGCACCCTGGCGGTTTCGGTTGAGTTGCAGTTGCGATGCCCTTTCCGTCTGCTCTCTCCGGCAGGCCGGAGCAGGGACGGTCTCTCCCTTGCTCAGGTAGGGCCGTGTGTACTCCGGGGCAGTGCTTTCTCACCATATTAGTCCTGCTGCCTGCTGAGAAACGCCTCTTAAGAAAAGCAACAGCAAAGCCCCTGGGTTTTGTTGGCTGAGTTGATACCCTGGCCGCAGCAGCAGAATCTGTCTTGTTGCTGTTCTCAGCAGATGCAAGTTGCTCTCAAACGTTTGCTGTACTTTTTGAGTTCAGCGTGAGGCACAGCCTCTTGGCTGGGTGAGGAGGCCCCAGGCCACAGTAAGTGCATCAATAGGGAGTGCTCGGCTTTGCTCCAGATCAGCTGGGCAGAACGGGGTGGCACATCCGGGCCTAATGTGGAGATGAACTGCAACTGGGACCCCCAATCAACCGTTTCCCTTTCTGGCTTCTGGAAGCCAAAGACACTCCAGTCCCTTGTGTGCCCGCTGGGCAGGAAGAAGACGGGTCCCTGCGGAGTCACTGAAGTGAGAGCTGGAAACACCGTGTTAGGCCACGTTCTGCCCCTCTTCCTGCTGAGCTAGTAAGGGCAGGAGTGCTCCCTGCAGCATACGCCCAGCGGCAGACATTGGCTGCCTGCCCCCCCCAGCTTCTGCAGGCAGGAGCTCCAACCAGGCCCAGCCCTTGAAGAGCCCTTTCCCAGGCACCGGCCTCTAGAAGCATGTGGTGGTGTTTACACACACGCCTGCGCGCGCGCACGTACACACACACACTCGCTCTGTCTCACACGTGCACACCCTTGCTCTTGCACACGCGTGGTCACACAATCACACGCGTGCTGTCACAAGCACACATGCACACTCGCTGTCACACATGCACACACTCGCTGTCTCACACATGTGCACACGCTCACTCTGTGTGTCACACACGCAGATGGGTTTCTCTGCCTGTTCCACACGTCTGGCCTGAGTGCCCCTGTTGATTAGGACAGTGATTTCTCTGTCTCTCCTCTCTCCCCTTTCCCCGGAGGGCAGGCCTTTGTTGGCATCCAGCTGTAGTGGCTCTTCCCAGCAGCACTCTCAAGTGGCAGGGAATGAGCTCCAGCCAAACCTTGTTTACAGAACAGATTCATGGATTGCATGGCCGCTGTGATCCTCTGCTCTGACCTGGAACGTGCAGGCCACAAAACTGCCCCACAATAATTTCCTGAGCAGAGCTTTTAGAAAAGCAGCCAGTCCTGGGTTAAACATTGTTGCTGATGAAGAATGACTCCAATTACAATCAATTGCTCTCCCCTTATTTCCAGGCTGAATTTGTCTGCTTCAGCTCCTGCCAAGTGGAGTATGGAATACTTTTCTCCCCTCGGCCTAAGAGCCCTGATGAAATGTTTGTTCCCCATTAAGTAGTGATGGGTTGTGATCGTCAGCCCTTACCCTTCTCTTCATTAAGCTAACTCAGATGAGTTCCCTGAGTCTGTCACCCTGAGACATGTCTGCTAATCCTTTCATCATTCCTGTTGCCACCCAGCCCCTCTTCCTGCCAGCTAATCCCCTCCCCTGGTCAGCGTGGCAGTGCTGCGTCCTGCCGAGGCAGAGCACCACGCTGGCCAGGTTTGGGAGCTCAGGCAGGAGACTCTGCTCTTTCCCTTCAACACGCTTCCCTTGGGATCCCTGGCGCTCTCCTTTGCACATCCTGTTTCCCCTTCTTCACTCAGCACTGCCGCCCACTTGCACGCCTTTGGGCCGTGCCACCGTGCTGCTAGATCAGCTCGGAAATGCTTGTGAGCTGGTGAGTTATGGGATACCTACAAGGAGTTATGGCGTTTGACCTCTGCTCCCACAGTTCTCCAGGGCCAGAGTAGGGGTGTTAAGTATCGGTTAACTGAACAGTCGAGTAACCTCACAAATTCTTGTTGCTTAATCGACTATTCTACAGTTCCCGGGGGCAGGGCCAGCAGCCAGTGCTCTCCGGCCCCACTCTGGAGGAGAGGCAGCAGTGCAGGGTGCCAGGCGGGAGCTGGTCCGAGAGAGAAGCCAGTTTAAAGACCAGGCCCCTCATGGGACCGGCGTGAGCTGGAACTGAGCCGGGCTCCCTGCCTGGCTGGCTCCTAATACACTTTAAATGCAGCGCCTCAGCAGGGGCAGGTCCCAGACTCATCACAAGCCAGGACTCAGCCAGGCTGCTGGCCGGGGGGGGGGAGTGCATGTCGTCTATAGCATTCACCTATAAGCTTTTGCTTAAAATCTTATAAGCTTAAAATCAATTAACCTCTTGCTTTTGCTTATTGGTTAATTGATTACACTGTTACATCCCTAGGCCAGAGCATCCTACAGTGCCCAGCAAAAACTGTCACTGAGTGGACTGAGGGGTGCAGTCAACAGAGATACAGTGCCAGAAGCCTCGTGGCTCAGATTGGTGCTAACAGAGTGGGTGGGGGTGACATTTCCTGGAGCTATGCAGCACGGATGCCCTGAATGGCTTGTGGAATTTATGCCCAAAGTGGCTGACAAGTACCACCACTCAGTTCTAGCACAGACAAAGCCCATACCAGAGAAGAACTGGCCCTGTTTTATTTGGCAGACCACCCTGAATCGCCAGTATTCAGCGTACTCTTAGGTTCAGTCTGTGTCTGCAGACTCGTGCGTTGCGCCCAGTCCTTGGTTCTGGATGTCTGTCTTCTCTTTTCCAGGAGGAAGGGGACGCTTCAGGGAGCGAGGGTGGATCTGACACCAAAGATGATGATGAAGAGAGCTCCGAATAGACTTTGCAGCCTCTTAGCATGCTGTTAGCTCACCATGGCACAGCTGCTTGTATTGGCCAAAGCAAGCCACGCCTGGCACAGCTGAACAAACTTTGCACCCAGCCACATTGAAAGTCAGACCTAGAAGCGTTTTATCTGTCCTTGCCTCCAGCCCCTCCCTAACACCCTTCTCCATTGGAATGCCTTCTCTTCTCTGCCGCTCTGTGGCTTTCTGTCTCGTGTGTTAGTTGCCAGGGGAAGCAGTGATATTTACAGAAAGGGTCTGCGCTCTTGTACGGTATGAACGGACCTCCCTTCGCTCAGCAGTCCAGTAGGGGGCCTGGATGCGCGCGCCCTTCTTGCCTTCGCCCTTTCCTGGAAGGGAAGAAGCCTGCGGGGGTGGCTGGGATGCAGGGAGGCGCCTCACCCTTGTAACTTACAAACAGCTGCCTGCTTACTCAGGCATTGAATAAACTGAAACCCCTGCCCTGGACAGTGCAACCAGTGACTGTAGTGTAGGGGTGCACCGCAGAGCTGTGTGGGGTCCAACAGCTCCCACCTCACTGCCTTTCCCAGGGCTGTGCCTGGAGGGACAAGGGGCAGCCTGGGCTTGGCTGCATGCAGGGGGCTGCCTATGAGGCAGGGGTTGTGCTGGGTGCAAGGGGTGGGTTAGCACTAGCTGGGGGGGGGCCATAGGGGGCTGTAGCAGCTGTTGGGGAGGGCCTGCAGGTGGGGGGGCTGTAGCAGATATGGGAGGGGCTATAAGTGGAGGGGCTGTACCAAGGGAAGGGGGCTGTAGCAGCTGTTGGGGAGGGGCTGCAGGTGGGAGGCTGTAGCAGGTATGGGGGGGCTGTACCAAGGAAAGGAAGCTGTAGCAGGTGTGGGAGGGGCTGGGGGCGGTATTAGTGGCCGAGGGATGCTGGGGGTGCGGAGCTGCCACTGGCCCCGCCCCTCCTGCGCGCTCAGCGCAGGCTGGAGACGGGTCCAGACGCTCTGCCTGGGCTGTGGGCAGAGTGCCGTCCTCCTGCGCAGGCGCAGTGCCGGGCGGCCGCCATCTCGGTGCAGGAGGACCCGGTGCAGCGTGAGATTCACCAGGACTGCGCCAATCGCGAGTACATCAAGGTGATCACCAGCTCCATCAAGAAGATCGCGGACTTCCTCAACTCCTTCGGTGCGTGCGCGGGCCCCCCCCCCCCCGCCCGCAGCATGGATATCCAAGGGAGGGGGGCTCCATGCAGGCAGACGGGTGCACGAGTTTACCTATTTGTTAGCATTTTAGTCATGTCACTCTATATTCCTGCTCTCATTACCACAGGGTAGCAAGAAAAAAAAAAGGATATTGTGTTGAGCACTTATGTCTCCTCTCTTGTAGGGCAGCGTTTCCCAAACTACGGGCTGTGGCTCGCTACCAGGCCGTGGGAAAAAAATACCAGGCCTCAGCGTGGCTGCTGGGAGGGGAGGGGGTGGGGTGGGGTGGACTGGGAGGAGGGGTGTGTGGGGGGGAAACCAGCTGCCGGGAAGCAGGGTTGGGGGCAGCGGGGCTGTCCGGCAGAGATCGGAGGGTGGGCGGATGGCCAGCAGAAGCGGGGCTGGATAGGGGGCAGGGACAGGGCTGGCCGGGGGAGATCGGGAGGAGGAGGACAGGAGAACCAGCCGCAGAGCTGGTGGGGGCAACGGGACTGGCCAGGGGAGATCAGGAGGAGAAGTGGCGGGGGGGAAGCGGGACTGACCCAGGCACATGCAGACCTGGGCACATGAGTGATTCCAGCCCCAGGGATTCCATTTGCTCTCCGCTCTCCCCTCCCCCCCCATACCCTCCCTTGAGTAGTTGTGAACTGCCTGGCTGGTAGACACACTCATGCAGCGTGAGCACATCTACCAGCCAGGCAGTTCGCAGCTACGGACTGATACACCTAATAATAATAAAACTTACCTAATTAGAAAATACTGGACATTTTATATGTCCGGTATTTTCTCAATTTGTTTCCCGGACAGAACCCTCAAATACCAGACTGTCCGGTACAAAACCGGACACCTGGCAACCCTTCCCCTCCTTGCACCCTCCCTCCTAGCCAGATACCCTACCTCCAATCTGCTCCTACTCCCGCCTCCTGGAGTGCCCATGCGGCGCCGGGTCCCCCAAGCCCTGGCCCAGGCTGGGCGGAGGATGCAGCCAGGTGAAACACCGAAAATTAATTCATTTTTAATTCTTTTTTATATGCGTTTATATTTTTGGGCTGCAAAAAACAGTACTGAAGAAAAACGGGTTCCAACTAAAATAAAAAGTTTGGGAAACCCTGGTCTAGCCAGCTTTCTATCCATCTTACAGTCCATTTGTCCAATCCATATTCCCTTAACTTGCTGGCAAGAATATTGTGGGTGACCGTATCAAAAGCTTTGCTAAAGCTGGCACTGAGGGCTTTGGGAGGACCAGAAACAACTTATTTGAATATTCGTCATGTGGTTAATGAATATGCATATATGCAAATGAATGATACCGGTCCTCAAAAAGCTCTTGAATGGATTTATTGGTCCCTGTGTCAAAAAGTTTAGGAACCCCTGGCCTAGTTTATTTATAAGATCGTGCAAAACCATAACAAATGCCTTACCAAAGTCTACGTATACCACATCTTCTGCTTCTCCCTTAGCCACAAGACTCGTTATCCTATCAAATTGGTTTGACATGACTGGTTCTTTACAAATCCATGGTGGCTGTTTCCTATCGTCTTATTATCTTCCAGATGTTTGCAGACAAATTCCTTAATTACTTGCTCCATTATCTTCCCTGGCACAGAAGTTAAACTGACTGGTCTATAGTTTCCTGAGTTGTTCTTATTTCCCTTTTTATAAATGGGCACTAGACTTGCCCTTTTCCAGAATGCTGCTGCTGTTTAGCTGTGAGGTTTGTCGGGGCACCTATCACAGCAGTTAATTAAATGCTCAAGTGTATGCAATAAGGATGTTAAGAGGCCTGTAAGTGACTAATCACGTACTCGATACAATTTGTATTGAGTACATGATTAGTCGACAGGGGGCTGCTGCGGCTCTGCCGTTTAAATGTAGTAGGAGCTGGACGTACAGGCAACCCAGCTCTTACTACATTTAAACTGCAGAGCCGCAGTGGGGGTAGGTCCTGGACCACTCACGCCGAGTCCGGACCACTGCGGCTCTGCCTTTTAAACGTAATAAGAGCCAAGTGGCTCTTACTACATTTAAAAGGCAGAGCCACAGCGCCACTGTGCCTCTGCCTCCCCTGTCCCCCGTTCCTCACCACAGAGACAGTGCTGGGGGGAACCGGCTTTTAAGCCAGCTCCCCCCAGCACTGGCCCTTGCTTCCTCGCCTTGCTGGCTCTGATAGAGGCAGCAAGGGGAGAGGGGAAATGGGAGTAGTCAACTCGACTACTCTTTACATCCCTACTATGCAACAGCTGCCTGTTCATTTCCAGATTCAATCAAAACTGCTGGCAATGATGTTGGTTGGTTTTGGTACTACACCAGGGCTACGTCTAGACTGGCATGATTTTGCACAAATGCTTTTGACGGAAAAGTTTTTCTGTTAAAAGTATTTGCGCAAGAGAGCGTCTAGATTGGCATGGACGCTTTTGCGCAAAAGCACTTTTTGCGCAAAAGTGTCCGTGCCAATCTAGATGCAGTTTTGCGCAAGAAAGCCCCGATCGCCATTTTAGCCATCGGGGCTTTTTTGCGCAAAACGAATCTGAGCTGTCTACACTGGCCCTTTTGCGCAAAAGGACTTTTGCCCGAACGGGAGCGTCAAAATATTTGCGCAAGAAGCACTGATTTCTTACATTAGAACGTCAGTGCTCTTGCGCAAATTCAAGCAGCCAGTGTAGACAGCTGGCAAGATTTGCGCAAAATCTTGCCAGTCTAGATGCAGCCCAGCAGTGTGGCTGGAGCATAAAGAGAGGCATGAAAGCAAGAGCTCTCAATCTTGCACTATTGTCTATATTAGTATATAGTTAAAGCTGTGTGAGGCATTCCATGCCCCACACCACCAAAAGTGGATACAGTACATCATTTAAGTAGTGTTTTATACCGACAGTTATTTCCACATGGAAAGGGTAATACCCTGTACTGGTATTGGATACCTTTATATTAATACAACTGCACCCACTCTAGCATTACCACCAGTATAACTATTAACCACACCCCCTACTTGAAATAATTACACGGTTACAAAAATTGTGTGTAATCCAAGCCCTACTAAAAAACTGCACAAATGTGAAAAGGGAGTTTGGAAACAGCACAATGGCATGAAAATGTGAATGGAAAACAGAGTGACTAGGAAGAGAACTTCCAATTGGTTCTGAGATTTTTTTTTCACCCTTTTGGTAAAGATTTTCAGACCTCTACTCTATTAATACTAATGTAACGAGTTGAAGATGAAAAAAATCTTTTGAAAAAGTATGGTAATGAGGGACTTGGAAGAGGAAAAGAAGGTACGGCAGGCTGACATAAGGGCAGGTCGATTTAAGCCACGTTAGTGGCCTAACTCAAATCACTGTAGCTTAGATCGACTTACTGCAGGGTCTCAACCATGCAAAAATCAACAAAAGCAGCCATTGATTCGTCTTAGTCATCTCATTCTGGTGCAGAAGCCTCGACAGAAGAGTGATCAACAGTCAATTTAGCGGGTCTTCACTCGACCACTAAATCAACCTCTGGTGGATCAACTGCTGTGGCCAAGTCGAGACAAATTATTCCTGAACACCTCCCCTTTCTTATAAGGGGCTGCAGACAAACTGGCTTCAACTGGCATGAGGGGACTTGAAAGGCTTCTCTTATGAAAGAAAGTGGCAATGGACTTTTATTTTAGTATAACAACTTACCTAAACCTAAAGTGTGTGTTGGGAGAGGGAAATATTCTTAAAAGCTTGTGCCTTCGCAGCTATTTTCAGAAAGCTGGCTAGTTTGGAAAGGCATGTATGTGTTGCAAGCGTACACTGTGATCACAGTGCAGACACACTGTTAGACTGGAGCTAGCTAGAGATGTCTGAAGCATCTGTAAAGTTTTAAAAGCGACCCAGGCTAATCTTCACAAATATGATAATGAGGTTTCATGGGTACAACCCACTTCATCTGAAGAAGTGGGTTGTACCCACGAAAGCTCATAATATCTTCATTTTTATAGTCTCTAAGGTGCTGCAGGACTATTTGTTGTTTTTTAAGGTCTTTTTAGTTACAGACTAACATGCTACCCCTCTGAAACTTTACAAATATATTAGCAACCTCAAATAATCTGATAATTAACTAGAGGTAAAGAAACAACAACAAAACAAAACTTCAGACAAGCCCCAAAGTAACAGGAAATCATGTTTCAGGCCAAGTGGATGGGGAAATATAGGAGCATCCAGGCTGTTCTAAAGCTTTCCAGAGAACAAAATGCTTAAGTTTACCATAGAAAGTAAAGGAAAGCTTCAAAGATTTCAAGAGGGACTTACTGTAGTCAGCGCAGTAGGCAAAGTCATTTGAGAGCACAGCGTGCAGAGGTTTTTTTGTCCCTTCCGGCAAGAAAGCCAAAAAGCATGCAATGTCACTTTTGAACACGAGTGACTGAAGGAAGGCCAAGATTATGACATTTTGAGACAATCAAACCACTTTTCATACGAAGTGCTGCTGTAGCTGTGCTGGTCCCAGGATATTCAAGAGACATGTGGTGAAGCAGTATCTTCTATGGGGCTAATTTCCATTGGTGACTTGGTCCCATAAAAGATATTACTTCACCCCCTTGTCTCTCTCAAGCCACTTTATACTCAGGATTTGCTACTGACAGTGTGTAAGGAATGTCTCTAGCTGCTTTAAGTCTGCCTGTCAGAGGGTGCAGACTTCTTGCTTGTGCAGTGATAAAGATAGTACGCAGGTTTGATAGATGCTGAACTTTGACTCCTCACAAAGATGCTTTTGCATCCACAGAAGTGAGACATGGACTTCATGCAGAAGGCAGCTATTTCAAGGAATGTCTGGCTTGCTACAACTGGTTTAGCTCTTGTTGCAGCCTCCGTAGAGAGGAAGGCATTGCAGTGATCAAAATGAGCAAGTCAGGACCTAAGCAGATCCTAAAAATTATAAACTTAAAAAACAACAAATGGTCTGGTAGCACTTTATAGACTAACAAAACATGTAGATGGTATCATGAGCTTTCGTGGGCACAGCCCACTTCTTCAAGCTCATGATACCATCTACATGTTTTGTTAGTCTGTACAGCAGTGGTCTCTAACCTTTTTACACCCAAGATCACTTTTTAAATGACAGAACAAGCCAAGATCTACCACCCCGCCACTTGCTTGAAGCCCCGCCCTCTCTATTCTCCTCCTCTCCATCACTTGCTATTCCCAACCCTTATACTGCTGCTTTTTTTTTTTTCCCCAATTCTTCTGTAGGAAGAGGTTTTTCCAACATTTGGCCTGTCTAGATTGGACCAAATGTCAGAAAAACCCCTTCTTTTGGAAGCCCCCTTATTCCTCGTGGAAAGAGGAATATAGGGGTTACCGAAAGAGCATGTTTACTCTTCCACTAAAAAAAGTGGAAGAACAAAGGCATCCCTGGATGCAGAAGAGTTTTTCTGGGATATCTCCGGAATCCTGAAAAACTCCTGCAGTCTAGCCGTACCCTCGCTGGGTTGAGACAGGATGTGTGGGCTGTGGGGTGGGAATGAGGGATTTAGGTGTGGGAAGGGGTGAGAGGTGCAAGCTCTGGGAGGAAATCTGGATGCAGGAGGAGGTAGAGAAGGGGATGCTGGCTCGGGGAGGGGGCTCCAGGCCGGGCAGTGTTGGGGTCAGATGTAGGGTTGGGGTACTAAGCAAGCCACAGGCTTGTGGATGTAAGGGTGCAGGAATTTGGGTTGGTGTACGTGAGGGGCTCAAGGCAGGGGGGGTCCAGTGTATGATAGGCTCATCTTTGGAGTCGGGGGGTGGTGGTGCAGGAGTGTTATGATGCTGTGGCCAGATGGGGGCTTGTTGGCCAGGCTTCATTTTTAAATAAAATACTATGTCAAACACAAAGGCTGCGTCTAGACTGGCAAGTTTTTCCGCTTGCTGCTTTTGCGGAAAAACTTGCCAGCTGTCTACACTGGCCACTTGAATTTGCGCAAGAACACTGACGATCTAATGTATGATCATCAGTGTTCTTGCGCAAATACAATGACTCTCCCGTTCGGGAAAAAGCCCTCTTGCGCAAATGCTTTTGCGCAAGAGGGCCAGTGTAGGCAACTGAGAACCGTTTTGTGCAAAAAAGCCCCGATGGCGAAAATGGCAATCGGGGCTTTCTTGCACAAAACCGCGTCTAGATTGGCACGGACGCTTTTCCGCAAAAAGTGCTTTTGTGCAAAAGCGTCTGTGCCAATCTAGACGCTCTTTTCCGTAAATGCTTTTAACAGAAAAACTTTTCCGTTAAAAGCATTTGCGGAAAATCATGCCAGTCTAGACGTAGCCAAAGAGTTTCTGCATTGTCTTTACTTATGAGAAGGGCAGGGAACCTGCCCTGAGTCAAGGATCACTGACCCACAGAAAAGTCAGTTGGGGCCACACAAGTGACATGCAAAAAAAACCCTCCTCCCAAACCCCCTACCCTCCACACCTCACTAATGTGGCCCCAACTGTGCTGGTGGGAGCAGGGGACATAGTACTGTGGCAGAGTGCCAGTGGGGGCAGGGTTCTGCAGCTGGGGGCAGGGGAGAGGGAACAGGGTGCCAGGAGGGCAGGGGACAGGGTGCCAGTGGGGGCAGGGTTCTGTGGCTGGGGGCAGGGCAGAGAGAACAGGTTGCCGGGAGGGCAGGGGCAGGGTTCTGTGGCAGGGGGCAGGGTGCCAGTGGGGGGCAGAGAGTCCCCTGCACCAGCCTCCTCCCAGGATTCCCCCCCCCCGGAGGAGGGAAGCCCTGTCGCACGCCTCCTCCGGGCCTGACTCCCCTCTCTCGCAGAGCAGGGAAGCCTGCGCACATGCCCTGTCGCACGCCTCCCCCCGGGACTCCTCCCCCATCCCCAGCAGAGGAGGGAAGCCCCCGTGCCTCCTACCTCCTCCCCCCGCGCAGCAAGTCCCCGGCGTGCCACAGACCTGGAGGAGGGGAGCAGGCAGCGCACTTCCGGAAACCCAGAAGTGGCACACAGCTGCTGGACTTCCATCCATCCCATGGGAAGCCAGCACTATCTCCATTGTTGCTGGAGGTAGGTAGTGGGGCTTCTTGGGGATGGGGGGGGGGCCCGAACACCTTGCGATCGACTGGTTGAGCCCTCCCGATCGACCAGTCGATCGCTATCGACGGGTTGGTGACCACAGCTGTACAGGATAAACTTAAAAAACAACAAATGGTCTGGTAGCACTTTATAGACTAACTTGGCTACCCCCTGAAGCTTCTAAAAATTATATCTAGGAAAAATTGGTAGGCGTATAAATGTGTTAAGAAAACAAATAGGAGAGGGGCACTGAAGATACAAAGGTTGAGAAAGAGACAGGGGCAGCCAGAGCAACTGACGAGGGGGAAAGATTTTTGTCAATCTTGGACATTAAGTTATTGCCCAGCCTAAGTACTATAAACTTCCAAGTCTGTTTTTCTGAGAGTCAAAAAGGTAAGATGACAAATTCATCTTTTAAACACCTATATTTTTACCTAAACATGACAGATGTTTTACTTGCTCTGTATTAGAAAACCATAAGCCTTTCATCCCATACCTAGATATCTGTGACTAATCTAGCTCTTCCTGAAGCCTTTATAACTTCCAGTCTGAGGAGTTGAGGCTTAACGGGTCTAAAGAGACCCCTACTGCTCCTGACCTATCTACATACCCCCACAAAAAGTATCAGGGAAGAAAAATTCTAGACGAAAAACAATAGCTGGGAACACAGTATAAAAAAAAAAAAAAGACATTTTAGACACATCAATATTGATTAATTTCATCCTTTATAATCACTGTTTACTTTAAGCAATAATTTAAATATCTTCCCTGACAACTCACTGCCTAGGCACTGTACTAAAGTCTTGAGTTCCTCACTTATTTTCATCTCATTCTGAAAGAAATGTTGATAATCAAAGAATATTGAGCAGCAACCAATTTTCAGCTAAATTTAATGTAAGGATATTATGCCACTTGCAGCTGTCAGTGCTTCCCCACAGCTTTAAAATTCAATTTTTATTTAAAACAGTACTCTGTTAGCCATAAATCCACTCCTAAATGCCTTTGTGAGCTTAGCTAGAGTTACTACAAAAGCCTAGGACTTGTGTCATAAAATAAAATTACCTGTGTAGCAAATGCTGTTGATGTTCCAAAGCATAGTAAGCGTAGGAGAGGTTATGAAGACAGTTCCCACACAAGAAACAGCAACTTCCCACACCCACTGACATAGCAGATCTCACAGTGGACTCACAGTGCAGCGCTTACTAACCGTGCATTCACATGTGTAAGTGTGCGCACACTTGTAACTCACAGGGTAGCTCCAGCTAACCGTGAGAGAGAGTGTGAGAGAGAGTGAGTGAGAGTGTGTGTGTCACTCAGGGCAGCTCCAGCTCAGTGTGAGAGAGAGAGAGAGTGAGTGTGAGTGAGAGAGACACTCAGGGCAGCTCTAGCTCAGTGTGTGAGTGAGTGAGTGTGTGAGTGTGTGTCACTCACAGGGCAGCTCCAGCTCAGTGTGTGAGAGAGACAAAGAGTGTGAGTGTGAGAGAGAGAGAGAGAGAGAGAGAGAGAGAGAGTCACTCAGGGCAGCTCCAGCTCAGTGTGAGAGAGAGAGAGAGTGAGTGTGAGTGAGAGAGACACTCAGGGCAGCTCTAGCTCAGTGTGTGTGAGTGAGTGAGTGTGTGAGTGTGTGTCACTCACAGGGCAGCTCCAGCTCAGTGTGTGAGAGAGACAAAGAGTGTGAGTGTGAGAGAGAGAGAGAGAGAGAGAGAGAGAGAGTCACTCAGGGCAGCTCCAGCTCAGTGAGTGTGTGAGTGTGTGTGTCACTCACAGGGCAGCTCCAGCTCAGTGTGTGTGAGTGAGTGTGTGAGTGTGTGTGTCACTCACAGGGCAGCTCCAGCTCAGTGAGTGAGTGAGTGTGTGTGTCACTCACAGGGCAGCTCCAGTTCAGTGTGTGAGTGTGTGAGAGTGTGTGTGTCACTCACAGAGTAGCTCCAGCTCAGTGTGTGAGTGAGTGAGTGTGTGAGAGTGTGTGTGTCACTCACAGGGTAGCTCCAGCTCAGTGAGTGTGTGAGAGTGTGTGTGTCACTCACAGGGCAGCTCCAGCTCAGTGTGTGAGAGAGAGAGAGAGAGAGTGAGTGTGAGTGAGAGAGAGTGAGTGTGTGAGAGTGTGTGTGTCACTCACAGGGCAGCTCCAGCTCAGTGTGAGTGAGTGTGTGTGTGTGTGTCACTCACAGGGCAGCTCCAGCTCAGTGAGTGTGTGAGAGTGTGTGTGTCACTCACAGGGCAGCTCCAGCTCAGTGAGTGTGTGAGAGTGTGTGTGTCACTCACAGGGCAGCTCCAGCTCACAGTGTGTGAGAGAGAGAGAGAGAGAGAGAGAGATGTGTGTGTGTGTGTGTGTGTGTGTGTGTGAGTGAGAGTCACTCAGGGCAGCTCCAGCTCAGTGTGTGTGAGAGAGTGTGTGAGAGTGTGAGTGTGTCATCACTCACAGGGCAGCTCCAGCTCACACTGTGTGAGTGTGAGTGTGTGTGTCACTCACAGGGCAGCTCCAGCTCACAGTGTGTGAGTGTGAGTGTCACTCACAGGGCAGCTCCAGCTCACAGTGTGTGTGTGTGTGTGTGTGTGTGTGTGTCTGTGTGTGTGAGAGAGAGAGTCACTCAGGGCAGCTCCAGCTCAGTGTGTGAGTGTGTGTGAGTGTCACTCACAGGGCAGCTCCAGCTCACAGTGTGTGAGAGAGAGTGTGTGTGTGTGTGTGTGTGTGTGTGTGTGTGTGTGAGTGTCACTCAGGGCAGCTCCAGCTCAGTGTGTGAGAGAGTGTGTGTCACTCACAGGGCAGCTCCAGCTCAGTGTGTGAGAGAGTGTGTGTGTGTCACTCACAGGGCAGCTCCAGCTCAGTGTGTGTGTGAGTGTCACTCACAGGGCAGCTCCAGCTCACAGTGTGTGAGAGAGAGTGTGTGTGTGTGTGTGTGTGTGTGTGTGTGTGTGTGAGTGAGAGTCACTCAGGGCAGCTCCAGCTCAGTGTGTGAGAGAGTGTGTGTCACTCACAGGGCAGCTCCAGCTCAGTGTGTGAGAGAGTGTGTGTGTGTCACTCACAGGGCAGCTCCAGCTCAGTGTGTGTGTGAGTGTCACTCACAGGGCAGCTCCAGCTCACAGTGTGTGAGTGTGAGTGTCACTCACAGGGCAGCTCCAGCTCAGTGTGTGAGTGTGAGTGTCACTCACAGGGCAGCTCCAGCTCACAGTGTGTGAGAGAGAGAGAGAGAGAGAGAGATGTGTGTGTGTGTGTGTGTGTGTGTGTGTGTGTGTGTGAGAGAGAGTCACTCAGGGCGGCTCCAGCTCAGTGTGTGAGAGAGTGTGTGAGAGTGTGAGTGTGTCACTCACAGGGCAGCTCCAGCTCACACTGTGTGAGTGTGTGTGAGTGTCACTCACAGGGCAGCTCCAGCTCACAGTGTGTTAGAGAGAGAGAGAGAGTGTGTGTGTGAGTGAGAGTCACTCAGGGCAGCTCCAGCTCAGTGTGTGAGAGGGTGTGAGTGTGTGTGTCACTCACAGGGCAGCTCCAGCTCAGTGCGTGTGAGAGAGAGAGAGTGAGTGTGTGTGAGTGTGAGTCACTCAGGGCAGCTCCAGAGGGGTGTGTGTGTGTGTGTGTGTGTGTGTCAGACCCTGCGCGCGAGGACGGGCCGCAGGCGGGGGCCCCACGGACGCTCTTCCCCTGTTAGTCTGCAAAGCGCTGCGGAGTTTTTCCTTTTGTGTGTGAGTGCGCGTGCGCGCGCGGCTGCCAACGGAGCCAATCAGCACCGTTGACGCAAAGGCTGCTGGGAAACAGAGCTATAAAAGCCCGGGAGCTATTTACGTTTTACGCCTCCCGAGTTTGCTGGAGTTCTTGCGCCTGCGCACTCGGGGCGAGATCTGGAGCCGCCGCGAGGCGGGACAGGACTCAGTACTGGGGGGGGTGTCGCATAGCAACGGGAGAGCGGGGGCGCCGCGCGCGCGCGTTGCTATTGCCTTGTGCTTTGGGTGACAGGTGGGGCGGGGCCGTCCTCCCGCGCAGGCGCAGTGCCGGGCGGCCGCCATGTCGGTGCAGGAGGACCCGGTGCAGCGCGAGATCCACCAGGACTGGGCCAACCGCGAGTACATCGAGGTGATCACCAGCTCCATCAAGAAGATCGCGGACTTCCTCAACTCCTTCGGTGCGTGCGCGGCCCCCCCCCCCCCGGCCCGCCCCACTCCGGCTGTGCCCCCCCCCGGCCCGGCCCGGCCCGGCCCGCCCCACACCGGCTGCGCCCCCCCCCCCGGCCCGGCCCGGCCCGCCCCACACCGGCTGCGCCCCCCCCCCCCCGGGCCGGCTCGCGCCCCCCCCCGGCCCGGCCCGGCCCGCCCCACTCCGGCTGCGCCTCCCCCCGGCCCGCTCCGCCCCACACCGGCCGCCCCCCCCCCGGCCCGGCTGCGCCCCCCCCCCGGCCCGGCCCGGCCCGCCCCACTCCGGCTGCGCCCCCCCCCCCGGCCCGGCCCGGCCCGCCCCGCCCCACACCGGCTGCGCCCCCCCCCCCGGCCCGGCCCGGCCCGGCCCGCCCCACACCGGCTGCGCCCCCCCCCGGCCCGGCCCGGCCCGCCCCACACCGGCTGCGCCCCCCCCCCCGGCCCGGCCCGCCCCGCCCCACACCGGCTGCGCCCCCCCCCCCCGGCCCGGCTGCGCCCCCCCCCCGGCCCGGCCCGGCCCGGCCCGCCCCACTCCGGCTGCGCCCCCCCCCGGCCCGGCCCGGCCCGGCCCGCCCCACTCCGGCTGCGCCCCCCCCCCCGGCCCGGCCCGGCCCGGCCCCCCCACACCGGCTGCCCCCGGCACACCGGCTGTTCCCCGGCACAGCTCTATTCCCTCCGGCCCCGCCCCCCCCCCACCGGCTGCCCCCCCCCCACCGGCTGCCCCTCTCCCCGCGGTGGCTCTAACGGCCCCTTCTCCTGCAGACATGTCCTGCCGCTCCCGCCTCGCCACCCTCAACGAGAAGCTGACGGCGCTGGAGCGACGCATCGAGTACATCGAGGCCCGGGTGAGGGCGGCGGCCGGGCGGGCTCAGCCCCCGCTGGCCGGGACGCGGGACAGGCCGGGCCCTGCTGTGCCCCGCGCCAGCCAACCTGCTCTCCGCCCACAGCAGCCCCTGCGAGTCCCGCTGCTCTCGCTGTCACCTGGGGGGCGTCGCAGGCCCCGTGCTGGCGCTCCTGCCTCTGCCTGCTCCGGGGCCTCCCGGCAGGACCTGCGCTTGGCCAGCCGGGCTGGCGGGGGGACGGGGAGCCTGTGAAGGGGTGACGCTGGCCCGGGGAGGAGCCTGGCCTGCGGGCTCGCTTGTGCCCAGGCTTGGGCGGCTCGTTCGCTTTCCCTCAGCGGGCAGACGGCTAGCCCTGGGGCCCGCCCCTCGCTGAGCAGGCTGTGCTCTCCTTTGGCAGGTAACGAAGGGCGAGACGCTGACCTAGCTGCAGACGGCCGGTGGGGAGCCGACCTGGAGAAGACCGGGCTGCTGTGCCACAGCTGACTGTCGGCCATCTGATTTCTTCCTTACTTTCTGCCCTTGGCGGGACTTTGGCTTGTTTCTGCCCAGAGATGCCGTAGCCCTGCCTTGGGCGCATGGCTCCAGGGTGATTCCAGAGAGAGTTGATAACATGCCAACGAGCATGTTGAATTCAGTGATTTTAGCCAGAGTCGTGCACCGGTTAACTCCTCAGCCCCTTAACCTCTCTCTCATTCCCCGCTATGCATGTAGAACTCCTCTTGTACTTTGTAACTGCAGTGTCTCGCTGGCCAGAGGTCTCTTTCCGGGAAGAAAACCTCTCTTGGAGCTGACCGGCTGAAGGCCTGATGTTTGGGAGCCACCCCGCCGGTGGTTTCGGTTCCTTTAGCAAGCGCTGCAACTTGTGTCTCTTAAGCAAAAACATCAAGCGTCTCCCTCCTTCCAGTCCGCGAGCAGAGCAGTAGATGTGCAGTGTCTGGAGGGGGCAGGGAGATAGGTAATGTGCCAAGATCAGCTCTCTGGGCAGGGTGGGTTTCAGAGTTTTCGATGTCTTTTGTATTGTGTAGTGTCACATGGTGGGTGTCTCCTGGGTGTGTTACCACAATAAACTGTCTCTGCTGACAGGGTCTGAGCTGATCTCTAGCTGGAGTGCATGTCTGGGTTGCCAGGGGGGCGGGGGCAGGAGCGTGGCCATGGAGGGCAGATGGGCTAGGGGAATCACAATGTTACTGTAACAGGCACAGTTGCCTCTGTTCTCCTCTTCCCACCCCCATGTGCTTTGCTCATACCACCATTACCCCCCAAAAGGATTGAATGGTGCTGCTGTGCTGCACGGGGGTGTGTTCTCACCCCGCTGAGTTGCTGTCTGGCTCTCTGCAGCCAAGCAAGGCCGCTGCGCCGATTACTTTCAGGAAGAACGGCATTGCGCAAGACGGGGCACTGTAGACAGTTCCTGGTGCAAGAGCCTCTTCTGCAACAATGGCGGCTTGGCACTATTCCACGCTTAGCCTCATCTGCATATTTTTCGCACAAGAAGCCGCGTGTGTAGACATAGCTGTAGGGCTCGCTCCGGTGTGGATTCTGTGATGTCTACTAAGTGCTGAACTCTGTGTGAAGCTTTTCCCGCACACAGCACTGGTGTGGTCTGTCCTCCATGTGGACCCTCTCGTGGCTGAGAAGGGGCAACACATTACTGAAGCTTTTCCCACTCTCCGAGCAGGCACAGGTCTCTCTCCTGTGCAGATTCTCTCGTGCCTCAGAAGCTGGGAGGGGCTACTGCAGCTTTTCCCGCACACAGTGCGTGTGTTTTTCTCTTCTGTGGCAATTCTTGGCTGGGCTCTGGTTTTCTTGAGGTGCCTGAGAGTTCCTGGACTGTTTATGGATTTGCCCAGCTTAAGAACACAAGAGCGGCCATACTGAGTCAGACCAACAGCTGATCCAGCCCAGTGTCTGTCTGCAGACAGTGGCCAATGCCAGATGCCCCAGAGCGAGAGAACACAAGTAATCCTCACGTGATGCCTCCCCTGTCACCCATTTCCAGACACACAGAGGCCAGGGACACCATCCCCACTCACCCTGGCTAACAGCCATTGATAGACCTAACCGCCATGAATCTATCTAGTTCTTTTTTGAACCTTGTTAAAGTCCTAGTCTTCATCACATCCTCTGGCGAGGAGTTCCAGAGGTTGGCTGTGCTCTAGGTGAAGAAAAACTTCCTTTGGTTTGTTTTAAAGCTGCCGCCTATTAAAGCTTCTCCCCTGGCTGGTGTCTCTGTTGCCTCTTTGGCCTATGCTGATTCTCACAAACTTTCCCCTGCTCACAACTCCTGGTCACATTCCCCTTGGGAATACTCTGTGGGATAATGCTCTGTGCCGTTCCACAAGCTTAACAGCTGCTGGCTAAGAATTCTGCTCCTGAGTCTCACGCCCCAGCCTGGCACCTGCTGTCAGGCACGGGTGGAAAAGGGGAAAGGAACCCAAAATAAGGGCAGTAAAGACAGAAGACAATTGGCATCTGAATTCCCTTCGGAGAGGAGACGGGAAGGTGTCTGATCTGCCATCCGCAGGCGCAGGAGTAAGGGAGGAAGCCAGGCTGAGCGAGCTCTACCCTGGGGATATGTTGGGGTTAGTCTCAAGGACAGAGAGCGCCCTGTAGGGACTCCCAGCTGCTCCCATCAGACAGAGGCAGATTTTGAGTTGCTTACCTACCCTGCTCTTAAAATGGCCAATCTCCAGTGTGCCGAGGAGAGACCCAGCGGTGCAATAAAGCATCTGGGAGGGATACTTTTGGTGCTGGGTCCTACCATCAGGGCAGGGATTGGACTTGAGGCCCTGGCCGGTTCTAGCACGCTGTGATTCTCTGCTCTTCCTTTCATGGCCGCTGGGAACACCGACCCGGTTTGGAGCTGGAGGACAGACGCCCTGGGTGCGTCGGGGAACTCCTGGGCTCAAGGGCTGTGCATGGGGAATTTGGGGGGCACTGGCGGGGCTGGGCTGGCAGGTGAGTAATTTATGTTTGTTGCAGGTGCTGCTGCTGTTCTGACCTCACAGTGGCTGCAGCTACACGCCCAGCAGGCTGGCGCCCACTCGTGGAGCCCGCCTGGGAGGTGGCACCAACAGCCCAGTTCCACTCGTGCCATTTGCTGCCCAGCCCCCACAGCACAAGGTGTGTCACTTCCGCCCTGGCCAGCTCCCCCTGGCATCCCTGGGCGACGGGCTTTGGCCGTGTGTTCCTAGGAGCTGCAGCAGGCCACGGCCATGCTGAGCAGTGCCACAGCCCCATGTGCACCTGGAGCCCCCCACCCTTACCTGCTCCTCCCCCTCCCTCTCAGCCCTTTTGGGTGACTGGCAGTCAACTGCGGTGGGGGGAAGAGCAGGGGCTACCCACAGAGGAGCAAGAAGGGCTCATTTCTGCCTCTACTGAGCAGCCAAATGCTCCTGGGCAGGGTGGGGGGCAGGCAGCTGCTGCTGGCTCTGGCCCAGGCAGCAGGGAGGGGACACGCTGGCTGAGCGGCTTGGTTTCAGCCCATGGCTGCGGCTCGCGTGGAGAAGGGTTTCCACAGGTGGCTGTGGCCAAAACGGGGCTGGATGCAAACTGCTCCAGCTGGCTGGGCACTTTGGGGGGTGGGGCTGAAACTTTCCCTCGTGCCTGACATTTGGTCTTGGGGGGGGGGGGGGGGTTACAGTGTTAGGTCTGGCACTCACAAACCCCCACTTCCTGTGGATCCACACTGGCGGAGGAGTTTATGTCCTGAGGGGGCACCTTATGGGGGAGCTGGGAAGTGCAGAGGGCAGGATCCCACTGCTAAGGAGATGCAGGGTCTAGGAGTGCTGCACCCGGACTGGGGTGCACTTCCCATGGCGGGTGATGCAACTGGAGTTAGCGTCATGTCCTGGAAGCACAGCAAGGAAATGTTTGTGTCCTTACAGTCAGCTCTGCTCTCTTGGCCCCTTCGACACACGCCCTTGGCCCTGAGGCCTTGCACCAGCCTTAGGCCCTGGGTCAAATTAGTGTTGAGTTTCTCTTGGAGGCACACGAGTCAAGGCAGAGAAAAGCCACCAGCGAGCTCAACGGGAGTGTTATTGGAGGTGAACGCTGAGCCTGGCCTTGTCTCCGCAATCTGGCCCGACATTAGGGAGCCAGCCTCAGGCCAGGCCTGCCTCATGTGGCTCTGCCTAGCACACCCGGACAAGGCATGGAGCCGGGACACACACACACCCCTTTGTACTGCTGCCGGCCGGGCCCAGGACCCTGTGGTGCTGGGCAGTGCCCAGACACACGAGCCAGGCGTTACTCCAAGGAGCTGTGGGCACCAAGGAGCAGGCTGCTCTAAGCCCACCACAGTCAGCTCCCCCTGGCCTCCCTAGGGTACACAGAGTATTAGAGCCCCCCACCTTTGCCCTGCTCCTGGTCATCGCACAGGCTGGCAGAAGCCCAGATGGACAGTTACTTCCTGCTCCCGCGGGCACTGCTGCCTCTGCTACAGTGGTGGTGGGATAGCTGCCAGCATGTACGGGCCTGGCTCATTGGGTAACGCACAGTCTGGCCATGAGTCTGAACAGGTCTGGTCAGCTTGCAGCTGCCAGGTCCTAGTAGCCATCTCCCTGCCAGACATAGGAGCCCCTAGGGTAGGGATTTCAGATTAATTGCACTAGTGCCAAATCCAGCAGGGAACTAGCCTCTGCTCCTGCTCAAGGCCGGCCTGTCCACACAGCCCAGGGTCAGCATCGCAGCAGGCCCATCCGGGTCATGGCTCCTTGCGCCACGCTGCAGCAGCACTTCAACCCAGCCCCAGCCGAGCGCTGGCCCCTAGTTCCAAAGCCGAGGGCCAAGGCCCTGCCGCACCCACAGCAGAGGGAGGTCAAGATATAAGATGAGGCCACACAGCAAGCCTGGATACCCCCTAACCAGCACAGCACTTGGAGTCCCAGGCAAGATGGGCTGCCCTTCCACAAGCTGCTCCAGCAGACACAGCTGTTTCGGCTTTGGGGGAGGCTCGGGCCAGCACACCGCAGGTCAGACTAGGCAATTTAAAGCCATTCACAAAGCTGTGGTATGGGCCCATGCGAGCACACTGACTGCATGGTCAGACACCCACCTGCCTGGCCCGGCCCCATGGGCAGGAACTGGCAGCCACAAGAGCACTGTGCCAGAACGGCTGGCAGAGGAACCCGGCCTCCCCTCCCTACGCTAGCTAGGTTGCCTGAGGCAGCTTCCTGCAACCTTGCCGTCTGAGGCGTCCCTCCTGCCCGGAATCGCCAGCCTCCAGCGGCGAGAGGCAGAGTGCTGGGGTGGGCACAGGCCAGCTAGCTGAACCAGCGTAGCTACTGCATTGACTGGGCTGGCTACCAGCCGCCTAGGCCATGGGGCGGCCCCTACAGCTGGTGCAAGCCCTCACCAGGTGTGCCCCCTGGCTGCGTAGAGCCACTTTCAGTCCCGTGGGGGCTGCAGTTTTACCCTCCTGGACTCACTGTTATGCAGTGATGTTCCCAGCACAGGGCCAAGCTAATCCAGCCCCACCCAGCTTGGAACCTGGGGCCGAGTCCATCCCGCCTCCTCCCCAGCCTGGGGGCTGCCTATGAGCTGGGCAGCCGGACTCCTGGCCAGCACAGAGGCCATTTCAACTCCTGCAAGGCCCAGGGGCTGGTGCTTGGGGACAAGCTAGCAAGCTGCAGCATCAGGCCTCCTGCCCCTCCGCCAGACCCACTCCAGTAACCCAGTGCCCTAGCACCGGCCCCACTCAGCGTTTCACCTCCATGTCCCCCCGGGCTGCTCCCTGCCCGGGCTGTCTTGCATCCCCAGCCTTCCCTCTGGCCAACACCCAGGCACTGCCTGGAGCTCCCCTGGCTGAGCTGCTGGGGGGGGGGGGGGGGCAGGAAAATGCAGGAGTGCCCCAGCCATAGCTTCTCCACTCCCCCCCCCCCCTTCTGCTGCTAGTGGAGCCAGTGCCCCTGCTCCCTGCAGCCCAGCCCTGGCCCTGCCAGACAGCTTCGAGCCAAGGCCCCATGGGGGAAGGAGGAGCCGGCTACTGCCGCAGCGGGACACACAGCAGGTGGCTTGGTGTCGTGCAGCATGTTTATTTGAGAATAGAGCCGGGCACCGGCCTGAGAGAGGTAGCGCTCTGGCGCCAGAGGCCGGGTGAGCCGGTACCGCTGTGGGCGACACACAGCCACGTGGAGCCATGCTTGCTGCTCAGTCACTACAAGCAGCTCCCTCGTACGGGCAGCCCTGGAACAGACCCCCAGGAAAGTCTGAAGGAGCAGCAGCCAGCTCCTGGGATCCTTAACAACAAGTGTAAGCGCCAAACTCGAGGCTGCCGGGTCCCCAGGCTCACTTGGTGCCTGCCCTTTTAAGAGCTTCCCTCCCTTCAGACCCAGCGAGCTGAGAAGGGCTCCGGTGCTGCCACAATCACCCTCTGCCCACACTGCCTCACTGAGACCCGCCCTGCAGCTGCCGGGGGCAGAGCTCATGGCCCACCCAGGCCCAGCGCTGCCCCTCCACAACGGAGCCTGCTGCCTAGCCTGGGGTGAGGGGCTAACATGGCAGGCCCCCCCACCCCCAGCCCAGACTCTGCCAGGGAGAGGAGGGTACCTGCCCTGCCAGTGGTTGACCATCCCTGCCAGGGCCCAGTACTACAGTCCAATGGACACTGGAGCCTTCCTCCGACTTCAGCTCATGCTGCTCCTGAAGCCAAGCTGGAGTCGCGTGCGCCCAGGGGCCACCCCCCACAGCACCAAAGCCTGAGGCAAGGAAACTCATGGTTTAATCTGAGCCAAGAAAGGCTCCAGAGGGACCGCAGCCTCTTAAGGCCAGGCCCCAAGCAACCAGCAGCCAGCTGCTTCCTCTGTCTGCTTGGCCCCTGCTGTCCTGCACCACCCGGGCATGCCAAACCCGGCAGAGCTGTGGGGCACCTGCCTCGCCACGCTCACAGGGCAGCTGCACCCCATGGGCGAGGCTCAACGCCTGGCTGTGCAGAGCTGCAGAAAAGGCCCGGCCCGAGGCTTCTGCCCACCATGCCCAGGGGCCAGGCAAGCCTGCGGGTTACTGGAGGAAGCTGTCCAATTTCACCTGGCCACTGCCCGAGGAGGCAGCTGCTGCAATTACGGACACTGGCCTGGAGACATTCCTCTTCCTGCTCTTTGCAGCCAGGGGCCGCATCTCCAGGAGCTTTGTCTGATGGGAGCTGTCAGGGAAAACCAGACAGACTGGGGAGAAGCAGGGACCTTGCGCCAGCTCTGGGCTGGGCTCACTTTCAGACCGGGGCCAGCCAGCACCTGGCTGCACAGGTGAGACACAGCCCCAAAGCTGCCGGGGTGACTCGGGCCCCCTTCTGTATAAGGGACAGGACTCATGAATGGGGCCAACACAGCCCCAGCCCTGCTCCAAGCCCCTACCAGGCCCACAGCAGCATGGTGCCTGAGCCTCGAGTCCCAGATTGCTCAGAAGCTTGTTTGTCTCCCTCGCAGCTCCCAGCAGCCGGCCTGGCCTCCCTCCCCTCCGCCCCAGGGCCTAGAGGGTAGAGCTGTGCCCATGCCAGACAGGTCGCTGCTCTCCCGCCTGGCCAGGCTCGGGGCACAGGAAACAGACTCGTTACGGCTTTCTCGGCAGGCAGAGCACTCACATAAGCAAGGTACACTGTGCTGCCGGGCCCAGGCACCGCCCGCCACGCAGGCACAGGCAAGGATACAGGCTGAATGAACTTCGTCCTGCCCCCCAAGCCATCGTAGCCCACTCGCACCTGAAGGGGAGAGAGGAGATAGAACAGCAAGATGGCCCCACCTCCCCCCCCCCCCTCCAGCCCCCGGGGCATGTCCTCCCCCCCACTGCCCGTGCAAGCCGGCTGCACCTCTCCCCCCCCCAGCCCCTGGGGCACACCCGAGCCGGCTCCACCTTCTCTCCCCCCCCCCCGGGCACACCCGAGCCGGCTCCACCTTCTCCCCCCCCCCCCCCCCCACCGGGCATACCCGCCCCCACCCCAGGCCCGAGCCGGTCCGCCTCTCCTCCCCCAACCCCCCGCACACGGGGAGGGAGGGGCAGCTCCAGGCCCTGACATGAAGAACGCTGCAGCCAAAGCCGACCAGCAACTAAGAGGCCCGACCTGACAAAGAAGCCAAGTTCCAGGAAATGCTGAGCAATGGACCCCAAGACAGGGATGTCCTTAGGGTTTTTGGTACCCTACACAGCCCGAGCTCCTGCATCCTCTATCCCACTTGGGGGGGGGGGGGGGGGAGCCACTCCATGGGGCGGGGCTGTGCTTGGGGTTATGGGGGCAGGGAGGCTGGTTGGGGAGCCAGCTGGAGCTGCACGGGGAGGCGGAGCAGGGGGATTTGGTGTCCCTAGGTACACGCAGCATGGGGCACTACTACATCTGGGGCACCACGGTGTTTGCCTAAGGATGGCCCTGCCTCACCATCAGGACCCTCTGAGGGTCTCCAAGTTGGCCCCAAAGTCACTTTTGAAGCACTTGGCCACAGTCTGGTGGAAGCTGCCAAAACGGACAGCCCCTCCCTTAAGCAAACAGGGCCGGGACTTGTGCCTGCTCCCTGGGGAAGGTGAGGGAGACGCATGAAGCTCCGAGAGCTACAGCAGTGGGGTGCAACAGGGCCGCAGTGGCAGGCTATGGCCATTTGACTAGCCGCACAGCACGTGGCTGGGGGGGCCACGGGGAGACAGAGGCCCTAAAGGGAAGTCTCTATGGGAAAGAGAGAGTCATTTTCATTCACTCCCACCTGGAGTGTGCTGGGGGCTACAGTGCCTATGGCGACCCGAGAAGTGCCCGCCTCTGAAGGGCAGGGAGCGGTGCACTGGGCTCATACTCACTGTTCCCGTGTTCGTACGTGGCCCCATCAGGCTGCCCATGGGCAGCTTCCTAGAAAGAACCGAGTTCCTGATGAAAGCAGGGAAGAGCTCTTCTAGCGGGTCGTCCTCCGGCTCGCCAGCCCAGTTCTGGCCCAGGAGAGAGCGAGCAAAGGCAGCCTGAGTGGCTTTGCTCCTTGGATCTCAGCTACAGAAACAGGGAGCCCTGAATCCCCTAGAGGCAGCTCTGGGACCACTGCTCCCGCACCCCACAATTTACCCTCCTAAGAAGGCCCTGGGACTGCAGCTTTTCACTCAGCAGCAGCTCACGTGGCTTCTTGTCTGGGAACAGGTGTGTGCGCTTCCCGTCACTAGGACGACCCGCTCTCCAAAGCATTTGCCCCCAGAACCCAGAGCGGTTCATGCCATCGGCTGGTACGAAGCTTAGCAAGAGCACTGCAGGAATGCCCGGGAGCGGCCGCAGATGGCCAGCCTGCAAGCCCAGCAGTCCTGAGCCCTGGGCAGCTGTGCCTAGACCCTTGGTCTGATGCCGCCTCGGCAACACCCCCACCTTGGAGCGTGGACTGCAGCACCAGAGCAGAGCAGGGCAGCCCCGCTGGAGGGACATTCCAGTCAGTTTCTTACACCTGGGCCCAGGGCAAGGCAACAGGGCTCAGCAGTGGCTGCTTTACCTCCACGCTTTCCTTCAGAACGCTTTGGGCGAGGCTCGTCGCAGGAGGCCTGTGGAAATCAGACCAGCGAGTCAGACGCCCGTCGGCTGTGGGTTCGCTGCGTCCCGGGTTGCCGCTAGTTGGCAGGCCACGGATTAACGGCCCGGGGGACAACGAATCCAACGGAAAGAGGCCCCGAGGCTCAGCAGCAGCGTGAGCACGGGGCCGTGGGCGTGGGCCCACTGGGGCAGGAGAAGGGAGAACTCACGGCTTTCTATCCAGCTTGGGTCTTTTCGCAGGGGCTAGGACTGGCTTGCGAGGCGGGTGCTCAGGGGTCTCTATGTCAAAGGTGGCGTCCAAGTCGATCTTGTCACTGTGGGCCGGGCGGTGGAGCTTTGGGCTCAGCAGCTCCACGGGAGCAGGGCTGCAAGACCACGTCAGACACATCAGCCACGGCCAAGTTACACACTGGCCCCCGAAAGGCACGAGACCAGGGTGCTCCAAGCCACGCGGCCTGGCAGGAATGGGGTTGCAAATAGACATCTTCTCACTGGTGCTGGGGGACCCGCTGCTCCACAGAACAGCACACACGCCAGTAACCCTCCTCCCTTCAACTGCAGCAGGGCAGGCAGCAGGCCCCGTCTCAGCTTCACCCTTTTATCCTCTTCAATTCCCACAATCTCAGGAAGTTCCTGGGGGCGTCCGAGTTTAATGACAAGTGATGCGGAGACTCACGGGTCAAGATTTGTACCACAAAACGGAACAGCCCAGCAAATGCCACAAAGCAAACAGCCGGGCAGCAAAGGCATCTGTGCTCAGCAAGCTCTCTGCCTAGCTGTAAGTTACCCTCACTGGGGACATGCTGGCGGGTGTACAATGACAGGGGTGTGGCTGGGAAAAAACAAACCCTTCCAAAGCCTGAACCAAAGGCACCTGGGTCAAAACTATTATTGACACCCCAGGCTTCTTCCAGCCAGAAGGCCGCAGTCCTGTCTGAGGAACCTTTACCCCCGCTCCTCAGTAGGGTGTTAAATATCGGTTAACCGAACAGTTGATTAACCTTGTGAATTCTTATTGGTTACTCGACTCTTCTATAGTCCCCAGGCAGCCCATCTGGGGGGAGGGGTCTGAGCCCCCCGACCCGGCACAAGCCGGAACAGAGCCGGGCTGCCTGCCCACCTAGCTCCTAATACACTTTAAATGCAGAGCCGCAGTGGGAGTAGGTGCAGGACCCGGAGCGAGCCGGGCTCGGTCCCGGACCTACCCCCACTGCGGCGCTGCATTTCAAGCGTATGCTGCTCGCTCCAGACCCGGGGAGAGTGGCACTGTGCAGCACATCGAGCCCGAGTACGGCACAGGCGGCCAGACGATTTAGGAGCACGTGCAGTTCCAGCAGATGAGAGCCTGTCTGGCGCGCAGCGTGGGGGGGTGATTCCCCTTTCCTCCAGTGCAGCGTGGTGGGGGGGGGGGGTCGGGTCATATCTTCCAGTGGACTAACGGCTGTTGGCAAGAGACAGGCTCCCGCAGACTCACCTGACCTGAAGGAGAGTGCTGGTCTTTCCCACCCCCACTGCTGGCCTACACACACCACCCACTCTGGTACCCTGACCCCAAGCCCAGCACCCCACTGCCTGTGAAACCTGACACCGGCTGGGTCAGAACTTGGGAGCAGGTCAGACCTGCCTTGTCCTGGGGGACAGCCACAAGGCCACTCAAGTTACTCTCGCGCCCTTCGGAGAGGTGGGTGTTAGAAAGAGCCTTCCGCCCACATACCCCTCACGAGGGACCAGCTCTGTCAGCAGCAGGACTCTTTGCTGCCCCCAGGCAAGACAACAGAGAAACAATGCCCCCCTAGGTCAGGACATCTGTGTGTTCTCTCCCTGGGCTCCCGCTATTTCAGGCCAAACATCCCTATTCATTCACTTCTCAGACCAGTGGGCGCGTATCTGGACCAGCTGGGATAGTGACCCAGATATCTGGTGCCCAGCACACTAGCAACACCTGTGCCAAGTGCTAGACAGGGAACACATGCCCATCGGCTTTGGCGCACGGCCTCTGCCTCAGGCCCTGCACCCAGGTCCAGCCTCCTGAAGCCTTCAGACACTGGGAGGCTCGAGAAGTCAGAGGCACCAAACCGGATCTGAGCAGGGCTGGGCTCCAGAGGGTCTCGCTTCAAAAGCTGCCTTGACAAGGAGGCTACAGACAAGTCTCCCTGTCCTTGCAGGCTCTGGGAGTGACGGTCGCAAGGCAAGCACCCATCTCCCAGGCACCGCGCATGGTCGCCAGATGCCCGGAAGCCACCTGGATAGGAATTGCACCTCCTAAATCCCTGCCGCCTCTGCTGCTTTGATCCCACCCGATCCGTGAAACACACTGACTGCAGTACAAACTAGACACTCGCTCCAAAGAGCCCGGCCAGGCTCAGCCATCCAGGCCTAGAGCTGGCAGGAAGCAAGGTGACCAGACCACCCCGAGAGTCTCGCAGGCAGGTGTCAGGGACACCGAGGGGGTGGGGGGTGCAGGAGAGCTCTAGCTGACCCTGCTAAAAGAAGGGCCCAATGCCAGGCACAACCAGTGCAGTACCTGTAAGTGTGAATGTGTAGAGACTCCCAAAGGGAACAGAGTGAATTACTGCAATGCCTGCCCACTGCACCCTCCGTGCCGGCTTTCTGCTGCATCCCACACTCTCGCTCTCTGGAGCCAAGCTCTGTTCTCCATCCCTGTCTGTAGAGCACCCAGCATGCATCTACGCGCACCACAGAGAGTCCAGGGAACACTTTCCTCTAACACGCCCGGCTATCTGTTAGCTCAAAAGATTATTTACGTTTTCAGAATAACGGGGCTAGTTTGTTACCGTAGTAACTACTATAGTGATTCTTGGATGAGTGGAAAACGGCAAATGTAGTGCCCATCTTTAAAAACGGAAGGAGGACGATCCAGGGAACTACAGACCGGTCAGCCTTACCTCAGACCCCGGAAAAATCATGGAGGGGATCCTCAAGGAATCCATTTTGACGCACTTGGAAGAGGGGGAAGTGATCAGGAATAGTCAGCATAGATTCACCAAGGGCAAGTCCTGCCTGACCAACCTGATTAGCTTCTATGATGAGGTAACTGGCTCTGTGGACATGGGGAAGGCAGTGGATGTGATATACCTTGACTTTAGCAAAGCTTTTGATACGGTCTCCCACAATATTCTTGCCAGTAAGTTAAGGGAGTACGGATTGGATAAATGGACTGTAAGGTGGATAGAAAGCTGGCTCGACTGTCAGGCCCAACGGGTAGTGATTAACGGCTCGATGTCTGGTTGGCAGTCGGTTTCTAGCAGAGTGCCCCAAGGATCGGTTCTAGGACCAGTTTTGTTCAACATCTTTATTAATGACCTGGATGAGGGGATGGATTGCACCCTCAGCAAGTTTGCAGATGACACTAAGCTAGGGGGAGAGGCAGATATACTGGAGGGCAGGGATAGGATCCAGAGTGATCTAGACAGATTAGAGCATTGGGCCAAAAGAAATCTGATGCGGTTCAACAAGGACAAGTGTAGAGTCCTGCACTTGGGACGGAAGAATCCCAAGCATTGTTACAGGCTGGGGACTGACTGGCTAGGTAGCAGTTCAGCAGAAAAGGACCTGGGGTTACAGTGGATGAGAAGCTGGCTATGAGTCAACAGGGCACCCTTGTAGCCAAGAAGGCTAATGGCATATTGGGCTGCATTAGGAAGAGCATTGCCAGCAGATCTAGGGAAGTGATTATTCCCCTTTATTCAGCACTGGGGAGGCCACATCTGGAGTGTTGTGTCCAGTTCTGGGCCCCCCACTACAGAAAGGAAGTGGACACATTGGAGAGGGTCCAGCGGAGGGCAACCAAAATGATTCGGGGGCTGGAGCACATGACCTAAGAGGAGAGGCTGAAGGATTTGGGTTTGTATAGTCTGCAGAGAGTGAGGGGGGATTTGATAGCACCCTTCAACTTCCTGAAGGGAGGTTCCAAAGAGGCTGTTCACAGCGGTGACAGATGGCAGAACAAGGAGCAATGGTCTCAAGTTGCAGTGGGGGAGGTCTAGGTTGGACATTAGGGAAAGCTATTTCACTGGGAGGATGGGGAAGCACCGGGATGGGTTCCCTGGGGAGGGGGTGGAATCTCCATCCCTAGGGGTTTTCAAGTCCCGGCTTGACAAAGCCCTGGCTGGGATGATTGAGTTGGGGCTGGTCCTGCTTTGGGCAGGGGGACTGGACTCGATGCCTCACAAGGTCTCTGCCCGCCCTGGGATTCTAGGACAGTGGCTACTGTTTCAGAAGGGGTTGGACGCCCCGGGTCTAACCTTTCGAAGACCAGCCGGCTGAGTGTCTCACTGGTTGTAGACGGCACCTTCAGGGTCTCCTGCAAGATTCCAATCTTCTTCTTCAGACTCTGAAAACACAGAGCACAGTAAGGAAACGGGAGGCCTCTGCCAGAGAGCTTGCCTTCTCCCACCCATAATACTCAGGAGAACAGATGTGCTGCAAACAGGAGAGACGAGTCTCCTGAGGCTCGAGAGGTGCCAGAATAGGACTGGAGAGCGAGCTCAGGGTCTAGCTAGAGCGGGCAGGAGTCCTGGCTTGGCAGCTGCAGAACGGAGACTCTCACCAGGATCTCCTTGTCTGCAGTGCTCAGATCCTTCTGGGTGCTTTTTAGCTCCTCCTTCATCTTCTCCAGGTCCAAGAGTGTTTTCTGCAGCTGCAGAGTAAGAACAGTGAGCTGTGCAGTGCTGTCTCCCCAGCAGGGACCCCGACTGCCCATCAGGCATACAGCCGGCCCGAGCCACCTTCCCCGGGCAGCTTTCTGGCCCGACTGCGTGAGAGCTGAACCCCTGATAGGGGAGACAGGTGATCCTGCCAAGTGCCTGGGGACCAAGTCATCACTGGCCAGTCCCTCCAGCCGCCTGCAGAGGGAGTCCAGGGGGCTTGGCTCACACCTGGCCCCCAGCAGAGAAGTGGGCACTGCCCATGAAAGCTCATGAAGCTGCTGGTGCCCCAGGAGGGAGGGGTTCAGCCTGGGAGAGGGCTGCTGGTGGGGCACAGGTGGCTGTGTGCTGCCTACACTTGCAGGTACACTCCTGGCCAATGGGAGTGCTGGGGAGGGAGCCTGTAAGCATGTGCAGGGACAGGGCTTCCCTGTGTCCAGCCGTCTCCTCCCCTGCCAGGCAGAGCCCACGGGCTGGAGGCAACCCCTGGCACTTGGGGGGGGAGCCAGCCTCATGGGAGACACCAAAGCTCGTACACTCGCCACGTGGCTGGGGGGAGCCCTGAGCCTCGCAGGCCGGATCTGGCCCACGGGCCGCACATTCCCCATCCCTGTTCTTCAGAATTGAGACCATCAGCTGAGAGGGAATCAGACGGGTGATGGGTTTCACTGCGCCCACAGGGACGCCAGGCACTGTGGCTGCACCGATTCCACCAGCGCCGGGGCCAGCTCAGCGCAGCCCGCCCCCAGTTCAGGAGAGCAGCTGCGTGTCAGGGCCCTGCACGAGGGCAGACTGCGACTACCCAGCCTCAAAATCCCAACACCCCTGCCACGTGACACTGGAGGAACGCAGGCTTCCCACTGGCATCGCACTCCCTGCACCTCTTCATCAGCCCGTCACCACCCAGCCCCATGTCCAGTCTGGTCAGCGGCCACCCCCCCAAACTGCCAAAGGATGCCAATGCCAGATCACCGGGGCTGCGTGGATACCAAGGTCACCTGGCAACAGCCCGTTTGGGACCGCGAGCTCTCTGGGGCGGGGATGGCACAGCTGCCCTAGACACTCCACCAGCATTCGGCGCAACATGTGCTCTGTCCCATGCGCTGCACGTGGAAAGGAGACGGACTTAGTGCGCCAACAGCCAAGCATAACAGACTGATCCCTCTGAGGAGCTCTTCCACCATGTGCACTGAGCACAAGGATGCGGCAGCCGAGTTTCACAGCGCACCAAGCCACGGCGAGGGTCACTAGAGCTGGCGGGGCAGGAGCAGCGTTACTGTGAGCACAGGGCAGCGGCTACAGTTGGACACCAAGGCACAACTCCGTGCACTCTCCTTACCGTATGATTGGCAGAGAACAGCTCCTTTTTCAGCTTCTCAGTCACCTCACTAGACGCCTTCCGAGCCTCTTTCAGATTTTCATATTCCCTGGAAAGAGCCCAAACTACAGTCCCTCCAGCTCGAGACAGAGAACTGAGTCAGCGATCACATGCTGCCTACAGAGACCGATCCCCAGCTCCATGGCTGCAGAGCCTTTGGTGCAAGGGGAGAAGCCAATGCTGGAAGGAGATAGGAGGGGCCACATTTTGGTGACCCAGGAACTGTGCAGTCTCTGCTCCGGGGGTGCACACGGCACTGGTTAAGGAGTTCAGAGGCACTGTGGGGTCTCTGCCACACAAGCTCAGGACCAACTACAGCGTAGGTGCAGTCACTGTGCCTGGCAGCGCCAGAGAACACTGCAATCCCCAAGCTGCTGCTGACTGGACCCAGCCAAGATGGGGTTTAACGCAGCATGAGCAGAAGGGTCTCTGGTAGGAGCCGAGGCAGGCAGAGAAGCTTGACTGAGTGCACCACCCCACAGGAGCGCTCAATGGTTTAGTAAGGATCAGGCCTTTTCTTGGAACCACACTGTGCAGCCTACGGCCCTTGACTGCAACCATATTAGGAGAGCAGCAGCCACGAGCAAAGCAGCAGCCAGTCACAGCCTCACATTCCACCTAAGCCCATGTAAAACCAAGCTGTTAAGAAGGGGATCCTGTGATCCTGTTCTAGCAGCACCCAGCATCAGAGAAAGCAGCAGACTGTACGCAGTTTGACATCACTGTGTCTGGCAAGGAACCACTTATCAATAGCAGGTTGTAAAATCCTCATCTCTTAATTTTGTATCTTTATGGTCCCACCTCTCTTGTGTAGATGTATGGTCTCTGTCTGGTTCCTCGTGTGACTGTTACATACTTTGCTAGGTGTAAATTAAGATGGTGGGGTAGGACTGGTTAGAGAATCATGTTGTATTCGGGTTGATTGCTATTCCTGTGCAAGGAGTGTAAGGGTTCACCTGAGCCCTAGGGCCGGGGTAAGGGGGAGTGCCCCCAGAGTGCAAGAGAGAAGTACTTGTTCTCTCAATTGCTCTCCAATAACCATCCCTGGTGCCCCAACACAGCTTGGAGGCTGGCTCCATGGGAGTGCATGCCCACAGCAACTGGGGCAGAATCTGCGAGTCTCCTGGAGTCTGTCAGTCAAAGCCCAGCACAGTGAGAAGCAGGCAGTCCCGGCCCTTCCCCCAGTTCCCTGCAGGGGGTGCTCGACACATACAGATCCTAGAGCCAGAACAAACGCGCCTGCTGGCACCCACCTTTTCAGCGAGACACAGTAGACTGCAAGCTGGTCCACTGCTGCCTGCCCTGTTCCCATGTCCCGGATCATCTCCTCCACTTCTGGGCGCTGGCTCTGCAGGAGCAGCTCAACCCTGGAACAGACACATCCGGTCACGCTCCCACGCAGCCGAGGGAAAGCAGCTGGAGTGCGGGGCTGTTCTCTGCTGCAGTGACACACTGGGGTGGAAGCAGCAGTACCTAGTGGGAGGGCTGGGGACGGCAGCACTGCAGTGGATCGAGCACTGGGCTGGGAGTTAGGGTTCCTGTACTCTGTTCCTTGCCATGGTCCCGGGCAAGTCACGTTAACATCTCTGGGCCTCAGCTACCCCATCGGTAGAAGGGTGCAGGCTCAGCCATGTTCCCAGTGCCGGGGCGACGTGCTCTAGCTGCCTGCCAAATGCTCCTGGCTAGGGAGCCCCCTGGAGCTGCGAGGGAGAGGTGCGAAGAGGTGGTGAAGCATTTGGACAGGTCAGACCAAGGAGGACGCAGGAGGTTCCCAAACCTCAGCTCAGTGGCACCAGGGAGTGGAGGCTGAACCCACGCCACTCTGTGTTTGGAGCACTGCGAGCAGGGCTCGGAGACAATGAGTGAGCGGCCCCAGCCTCACAGACGTGCACAGCACAGGCCCCGGATCTAACCTCTCCATGGTCTTCAGTTTGTTTCGGAGCCTTCGGGCCTCCTCTTTTGCGCCTTTGGCGTCTTCCTGCTGCTGCTCCAGGTACTTCATTTGTTTCTGAAAGCGACAGCACATGCGCAGTTAGCACGGCACAGGTACCCCATGGAACCGGAGCCAGCAGGCCACCCTGAAATACCTGCCCTCCCTGCTCAGCGGTCCGGCTCCCCACAGCTCGCAACACCTGCAACAGCCCAGGAGCAGGCTGCCTCATGGCTCCCCTCCAGTGGCATTGCAGAATCCCCAAACTGGAAGGGCCATCGAGGGGTCATCGAGTCCCATCCCCATGGCAGGGCGCTCCCCCTGGCTCCCTGTTACTAGCTACAACAGGCGGCCTGAGACGACGTCACAGTCTCCCGGTGCCTGACTAGGATGGTGACCCCCTCATACCAATGGCACCTGCTCCCTCCAGTGCACTACTGCAAGACTGCTCTGACGCTGCAGCCATGGCAGCCAGCCTGCCCATACTCACCCCCTGGCGCCCAGCGCTGGCCCCGAGGCACCCAACGGGCGTGGCACCCAGCTCAAAGCTGGGGAATCGGCCTCTGCCCTGGCTAGAATGGGCTGCGCCAGCATGGCAGAGACTCCAGGCCTCACGCGGGTGGAGGAGAAGCAGGACACAGACTTTGCTGGGAGATCCCACATCTCCAGGAGGAGATGATGCAGCCAGATCTTCCGAGGTTCCCAGATCACACTAACGGGGCATTCCCACCGTCGCAGAAAGCCAAGCAGCAAGCCCCACCCCCAGAGCAGTGCTCACACTGCGGGTCAGGAACCCAAAGCGGGTTGCGATCCTGTTTCAATGGGGCTGCCAGAGCTGGCTTTGCCCCTCTGGAGCCCAGGGCCAGATCCAGAGGCCTACCGCACGGGGCTGAAGCTGAACCCTGGGCAGCCAGGCTCAGGTTACAGGCCCTGCCCGGGGCTTTGGCCCCCTGCGTGGCAGAGCTGGGATGGGCTCAGGCTCCAGTCCCCCTCCAGGGGTCACGTAGTGATAAGAGGGTCGTGGTACAATGAGGTTTGAGAACCCCTGATCTACAGCAAAATCATCTTGTGCCAATCAGCCTCAGAGGGACTGTTCATCGGGACACTCCAGTGACCTACAGCCCTGTCTGTCCATTCATGGCTGTGAAGTTCGCTGGGGGGTGGGGTGGGGGGACACTTGCCCTCTGAACTTCAATTAACTCTGTGGGAGGGGCCTGATTAACATCAGCCAAGTCCCACCGACCCCCACCAGGCCTCTGGGAACAGACTGTACACAGGGTCCTGGCCTCAGTCCCCTAAGGTAGGCCCCGCTCGCTGCAGGCTGAGCACTTCAGCACGCCCCCAGAGGGCCAGTTCTACAGCAGGAGTCTAACTCGCCAGCCCAGCCACAAGTCCCTCAGGCTAAGCACAGGGAAGAGCCAATGGCTTAAGCCCAATACTCCAACTAACTGAGGTTCAGCCAGTAAGTGTCTTGCCCTCCTACCCCCATAGCTCACCTCTCCAAGGGGGGGGGCACCGCAGGAGATTGCTATCCCAGCGCCGGGGGTCAGAACTGAAAGGTGTCCCCAGGAATAGCACTGCTGCCCTAGAGACCCTTAACTCTTTGCCCCTTGGCTCTTCTCTGTAGCCCACCTCCTCCAGAAGCTGGGCCACGGTGAAAGCATCGTCCTCCCCAGGAACAAAGCCCCGCTGCACTCCTGCCACTGTCTGTCTGGAGAGCGCTCATGCACCTCACCCAGCCAGGAGCAGTACAGAGCCACCGGCCCCCTCCGCACAGGCCTGAGGCCAGCGGGCGCTGGAGCGACTGTCCCCCCAGCCCTATGGGGCAGGCCTGCGGCATGCTGCCCAGGGAGGAAGGTACCTTGAGAGTGGAACACAGCATCTCCATCTCACCAAGGGCTTTCTGCAGCGACTCGACGGTGGCATTGCGAAGATCCACCGTCTCCCTCAGCGTGTCTATAATCGACTGGCAGTCTCGCTTCTCCTTGTCTGAAAGGAAACCCACAGCACTTGCAATGCCTGGCCCCATGGCTCCGAGGGCACACGTGCAGCCAGAGGGACAGACAGGACTTTGAGAAACTCTCAGAGGCACAGTTATTCCCCACGGCCCCAAAGGCAAGGTGTCAAGCACAGCCTGTGCTAGGCAGTCCCTGCAAACATTTCTCCTCCAGTCAGACAAGTCCCCCTGAATGGCCTTTCAGCCCTGTCTAGCTTGGGCTGAGTTCATTATCAGGTGCGCTACCACAGCTGCTCTCGAGCTAGCTTGGGCCAGGGAGCCAGCGTCCGTACAGCCTGACCCACACAGCGCTGGTGAGCTGCCAGGATGCTGCTCTCCTAGCAAGAGGCCGTGTGTGTGGGGTACATGCTTCGACTGGCTTGACAGCCGCTGCTGTGCACAGGAACACAGTGCCTACATGCAGAGCAATTACACGGCTGTGTAGTTGTGCTGCTGTCACTCACCCTTGCCACAGTCCGTGCCACAGAATGCGAGATCGCACACACGTGAAGCAGCACTACAGCCCAGCGCTACACAACGCACCCAGGCTCTGAACGGCCATGTGATGGAGGCAGATTTATCAACATGGAGCATTTCCAGTCCTTGCACGTCACAAGGCCTTCAGATCCCACTGTTTGGATTACCCTGCCACCAGACTGATAGCCCCAGGTCTACACAGCATGTAGTCAGCCTGTGGAACTCCTTGCCAGAGGAGGCTGTGAAGGCTAGGACTATAATAGAGTTTAAAGAGAAGCTAGATAATTTCATGGAGGTTAGGTCCATAAAAGGCTATTAGCCAGGGGATAGAAATGGTGTCCTTGGCCTCTGTTTGTCAGAGGCTGGAGAGGGATGGCAGGAGACAAATCGCTTGATCATTGTCTTCGATCCACCCTCTCTGGGGCACCTGGTGCTGGCCACTGGGCTAGATGGACCTTTGGTCTGACCCAGTACGGCCATTCTTATGTTCTTATGTCCGACGCTCGGCTGCTGGGAAGAAAGCCTTCAGGCTGGAAGTTGTGCTTGTGCCTGAATCTGGCCAGAGAGCCAGCGGTGCACAGATCCTGCCGGAGCGGGAGTGTATTCCTGAGGTGCAGGAGAGCCAGACTGACCAGTAACAGGCCGCTGAGGGAGCCAGCAGTTTTGCAGCAGCACAAGGCAGTGATGCCCCCCCCCCGCAGGGCGACAAGTTCTGGTTGGCAGAGCAGCGCTCTTTGGAGCCAAACAGCATCCTGGTGTCCTTCGGCTCTCTGGTAAGAGCTGAGTGTTACTGGGGAAGGGCTCACTCACCTGCCCAGCCCTGTAGCTTCAGTTCCCGCCGCAGCCTGAGGCTCCTGCTCCCCAAGTACCCAAGAGAGTCAGCCCACACGGGGTTGGGGAACGGCGGCTGAAGCTGCCCAGCGGGGGCCAGGCAAAGGGAGGAAGAAACTGGGGGCACCTCACTCAAACAAATCAGGGGCAGCCACAAGGTGGCCACGGGACACCGCTGGGTGAGTAGGGAAAAGCGTTTCCCCACGCTTGTTCGAGTGGGCGCTCCTCTCCAGGACCAGCATGCCCGTCCCACACCACACGCTCTCAGGCAGGACCTCCCCTGGTTAGCAGGGCCAGCAGGCTAGCTCTGCAGGACTGCAACTCTCAGGGCTAAGACGGGGATCTGTGCCTGGAGAAAACCTGCCCACGTGCCCAGAACACTGTGCTGCCCCTGGGGTTTGCTGACAGCTCCAGCACCTCTGCTGCTGGTCGCAGGCCTGCACCAGTCACACAGCTGTTCAGTGGACCCCCGGGCGAGCTGTGAAACTCACAAGGCTACCTGCATTCTGCTGCTGGGGAAAGCTGCAAGCAGAGGCAGACCCTTGAAAATGGAGGGAGCAAAGCTGGAGGCAGTGGGGGCAGTTCCTGAGGCTACCGGGCAGGAGTAAGAGACACAGTCAGGGCAGAGAACAGCAGCAGGGAGAGCAACTGCACATAGCTGGCCCAAGGAGTGCAAACCCACAAAGCCATTGCTTTGAGGGGTGTCTGATAGGAGCCCCAGCACCCTTCCCCAAAAGGTGAGGCTCAGCTACTCACCAGGCCACTGCCTTGGACTGCTTGCAAGGAGGGGCCTCAGTACGGGCACCCGATAGGGTCTCTCATCAGGCGAACAAGCAGATGTAGTCAGCTGGGTGTGTCGGGATGGCAGCCCAATGGGAAAGCTGGCTCTTTGGAAATGGCTGGAACCCGCCCCGTTCCAAGCTCTCTTTAAAGGTGTTTTTGCTTCCTGCAAACTCCTGTCTCAGGATTCCTGCCACTCAGCCTGACTGACATTTTCCTTTGGTGGCTCATGACTCATGTTCCAATGACAGGCTGCCTACAGACAATGCTTAAAACCCATCAACAACATCCCTAGGGTTTTCGCTTTCCTGCCTCCATGAATCGCTCTCAAACAAGAGTCCGCGCTCTGTGCAGAAATGGGAGCACACACCCCAAAACGTGCCTGCTCTTTTGGGGATGCAGCAGCTCAGCGATTCCCACAGTTCTCCTGTCTCGGTTTGGGCCCCAATTATAGGCCTTCTGCTGCTGTTTTACACTTGAAGAAACAAGCCCTTGATGGCTGGCAGCTGCGGGCCTGCTGCTAACAGGCTTAACTCAATGAAAGGCCTTCTGCTTGCTGCTGGTCCCACCTGGAGTAAGGGGGGCACTGGGCAGCTGAGGGTGAGTCAGTGAGGACAGCTGGGTCACACGGGAGCCCCAGCATTGAACCAATCTACAGGCCCCTCCCCTCCCCTGCTTTCCATCCTGGCCCAATAAACTAGAGAGACTTGTGATCCCACTTTGGTCCGTGCGACCCGTTCCACAGAAGTGGAGCCCACTTGTACCGCAGGCTGGGAGCAGCCTTGTGCCCGAATGCTGCGACACTTCCGCCCAGACAGCATCAGCACAAACTCCACAGAGCCTGCCATGCTCACATCCCTTCTCTGCACCCCCCCTGCTGGGCAAAGGGGCTGAACTCACCTTTGGCGGAGAGCTGTGCTTTCACCCTGTCCAGTTCATTCTGAAACACAACGTAAAGAACCACATGAGGAGCACCCCCACCGCACAAGCATCATCTGATCTCTGAGGAGATGGGCGCGGGGGTGTTCTGGGATTCCTAGAGGCTCTCTCCCAATGACTTACATGCCCAGGTGCAGAGAGCAGAACAGAATAGCAAGGAAGGCCCTTCTTTACTGCAACATGCCCAGGTGCTACTGCAGAAGGGGGGGGGGGGGGGAGGAGGGAGGAGAGCACTGCAGACTGGCAGTGCTTCTGGGGAGGAGTGAGGCTGCCATGGAGAACATCCCAGGCTTCTCTTGTCACTCTCTCGTTTCTCACAGCGTCAGTCATTGTGACTGAGTTGAACAACTCTGGAAGGCTCTCGGGGAAAACACTAAGTCACAGGAAGAATGTTCATAGTATCTTAACTAAACAAGGCAAGAAGGCAAAGCAGATTGCTGATTATTTTTAACTAGAAGTAGTGCCATGGTCGAAGGGAATGCAATAAACGTAACTATTGGGCTGCAAATACAGAACAATGGGTGGATCTGAAAATGCCCAACTGGAGAGACAATGAAGTGGGTGAGCAAGTGTCTAACAAAACCACATTCAGTGTTCAGTCAGATCATCTTGGATACGGATGCTTATGTGAGCGGACAGTGGGCTCCCAGCCCCCTAGATAAAAGGGGACCATAAACCAATCAGTATTGAGTCAGGGGAGAGGGTTCCTGGCAAGTACCACAGGGATCTAGGGACGATCACGTCTTATTAAAGATCTTCATTAGCAATCCGGAAAAGGCAGAAAATAGCCTGTCAATTTAATGTACAGACACTGAATTGGTAGATGTGATAAACCTAGTGAGGATAAGAAGGGGACCTACAAGGGGTTAGAAGATGGGCAGAGAATAATGAAGCAAAGCCAATACATCCAATGGGAGAGAAAAGCCTAAAAAGCAGTACTCTTGAGAGACCTGCCGGGGACAGAGGACAGCAAGCTGGACAGGAGTTGCAATATAACTAGACAGCAAGAAATGCCAACACAACGCAGAAGCTGCATATGCAGAGGCAGCCTGTCAGAGGTAATAGCCTCTCTCTCTACATGGAACCATGAATATTGTGTTCAATTCTGGCACCTCAGCACCAGAAAGAAATTGACAAACAGAGGAATTCAGAGAACAGTAACAAAAATGATCAGGGAACTGGAGGAACGAGAATGACAGTAGGGTGACAACTAAGGGATGGGGGAGCAGAAGCCATAGGATTTACAGTGTGTACAGATTTGAAAGGTGTAAACATCCTGGATGGAAAGAGGTTAGCTACTGTGAGGCACATGGGTATAACTAAGGGCTTGTTTGCACAGGGAAATTGACCAGAATTAACCACTGCAGAAAAGCTCCCCATGTGGACTCTATTTTAGAATAATTAACGTGCTTACACAGCACGCCAAGTATTCCAGAATAAAGTGACTTATTGGAAGCCAGAATGTCCACAGGAGAGCTCTTCTGGTCAATTTCCCCGTGCAAATTGACCAGACTTAAGAACAATGGGATGAACCTAGGAAAATGCAGGCTAAACAACAGGATAAGTGAGCTACATTGGGCTCCAAAGGGGAGAGGAAACCCTGCCATCTTGGCTACTCCTGCCGTTGACCTGAAGAGGATCTGCATGACCAAGGTGGCTTGTCCATCACCCAACACTGACTGCTTACAAGTCTGCACATGAACCACTCAACCAGCACTGCACACTGACCTTCCTCCAGAAGATCAAGGCTACACATTTAAGCATTCGTGAAAACATTGCAGGGCAACTGGAAGCATACAATGCAATGGGATTGGTCAGCTTGCCTGGACCCCGTTAATATAAACGGCAAGCGAAGTTTTAAGCACTATGGGTATGTCTACACTACATGGCTCCGTCGACGGAGCCATGTAGATGAGGGTTGTAGACATAGCAAAATGAAGCGGCGATTTAAATAATCGCTGCTTCATTTACATCAAAATGGCTGCCACATTGTGCCGATCAGCTGTTTGTCGACACAACACGGGAGTCTGGACACTCGGCGGTTGACATCAAAAGCCTTCGTCGACCGCCCCAGTAAGCCTCATCCCACGAGGCATAACGGGGTGGTCAACAATGGCTTTTGATGTCGACCGCCACATGTCCAGACTCCCATGCTGTGCCGACAAACAGCTGATCGGCACAGCGCGGCAGCCATTTTGATGTAAATGAAGCGGCAATTATCTAAATCGCCGTTTCATTTTGCTATGTCTACAACCCTCATCTACATGGCTCCGTCGACGGAGCCATGTAGTGTAGACATACCCTGTGTGACACACTAACTATTTGCATACAAAGAACCGCGGTTCTCTCCTGCTATTAAGGGGCTCTACTTCTGCTAATTAGCAAAGATGCATGCTAGGAAGCCAACAACTTGCTCCTACGGTTGCAAAATTCATTCTATAAATGGCTAGGGCCCTGCCAAATTCACGATCCATTATGGTCAATTTCATGGTCATAGTATTTTTTAAAAAACCCATAAAAATGTCATTATTTCAGCTATTTCGATCTAAAATTCCATGGAGCTGCAGCTGTAGAGAGACTGACCCAAAAAGCAGGCTGCAAAACATGTTTTGTATTGTAGGCCACAGCTACTCTAACCTCTACTAGCCAATTAACCCGTCATAAGACGGGATTTTCAGGTCTCTCCTCCACATCAGTCTTCTCTCCTGAGCCTCCGGTCTCTCGCTCCATGTCTCTCTCTCTCTCTCCTCCTTCTGCCTCCCCCTCTCTCTCTCAGCTCTCCTCCACCTTCTCCCTCTCTCGCCGTCTCTCTTTCTCTTCTCCCCTTCCTGCCTCTCTCTCACTCTCTCCGCTCTCCTCTGTCTCCGTCGGGGATGCACGCTCGTCCAGGCCCCGCCCCCTGGCCGTGTACATCACTGCCCCACCCCCGCCCTCTTCCCCTTCCATCGTGGCGCTCGGCTGACTTATGCGCCGCTCAGCCAGGCCACCGCGGTGGAGCAAGCAGCCGTTTGGGCTCCCCTGCAGCAGCCTGGCTGAGCGGCGCATAAGTCAGCTGAGCGCAATGGCGGGAGGCAAAGGGGGCGTGAAGGGGGGCCAGGCGGTGACGTACACGGCCAAGCCCCGCCCCCTTCCCCTCCCACCGTGGTGCTCGGCTGACTTCTGCGCCGCTCAGCCGGACCGCCGCAGGGGAGCAAGCGGCGCAAGCGGCCGTTTGGGCCCCACACTCTCCATGCAGCACAGGGGTGCTGCATGGGGACCGTGGCGCCCAAACAGCCACTTGCGCCGCTTGCTCCCCCGCGGCGGCCCGGCTGAGCGGTGCAGAAGTCAGCCGAGTGCCACGGTGAGAGGCAAAGGACGTGACTCAGGCAACAGCGCCGCCCAGAGAGAACAGCCAGCATTTCAGCGTTACAGAGTCACAGACAGTGAGCTACTATATATATGATGCTGCTGCTGGTGGCGATGCTGCCTTCAGAGCTTGGCAGCTGCAGAGCCATGGCTGCTGGCTGGGAGAGCCAGCAGCAGCGCAGAAGTAAAGGGAGCAAGGCATAGTATTGCCACCCTTACTTATGCACTGCTGCTGGCAGGACACTGCCTTCAGAGCTAGGCACCCAGCCAATAGCTGCTCCTCCCCACCCCTAAAATAACTCCCCAACCCCTTTGCGATTCCCTTTTGGATCAGAACTCCCAGTTTTAGAAACACTGATCTCCTTGAAACCTGCATAATACAGGATAAAAGCATGTAAGAGACCAGATTTCACGGGAGGAGACCAGATTTCGTTATCCTTGATGCATCTTTCATGGCTGTGAATTTGGTAAGGCCCAAGGCCTGGCACATTAATCTTGAGTATCAGTTTCTAGGCCAGAGAGAATGCCTAGGAGCAAGACTTCACTGTAAGAACCAGGCAGGAAGAAGCAGCTAGGTGGAAAGAGAATTAGATGCCAGAAAGAGCTGCAAAAGTGTTAAAGAAACATGAAGAGGAAAATCAGTGGCAAGAAAAATTGCTTTTTTAGAGGGATCTTTTTTCCAGCCAGCCCACAGAGAGTACGCCACTCCTCTATTTAGCATGCATTAAAACCAGTACTTGCACGCGCAAAAGCAGCATTTATCTGTTCCAAGTCATAGTTCTAGGTATTGGGCATACATGTTTCACAGGATGACTTCATCTCTTCTGCACACGCAAGAGCCCCCCAGATTCTGTGAGCTGTATGTGAAGACCCTATGTCAGAGAGCCTTGCAGTTTTCCCCACATACCTACACATGTGAAACACACAGCAGTTGCCATGACAATATTAATTATGGTAATTGCTGCACATGCTGATTTTAAACACAAGAGGGTATAGGAATCCCATTATACCAAGGTCAAGGCGATTTTCTTCTTTTTAAACAGTTGACTCAGACATGCAGAAGCAGGACTCTGTCAATGCCAAACGACTGAATACTGAGCACCATAATATCCTGTTTTAACTCTTTGTGTTCAGAGTTTGCCAAAGATAAACACCATCCCATTCCTATCATCAAGAAAGTCACTCAAGTACAGCCCTAATCAAAGCAGGGTTCCTGCAGTGGCCAGCATGTCAGCTCAACTCTGATGCTCGTTTGAAGGGAAAAGCACAAAGGTACAATTTCCCTATGCTGCTTTGTTCAAAGGGATTTTTGGTCAATTCAACCAGTTAAAAGTTGGTTGGGGTAGGAAAGAAAAAAGTAGGTTGGGAGGAAAATGAGGTAGATAATTCTCTGTCCGTGCTACCAGAACAGAAAGGGGCAAATGACAGGCCATGGGCCACATCCGGGCCATAGGACCCTTCAGTCTGGCCTGAGCTCCTTCCAGGGAGTGAGGTTGGGACAGCCAGCCCAACTCCCAGGTAGCATGACAAGCCAGGGCAGCTAGCTCCCAGCCCTCAGGGCCACATTGTCACTGTGCCACCAGCCGAGGTGCTCTGGGCAGAGTGGGGAGCAGAGGGGGGTCCTAGAGGGCAGTCAAGGGGCAGGGGGGATTGGATAGGGGGTCAGGCCACACTTTGCCGGAACAGCCTACCCCAGCCTTCCCTACTCAGCCCTTCAGACAATTTCTGTACCCAATGTGGCTCTCAGACCAAATGTTTCCCTACCCCTGTTCTAGACATTTTTAAATCAGCAGGCCCAAACACCTAGCATCCAAGAGTTCTGAAAGAGCTGGCTGAGGCGCTCACTGAACTTGATGTTGCTTTTCAATAAGTCTTGGAACTGGAGAAGTTCCGGAAGAAAGCGAAAGTTGTGCAATTTCTTTAAAAGGGTCAATGGGACGGCCCTGGTAATTACAAGCCTGTCAGTCTGACATTATTCCCAGGCAACATAATGGAGCAGCTCTTAATGGGATGAGATTTATAAAGAATGAAAGGCGGGTAATACAATGAAATGCCAATCAACCTTGGTTTATGGAGACCAGATCCTGTCAAACAAAATTGATTTTTTTACGGTTGATAGAGGTGACAGTGTTAATGGAACCAACTTCTGGAAGGAGTTTGACTTCACATTGCATGACATTTTGATACACCAGAACGTAAAGTTAACCTGGCACACATTAAATGGATTCAAAACTGTTAACTGATAGGTCTCAACATGTCACTAAACAGGGAATCATGATATAACCAGGGTTTCCAGTATAGCCCTGCAGGGCTAGACCTTGACCATGTGACATTTTTAATCAATGACCTAGAAGGACACGTAGAATAGTCACTGAAAAGGTTTGCAGATATCACAACAATTCGGGGAGTGGTAAATAGTAAAGAGGACAGGGCACAGAGAGTGTGATGGGGCTGCTCATTGTAATACGGGTTAAATGTAAATGTATACCTCTAGGAACACAGACTGCAGGCCACGCTTACAGGGTGGGGGACTCTATCCTGGGAAGCAGAAACTCAGAGATCTGGAGAAGGAAGGTTGTGGGGATAGTCAGCTGAGCACAAGTTCCCAGTGTGATGTGGTGGCCAAAAGGGCTCATGTGCTTCCTGGATGTATAAAACAGAGGAATCTCAAGTAGGAGCTGTGAGGTTATTTCACCTTTGTATTTGGCTCTGGTGCAACTGCTGCTACAACATGTCTTGTGGGCACCAGAACTGGACAAGAAGAATGTTGATAAGTTGCAGAGGTGATCAGAGATGGGACTTGGAAATGATTAAAGGTAAAACTAGACCACAGACAGGAGATAGTTCTATGGAGCTTGCTAGAGAGAAGGTTGAGGCATAACGTGTTCGGTCTGTCAGTACCTGCATGGAGGACACGCATTGAATAATGGGCTTTTCAATCAAGCAGAAAAAGGTCTAACCCGACCTGATGGCTGGAAGCTGAAGCGAGACAGATTCTGACTGGAAACAAGGTGTCAGCTTTTGGGGTGAAAATAATTAACCACTTCAAGAGTTTACCCAAGGCTGGGGTGGAGTCTGCTTCAGTGACAAATTTCAAATCAAGATTGGATGTTTTCCTCAAAAATTTGCTCGAGGAATTATTCTGGGAAGTTCTCTGGTCTCGGTGGCACAGAAGGGAAGACCAGATGCTCACAATGGTCCCTTCTGACCTTGGACTCTGTGAATCACTGCCTTTGTTTCTTTGAACATCTCTCTCCACCCTCGCTGCTTTGTGCAAGACACAGAAACGGGGAAAACTGCCTGGGTATACATGGAAACAGTGACTCACCTAAACACAGAGGGCTGTCAAATGCACACAGTGAACAAACAGGCCCTTCCTCAAGAGAGCTAGAGGCCCATCCTCCTATGCCTAGGCTCGCTCCAGGGTTTGCTGAGTGGCTCGATAGAACCTGGGCCTCCCTCCACCTCAAGCTGCAGCAGAGCTTTAGCTCCCAGCCCCCCACAACACTCAAGGAGCCTCAAGAACAAAGGGAGGTTGAACAGTCAGAACATCGGGGAAGGGCTTCAGGGAAGATGACAAGTGAGGGGGAAGGGCTGCAGATGGCTTCCTGGTTTGGGAGAAGAGCAGGGACCATTGTGAAGCACCAGGTGAAGGCGTCCTGCAGGAAGAGCTGAGCGCAGTGTGAGGATAGGGACCAGCAGAGAGGCAAGCAGGAGAAAGAACAGCAAGACCTAGCTTTGGAGCCCAGGACTGCTTGGAGACCCCCACCAGTGACTGAACAAGGCTGTTGGGACAGATGGGCTGCAGGTGGCTGTGAAGAGAACTCAGTCAGGATACCTGTAGGCTTTCTGCATCCACTGATGTCTGCTCCTCCAGGGCTACATCAAAGAACAGCCTATTGATGATGTGTCTTTTGCTGACCTAGATGAGACATATGAGAGAATCAAGTCACAGGTGTGGCAGCGCAGGGAGAGCCACACAGGGAGACTGTTCCCAACCCATCACAAGAGGCGGCATGGCTGGCAGGAGTCAGTTCACATGACTGGCATCTCGATGGCAAGATCCTGCTTTGGATCTGTCACCCAAGCAACAGACTTGAGATTTACAGTCATCACTCCAGGCAAGATCCTGGAACTCTGACAGAAAGATGCAGGCATCTGAGTCAAGAGCAGCTTGTTCTCTGGCAGCTCGGGCCCAGGAGCTGACGCTGAGCTCGCTCGGTGCCAAATCCAAAGGCAGAAGTCTGTGCTGTTCTCTGTATGCAGGGGGACTGTCACTGAGTGCGACAGCTCTCCCCACCTCCCCCATGCCATTACAGCTTTGTGTTTTAAGTATTATATGCAGTCATGACACCAGCTAATTGCATAGTTACTGCTCCATAAGATGTTATTTCGCAAGAACTCCATGGTAACCCAGAGATGTAAGAGGCGGTGAAGAATACAGGGAATCAACAAGTCAGGGAAGAAACAAGGGCTAAGACCTTGAAAGGAAAGAAAGAGACAGCAGCACACCTATACAATTAACATGCTGGCTGCCTCTGTCACTCAGCACCAAGAGTGGCCAACACAGCCTTGCACTAACCCAGCCTCCCCCCAGCTCGACAATTCCTGTAACGTGAGGTGTAGGAACCATCTTAGCTTCAGAAATGTGGCCTTGGGGTTCAGGCGCTGGCCCGGGATACAGGAGATCTGGGATCAGTTCCTAATTCCTCCCAGGCACCCAGGGGGAGTCCCTGCATCTCTGTGTCTTGGTGCCTACCCTGGAGAAAGGAGAGAACCCTTCCCCTCTCCCACTCTGTCTCTCTTGCTGTTTAGGCTGAGCAGGGACCATCTCTCACGATGTGTATGTGCAGGGACTTGATCTCAGCTGGTGAAGCTGGAGAGCACTCAGGCTAGACCCCTTTCTAGCTCCCCCACTCCTTTTCTCTTTCAGGGGGACACTTCAATGCTAGTGAAGTTTTGCCAAGTAAAAGCCCTGAGGCCAGGCAGTAGCAAAAACATGCTTCCTACCGTGCCCCGGAAAGGTGAGGAGGGAGGATTTCAGTCTCCATGGCCCATTGACTCCTTAGCCTCTGTGCTAGCACCCAGCACAGTGTGAGGGTGACAGAGGAGACAGCCGATCTCTGTATGCCATCATTGCCTCTCTGGACCACCCCTGTGGCCTCAAGCCTGAGATCAGACAGTGCTGGTAAGACAGCACTGGGGAGTAGAAATGCAACAATTTACCTGGATTCTGCATTGTGGACAAGTCCGACTCGGTGCAGTGTCAAACCACTGGATGAGACTGAGGGAGAGAGAAAAAAATATACAACGAATTATTATAATGTAAGATCATCTATTCTAAAGGCTGCCAACCAAGGCTTCCACTGATAACCTAGGAGGAGTAAACTGAATCTGTATCAAATGGAGGATATTTGGGACATACTTTAAGCTCTGCAAGATTGCTGCATGTAGAGTAGGGATATGAAAAGGTAACCAGTTACCTGGTAAGCATGACTGTTAACCAGTGATGCTTACCAGGTAACTTAACCATTAACTAGGAGCAGCCCACTATAGGCAGAGGGAATCAGCAGTCTCGCACATGTGGCAGAGAAGGGGGGCGGATTCTGGCTCCTAGCTCAAGTCGGTAAGCTCACAGAGGGCGGGGGCGGAAGCAGCAGTGGGGGAGGGGAAGGGCTGCCAACTCCCCACCCTTGAGCCTGCAGCCCTCTCTTCTTGATGCTGCTTACCCCCCATTTAATCAGTTAATATTTAACTGGTTAATTAAATGGAATTTTACATCCCTAATGTGGAGAAGAACGTCCAGTCTTACACTAGCAATTGGGGCTTCAGAGCACCTTAAGAACAGTGTGTATATTGCAGCACGATTAGCTTAGCCAGTCAAATCCAAAGGGCACTGATCCCCTTCCTCTAAAAACGTTACTGAGCAAAGCAAGCTCCAGATGTTCATGAAAATCAGTGACCATTCCCAGGGTGCTCATTTTTGTGTAGAAGAGTGAACCCTGGTACACATGCATCTCCCGACACCCCCACACATTCAGCTGATCCTACAGGAAGAGAACATGTCACCAGCCCAAATACACAGGAACTCAGCAAAAGCCTGGAATTGGTTGGGATTGTTTTATCATTAGCTTGTCACTGCTCTCGCTAGAGCACATGGACAAGCAGTTGGTGGAGGAGCAACACATCTCTGATGGAGGACAAGGAAACCAAGAGCACAGATGGGAAAGGGACAAGCATGAATGGACAGGGCGCAGCACCACACCTGAGTTCAAGAGCACTGCAAGTTGCAGTCCCATTTCACTCTAGCACATTCCCCCAACAAAGGGAAAAAATCAACATGCATGGCCTCAGAGGAAGCCAAAGCACCACACCCTTAGCCAGAAGGAAGGTCACTGTGACAAGCAGGTTTAGGGCAGAGGGAAAATTGTGGAAGACAACAGGAACAAGGTGGAAGGAAGAAGTGAGACCTGAACAGCAGAGGTGTTGCTAGGAAGGGAAGGAAGTTGCTAAAAGGAAAGAGGCTATTCAGTTACCAGAGTTTGTGTCCAGCCATCAAGAGAAACTCAGAAGCAAAACTTCCAAAGGGGAACCACAGTGGCCAACAAGCTACACTAGGCTCTGGTACAGACTCTTCATTTGGGTCATGATGGAAAAAGCTCTTTCAATACATAGCTCAAAAGGGGAGAGTCTGTGGCAGACAGACCCGTATTTAGTGTATGGGTGGTAATTCTCCATTTTCATGTAAAAATGAGTTTTAATTTAACACCCAAGAATCAGCATAGAGTCTAGACTAAAGGATCTTGAAGTCTGCATACGGATGGGCTTACTCCCCTTTTCCTTTAGGGTAAGTCTACATTACAGCGGCATATCAATCTAAGCTACACGATTTGAGTTACATTAATGATGTAACTCAATCAGCGTAGCTTAGATCTACTTACTGCAGGGTCCACGCTGTGCTCAGTTGACAGAAGAAACTATCCCATTGACTCCTCTTACTCACCTTGTTCTGGTGGAGTACCAAGTCAACAAGAGGCAGTCGATTTAGTGGACCTTCTTCACTAGACCTGCTAAAATTGACCCTCAGCGAATCAACTGAGCACTGATCCACCCCATTGTGGAGACATACCTTCTGTCTCACAGTGTTAGAAAAAGCACAGGTCTAGGACTGGACTTCAATTCCCAAATGGTTTACTGTGCGCTTGGACACAACTTTCTTTCCACCTCAGGTTCCTCAGCACTCAAATGGAGAGATGACCAATCTCCCCACCTCACGGTGGCATTGTGGCGGGGGCTTTAACATTCAAAAAGCACTGGGGAGCCTTCAGAGATACCATGTTACAAACCTGACAAACTTATTTAGTGAGCGTTAGCAAACAAGTGTCAAGCACAAGTTTAACAATCGTGGACTGGATAGGGAATCTGGGGACAGATCTTACTACAACATGCCCAGCTCCAATCAGCACTAGCCAGCCAAGAACTGTGCAGGGTTTCCCACATGGCTCAGTTTTGGGCTAGTTGAGTAGAACTGCACCCCCATTCCCTACTGCAGTCCTCAGCTCCATTCCAGCTCTGCCAAGGCACTGTAACGTGACCTGCAATTCCAGTGCTGCCAAGGAAGCACAAGGCCAACCAACACAAGCTGCTGTTATGTTAGTCCTGCATCTCTCTGGAACTGCAGGAGCCCAACTTTTGGAACCCTAAACTATAACAACGGCCAATACACAGTGTAGGTTTTAAACATCTGTTTCCATCCCTACCCCTCTCAACGACGACATTTGCAAAGAGTGGGTCTGGAGAAGAGGAGGCTGAAGAGTTCAGAGAATGAAATGCAAGGAGGAGGAGAGACGGTACCCCAGTAAGCGCTGAACCCATCACAGAACATGAGCCCGGGATGCCCGTGCGGAGCCGGCCTGAAGCCGCCGTGGGACACAGGGGCTCAGCGCTCAGGCCTACTCACCGCTGCCGCGGGAAGGTGTGCCCGCGGGGGACGGGGATACTCGCCAGTGCCAGTGGAAGGTGCGCCCGCGGGGGCCGGGGATACTCACCGCTGCCGCGGGAAGGTGTGCCCGCGGGGGACGGGGATACTCACCAGTGCCGGTGGAAGGTGTGCCCGCAGTGGATGGCCGCTACATCCCGCTGGTTGTCGAAGAAGTCGGAGCAGATAGTGCAGTGGGCACGGATGGGCATCCTCGGCTGCGAGCCCACAGGGAGTACCCGCCTCGGCCTGGGCAGATGGACATGCCTGTCTCAGCAGTGCCCCCGCGGGCATTTCAACCAGCCTGGGCCGAGCCCCCCCTGCGGCCGGGCCGAGCCCCCCCTGCGGCCGGGCCGAGCCCCCCCCCCCCGAGCCCCCCGCAGCCAGGCCAAGCGCCCCCCCCCCCGGTCCAAGCCCCCCCGCGGCCAGGCCAAGCACGCCCCCCCCCCGCGGCCAGGCCAAGCGCCCCCCCCCGGTCCGAGGGCCCCCCCCCCCCCCGCGGCCAGGCCAAGCGCCGCCCCCCGGTCCGAGGGCCCCCCCCCCCCGCGGCCAGGCCAAGCGCCCCCCCCCGGTCCGAGGGCCCCCCCCCCGCGGCCAGGCCAAGCGCCCCCCCCCGGTCCGAGCCCCCCCCCCCCCGCAGCCAGGCCAAGCGCCCCCCCCCGGTCCGAGCCCCCCCCGCAGCCAGGCCAAGCGCCCCCCCCCCGGTCCGAGCCCCCCTGGTCCGAGTCTCCCCTCAAACCCCCTCGCGCTCCCCACCGAGCCCGCGGCCGATCCCCCCTCAGCTCCCTGTCCGGGGGAGGGGGAGGGGGAGGGGAAGGGGCCGGGCGCGGTTCGCCTCACGTTACCTGTTCAAATTTGGTTCCTTCCGAGGCCACTTCCGGCATGGGCCGGAAATGACGCAGCAGAGAAAGGCGCGGGATTCGAGCCGGCCCGCTACTGGGCCGAAGGGGGCGGGGCCGGTCCCCCAAGTTCCTCCCCTGGCCTCGCCGCGGCCCTAGCGCCGCACGAGCACCCGTGGGCTCAAGGGGCGGGGCCTGCGGACCTAAGGGGCGGGGTTTGTGTGATGAAGCCTGGCTTGTCCCAGAGTCTCACCTTCCAATAAACACTGGTGTCCAGCCCAACAGCTGGGGGGAGCCTGGCAAAGGCCCTGCGCCAGGGGCTGCAGAAGCCCGGGGTAGCTCTGGGAGGTGCAGGCCGCTCCAGCCTGGTGGGAGTGTTAACTCTGAAACTGAATGATGGTGATTTGGTTATCAACTCCAGCTGTCCCACTGCCAGTTGTTACAGCAGGAACAGCGAATTGTGCTCATGACTCCCCTGGCTTTGTGGGCATCTAAAGTCCCAGCTGACCCTTACTTCCACTCCAAAATCTCCCGCTTCTGACATACTGCCCAGCTCTCTTCCATCTGCGTGACATCCCTGTAAGTGTGCAGGCCCTGACTTGTAGCCTAATAGCTAATGCACCAGTCCTGCAGTAGGATGTGCTAGCGTAGAATCATAGAATACTAGGACTGGAAGGGACCTCGAGAGGTCATCGAGTCCAGCCCCCTGCCCTCATGGCAGGACCAAGTACTGTCTAGACCATCCCTGATAGACATTTATCTAACCTACTCTTAAATATCTCCAGAGATGACGATTCCACAACCTCCCTGGGCAATGGGCACATGGGGCTGCGGGAGTGGAGCTTACTGCAGGATCGGGGGCTAACTAGAGGCCTCAATACAGTGGGGGCAGCCCATGACCCTAGGCAGACTGGGTGGTCGCCTAGGGCGCCGCCATCCCAGGTGCCCGATGATGACGTCACGGCCATTGATGGCCATGCAGACAGGGGCGCCGATCGCGCCTTCCGCCTGCGGTGCCAGCTGCTGCAGCCGGCCTCGGGCCGCTCCTGCAATACAGTGACATAAGAAGACTTGCATGAAGAGAACAAAGCAGAGAGAACAGAAAGTGCAACACTGGGGAGGCTGAGGCTGCCCATCCAGGCCCAGCAGAGCAGCAAGCAGAACCAGACTGTCTCCAGTGCAGTGCAGTGCGGAGCGTGTTAGCAAACCGTGCTGCGGCAAGGAGCTCTGTGGGGGGGGACAGAAGGCGCTTGCAGGACGGGGTGCATTGGTAGGGGAAGCTGTTAGAACTGCATGCTAAATGCCACGTATCCTATGTGGATGGAGCCCGCTAAGTAGGTGTTTGGCCCTGGTTAGCCTCAGGAGCTGAACTGAACCAATATGGGCTGCTGCACATTCCTGCCACTTCTCTGGCATCCCCAGCAGTTGCTGGGCATTTTCATCTTAGTTCATCAGGTTTACAGCATCTCATCTGGGAAGAAAAGCTCCCAATGGTGCAGAACTGGCTGCCTGGGTCAGTTCTAGGGGCTCTTACACCACTGTCATCTGTGGTGTCATCATTAAGCTTCAGAGTTAACAGTTTAATTATTTAACAATTTAGCAGGAACAGCCAGCTACTCCTGGGCCAGCTAGCTCACGGAACTTGAGCATGGTGCATGCATATGCAGGAATCACTTCCATCAATACAGGAATGCGGCCACCTCTGGGGTGGAACACAGCTGTTGCTCAACAGCACCCAGCAAATCTATAAAGCCATGGGATAGGCAGAAGAGAATACCGTGTCCCATTGAACATCGGGGGTTGGGGGGGGGACGGTTGGGGAAGTAGAATGCAGCTCCCTAATTGGAGGTTGGCTGGCACAGCCCCATTTATACCCGTCCTCCTGTGAACAGCCCTGTGGGATCTCTAGCGAGCCCCAAGGATGTTAGTGTGACGTCTCTAACAGAGGTCGCTTCAGTACCTAAGAGCACCACAGTCGGCCTTGGGAGGGACACTCTGGCAAGCGCCTGCCCTGTGTGGTCAGGGGTGACATGCCATACCAGTGTTCTCCCAAAGACAGAGCCTGGCAGGGCTGCTCGCTCTGCCCGTGGGACTCACCTGTCCAACGGTGGGATCGCGAGTCTTCCAACCCCATCCGAGCGCCTCCCCGCAGGCAGCTCCTGGTGCAGCAGCGCTCTCAGGCCTGGGCCATCGTCTCCTCGAGCGTCGGAGACCTGGCAAACTGCCCGGCTGCCCACAGACCTTCTGACCAAGCACTGTGGGTCCAGTGCAAAGGACTCTGGGAAACACCTGAAGAGGGGATGCTTGGGAGTGGCTGCTCATTGATTTTCACTGATCTGCCAGTTTGATCCCATTTCCTTGGCCATCACAAGGGCTGGGGGCCCCATTGCACAAGACCAGTGACAGTCCAGGGCTGCCCCTGGGCCCCTGAGCATGCCGGATTGTTCGCGGGGTCCGCTCTCCAGGGCCACACCCTGCTCCAGGGCGGAGGGACGAGTGGCTGGGGAGTCGCTGCCATGCCAGAGAGGCTACGGCTGACTGCCAGCTGTTTCCCAGCTGCTTGGGGAGCAGAGCGTGCTGCTGCCATACAAGTTTAGGGCCGTGGCGAGAGGACAGCAGAGAACAGCTGGGCTGGATTGGGGGGGGAGGTCTCTGAGACTCAGCGATTAACCTCCTCTTAGGTCCCCACCTCTACCTACCCCCCATTCCCTCCAGCCCCCAGAGTGTCTGCGTCCCACCCCGTCTTTCCCCGGCTCAGCCGGGAGGCACAGTGCAGAGGATTTGCTCCTGGCACTAGCCAGGTGGGCGAAGCGGCCCCCGGAAGGTCGGCGCTCGGCCACAGGGCAGACAAAGAGACAGAGCAGGCGTGGCTGGTGCTTTCTCGGTTTGTCCTCAGAAGGTCTTTATTTGCCAGTGGTACAGTGCAGCGATCACACAGCAGCTTCTGGGCGGTCGTGGTGGAAAGAAACGTTTCAGAGACAGAACCCAACCCTACAGACATGCAGCTGCGAGTCAAGGAGAGGGGGCAGGAAAGCCGGAGTGGTGGGACCACAGCCCAGAAAGCCGCAGGCTGGGAGAGCCCAGGGGGAGGCCTCTGTGGAGAAGGCCCCATTGATGGCAGGTCAACCCCACAGGCCCTTCACAGTGGGACTTGGGTTTCCTTCCTGTTTAGTTTGGGGCCAGGGGAAGGGGGCGCAGGGAGCTGATGGGCCAGGCCTGACACTGGGGGGAGCTGAGAGGCCCAGCTCTGGGCAAGGGCTCCCATCTGGACTAATCTCCCCTCCCCTCAGAACCAACAGCCACAAGCACCTTGCACCCAGGACCAGGCAGGCCTGCCTACATCTAGGCCCAGGGAGGATGGGAGGGGGGCAGGGGAGGCAGCAGGGCCCAGAGAGGATGGTTGGGGGGCAGGGGAGGCAGCGGGGCCCAGGGAGGATGGTTGGGGGGCAGGGGAGGCAGCGGGGCCCAGGGAGGATGGTTGGGGGGCAGGGGAGGCAGCGGGGCCCAGGGAGGCAGTGGGGCCCAGGGAGGATGGTTGGGGGCAGGGGAGGCAGCGGGGCCCAGGGAGGATGGTTGGGGGGCAGGGGAGGCAGCGGGGCCCAGGGAGGAGGGTTGGGGGGCAGAGGAGGCAGCGGGGCCCAGGGAGGATGGTTGGAGCCCAGGGAGGATGGTTGGGGGGCAGGGGAGGCAGCGGGGCCCAGGGAGGATGGTTGGGGGGCAGGGGAGGCAGCGGGGCCCAGGGAGGATGGTTGGGGGGCAGGGGAGGCAACGGGGCCCAGGGAAGATGGTTGGGGCCCAGGGAGGATGGTTGGGGGGCAGGGGAGGCAGTGGGGCCCAGGGAGGATGGTTGGGGCCCAGGGAGGATGGTTGGGGGCAGGGGAGGCAGCGGGGCCCAGGGAGGCAGTGGGGCCCAGGGAGGATGGCTGGGGGCAGGGGAGGCAGCGGGGCCCAGGGAGGCAGTGGGGCCCAGGGAGGATGGTTGGGGGCAGGGGAGGCAGCGGGGCCCAGGGAGGATGGTTGGGGGGCAGGGGAGGCAGCGGGGCCCATGGAGGATGGTTGGGGGCAGGGGAGGCAACGGGGCCCAGGGAAGATGGTTGGGCCCAGGGAGGATGGTTGGGGGCAGGGGAGGCAGTGGGGCCCAGGGAGGATGGTTGGGGCCCAGGGAGGATGGTTGGGGCCAGGGGAGGCAGCGGGGCCCAGGGAGGCAGTGGGGCCCAGGGAGGATGGTTGGGGGCAGGGGAGGCAGCGGGGCCCAGGGAGGATGGCTGGGGGCAGGGGAGGCAGCGGGGCCCAGGGAGGCAGCGGGGCCCAGGGAGGATGGTTGGGGGGCAGGGGAGGCAGCGGGGCCCAGGGAGGATGGTTGGGGGCAGGGGAGGCAGCAGGGCCCAGGGAGGATGGCTGGGGGCAGGGGAGGCAGCGGGGCCCAGGGAGGCAGGTTGGGGGCAGGGGAGGCAGCGGGGCCCAGGCTGCTAAAATACCAGTTGGCCAAGGCGCTATTTTCCCTCAGGCCTGCCCTGGCTCTGCCAAGTGTCCGCTGGGCAGGGAGGGGGAACCCTGCAGGGAGCTGCCTCCATAGCTAGCTACCGCCAGGGAAGCCCCTCGCCTGGGCCAGCCAAGGTGCAGAGCCTCTGTGCCTGGGCGGGGCCGCAGGACACGGGGTGCTGTGACCCCGCACACACAGCAAGCGCTTACACGGACACCCCGCCACGCCAGTTCCCACGGCCTGGGCACAGCCCTCAGGTGCCCTGCTGCTCCCTCAGACAGGCCGGGCGCCGCCACAGGCGGGCTGCACACCCCACGCGGGGCCCAGAGGGAGAGGCCTAGGACAGTGCTTTGGCCATGAGCCCCCCGCCCCGCTCTGACAGCCCGGCCCAGGGGCCCACATGCCTGCGGGTCAGCGCACCCAGCTCCCTGGCCATGCGGGGCTGGCGCAGCCACGGGACAGCTGGAGCCACCCTTTCCCGAGGGGGCTGCCGGCCTGGGACGTTCCCAGCAGCCCGTGTTCCTGCCCGGGCGGCTCCAGTGGGGCCGTGACACTCCCACTACACGAGCCACCAGGCTGGGCCACAGGGAGCCTAGGAGGGTGCTTCTGTGTGCCAGCGGTGTCTGGCCCTGCCCTGCCCTCAGGCCCTCAAGCAGCAGAGCAGCGCGTGGAACCCCCGCACGTGGACCCCCTGCACGTGGACCCCCCCGCACGTGGACCCAGCGCATGCTCTGACAAGCCCGCCCCCCAGTGCAGACTGGGGCCTACGGGGCAGGGCGAGGCTGCGCTGCCTACTCTATGGGTGCCCAGGCAAGTCTGCAGCCTCCAGGGCCAGGCGCCACCGGCACCACAGAGAGGAGACACCCAGGCCCCTCGCTCCGCAGCAGCCCCAGCACCAAGCAAGCTCAGCGGGCACCTGTGGGTGCGGGAGGGGGACTCCCGCAGCGGCCACATGGGGAGTTGGATCTGGGATCTGAGGGCAGCCTCCCTGCCTAGGCCTTGTGAACCATGAGCCCACTCCGCCTGTCGGTCAGCACAGCCCTCCAGCAGGCTCGGATCAGCTGCTACTCTCAGACTGGCGCTCAGGCCCTTCCCGGGGGGCTCGGGGCCACCTCGCTGCCCCTCCCAGGAGACTACGCCCAGTGCACGCACACGTGTTCACTGGGGGAAGGGGCACCCGCATGGACATGCACACCCCACAAACGCCCCACAATGGCCACGCAGCACACACACAGCTGTATGTAGACACACGCACGCACACAAGTGCTGGCTATGGCCACACAACCGGACCTGTGCCCAGGCTCCCTGCACTGGGAACTCGGAAGGGCGGTTGTGCCAGCTTCCCCCAGCCCAGCCCGGCAGTGCCGCACAGGTAGGGGACTGAGGGGGGAGACAGAGAGAGCAGCCTCCAGGGAGGAGAGGGACCCCACAAAGCCACCAGCGGAGAGGGAGAAAAGAAAAGCAAAGGGGCAGAGAGAAACCTCCATGCAAGGGGCTCTGCTTTGGCCTCTGTCTGTCCGCCTGGGCCCAGCGGGACACTCCAGGCTCAGGAACGTGGACAAGAGCGGCTCGCAGCGGCAGCCCAGCCGGGCCAGACAGAGCCAGGCAGGCAGGCGCACAGCGGGGACAGACGGGAGCCGGGGATACCATGCCAGTGACTATGTACAGCGAGAGACCCAGTGCTGCCCCACCCCGGCCCTCCTGCTCAGCCGCTCTCCTCGGTCCTGGCCTCGGGGCTGGCGTTGGGGGCGGTGGCTTCTTCTCCATTGCAGGTGGGTGGGGCGCCCTGCGTCGGGGCCGTGCTGTCGGGCGTGGTGGCGGCCGTGGGCTGCGGGGCCGCAGCGGGGGCTGGCGAGGCGGCACTGTCCGACGTGGCGGCAGCGGGCGGGAGCGGCTGGGCCGGCTCTGCCTGCTCGGGCGCCCGGAGCCGCTTCATGAGCGTGGTGACTCGCACAGCTTTCTGCGGGGAGGGGAGGAACCCGTTGGCCACAGGGCACTGCAGCATGGGGCCTTTGCCTGAGCTGAGCTCCCGCCTGCCCCTCTCCCCAGCAGGTGCTGCAGGTGGGGCAAGGGCCTGGCTGTGTGGCTGTTGGTCGGCCAGAGCGCAGACGTTCCGTTCCCCCATTGCTGAGCCAGGCCCCACAGGGAGCAGACGCCGCGGAGCTGCCGGAGTTAGCCACGGCAAGAGGCTGGCCCGCTGCCTGGGGCTGCACTCGGAGCCCTGATCCTGCAGGGGTGGGGGCCGACCATGCCAATCAGCCGCAATCATGCAGCCTGTAGCAGATTTTGTGGAGCCTCCCTTGGGGGTCAGTGCTCGGCTTGGAGGGGTGGCCTGGGCTGAGCTGGCCCTTGAAGGAGGCTGGACTCAGCTGAGCCCTGCCCAGGTGGAGGAGAGGATCCAAGGAAGGCCAGGCAGGCCTGGGGGTGCGCACATAAGGAATAGCTCTGAGGGACCCCGGGTAGCTCTGACTACGGGGGCTGACAGCCCAGTTGCTGGGGCTCTGGATACCCGCAGCGGGGGTGCGCAGACTCTGCCCAGGCTGTGGGGTGAAGGGTGCAGTGACCCCTGCTGTTAAGGGGATACAGGACAGACCATTCACCCATTTGCCAGACTTCTCCAGGGGGCTCAGTCACCACAGTGATAGGCCAGTGCTGGAAGTCAGTGTCTGACAAACTCTGGGGAAACTGAGGCAGGGCCTTGCTTTCAGAGGGTCTGTGAGACCCAAGCATCAGACAACCAGGAAATAGTGTGAAGGTTAAACAAGAGAGAAACCAAGTGACAACTGGGTCTGGAAAGGCCCAGTTCCAGCCCCCCCCACGTCCCCATCTTTCCTGGCAGCTCCCTGGACAGCCATGGGGCCGGGGGCCACAGCGGGAGCAACCTGCTCTTGACAGGCTGGTTTCCCAGCCCTGCCTGTGAGCGGGACCCCAGAGACCTCTCGGGCTTGGTGTTCCCCTGGCCCTCCTGTCTTCCCTGCACCCGTCACTGCGAGGCCTCTCCCCACCCCACGCCGCCTGGCCCAGAGGGGACCGGGACCCTGGGGAGGTTCAGCGCCTGGCCCAGGGGTCTGTGGCTCAGCTGGGAACTGACCACTGACCTGTGTGCTCCCAGACCAGCCCCTCCCCGACGGGTGCGGCACAGGGCGAGGGCCACGTACCTTCCACTTGGCCCTGGCAAAGTTCTTCTCAATCTGAGCACACACGCCCTCCTTGATGTTCTTATCCGAGGCGGCGTTGCCAGAAATCCTGCAGGCAGGAACACGTGCTAGCGACTGGAGCCCGCCTGCCCTCCCGGCCCCTCGCCCGCACTCTGCTTGCCCTGCCACCTCCAGCCTGCACCCCGCCCTTCCCCCGGCCCCGGCAGGTGGTGCTGGGCTCCCTTGTGCCTCCCTCCCACAGCGGTGGCCCATGTCCCCTCCATCCCTCTCGCCCGCACGGCCGTACCACTCGTGGGAGATGGCTTCTTCAGCTGTAATCCTCTGGTCCTGGTCCACCTCCATCAGGCGGGTCACCAGCTCCTTGGCTGCGAGACAGCAGGCGGGAGGAAGGTGCTGAGGTCGGGCCGGCCACGTGGCCTGAGAGGGGCCGGGAGCGGCTGGCGCACTCAGGCTCTGGCTCTTGGCTTGGCGAGGCATGGAGGAGAGCGAAGGAGCCCAAGCCCCGCGGCTGGCTGCTCTGTCAGGGAAGGGCTTGGCCAACCCCTCAGCAGGACTGGTCACTGCTCCCCCAGGGGCTGTTCAGGTGGCTCCGGACTCCTCGCCCACCCAGGGCAGCTCGGGACGGGGGCTGGGCCTTCACTCCTGGAGCAGGCCGCCCGCCGGACACCCACCGGCCCCGCGGCACTGGCTGGGGAGAGGGAAGGGATGGCGTCCCGGCGAACAGGACTGGGGGTCAGAGCAAGGCTGGGCTGGGGCACTCGAGGAAAGGGCTGGTGGAGGAGGGGAGCGGAGCCACCGTCCAACAGGAGAGGAGACGAGGGCGGGACAGGCCCCCTGGCGCTGGCGTTCTCGGCTCTCCCGCAGGACAGCGTCTCTAGGGCGAGGGGCCTCACCCGCCTGCGAGATGTCATCCCAGTAGGGTGGGTCGAATTCGTAGTCGCCGGCCAGGATCTTGCGGAACAGGTTCTTGTCGTGGTTCTCGTAGTCGTCCTCCTCCACCTCCTCGTAAAAGGGCGGGTTCCCTGACAGCCTGCGCGGGCAAGAGCGGTGGGCAGTGAGCACAGCCGGCCAGGCCCAGCACTGACCAGCCCCGCGTCTGCTTCCCCAGCCCGTCGCACCGTGGGCAAGCTGGGCTGCTGCCCAAGGGACACAGGGCCTGGGGCCCTCAGTCTCGGGCCCCCTTCCCCAAGGGCCCCCAGCTCCCTTCCCTGGGGCTCAAGCCCCCTTCCCCGGGGCCACTCAGTCTCAGACCCCCTTCCCCGAAGCCCATCGGTCTGTTGCCCCCTTCCCTGGGGCCCCCAAGCTCCTTTCCCCAGGGCCCCTTGGTCTCGGACCCCCCAGCTCCCTTCCCTGGGGCCCCTTGGTCTCTGGCCCCCTTTCCCGAGGTCCAGGCCTAGGCCCTGTCTGTTGGCTCATCTCGCTCAGTCTCAGCTAGTTTCCTAGATGTGGCTTCTGGCTGCCTCCCCTTCAGCCTCATCTGCGGCCACTGTCCCTGTCCCCCCACTATCAGCCTTCTGGCCCAGCCCCTGGTCCCACCCCAGCCCTCCCGGCCCCGGCCGCACCCCTGCGTACGTACAGGATGTACATGATGACTCCGATCGCCCAGCAGTCCACAGGCCGGCCGTACCGCTGGCGCCCCACTACCTCCGGAGCTGCAACACCCCCACAGCAAGTGAGCCCCATGCCCAGGCAGCCGCAGCTCTGGGGCACCCAGCCCATTCACACTGCACCCTCAGCTTGGACGTCCCCACGTCAGCAGTGGGGCAGGGCAGACGGGACCTGGCTGGCTGGGGCTGTGTCCCACCTGCCCCTGCCCCTTGGGCCCCCCTTGGGCACGCCTGCCCTGCAGCTGGCAGCGAGTGCCTGGCCCGGATGGGCTCTCTCTGGCCGCAGCACTGTGCCCAGTTCCCCCGCTGTGGGCTAGCACGGGCAGCCAGCCTCGGCTTCCAGCTCCCTGGCCGTCGCCGCCCTCGGCAGAGACCCAGCCGCACCCTTCTCTCCAGCGCACTTCCAGGCTGGACGGCTCCGGCTACACGGCAACCTCCCCAGCCAGGAGACAGGCCGCCCCCTCTCCAGAGCTGGCACCCAGCGTGACTGCCCGAGGGAGGGCGCTCGGATCTCGGCAGGGAGAAGCGGCCTGCAACGCCGAGCCCAGGAGGGCCACCTGCGCCCAGAGCCGGCCGCTTGTCCCTGGAGAGGAGTGAAGGGGCTGGAGCAACTGTGGAGATCTTGAGACCGGTCAGGGAAGCCCAGTGCTGGAGAGCCTGGATCCCATTTGGCCACCATGCCCAGGAGAACAGGCTAGATGGGCCCTCAGCCCTCTGGGTACAAGCCAGCCTCTGACCACAGAATGGGCTCTCAGGGCAGCCCCGGTGGGAGCAAAGAACGGGACCAGGGTTTCTGCGCCCCTGGAACAGGCTGTGGGGGCAGCCATGGTGGGAGGGAAGAACTGGACCGGGGTTGCTATGCCCCTGGAACGGGCTCTGGGGGCAGCCCCGGCAGGAGGGAAGAACTGGACCGGGGTTGCTGCGCCCCTGGAACAGGCTCTGGGGGCAGCCCCGGTGGGAGGGAAGAACCGGACCGGGGTTGCTGCGCCCCTGGAACAGGCTCTGGGGGCAGCCCCGGTGGGAGGGAACAACTGGACCGGGGTTGCTGCGCCCCTGGAACGGGCTCTGGGAGAGCCCCGGCAGGAGGGAAGAACTGGACCTGGGTTTCTGCGCCCCTGGAACGGGCTCTGGGGGCAGCCATGGTGGGAGGGAAGAACTGGACCGGGGTTGCTATGCCCCTGGAACGGGCTCTGGGGGCAGCCCCGGTGGGAGGGAAGAACTGGACCGGGGTTGCTGCGCCCCTGGAACAGGCTCTGGGGGCAGCCCCGGTGGGAGGGAAGAACTGGACCGGGGTTGCTGCGCCCCTGGAACGGGCTCTGGGAGAGCCCCGGCAGGAGGGAAGAACTGGACCTGGGTTTCTGCGCCCCTGGAACGGGCTCTGGGGGCAGCCATGGTGGGAGGGAAGAACCGGACCGGGGTTGCTGCGCCCCTGGAACGGGCTCTGGGGGCAGCCCCGGTGGGAGGGAAGAACCGGACCGGGGTTGCTGCGCCCCTGGAACAGGCTCTGGGGGCAGCCCCGGCAGGAGGGAAGAACCGGACCGGGGTTGCTGCGCCCCTGGAACGGGCTCTGGGGGCAGCCCCGGTGGGAGGGAAGAACCGGACCGGGGTTGCTGCGCCCCTGGAACAGGCTCTGGGGGCAGCCCCGGTGGGAGGGAAGAACCGGACCGGGGTTGCTGCGCCCCTGGAACAGGCTCTGGGGGCAGCCCCGGTGGGAGGGAAGAACCGGACCTGGGTTTCTGCGCCCCTGGAACGGGCTCTGGGGGCAGCCCCGGTGGGAGGGAAGAACCGGACCGGGGTTGCTGCGCCCCTGGAACGGGCTCTGGGGGCAGCCCCGGTGGGAGGGAAGAACCGGACCGGGGTTGCTGCGCCCCTGGAACGGGCTCTGAGGGCAGATTCTCCCGCTGTGGCTCACTCGGGGGTCCCAAGCAGAGGGACGTCGTGCCCGGCGGCGGCTGCTTACCAAGATACTCTGGGGTGCCGCAGGGCTCCTTGATGAGGCCATTCTCTAGCTTGGCCAGGTGGAAGTCGCTGATCACAATCTTGGAGTTCTTCAGGCGGTTGTAATACACCAGGTTCTCCAGCTGCAGCCCGGCCAAGAGCAGGGCAGGGTGAGGAGAGGAGAGCCCAGCCCAGCCCAGCCCGGGCGCCCACCAGAACAAGTGCATCTCACAGGGCACTGGGGTCAGCCCCACCCACCCGTGCTGGGGGGAAGGGCTCAGAGAAGAGGCCATTTGCCAAGCAGAAACGCTACACTGGGGCACGCCAGGCCGGGGAGCCGCCAGCTCTCTGCAGGGAGCCAGCCAGGCAGGGGAGCCGCCAGCCGCCGCAGGGAGCCAGCCAGGCAGGGGAGCCACCAGCCGCCGCAGGGAGCCAGCCAGGCAGGGGAGCCGCCAGCCGCCGCAGGGAGCCGGCCAGGCAGGGGAGCCGCCAGCCGCCGCAGGGAGCCAGCCAGGCCGGGGAGCCGCCAGCTCTCTGCAGGGAGCCAGCCAGGCAGGGGAGCCGCCAGCCGCCGCAGGGAGCCAGCCAGGCAGGGGAGCCGCCAGCCGCCGCAGGGAGCCAGCCAGGCCGGGGAGCCGCCAGCTCTCTGCAGGGAGCCAGCCAGGCAGGGGAGCCGCCAGCCGCCGCAGGGAGCCAGCCAGGCAGGGGAGCCGCCAGCCGCCGCAGGGAGCCAGCCAGGCAGGGGGCCGGCCAGGTATCCCCTGCAGAGCAGTGTGAGCAGGGGCTCTGCTGCACTGGCTGGTTCCTGGTGGCGGCTGCGAGGGCAGACCGGCCCCAGGGCACAGATCAGACCAGGGCATGCACCCACCGACTCACCTTGAGGTTCCTGTGCACAATCTTGAGCGAATGCAGGTAAGCGACGGCCTCCAGCACCTGTCGGATGACATTGCTGGTGTCCCGCTCCGAGTAATAGCCCTGGTCCAGGATCCAGTCGAACACCTCCCGGCCTGTGGCCCTGCATGGGGACAAGGCCCACACCTGAGAGCAGCAGGATCCGGCCTCGTACCAGCACCCCCAGCTATGACAGGAGCACCCCAAGGCCCAGCAGCTGCAGGGGCTCAGAACCCTCCCCATACATCAGGGCAGCAGCCTGGGCTGCCACTCAAGGCAGGAGCACGGCCCGAGCTGTCCAGGGGCCCGGCCCCACCCGAGACAGGACGTGGAGCGCGTCTCATGAGCGCAGGTAAGCTATGGGAGCCCCTGCCTTTCTGGGCGCCCGGCGGAACCCAGGCCCCTGTGTCGAGACTTGCAGCAGATTTGGCTGAGCCACTCCCACGCAAGAGGCAGGCTCACAGCGTGGCCCTGAGCACTTCTGATGCTCCCCACAGCAGGCTGCAGCTGAATCTGGGGAGGAGCATGAATCAGAACCTTGCTGGCATGGTCAGGGCGTTGGTGGTGACCTGCTCTGAAAGCTTTCTCCCGTGTCGCTCATGGGCTAACGAAGGGTCCCAGGCCTGTGTTAATCGAGGGCTCCAGCCCTTTGAACCCAGAAATCAGCAAGCCCTGTGCTGCAAGCCATAAGCTCCCTGGCAGTGGTGTCCGGCCAGCCTGCGGCTCAGAGTTGCCTCTAAACTGTGCCCCGACTGGCCTCTAGTGAGCAAGCATCTGGCCGGGGGCAAGAGGGGAGCCAGCCCAGCTCTGTAGAGACAGACCCTCCCTGCAGGAGAAAAGGGCTTCTGGGAATGAGCCAGTGGGCGTCTGGCATGGCTGCCCCAGTCGGGCCCCGGGAGTCGCAGTGCGGGGGCTGCAGGCAAAGCAAGCTCCCTCGGGGACAGGGTCTCCCTGAGCAGGGTAGGCCCTGGCAGAGCCGGCTGGGGCCGAGCTCACTTACAGCTCCAGGAAGATGAAGTACTCCTTGCGGGTGACGTACACATCCACCAGCTGCAGGATGTTGGGGTGCTTCACCCTGGGACAGAGCGAGAAGACAGGTCAGGGGGCTCTGCCCAGTGCGGGGCCATGTCCCTGCCTTGCCAGGCACAGACCCTGCCCAGCTCCACTCCCACTGGCTCTCCGGGGAGCCTTGCAGGGCACGGGAAGGGGAGGCTGAGCCGGGGCAGAGCTGGGAGAGCACCTCGCATGGGCAGGCTGGGCATGATCCCTCTGCCCCACCCAGCCCCGCTGCTCCCCACTTGCTCAGGCCTTCCCTCTGGAGGAGGGAGAGGAGCTGGAGGCACAGGGGGTCAACAGCGGGCTGTGCTCACCCAGCAGCAGGACAGAGCCTGCTGGGGGGAGATCCAGGATCCCACCCCAGCCCCCAGCTCTGCCCAGGACCCAACTGACCTGCCTCTGAGCCAGCCTGGCCTGGGGCTGACGCACCAGCTGGGCTCTGCCTTGGACTGATGAGGGGCCTGGGCCAGCCCCTGCTCTCTGTGCCTATCTCAGCCCCAAGCCAGGGCCTGCGGGGAGCTGGGCTGCGCTGCATGTCCGGCAGAGGGGGCAAGAGGAGGACGCCGGCTGCCGGCATCCAAGGGACATGCCCAGCCACGTGGGCAGGGCTGCGGGGGCAGAGGCAGCTCAGACTCCCCTCTGGCCCATGGGTGCCTGCCGACTGGCAAAGGGGCCAGGGGCATGGGGCAGTGGGAGTATGATGCAGCACGGCCTAGCCTGGCCCAAGGGAGCAAGCAAAGGGTGCTGTGGGGCTGTCCCACCCAGCCCTCCCAGCACCAAAGCAGGGGCTGCTGGGCCCACGTGCAGCCAAGCGCTGCTACGGGCAGCAGGGCCTGGAGCAGGGGGCCCCTTAGCAGGAGACGGGGCTAGAGCCTGGCCAGATCACGTCTGGCTTCAACAGCCATGGCTCCCTCTGGCACCCTTGTCCCCCTCTGCCGCTGGACCCCGGGAAAAGGTAACGGCCTGCTACTGCTGCTAGCGAGGAGTGTTCCTCTGGCAGCACAAGAGTGGGGACTGGAGCCGCTCAGGCCAGGCTGGGAGCCGCGGGGACTGGAGCCGCTCAGGCCGGGCTGGGAGCCGCGGGGACTGGAGCCGCTCAGGCCGGGCTGGGAGCCGCGGGGACTGGAGCCGCTCAGGCCGGGCTGGGAGCCGCGGGGACTGGAGCCGCTCAGGCCGGGCTGGGAGCCGCGGGGACTGGAGCCGCTCAGGCCGGGCTGGGAGCCGCGGGGACTGGAGCCGCTCAGGCCGGGCTGGGAGCCGCGGGGACTCACATTTTCAGGATGATGATCTCATTCTTGGCCGCCTTCCGCACCTTCCGCCCGTCTCTCTTCAGGAACTTCTTGCACGTGTAGAGCTTTCCCGTCGCCTTCTCCTTGGCCCGGAATATTTCGCAGAATTCCTCCCTGGGGGCAGAGCAGCAGGGCCCCGTTAGGACTGCCCCCCATTGCCCCGGGGGTTACCTTTTGGGGGTGGGGCCAGGCTCTCCTCCTGCGGTGCCCAGACCCTGCTGTAGGCGCAGGGGTGCACTGCCACCACACTGCCCTAGCATTGGAGCTCTGCACATGCGCCAGCAGCTACCACCCTATGGCCACAAGGGGCCGGCCCGTGGGGCGTGGGGCTGGCAGAGCTCTGTGGGGGGAAGAGCTAAGGCCGTGAGGGGCCGGCCTGTGGGGCAGGTGGGAGGCAGAGCTCTGGGGGGGGGGGGAAAGCTAAGGCAGCGAGGGGCTGGCCTGTGGGGCAGGCGGGAGGCAGAGCTCTGGGGGGGCGGGAGAGCTAAGGCCGCGAGGGGCTGGCCTGTGGGGCAGGCGGGAGGCAGAGCTCTGGGGGGGGGAGGTAAGGCCGCGAGGGGCTGGCCTGTGGGGCAGGCGGGAGGCAGAGCTCTGGGGGTGGGGGGGGAGCTAAGGCCACAAGGGGCTGGCCCGTGGGGCAGGCGGGAGGCAGAGCTCTGTGGGGCAGACCACCTCTAGCATGTCCCTCAGCACAACCCGAGATGTTACCTCTCCCGGCCCAAGGGACCAGCAGAGCGGAGCTGGGAAGTTTGATTCCAGCCACCTTGCACTTCTCCGCAGCCTGGGAACATCCCTAACGTGGCCAAAGCAGGCAGCTCCCTGCACTAACCCGGACAGCCAGCAAAGCCCCGCCTCCAGCGTGCAGGCCTTGCCCGAGTGGCCCCCAGAGCCAGCCTGCACCGCCCAGCTGCACCCCCCAGCCCCAGATCCCATCTGCAGGCAAAGGAGCCTTTGCCGGGCTCACTGGAAAATGCCTCCCCCGCTGGGCAGCGCTGTCCCGGTGCCAGGGCACGGCCCCCCACACATGAGGGGAGAGAGCCCACTGCGCACGTGCCACCCCCCCAGGCCTGCCCTGGGCAAAGAGTCATCAGGCAGCTGGGGAAGATAAAGACGTTCCAGAGGGTGCAGAGCCCAGCAGGGAACATCCCTCCCCAGCGCCTCTTGGCTCCTGGCTCTCAGCAGCCGTGCTCTTCGGGCGGGGGGGGGGAACAAATCCCCCCGGACGCCCCTCCACGCCCATCACTTCCTCAGAGGCAAGGGAAGCAGGCACTGGCCTCTGGGGGGCCTGGCCGGCGTGCTGGGGCGGGCAGGCTGCGGGAGCATGGGGCGAGATACGGGCTGGAACATTTGGGGCATTTGGCAACGGTAAGCGTCTGGCGTCTCTCCCCCTTGCAACCATTTCCGACGGGCGCTGCAGCCACGAACCCTGCTGAGCTCTAGCTAAGCCGGCAGGTTTGCACGGAAATTCCCGACTTGCCATTCCAGATGATTCGCCCTTGCCCAGCGATTCCGCGCCCGCCCGCCCGGATGCAGGCCTTTCCGCGGCCCACCAGCCAAGCTCACTGCGGAAGTGGGCTGTGCCCACGAGAGCTCATGATCCCATCTACATGGTTTGCTAGTCTATAAAGTGCTACCAGACCATTGGTTGTTTTTTACTTCCCCAGTGAGTCACACCCAGCCTCCCCCTCCTCATGCAGAGAGAGCTGCAGTGCCCAGGGAAACTGAGGCACACACACACAGAGTCACTCGAGAACTGCACAGGACAGTAGAATGACACAACACAACAAAGCAAACCGAGCGAATACAAACCAGAGTAAACACAGCCCACCCCTCACCCCCAGTCACACCTCTCCACTCCTGCTTGTTATACTAAATACAATCACTTGGATTGGCAGACCCCATGTAAATAATTGTAGGAGGGGCCCTGTGATCTCTCTCTTGCACTGCTAAAGGGAGTGACTCTTATGCTTATACGGCGCAAGACGGATTGGTTTGGTTCTGGGCCTCTCTGGGGGTGCGTTCCTGGGTGCGGAGCCCTCCTAGAGTGCTCTGGGCCTGCGTCAGCGTCGCTCTGCTGGGCCCCAACTCTGGGCCTCGGCTGGGGGAGCTCCTGGCCAGCAGGACAGGAAGGTGGTACGAGCAGCACACTGGCTCCCTGCAGCCTGACCCATCGCAGCACACATTGGGGAGGAGAGAGAACGGCCAACTGCAGCCTCATGGAAGGGAAGTGCATCTCCTAGGCCAGTGTTTCTCAACCTTTTTTTATAAAGTACCCTTTTAAAAAAAAAAAGTACACCCGATACCTACAGTTTTCAGATTCTTTTTTCTACCATTGCAACACGTTTAAACAACTTAATTGTAGCCAGGCAGGCGATGACATTTTTGGGTGTAAAGTACAAAAATAATATAGCGCTGTAAAAACTTAACCCAAAACTTCAGTTCTCCACATGCCAGTTGTGTTGACGTGCCCCCCCCCCAGACTTCTCTGGAGTACCCCACGGGGCCGCATACCACTGGTTGAGAAACACTGGCTAGGCCAGCACCGCCCGCATGCGCCCAGAGCTGACAGCCCTGGCAGAGAGGGGGTAGCGAATAGAGGGTGCACGTCCCTCCCTGCAGCACTGGGCACCAGGAAACACAAGACTGGGCAGCCTCCATCAGGGAGGCAGCAGTGGGCTGTGCTGGCGCGGCATGGGCCCAGTTTGGAGGGATGTGGCCAAGGGGAGCGGTGCAGGGGCTTGGCTGTGGCCTCCATGCCCAGAAGAGAAGCCCTGGACCCTGGTGACCCCACGGTGAGAGGGGTGGGTGGTGAGTCAGCAGAGGACACGTGGGGCACAGGGCAGCCAGCCCCCCACAGGAAGAACCAAGCGCGACTGAAGGCTGCCAGGGCTTTGGAAGGCAGCTGCTGAAGAGGAAAGTCCCAGCGATCCCAGCAGCTGTTCCAGCCCCAAAGCCAGAGCAGGGGGCGAACCACGGGCTGCATGACTGGTGCATCACAGAGGGCTCCGGCTTCGCGGCGCGCTGCCCAGCTCCCTGCCCATGGCAGGGCCGCCCGGACAATCGCCCCGGGGGGGGGGGGGGGGATGCTCTTTCAGCTGGGGGTCGGTGGCAGCCGCCAGGCGAACACTTCGGGGCAAGGGTGGCACTTGCACACACACAGCATCACACCCGGGAAGCAGAAGGCAAAGAAAAGGAATTTTTCCAGTCGCTGCTGCACCAACCCGGCAGCTGAGAACACGCCGCTCGGCCCGCTGCTGCCAGCAATGCCAATGCCACCGAGGGGGCTTTCCCGCTCCTGCGGCTGGTCACTCGGTCGCCGGGCGGGTGCAGTGGAAAAGCTGACTGAGGGTTGCCACAGGCCAGCCTTTGGAGCGTCGCCCCTGCGGCTGAGGGAGCGCCGAGCCTGCACGCAGGGTTCCCACACCCACACAGGGCCCTTTCCGAGAGAGGCCCCCGCAGTATTCTGCCGCCTTCCAATAGCAGCCATCCCTAGGGTCAGCCAGCCTGGCAGCGCTTAGCCTCACGCTGGTACCAATCCCATCCCTGTCCCGGCCCCATGGCCCTGCCCCAGCGGGCAGCGCGCCCTCTGCCGGCCCTTGGCTGCCCCGTTACGTGTCCCTGCTCCCGCCCCGCCCTGTCCCTGTGGGCAGCGCGCCCTCTGCCGGCCTTCGGCTGTGCCATTCCGTGTCCCTGCTCCCGCCCCCTCTGCCGGCCCTCGGCTGCCCCGTCACGTATCCCTGCTCCTGCCCTGTCCCTGAGGGCAGCACCCCCTCTGCCGGCCCTCGGCTGCCCCGTCACGTGTCCCTGCTCCCGCCCGGGCCAGGAGGCTGTGACTGGCGGGCAGGACACAGAGAGGTGACTGCAGGGTCTGTACACGTCCCACAGCGACAGGAACGTGCCAGAACCCCATCCAATGGCCACGGTTACTGGCCACATGTGCTATGCCAGGCCTCGCCACACGCCCCCCCCCGCAGCCCTGGCAGGGCCGGGCTCTGGCCACAGAGCAGCCAGGCCACAGCAGGGCTGGGCAGCCATTCCAAGGGGTCCCGCGCAGGCACTGGCTTGGTTGTGTCAGTCGGTGCTGGAGCTAGATCGGTTCCTGGCTGTTGGCCAGGCTGGGCAGGGATGGGTCCCTAGCCCATGTGGCTGCAGGTGGGTGACCAGGAAAGGGGCCCGTGAGGATTCCCTTCCTCTGGGCCATCTGCCATTGGCCGCTGTGGGCAGACAGGATACTGGGCTGGATGGACGTTGGTCTGACCCAGCCTGGCCGCTCTGACATTCCCTCTGTGCCCCTCCCAGGTGAGAAGTGGGCGTGGCCTCGGCCGGGGGGGGGGGGGGCGGGGGGGAGAGAAGAGCCTGAGTAGGGGTGGGGCCTGGGCAGAGCACAGGTGGGGCCTTGGGAACAAAGAGGCCAAGCAGTAGGGCCAAGCAGCAGGTGGGGCCACAGTCCCAGCCCTGCACCCACAAAAGATTCATCTGGCCCTGAGCCCCTTATGCTTCTGGGGGGCGCTGGAGCCCCAGAAGCCCATGGGATTGGTGCTTTGATGCCAGGGTATTGCCACCCAAGAGCTAGTGTGTATTTGAGAGAGTCCGGCTGTCCGCCAACTCGCCCTAAGCGCGAAAAGCTAGGGTCACCCCACGCGGGCAGCAGCTTCCTCAAATCCCAACTTAGAGCAAGGCCGGGTCTGCCCGAGCCAGGACAATGGGATTCGCTCTCAGAAAGCCAGAGGCAGACTCACCAGGCAGGTGAGTCTGGGACTGCCCCAGCCCCAAGCCTCCACCCCCTAAGTGCCCTTTAGGGGTGGGGACCAAAGCTCTCCCCTAACTCATACGGGGAGAATTATTGTTGCCCTTTGCCAGGGAGCTGGGGGAAAGTGCCCAGTTTGCTGCATCGTCACTCTTGCTGGGTGGCACAGGGGACAGATGAACGTGGCCCTAGCCCAGCTGGGGGGCATACACCCCTCCCCTGGCTGTGCCCGCTGGAGCGGCAGTGGCCATGGAGAGGTGCTTCTCTCCTGCGCCCAAGCTGCTGGGGCAGCCTGCATTGAGCCCCTCAGTCCCACCCTGGGACTGGGCAGAGCAAACCACTTAACGGAGTTAGGGATGTGAGCAATGGCGCTGGGTAAATCTAGTTCTCTGGCTACCTCCTGCCGCCAGCCCAAGAAGAGAGGCAGGGTCCCACAGTGCACGACTCTCAATGCTGCTCTCCTGGCCGCACGTGGGCCCGAGCGCAGGAGAACTTCTCTCTGGCACAGCAGGATGGGGGGCAGCAGCTGTCTCAGCAACATGGCCCTCCGGGATAGAGCCAGGGTTGCCTGCAGGCCCGCTGGCACTGGCAGTCACCGCATGTGGGTCTGTTGTCGGCTTGGGATTTTCAACAGGCAGCACGCTGTGAGCCATGCTACTGGACCCGTGCTCAGAAGATAGTTTCTGTCTCTTCTTCAGGACATATTCGGTGCCCCAATCATCTGCAAACACTTGGAAGGTGGCAAGGTGATAGGGAACAGCCAGCATGGATTTGTAAAGAACAAATCATGTCAAACCAGTCAGATAGCTTTCTTTGATAGGATAACAAGTCTTGTGGATAAGGGAGAAGCAGTGGATGTGGTATACCCAGACTTTAGTAAGGCATTTGATACGTCTCACATGATATTCTTATCAATAAACTAGGCAAATACAACATAGATGGGACTACTATAAGGTGGGTGCATAACTGGCTGGATAACCGTACTCAGAATAGTTATTAATGGTTCTCAATCCTGCTGGAAAGGTATAACAAGTGGGGTTCCGCAGGGGTCTGTTTTGGGACCCGTTCTGTTCAATATCTTCATCAACGATTTAGATATCGGCATAGAAAATACGCTTATTAAGTTTGCAGATGATACGAAGCTGAGAGGGGTTGCGACTGCTCTGGAGGATAGGGTCATAATTCAAAATAATCTGGACGAATTGGAGAAATGGTCTGAGGTAAACAGGATGAAGTTTAATAAAGACAAATGCAAAGTGCTCCACTTAGGAAGGAACAATACGTTTCACACATACAGAACGGGAAGCGACTGTCTAGGAAGGAGTAGGGCAGAAAGGGATCTAGGGGTTTGTGGCAGCGTGTCGGGGTCCCCCGACTCCTGCACCCCCGTAATGGCCCGGACAGACTCCACCAGCCAGTAGAATAGAGGGAGTTTATTGCTTTTCCAGGATACAGCACAGCACAGATGTCATCTGGTTACAGGAACCGGGCCTAGGATACCTCAGCCCCCCTTGAGATGGGGGAGACTGGGCTCCTAAATTCCAGCCCCTTTCCCTAGGCCGTCTCCTCCATGATCCCAGACAGAAACTACTCCCTCACTTCCAGCCCTGCCCCCAGCCAGGTCTGGCTTCGCCCCCTTCCTTTCCATTGTTCCGCTCCATGGGAAGATACCTGTCTGACGAGTTTCGAAGCCCCCTTGCATAATGACTCATCCCCTGCCCAGCTGGGCCGTGCTGCAGACAGCAGCCAGTGGAGGTCACTGACAACCCACCGCCCAGCATAGCAACCAGCAAGGTACCCACACTACGTCACAGGGTTATAGTGGACCACAAGCTAAATATGAGTCAACTGTGTGATGCTGTTGCAAAAAAATGAAAACATGATTCTGGGATGTGTTGTGAGCAAGACACGAGAAGTCATTCTTCCGCACTACTCTGTGCTGGTTAGAACTCAGCTGGAGTATTGTGTCCAGTTCTGGGCACCACATTTCAAGAAAGATGTGGAGAAATTGGAGAGGGTCCAGAGAAGAGCAACAAGAATGATTAAAGATCTAGAGAACATGACCCGTGAAGGAAGGCTGAAAGAATTGGGGTTTAGTTTAGAAAAGCGAAGATTGAGGGGGGACATGATAGCAGTTTTCAGATATCTAAAAGGGTGTCATAAGGAGGAGGGAGAAAACTGGTTCATCTTGGCCTCTGAGGATAGAACAAGAAGCAATGGGCTTAAACTGCAGCAAGGGAGGTTTAGGTTGGACATTAGGAAAAAGTTCCTAACTGTCAGGGTGGTTAAACACTGGAATAAGTTGCCCAGGGAGGTTGTGGAATCTCCATCCCTGGAGATATTTAAGAGTAGGTTAGATAAATGTCTATCAGGGATGGTCTAGTCAGTACTGGGTCCTGCCATGTGGGCAGGGGACTAGACTCGATGACCTCTCGAGGTCCCTTCCAGTCCTAGTATTCTATGACTTCTCCCCGGCCAGGCAGGGGACTGGTCTGTGACAATCACTCCAGGCTTCCACGTAGTCTGTGCGCTCAGGTGTGACTCTCTGTGGTCCTTTCACCACAGTGTGTTGGGAACTCCCTCTGCAGTTTAAAAGTCCAGGTGCTCTTCAATTGTGGCCCCAAAGCATCCTCGCAGGGGTCTGCTTTGCAGTAGGATGGGCACGTTCCTGTCGGCAAATGGAACCCTTGCTCTTGGGTTGGACCATGGGCTGGAACGGAGATACGCCTTGCAGCTGCAGGGCCAGGTGGGCCGGGCCAGGAAGGAGCAGATACAGCACATTTGACACCACTTCCAACAAACTCTTTGGATGCGAGCGGAGTCCCGCTGCCACGCGCCAGCTCCCAGCCTTGAGAACCAGAGGCTGCCGCTTCTCCCGTGGTGCTGACCTGTCGGAATTCGCACCCAGGGATGCCACACACGGTGCTGCGCACTCCCTGGGCCCTGCAGTCGCTACCCGCCGCAGCCACAGAAACTCCTGGCGCCTGGTTTCAGCCCGCCAGGCTCACTGGCCCCTCACGCAGCACTTCTCTCTGCAGCCAGCCCCTTGCTGGCTTGGCGCTCTCCTTCAGCGGAAGCAGCAGCGCTCATTGGGGAGATTCTGCCCCCCGGCACTCTCAGCAGGGTGAATAGGGGGAAAAGCTACAGCAGGGTCTGCCTGGGAGCCCCCTTGGCACCCTGTAAACCCACCCCGTCTCCCCAGAGGACCCCCCCACCCCGCGCAGGGCCCAGGGCCGGGGAGGGGCATGGGTTGGGCAAGCTCAGCCGGAGGGCAGGGGCGTCCAGGCCAGACTCACGTTTTGATGACCTGTCCCAGGTCATATCTGTCCGTCACCTCGGATGGCTGGTTGTAATCCTTCTTGTCTCCCAGGGTGACACAGCCAAACGGCATCGCCGGGGCCGGTCCTGGAAGGCAGAGAAGCAGCGAGTGAGGAGGGCGTTTGCATGACCCTGCCGCTTGGCCATGCTGCTTCCTCCGGGCCTTGCTGGTCAGGCTCCCCCCCGGCTGCCAGACTCTCCCGAGTGGCCTTCCCTTCCCGCTAAGGCAGGACTCCTTCACAGTCCCCTCCCCCCGGCACCGCCACTTCCCGTTCCAAAGCGGCGCACTAGCTCCCGGCTGGGGTCCTCCTGCCCCGCAGGAGGTCAAACCTCACTCTGTGCAGTCCCCGCCACTTCGTGGCTCCTCCCCAGGAGAGAGTCCAGTGCGGCTCGGCTGATTGGCAGAGCGCCCACAGCCGGCAGCCTGTGTGTGCCAGTGGTGCACATCCGCACAAGCCTTGGTGCACAGAACAAATTTATTCCACACGGGTGGAAACGATCAGAGGGAGCATTGCCACGGAGTGGGGCTGACTGAGGCCAGGTCTGTGCCCTGTCACCTGCACCCACCAGCCTGGCGGCCCAGCTGCCAGGAGGAAATTGCTCCCCCTCGTGCTGACACTGAGCAGGGGCACCCCACGGGCTGGAGAGCAGACTGGCAGCCCCAACCCCCAGTGAGGGCCGCCAGCCGCACCTGCCCGCAGAGCCACTGCAACGGCCCAGAGCGCGGCAGATTCCTATGCCCGGGGTAGGCAGGCAGGTGCTGGGTGTCCGATCCCAGCCCCACCCAGGCAGACCCAGCCTGCCCAAGCCCTGCCCTGGTGGAGTGGTGCCCGGGGCAGTGCCCAGCCCACAGCCTGCATGGCCCTGCGGGCAAGGACTCACCGTCCACAGCCCCAATCACGGGGGCCAGTGCTACATGTGCCCAACCCCTCCCCTGCAGACTCACTGGCTCTCAGTTTCTGGGGGCCCCATGGCCGCGCCGCGAGAGACCCGGCCACACAGCTCTGCAGGCGGCCGGCCAGGCCCTTGGCTCTGTCCCCCCCCCATTCCCTGCGGAGCCTGGCTCTGGCTACAGGAAGCTGGTGGGTATCCCTCTGGCAGTGCCCTTTGGTGTCCATGTGCCCCCAGTGCCTCCCCCGCACCACCCAGCTGCTCCGTCTGGGCATACAGGCTCCCACTGCCCTCCCCTGGCGTTCTGCCAGGCAGCGGGATGCCAGCCTGGGCACATTGTGACCAGGGCGCTCTGCCACGCTGCCCAGCCTGCTGCAGGCCCCGATGCAGGCGCCTCTCAGCCCGGCCTGCTCCATGCCCTGGCACCGGGGCCCTGCTGCAGCATGGGGCAGCCGCTAGCTGGGCCACGAGGGGCTGATCTGGGCAACTCCCACAGCAGCGCCCAGGGCCATGCCCTGCCCACACAGCCCAGCTGCAGGGCCATGGGGCAGCTGAGGCCGGGAACCAGAGCCCAGACCCCCTTGCTCCCTCAGCCGGCCCCGGCCCCGCCCCCTCCTCACAGACTTGCCTTTATCCTGCTGTACAACTCCCATTGCCATAGCAACAGGCTCAGCGCCTGTACCCAGAGCAGCACGCACTGTGCCTCCCCCCGCCTCCAGCAAACAGGTGCTGAGACCCTGGCCCAGACCCTCCCCTCCCCCTCCCCCTCCGGGCTAGAGAGGGGCAAGGAGGGGCCCCCTTCCCACAGCCCCCCAATGCCTCCGGCCAGCCGCTGGCCCTGGGGCCCCACTGAACAGCTGACCAGGGCCAGCCCGGCTGGAACCACTGGACTGATGGGCCCCATTTTATTTCCAGCTGCTCTGGGCTCAAGCAGCCCTGGAGCCAGCCCCTCAGCTGGCTCCGCGGTGGGACGCTCCCTCCCTGGCCTGCCGTGAGCCAGGCACGGGCCCCCCCACGCCCGCACAAGCCTGACGCTTGGGGTGCCAGGCCCACGCTGCTGAGCTCCCTCTCCTGGATGGGCCAGGGCTGCCAGCCGGCTGATGGCCAGGGCCCTACCAAACCCACAGCGCTTCTAGCCTGTAGCACGCAGATTTCCCGGGGCCACCAGCCTCTCAAACTGGGGCTCTTGACCCCAAGAGGGAGCTGCTGGGGGCTAACAGGTTATTTTGCGGGAGGGGGTATCACAGCATTGCCACCCTTACATCTGCACTGGCTTCACAGCTGGGCGGCCGAGCGTGGTGGTGGTGGGCCTGGCCCCCAGCCCCGAGAGCAGCGCCCCACCCATGGCAGGGCAGACGGCTAGCAGTACTGCACCCCCACACACAACTCCTTTCTGGGTCAGGGCCCCTGCAATTACAACCCCCTGAGATTTCAGATGGGAACAGCTGAAACAATGAAAGGACTGCTTTTAAAACCCTGTGACGTGAAATTGACAGAAAAGGACCATGAATTTGATGGGTTCCTACTTGTTGTGCAAACCCACAGACCCTTGCCCCCACCCCTTCCCCAAGCAACACCCTTCGTCCACCCCTTCAAGGCCCCTCCCCTGTCACTCCACCCCTGTCCATTGCTCGCTCCCCTGCCCCTCACTCACTTTCACCAGGCTAGGGCGGGAGGTTAGGAGCTTGGGGGGAGGCAGAGGATCAGCACTTACCTTAGGGTGGCACTTTTGGGAGCCACCCAAGTGTCTCCTAAATGGCTGGGGGGGGGCGGGGGGGAGTCTCCATGCCCACAGGCACCACCTCCACAGCTCTCATTGGCTGCAGTCTCCAGCCAATAGGAGCTGCAGAGTCAGAGCTCACGGTGAGGGCAGCAGAGATGGGCTGGCTACTTCCGGGAGTGGCGTGGAGTGAGGGAAGCAGCAGGCCTGCCTTAGCTCTGCTGTGCTGCCGGCAAACAGTGGCTCCCAGGCCCTTCATCACCCTGGCTCCTGGAGAACTGCCCTTTGCCGCCGCCCTCCCCCCCCCCCCCCCATGTCAGCAGATCTGCCCCTCCCCCATCCAGCAACCAGCGCTCCTACTCGGACAGCTGTTTGGCACCGACAACCTTGCCCTGGCTCATTCCCGATCACCCTACCCCAGGCCGACATGCTTCCCGGGCAGTGGCCGGCTCCATCCCAGCACCCACGCCCGAGCAAGTCAGTGGCCTGCCATGGGCGCCTAGCACTTCACAGGCCCATGTGGTGGGTGAACCCGTGCCCCATCCAGATGGCAGCTGACCACTCTTGCAGAGGGCCGTGCTCAAAGGTACCCGTCATCCCCTGCTGGCCCATGAGCTCTGGGGTCTCAGCCTGGACGACAGCCCCCGTGCTGCTAGCGAGAGCAGGTTCTTGCTGGGGAAGGATATGGAGCCACTGCATGAGGGGATAACAACCTACTACTGCTGCAGACTAATGGAGCCACTCCGTTAGCTGATGCGGGGATGGCCTGTACCGAGATGCTCAAGCTCCTGGGAGCAAAGCCTGCTGATAAATCATGAACACTGTGGGGGGAGCCCCCCCACCCTCCCATCTTCCTCTGAGAACAGCTGCTGTCTGTGCAGGAAATGCCATGGCAAGCAGCCTCTGTCCCCGGCCCTCAGAAGCCGATGCTGCATCAGGAGGAACTGCAGACCCCAGGGAGGGCAGGGATGCCACCGAGGGAGCCAGGGTTCAAATCACTGGCAGGAGGCAGCACGTGGGTTCAGCTGGCAGCAAGGGGCCCAGGGAGAGGAGAGGGTGTGGGGCCAGCCACCATGAGCGAGGGATTTGCCAGGCACAGGGACCAGGGCAGGCGGGCAGCAGCCATGGGCTGTGAGCAGCACAGCGATGCCCTGTGGCGCTGGGCGCACGGGGCAGCAAAGGGGGCCAGGGAGCTCTCATGGCTGCATGGGAAGGACAGTCCAGGCAGGCGGCGAGTGGGACGTGAGAGAACAGCAGAGCGGGGCCAAAGGGGGGGGCCCTGAGTGGGGGGAAGAGAGGTGCCGAGGCGGCACTTCCCTTTTCCTTCGTTCTAGTGACTAACGTACCAGCCTGGCCCACTAAGAGTCAGGTGCCCGGTTCCTGGCGGGGTGGGGGAGGGGTACAGAAGGAAGGAGGGGATCCCAGGGGTGGGGCGGGGGGCCCATGGGCAGGAGGGAAGAGAACACGTGGGGCCAGGTGCACCCCATAGACAGGGCCAGAAGGGGCCCAGTGCCACTGCAAGGCCTGGGACTCACGTGGAGCCTGCCCTGCCTGGGGGGAAGCGGTGGTATGCAGGGCCCTGCCCCATGCCAGGCAGCAGGGGCACTCACCCTGGGCCCTGCCACAGGGGGTTGGGCCCCCTGCGGGCCTGGCACCTCAGGAGCTCCCTGCCCGGGAGGGGCAGCAGGTTCCCCAGCCCACAAGCAGGGGAGGGAGGTTACACGTCACCCCAGAACCGGGGCCGGGACCAAGTCTGACCATAAAGGCTCCAGTTCTCACATTCCCTGGCGGGGCCATGCTGGCAGCCAACACACCTGCAAAAGCAGGGCTTGGGCGGGGCCCCTCCGCCTGGGCCAGCTGCTTCTCTGCCTGTTGCCCTCTTCTCAGCCCGCCAGCTGCTGTCCGGTAGGAGACACCCCTGCCTGCTGCGGTCAGCGCCTTGGGTCCCTCTTGCTCCCTTTGGGGTCTCTGCTGTAGGCACATGCCCAGCCTCAGCCCCAGGAGGAGAGCGCAGCGCCCTGAGGAGCCACAGCCTGGGCTGGCCCCTTGCTGGCGGGCAGGGCCCAGGGCCCCAGGCACGGCGGCACACGGCAGGCGGGTGAGATGCAGCATGTGGGAGCGGCCCCAGAGGGAGCCGGCAGGGCAGCGTGAGTGACGCAGCCTGGCGCCCAGGGCCCGCAGCGAAACGCTCTGCTTGTGCGTGGGTCTAACCCGGTGCAGGGCAGCCAGAGTTCGCGGCCGCCTAGTGCCCTGGCCGGGGGAGCACCGAGCCGGCCCGCTGCCTGGGCAGGCTGAGCTGGAGCAAGGCGCCTGCCTCCTCAGGCTGGTCACGGGGCAGCATGAGCAACGGCCCCGATTCGGCACCACGGGGCCCATCTGCAGAAGCCAGGCAGCCGGGCCTGTAGATGCCCGCGAGGGGCGGGCCTGGGCAGCCCAGGGAGAGCCAGCCCCACCCAGGAGGGTGCCGGGCACGAGCCAGAGGAGGGGGGCTCTGCTCCTGGCTGCCAGGAAAGCCCCATCCGGCCAGTGCGGAGCTGGGCTCAGGGTTTGCACCACTGGGCCAAGGGGGGGGCGGTCAGGACCAGTAAGAGGGGGCAGGACAGCTCTGCTGGCTAATGCTCAGTCACTAGCAGGCAGGCACCCCACTGCCCGTCACAGACACATCCTCACGGCCCCGGGTGGGCAGGGCTGCACAGCCCCGCGGCGCTTACGGGACCGCAGGACGTGCACCCACTAGAGCTGGTGACGGGGACACGCCCTGGCAGCCTGGGGAGGCCAGATCTCGTTTGCAGAGCCCAGCGCTGGCTCCGGAACCTGCCCTGCACACCTGACTCAGCCACCACAACTCATCGCTTCGGGGTGTTTAAAGAGCACCCCCAAAGAGATGATCGCAGCCCCCCCGAGCAGCAGCTGGGCACACCCGCCCGCTTGGCTGCCGGGCATTAACCCTGGAACAGAACGACGGACACAGACATCGCCCACTCACTGCGCATGCGCTCAGCGGAAACAGCCGCCAATCCCCCTCTCCCCCGCCCACACCCCTCGCAGGGCTGTCACACCGCCTGCACGCACGAGACAGCGGGGCCAGGTGACATCCAGGCTGGCGAGAGCCCCCGGCTCCCTCCTGGCTGCGGCTGCCGCCGACTGTGCCCCCCGGGTCAGGCGCAAGCGCGGGAACCATCTCCAGGCCTTCGTGTTGCCAGGGCAGATGTCGCATTGCCAGGCTGCGGAGCGTCATGCCCCTTGGGGCAGCCTTGCACAGCCAGGCCTAGGTGCTTGGCATGGAGGGAGCTGCCCCGCCCAGGGCCCCTTTAGGGACTGGGGGGCCAAAGCGAGCACGGAGCCTGGTCCTCAGCCAGCAAAGGGGAGCTGCTGCCCACTAGGGCTGACTGTCCCCGCCAGGAAAGTGGCTGGCAGCCGCGCCAGGAGAACGGGACCAGGGACAAGAGGGGGCACAGGACGTTCTAAGGGACGAGACCGCATCAGGGAAACACGACAGCTCTCGGGCTGTGATTACAGACCCAGCAGCTCAGGGCCGGTCCTGGGCTGGGGGCTCTGGGGAGCCGGGGCAGGGGCAGGGCCAGGGCGGGGTGACTGGGGTTTTATTGCTCCATCTGAGAGTATCCAGCAAGGTGGCATGTGAGTATCCTGCATGCCCCACCAGGGCCCACGTGCCCTCCACTCCCACTGAGTCAATGAGTGTGATCATGCCCTATGGATGGCCTAGGGCAGCGACCCCATGCCCCCAGGCTGGGCGGGGATGGGTCTCACAGGAACGTAACTCTGCCATGGGCGCATGGCGGTGGAGACTGGGAAGGGCCAAGCGAGTCGGTCCATGTTCCTGGTACGCTAGATCCCCAAGCAGACTGGGGAAGGGCCACTGTGCACGCACACGCATGTGCACAAGCAGCCCCTGCCCCCAGCGCCGAGCAGCTATTTAAGGCACGCCGCCACAGCGCAAGACACAATAGCTGGGGAGTGGGAGGCAGGCGCGATGGCATGAGGAGATGACGCAGCTTTCACAAGCCCGGATCTGGATTCAATGTAAACATCCCTGCTGCTGTATTGTGGCTTGACATTCGCTTCCCACCCCTGAACCATCCTCAGCCCTGCACGTGGCCCCGGCTTCCAGTGCCACCCCGGCAAGCGCTGCCGGAGAGCAGCAGGGCCAGTGAGCAAATGCGCAGCAGAGCTGGGAGGCAGCAGCCCCCTCCGGGCACCTCTCCAGAAATAGCTGCTTCACCTCCGGCACCGCCCGACTCGCGGGACTGAACCCCGAGGGAAGGGCAGCAGCCGCTGCTAGGGGCCCCGAGATGGCCCTAAGTACAGGGGCTGTGCGGTCAACCTGCAAGGGATCATTCCCAGGGGTGCAAGGAGTAACAGCCAGCTGGGAGGAGATAAGCCCAGGGCTGGGCTGGCAGGGGCTGCAGGTGGGGAGGGAGGGAGAGGCTCTGGCAGGGCTGGAACGGGGGTGGGATGGGGGGGGGCAGCAGGGGCTGGGCTGGCAGGGGCTGGGGGGTGGGAGCAAGGGGCAGCGGCAGGGGCTGGGGGGGCGTGAGTGAGGGGCAGGACTGGGGGGGGCACTGGCAGGGGCATGGGAGGCAGGGGCTGGGGGGCGCGAGCGAAGGGCAGCGGCTGGGGGGGCGCAAGCGAGGGGCAGGGCTGGGGGGCAGGAGGGAGGGGCACCAGCAGGGGCAGGGGAGGCAGGGGCTGGGGGGCGCAAGCGAAGGGCAGCGGCTGGGGCTGGGTGCGAGCGAGGGGCAGGGCTGGGGGGCTCTATGCAGGGAGCGAGTCAGAGCTCTCCCACCCAGGTCTCAAGCAGGGCCCAACCCGACTTAGCTCGCGAGATCTGAGGAGAGCAGAGCCCAAGCCAGGCGGCTGCAGATCATAAGGAAGCCCCAGGAAAGCGCCTGTGTGAACTCTAATAGCCGCCACATCAATGGCAGCAGCAGAAGAAAGGAAAGCTGACTGCTGGGCGGGGGGGGGGACGCTGCCCTATAAACCAGCGGCTTGTTCGCACTTCAAACCCTGCGCTCGCCGTCTGTCCTCGTAGGAGGAACGTGGGGACCGATCGGGAAGAGGCAGTGGGGGGGCGGGGGGGACGGGCCATGGGATCGGGTCGGGATCCCGAGCCATCGAGTGGAAACCACAGAGTTCCTCCCTGTCCCATAACAGGAACCCAGAAGGGAGTCTCAGCTGATGGCAGCCTGGGGAACTCACTGCCCCATGACACCATGAGTCGCATGCTGCAGAGGGATTTAAAGGGACAGGCAACTGGGGGCTGTGTAACGTTGCAGAGTCTCCGAGATGCATTAGGGGCACATTAAGGGGCCACGGATGGTTTGGACCCAACAAATCCTCACTGTGGCCCAGGGGTTGACTGACGGCCACTGCGGCCCCTTCGAGTCCCAGGGGTCTGCAGCCAGATCCCCTTGGTAACATCGCTGCTCCCCAGCCGCCTCCTGCTCACGCGGAACCCAGCCGCCTTTGGCGTGGCCTGCGGAGCCCCCCACGGCCCGGCAATGCTGCCCCAAGCCAGGGCAAGGCCTGCGCTGAGCAGCACCCCTGCCCTGGCCCCGGAGAGACAATCTCTCCCTTCGGGGAGCCCTGCAGCCTGGCACAGAGGGCCCTGAACACAGATGGTGCTGGGGCTCTGGGGAGGGAATCCCCCCCCTGAACAGGACACCCAAGCCATGGCGGCTCCACCAACACCAGCTCACAAGGCTCCAAGGATTCACCCGCCTGGTCCACCTGCTACTCCCCCAAGAGACACCAGGACATGGCCCCCTGGGAAGGGGGAGCCCACCTCCCCACGCAGTGGGCCTGGGGGCCCTGCCCCGTCACACGGCCCTCCCCTGCCTGTGCAGGGAGAACCCGGCAACAACACTGGAGGCCAAGCGACTCCAGCAGGCCAGAGGCAGAACGGGCGGGAGCCAGCGCCCTCCTTTGCAGGCAGAGATGCAGGGGCCAAACCAGCCCAGACACTCTGGATTGGGACTCAGGGAGGCGACATCAGACCTCTCTATGCACATTAGGCTGGGGGTACCGGGTACTGCTAGAGACCTGCCCCCTGCCCTGTGTGCCCTGGGGTACCGGGTACCACCCCGTGCCATGTGCCCCAGGGGGACCGGGTACTGCTAGAGACCTGCCCCCCTGCGCTGTGTGCCCCAGGGGGACCGGGTACTGCTAGAGACCTGCCCCGTGTGCCCCAGGGGGACCGGGTACCACCCCGTGCCATGTGCCCCAGGGGGACCGGGTACTGCTAGAGACCTGCCCCCCTGCGCTGTGTGCCCCAGGGGGACCAGGTACTGCTAGAGACCTGCCCCGTGTGCCCCAGGGGGACCGGGTACCACCCCGTGCCATGTGCCCCAGGGGGACCGGGTACTGCTAGAGACCTGCTCCCCTGCGCCGTGTACCCCAGGGGGACCAGGTACTGCTAGAGACGTGCCCCCCTGCGCCGTGTGCCCCACACTCCAGGCTGCAGTGGTTTCTGTGGGCCCCCAGCCAACCGAGTGGCCGTGCCCAGCCTGCCAGCCGAGCCCAGGGCCCGAGTTCTCCTCTGCGCCCCGGAGCAAGACATGCGGGCGCTGGGAGCCAACAGGAGCGTCTCTGGCTCCGGCACCACAGAGCGGGGCTGAGACGGACGTGCCTGCACCGGGTGCGCTGAGGCGCCGCGTTTGGTGGGCAGGCCCTGCCTCCCAGCCCTTCCCAGCCACGCCAGCAGCCTCCGGGAGCCACAGCAGGGAGCTGGGGCTGCGGAAAGGTGGCAGGAGGGATCTGAGGCAGTGGGACCAGGTGGCAGGGCCCATGGGAAGGGAGGGGGCAGAGAGGCCAGAGAAGCTGGGGCGGCCCCCCTCAGGAGACCACGGGGCTGCCCTGCTCCACCCTTTGCCTAGGTGATCCTGCAGAAGGTGGATGGGCCCATCCCACTCCAGCCCCACTGAGGGCCTGGGGAGGGAGCCAGGCCTGACACCCCCCACCCAGGGCTAGGAAGGGGAAGGGGCATCTGGCTTTGCAAGAGGGATCCAGCTGGGGGAGGGAGACAGCAGAACACCCGCCCCTCCCCCTTCTGACATACCCAGCATCACATGCACCCCCCAGCTGAACCCAGCACATGTGGCCTGGCTGGCAGCCTCCGAGCCCCGGGCATGAGGGAAATGCCAGGGCACCAGCCCCCCCTTGCAGCACCCGGTTGGGGGCAGCATCCCCCCCTCCTGCCCCAGATCCCCGCTCTGCACAGAGCCCCCTGCAGGTATGGCAGCCACCCCACCCCGGAGCCCCTGCCCTGGCACGGCAGCCACCCCCACCCCAGTGCCCGTCCCTCCACCCCACCCCAGCCTGGCACGGCGCCGCCCGAGCAGCCTGGCACAGAACCTGGGCACTGCTGGAGCCCAGCCCCCCAGCCCAGCCCCCCGAAATTGTGACATTAGTGGTTGTCATGGAAATTAGCGCCAGTCTCGCGCAAGAGTGGGGGGGCCTGGGGGAGGGGCTGGCAGGCGAACCAGCCCGCAGCGCCCGGATCCCGGCCAGGGCAGAAGGGAGCGGGGGGGGGGGGGGCGCCGTCTGCAGCTCGGGGCGCTGGCGCGTGGGGCCGTTCCCCGATGGGCCGGGCCGGAGCAGCCCCCTCCCCCCGCATGCTGCACCGGGCGCCTGCAGCGGGCTGCAGACCGGAGCCGCTAGCGCGGGGGGGGGGGGGGGGTGAGGCTCTGCCGCAGGCTCCTACCCCGGGCAACTTTCTCTCGCCATGCCTGGGGCTCTCGCCATGCCTGGGGCAGTCACGCCGGAGTCACGCCGGAGTCACAGCGCAATCCCACCCCCCCCGCCGAGACCTGTCCGAATGCCCCCGGCTCCGCACCGCTCACTGCGGGGGGCAGGCTCCGGGCCAGGCACGCAGCGTGCGGCGCCCCGCTCCGTCCGGCTCACCTGCAAGCCTGCTCCAGCCGCGGGAAGGTGCCGGGTCCCTCCGCCCTGCCCCGGGCGCTCGGGCTCCTGGGCCGCCCGCCCCGCCGCGCCGTGCCTGGGCTGGGGAGCGGGGCGCCGGGCCGGGCCTCACGGGGCGGTGGGCTCCGGGGCGCGCCGGGCGGGGTACACGGGGCTGAGCGCGCTCCCGGCTCCGGGCACCTGGAGCATCTCCCCGGAGTTCGGCGTGGGAAAGTTACAGGGACGGGACTAAGAGGGGCCCGCCCCGGGGCGGGGCCAGGGCCCTCTGACGTCACTGGCAAACTTTAGGCTCCTCCCCCTGCTTGGGGACCCGGGGCGGGGGCCCCTTCAGGTCCCTCTGGGCTGCCCCGGGCGGGCGAGGCGGGGGTGTCACCTCGGACCCTGCTCGGTGGCAGGGCTGGGGCCCCCCACAGCCAGGCTCACACCTGGCCAGGGCTGTGCCCCACAGAAGTGGGGCGGCCTGCAATGGGGAGGGAGATGGGGCCCCAGGCACTGCAGGCTGCCCAGAGGGTGCTCCGGACACGTTGATCCTCTCCTCAGAGCTGGAAGCAGGTGGGCTAGGGGCCCGCATGTGCTGCCCCAGCCTGACTTCAGTGTCACTAGGGTGCTAGACATGCCCCAGGCCTGCGCAGCAGCAAAGTGCCTTACAAACCTGCTTGAAGCAGAAAGGGAAACTGAGGCACCTAGCCCCCCCCAAGGGCCCCCCTTATGTCCAGCCACAGCTGGGATTGGAATCTGGGAGCCGTCCCTGGGGTCCAGCCACTCGTTTGCACTGGGCAGCCCCTCTTGTGCAGTCCTGAGGCCTTGTTTGTATTTATGTCGGTGGAGTCCAGGGGGCGGATTGGGCTGCAGCCCCATTGCGTGTGTGATGCAGAGAGAGGCAGATGCCTGCGGCAGGGGGTGAGGCCCAGCCCCTGGGCTCTGCGGCTGACTGAAAGCCGCCCCGTGGACCAGCACGCTCTGTGGGGAGGGGAACTGGGCTCTGTGCTGCATTCCCTGGGCAGCCAACCTGCTGCCGTGTGCACTGCGAGAATGGAAGGCCGTGTTACCTGCCAGCCCACGGACGTGCTGCCCCTCTGGTCGCCTCTCCCAGCCCCCAGGCACCGCTCTGCTCTCAACCAGCTCTGCCCTGCGCCCAGCGGGCCCGCAGCCTCCTCTGCTGCTCCCCCAGGTCTAGCTCCCCTCCAGCCCCATGGCAGCCCCAGGCCAGCAGGCTGAGCGGGAAGGACCCTGTGCGGCCCCTGTAGGCGAGAGGGGAGAGCCGAGCTCAGGCCAGACTCCCGCCAGAGAACAGAGCTTCCCCAGACTTCGCCTGCGGGGCTGTGCTAGGCGCCTGGCCCTGGTGCTCCCCAGAGGGGCATTGCCTGGGGATGAAGTGCAGGCTTAGCAGAGCCCAGGCTCTGGGGGCGGCTCGGGCTCGGCTGAGGGTGCAGAGAGGCGTACAGCTGCGGAGGGGCTGGGGCAGACGTCGGTTGGCGGAGGGGAATGCCTCTGTCGGGGTGAATGCATTGTAGTGATCGGGTGCCCTGCCACACCACCGCGGGGCTGCTGTAGCAGCTGCAGTCTGGACAGGCCGAGATGTGGGGCTCTGCAGACCCCCCTGGACAGTCTGCACTCCACGTGTTCCTGGCTTCTGGGCAGCTGTAGCTGGGCCATGCGTCCTCTCACCCAGCAAACCCTTCCAAGAGGGAGAGACGAGCCCAGGGAGAAGGCCCATTTGGCCCTGGTCACATCACGCTAACTTCCCCTGTGCACCCAGAGGCACTGAGGCCCCCGACCAGGGAGAGTGAAGTCGGCTCTAAGGGCCAGGGGGCTTTGCGCTCCTCCAGTAGCAGCAGCGGGTCTTAGCCCCTTAGGTCGCAGGATCACTCCCCCTGCCGGCACCGGGCTCCGGCGGCTTGGCGCAGACTGCCCCCCTGCGCCTGGCTCCTCGTGCCTTGCCCGCCAAGGGGCTCGGGGTGGGCAGGAAGCCGTGCCGGCGTGGAGGCAAAGAGCCAGGGGGTAGGGCCTGAGGCAAGCAGCCTCTATTCTTGGCTCTGACCTCCTCTTGCAATGGGGCCTTGCCCAGGCCATGCCCCCTTTCTGTGTGGCGCCCCCAGCAGTGCTTCTCTGCGAGCAGCATGGCGAGTGAGAGAGACAAGCACCGCGCGATTAGTGAGACTCTCGGACAATAGTCGCCCTCCTGCCTTCCCAGCCAGATCGCTCGGGTTTGCACCGCCAAAGGCAATATGCTTGGAAGGGCAGATGGATGGCGGGGGGGCACTCTACTCCCTGAGTGGCAGCACAAGATACAGGGGAACGAAATGCTCTGATCTTCTAGGCGAGGGCAGCACTAGCTATTCCTCAAATAGCAGAGGAGCCTGCGTGTTCTTCTATAGCCTTTTCCTTCGAGACCCAGGGCTGGGTTCTCCTCTTGCTTAAGCCAGGAGCAAATCCTGTAAAGTCAGCACAGAGACATTGGTGTGAAACTGCAGAGAGAAAACATCAGGGCCAGCAGAGTGAGTGTGTTTGTGTGTGTGTGTGTGCGCGCGCGTTGTGTGCTGTGAATTTAAACATCCAGTTTTGATAGCTAGCTTTGAAAATCTCAACACACACACACACACGGCAAATTCGATGTTTTAAATATAATGTCACCAGATAATATCAGTTTCTTTTTAAGCTTTTTAAGGTTTGTATCGATTTTCGTTTTCCCAGCTGTGCACAGTTGTGGGTTTTAAGCATTGTTACGATGTGGCAGGGGCAGACAATAATGATTTAATGACAGCAGACATTGAGATCCAAAAAGTTAAAGCTTTTACAATCCATGAAACACAAACTGGTGCCATCACAAAACAAATCGCCACGAGTTCTGAGGCGGCCTGTTTCTCACTTGGCCTATCTGCTCATTTCAGTTCTTAGAGCTGGAAATGAGTTCCCATTGGTTTGTGAGTGCAGCGTGAAATCGACCTTTGCCGATAAAACTCTTGCCCTTCCAAGCCTGGAGGAAACACTCTGTACCCATGATGCGGGGAGAAGCGGGTGCCCGTTACTCAGACACGGCGGTTGGCAGAGTTGTCCTTCCCAGTGGAATGCCGGCTTTCAAAGAACGAGAACATGGTGCCCAGGTTCCATCAATGCACTGCAGAGCGGCTGGGTTCCTGAAGCACGTACCTGTGCAAAGGTAAAGTTTTCTAGACATCAGGTTCCCTTCTGACACCACCCACCATGCTGGGCAGGGTATGGGGTGGGGGCACAAGGCACGGGGCACAGCCAGGTCTCTACAACACTAAACACTCACATTGGGCTGATCTTTCTTCAATGATTCAGAAGGCAGCGGGGGGTCTGGCGGTGCCTCAGGGCCGACACTACCCACCCCAATGGTCAGTGTCCGTGTCGGAGGTGTAAGAGATGGGGCGGAATCTGTAGTGGCCCTGGGATGCACCCTGGAAGCTGCTGTTTTGACACATCCCTGGGCTCTGTGTACTTCTGTCTCTGGCATACAGCAGGGTGCCGGGTGTGCCAGGACAGAGCCGCTGGGCAGTGCCCGCTCACTGGACTGAAGGCTTGCATTGGGAGAGACCAGAAATGCTGGTTACTCAAGCTTCCCGTTAGTGCAGTGCAGGGTAACAGACATTTTCCTGAGCACCCCGCCCAACATGTCACGGTGAAACGTGCAATCCCTGTTGTATCCCCGCAAAGCTCCCTAAGGAGGGGGAGCCTCGGGGTCACGGGAATACAGGGGCTTCCAAGATGAGCCCTGAAAGTGCTCGGGGCTGGACGGCTCCAGGGGGCTCTGGCCAGAGGGGAGGGGTAAGCGCAGCCCTGACATGGAGCTGACAGCTGGAGCGGAACAGGCACTTCTCCTCTGCCAGCCTCCTACGTGAACGCCGGGGCGCCCCAGGCAGGCAGCCCATGCGGAAAGGGGAGGGCAGGACCCACAGAACCCAGGGAGCCTGTGCAACTCGCTGCTACCAGAAGTCTCGGGGCCAGGAGCTTCGCAGGCTGCTGTAAGAGGCCTGGCCTTTGCAGTGGCTTCTGAGAACACCTAGTGTTGTAACAGCAGCCCCATTCACAAGCGGCCTCTGACTCGTGGAGGCTGGAGAGAAAGCCCATCTGCCATGGGGTATGGAGGGGCAGCGGCTGGTGTGGCAGCTGAGCTAAAGAGCCGGGCATACGACCTGTAGCGGCCTGGTCACCCTGCTCCAGGCATAAAAGGGATTAAAAACAGCCCTGAGAGAAGGCTGTCCCGGGAGCCTATCAGACTGGGGGGCTGGAGTCAGCCAATCAGGGCTCAGCTAGCCCCTATAAAAAGGGCTGGTGGGGAGGCGCTCAGTCCTAGCGGTTCCCAACCTTTTCCAGATGGGGACCTGTTTCGACAATCCAGGAAGACTTGGTGACCCAGGGCAACTCAGGAAACGTGTGACTGGCTCCTTAAGAGCCACCTGGGGCGATGCCTGGCCACCCTTTCGAAATGTAATGGCCACCCATAGGTTGGGAAACCCAGCATCTTGCCCCAGCTCTGGAGGGAGGGGGACCCGGCTGCCTGCTAGCACACGGTACTTTGCAGAGAGCGGTGCTGGGAGAAGGCAGGGGGAGCGCCTAGCCTGAGGCCCAGCCACGGGGCCCAGGCAGCTCCTAGGGCTGTAGGGAGGCCGCCCTCCCTTGCCAATGCTGGGTGGCCAGGCCAGGCTGCAGTTTGCCCCGAGGCAGGGGCTAGAGCCTGGCAGTAGGCCACGCAGACAAGGGGGCGTAGGGGCTCCCAGAGTGAGCTGCAGTGGCAGGGCAGTCCCCAGAGGGAAGGAGGCTGCAACCTGTGAGGGACGTGGCTCCTTAAACAAGGCAACAGGTAACAGCTGGCCACCCTGGGCTGGACTGAGCTAATTCCTGGAGTGGCCAGCAGGGGGCGCGATGTGTTACCCACCCCATTTCCATGGACAGCGACAGGGGCGTGGCGCTATGCGGGGTGCCACCCGCTGGCCCCTCTGCCCCCGGCCAGCCCCACGGAGAGCGACAGGGGCGTGGCGCTATGCGGGGTGCCACCCGCTGGCCCCTCTGCCCCCGGCCGGCCCCACGGAGAGCGACAGGGGCGTGGCGCTATGCGGGGTGCCACCCGCTGGCCCCTCTGCCCCCGGCCGGCCCCACGGAGAGCGACAGGGGCGTGGCGCTATGCGGGGTGCCACCCGCTGGCCCCTCTGCCCCCGGCCGGCCCCACGGAGAGCGACAGGGGCGTGGCGCTATGCGGGGTGCCACCCGCTGGCCCCTCTGCCCCCGGCCGGCCCCACGGAGAGCGACAGGGGCGTGGCGCTATGCGGGGTGCCACCCGCTGGCCCCTCTGCCCCCGGCCGGCCCCACGGAGAGCGACAGGGGCGTGGCGCTATGCGGGGTGCCACCCGCTGGCCCCTCTGCCCCCGGCCGGCCCCACGGAGAGCGACAGGGGCGTGGCGCTATGCGGGGTGCCACCCGCTGGCCCCTCTGCCCCCGGCCGGCCCCACGGAGAGCGACAGGGGCGTGGCGCTATGCGGGGTGCCACCCGCTGGCCCCTCTGCCCCCGGCCGGCCCCACGGAGAGCGACAGGGGCGTGGCGCTATGCGGGGTGCCACCCGCTGGCCCCTCTGCCCCCGGCCGGCCCCACGGAGAGCGACAGGGGCGTGGCGCTATGCGGGGTGCCACCCGCTGGCCCCTCTGCCCCCGGCCGGCCCCACGGAGAGCGACAGGGGCGTGGCGCTATGCGGGGTGCCACCCGCTGGCCCCTCTGCCCCCGGCCGGCCCCACGGAGAGCGACAGGGGCGTGGCGCTATGCGGGGTGCCACCCGCTGGCCCCTCTGCCCCCGGCCGGCCCCACGGAGAGCGACAGGGGCGTGGCGCTATGCGGGGTGCCACCCGCTGGCCCCTCTGCCCCCGGCCGGCCCCACGGAGAGCGACAGGGGCGTGGCGCTATGCGGGGTGCCACCCGCTGGCCCCTCTGCCCCCGGCCGGCCCCACGGAGAGCGACAGGGGCGTGGCGCTATGCGGGGTGCCACCCGCTGGCCCCTCTGCCCCCGGCCGGCCCCACGGAGAGCGACAGGGGCGTGGCGCTATGCGGGGTGCCACCCGCTGGCCCCTCTGCCCCCGGCCGGCCCCACGGAGAGCGACAGGGGCGTGGCGCTATGCGGGGTGCCACCCGCTGGCCCCTCTGCCCCCGGCCGGCCCCACGGAGAGCGACAGGGGCGTGGCGCTATGCGGGGTGCCACCCGCTGGCCCCTCTGCCCCCGGCCGGCCCCACGGAGAGCGACAGGGGCGTGGCGCTATGCGGGGTGCCACCCGCTGGCCCCTCTGCCCCCGGCCGGCCCCACGGAGAGCGACAGGGGCGTGGCGCTATGCGGGGTGCCACCCGCTGGCCCCTCTGCCCCCGGCCGGCCCCACGGAGAGCGACAGGGGCGTGGCGCTATGCGGGGTGCCACCCGCTGGCCCCTCTGCCCCCGGCCGGCCCCACGGAGAGCGACAGGGGCGTGGCGCTATGCGGGGTGCCACCCGCTGGCCCCTCTGCCCCCGGCCGGCCCCACGGAGAGCGACAGGGGCGTGGCGCTATGCGGGGTGCCACCCGCTGGCCCCTCTGCCCCCGGCCGGCCCCACGGAGAGCGACAGGGGCGTGGCGCTAGGCGAGGTGCCACCCGCTGGCCCCTCTGCCCCCGGCCGGCCCCACGGAGAGCGACAGGGGCGTGGCGCTAGGCGGGGTGCCACCCGCTGGCCCCTCTGCCCCCGGCCGGCCCCACGGAGAGCGACAGGGGCGTGGCGCTAGGCGGGGTGCCACCCGCTGGCCCCTCTGCCCCCGGCCGGCCCCACGGAGAGCGACAGGGGCGTGGCGCTAGGCGGGGTGCCACCCGCTGGCCCCTCTGCCCCCGGCCGGCCCCACGGAGAGCGACAGGGGCGTGGCGCTATGCGGGGTGCCACCCGCTGGCCCCTCTGCCCCCGGCCGGCCCCACGGAGAGCGACAGGGGCGTGGCGCTAGGCAAGGTGCCACCCGCTGGCCCCTCTGCCCCCGGCCGGCCCCATGGACAGCGACAGGGGCGTGGCGCTAGGCAAGGTGCCACCCGCTGGCCCCTCTGCCCCCGGCCGGCCCCACGGAGAGCGACAGGGGCGTGGCGCTATGCGGGGTGCCACCTGCTGGCCCCTCTGCCCCCGGCCGGCCCCACGGAGAGCGACAGGGGCGTGGCGCTATGCGGGGTGCCACCCGCTGGCCCCTCTGCCCCCGGCCGGCCCCATGGACAGCGACAGGGGCGTGGCGCTAGGCAAGGTGCCACCCGCTGGCCCCTCTGCCCCCGGCCGGCCCCACGGAGAGCGACAGGGGCGTGGCGCTATGCGGGGTGCCACCTGCTGGCCCCTCTGCCCCCGGCCGGCCCCACGGAGAGCGACAGGGGCGTGGCGCTATGCGGGGTGCCACCCGCTGGCCCCTCTGCCCCTGGCCGGCCCCATGGAGAGCGACAGGGGCGTGGCGCTAGGCAAGGTGCCACCCGCTGGCCCCTCTGGCCCTGGCCGGCCCCATGGACAGCGGAGTGGCGTTTCCAAGCCCTTCCAGCTCCTGGAGGCGAGAAGAAGCGAGTTCTCCAGAGAGAGCCCCCATGCCAGAGGGCAGTGGCCTGGCAACTTGTGATGCCTGGCGTGGATTGGTGCGCTTGGCTGTCTGTCATATTGATTGACAGGCTTATAAGCCGGCTGTGGCAGTGACCTGTACCTGAGTGCATTGCTCCTAGAGCAGGGCGATATAAGCTGGCCCACAATGGCAGACACACAACCAGTCTCCTTCACGCCTGCTGCCCCACTCGGCCTCCCGCGCCGTCACGAGACTCCTGGCCCGTGACCTCCCGGCCCGGCCCTGAGGGTAGCAGGTGAGAAACCGGACCAGCCCCACGTGTTTGTGCCAGCGCGTGCCCAAGCGCCGCGGGTCCCTCGCTTGGAACCAGGCAAACCCATGGCTAGTCCCTCTGGCTGGACCCCAACCCCTCTCGGCCAGCGGGTTCCAGCTGCGTCTGGCTCCCAAACATGGCGGGGCTTGGACCCAAAGATGCTTTTGTTGGAATTCCAGCAGCTGTCGGTCTCAGGTGCCCTTGAAGGGGTGTATGTGTGTCTGTGTGTGGGGGGTTTCCAGCATTTCCCTTTCAGACCGAATGTGACTGCTCCCCTTTCCTGTAGAACAGCGTTCCCAACCTTTTTACACCCAAGATCAATTTTTAAATGACAGAACAAGCCAAGGTCTACCGCCACATCCTTCCCCCAAGACCCCGCCCCTTCCTTGAAGCCCCGCCCTCTCTATTCTCCTCCTCTCCATCACTTGCTATCCCCAACCCTTATACTGCTGCTTTTTTTTCCAGTTCTTCTGTAGGAAGAGGTTTTTCCAACATTTGGCCTGTCTAGACTGGAGCACATGTCAGAAAAAACCCTTCTTTTGGCAGTCCCCATATTCCTTGTGGAAAGAGGAATATAGGGGTTACCGAAAGAGCATGTTTACTCTTCCACTAAAAAAAGTGGAAGAACAAAGGCATCCCTGGATGCAGAAGAGTTTTTCTGGGATATCTCTGGAATCCTGAAAAACTCCTGCAGTCTAGCCGTACCCTCGCTGGGTTGAGACAGGATGTGTGGGCTGTGGGGTGGGAATGAGGGATTTGGGTGTGGGAAGGGGTGAGGTGTGCAAACTCTGGGAGGAAATCTGGGTGCAGGAGGAGGTGGAGAAGGGGATGCTGGCTCGGGGAGGGGGCTCCAGGCTGGGGCATGTTGGGGTCAGATGGAGGGTTGGGGTACTAAGCAAGCCACAGGCTTGTGGATGTGAGGGTGCAGGAATTTGGGTTGGGGCATGTGAGGGGCTCAGGGCAGGGAGGTCCAGTGTATGATAGGCTCAGATCTAGGGCCTGGGGGTGGTGGTGCAGGAGTGTTATGATGCTGCGGCCAGATGCTCCCGGCACGCCACAGACCTGGGGCAAGGAAGCAGCCAGTGCATTTCTGGAACCTCCGGAAGTGACGCGCAGCTCAGGACTTCCGTCCACCCCACGGGAAGCCGCCACTACCTCCATTGTCACTGGAGGTAGGTAGTGGGGCTTCTTGGGGGTGGGGAGAGTGGGGGCCCGGAACACCTCGCGATCGCCGGGTTGGTGACCACGGCTGTAGAACTAAGGCCCCCGCTGAGGAACTGTGAAGAGACGCACAGCAGCCAGTGAGTCGGGGACAGAACGCACAGCCCATGGGGCCACGGCCCAGCCACCTTTCCTCAGGGACATGACAGGTAGGGTTGTCAGTGGCCATTTTTGGCGTGACCTGGCTGGTTTTTCCACTCTCCTGCTGCTTGGCAGCAAGAGCTGCAACGTGTGAGATTTCCGGCCACATGCCAGCGGTAATTCGTGGCCTGGCTGGGAGTGGGCTGTGGCCCCCGTCTCTGTGTGTGCAAGGTGCTGCCTGCCCAAGTGGCAGCAGGACCTCTGCGTGGTGCAGGGGCTGGTGGATGGGACAGCCTGTCAGCACAGGCGGGGCCTAGGTCTCCCTCAAGGATTGCATGTGCTGTGCGGTGCAAGCCGGGCCTCACGGGCTGTGGAGCTCAGGGCTGGAGGGGCACCTGAGGCTGGTCAGGGGAAAGGAGCAGCTGTCTCGTCCTCCCCACATGCACTGTCCGTGGCGCCCCGCAGTGCACCCGCTGGGAGCCGGGCCTGCTGAGAGAACGCTCGCAGCCCAAATCAGAGCCAAGCTCCGAGTCCCAACTTAGTCGCAGCGCTATTCGTGGTTTGGAAGCTGTTCTGCCCCGTGTAACCTTGCTCTAGTCAGTGCTGCTGGTCGGCAAAGCCTGTTTAAATCAATCATCGCTGTCGCAGCTTGTTACTTCCCTCTCGTTCTCCCCCTCTCTGGCTTTCATCAGCTCTCAGCGTTGAGCAAGACCAAAGGCAGCTGCCCTGGCATGGCCAAGAGCCCCTGGCAGGACCCAGTGAATTGTCCCGGGTGAGAAGTGTCTCCAGCCAATGGGATGTCTGCTTTCGGGTCCATACGAGAGCCATGGAGCTGCGGAAATACGGGAGGGACCCTTGCATGCACGCTGGTGACGCTGTTTTCACAGCCCCGTGCGCAACCCTGTTGTCTCAGCACCAGCACTGGGCTCTTAGTAGTGAACACACTTGTGACAAGTGCAGTGTGAGCTTGTGCTCCAGCAGGCCTGGATGCGGTGAAGACGTCGCTTTCTGTCCCGTGGACAGCGGTAAGCACGTGCCTAAAGCTTTGCCGGATTCGAGCCAGACCCACCCAGCCCACTTCAGCTTCCCCTGGGGGCTGCACCCAGGCTGGTCCCATTGCGGCCACAGATTGTCCAGTCAGGGAATGGGAACCACATCACATGGCCGAGCAGCCTGCCCCCCAGCAAGCATCTGACACGCCAAACAGTTCATTGGCTGTTGTAGTACCCCCTTCTCTAGGGAGAGTCGGGAGCAGGGGCAGTGAATGCAGCCTGGAGGTAGGCACCCTCTGAACTAGCCCCGGCCCCAGTCTTCCCAGGCAAGGGCAGCTCCCAGCCTGCTGCGGGGCCGCCCTCCGTGGAGAAAGCAGGGTAAGGACCAGCTGGAAAAGCTGGACGTGCTCAGGTCCATGGGGCTGGATCCAATGACCCAAGGGTGCTGGGAGACTTGGTTGATAGAACAGGAGAGCCACTGGCTGTTGTCTCTGAAAGTGCCCAGCCCCAGGAGAGGTCCCAAGTGGCGGGAGCCAGACAGAGTGCATGGCTCGAGGGGAGATCCCGGGCGAGTGGCGGGAGCCAGACAGAGTGCATGGCCCGAGGGGAGATCCCGGGCGAGCGGCAGGAGCCAGACAGAGTGCATGGCCCGAGGGGAGGTCCCGGGCGAGTGGCGGGAGCCAGACAGAGTGCATGGCCCGAGGGGAGGTCCCGGGCGAGTGGCGGGAGCCAGACAGAGTGCATGGCCCGAGGGGAGGTCCCGGGCGAGTGGCGGGAGCCAGACAGAGTGCATGGCTCGAGGGGAGATCCCGGGCGAGCGGCGGGAGCCAGACAGAGTGCATGGCCCGAGGGGAGGTCCCGGGCGAGCGGCGGGAGCCAGACAGAGTGCATGGCCCGAGGGGAGGTCCCGGGCGAGCGGCGGGAGCCAGACAGAGTGCATGGCCCGAGGGGAGGTCCCGGGCGAGCGGCGGGAGCCAGACAGAGTGCATGGCCCTAGGGGAGGTCCCTGGCGAGTGGCGGGCGCCAGACAGAGTGCATGGCTCGAGGGGAGATCCCGGGCGAGTGGCGGGAGCCAGACAGAGTGCATGGCCCGAGGGGAGATCCCGGGCGAGCGGCAGGAGCCAGACAGAGTGCATGGCCCGAGGGGAGGTCCCGGGCGAGTGGCGGGAGCCAGACAGAGTGCATGGCCCGAGGGGAGGTCCCGGGCGAGTGGCGGGAGCCAGACAGAGTGCATGGCCCGAGGGGAGGTCCCGGGCGAGTGGCGGGAGCCAGACAGAGTGCATGGCTCGAGGGGAGATCCCGGGCGAGCGGCGGGAGCCAGACAGAGTGCATGGCCCGAGGGGAGGTCCCGGGCGAGCGGCGGGAGCCAGACAGAGTGCATGGCCCGAGGGGAGGTCCCGGGCGAGCGGCGGGAGCCAGACAGAGTGCATGGCCCGAGGGGAGGTCCCGGGCGAGCGGCGGGAGCCAGACAGAGTGCATGGCCCTAAGGGAGGTCCCGGGCGAGTGGCGGGAGCCAGACAGAGTGCATGGCCCTAGGGGAGGTCCCGGGCGAGTGGCGGGCGCCAGACAGAGTGCATGGCCCTAGGGGAGGTCCCGGGCGAGCGGCAGGAGCCAGACAGAGTGCATGGCCCGAGGGGAGGTCCCGGGCGAGTGGCGGGAGCCAGACAGAGTGCATGGCCCTAAGGGAGGTCCCGGGCGAGTGGCGGGCGCCAGACAGAGTGCATGGCCCTAGGGGAGGTCCCGGGCGAGTGGCGGGCGCCAGACAGAGTGCATGGCCCTAGGGGAGGTCCCGGGCGAGCGGCAGGAGCCAGACAGAGTGCATGGCCCGAGGGGAGGTCCCGGGCGAGCGGCAGGAGCCAGACAGAGTGCATGGCCCTAGGGGAGGTCCCGGGCGAGCGGCGGGAGCCAGACAGAGTGCATGGCCCGAGGGGAGGTCCATTTTTATGCCTGAAAATAATCAGCATAATGGCTTTGCGCAAGACGGTTTTTCTTGCGCAAGACGGGGCAGTGTAGACAGCTCCATCTTGCGCAAGAGCCTCTTCTGCAAAAATGGCGGCTCATTAGTTATGCAAATGAGGCTCGGTGATATTCCACGCTGAGCCTCATTTGCATAGCTCTGGCGCAAAATCGCGCCAGTCTAGACACAGCCTTGGTGTGTCAATTTCTGGGGTGCTGTGGTTTGTCCCACCGAAGAAAGAGAACCAACATCTACAAATGTCTGGCTGCAAACGATAGTTTTTGGTTAAAAAAATCTGATTTTTACCACAACGTAACACATTTTGCACCAGAAAACATCTGGGTTTTGTTTCCATGTCCTAGTGTCTGTGGTCAAAAATCTAGAACATCTGGATCCCAGGGAGCAGCGTCAGTAGCATTTTCATTTTGGTTTCTGAACCCCCATTTGTTCCCGGGGGGAATGTTTGGGCAAAGTCATTTGACGAGTTCTGTGCTGCATGGGCCGGGCGTTCTCCCTCCAGCATAACGAGACCGGCCTTTCAAACCCACCTGGACACAAGTGTAGCACCAGGTTATTCCCTGGAGAACGTCGGGAGCCCCGGGGCCAGCGAGACTCGATGGGCAGATTCCTCTGGGCAGGGCCCAGCCTCCCGCATGGACGCCGCAGCCCCGGCTGGGCCCTGCAGTCCCTGGGCCCATCGCTAACGGAGCAGCAGGCCGACCCCCCACCGCTGCCATGGGGCCGCCGCCCCCTTCTGCAGTGGCTGGCTCTGGCCCCGGGCCTCTGAGCAGTCTCCTGCCCCACGTGGGCACCGGGCCGGATTCATGACGGGCTGCACAGCCACCACAGGGCGATGGTCCGGGGGCACCAGGCCAGGGTGACGCTGTGGTGGGAGCTGGGAAGGACCAGCGGGGCTGCAGCACAGGGGCTCTGTGGGCTCCGCCATTGGCTCCAGGCAGGAAGGCTCCTGCAGCCGGGCGCGGCCCCTCTGGGCACTTCCCCAGGGAGGTGGCCTAGGAGCGAAGGAGGCCGCGGGGCCGGGGCCCAGAGAGATACTGGCCCCAGCCAGCCCAGTCTTCCCAGCAAGCCGCGCTCTCCGCACCTTGGCCCCTTTGGTCCCACTCCGACGGGCCAGCTGCAGCTAAGCCCAGGCTGGGCGCACAGCCAGCCCTGCCTGGCTCAGCGGGGCCCTGGGCTGCTTCACCCCCATGCACGCCGGCCGGGGCGGGAGGCGGTGCTGCCGGCAGGCGCATGCAGAAGGCAGGGGCGCAGGTTTCGGCTGCTCCTGAGAGGAGCCCTCCTGCAATCACTGCGCGCAGAGCGCCTGGCGTGCCGTTAGCGGCTGGGGGAGCGGGGGAATTAGCAGCAGGCTGGTGCTGGTGCTGGCGCTGGCGCGGGCGCTTCTCGTCAAGGGTTTCCTCAGCCCCCCAGGCACGCGATACACAGTCGTTCCCCTCCGCCCCGCGAGCCGCACTGGCAAGGAGCTGGCGGGCGCCGGACACCTCCCCGTGGCTGTGCTGTGGGGCAGGCGCGAGGGGGCAGGGGCACGGGGCGCACAGCCCGGATCCACTGCCCTCGGCCTGGGACCAGCCCTGGCTGCCCACGCCGGTCTCCACACCCCCATGCGTGCGGCGTGGCCTGCCCAGCTCCCCACCGTGCCCGGGCGGCTGCCTCTCTGGTAGAAGGTGCCACGTGGGCGTGAGCAGGAGCCTGCATGAGCCCAGCTCTTCCCTCAGCCCTGGATCTCCTCCCTCCGGTGCAAGGCGGCAGCTGTGTAGCGCAGCGCCCTGGCACTGCCCTGGCACTCATGGAACCGGGAAGGAGCCCGCCCAGGGGTGCAGTGGGGCTGGACTGGAGACAGTGCCAGGCTGCGCCAGACAGAGCTGGCCCCAGCTGTGGCGGGGCGGGAGCAGGGAGATGTTGAGGCACTCGCTGCCCTGCATGCCATCAGGGGTGGATGAGTGGGGCAGCCCCGAGGCCCACGCCCCTGTGCGCTCGGAGCTGTACAGACACATAACGCCTGGGGGAATATGCCCCAATGAGGTGGACTGTGGGGTGCGTCCTGCCCTCCCCAACTCTGAGCTTCTAGGGCCCCTCTCCCACTGCCCCACTCTCACGGGGTAGCCCATCCCCCTTCCAGCAGCCAGCAGGTGCTGCCCAAAGCCTGGGAGAGCGGTGACCAGGGTGGGGCTGCCCCCTCCACCAGCCCGCTTGGCCATTGAGCGTGGTGCTGCCGGCCGTGCCTGGTGCCCTGTGTGCCCCACAGGCAGGGCCAGGCCCGGTGGTGCCAACATCTGCCAGGCTGGACAGGGCCTTCTCCCTGGCTCCAGCCCAGCAGCCCCCTTGGTGGCTGAGGCAGGGCACCGGGGGTGACTCACCACCGGGCATGTGGGCATCACTGGGTGTTCCAAATCGCCATGGCAACCACCAGGCAATCAGCGATAATTGCAGCAGGGATCGTCATGGCAACTGGGCAAAACAAACCGAATTAGCTCCCATTTGTAGGTACTGGAATTGGCCCTCGCAGCCCCAGCCCAGCCTGCCCGCTGGAGGGGGAGGGGCGGCAGGGACCCCAACCCCTGAACCCCAGGCAGTGCTGTGCGCAGAGGGCGAGACCCGGGCTGGGGCCCCATGCTCAGCTAGAAACCCAGACGGGTGGGAGATGGGGGTTGGCTGAGCAGGGACTCTAGGGCCGGACGGGCCGTGGGTGGCGGGGGAGGGGATCTGGGGTATAGGTCTGGGCGGGCCGTGGGAGGCGGGGGAGGGGATCTGGGGTATAGGTCTGGGCGGGCCGTGGGAGGCGGGGGAGGGGATCTGGGGTATAGGTCTGGGCGGGCCGTGGGAGGCGGGAGGGGATCTGGGGTATAGGTCTGGGCGGGCCGTGGGAGGCGGGGGAGGGGATCTGGGGTATAGGTCTGGGCGGGCCGTGGGAGGCGGGGGAGGGGATCTGGGGTATAGGTCTGGGCGGGCCGTGCGAGGCGGGGGATCACTGGGAACCTCCCCACCAGTGGGCGCCCTCATTCGGTGCCCATGGGGCACAGATCTGGTCTATGTGCCCCAGCCCGGTTTGTCTGGGGTGCAGATCCCAGGAGCAGCATGGCTCGGCGTGAACAGCCCCAGCAGGTTCCCCTCGGCGAGGCTGGCAGGCATGTGTCGCGCTGAGGCCCGCTCTGTGCCTGCAGTCCCGTAGTGGGTTTATAGAGCACTCTCCCATCCCGCCCGGTCCCCCGCCTGCTCAGAAGCAGTGCCGGTGCACCACGAAGGGCCCTTTCTCCCGGTAGGCCTGCCGGCTGATCCAGACGTTCTGGAAGGCGTTGAGCGAGGCCACGATGGAGCCGCCCAGCCAGGCCGAGTAGCTGCGGTGCGGGGAAGCCAGAACGCTCACGCGCCCGTCGGCCTCCATCTCCATCGGGAGCAGCTCCCTCTTGATCCTCTCGGAGAAGCCCCGCAGCATGGTGGTGCCGCCAGCCAGCAGCACGTTGGCCAGCAGCTCCGCCTGGTGCTCCGGCTTGCACTTCCGGATGCTGTTCATGGCGTGGACATGGAGGCCCACCTCCGGGAGGCCCAGCACGGAGGGGCTGAAGAGCACCTCGGGGCAGCGGAAGCGCTCGCTGCCGATGGAGATGACCTGCCCGTCGGGGAGGGGGACATCCAGGAGGTATTTCTTCTCGGGCCCGCTCAGCTCAGCCTGGAAGTCCTCGGGGATGTAGCAGCACTGCTCCTTGATCCTGCACACCAGCGGCAGCTCCTCCTCCCGGAAGGGGCTCCCACACTCCCCCATTAGCTTGGCCAGGTGCTGCGTCAATGCGCTGCCGGCCACGTCCAGCCGGTAGGTGGCGTGGGGCAGGATGTAGCCGTCGTGGACGGGGGCGGTGTATGAGGTCCCGGAGCCGGAGCCGATCACCAGCCCGCTGGTGCGCCCGTAGGAGTACGCCGAGAGCAGGGGCTGGTGGGCCACCATCATGGCGGGCACCTCAAAGCTCTCAAACAGCAGCTCGGCCATCTTCTCCCGGTTGGTGGTGGGGGAGAGCGGGGCGTCCGTGACCAGCACGGCCAGCTCCTCGGGGCACACGCTCAGCTCGCCGTAGAAGATGTGGTGCCAGAGCATCTCCAGGGCGTCCCAGTCGGTCACCACGCCGTGGGTCAGCACCGCACAGGTGCTCACCTCCCAGCTCTGGCGGGGGATGCTTTCCCCCACGTAGTACAGGGGGCTGTCCCTGCCCCTGACCTTGGGGACCCCGATGTGGCTGGGCAGGATGGAGCGCGGCCTCTCGTCCCCGGCCAGCCCGCTCTTGGTGTAGCCGGTGCCCGTGTCGATGACCACGGCACAGTAGTCCTTGTACCTCTCTGCTTCGTCCGAGGCCGGGTCCCTAGGGCTGGGCCTGCGGCCCGCGGGACCGTGACTGTGGCTCATTTCCGGGCTCCACACACGCTTCCTCCGAGCCCCGCCTGCAGCCAAGAGCCGCCCCAGCACGGAGCCCCAGGCCCGGCTCAGAGCACCTGGGAAAAGCTAGGGAGGGCTGGCGCCGTGGCAACACCCTACATCACGGGGGAGAGCAGTGACGTCATAGTGCCGGGGAGTTGAGGTGGGGCCTGGGGGAGGAGCGGGGTGGGGGAGGGGGTGGAATGGGAATGGGATCTGGGAGTGGAGTTGGGGTGGGGGATGGGAGAAGAGGTGGGGCTGGGGCGGGGCCTGAGGTGGGGGATGGGAGAAGAGGTAGAGCTGGGGCGGGGGATGGGAGAAGAGGTAAGGCTGGGGCGGGGCCTTGGGTGGGGGATGGGAGAAGAGGTGGGGCTGGGGCGGGGCCTAAGGTGGGGGATGGGAGAAGAGGTGGAGCTGGGGCGGGGGATGGGAGAAGAGGTGAGGCTGGGGCGGGGCCTTGGGTGGGGAATGGGAGAAGAGGTAGGGCTGGGGCGGGGCCTGAGGTGGGGGATGGGAGAAGAGGTGGGGCTGGGGCGGGGCCTGAGGTGGGGGATGGGAGAAGAGGTGAGGCTGGGGCAGGCCCTTGGGTGGGGGATGGGAGAAGAGGTGGGGGCTGGGGTGGGGCCTAGGGTGGGGGATGGGAGAAGAGGGGGGGCTAGGGCGGGGCCTGGGGTGGGGGATGGGAGAAGAGGTGGGGCTGGGGCGGGGCCTAGGGTGGGGGATGGGAGAAGAGGTGGGGCTGGGGCGGGGCCTAGGAGAAGAGGTGGGGCTGGGGCGGGGCCTAGGGTGGGGGATGGGAGAAGAGGTGGGGCTGGGGCGGGGCCTGAGGTGGGGGATGGGAGAAGAGGTGGGGCTGGGGCGGGGCCTGAGGTGGGGGATGGGAGAAGAGGTGAGGCTGGGGCGGGGCCTTGGGTGGGGGATGGGAGAAGAGGTGAGGCTGGGGCGGGGCCTGGGGTGGGGGATGGGAGAAGAGGTGGGGCTGGGGCGGGGCCTAGGGTGGGGGATGGGAGAAGAGGTGGGGCTGGGGCGGGGCCTGGGGTGGGGGATGGGAGAAGAGGTGGGGCTGGGGCGGGGCCTGAGGTGGGGGATGGGAGAAGAGGTGGAGCTGGGGCAGGGGATGGGAGAAGAGGTGAGGCTGGGGTGGGGGATGGGAGAAGATGTGGGGGCTGGGTCAGGGCCTAGGGTGGGGGATGGGAGAAGAGGTGGGGCTGGGGCGGGGCCTGAGGTGGGGGATGGGAGAAGAGGTGAGGCTGGGGTGGGGATGGGAGAAGATGTGGGGCTGGGTCAGGGCCTAGGGTGGGGGATGGGAGAAGAGGTGGGGCTGGGGCGGGGCCTGAGGTGGGGGATGGGAGAAGAGGTGAGGCTGGGGCGGGGAATGGGAGAAGAGGTGGGGCTGGGGCGGAGCCTGAGGTGGGGGATGGGAGAAGAGGTGAGGCTGGGGTGGGGGATGGGAGAAGATGTGGGGCTGGGTCAGGGCCTAGGGTGGGGGATGGGAGAAGAGGTGGGGCTGGGGCGGGGCCTGAGGTGGGGGATGGGAGAAGAGGTGAGGCTGGGGCGGGGAATGGGAGAAGAGGTGGGGCTGGGGCGGGGCCTGGGTGGGGGATGGGAGAAGATGTGGGGGCTGGGTCAGGGCCTAGGGTGGGGGATGGGAGAAGAGGTGGGGCTAGGGCGGGGCCTGAGGTGGGGGATGGGAGAAGAGGTGGGGCTAGGGCGGGGCCTGAGGTGGGGGATGGGAGAAGAGGTGGGGCTGGGGCGGGGCCGGGATGGAGCGGGGGGGCTGGAGGGCAAGGCTGGCGCCCGTGTACCAGGGACGTGGCGGTGGGTTCCCAGCAGCCCCGGCAGGGCCCCCAGCTGGAGTTGGTTACATTTTCCCAGAGAACGGACGCGCCGTTTGTTTCTGCTGCCAGCGACATCGGCCGGGGTCCCGCGCCCCGCACTTCTCCAGCAACTGGGGCTCATTCGTCTACCGAGCAGCCTGGCTTCCCTCCTTCCCAGGCGCGGGCTGCTCCCCGGAAGTCAGCGGCGCGGTGCGTGGGGCCTAGGACTCACGTCTCTTGGGCTGGGCCGGGGAAGTGGCTGAGACAAAGTGAACTAGGAAGTGGATGGAGCACTCCCAGGAGATCTTTCCATTAGGCAGCGAGGAAAGAAAGACGTGTCCTGAGCCATAAAATCGTATGGATCAGCTCCAGTGGCTGGCCTGGCCGCAGGGCACTTGGTACGGAGTGGGCTGCGTGAGCATTAGTTCTTGTGATCCTTGTCGGGTGGAGAGTGTCGCGGGGGGTGTCACCAGGCCCTGCTGCACCCCCAGCTGTAGCCGGCAGGGAGAACAGAAGGGTTACAGGCCGAACCTCTAAAACCCGGGACTCTGGTCCGGCAACATCTGTGGTCCAGCAGGTTATCCACAGGTATTGCTGGACCAGAGCGCCCCGGCTGGCCAGGTTCAGAAACTCAGCCCAGGCCAGGCTGGCGGTGGGGAGCGCTGGAGGCAGGGAGCAGTTGGGGGCTGGAGGCAGCAGGGCCAGCAGTAAGGAGTGCAGCCGTGGCTGGGCCAGGAGCTGGGCTGCCTTGACCTCCCCTGGTTGGGTGCCGGACCAGGGAGGTCCCACCTATATCAGTCGACAGGGACACAGCATAGAGCAGACTGGTCAGCACAGGACCCAGAAGCAGCCAGTACAGCCCAGCTTGGGGAGGGGTCCAGGCCCTGACCCCCATCTCTGCTCCCCAAAGCAGCCGAGACACACTCACTTGCCTAGCAGCCTGGGCCACGCCCCTCAGCCCTACCCCTGCTTCTTTGGCAAAAGGCATCAGCTGGTGCTCCCCTCCTGGGCTCACGTTCTAGAAAGCATCAGCCCTTGTGTCCCTGGGGGCAGCTGTTACACCAAACTTCCCATCCCCTCCGAGGTATTGGTGAAGTGCCCAGGGAAACTGAGGCACACACATGGGGTTACTACAGGGCAGTAGAAATCACATGCCACATCGCAAGGGGACTGAAATCTCCACCCCCACTCTCTCTGGTAGGGCCTTAGGGGCCACTTGTAAGCACACTGCAAATGCGAGGCTGAGTGTAGGTGCTGGCGGGCGTTGGCCGCCTCCCTGTACACACGTGGCAGACACTGGCTCCCTCTGCTCTCCAGAGAGACCTGGCTGCGGGGAAAGCGGGGCGCTCTCCTGTCCCCAGCGGCGGCCATCAGACACCTCCCAGAATCCCCTTTGCCCGGAGAACGCTGCGGTGTGAAATGCACACAAAGGACCGAGCAACGCGCGTCTCCTCGACACGCATTTCTTCTACTAACACCCACCGGCATCCTCGCCGCAGTCATGATGGGCGGGGAAATGCTGCACGAGGCCCCCAACCCCTCCCAGCCGAACACTGCGAGGTGCCGCCAGCACCTCCGCTGGGCTGGGTGTCTCGGGAGGTGTTTGATGTCTGGACGCTGCCCTGTCCCGCACCAGCTCTCGGACACTGGCGGGACAATAGAGCGAGGCCGCGGCTGTTACCGATTACCAAGCCAGGAGGCATTGCAGTTTAAAAATATTTATATTCCTTGGGGAATTCATTCCTTGCCCCACCCTGCCCATCTTACGCGACTCCCAGCCACTCGGAGACACAAACCTCTCTCCGGCGCAGGCAGGACGGACAGCGCCTCCCGACTTGCGGGTGTTTCAAACGGCTCCGGCACAGAGAAGGGGAGGGGCTGGACCCAGACTGGGATTTGAACGTCCACTGTGTACAGAAAGTGACCTGAACGCAAGGAGGAGTTTGGCCTGTCTGGAGCTTCCCGCCAGCAAGCCCAAGCAATCTGGCTGCACGGCCACAGAATTGCAGCCCCAGCATGGGCCAGTGGTCCCCAAACTTTTCAACCCCCAGCTCATGTCCACATTGCACCTGCAGCTGGAACCACGACCATGGGCCAGGGAGCGGGAGCGGGGATGTGTATGGGGTAAGGAGGCTACAGGTGGGGGTGGGGCTGGGGCCAAAGCTGGAGCAGAGGCAGGGTGGGGCTGGATGGCACTGGCCTGGGCCTGCCGCACCCCCAACATTCCTCTGCACCCTGAAGGGAGCGCTCCCCACCTTTGGGGGACCTCTGGTGCCTGCGTCAACGGGTCCCCCTGCAGCACCTTGTGAAGGCGCCGAGCCAATGGAAAGCACCTCGGGGTGCTCACCGCCCAGCCCCCGAAGGCGGAGCTGAGCCTGTCACCCTCTGCCAGGCTTTGGGAAGAGCTGAGAATAAATCCTGGGAACGGAAACGCTTCCCTCCTACACACGCACACTCCGCCTGCCCTTCTGCTGGCCTCCTTCCGCTCAGCACGCCTGGCACACTGCCTGCATGGCTCAGGGCCATCGCGCCCACCCAGCGCAGGCTGCCGCTGTCACACCCGGGGCAGGTGTCACACCCGGGGCAGGCTGTCACTGTCACACCTGGGGCAGGTGTCACACCCGGGGCAGGCTGTCACTGTCACACCCGGGGCAGGTGTCACACCCGGGGCAGGCTGTCACTGTCACACCCGGGGCAGGTGTCACACCCGGGGCAGGCTGTCACACACACGGGGCAGGCTGCCGCTGTCACACCCGGGGCAGGTGTCACACCCGGGGCAGGCTGTCACACACCCGGGGCAGGCTGTCACTGTCACACCCGGGGCAGGTGTCACACCCGGGGCAGGCTGTCACTGTCACACCCGGGGCAGGCTGCCACTGTCACACCCAGGGCAGGTGTCACACCCCCAGGACAAGCTGTCACACGTGGGACAGGCTATCACTGTCACACCCAGGGCAGGTGTCTGTGACAGCACATCAGGGGGTCCCTGACCCTGCACCCCCATCCACAGCCAGATGTGACCCTCATCTGGCCAGTGGAGTAGAAGGCTTTATTGCTTCTCAGGGACACAGTGCAGCACAGAATCGGTGTTAGCTCACGCGCCGAGAGCAGATGCCTTATTCCTCCCGGGGGGAAGGGCTCACAGGCCCTGAACCCCCCTTTCCCGCTCCCAGTCTCCTCTCCTCTTCCCCCGGCTGAGACTAACCCAACTGCTAGGCCTTACCCCCCAGCCTGGTCACAGTCCCCACCTCTATCCCTTTGTATGTTCAGGAGCTTCAGGGGGTAGCCGAGTTAGTCTGTTACAGAGAAAAACAACCAGTGGTCTGGTAGCGCTCCAGAGACTAACAAAACTCGGGCTGTGCCCCCAAAGCTCATAGTACCATCGGCGTGTTTTGTTAGTCTCTAGAGCTAACAAAGTTGTTTTTTTCTGTATCCCTTTGTCTCTCTCTGGGAACCGAGTTGTTATCTTCTCAGGCTGGCCCTTAGGTGTCTATGGGGGAGTCAGTGGGAATCACACATAGCAACACAGCCAGGTGGGGAGACAGGGTCACAGAGCAGACAGCCCCCCACCTGTCACATCTCTCCCCGCTCCGAGAGCGAACTGAGCGGGGTCACTCCACTTGTGACCTGGGGAAGTTCGGGCCCCCCGCCGGGTACAGCAGCGACGGTAACATTGGCGCTCCCCTTGGCTTGGGCTTGGGCTTGCCACAGCGGTGCCCTGCAGGAGCCAGCTCCACCTTGTTTGGCTGCTGGATGGTGTGGCCGTGTGTCGGGTACCCCCTGAGCCTGCACCCTGTGTCATGGCTCCCAGGTGGTGCCCACACTTTGCCCCTCGGCTCCTGGGCGGATCCCCCCTCTCCAGTGCGGCAGCCCCTTCTCAGGGAGCCCCTCCCCTCCAGCGGCAGGGAGACGGCCCTTTCTCAGGGGGCCACTCCAGTGTGGTGACCCTCTCTTGGGGGCCCACTCTCACCTGGGGGGTCTGCCCCTCCACCTCCGAGACGGTGCCTCTCAGGACCTCCAGCCACCTGCCTCTGCCATGAGCCCCCTCGGGGGGTCCCCTCCCTCTAGACCCCTGGGGACTCAACTCCCGGAGGGACTAGCACCCCCCTGTTCTCCAGCCCAGAGCGACTCCCGGCCAGCACCCAACAGGAGGGTTTGTTGAGCTTTGAACAGCAACGGATCCCTCAGGCCAGTCGGCCTGGGCCCTCCGCCCATATGTCAGCCTCCCCGCAGCCAGCTGAGTCCTGCCTGCTCCGCTCTCAGCCCCCCCAAGAACAGCCCCCGTCTCCCAGCAGAGCCTCCAATACCCCCAGTAACAGCCCCTACCCCACCATTCTCTTCTTCCCAGGTAAGAGGGTCACCTGGGCCCCTCTTCCCCGCCTCTTCTCCTCCATCCAATGTTCTCCCCTAACTGGGATCAGCTGGGCCGGTCTCGGGGTCCCCCCTCTGCAGCCCCTTGTCTGGCGTCTGGCCAGAACCGGCCGTGTCCTCTGAGCAGGGCCGGGGTCACCAGGGCACCAGACACCAGGCTCCAACTTTGGGCCGTTCTCTGAAACAACAAATGCCCCCCCCCTTTGTCACATTAACCAGTAACATCCTGGCACTGAGCACCACCCTGTGTGCAACCCCCCTGAACCTCCAAAACTCCCCCCTTCCTCACACCCCATCTGCAGCAAGATGAGACTCTGCCAGCCAGTAGAACAGAGGGGTTATTGCTTCTCCAGGACGCAGCCCAGCACAGACGTGATGTGGACATAAGGAGTCAGGGGCTGGCAGCCTTAGACCCCTTGGGGTGGGGTCCACGGGCCCCTGACCCCTCAGTACTCAGCTCAGTCTCCTCTCTTCATGTTTTCCCAGCCAAGACAGCCTCTCCCAAAACCACCGAACACACCTCCCGCAGGGAGCCCCACCCCTTCGTTGGTTCAGCTGAGACTCCCCGGCTGGCCATTGTCTACGTGCTGGAGCTCAGGGGTGACCCCCTGCTGGGCAGTGCTCACAGACACAGGCCAGCGGGGGTCACCCACAGTCCAAGCATAGCACCCAGCAAATGGATAGTCCCCCCCCCCCACTACATCACAGACGGCTTTGAGGGGCCGGCGCGGGCCCACTTGCTGTGTCTTACCAGCCCTTCTTCTTTCCTTGGGCTCTGCCCAGGGTCTCTCTGGCCGGGCACATGAGCTCAGCGAGCCGTTCCTGGAAAATCAGGACGTCCTGCACCCCCGACTCTCCATCCAGGGAGGCCTCCCCCTCCCATAACTCTCTCAGCAAGCCCAGGGGGCCCCTCCCCCTTCTGCACCCTGGCTCGGTCGGGGAGAACCTGGCAGACCCTCGGGGCACCTCCCTGTGTGCAGACAGCAGGGGGGGCAGGTACTTGTCCCAGTCCTGTGGGTGCTGGTGCATGAAGGCCTCCAGCATCTGCTTCAGGGTTGCCTGGAACCTCCTCACCAGCCTGCTGGACCGGGAGCCGTACGCTGGGGCCCAGGAGACCTGGACTCCATGCTTCTCCCACAAGCACTGGAGGAGGGCCGACGTGAAGTTGGATCCCTGGTCTGTGGGGACCTCCTGGGGGAATCCCACCCTGCCGAAAATGGCCAGCAGCGCGTCTGCATCAACAGAGGGCAGAGCCATGGCCTCAGGGCAGTTGGTAGCCAAATCCACTGCTACCAGGATGTATTTTTTTCCCCATCCAGGTCGCCTGGCCAAGAGGCCCCACTATATCTATTTGCTGCCTTCTGAAATGGCTCCTCTATGATGGGCCGGCGCCTCAAGGCAGCTTCCCCCCGTCTTGGGCTTTCCCCACCCTCTGGCAGGAGTCGCAGGCCCGGCAGTACCGCTGCACGGCCGCAGATATCCTGGGCCAGTCGAAGTCCTGAAGCAGCCTCAGCCAGACGCGCGGGATCCCCTGGTGCCCTGCAAATGGGACGTCATGGGCCAGGTGCAGCAGCCTGGGGTGATATTTTTGGGGAAGTACCAGCTGCTGCTGGACCCTCCACCAGGGTTGCCAGGTGTCCGGTATTCACCTGGACAGTCCGGTATTTTTGGCTCCTGTCCTGTAAAAAAATTCAGAGAATACCGGACACCTGAGATGTTGGGTATTTTCTGAATTTTTCCCTGGCCAGGAGGCGAAAATGCCAGGCACCTGGCAACCCTACAAACACTCGGCGCCCGGCCTCCCCCTCCGTCAAGGTCCCCCCAGCTCCCAACACCCCGACCCCAGCCCCCCTGCTTACCTGGTTCTGCAAGGCTGCCTGCACAAAATGGCTGCCAGCAAAAAGACCAAGGGGCAGCAATGACTCCCCTGGGTCTTAGTGCTCAACCTCTCCCCTGGTCCCTGCACTCACTCTTAAAGGGGACATGCTGTTTTAATTTAATTTTTTTTGGCTTTATAAGTCCTTTTTTTTTTTTTTTTCGCTGAACAACTTTGGCCTCCCCCCCCTTTTTTTCCCTTCAACAGAATTTTTTCCCGGTGTTTTTTTTTTTTGAGGGGGGGTTCGGTATTTTTGTTTCAACCATCTGGCAACCCTACTCTCCACATCCCCACCTTCCCGGGGGGAGCCATTCCCGGTACAGGAATCCCCTCTCCCACAGGAATCTCTCCTGGCCGCCTCTCCCCAGGGCAGGGGTGGGCAAAAGCCTCTCAGCGGGCTGGATCTGGCCTGTCTTGGGCTTTGATCTGGGCCCGCCACCTCCTTACAGGGAGGGGGAGAGGAGAGGAGAGGAGAGGAGCTCAGCCACTCCACACCCCACGCTGCCGCTGAGGAGGAGGCAGCTCTGGGGCTCAGGCTCCTCAACAGGGCTGTGCACGGCCCCCACGCCATTCCGGAGGTGCCACGGCCACAGTGCCTCCAGGACTGGCCCCGGGCCGTGGCACCTGCGGAGTGGCTTGGGGCCGTGTGACCACAGTAGCAGTGCCTCTGGGGCAGCCCCAAACCACGTGGGCACAGTAGCGGTAGCAGCACCTCCGGGGCTGGCCCCAGGCCACGGTGCCTCCAGAGCAGCCTGGGGCTGTGCGCCTCTGTGGCCTGCTCCAAGCCACGGAGCTGTAGCAGTGGCGGTTCTCCGGGACTGCGTGGCCGTGGAAGTGGGGCCTCCCTCCGGCAGCCAGGACAGCGTGGCTGCAGCCGTTGCTGCGAGGGAGCATGAAGCCAGATAAGGTTCCCCCTCATGCCCAGACCCCCCGTCCAATCCCCTCACTTCCCCCCTGCCCAAGACCTGGCACCCCCAGCTAGCTCCGACACCCTCCCTTGTTTTTGTACCCTCTCTCCTGGCCACACACTGCACCCGCCCTTGTTCCTGCTCCCTCCGCCTGGCCAGACACCCTACTCCCAGCCTGCTTCTGCACCCCAGCTCCCTCCCAGATCCTGCACCCCATCCCTAATCCTACTTGCTGGCAGCCCTGCCTCACGCACTGTACCCCTCACTTTTGTCCCTATCCCAGTGCCTAAGGAGGTCTGTAAAATTCACTAACTCCAGAACCCCAGAAAAGTCAATCTGGTCTATGGGAAGCCCTGAACCTCAGTTTCCCCCTTCCCTTCCCCTCACCCTGTGAGGCTGGGGCACCAGAGGAGTGAGGTGTCTCAGTTGGGGGCCACATCAGTGAGCGCTGGGGGGTTTTGGAGATTTTTTGCTTCTCACTTGTGTGGTCCTCAACTGATTTTTTGTGGCCCCCCAGCCCAAACAGGGTTCCCCTCCTCCCATCAATAAAGAAAACATTGAAATCTTTGTGTTGGACATAATATTTTACTTTATTTAAAATGAAGTTTGATAAACTAACATGAGAAAGTTAAAATGCTTGATCTGTTTCATAATTTAAATTAAACTGATCTTATTAGCTGCAGCTGGGTCAGAAAATAAGATCACCGTACCCAGCAGGGTGGTTCTCAACCCCGCCCCTCCCGAGGCCCCGCCCCTTCCGGGTCAGCCCGTGGCCACTTCCGAAATTTGTGAAGTGGCCCTCCTTCCAAAGTTATTGCCCACCCCTGCCCCAGGGGCTCAGCTGCACCGAGGCCAGCCCAGTCCCTCAGCGTCTGTGAGGAGGGATCTGCCTGCGCCTCCGCCTGGAATTGCGCAGCTCCTGCCTGGGTCTGGAATCCTAGCCCTGCCGAGCCCGGCTCCTTGGGGCCTCTTGTCTGCTGCGGGCCCCTCGCTGGCTTTGGCTACAGGTAGCGACCAGAGCACTGTGGGGTCCTTCCGGCCAATCCTCTAGGTCACCCCCATCAACACCCCAGCGGGCAGGTGCTGGTGCACCCCCACTTCCTTGGGGCTCTCCTTAGCTCCACTTCAGATGCACCTGGGCTACGGGCACCTTGAATGGGGTCCCGTCTATGCCCCTCAGGATCAGCTGAGTGTTGGGCACCATACGGTCTGGGGCTACTAGCTTAGGCCAAGCCAGCGTCACCTCCGCAGCCGTGTCCCACAAGCCCGTCACCTCCCTGCCATCCACCCCCAGGGGCACAAGGCACTTGCTCCGCAGGGGCCGCCCTGCCCCCACCTGGTACACAGAGAGACCTGCCTCTGGAGTGACAGGTCTCCCGGAATGGTCGTTCTCTTCCAGCCGGGCAATCAGCTGGGCCTTGGTTGCTTTCCCCATGGGCAGGCCCCTCTCTCTGCACAGCCCCACCAGGTCTGCCTTCAGGAGTCAGGCATGGGCTGTCTCCCCACCAGTCCCCGGGGCAGACTCACCGGCCGATGCTGCAGCGCCCACGACTCCCAGGAAGATCCCCTCAGTGTGCCAGGCTCCTGGTGCGCCACTCCCTGTCCTGGGGGAAACTCCCTCTCCACGGCCACACTTGGGTTAAGCCTCCTGTCCCTCCGCTTCCTGGAACTGCTTCTCTCTGCCTCCAGCGCCTGGCTCTTGCAAGCCCCCTTCCTTCTATTGCGCCCAGTCACTTACTGCTGGATGCTCCGTCCACGGGGCGCAGCCCATCCCACCTCTGCCACCACTGTCACGGTACGTCGGGGAGCCCCCGACCCTGCACCCCCATCCGCAGCCAGATGTGACTCTCCACCAGCCAGTGGAGTAGAAGGCTTTATTGGCTCTCAGGGACACAGTGCATCACAGGATCAGTGTTAGCTCACGCACTGAGAGCAGACGCCTTATTCCTCCCGGGGGGAAGGGCTCACGGGCCCTGAACCCCCTTTCCCGCTCCCAGTCTCCTCTCCTCTTCCCCCGGCTGAGACTAACCCAACTGCTAGGCCCTACCCCCCAGCCTGGTCACAGTCCCCACCTCTATCCCTTTGTCTCTCTCTCTGGGAACTGAGTTATCATCTTCTCAGGCTGGCCCTGAGGTGTCTATGGCCAATACGCACGTGGCGTGAGTCATTGGGAATCCCACATAGCACAATACAGACAGGCAGAAACAAGGTTACAAAGTAGACAGCACCCCCGCTACGTCACATTGTCACACTCAGGGCAAGCTGTCACTGTCACACCCCCAGGGCAGGCTGCCTCTGTCACACCTGGGGCAGGAGTCACACCCGGGGCAGGTGTCACACTCCCAGGGCAGGCTGTCACACCCGGGACAGGCTGTCACTGACACACATGTGTCAGGCTGTCACACCCCCAGGACAGGCTGTCACACCTGGGACAGGCTGTCACACCCCCAGGACAGGCTGTCTCATATGGGACAGGCTGTCGCTGTCACACCTGGGGCAAGTGTCACACCCCAGGGCAGACACCCCACACAGCGGGGGTTCTACAGTCATATTTAACCAGGCCAGTGGCAAATGTGAGCTCCTGGATCATGGTCCCAGCCTCCCCACGGAGTCCTGGACAGTCCCCGTTGCATCCAGCCGCCCAGACTGGGCGGAGTGATAAACGCTCACACTCCAAATCCCCCCACATGCAGGACACCCTCAGTCCCAAGAGACCAGTCACGCCCCCCCCCAGCTCAATCGGCCCCCGGGTCTCTCCCGAGCCAGCCTGTGAGAGCCGTCTGAAGGGTGAGTAACTAGGAGAAGAGAATCGGAGCGCACTTACAGGGTCCAGCAAGTGACCGAGTTACCGCTGAATCCCCAGCGTGACAGAGCTGGCCAGCTGGCCAGTCCAAGCATCTCTCAGGGCGGCCCCAGGGCAGCTCCAGGGCTCTCTGGCTTAGAGTCTCTGGCCCTGCCGAGGTCAGACCACCAACGCAAGGGAACGTTTCTCTCTGGCTTTGTCTTCCTTCCTGCATCCAGATGCCCAGCCCACAGGCTGAGCTTCCTCACAGGTGGCATTTCCCAAGCACCAATGGGGCCTTGTATTGGGACATTCCCTGCCGGCCATCTGATCTGGACAGTCCTTGGGATGGGCGGCAGGGGCAGAGGGGCAATTCCCAGGCCCGGCTTCCCAAGTGCAGAGCAAATGCTTTCAAAGTTCTCAAGTCCCTGGGTGGCCCGGGACAGGTCCCTTAGCTTCTGGGCCTCCACTTCCCACCTGTCCAAGGGTTCTTGCTCAGTTTCCCGGAGGGCTTGGAGCAGCTGTGTCCTAGACAGGAGCCACTGTGCAGAGGGACAGGAGCCTGGTCCAGTGGGCCCTCGACTTCTTCCCACTCCTGAGCGGAATGAATTTTATTATGGGCACCACCATGGAGCCTGTGGCTAGGGGTGCAGGCTCTGGGGTGGGACAGGGGATGAGTGGGGTAGGGTTGGGTTGGGGTGTAAGGGCTCCAGTTGGGGGTGGGCCTGGGTTCAGGAGGGGCTTGGGGAGAAGGAGGGTGCACTGGGATGACTGCAAGGAGAGGGCACTCCCCCAGCTCTCACTCCTGGCAGCAGCATCTGGCGGGGGAGGGGGATGGACAGACAGCTTGTCTCCCCCATGACAGCTCTGGGCCCCAGCCACCCGGGCTGTGGCAGGCTCAGGATTGGGGCCAGGCGGCCCTTGCTGCAGCAAGTTGGAGAGCTGACCAGGAGGCAGGTGGGGGTGGGTCGGGCCTCTCCCCTCCCCTGCCCCCTCCCGCTCCCCAGCTGCCACAGGTTCCCACCCCGAGCAAGGTAAATAGGCAGCTGTGCAGGCACGCTGCTCAGCGGGAGTGTAGGACTCCAGGGGCAGAGCGAGGGCTGCGAGGAGCTTTGCGCTGAATTCTCAGCTTTGCCCTTCCCGCCAGGGGGCCGTGGCGCTGCACGAGGCCATGTGCAAGCCAGCCTCCCCTTCCCGAACGTGATTCACCAGGAGCATCAGCTGTGCTTGTGAATTTCTAAAAATGTCACGTCTCCGCCGGGCCTGCCTGCACTCCCAGCTGGGTGGCCCCTGCTAGCGCTTGTTCTCGAGCAGTGGAACGCAGGCTAAAAACGGCTCCTCTCTGCCTGCTTTCCCGGCCCTGTGTTTTGGAAGTGTTTGACACCGGGGCGCCGCAGCTCGCACGCTGAATTGGCACCTTTTAATGGGAACAATTTCACACAAATCCAGTGCAGCTTTTCTCTCACTCTCGGGGGGGGAGGGGGGAGATTTGGCTGGAGGTAAAACTGGGGCAGTTCGAGTACCCAAGTTACACTCGTATTTCATGTGCCAGCCTCTGCCAAGCTCCAGCCCCAGGACGTGTTAGATTCACTCCCCAGCAGCTGCCGTTCCGATACGAAAAGAAAACATGGATGGATCTTTCCCGTGGCGTTCCGAGAGCGCAGGAGCCAGACTCACAGAGAATGGCTGAGGCAGGGGGGACGGACCTTCGAAATAGGAACCAAACATCACAGCTGGTCAGCGTCTCTCCCCACAGCAAAATCACCAGCCAGCAGAGGTGGGGGTCTCTGCTCGCGAGTCACCCTGGGCTGCTGTCGCCAGAGGGCCAGGAGTTCTGGGGGCACCATGCAAGCCCTTTGTGGCCTGTGATTGGTCGCCAGGGTTGCCTTGTGTGGCATGACTGGAGGTACCTAATTGGATGACAGAGTCTTTTTTAAAGTCTCCTTAGTGGGCCTGTGGCAGGGAGGGCTAGGCCCTGAGTCCCCTTGCTGGAGGCCTTATGGCCCTGCCACACCCTGCCCCAGAAAAGAGCAGTAGAGAGGTCCTCCAAGCTGCCTAGAGTGGCTGTGCAGGATGCAGCCAATCAGGCCCCAGCAGACTAGTATAAGAAGAGCTGCAGGGGTGGAGATGCAGTTCCTTGTTGGAGAGGGTGCAGGAGTGGGCCCGGGCCCAGTGATATGCTGGAGCCATGGGAAAGTGGCCTGGGGATTCCCACAGGAAAGGGCCACTGCCGGAGCTGGTGGCGGGCTGGTCTGGGTGACTAGCAACCGTCCATCCAAAGTGGGTTCTGGTGGATGCATGAGAAGTGGGTTTGTGCCAGTAGCCCCGTGCCATGCAGGCGCTGGCTTGCAGGCTATTTGAACCTGCGGTGTGTCTAGGGTACCGCTACACTGCACCCGAGGGGAGCTGGGCTCTGGGGAAGTCCTGCCAGCTGAGGCAAATGTGCGCTGGGGAGGCCGGGCAGGGGGCGTGTTACTCTGGGTTCTAGCTGGCCTGTGACTTTAAATCTAGAGCGTTTGCGTCCTGTCTTTGGCAGTGTAATTAGGGCAGGATAAATGCGAATTAGCCTGAAATCTGTCATCTTTGCAAGCCAATTTACAGGGGAAGAGCAGGCGAAGCAGAGGAGCCAATAATGCACTTCATGGTAATTGCTCGAGCTATCTTGAACTAATTAGAAACTCGGCTGCTCCCGCCCTGGCAGCAAACGCTCCAAGCCAGGGCAGGCCCAGCCCCAGCTCTCGGCCAGGGGCAGACCCACACACACAGCCCCTGGGGCAGTGCTCTCTGCCCTGGCGTGGCCACACGGGGCAGGGCTGGGCCGTCGGCCCATGGCACTGACGGGGCACAGCGCCACCGGGCCGGGTTTGCCTGTTCAGCATGGAGGAGCCGAGCTCTTGTTTCGGAAGGGGTCAGCTCTCTGTGTTGTTGGGCACCTGGTGCCCGCTCGTGTCCGCGCCACGGAGGCTCCTAAGCCCGTTCCGTGTAGCCACACTGAGCACAGAGCGGCCAAAACCCTTTCCAAGGCCTGGCACCCACAGGTGCTAGCGCTCTAGCCACTGGGCAAGCTGCCCTCTCCCCAGGGGGAGTGACCCGGGAGTGGGGCAGTGGCCCCGGGCCATGCTAGGGGAAGTGGCAGAAAGTGGAGCTGCAGGGAAACATGGGCAGACTATCCCGCAGCTACCTGTGCTGGGTGGGGCCCCCATGAAGGCTGGGCTGGGAGTGGGGCTGAGAACCTGTGGCCTGACCGGTACCTGTCTCCAGAGCCGGGGAGCCTGCGGCATGTCCTGCTTGAGGAGCACAGGGTCCTGCTGGGGAGGGGCAGGCGGGGGGTGGGAGAGACAAGGCAGAAAGGAGCCGCGCTGCCAGCGGGTGCCATCAGGCAGCGTTAATCTTTGATTCGCTGCAGCTGCTAATTGGGGCAGTCCCCGAGCAGGGCCTGGCGGGAGTGGGAGGGTGGAAGGCTCAGTGCAGCGGAAATGCTCGAGCGAGGGCAGCCCTAGGCGCTGGCTTTCAAAGGACGGGCAGAGGCTGTTGCCTGGGGAAGGTCAAACCTTCCACTCCACCCCTCTTCTGGAGCCGAAATTGCGCTCTCTTTGACCCTCCCATTCCCCGTGGCCCAGAGCCCGATACCCCACTGTCCCTCGCCCCCATGTCCCAGAGCCTGATTCCCCCCCCCCGTGTCCCTCACCCCCTTGTCTCACAGCCACATTCCCCCCCCGTGTCCCTCGCCCCCGTGTCTCAGAGCCTGATTTCCCTCCCCGTGTCCCTCACCCCCATGTTTCACAGTCACATTCCCCCCCCCGTGTCCCTCACCCCCGTGTCTCAGAGCCTGATTTCCCTCCCCGTGTCCCTCACCCCCATGTTTCACAGTCACATTCCCCGTGTCCCTCGCCCCCGTGTCCCAGAGTCTGATTCCCCCCGTGTCTCACAGCCACATTCCCTCATGTCCCTCGCCCCCGTGTCTCAGAGCCCGATTCCCTTGTGTCCCTCGCCCCCGTGTCCCAGAGTCCGATACCCCCCGTGTCCCTCGCTTCCTGTCCCAGAGCCCAATATCCCCGTGTCCCAGAGCCTGATGCCTCTGTGTCCCAGAGCCCGATTCCACCCATGTCCCTCACCCCATCTCCCAGAGCCCAATACCCCTGTGTCCCTCGCCCCCGTGTCCCAGAGCCCGATTCCACCCATGTCCCTCTCCCCATGTCCTAGAGCCTGATACCCCTGTCTCTTGCCCACAGCCCAATTCCCCACTGTCACCCCCATGTCCCAGAGCCCAACACCCTTGTGTCCCTCACCCGTGTCCCAGAGACCGATTCCCCCCATGTCCCAGAGCCTGGTTCCCCCATGTCCCTCATCCCCATGTCCCAGAGCCCAATTCCCCCCGTGTCCCTTGCCCACATATCCCAGAGCCTGATTCCTCCCGTGTCCCTCGCCCCCGTGTCCCAGAGCCCAATACTCCCGTGTCCCTTGCCCCCATGTTCCAGAGCCCGATTCCACCCGTGTCCCTCGTCCCATGTCCCAGAGCCCAATTCCCCCCATGTCTGTCACCCTGTGTCCCAGAGCCCAATTCACCCCCCCGTGTCCGTCAACTCCCGTGTCCCAGAGCCCAATCCCCCCGTGTCCCTCGCCCCCGTGTCCCAGAGCCCGATTCCCACCGTGTCCCTTGCCCTGTGTCCCAAAGCCTGATTCCCCGTGTCCCTCAACTCCCGTGTCCCAGAGCCCAATTCCCCCCGTGTCCCTCACTCCCGTGACCCAGATCCCAATTCCCTGCTCTGTCACTTTGCGGGAGGTTCAGTTTGGGTTAAGAGTTGAGACAAGGCAGTGTCCTGCCCAGGAGCGCGTGGTCCTTTCCTGCAGGGGTGGGCTGGGTACACCGGCTCAGGGGGGGCCGAAGCTCTGGGCTTGTATTAAAGCCTGTCACCACCCGAGTGCCCCCCGGGTTTGTGCCTCCCCTAGGCAGAGATTCCCGCTGGGGCTGGCTCCTGCAGCCTGGTCTGTGGCCTGGCACTCCCAGGCTCCATGCTGCAGGTCAGGCCATGGCTCCGGGCATGTTTCTGTGGTTGCTTGGGACGGCGAGTGCCCCGGTAGGAAACCTGGCCAGAGGCGTCGAACACTTCCAAACCTCTGCTCCCCGCCAGCGAGCGGGATCATGCACTCACCCAATCGGGGAGCAGCAACTGCAGCAAGTGACTTTCCTGCCCAATCACAACTCACTAACACAGTTCCTGGCCCTAGAGGTCAGCTACGGAGTAACCTGCTGGACCCCCCCATGGCCACTCCCTGCTCTGGCCCTGTCGCCTGCAGGTGCAGGGACCCAGCCTGCCCCCACCTGGGAAAGGGCAAAGACCAGACGGCCAGGCCCTTCTGCAGGGGCTGCTGTGCTTCTGGCTTGCCCCCAGGCCTCGGCTCGCGGCCCACTCAGCAGCCATCTGGCCCAGGTTGGCGGTATGCGCGAGCCGTGTCCTGTGCCAGCGTGTCCACATCTCTCCAGCAGCCACCCACCTGTGTATCCCTCCCTCCCTCCCTCCTTCCATCCACCCACCTAACCATCCCTCCCCACCCACCCATTCACCTGTGTCTCCCTCCCTCCATCCATCCACCCACCCACGTATCCCTCCCTCCCTCTCTATCCATCCAGTTATTGATCCACCCACTTGTGTATCCCTCCCTATCCACCCATCCACTCACCTGTGTATCCCTCCCTCCCCATCCACCCCCCCACTTACCCACCATCTATCAGTGTCCCTCCCCCCCATCTATCAGTCCATCCGTCCATCCACCCACCCGTGGATCCCTCCCTCCCTCCTCATCAATCCACCCACCCACCTGTGGATCCGTCCCTCCCTCCCCATCCATCCATCCACCTGTGTATCCCTCTCTTCCTCTCCATCCATCCCCCACGTACCTACCATAGAATGATAGAACTGGAAGACACCTCAGAGGTCATCAAGTCCAGCCCCCTGCCCAAGGCAGGATCAATCCCAACTAAATCAACCCAGCCAGGGCTTTGTCAAGCCGAGACAAACACCTCTGGGTATGGAGAGTCCACCACCTCCCTAGGGAACCCATTCCAGTGCTTCCCCACCCTCCTAGGGAAATAGTTTTTCCTAATAGCCAACCTAGACCTCCCCCACTGCAACTTGAGACCATTGCTCCTTGTTCTGCCATCTGTCACCGCTGTGAACAGCCTTTCTCCAGCCTCTTTGGAACCTCCCTTCAGGAAGTTGAAGGCTGCTATCAAATCCCCCCTCACTCTTCTCTTCTGCAGACTAAACAGACCCAACTCCCTCAGCCTCTCCTCATAGGCCATGTGCTCCAGCCCCCCAATCATTTTGGTTGCCCTCCGCTGGACCCTCTCCAATGCGTCCACATCCTTTTTGTAGTGGGGGGCCCAGAACTGGACACAATACTCCAGATGTGGCCTCACCAGAGCCGAATAAAGGGGAATAATCACTTCACACATACCAGTGTGTCCCTCCCTTCCATCCGCCCATCCATCCACTTACCCAGCCAGCCAGCCATGTATGTTTCCATCCTGGCTCTCCATCCATCCATCTCACCCAGTGTTCCTGTTCCTGTTTGCTCTGGGACGGACAGGGTGGGCGTAGGCAGGCACTGCCTGGTGATGTGCTTAGCCCCTCTGGGCTATAAGTAAACGTGCCTAATGAGTCCAGCTTCCCAGCTCTGACATGCCCGGGCTGCATTCTACCATTCTAGCCCAACTAGCACCCAGTGCCCTTAATTACCACTCAGCAACTGAGGGCAGTCTCGTGGCACCTCAGGCTATGTCTACACTACAGAGGTTTTTTGGAAAAATGGCTGCTTTTCTGAAAAAGCTTCAATTACATCCACACTGCAATCGTGGTCTGTCAAAAGAAAATCAAAAGAACAGAGGAGTTTTTCTGACGTTGGTAATCCTCTTGCTACCAGGAAGAAGACTTTTCCAAAGGAGCTCTTTTGGAAAAAGGCGTGTGTGGACAGGGAAGAGGAATTCTTTCAGCAGAAGAGGAAAAAGCACAGGTGCCCTGGTGGCCACTCTGTCCACAGTAATCACAGCTGAAATGCGAGAGCACGTCCAATGAATGTGGACACTATCTGTCGAAAAAGCACATCGCCTTTTGGTTGCACGTTTGCTGTATAGATACTCTCTTTCGGAAGAAGTTTTTCCGGACAATCACTTCTGGAAAAGCTTCTTCCGCAAGAAGCCTGCACTCTAGACGGCGCCCTGGGGACTAACCAACCTATGTAGATGGTCTCAGGGGTTCTGGTGGGCACTGCCCACTTCCTCAGCTGTGCAGAGTGGAGAAGAAAGGGGGGACCTCCCAGTACAGAACAGCAAAAGAAGGGGGGGGCCCTGTCAACTGACACACTCTTCTCACGGGCCTCTGCAAGGTGACCCCGGGGCACTTGGCCGGGGTGTTTGACCCTTTCCGGCCACGTCTCCGTGCACAAGGGTTGTTTGCACAGATCGGTAGGGCCACGTGTTAATCAGAAATGTCAGCACACCCATCCGAGGGGCCAGCCCTCCACCGCCTCCCTCCTCTGTCTGCTCCAGGGTCCCTGTGCACACTGTGGTGACTTTGCTGCCCCACACCCGGAGGATGCCGCGTCCTCTGGCTCCATGGCTGGGCCCCTGGGCTCCTCTCCCTGACGCGAAGCCCTCGCCTCCCAGTTCTGATGCAGAACTTCCTGAACGTGCGCTGCGAGGGCCGGGGACAGGTTGCCACGGCAACCCTCATAGGCCTTGACAGCGTAACCCACTCGGTAGTGGCATTGTTCCACGCCGCGGTGGCAAAGGACGGCTGTGCTCACGCTCCACAAGCAGCACTGCCTGTCGGCTCAGCCCAGCCCTCGCCAGCTGCCCCCCCCCCCGGGAGCCCCCACAGCCCTGGCAGACAGGGAGGTGCTGTTGCGCCCTACAGAGCGGGGGGGAAACTGAGGCAGGGGCAGGCCACGGGGCCAGTCTACTCTAGGTGTCAGGGGAGTGGGTAAAAACCCAGTTCCCCATAGGCAGGGGCTAGTCAGCAGATGGCTTGGTAAGATCAGGGCGCAGGGCTGGGCACGGTGCCGCTCAGCGTTTCACAACGTAACTGAGGCTCCCAAAGGGAAATCAGCCTCCAGCCTAAGAGCAGAGCTCGGCCCCGGCCAGTCACAGAACCGGCATCCCCGGACACCCCTGGGCCTGGCTGGCCAGCAGGAGTTCGTCTGCCTTGCTGGGAGGTGCGGCCACTGGGCAAGCCCCTCCCTGCAGCGTGAAATGGGGTGTCCAGCCCACAGACCGCCAGGCCTGGCGTGGGGAGCTTGGAGACCTGGGGAGACGCGGGACTGGAGGAGCTGCTTGGGGTGGCTTTGCCAAGAGGAGCAAGGCGGGTGGGAGCCAGCGGGAAGCCCCTTTCACAGGGTGTCAGCACTGGGCCCCGGCAGCAAAGCCACAAGGCCCCCAAAGGTATAGGGACCCCTGTCTGGGCTGGGGAGCCCTGAAACTGACCAGATCCAGCCCACGTCAGTTCCGTGGCCTCTCAGGGCAAAGCAGGGGCACAGGGTGAGCATGAGGCAGGGGCCAGGCCGTGGGCTCAGGGCACATGGACAGGGGGCTAGGGGGAAAGGAAGCCAAAGGAGGACGGGGGAAAGTGAATAGCAGCGCGGAGGTTGGGGGGGAGCGAATAGCAGTGGGGGGGGGGGTTGGGGGAAAGCGAATAGCAGCGGGGGGGGTTGGGGGGAAGCGAATAGCAGCGGGGGGGGTTGGGGGAAGCGTATAGCAGTGTGGGGGTTGGGGGGAAGCGAATAGCTGCGGGGGGGTTGGGGGGGAGCGAATAGCAGCGGGGGGGTTGGGGGGAGCGAATAGCAGCGGGGGGTTGGGGGGAAGCGAATAGCAGGAGGGGGGTTGGGGGAAGCGAATAGCAGCGGGGGCGTTGGGGGAGCGAATAGCAGCGGGGGGGTTGGGGGGAAGCGAATAGCAGGGGGGGTTGGGGGAAGCGAATAGCAGCAGGGGCGTTGGGGGAGCGAATAGCAGCGGGGGGGTTGGGGGGAAGCGAATAGCAGCAGGGGGGGTTGGGGGAAGCGAATAGCAGTGCGGGGGTTGGGGGGAAGCAAATAGCAGCGGGGGGGTTGGGGGAGCGAATAGCAGCAGGGGGGGTTGGGGGGAAGCGAATAGCAGGGAGGGTTGGGGGGAAGCGAATAGCAGTGGGGGTTGGGGGGGAGCGAATAGCAGTGCGGGGGTTGGGGGGAAGCGAATAGCAGCGGGGGTTGGGGGGAGCGAATAGCAGCAGGGGGGTTGGGGGGAAGCGAATAGCAGTGGGGGTTGGGGGGGAGCGAATAGCAGGGTGGGTTGGGGGAAGCGAATAGCAGTGGGGGTTGGGGGGGAGCGAATAGCAGTGCGGGGGTTGGGGGGAAGCGAATAGCAGCGGGGGGGTTGGGGGGGAGCGAATAGCAGTGGGGGTTGGGGGAAGCGAATAGCAGGGTGGGTTGGGGGAAGCGAATAGCAGCAGGGGGGGTTGGGGGGAAGCGAATAGCAGTGCGGGGGTTGGGGGGAAGCGAATAGCAGCGGGGGGGTTGGGGGAGCGAATAGCAGCAGGGGGGGTTGGGGGAGCGAATAGCAGCAGGGGGGGTTGGGGGGAAGCGAATAGCAGTGGGGGTTGGGGGGGGAGCGAATAGCAGTGCGGGGGTTGGGGGGAAGCGAATAGCAGGGGGGGTTGGGGGGAAGCGAATATCAGCGGGGGCCTTGGGGGGGAGCGAATAGCAGCGGGGGGGTTGGGGGGAGCGAATAGCAGTGCGGGGGTTGGGGGGGAGCGAATAGCAGCGGGGGGGTTGGGGGAAAGCGAATAGCAGGGGGGGTTGGGGGGGAGCGAATAGCAGTGTGGGGGTTGGGGGGAAGCGAATAGCAGGGGGGGTTGGGGGGAGCGAATAGCAGTGCGGGGGTTGGGGGGAAGCGAATAGCAGCGGGGGGGTTGGGGGGAAGCGAATAGCAGGGGGGGTTGGGGGGAGCGAATAGCAGCAGGGTGGGTTGGGGGAAGCGAATAGCAGGGGGGGTTGGGGGGAGCGAATAGCAGTGCGGGGGTTGGGGGGGAGCGAATAGCAGCGGGGGGGTTGGGGGAAAGCGAATAGCAGGGGGGGTTGGGGGGAGCGAATAGCAGTGCGGGGGTTGGGGGGAAGCGAATAGCAGTGGGGGTTGGGGGAGCGAATAGCAGTGGGGGTTGGGGGAAGCGAATAGCAGGGGGGGTTGGGGGGAGTGAATAGCAGTGGGGGTTGGGGGGAGCGAATAGCAGGGAGGGTTGGGGGGGAGCGAATAGCAGGAGGGGTTGTGGGGAGCGAATAGCAGGAGGGGTTGGGGGAAGCGAATAGCAGGGGGGGTTGGGGGGAGTGAATAGCAGGGAGGGTTGGGGGGGAGCGAATAGCAGGAGGGGTTGGGGGGAAGCGAATAGCAGGAGGGGTTGGGGGGAAGCGAATAGCGGGGGGGTTGGGGGGAGCGAATAGCGGGGAGGTTGGGGGAGCGAATAGCAACACATGGGGCAGGAGGATCAACGGCCAAGCAGCTGCTGGAGTGCCGCAAGGCGCCAGATCCCCAAAGCGCCTTTGCCCTGCTAGCCAGAGCCGCCCCTCCTCCCAGGAGACCCTGCACACCCCAGAGTCAGACTGAAGCCATCAGCCTGGGAGCCCCCCGCAGCGGGCTCCCGGCCACTGGCAAGCGGCCCTCACGCCACCCGGGTCGCTTGGTTTGCGGCGGCTCCCGCCTTCCCGTCCCACCCGCCAAGCCGCGGGAGCTGCCAGAGCATTGGTCCTGGGAACAGACCCCGCCCCGCACCCTGGCTCTGTGGCCGGGGCCCTCGGGGCTGCGCTCTCAGGCCTGACGGGGGAGGGAGCATCGCCGTGGGGCATGGGCTGGCGGGCACGAGCTAAAGGGCCAGGCCCCAGCCGGTTCGCAGCCCTGGCCTCTGGGCTTGGTGCGTTGGGCGGCAGGAGAGAGGAAACCACAGAGTGAGGCCACCGCCCCCCCCACTAGCCTGACCTCCCCCGCCCAGGCGCCCCTACGCCCCCCCACGATCACTGCCGGCGCCTTGCTCCCAGCCCACCCGCCGGAGTGGCAGAGTGGGCCCCAGGCCCCGCCAGCGCCAGGCCAAATGCCAGGGCTGCAACAGCGCTTGCCCCTGCCCACCCCAGGGAGAGCTCTGGGGGCCCAGCAGCGCCTGGCCAGTGACCAGTTCGACCCCGTCCCCCCGCTCATGGAACGAACCAACTGCCGACAGGTCACGCCCCCCCGACCCCCCATCGCCTCCCCAGGCCCAGCGGGCCGCAGCCCTGGCAGACAATACACTGACCTTACTGGCATGGCACTGGAGGCCCGGGGGCTGGACTCCTGGAATGGGTCTCTGGCAGGAGATCCAGCCCCATAAGGACACAACCCCCCACCCGCCCCCCGCTCCCAGACAGCTCGGCTGTGTCGCCAGCTCTCGGGAGCCGACTGTGAGTCCTGCTAGATCGGGGGGTGGGGGGGAAGCCCCAGGTGCCGGAGTCAGGGGAGAGCTTTGATTTTTAAACCAGCGTCCAGCTAGTCCTCCCCGTGGGAAAGAGCCTGAACGCACAAGCCCTGGCGGCTCCTCCAGCACAAAGCCAAGGAACCAGCCTGCCCCGTGGCGGAGACAATCCCAGGACGTCTATGCCAGGCTCAGCCTTTTGGGGGCAGTCCCGTGACGGGAGCGCAGGGCACCGCGCGCCTGGGAGCCGGCGGAGCTGAGTTCTTCAGCGTGCTGGCTGGAGCCCGGCTCCAGGGGGCTCGGCCCCACGTGAAGGGGCATGTTTCTCCGTCGCTTCAGCCAGGCAGCAGAGGGAAGCTGCAACCGTGGCACAGACCTGCATGGACCTCCCCGGCGATCAGGAGCTTCAAGCACTCAAGGCTTTTGTCTCCCTCCTCGGTAAAAATAACCCCGTGCTCTGTGCTAGTTCTCACTGGCAGCTGGTGACTAAAGCGAGTGACGCTCGCGGGCAGGCGGCTGCTGCAGAGAACAGGCAGACGGAGAGAAGGGCAATCTTCCCAAGTGCCACATTTCCACAGCTCAGATCTGCCGAGCGGCTTGCCTGGGCCAACGCAGCCTCCTCGGGGCAGGGTCTGTGCATGGAGCCAGCTGGGCACAAGGGGCCCATTGAAGGGCTACATTGTGACAAGGTCCCTTTCCCTGGGATCTCAGCCCGAGGCAGCTGCTCAGTGCCCATGGATCGACTCTGCCTCAGGACTCAACTGAGCAGAGCCGAGGGCACAAGGCCCTTTGCTGCCCCTGCCCCCCACAGCTTTGGAGAGCCCAGCGGGCAGCAGAGTTTCTGCCCAAGCCTGAACATTTGCTCGCACACTGAAAATAAAAAGTGTGCAAGACTCTGCAGAGCGCCCTCTGGTGAGCCTGCCACAGCGCTGCTGGGCTGGCGGAGACGGGAAGAAATGTTGCAGTGGGTTTCCTGAAGGTCCCGTCCCAGACCAGCGCTGCGTCACCTTCTCAAGGGCCAGCCGGCAACTCCAGAGCTGGGCTTAAAGCAGGAGTAAAATCCCCCCGATTCACCCTTTAGCTCATGACTTTTGCTTCCAAATGTGGCTGATGACTTGCATTCTCTGGGGCGCCCTCCGGGTGAAACATCTCCCGTTAACAGAATAAACACTGGACATCAGCGTTCGGTGGAGCTTCGGCACTTAGTGCCTGGCTTCTTTTGTGGCCCTGTATGAGCTTAATAACAGAGCGTGGCAGCCCGCCAGCTCCCCAGAGAGCACCACTCGGAGCAGGATCGTGCGGCGGCTGCATTCGGCACAATGAAGTTGTAATTAAGTGACGTTATTAACAACTCTGGGGCTGGTCCTCAGGTGCTCTGGGTCCCTCATGAAGTCAGCGGCGCTCTGGTGAGCGAGGCATCGGGGTCGGGCCGAGCCAGGGGAGCAGATTAAGCCGTTGGGAAAGTTGGGGTTTACCCAGCCAGTGGGAGGTGGGTCCCCATGTGCAGCTTTGGGCCAGGCTCTTCCCTCCTCCCAGCCCAGTTTCCTCCGGCCCATCGCAGAGCGCCAGGCGCTTGGTTTCTGTGTCTCTGGCGTCTGCTCGCCCTGGGGATGCCCTGGGCTCCCCACCGCTGGCAGTGTGACATCCCTCAGCCAATCCGGCCTCCCCCTCGCCAGCTTATTGCCCTTAAAAATGGGTGTAGCGCGCTCCCATTGACCCTGGGCCCTTCCAGGCCCTTGGTGTGAGGCCGGCCCCTCTGCCCAGCTCCTTACCCGCCAGCTTCTGCCAGTGCCTGGCCCTGCCCCGGCCCTTTTCACCAGGCCAAATTTGCTGGCGGCTGGGTCTCCCGGGGGGGCTCTGCCCCCAAACGCACCAGACCAGACCGGACCTTTCCCGACCTGCAGCGGCTCCCCCCACGCCCCGTGCCGCTCCGCCAGGCTCGGGCCATTCCATAGCGCTGTGCCCGCCACTGCTCTCCCCCCCGTCCCCTCCCCGGCCTGTGCCCACCACTGCTCTCCCCCACTGCCCCCTCCCCGGCCTGTGCCCGCCACTGCTCTCCCCCCCGCCCCCTGCCCAGCCTGTGCCCGCCACTGCTCTCCCCGCTTGCCCCCTCCCCGGCCTGTGCCCGCCACTGCTCCCCCCCCGCCCTCTGCCCGGCCTGTGCCCGCCACTGCTCTCCCCCCCTGCCCCCTGCCCGGCCTGTGCCCCCCACTGCTCTCCCCCCCTGCCCTCTGCCCGGCCTGTGCCTGCCACTGCTCTCCCCCCCTGCCCCCTGCCCGGCCTGTGCCTGCCACTGCTGTCCCCCCCTGCCCCCTGCCCGGCCTGTGCCCGCCACTGCTCTCCCCGCTTGCCCCCTCCCCGGCCTGTGCCCGCCACTGTTCGCCCCCGGCCCCCTGCCCGGCCTGTGCCCGCCACTGCTCTCCCCCCCGCCCCCTCCCCGGCCTGTGCCCGCCACTGCTCCCCCCCCGCCCCCTGCCCGGCCTGTGCCTGCCACTGCTGTCCCCCCCTGCCCCCTGCCCGGCCTGTGCCCACCACTGCTCTCCCCGCTTGCCCCCTCCCCGGCCTGTGCCCGCCACTGTTCCCCCCCGGCCCCCTGCCCGGCCTGTGCCCGCCACTGCTCTCCCCCCCGCCCCCTGCCCAGCCTGTGCCCGCCACTGCTCTCCCCGCTTGCCCCCTCCCCGGCCTGTGCCCGCCACTGTTCGCCCCCGGCCCCCTGCCCGGCCTGTGCCCGCCACTGCTCTCCCCCCCGCCCCCTCCCCGGCCTGTGCCCGCCACTGCTCCCCCCCCGCCCCCTGCCCGGCCTGTGCCCGCCACTGCTCTCCCCCCCTGCCCCCTGCCCGGCCTGTGCCCCCCACTGCTCTCCCCCCCTGCCCTCTGCCCGGCCTGTGCCTGCCACTGCTCTCCCCCCCTGCCCCCTGCCCGGCCTGTGCCCGCCACTGCTCTCCCCGCTTGCCCCCTCCCCAGCCTGTGCCCGCCACTGCTCCCCCCCGGCCCCCTGCCCGGCCTGTGCCCGCCACTGCTCTCCCCCCCTGCCTGGCCTGTGCCCGCCACTGCTCTCCCCCCCCGCCCCCTGCCTGGCCTGTGCCCGCCACTGCTCTCCCCGCTTGCCCAGCCTGTGCCCGCCACTGCTCTCCCCGCTTGCCCAGCCTGTACCCGCCACTGCTCTCCCCCACGCATCCCCCATGCACCCCCTGCCCTGTGTGCTGCCCGCTCCCTTCCTCTGGCAAGGGACAGAATCCCTGGTGGGCAGAGCAGGCGTCTGGCCCCTGCACCTTTCTGCAACCGAGGGGGGCACAGGGGCCAGCCCCCACTCAGCTTGCAGCCTCCATGCTCCACGGTGCCCCTTCCCAGCAGCCCCCTGCCCAGCACTTGACAGGCCTGGCTGTCTCTGCTACACCCCCCCGCCCCGAGGCACTGGGGCCAATTAGCCAGCAGGGCTGAGTGCATGGGGCTGAGTCAGGCCTCGCTGCCGGCATGTATAATACATGGCGTGCCTGTCAGAGCCCAGCTCCGGCCTCAATAATTGATGTGCTGCAGCTCCGACCTTCAGCAGGCGCCGGAGCACCCCAGCCACGGCTGCCCTGCATGCACCGGCTCAGAGCACTTACTCGGCAGAACGGGGCTCAGAGGGAAACAGGCCGGGAACCCACCCGGCACACTGGAGAGAGCCCCGAGCGACCCGGCCGGGAACCCGCCCGGCGTGCCGGAGAGAGCCCCGAGCGACCCGGCCGGGAACCCGCCCGGCGCGCCGGAGAGAGCCCCGAGCGATCCGGCCGGGAACCCGCCCGGCGCGCCGGAGAGAGCCCCGAGCGATCCGGCCGGGAACCCGCCCGGCGCGCCGGAGAGAGCCCCGAGCGATCCGGCCGGGAACCCGCCCGGCGCGCCGGAGAGAGCCCCGAGCGATCCGGCCGGGAACCCGCCCGGCGCGCCGGAGAGAGCCCCGAGCGATCCGGCCGGGAACCCGCCCGGCGCGCCGGAGAGAGCCCCGAGCGACCCGGCCGGGAACCCGCCCGGCGCGCCGGAGAGAGCCCCGAGCGACCTGGCCGGGAACCCGCCCGGCGTGCCGGAGAGAGCCCCGAGCGACCTGGCCGGGAACCCGCCCGGCGCGCCGGAGAGAGCCCCGAGCAACCCGGCCGGGAACCCGCCCAGCGCGCCGGAGAGAGCCCCGAGCGACCCAGCCGGGAACCCACCCAGCACACTGGAGAGAGCCCCGAGCGACCCGGCCGGGAACCCGCCCGGCGCGCCGGAGAGAGCCCCGAGCGACCCAGCCGGGAACCCGCCCGGCGCGCCGGAGAGAGCCCCGAGCAACCCGCCCGACGCGCTGGGGAAGGGGCCAGACCCCAACACTCTGCAGCCTCCCCCGTGTGGTTTGGAGCAGCTGCTTGCTGGCCAGCCCATACGGTGCGAGGGATAGGACTCGGGGACCAGCGGCTCCTTGTCAGAACGGGGTGATGCTCAGGGAGGGCCTGTACTCTGAAGAGCCAGGGCCTGCACTAAATAGGGAGGCCAGGCCAGGCCAGGCCAGGCCAGGGAGCAGGGTTCCCTGGAAGCGGGGCACCCACAGCTGGGTGTGTCCCCTGGTGGTACACATCTGCCCAGGCCTCAGTGCACAGAATGTGTATTCTGCACATGGATGGAAAACACCGATCCCCCCGCACTCAAACAGCCCCTTGGAAAGTCCCGTAGGCTGGGTCCACACTAGTGAACTGGCCCCTTCTCCAGCACTGACACCAAAGTGGCTCCAATTTGCTCGCGTGTACACAGCTGTGGGCAGCTCTGCTGACCCGAGAACGTGGGACCAGCCCTTGCCACATCCACACACCCGCCTGGTTCGTGGGGCGGGCGGTGCCGAACCCCGACAATTCTGCACGTCAAATGTTAAAATTCTGCATGCTGCATTTGCAGAATGCCCCGGCCAAGCCAGGCCAATTTCAGCCTTTCGGAAACGCATGTCCAGTGCCTGCTGGCATGTCTGTAACAGGACGGACACATGCTACAGGTCCCCTCAAGAAACCTGTGGCAGCCCCGTTCCTATGTCTCTGCTGCCTCCTCTGCGGAGCCCAGCCAGGGGGACAGACAACCTCCCGCCCAGATACCTGCATCCTGTGCCCCCTCCGAATCCAGCTCCAGGGCCCCCCAGGCCAGACACCGTCCCTTGCCCAGAGTGAGACGGCCTGATGCTGGGTCCTTGGCTTGCACAGATCCCTGGGCACCCCACCTGCTTCCTTCAGGGCGAGCTGGGAGGGGAACTGGACTGGCAGCTGCCAGGAACTTGTCCGGCCCCAACTGGGCACTGCCAGGCCAGCGGCCCTAGTGGTGGCCAGCAGCACTGTAGCCTGTTTCTGTTGGGGGAGGGGAAGGAAATTCTGCGTGCGCCACCCAAATTTCTGCAAATGCTGCATTGAGCAGTGGTGCAGGGTCCCCGGAGTAAGCAGCCGATGGGCAGGGCCGATATGGGGGGAGAACAATCGGAGCGGGGCCCCAAACATCTGTAATTGGGGTTAAATGGGGAAGGTGAGGCTAAGAGAACATGATGCTGTGGCCCTAGGGGCTTGTGGGGAGCAGGTGCCGGTGCATGGCTACCAGTCCCAGCCCCTCCGAAAGGCCCTCCACTCCCACGGGCTTTGGATTGGGCCCCGCCTGAGCTGCCAGACTCTTCCCCCTCAGGGAGCCACTCCCGGGCGCTGGAGGCTGTGGGAGCAAGCTGCAGCTCAGCCCCGGCAAGGCTCACACGCGGGTAAGGGTGCCTTGAGCTGGCGGGACTCTGCCAGGGCCCAGCTCAGTCTCACTGGTCCCCACCGTGCCCCACCCAACTGCAGGGTCCAGCCCCTCCGTGCCAGTGCGTGGGGGCGGGAGGCTGGCGCACCCCGCTGCCAGGGGACTGGCTGACACGCCGAGACCCCAGAGGAGCGGGGAGCAGTGAGGCAGGCGGGCGGGCGAGGAACAGCTACTCTGTGCCTGTGCTGGCCGCCACTCGGCCCAACAGGCCCAGGGAGCACGAGCCGGGCCGGGGACACCAACAGCTCTGCTCTTGCGCCGCGCTGACCCGGACAGCGAGGACATGGCTGGCGCTGGGGAGCTCTCTCCTCCAGGGGCCTGTCTGCGGCCTCCCACTGCCTGCTGCAGCCATGCCAGGGAATCAGGGCCCCGGGGCACACGTGTCAGCCTCCCCCACGCAGCCTGTCGCAGGGCATAAGCCTCTGCCATCCCGCCAGCTCCGCTCGGGCAGACAGCTGCCGGGACAGCGCTCGAGCCTGGGTGGGGGCTGCGTGGCACGGCATATCTAGCCCAGGGGCTTTGATCAGATGCGGCTGCCTGGGTGCTGCTTGCTCAGAGCCCTTGGCAGCCTGCCGGCACCAACAGCCCCGCTAGACAGCAGGCTGAGACAGGCAAGCACCACCCAGCACAGTGGGGAAACTGAAGCCAGAAGCAGCCAGTGACCTGCCCTGGGAGGGAGTCAGGGACAGATCTGGGAATGGCACCCTCAGCCTGGCAGACCCCCCCCTCCAGGTTTGCAATGGCCTGTGCCAGCTGCTCTGAAACGGGGACCCTTTCCTCCCTTGACCCCCGCTCTGGCTGCCTGCTGCTCTGGGACATGCCCCAGGCTGACAGGGCGCTGGGGAGCTGCCATGGGCCTGCTTCTGCTGGCACAGACTCACTCAGCCTGTCTGGGACACAGGCAGGCGCCCGTGGTGGGGAAGAGCCGCAGCCGAGGTGCCCACCTGGGCGCAGAGCTGACTGGGCATGGCCCTGCACCACCCCCGCCCCTCTGTGGCCCTGGGGCATTTCCTGCCCACTCTGAGCCCCCCGGGGAGGCCTTTCAGATCAGCGGTTTCCGTGGCACCTGGGGCTCCGGGCTCTGAGGGGACCTCCAAGAAAGAGAGGTTGAAGCCCGTAGCTCCGCCCGTGGCCACTGGAGCTGCGCAGAGACCACGTCGATCGCCCGGACCAGAGCACCACGCTGCGAGTGCCCGTGGCAAGAGACGCTCCGAGAGCCATGTGGCTGTTTGGGACACTCAGAGCGGAGGAGTCAGGAGGGTTTGGGCCTCAGACTGGAAGTGCCGTGGGGCAGAGACCCCCCGTCTGGTTGTGTTCGAGGGCGCCGGGCACAAGGGGGCCCAGGGCGGGGAGCGCAGCTCTGCCGTGCCAGGACGCTCATTAACAGCCAAAGGAATGAAGAGCGAGGCATCGGCCCTGCAGAAAGGACTGTTCCTCGGCACCCATCCCGCGTGGACATGGCCATCAGGGTCAATCCCTTCTGGGCTAGAGTGGCCCAGCGGCATCGGTGCCCAAACGCTCTGGCCGGCATGTTCGCTCTGGCCTTCGCCTGCTCGGCTTCTCGCGGATTTGTGGGCTGTGCTGGCACCTAGCGGCCCTCAGGCACATGACAGGCCGCCAGCCCCTGCCCACAGCATCGGCTTTGCTGGTAGTGTCTCCAAGCAGAGCCACCGGGCGAACGGGGGGCCGCCCCAGACCCTGTGCGAGAAGCGGGGTGTGGCGGGTGGGAGGGGGCAGTGGGGTGTGGGGGGCCGGGAGGGGGCAGCAGGGCGTGGCGGGCCGGGAGGGGGCAGCGGGGCACAGTGGGGGGGGGCTAGGAGAGGGGTGTGACGCAGTGGGGGGCTGTCTGCTCTGTAACCCGGGGTTCCCCTGTGCTGGGCTGTGAAATCCCCACTGACTCCCCCACATGTGGATTGGCCCAGACACCCAGGCCCAGCCTGAGCAGAGAACAAGGCTTTGCCAGGGGGAGAGACAAAGGGAGGGAGGGGGAGACGGGCACCTGGCTGGGGGCAGGGCTGGGAGCTGGGCAGACTAACCAGTGTAGGGGGGTTCAGGGGCCTGTAACCCCTCCCCCCAAGGGAACTAGGGCTGTCGGCCCATCTTCCTATGCCGCCATTGGTCCTATGCTGGGCTGTATCAGAGCTGCAGCACCCCTCTCTGGTCTACTGGCTGACGGAGTCACATCTTGCTGCAGATGGGGGTGCAGGGTCGGGGGATACCCGACATGCTGTCACAAGGAGGTGGGGCGGGCCAGGAGAGGGGAGCAGGGTGGGGCAGAGAGGGGAGCGGGGTGGGGTAGGAGAGGACAGCAGGGCAGTTTAGGGCAGGAGAGGGGGGTGGGACGGGGTGAGGCAGGAGACGGGGGCAGGAGACAGGTGTGGGGCAGGGCAGGAGATGGGGGCGGGGTGGGGCAGGAGACGGGGGCGGGGCAGCATGGGGCAGGAGATGGGGGCAGGGTGGCATGGGGCAGGAGATGGGGGCGGGGTGGCATGGGGCAGGAGATGGGGGCGGGGTGGGGCAGGAGACGGGGGCGGGGCAGCATGGGGCAGGAGATGGGGGCGGGGTGGCATGGGGCAGGAGACGGGGGCGGGGTGGGGCAGGAGACGGGGGCGGGGCAGCATGGGGCAGGAGACGGGGGCAGGGTGGCATGGGGCAGGAGACGGGGGCGGGGTGGAATGGGGCAGGAGATGGGGGCGGGGTGGGGCAGGAGACGGGGGCGGGGCAGCATGGGGCAGGAGACGGGGGCGGGGCGAGGTGGGGCAGGAGACGGGGGCGGGGTGGGGCAGGAGACGGGGGCGGGGCAGCATGGGGCAGGAGACGGGGGCGGGGTGGGGCAGGAGACGGGGGCGGGGCAGGGCGGGGCAGGCAGAACCAACAATTCCCATGTCCCCACACTCGGCCACGGGATACTCCGAGGCCCTGGCTCTGGGCAGTCTGCCTGTGGGTGGCCTGCGCCTCGGGACCCTGCTGAGGACGCAGCATGAGAGCCAGGCCCCTGTGCCGGGGGGGAGCCAAATCTCCTTCCGCCCCCCAGGACAAGCCCCGCCTGAACCCGGCCAAGACGTGGCCGTTCCAACCGCCCCCAGCATGTGAGCCCCGAGGCCAGGCCGGTGGCTCTGAACGTTCCCTTTGTATTCAGATAGTCCCTGTGTCTCTTGGCTACACCAAATAAATAGAAAGAACTGTGGGCGGCCGCCCTGCCCCAGGCCAGCCGGGCAGCACCGGCCCAGCTCCGTCGCCACAGTCCCGAGACGCTGTCTGCCCCGGCTCCTGGCCGGCTCCGCCGTCCTAGCGTGCGGCGGTCGCCTCCCCCTCATCCTCCGAGCTGGGCGCCGGGGGGCTGGCCGGGCCGGGCCCCATGTTCACGTAGGTGAGGCTCAGGTTGATGTAGTGCTGGCCTTTCAGGGAGGCCAGGATGCCCTCCAGCTCCCCGGTCAGGGCGGAGAAGGGGGGGCGCTCCTCGGGGCTCGGTGCCCAGCAGCTCAGCATCACCGCGTACCTGCCCGAGAGAGAGCCCCTTAGCACAGGCCCAGCGAAACCCCCTACCTCCCTCAGGCCAGGAGAGCCAAAGGGGGCATCCGGCCGGGCTTGGCTCCCAGGGGCCTGGCAGGGAGTGGGGAGACGTGGGGCTGATGTGGGCAGGGCCGGATTAATGCAGGGGCTTTAGGAGCTGCAGCCAGGCCCTGGGCTTGGGGGCCACCAAAAACCTATCTGGGCTCCCAAAAGTCCAGACCTCTTTGCAGGGTCCCCTTAGCCAGGGACCCTGGGCTGCTGCCACTACAGCCCCTACCCCAGTGGGGTTACTCAGCCCTGCTGGGGGGGGGGGGGGGCTCCATGTGCTGCCAACGCCCCCCCACCAGTGTCGGGGGAAGCTCTGTCCTGCGCCCCCTCAACTGCAGCTCCCATTGGTCAGGAATGGCAGCCAAGGGGAGCTGCGGGGGCGGAGCCTGCAAGGGGCTGCCCAAGGAAGTGCCCTGCACCTCAACCCTCTTCCACGGCCCAGCTCCCTCCTGCACCCTACGTCCCCCAGCCCCTCCCACACTCCAAACCCCTTCGCCCCAGCCTGGAGCCCCTCCAGCACCCTGAATGCCCCCAGGCAGAGCCCTCAGTGCACCCAGCCTCCTCCTCAACCCGCAGCCCCTCCCGCACTCTGAACCCGGAGCCTGGGGGGCCCATAAAGTGCAACAGCCCCAGGTTCCCGAGGGGTCATTTGGCCCTGGGCCTGGGAAGCGGGGCTGGGGGGAAAGGCTGCCGAGGGGCACCGTGGGAAGGGGGGCGCACTCACAGCGTGTCTGGGCAGTACTCGGGCTGCGGCAGCCGCCGGCCGCTCAGCAGGTACTGCGCTATGTCATAGGGATCCACCTCGGGGTACGGCCGGGCCCCACGCGTCAGCAGCTCCCACAGCAGGACACCGAAGGACCACTGTGCAGAGAGAAGGGGGTCACTCCAGCCCTGAGCCCCATGGCACCGCGTGGGAAGGGGCAGGACGCTCCCCCTCCTGAGGGGATCGGCCCCCCCGGTCTGCCCTGCGCGTGGGCCCCTCCTGAGGGAATTGCCCCCCCTCCGGGTCTGTCCTGCGCACGGGCCCCTCCTGAGGGAATTGCCCCCCCTCCGGGTCTGTCCTGCGCACGGGCCCCTCCTGAGGGAATCGCCCCCCCTCTGGCTCTGCCCTGTGCACGGGCCCCTCCTGAGGGAATCGCCCCCCCCCCGGGTCTGCCCTGCGCACGGGCCCCTCCTGAGGGAATCGCCCCCCCCCGGGTCTGTCCTGCGCGCGGGCCCCTCCTGAGGGAATCGCCCCTCCTCCGGCTCTGCCCTGCGCACGGGCCCCTCCTGAGGGAATTGCCCCCCCCCCCAGGTCTGCCCTGAGCACGGGCCCCTCCTGAGGGAATTGCCCCCCCCCCCAGGTCTGTCCTGCGCGTGGGCCCCTCCTGAGGGAATTGCCCCCCCCCGGGTCTGTCCTGCGCACGGGCCCTGCCTGAGGGGATTGGCCCAGGGGCCTGGCCTGGGCAGTGCCCATGAGGCCCCTGGGCTCCACAGCGAGGGGGGGCCAATGGCCCACTCCATCCCCTGCCCGGCCCTGCCAGGAGCCACAGGCGTGGGCCAGCTCCGTCGGGTGCTGTCTGCAGGCGCCGGGCTCTGCCCCCTGGCGCAAAACCCTGGCAGCCAAGTGGGGGAGATGCTGCGCCCCCCATGCAGCCTCGGAGGCGAGGGCTGGGCGAGCGCTGCCCTGTGCCAGCCATGCCCGCCGGGCACAGCGCAGCCAGCCCGGGGGCAGGCTGCCGGGAGGAAGCCCTCGTGCCAACTAGCACCCTGGGTGGGCTGCCTACTAGCCCTGGTGGTGCTGGCACAAGAGCAGCGCTCCTTCCTGCAGAGCCCCCCACGGGCGTAGGGGGAGCACAAGCCCCCCCCCAGCCCAGAGCCCAGCCGCCCCACCCTCACCACGTCCGACTTGGTGGTGAACTTCTGGATCTGCAGGCTCTCCAGCGCCATCCACTTGACGGGCAGCTTGGCCTGGCGGTGCTGCAGGAGGCTGTAATACTCCTTGTCAAAGATGTCCCGGGCCAGGCCGAAATCCGCCACCTTCACGGAGAACCTCTCGTCCAGCCTGCAAGGCACGGAGGGGGCTGGGGCTGGGGCGAGGGCGGGCTGGGGGCAGGACCAGCCTCCCTCCCCAGGGAGGCCGGCTCAGCCAGTGGCACCGCTCGGGGCACCGGACTTCTCTCCAGCCCCCGAGAGCTGGGCCCAAAGCCAGCCACTGGCACCTGGACTGGCGGGGCTCAGCTAGGGGTGTGACAGTGTAAATGGCCCACCGATGCGCCTGGCCCCTTGGTTAACCTGCACAGCTACACAAAGCCCCCTCCCACTGCCCCAGGAGCAGAGGGGCAGCGCCCGGCCCCGTGCCCAACACCCCCGGGCTCGGCCGGCACAGAGGGGCAGCGCCCGGCCCCGCCCCCACTGTCCCCGGGCTCGGCCGGCACAGAGGGGCAGCGCCCGGACCCGCCCCCACCGCCCCCGGGCTCGGCCGGCACAGAGGGGCAGCGCCCGGCCCCGCCCCCACCGCCCCCGGGCTCGGCCGGCACAGAGGGGCAGCGCCCGGCCCTGCGCCCACCGCCCCCGGGCTCGGCCGGCACAGAGGGGCAGCGCCCGGCCCCGCCCCCGGGCTCGGCCGGCACAGAGGGGCAGCGCCCGGCCCCGCCCCCACCGCCCCCGGGCTCGGCCGGCACAGAGGGGCAGCGCCCGGCCCCGCCCCCACCGCCCCCGGGCTCGGCCGGCACAGAGGGGCAGCGCCCGGCCCCGCGCCCACGGCCCCCGGGCTCGGCCGGCACAGAGGGGCAGCGCCCGGCCCCGCCCCCACGGCCCCCGGGCTCAGCCGGCACAGAGGGGCAGTGCCCGGCCCCGCCCCCACCGCCCCCGGGCTCGGCCGGCACAGAGGGGCAGCGCCCGGCCCCGCCCCCGGGCTCGGCCGGCACAGAGGGGCAGCGCCTGGCCCCGCCCCCACCGCCCCTGGGCTCGGCCGGCACAGAGGGGCAGCGCCCACCGCCCCCAGGCTCGGCCGGCACAGAGGGGCAGCGCCCGGCCCCGCGCCCACCGCCCCCGGGCTCGGCCGGCACAGAGGGGCAGCGCCCGGCCCCGCGCCCACCACCCCCGGGCTCGGCCGGCACAGAGGGGCAGCGCCCACCGCCCCCGGGCTCGGCCGGCACAGAGGGGCAGCGCCCACCACCCCCGGGCTCGGCCGGCACAGAGGGGCAGCGCCTGGCCCCGCCCCCACCGCCCCCGGGCTCGGCCGGCACAGAGGGGCAGCGCCCACCACCCCCAGGCTCGGCCGGCACAGAGGGGCAGCGCCTGGCCCCGCCCCCACCGCCCCCGGGCTCGGCCGGCACAGAGGGGCAGCGCCCACCGCCCCCGGGCTCGGCCGGCACAGAGGGGCAGCGCCCGGCCCCGCCCCCACCGCCCCCGGGCTCGGCCGGCACAGAGGGGCAGCGCCCGGCCCCGCGCCCACCGCCCCCGGGCTCGGCCGGCACAGAGGGGCAGCGCCCGGCCCCGCGCCCACCGCACCCGGGCTCGGCCGGCACAGAGGGGCAGCGCCCACCGCCCCCGGGCTCGGCCGGCACAGAGGGGCAGCGCCCGGCCCCGCGCCCACCGCCCCCGGGCTCGGCCGGCACAGAGGGGCAGCGCCCACCGCCCCCAGGCTCGGCCGGCACAGAGGGGCAGCGCCCGGCCCCGCGCCCACCGTCCCCGGGCTCGGCCGGCACAGAGGGGCAGCGCCCGGCCCCGCCCCCACCGCCCTCGGGCTCAGCCGGCACAGAGGGGCAGCGCCCGGCCCCGCCCCCCACCGCCCCCGGGCTCGGCCGGCACAGAGGGGCAGCGCCCGGCCCCGCCCCCACCGCCCCCGGGCTCAGCCGGCACAGAGGGGCAGCGCCCGGCCCCGCCCCCACCGCCCCCGGGCTCGGCCGGCACAGAGGGGCAGCGCCCGGCCCCGCCCCCGGGCTCGGCCGGCACAGAGGGGCAGCGCCCGGCCCCGCCCCCACCGCCCCCGGGCTCAGCCGGCACAGAGGGGCAGCGCCCGGCCCCGCCCCCACCGCCCCCGGGCTCGGCCGGCACAGAGGGGCAGCGCCCGGCCCCGCCCCCGGGCTCGGCCGGCACAGAGGGGCAGCGCCCGGCCCCACGCCCACCGCCCCCGGGCTCGGCCGGCACAGAGGGGCAGCGCCCGGCCCCGCCCCCACCGCCCCCGGGCTCAGCCGGCACAGAGGGGCAGCGCCCGGCCCCGCCCCCACCGCCCCCGGGCTCGGCCGGCACAGAGGGGCAGCGCCTGGCCCCGCCCCCACCGCCCCCGGGCTCGGCCGGCACAGAGGGGCAGCGCCCACCGCCCCCGGGCTCGGCCGGCACAGAGGGGCAGCGCCCACCACCCCCGGGCTCGGCCGGCACAGAGGGGCAGCGCCTGGCCCCGCCCCCACCGCCCCCGGGCTCGGCCGGCACAGAGGGGCAGCGCCCACCACCCCCAGGCTCGGCCGGCACAGAGGGGCAGCGCCTGGCCCCGCCCCCACCGCCCCCGGGCTCGGCCGGCACAGAGGGGCAGCGCCCACCGCCCCCGGGCTCGGCCGGCACAGAGGGGCAGCGCCCACCGCCCCCGGGCTCGGCCGGCACAGAGGGGCAGCGCCCGCCCCCACCCCCGGGCTCGGCCGGCACAGAGGGGCAGTGCCCGGCCCCGCCCCCACCGCCCCCGGGCTCGGCCGGCACAGAGGGGCAGCGCCCGGCCCCGCCCCCACCGCCCCCGGGCTCGGCCGGCACAGAGGGGCAGCGCCCGGCCCCGCGCCCACCGCCCCCGGGCTCGGCCGGCACAGAGCCCAGAGCCCTGAGGCTGGCTCGCTGGCAGCGCGCCGTGGAAGGGGTGCCACAGCTGAGCTCCTGAGGCCAGTGTGCCGGGCCCAGCGCCCGCTAGAAAGCACCTTGCTGCGGGAGGCTGCTGAGGAGTGTGCTGGAGTGCCCCAGGCCAGCCAGGCAGCCCCCGGCCCCCCACCGCGCCTGGGCATGCAGCCCCTGGCCTGCCCCTGCCCACCAGCCCGCTCACATGCAGTTCCTGGCTGCCAGGTCCCTGTGCACAAACTTCTTGTGGGCCAGATAGTCCATGCCCTGCGCCACCTGCAGCCCGAAGCCGATCAGGTCCTTCACCGTTGGGTTCTGGGGAGACAGGGGCAGGGAGACAGGCAGCCCAGGGCAGAGCACCTGGCGGGCAATGCCCAGACCTGCCCGCCCAGAGACCTGCCTACGTCGCTGAAGGAGGCTCTCATGCAGCCCCTATGGGGCACAGATGTGGGGCCCAGCTGGCAGCTCGAGCAGGGAGCCCAGGAATGGGACTGCTGGGGGACTGGAGGGTGGCATGGAGGGGCAGTGGCCATGCGGGGGGTGGGACTCGGAGGGGCAGCGGCCGCACTGGGGTGGCCTGGGGGGTTGGGAGGGGCAGGGGATCAACCGGGTGTTATGCAGAGCAGCCGTGGCTCACTGGGGCCAGGGGACAGGGCTCCCCCTGCCAGCCAGGTGAGCTCTCGCCCTCCCAGCCCGAATAGGCCCCACCGGCCAGCCGGCGCGGGCAGACCATCCTGGGCGGTGGGGGGCTCGGCTGGGGCCCACCGCCCCGGCTCCTGGCCTCCTCGGGGTGGGGGACTTGGTGGCTGGCTGGGGGCTGTCCGTCAGCCCCCCACTCCCTTTCCGGCCCACCCAGCAGGCAGCACAACTGCCCCCCAAGCTCCGCCTCCCCGGAGCCAGGCCCCTGCTCTCTGCCCTGGGGTTCCCCCTTCGCCCCGAGCTGCCAGCCCGGCTGAGTCCGCCCGGGCTTACCCGTTCCTGGGAGCGGATGAAGTGGCGCAGGTCCCCGTGCGTCATGTAGGGCAGGACAACCAGGGGCAGCCCCCGGCGCGGCAGGCAAATGCCCACCAGCGACAGGACATGCGGGTGATGGAAACTCTTCATGAGAATCCCTTCCTTCAGGAACTCCTCCACCTCCTCCACGTCCGTGATCCCTGGGAGAGGCGCAGCCGTGGGGGGGGGCGCAGACAAGGGACGGCCGTGGGGGGGGGGGCGCAGACAAGGGACGGCCGTGGGGGGGGGCGCAGACAAGGGACGGCCGTGGGGGGGAGGGCGCAGACAAGGGATGGCTGTGGGGCGGGGCACAGACAAGGGACGGCCGTGGGGGGGAGGGCGCAGACAAGGGATGGCTGTGGGGCGGGGCGCAGACAAGGGACGGCTGTGGGGCGGGGTGCAGAGAAGGGACGGCCGTGGGCGGGGGGGGGGGCGCAGACAAGGGACGGCCGTGGGCGGGGGGGGGCGCAGACAAGGGACGGCCGTGGGGGGGAGGGCGCAGACAAGGGATGGCTGTGGGGCGGGGCGCAGACAAGGGACGGCCGTGGGGGGGAGGGCGCAGACAAGGGATGGCTGTGGGGCGGGGCGCAGACAAGGGACGGCTGTGGGGCGGGGCGCAGACAAGGGACGGCCGTGGGCGGGGGGGGGGCGCAGACAAGGGACGGCCGTGGGGGGGAGGGCGCAGACAAGGGATGGCTGTGGGGCGGGGCGCAGACAAGGGATGGCCGTGGGGCAGGGCGCAGCTGTGGGGCGGGGCGCAGACAAGGGACGGCCGTGGGGCGGGGCGCAGACAAGGGATGGCCGTGGGGCGGGGCGCAGACAAGGGACGGCCGTGGGGCAGGGTACAGCCATGGGCAGCTGTGGGGCAGGGTGCAGCCGAGGGGCAGGGCACAGCTGTGAGGCCAGGCACCAATGCTGGGAACTGCTGTGCAGGGAGGGGATGGGGTGACCTGGGGGCAGCAGAGGGCGTGGGGGGCAGTGGCTGTATCACAGGGGTTACGCCCGCCCCACGGGGCACACGCCAGGCACTGAGAGCTGCGCAGGGCGAGGGCCAGAAGATGCCCAGAGGGGGGCCGGGCAGGAGGCTGGCAGGGGTGGGGCAGAGGCAGCCGAGGGGGCACTCACGGTTCAGGGATTTGACGGCGCAGTGGACGTCCCTCTCGGACGGGTCTCGGTACGTGCCGTGGTACACACTCCCAAAGTGCCCTGGCCAGGGAAACAGTCACTGTGGGCAGGGCCCCGGGCAGCCAGCCCCAGGCAGGCACGCGCCCAGAGGCCATGGTGATGGGCTGGGAGATGCCGAGGCCACAGGAAGGTCAATGGTGCAGGGTCCGGACGGGCACCAGACACAGCAGGGGGCTGGGACTGCCCCAGACACTGGGTCCGGCCCACAGCGTGAGAGCAGGCGGGTACCGCAGGCAGGCCCCAGCTACAGCTGAGGCTGGTTGTGGCTCCACCTGGCACCACAGGCTGCAGCGCTACCAGCGCCAGACCAGGGCTCGGCCCTGCCATGGTGTCACCAGCCTGGGCCCGAGGGCTCCCCCAGGGGATGGTCAGCGCTGGCCCAGGTATTGCCCCTCCGCCTGGTGTGAGTCTGCGGGTGCCACGCGGGCCCCGCCCAGCGCTCCCTGTGCCCCTCTGCGGGTGCCACGCGGGCCCCGCCCAGCGCTCCCTGTGCCCGTCTGCGGGTGCCACGCGGGCCCTGCCCAGTGCTCACCTTTGCCGATGATCTGGTCCCGGTGCGTTATCAGCCTGTCCTCGGGGATCAGAACGTCCCTCACCTCCTGCAGCAGCTCTGGGCGGAGGCTTTCCACGCAGCAGGACGGCACCCTCAGGAGCGGCACGGCCGAGCCCTCGCTGCTGCCCGTGCGGGAGGCGTCCTGGAAGCGCCTACTGGCAAAGCTGCTGCCGCTGCGCATGGCTGCAGGGGACAGCGATGCCAGGGCCAGGTAGAGGAAAGTCACAGCCAGCCTCCTGCAGACCCGCCTGCCTGCCCCGCCGGGGCACGGACTGTCCCCTGGACACCCCCAGGGCTCCCCACAAACCCCACCAGCCCCAGAAGGGCCTCAGGCACAGCAGTGCTGGGGGCTAGCGGACAGGTCCCATTGCCAGCGAGGGCCGGCAGGCGGGGGGCAGTGGCAGCGCTGGGGGGTCCCACGGCCAGCAAGGGCCGGCAGGCGGGGGGCAGTGGCAGCTCTGGGGGGTCCCACGGCCAGCGAGGGCCGGCAGGCGGGGGGCAGTGGCAGCGCTGGGGGTTCGTGGATGGGTCCTACAGCCAGCGAGGGCCGGCAGGCGGGGGGCAGTGGCAGCGCTGGGGGGGTCCCACGGCCAGCAAGGGCCAGCAGGCGGGGGGGCAGTGGAAGTGCTGGGGGGGGTCCCACGGCCAGCGAGGGCCAGCAGGCGGGGGGCAGTGGAAGCGCTGGGGGGGTCCCACGGCCAGCAAGGGCCGGCAGGTGGGGGGCAGTGGCAGTGCTGGGGGTTAGCGGACGGGTCCCACGGCCAGCGAGGGCCGGCAGGTGGGGGGCAGTGGCAGTGCTGGGGGCTAGCGGATGGGTCCCATGGCCAGCGAGGGCCGGCAGGCGGGGGGCAGTGGCAGCGCTGGGGGGTCCCACAGCCAGCGAGGGCCGGCAGGCGGGGAGCAGTGGCAGCGCTGGGGGGGTCCCACGGCCAGCGAGGGCCGGCAGGCGGGGGGCAGTGGCAGCGCTGGGGGGTCCCACGGCCAGCAAGGGCCGGCAGGCGGGGGGCAGTGGCAGCGCTGGGGGGTCCCACGGCCAGCGAGGGCCGGCAGGCGGGGGGCAGTGGCAGCGCTGGGGGGTTCCACGGCCAGCGAGGGCCGGCAGGCGGGGGGCAGTGGCAGCGCTGGGGGGTCCCACGGCCAGCGAGGGCCGGCAGGCGGGGGGCAGTGGCAGCGCTGGGGGGTCCCACGGCCAGCGAGGGCCGGCAGACGGGGGGCAGTGGCAGCGCTGGGGGTTCATGGATGGGTCCCACGGCCAGCGAGGGCCGGCAGGCGGGGGGCAGTGGCAGCGCTGGGGGGTCCCACGGCCAGCGAGGGCCGGCAGGCGGGGGGCAGTGGCAGCGCTGGGGGGTCCCACGGCCAGCGAGGGCCGGCAGGCGGGGGGCAGTGGCAGCGCTGGGGGTTCGTGGATGGGTCCCACGGCCAGCGAGGGCTGGCTGGCGGGGGCAGTGGCAGTGCTGGAAGTGGGAGCAGCCCACGGCCACGCCCGAGACTGCCTCAGAGTGGCAGGGACTCGTCAGGCCGGGGCGGCTCTAAGACGGGCAAGATGCTGGCCCAGCAGCAGTGTCCCCGTGTGCCTGCCCCTTACCCTGCATGTGCCGGTAGTCCATGGACAGGGGCAGCAGGGCAAAGCTGGGGGCATCCCCGTTGGGATTCACCCGCATCTCCAAATTCTCGGTGCCTGTGGACACGGAAGAAGCAGCCCTTCAGAGCCACGCCAGCCAGCGCCGGGCACCAGCCTCCCCCGCCACGGGCAGGCTCCGCCCCTGCCATGCTGAGGGCGGCAGGCACATCGGTAGCGGGGCGGGGGGGTCTTGGCGCCTAGGCAGCAGGGTGAGGGGCACCAGCTCGCCATGGCCGGGAGGTACAGCCCCATTCGCCCACCCCGGGGGGGGGGGTTACCTTTCCTCCTGCGTTTGCATTTCAGCACCAGGAAGGCCAGCAGGCCGCCCAGCAGCAAGGCGGTGAGGGTGCCTAGGAGGATGCCCGTCAGGGGGTCCCGCGAGACGCTGGCCAGGACCCTGCCCAGGTCCTGACAGGCGCCGTTCACACAGATCTGGGGACGGGCAGGGCAGGCAGTCAGTGCCCGGGCAGCCGGGGGGCAGAGCTGCAGGGTTAGGGGGGCCTGCCCACAAAACACCCCCAGCTTTGCTCTCGTGCTTTCACCCAGCGATCGCTCTGCCAGTGGCGGCTCCCTGAGCCCCGTTCTCCAGAGGGAGAAACTGAGGCACACGGCAGGGCTGGGATGCGACTGGGCTGGGACAGGGCTTCACAGATCCCTGTCACAGCCGCTGCCAGGCTACGTGCACAGGGGCCGCTCCGCTCTGCTCACACTGCTTGGGGCATGGCACAGGTGGGCACCTGCAGGGACTGGCCAGCGGCAGCCTCTGGAGCGGCCCCGAGCCACCAGCGGGGCTGGGCCCCGCGAGGGACCGATGGACAGTGGCGCATGGGAGAACCACATGCACCGGCAACCCTGCCCCGTGGGCCCTGGCGCCCGCCTGCGAAGGGCTGAGCCCTGCCCTGGAGGCTTGGGGCCCCCCAGCTCCGACTCTACCTGCACAGGGGCTCCGTCTGCGGGCAGGCTCATGTCCCTGGGCACCTGGCAGGTCACCTCGTTCTTCAGCACGCTGGGCAGGCAGTCCTGGCCCCCCACCATCAGGCTGATGTTCATGCAGTCAGCCAGCAGGTCCAGCCCGACGTGCTGCATGCAGAGCCACCGTCACGGGGATCCTCCGACGCCCGCCAGAGAGCCCTCTGCCTGCCCCGGGAATCCCCTCACCGAAGCCTCCCCCCGTCCTATCTGGGAACCCCCCTGCCTGCCCCGGAACCCCTCTGGCCAAGCCGCTGCCCCCTGCCTTCTCCAGGAACCCCCCGGAACCCGCCGCCTTCTCTGGGAATCCACCCGCCCGCCCCGGGAATCCGCCCGCCCAAGCTCCCCCCCTTCTCCGGGAACCCCCCTGCCTCCCCAGGAACCTCCTGCCTTCTCCAGGACCCCCCCTGCCTGCCCCGGAACCTCCTGCCTTCTCCGGGAACCCCCCTGCCTGCCCCGGGACCTCCTGCCTTCTCCGGGACCCCCCCTGCCTCCCCCGGGACCTCCTGCCTTCTCCGGGACCCCCCCTGCCTGCCCCGGGACCTCCTGCCTTCTCCGGGACCCCCCCTGCCTCCCCCGGGACCTCCTGCCTTCTCCGGGACCCCCCCTGCCTGCCCCGGGACCTCCTGCCTTCTCCGGGACCCTCCCTGCCTCCCCCGGGACCTCCTGCCTTCTCCGGGACCCCCCCTGCCTCCCTCGGGACCTCCTGCCTTCTCCGGGACCCCCCCTGCCTGCCCCGGGACCTCCTGCCTTCTCCGGGACCCCCCCGCCTGCCCCGGGACCCCCCCTGCCTGCCCCGGGACCTCCTGCCTTCTCCGGGACCCCCTGCCTCCCCCGGGACCTCCTGCCTTCTCCGGGACCCCCCCTGCCTGCCCCGGGACCTCCTGCCTTCTCCGGGACCCCCCCTGCCTGCCCCGGGACCTCCTGCCTTCTCCGGGAACCCCCCTGCCTGCCCCGGGAATCCCCCCCCAGCCCCCCCGCCTTCTCTGGGAACCCCCTGCCTAAGCCCCCCACCTCCCCCAGGAACCGTCCCCACCTTCTCTTGGAAACCCCCATCCAAGCCCCCCCGTCTCTAGGAACCCCGCTGCCTTCTCTGGGAACCCCCCCAGCCTCCCCTGGGAACCCCGCCGTCTCCCCTGGGAAACCCCTGCCCAAGCCCCCTCCTCCCTGCCTCCCCCAGGATCCCCGCCGCGTACGTGGATCTCGAGCTCGTGGCTGCCGGGCGGCAGGGCGTAGGTGCCGTCGGACTGGAAGGGCTGGACCCAGGGCGGGGGGTAGTAGCGCAGGCGGAAGGCCCTGCGCCCAGGGGAGCCATCCAGCAGCACGGTCAGGTTGCCCTGGGAGCTCTCGCCCCGGGCGAGCAGGTAGGCTGGGCTCGGGCACACCAGCCGCTCGGGGGAGCGCGGCCCCTGGCACTCCTGTGGGGACAGGGGATGGTGAAAGCCGCATGCCCGGCGCTCCCTGGGCACGCCCATGACTTGCTGCCAGGCCCATGCCTGCGCTGCCCTTGGCTCTGCCTGGCCCCGGCCACTTGGCATCACCCCGTGCCACGGCCCCAGGGAGCCAGGCTGCCACACCGAGATAACACACCCGCCGTGGGCATGAGCCACCAGTGACACAAGTGTGTGAGCTCTCAGCCACCTGGGCCCGACAGCCCCGGCCTGGGACCAAGGCCCCCAGACAGCAGGGCCTGCGGGCAGCACCCAGAGCGCCCAGGGCTGGGCTGGCAGGGCTGTGGGTCAGGAGTGAGGGGCACTGGTAGCGCTGAGGGGACAGGGCCGGGCTGGCAGGGGCTGTGGGCGGGAGTGAGGGGCACTGGTAGGGCTGGGCTGTGATGAGAGATGAGGCTGGGAGCAGAAAAGGGGGTTCAGGGCCCGGGACCCCTCCCCCCAGAGGAGCAAGGCCGCCTGCCCTTGGCTCTGTGCTCACATGGATCCCACGCTGCGCCGTGTCCCTGGGACCCAATAACCCTTCTCTTCTACCTGCCGCCTGAGAGTCACGATCCCACGATGCACCGTGACACGGGCGTTGGCAGGGGCTGTGGGCGGGAGTGAGGGGCACTGGTAGCACTGAGGGGACAGGGCCGGGCTGGCAGGGGCTGTGGGCGGGAGTGAGGGGCACCGGCAGAGCTCGGCGGGGACAGGTGGGGTCTCTCCCAGCCCAGGCACTCACCGTGGCGCTGGTGGACACGCCGGCCGCCTCAAACTGGATCCTGGGCTGGTAGACGGAGTCCAAGCTGGTGCCGCGGATGGTGAGTGCCGAGCCCCTGCGGAAGGTCACAGGCAGCTGCCAAATGAGCCCGGAGCCCTGGAGATCTGGGGGACCTGGTCCCCAGCCAGGACGTGCCGGGGATCGAGGGCAGCCTCCGATGGGGCGCGCTGGGGACCCGGGGCTAGGGGGGCTCTGACCAGGGCACTAGAAGGAGGCCTGTGACCAGGGGCAAGAAGGGGAGCTTATGGCCAGGCTTGGGCTGGGCAGGGCACATGATCTGGGGAGGCAAGCATGGGGGGCTGGAGGGGCTGTCGTGGAGGGTGGCCATGGGGGGCTATGGGGCAGTCGGGTGTAGGAGCTGGAGGGGCTGTCGTGGAGGGTGGCCAAGGGGGGCTGGTGGGGCAGTTGGGTGTGGGGGCTGGAGGGGCTGTCGTGGAGGGTGGCCAAGGGGGGCTGGTGGGGCAGTCGGGTGTGGGGGCTGGAGGGGCTGTCGTGGAGGGTGGCCGTGGGGGGCTGGAGGGGCAGGGGCCCTGGCCAGGCCTTGGCACCAGGCACTCACTCGTAGGTGCAGTTGGGGGAGATGCCGTGCAGGACGGGGTCCGGGAGGTACAGGAAAGGCTCCGGGGCTGGGAACTGCTCCCCGTCGATCCACAGGGCCACGGGCACCGCGCTCAGGTTGTGGGCGGCAGGGCTGCTGCAGTGGATCCGCCCATCGCTGGAGCCGGGGACAGTGGAGAAAACCCGCCGGGCTCAGAGCGGGCACAGTGCCCCCCCACCTCCAGCCGGGCTCAGAGCACCCCCCCCACCCCGAGCACCCACCGGGCTCAGAGCGGGCACAGTGCCCCCCCACCCCCAGCACCCACCGGGCTCAGAGCGGCCACAGTGCCCCCCCACCCCCAGCCGGGCTCAGAGCACCCCCTCCACCCCCAGCACCCACCGGGCTCAGAGCGGCCACAGTGCCCCCCCCCAGCCGGGCTCAGAGCACCCCCCCCACCCCCAGCACCCACCGGGCTCAGAGCGGCCACAGTGCCCTCCCACCCCCAGCCGGGCTCAGAGCACCCCCCCCACCCCCAGCACCCATCGGGCTCAGAGCGGGCACAGTGCCCCCCCCCAGCCGGGCTCAGAGCGGGCACAGTGCCCCCCCCCCAGCCGGGCTCAGAGCGGGCACAGTGCCCCCCCCCCAGCCGGGCTCAGAGCGGGCACAGTGCCCCCCCCAGCCGGGCTCAGAGCGGGCACAGTGCCCCCCCCAGCCGGGCTCAGAGCGGGCACAGTGCCCCCCCCAGCCGGGCTCAGAGCGGCCACAGTGCCCCCCCCAGCCGGGCTCAGAGCGGGCACAGTGCCCCCCCCCCCAGCCGGGCTCAGAGCGGGCACAGTGCCCCCTGTGACGTTTGGGCGTGCGGTGCACTCTGGTTGGGCATTCACCGGGCGCTGTGCTTGGGCTGTGGGTGACCCCTACTGGCCTGTGTCTGTAGCACTGCCAGTAGGGGTCACTGAGGGGATCGGCGCGGGCCCACTCTCTGTGGCCATTCCAGCCCCTCTGCTTCCCTTGGGCTCTGACCACGGTCTCCCTGGCCAGGCCCATGAGCCCAGCGAGCCTTTCCCAGAAAGCCAGGACGTCCTGCACCCCCGACTCTCCATCCAGGGAGGCCTCCCCCTCCCATAACTCTCTCAGCAAGCCCAGGGGGCCCCTCCCCCTTCTGCACCCTGGCTTGGTCGGGGAGAACCTGGCAGACCCTCGGGGCACCTCCCCGTGTGCAGACAGCAGGGGGGGCAGGTACTTGTCCCAGTCCTGTGGGTGCCGGTGAATAAAGGCCTCCAGCATCTGCTTCGGGGTCGCCTGGAACCTCCTCACCAGCCTGCTGGACCGGGAGCCGTACGCTGGGGCCCAGGTGAGCCGGGCCTCCTGCTTCTCCCACAAGCACCGGAGCAGGGCCAACGTGAAGTGGGATCCCTGGTCCATGTGGACCTCCTGGGGGAACCCCACGTTGCTGAAAAGGGCCAGCAGCGCGTCTGCCACCGGGTCTGCCTCAATGGAGGGCAGAGCCACGGCCTCGGGGCAGTTGGTAGCCAAATCCACTGCTACCAGGACATATTTGTTCCCCGTCCGGGTGGCCTGGCCGACAGGCCCCACTGTCTCTATTGCTGCCTTCCTTAACCGCTACTCTATGGTGGGCCGGCGCCTCAAGGCAGCTTCCCCCCATCTCGGGCTTTCCGCGCCCTCTGGCAGGAGTCGCAGGCCCGGCAGTACCGCTGCACGGCCGCAGATATCCCAGGCCAGTCAAAGGCCTCAGCCGGGTGCGCCGGATCCCCTGGTGCCCCACACATGGGACATCATGGGCCAGGTGCAGCAGCCTGGGGCGATACCTTTGGGGAACCACCAGCTGCTGCTGGACCCCCCATGCCCTCAGCTTCCCGGGGGGGAGCCATTCCCGGTACAGGAATCCCCGCTCCCACAGGAACCTCTCCTGGCCGCCTCTCCCCAGGGCCTGAGCTGTGCCGAGGTCAGACCAGTCCCTCGGGGTCCGCAAGGAGGGATCCGCCTGCACCTCAGCCTGGAATTCAGCAGCTGGGACAGGGACCTGTTCCCCCTCCCTGCCCGGGTCTGGGGCTCGAGCCTGGCTGGGCCCCGTGTCCACTGGGATGGGGCCCTGAGCCCCCTGCAGGGAGCCCTCCTTGGGTCAGGGTCGCCAGCCCCTCGCTGGCTCTGGCTACGGGTGGTGACCAGGGCCCTGTGGGGTCCGTCTGGCCACTCGTCTAGGTCCCCCCCCATCAGCACCTCTGTGGGCAAGTGCCAGTGCACCCTCACTTCCTGGGGCCCTCCTTGGCCCCCAATTTCAGATGCACCCGGGCTACGGGCACCTTAAACGGAGTCCCGTCTATGCCCCTCAGGGTCAGCTGAGTGTTAGGTACCATGTGGTCTGGGGCTACGACCTCGGGCCGGGCCAGCGTCCCCTCTGCACCGTGTCCCAGAAACCCGTCACCTCCCTGCCATCCACCTCCAGGGGTACGAGGCCCTCGCTCCGCAGGGGCCGCCCTGCCCCCACCCGGTACACCGAGAGACCTGCCTCCGGAGCGTCAGGTCTCTGGGCGGGGTTGGCTGAGCCGCCTTCGCCCCGCTTTGAGCTGAGGTTTGCCCGCCGGCCCCTGCCTCTGGGGCAGCCTGCCCTTCTCTCCGCTCCAGCCACCTAACCCTGGAAAGTCTCAGGTCGTGGGACCTGTCCTGGTGCCTGGTGCACTGAGCCCTCTTGTGGCCTCTTTGCCCGCAGCGATGGCAAGTTAGGACCTGCATGTCCCTTCGGGCCGGCTCCGCCTGGGCCCTGGCTGGTTCTCTGGGGTGCAGATGGCTGGTCCTTGTCTCTTGGGCTCACCCCGTAGGTGATTCTCTCCATCGCTCAGCCGAGAACTGGTCTCTGCGCGATTCCCTCTCTCTCTGGGACTCCCATTCACACCAGGACCGGCTCTCCGTGAACTTGTCCGCCAGCCTCCTGGGGGTCCTCTGGCCTCCAGTCCTTGAGCCACAGTCTCAGGCTAGGTGGCTACACTTCATAGAACTGTTCCAGCATCATCAGCTTAAGCAGGTCCTCTGCGGTCTGGGCCCTCACCCGAGCACCCACTTGCGGCAGTACTGCGCCAGGCGGGAGGCCAGATCCACATCGGTCTCCCTTGGCTCCTTCTGCACCCCCCGGAACTTCTTCCTGTACGTTTCCGGGGTTAGCCCGAACTTGTGCAGCAGAGCCTCCTTGACCCGTTCGTAGTCACCCGGCTGCAGATCCTCCAGCTGGCTGAGCACCCCTGAGGCCTCCTGATCCAGCAAGGGAGTGAGCTGCTGGAGCCGGTCCGCTGGGGGGATCTGGTGCAGTTCACAGGCCTGCTCAAAGGAGCTAAGGAACCCGTCCACGTCCCCCACGTTTTTACATTGGGCCAGCACGAGCTTCTCAAAGCATCTGGCCACCCTGGGCCCCCTGGGGTCCTCCCACTCACCACAGCCAGGGCCCCGGGGCTTCTCCGCTCCGCCATGGCCAGCTCATGCTGCCACTCCTTCTCTCGGTCCTGGCGCTCCTCTCTACGGTCTTGCCGCTCTTTCCCTTGTGACTCCAATTCCTTTAGCCTCAGCTCGATGTCCAGCCGTCGCAGCTCTGCCGGGATGGACCCTGTCCTGGACGAACCGCTGCTGGCAGAGCGTGGCCTGGTGGGCACCGCGTCTGTCTGGCAGGCTCCAGCTCTCCCTCCAGTCTGAGAGCCTGAAACGCTCCCAGGGGGTGTCTGTCTGCTCCCCGCTGGGGCAGGATCCAGGCCCCTGGATGGCCCATTGTCTTCCAGCCGGGCAATCAGCTGGACCTTGGTTGCTTTCCCCATGGGCAGGTCCCTCTCTCTGCACAGCCCCACCAGATCTGCCTTCAGGAGTCAGGCGTAGGCCATCTCCCCTGCTCAGCTGAGAACCGGCTGGGCCATGGACTATTTGACATGAGGGTCCTCAGGGTGCCCCCCCAGGCAGTGCTACAGACGCAGGCCAGTAGGGGTCACCCACAGCCCAAGCACAGCAACTAGTGAATGCCCAACCAGAGTGCACCGCACGCCAAAGCATCACACCCCCTACCTCCAGCATCCGCTCGGCTCACAGCGGGCACAGTGCCCCGCCCGGCTCACAGCGGGCACAGAGCCCCCCACCCCCCGCCCGGCTCACAGCAGGCACAGTGCCCCCCACCCCCACCCCCCGCCCGGCTCACAGCGGGCACAGAGCCTCCCACCCCCAGCACCCACCGGGCTCAGAGCAGGCATGGTGCCCCCCAGGACCCTTCACCCAGACTCACGGCAAGATAAGGGCCAAGGGGGACTGTGTGTAACCATGACCAGAGCCCTTCATGCTCAGGAGAGACCTGCCCCTCCCAGCTGGGCCTCCTCCAGGTGCCCCAGACAAAGACTGCACCGGCTGCCCCATGGAGCTAGAGCCGCCCCAGGCGCTGTGCCTACTGTACCTTGGCTGCCCTGCCTCAGGGCACCGCGCCCCTCCGAGCATCACCGTCCGGTTGCTGCCCACAGCCAGGTCCCGGCCGCAGATGGTGAGCTGGGTGCCGCCGGCCAGCGGGCCGTACACGGGGCTGATGGCGGTGATGTTGGGCACCTGCGGAGCCGCGCAGGACACGGGCTGTGAACATGGAGCAGGGCGCGGGGCCCCCGGGAGGAACCCGTTCCAGCGCGCACCCCCGGGCACACAGAGCCCCCTCAGGAACAGGCCCGGCTGCCCCACGGCCTCTGCAGCGCGGCTGCCCCACTCCCCGGGCCAGGGCTGCCCCACGGCCTCTGCAGCGCGGCTGCCCCACTCCCCGGGCCAGGGCTGCCCCACGGCCTCTGCAGCGCGGCTGCCCCACTCCCCGGGCCAGGGCTGCCCCACGGCCTCTGCAGCGCGGCTGCCCCACTCCCCGGGCCAGGGCTGCCCCACGGCCTCTGCAGCGCGGCTGCCCCACTCCCCGGGCCAGGGCTGCCCCACGGCCTCTGCAGCGCGGCTGCCCCACTCCCCGGGCCAGGGCTGCCCCACGGCCTCTGCAGCGCGGCTGCCCCACTCCCCGGGCCAGGGCTGCCCCACGGCCTCTGCAGCGCGGCTGCCCCACTCCCCGGGCCAGGGCTGCCCCACGGCCTCTGCAGCGCGGCTGCCCCACTCCCCGGGCCAGGGCTGCCCCACGGCCTCTGCAGCGCGGCTGCCCCACTCCCCGGGCCAGGGCTGCCCCACGGCCTCTGCAGCGCGGCTGCCCCACTCCCCGGGCCAGGGCTGCCCCACGGCCTCTGCAGCGCGGCTGCCCCACTCCCCGGGCCAGGGCTGCCCCACGGCCTCTGCAGCGCGGCTGCCCCACTCCCCGGGCCAGGGCTGCCCCACGGCCTCTGCAGCGCGGCTGCCCCACTCCCCGGGCCAGGGCTGCCCCACGGCCTCTGCAGCGCGGCTGCCCCACTCCCCGGGCCAGGGCTGCCCCACGGCCTCTGCAGCGCGGCTGCCCCACTCCCCGGGCCAGGGCTGCCCCACGGCCTCTGCAGCGCGGCTGCCCCACTCCCCGGGCCAGGGCTGCCCCACGGCCTCTGCAGCGCGGCTGCCCCACTCCCCGGGCCAGGGCTGCCCCACGGCCTCTGCAGCGCGGCTGCCCCACTCCCCGGGCCAGGGCTGCCCTCCAGCAGGGTGGAATCTGGCCGCACACTCAGTCCAGGCTCCGGGGTTCAGCCCAGGGCTGGGGGTGCAGTGTGGCAGGGGGTCCCAGGGGGGCACCAGGCGCTGCCAGCCCTGCTCCGGGGGCTCTGGGCCTGGGTCCCAGGCAGGCCCGGGGCAAGCCATGCTCTGGCCGCAGGGGGCAGCTCTCCTGGGCCCGGCCCCGCAGCAGGAGGCGGCTCGGGAAGGACGCACCACGAAGACGAAGCCAGTGAGGGCTGTGGAGCCATTGATGTGGAAGGGCGGGTCCCTCGACTTCTCCCCAACGCTGAGCCGGACAGCGACGGGCACCGCCACCGCCTGGGCGCCGCTGGGCTCCAGCTCACACACCAGCATGTCCACCGCGGCCCTGGGGTGGGCCTGCATGGGGGGCCTGCGGGAACAGCGGGGAGCAAGGAAACACGGGGGCTCCGGGAGCAGCTCCAAGCCCCCAGCCCATCCAGGATGACCAATGGCTGGGGCCAGGTGCTCCCACTTCTCCTCAGCACTGTCCCGCTCCCTGTCGGCCCTGGCCCCACACGGCTCCCGGAAGCAGCCTGCCCAGTCCCGCAGCCCCTGGGGGGAGGGGCTCTCCATGCACTGCCCTGGCCCCACAGCCCCCATTGACTGGGAACGGTGGCCAACGGGAGCCACAGGGTGGGGCCTGCAGGCATGCACAGCGCGCATGGCCTCCGTGGCCCCCCAGGGACATGCCAGCTGCTTCTGAGAGAGAACATCAGAACGGCCACACGGGGTCAGCCCAAAGGCCCATCCAGCCCAGTGTCCTGTCGGACCCAGCGGCCAGGGCACGGTGCCCCAGAGGGAATGAACAGAACAGGGAATCATCACGTGATTTGCCCTGGTCACCCATTCCCAGCCCCAGACAAACCGAGGCCAGGGACACCCTCCCTCCCCATCCTGGCTAATAAGTACTGATGGATCTCGCCTCCATGCATTTATCTGGCTCTTTGTTAAACCCTGTTAAAGTCTTGTTCTTCACAGCATCCTCTGGCAAGGAGTTCCACAGGTTGACTGCGCTGTGTGAAAAAAACTTCCTTTTGTTGGTTTTAACCCATTTACTCATCGATTTCATTTAGTGACCCCTAGTTTTTGTGTTATGGGAAGGAGTAAATAACTCGACTCACTTTCTCCACACCAGTTGGGACTTTACAGACCTCAGTCATGTCCCCTTTAGCCTCCTCTTTTCCAAGCTAAAAAATCCCAGTCTTTGTAATCTGTCCTCACAGGGCAGCCATTCCAAACCCCTCATCATTTTAGTTGCCCTTTTCGGAACCTTTGCCAATGCCAAGAGATCTTTTCTGAGATGAGACAACGACAGCTGTACGCAGGATTCAAGATGGGGGCGTCCCCTGGTTTTATAGAGAGGCAATACAATATTTTCTATCTTATTCTCTATCCCTTTTCAATGACTCCTAACATTGTATTTGCTGTTTTGCCTGTCGCTGCACACGGAGTGGATGTTTTCAGAGAACTGTCCACACTGACTCCAAGATCTCTCTCGAGCAGTTGTAGCTAAATTAGTCCCCATCATGTTGTACGTACAGTCGGGGTCATTTTTCCCGATGTGCATTACTTTACATTTCTCAACATTACATTTCATTTGCCATTTTGTTGCCCAATCACTTAGTTTGGTGAGACCTTTGTGAAGCTCTTCCCAGTCTGCTTTGGTCTTAACTATCTTGAGCACTTTGGGATCATCTGCAAATTTTGCCACCTCCCTGCTTACCCCTTTCTCTAGATCATTTATAAATAAGTTGAATAGGATGGGTCCCAGGACAGACCCTTGGGGGACTCACTAGTTACCTCTCTCCACTCGGAAAACTTCCCATTCAGTCCTACCCTTTGTCTCCTGCCTTTTAACCAGTTACCAGCCCACAAAAGGCCCTTCCCTCTCCTCCCATGACCATTTGCTTAAGAGCCTTTGGGGAGGGACCTTGTCAAAGGCTTTCTGGAAATCTAAGCCCACTGGATCCACTGGATCCCCCTTGGCCACGTGTTTGTTGACCCCCTCATTCTAGGGGGTCGGTGAAGGCAGGATTTCCCTTTACAGAAGCCAGGCTGACTCTCCCCCAACAAATTCTGTTCATCTCTGGGTCTGGCAATTCTGTTCTTTCCTAGCATTTCAACCAATTTGCCCGGTACCGATGTGAGACTTCCTGGGCGGACTTTGCCAGGATCACCGCTGGAGCCTGCCTTACCCTGCTGGGCCACCAATGAGGGCTGCCACAGAGCCAAATCCCACCCCCAACTCCCTCCTATCCCCCCACCCCCAGTCCCAGCCGTGAGCCCCCTCCTGGAGCCAGCACCCTCACCCCATCCTGCCCCGCCCCTACCTCCTGTCCAGGCTCTCGGCCAGCACGGAGCACTCCCTCTGCCCCACTGTCACCCGGTAGGTGGTGCTGGCCTCGGGGGGGCCCATGGCGGCGAAGTGCGGGCGCGACTGGAAGCCCCTCCCACAGAGCGTCACCAGGGTGCGGCCATGCAAGGGGGCGCTGCGGGGGTGGAACTGAGGGGAGACAAGGCAGCGTCACATCCCCGGCCCTGCCCCAGCCCCCCGCCAGCCTCTCTCGGCTCCCCTGGGCTGACCCAGGCCACAGGAGCTCTGGGCCCCAGCACGAGGGCTCGTGTTGCCCGGGGCGTGACAGCAGCAGACGGTGCCCTGCCCACCCCGTCCCGTCCCAGCCTGTGCTCTCCCTGCGCCCTCTGCAGCCAGCACGGCCCACGCCCAGGGACCGAACCAGGAGCCTCTGGAGCTCAGGGCAAGAGCTGCTACAGCAGCAGGGGCACCGGGCCAGCCAGCATCGGGCCCCGGGGAGGGAGATGCAGGGGAGCTGCCCTGCCAGGAAGGGGTCCCGTGGGCAGGCACCAAGGCCAGGCCCTTGGGGCAGGGGGCAGGGGACGGAGCCAGCCGAGGCCGCGCGGGGCTTACGTCAATGAGGACGGGGGGGCAGCTCTCCTGGGTCCAGGCCACCTCACACTCCTCCCGCCGAGCACACCTGTCCTGGCACCAGCCACAGCCCACGAGGCGCTCCGCTCGCAGGCACTGCTGGCACGTCACGAAGTGGTGGCAGCCTGGGCCGGCGACGGGCACTCGGGACACCTTCGGGGGAAGGGGGAACATCAGGCATGGCCGAGGCAGCCCCCGCGGAACGGGGAGGCCACGTGCCCCGAGGGCCAGGGCCAGGATGTGGCTTCCCGCATGGCACCACCCCAGAGCGACTCCTGCCCGCGGAGAACCCAGCGAGCAGCCCCCTGCCGCGCCCCACGGCTCCGCTGCCATGTGGGGCCAGGGCAGAGCTGGGCAAAGGGGAAGCCCGAGCCCCCCATCTCACCTTGTTGCCGGTGGCGAAGAGCAGCGAGTCCCCCAGCCGGCCGACCTCCCGCCGCACCGGGGCCGCATCCAGCGAGAAGTTGGCCAGGGTGACGGTGCAGGAGCTGGAGCGCTGGAGCACCACCTGTGGGCAGTGGCCACGGTCAGCGAGCCGGCCGCAGGACGGCACCTTGCCCTGGGCAGGGCAGGGGCAGGGGCAGGGCGCGGGCCGGGCCAGGGAAGGGGGCTCCGCGGTGCTGGCAGAGCCCCAGGGCAGGGCGCAGGCCGGGCCAGGGAAGGGGGCTCCGCAGTGCCGGCAGAGCCCCAGGGCAGGGGCAGGGCGCGGGCCGGGCCAGGGAAGGGGGCTCTGTGGTGCCGGCAGAACCCCAGGGCTGTCCAGGCCCAGCCAGCACAAACCCCAGAGGGACGTCCCCCATGGGACTGCAGCGGGGCCGGGTGAAGCGCCCAGGGTCTGGGGCTCTGCTGGCTGCCCCGACCCTGGCCAGACTGTGCCCAGTTCAAAGCAGGGAGCGCCCGGCACTGGGCGAATGGCTCCCCTTCCAGCCCCCCCCCCCCGGGCTGCTCACTGGGCCTGGAGGCCTCAGTTGCGTTCCGGCCATCTGGGCACCGTGCCCCCTGCCCTGGGACTGGGGATGGGCACGGCCGCGCCTACCTGCATGATGCGCCCCTCCGCCGTGCCCAGGTGAGCCACCGCCACCTCGCCCAGGACCGTCACGTGGATGGAGGTGAGCAGGACGCCGGCCAGGCGCCCATTGAACAGGTCCACCTTGTAGGGCGCCGTGGGGACCAGCGTGGGCGTGTTCCAGCAGCTGGTGTCCGTCACCGGAGACGAGAGATTCACCTGGGGCAGCGCAAAGCGTCAGCTCCCCTGCCCCTTCCCCTGGGGTAGCACAAAGCGTCAGCTCCCCTGCCCCTTCCCCTGGGGTAGCACAAAGCGTCAGCTCCCTGGCCCCTTCCCCCGGGGCAGCGCAAAGCGTCAGCTCCCCTGCCCCTTCCCCCGGGGCAGTGCAAAGCGTCAGCTCCCTGGCCCCGCCCCGGGGCAGAGCAAAGTGTCAGCTCCCCTGCCCCTGCCCCAAGGCAGCGCACAGCATCTGCCCCCTGCACCAGACAAGACCCTGCCCTGGAGGAGGGCGGGTCCGTCCCGTCCTGTCCCGTCCGCCCAAACTGCACTTGGCCCTGCGGAGCCACATGCCCGTGCCCTGTGTGGAGTCATCTCCAAACCAACCAAAGGGCCTGCCGGGGGGAGGTCTTCGTCAGCAATGGGAAGCCAGGGCCGTGGGGACGCCTGGCCTACCCGAAGGGGATCCGAAGCACTTGGGAGCCACTGCAGACCCAAGACAGCGCAGAGCAACTCGGAGTGAAAGTGACTGAGGCCGGCACGGCTGTTGAGGGTCAGGATTCGCACGAGATTTGTACAGGATTCGCATGAGATTTGCACGGGCCTTGCATGAGATTTGCACAAGATTTGTACGGGACTTGCACGAGATTTGCACGGGATTGTAGCAACGTGGGCTGGAACTAGCCAAGCGCGGGGCTCATTGCAGTGCAGTCGCTTTGCTCCGCCTGTTCTCACCTGCAGCCACATCATCCTACTGTCTGTACTTCATACACACAACGCCCAGCGGAGCTAACTGGGCCTGCGGCAGGGAACACCCACTGCGCATCTCTCTCTCCCACTGACAGAGGGGGTGGACCGGGCCTTCGGAGCTGTCACTGTGTAACACTTGGATGCGGGGAAAGAGGGATTATTTGGGGTTTGGTCCCTTTTGGGGCTTGACTTCCTGGGTGCTGAGCCCTTAGAGCTGGGTCCTCCCGTGGCTGAGCTGTTATCAGTGTCTGTCTCACTCTGCTGAGGGGCTGGGACCTCATCTCTGGGCTGTGGCTGGGGGAGGCCAGAGCTCCTGGCCCAGCAGGAGGGTGGTGGGGAGCCCCACAGGGCAGGAAGGCAGCCTCAGTGGCACAATGAGCACCCGGGGGACAACCCAAGGGGGCTTCTGTGATACAACCCAAGGGGGCTTCTGTGATCCAACCCATCCGTCACCCCACATGGGCAGCGAAACAGCCCCGAGCTGCAGCCCAGGCCCCCGAAGGATGCAGACGATCAGGGCACAGGCCAACTCACACAGCAGTACCCTCGGAAACCCGTCTCCATCTGGCCCCACAGGCAGGCCATGGGACCCGGCGCAGCCTTCCCTCCAGGGTCCCCAGCCAGCATGCTCAGCGGCAGCCGGAAGAGCCCTGGGCAGCCGCATCTGGGTGCCCGGGGGCCGGTCACAGGAAGCAAAGCCCCCTCCAGCCTGCGGGGCCTGGCCTGACGCTGCAGCCAGCGGCCCCGGAGACAAGGACACAGCTGCTGTCCCTCCTGGGGAGCTGCCTCCCTGTGCACCAGCCCCGGCCCCGGTTTCCCTGCCTGCCATGGCCCGGCTCCCCAGAGGCTCCAGGCAAGGGGGGCGAGGGAGCCGGACGAGACCAGGGCCGAGCTACACGTCGGAGTCTGCCCCAGCCCTGTCACTTGGCTGGCAGCCCGGGGCCTGAGCCAGGGCGACCCAAGAATTCTCCCCTTGGCCTGGCCAGGGCCAAACCCCTTCGCTGGCCCCACCACAGCTGGACGGACGCCCTCCGGCCCACGCCAGCTCCCTTCAAGCATGGCCCCCGCAGGGCAAAGGGCAGTGCCGCCTGGGCCCAGCCCCGCTCTGGCTCCTCCCGCCCGGGACAAGGCACTCCCCCGCACATCTGCATCTGCTCAGAACCCAGCTGTTCCCCTGAGCCTGGGGAAGGAGGCTCTGCCACACCCGCACAAGGGGCCAAAGCTTTCCGACAGCAAGCCCATCTCGCGGCATCGGCCTGAGCCCGCAGGGGAGACGCACCGCACAGACCCCTGCCCCCGCAGCACTAGTAGGCTGTCATCCTCCCCGGCAGGGGATGCGGCACGCTCTGCTGGGGTTCCCTGCTAGGCGCTGGCGGCGGGGGAGCGGTGAGAGGCAGGGATCTCGGCTTCTGTTCCCGGGGCTGGCAGGGAGCCCAGACCCTTCTGCTGCTTCCCCCAGGCCGTCCCGGGCCGTCTCGTCCCCAGCCCAGCCCTCTCCACACCTCAGGCGCCTCTCCCAGCGGCCCCACCCCCTCCAGCCCCAGCCTCCCCCAACCCCTGCAGCTCCAGCCTGGCCCGCCCCCACACTCCCACTCAGCTCCCAGCCTCCCCGGGCTCCAAGCTCACTGCCCCAGCTTCTCCCACAAGGGCCCAGGCCCCCCTCAGCCCCGCCCCGGCCTGGCTCCTGCCCCCTGCACTCAGCCCAGAGCCCTGGACCCCAGAGCCTGGCTGCCAGCAGGGGGCTCTGAGAGCCCAGCTCCCTGCCCTGCAGCTCTCCAGGCTCATGGGCCCGGCCCGGCCACACACTGGGCTGGCACCTGCCAACGCCAGCAAGGGGGGAGCTTTGTGGGGGGGGGCAGGGCTGAAAGAGCCTCCAGCCCGCTCCCCACCCCCAGGCCTGAGGCTCCGGCTGGGTGCTTGGGGCTGTGCCAGGCAGGCTCCCGACTGGCCTGCCTCCCTTCCTGCCCTTGCCTGGGGGGCGGGGAGGGCGGGGCGGGGCGGGGCGGGGGCCTGTGAACCCCTCCCCCCAAGAGAACTAAGACTCTGCCCTGGCTCCTGGGGCAACGCCAAGCCCGCACTGTGCCGGATCTCGGAGAACCAACAACCCTTCTATCCTACGTCTGGCTGTGGGCAGGGAGGCGGGGGCTCCCGCAGTGCCCCGCACTGGCCCCTCCGCACCCGCACTGCACCGCACTGGCCCCTCTGCCCTGCGCCAGCCTCCCTCTCTCCCTCCCCACCCGCACTGCCCCACACTGGCCCCTCTGCCCCGTGTCGGCCTCCCTCCCTCCCTCCCTCCGCACCCGCACTGCCCCGCACTGGCCCCTCTGCCCCGTGTCGGCCTCCCTCCCTCCCTCCCTCCCCACCCGCACTGCCCCGCACTGGCCCCTCTGCCCCGCGTCGGCCTCCCTCCCTCCCCCCGCACCCGCACTGCCCCACACTGGCCCCTCTGCCCTGCGCCGGCCTCCCTCCCTCCCTCTGTGCCCCCTCTGCCCCGCACCAGGAGCGTGGCCCTGCTCCCCCTGTTTGCCAGGGCATGGTTCGTGGCTCACTGCCTGAGCACCACCCATGAGCCACGAGGGCGTGCTCAGCAAGTGTGGCGAGGCCAGGGGTACTGAGGCAGCCAGGCCAGAGAGGGACTGCATGGGTGGGGAGCTCCCTGAGGCTGCTCCTGTCCTATCTAGTGGGGCGTGCCAGGCCCCTGGCCACATGCCAGCCTTTGTGCACTGCGCCGTGGCCATGAGGCGGAACGGGACCAGGACCAAGCTGGTCCCAAGGCCCCACCCTTCACTCTTCCCAACCGCCAGGCAGGATCGGCTTCCTGTGCGGAGAGCGGGGCTTTCCTAGGCCACCCCGCCCTGCGGCTGCCGAACCCGCCCGCAGCCAGATGCGCCTGTAGCAACGGGGAATGACTCAGGGGTATTGCCCAACTCCGGCAGCCAACGCATTCCAGAGGCAGCAGCCAGCACTGTTTGTTTTCCTTGTGCAAACAGGCGGCCGGCGCAGTCTGTGCTCCCTGCTCCCTCCAGCCCATGGGTCCCTGCATGCCAGAAACCCCCAACCGCAGCACAGCACGGCCCAGTGTCACACTGCACGATAGACCCGCCCCAAGCGCAGCACAGCACGGCCCAGTGTCACACTGCACGATAGACCCGCCCCAAGCGCAGCATTGCATGGCCCAGTGTCACACTCCATAAGAGACCCCCTCAACCGCAGCACAGCATGGCTCAGTGTTACACTGCACGATAGACCCCCCACCAAGCGCAGCACAGCATGGCCCAGTGTCACACTGCACGATAGGACCCCCCACCTGCAGCAGAGCACGGCAAATGGGTGCTGATTATTGAGAATGGGAAAAGGCCGATCAGCCCAGCTCAGGCAGAGCTTGCTGACCACATGGTAGCGCTGGGGGAGTCATGCGTCCCGTGGCAGGGCCAATGGTGCCCAGCACTACGAGGCACCCCATAGCTCCGGCAGGGCGAGGCCAGGAGTGCAGGGCCCCCAGACACAGGGTTTGCTTTGCCCACAGCAGTTCGGGCCGCCTAGGGGAATTTGGGTGGCTGGTTATTTTCTACCCTCCTGGGATCACAGATGTGGGGTCTAGCGGGAGCCCAACGTGCCAGCCAATAGCAGCAAGTTGGCCCAGCCCTGTGCCCACTCTGTCTGTTACCCCCTGAGCCTGAACGGGGCGCAGACGTGGGTCCCAGGGCTGGGGGCAGGAAGGCTCCAGTTCTCCTGCTGGGTCTGATGCGGCATTTCCACTCCCGCCTCACCAAGCAGCGAGGGGCCTGCCCTTCAGTGCGGAAGAAGTGTCGTCCACGCTCACCTGGACTCCACGGGGCAAAGCAACAGAACCAAACTGCGCTGGTGGGGGCGGGGCAGCGGGAGGAAGGCTTTTGGGTTCGGGGGACAGAAAACAGGGCAGCTGTAACCAAGCAATACCAGCTGTGCAAATGCCTGCCCCGGTCAGCTTCAGCTCCCAAGCGCTGCGCAGTGAGGGCAGCAGCGAGCCCCCGGCACCAACCACGCCGACACGCTGCGCCCTGCGGGGAGCCCCCGGCGCTAACCACGCCGACACGCCGCACCCTGCGGGGAGCCCCCGGCGCTAACCACGCCGACACCCAGCGCCCTGCGCGGAGCCCCCGGCGCTAACCACGCTGACACGCTGCGCCCTGCGGGGAGCCCCTGGCGCCAACCACGCCGACACCCAATGCCCTGCGGGGAGCCCCCGGCGCTAACCACGCCGACACGCCGCGCCCTGCGGGGAGCCCCCGGCGCTAACCACGCCGACACGCCGCGCCCTGCGGGGAGCCCCCTGCGCTAACCACGCCGACACGCTGCGCCCTGCGGGGAGCCCCCGGTGCCAACCACGCCGACACCCAACGCCCTGCGGGGAACCCCCGGCGCTAACCACGCCGACACGCCGCGCCCTGCGGGGAGCCCCCGGCGCTAACCACACCGATACGCCGTGCCCTGCGGGGAGCCCCCTGCGCTAACCACGCCGACACCCAGCGCCCTGCGCGGAACCCCCGGCGCTAACCACGCCGACACGCTGCGCCCTGCGGGGAGCCCCCTGCGCTAACCACGCGGACACGCCGCACCCTGTGTCGGGGGTCACGAGGCACTTGCTCCGCAGGGGCCACCCTGCCCCCACCCGGTACACCGAGAAATCCGCCTCCAGAGGGTCAGATCTCCCAGGGGAGGTGCACTGAGCATCCTTCCCCCTGCCCCCCCAGCTGAGGTTTGCCTGCTGGCCCCTACCTCTGGGGCAGCCTGCCCTTCCCCCAGCTCCAGCCAGTTAACCCTGGAAAGTCCCAGGTCCTGGGACCTGTCCTGGTGCCTGGTGCACTGAGCCCTCTTGTGGCCTCTTTGACTGCAGTGATGGCAGGTTAGGACCTACGGACCCCTTTGGGCCCTGGCTGGTTCTCTGGGGTGCAGATGGCTGGTCCTTGTCTCTTGGGCTTGCCTCGTAGGTGATTCTCTCCATCGCTCAGCCGAGAACCGGTCTCTGCGCGATTCCCTCTCTCTCCGGGATTCCCGTTCACACCCGGACCCGCTCTCCATGAACTCATCCACCAGCCTTCCGGCTTCCTGGGGGTTCTCTGGCTTCCTGTCCTTGAGCCACAGCCTCAGGATGGGCAGGCACGCTTCATAGAACTGTTCCAGCATCATCAGCTTAAGCAGGTCCTCTGCGGTCTGGGCCCTCACCGCGAGCACCCACTTGCGGCAGTACTGCGCCAGGCGGGAGGCCAGATCCACATCGGTCTCCCTTGGCTCCTTCTGCACCCCCTGGAACTTCTTCCTGTATGTTTCCGGGATTAGCCCGAACTTGAGCAGCAGGGCCTCTTTGACCCGTTCGTAGTCACCCGGCTGCAGATCCTCCAGCTGGTTGAGCACCCCGCGGCTTCCTGATCCAGCAAGGGGGTGAGCTGCTGCAGCCGGTCAGCTGGGGGGATCTGGTGCAGTTCACAGGCCTGCTCAAAGGAGCTAAGGAACCCGTCTATGTCCCCCACGTTTTTACATTGGGCCAGCACGAGCTTCTCAAAGCATCTGGCCACCCTGGGCCACTGGGGTCCTCCCCACTCACCGCAGCCGGGGCCCCTCGGCTTCTCCGCTCTGCCATGCTGCCGCTGCCTCTCTCTGTCCTGGCGTTCCTTCTCTCGGTCCTGTACCTCCAATTCCTTCATCCACAGCTCGATCACCAGCCGCCGTAGCGCTGCCGGGCTGAACTCCGCCCTGGACGAACCGCTGCTGGTAGAGCGTGGCCTGGTGGGCACCGCATCTCTCTGGCGGGCTCCAGCCCTCTGTCTGGTCTGAGAGCTGGAGACGCTCCCAGGGGGTGTCTGGCTGCTCCCCAGTGGGACAGAATCCAGGCCGTTGGATGGGTCATTCCCTTCCAGCCGGGCAATCAGCTGGGTTGCTTTCCCCACGGGCAGGCCCTTCTCTCTGCACAGCCCCACCAGATCTGCCTTCAGGAGTTGGGCGTAGGCCATCTCCCCGCCGATCCCCGGGGTGTAGACCCGCTGACTGAGCGCTGCTGCACCCACGACTCCCCGGTATCGCTTCGCTTTGTCTCCAGCACACCTGGCCCTTGCAAGCCCCTTCCTTCTCCTGCTCCTCTTCACTCACTGCTGGAAGCTCCATCCACAGGGTGCAGTGCATCCCACCCCTGACACCAGTGTGATGGCGAGTCGGGGTTCCCCTGATCCTGCAGCCCCGTAGCAGCAAGAACAGTCTCTGCCAGCCAGAGAATAGAGAGGGTTTATTGCTTCTCCAGGATACAGCCCAGACGTCATGTGGTTACCGGAGTCAGGGCCAGGCAGCCTTAGAGCCCTTGGGTTATGGGTCCATTGCCTCCCCTAGACCCTCAGCCCTCAGCTTAGGCTGTTTCCTTCATGATTCCCAGCCAGGAACTGACCCTTCCCCCGAAACCTGGTGTTCGTCTCCGCCTCCCTCCCTTTGTCTCTCCCCTGGGAAGAGCCTTGTTATCTGCTCAGGCTGGGCCTGGGCGTCTGGGCCAATCCACATGTGGGGGAGTCAGTGGGAATCACTCAGCACAGCCAGGTGGAGACACCAGGTTACAGAGCAGACAGCCCCCCACTACGTCACAGTGGGCAGAACTCGATTTTCCCCCGCCTGCCCGGCCTGTCATGCCCACGCCGCTGCACTCACGTTGTGTGGGCAGAACTCGACTTTCCCCTGCCCGGACCATCATGCCCCCCGCCGCCGCACTCACGTTGTGTGGGCAGAACTCGACTTTCCCCCACCCGGACCGTCACACCCCCGGCCGCCGCACTCACCTTGTGTGGGCAGTACTCGACTTTCCCCCGCCCGGACCATCATGCCCCCGGCCGCCGCACTCACCTTGTGTGGGCAGTACTCGACTTTCCCCCACCCACCGCACTCACGTTGTGTGTGCAGAACTCAATTTTCCCCCGCCTGCCCGGCCTGTCATGCCCACGCCGCTGCACTCTCGTTGTGTGGACAGAACTCGACTTTCCCCCGCCCGGACCATCATGCCCCCGGCCGCCGCACTCACGTTGTGTGGGCAGAACTTGACTTTCCCCCGCCCGGACCATCATGCCCCCGGCCGCCGCACTCACGTTTTGTGGGCAGAACTCGGCAGCCTGGAAGAAGCTGAGTCCCCGCATCAGCTTGCGCTGGGCAAGGCCGCAGCACTTGTCCATGCCGTTGGCGATGGCCTGGTTGAGGAGGCGCACGGGAAAGGCGCACACCGCTGAGTACTGGCGCGGCACGGCGCTCCCTGGCTCGCTCTCCGCGAAGGCACCGAACAGGACCGGGTCCGTGGCATTGACGCTGATTTCCTGGGCCAGCCTCAGGCCCGGCTGGGCCACATGGGCCGCCTGCAGCACGTTGAAAATCACGTCGCGCCGGTGCTCCCCGTGCGAGCTCTGCCTCCGCCTGCGCTTGGACTCAAAGCGGCAGTCCAGGACCAGCTCCCGGTACCGGCGCATGTCGTGCTCCGTGCTGCTGAGGCGCACCAGCCGCGTGTGGTACAAGGCGGCCCCGGGGCTTTCCTTCTGGACGGTCAGGAAGTATACAAAGTCCTGGTCACTGAAGGAGTACACGTAGGCAATGGGGTAGGAGTCCTGGAACTCCGGCAGCACAGTGAGGGAATGGAAATCAGGGGAGAACCCATCCAACGTGGCCTTTGGTCTCCGGATAGACACTGACTTGGGGCTGTACCGTGCGGCTATGCTGCTATTGATGGTAGAGGCGATGTAGAAGTAAGAGACCCGGCTGCTTTCGGTCACCAGGACCCTTGTCCCCAAGGGGCTGGCCACGCAGTCGGGGCACTGGGCAGCACTGTTCTCCTTGGTGTACAAACAGTACGTGGCACTGACCACAACTAGGCCGTCTTGGACTTGCAAGTCGTGCTGGAAACACCGGCCGTGCTGGGAAGTGCCACAGCTGTACAGCCACGGTTCCGATGGGTCCTGCACCAGAACCACGTTGTCCGTGTCTTCAGGCTTCAGGTCACCTCCTGGCTCCTGGCACCGGGCACAGATCTGGCACTGGGCACTGCCCACGGGGCCAGTGATGATGACCGAGAGGGTGGCCAGCGTGGGGCTCACCACGTAGATCTTGTTCCGCACGGCCACAAAGAGGGCAGCTGCTCCACTGGGGTCCTCGTAGGCGAGGAGGTTCTGGATGGGGCCATCCGCGGCAAAGCTGGGCAGCTCGTACCGGATGGTGAAGTTCGGGGTAGCGCTATGGGGAACCGGTGGGCACTGCCAAGTGCTGACAGACACTCCAGCGAACATGGACGCCAAGGAGAGGCAAGCCAGGAAGGAAAGCCCCATGCTAGGGGAGGGAACGCCGCTCCGGGATCCTGGCGCCAAAGTCACCCGAACGCTTCAGCTCTCAGCAGCTCCAGCACCCCTGGAGCGGGCGCGACCATTCTGTGGCTGAAATGCAGTGGGAGACCACGTTGGTCCAGCAGGGACGAGGCAAGCATCCACCGGGAGAACGGGCCCCCGCCCAAGCAGGCCCCTCCTCTCCCCCAGCCGGGATTAGCCCCCCCATGCTGGCTGGATCTCTCCAGCATGGCCACAGCGTATCCTGCCCCACCCCACCACACCCTGCGTGGCCCACCCTGCCCTGCGTATCCTGCCCCACCACACCCAGCCCTGTGTGCCCTGCCCCACCCTGCCCTGTGTGCCCCACCCCGCCCTCCGTATCCTGTCCCAACCTGCCCTGTGTGCCCCATCCCACCCTGCGTATCCTGCCCCACCCCACCCTGCATATCCTGCTGCTCCCCGCCCCACCCCGCCCTGTGTATCCTGCCCGTCCCTGCCCTACCCTGCCCTGTGTGCCCCACCCCGGCCCACACTGCCCTGTGTGCCCCACCCCACCCTCGGTTTTAACAAGCTACCACCTTTGGCTCCCTGAACCATGGAGGCTGCTCCAGCAGGGAGCTGACCTCGGAGCATGACTTGTTCTGCCCCCAGGGCCTCCCTCCCAACCTGGCTCCAACCCCATTTGGAAGGGGCACCAGCTGGAGCCAGGATGGGCAGATTCCTTTGCCTGGCTCAGGCCCCTGCTGTGGAGCCAGGGATGGAGGCTCCACGGGGTCCCTGCGTCTAGCTGGGGTGGGGAAGGGGGGCCGTGAGGCCGCCCCAGAGCCTCTCTCGGGAAGGACTGAAGAGCGGCAGGCCCTGGCAGGCTGTCTGCTGGCACGGGAGGCCTCTGGCCATTCTCCCTTCCCCACAGAGCAAACACTGCAGCAGAGCAAGGGGCAAAACTACCGGCCCCAAGCCCTGCCCAAGCACCTTGAGCCCGGCTGCTCCAGCTTCCCGCCTCTGGGGGACGGGCGCCGGGTCCCCGGGGCAGGGTGTGGGCGGGTTGGGCATAGCCCTATACAGGCTGCAGGCTCAGGTCCCATCTGCCAAGGCACCAGAAGTGCCGTGGCTGTGCCCTCGGGCGCAGGGTGCGCCCCTCCCCTGCCTGCTCCCCGCGGTGCAGGCACGGGGCTGTGTCCGCACAGGGAAGCGGTGCCGCTCCGGTTCCACCGCTCCGGTTGCCCCGGGCGACCCCCAGATGCCTGCGGGACCTGAGGCTGGGCCAGGTTAAGCCCCTCGCCCCGAGAGGCTGCCCTGCCCGTCGAGCGCCCCGGGGGCGGGCAGCGCTGCCAGGGCCCTTTGCCGACATGCCTCAGCGTGCAGAGCGGCCCAGAGAAACCTGCCTTTCAAACGGCGCGGCCTGGGAGTGGGGATCTCGCTTCCTGTGGGTGGGGCTGCCAGCTGCACCCACGGCCGTGATCCCGGAAACTCCCCCCCCCCCCCGCCCGAAGGCAGCGGCAGGAGCCAGCCGCTCCCTCTGCTCCCCCCCCCCCCGGGGCAGTGGGGAGAGACAGAGAAGCCAGAACACGGGCTTTCCACGCGTGGTGGGTGGAGGCGCCGCAAAAGCCACAGGGCAGGACCGGTTCTATCTGACCCCTGCGCCCCTTTCCCCGTCCCAGCGACTGCTCTGTCCTGAGCACCCCAACTTAGAACGTGCCCCTGGAAACTGTGCCAGGAACAGGGAACAGGGAACAGGGAACCCTGGCACAGTGGCCATAAAACCAGTTTTCACATGCTGCCACCCCCCCGCCCCAGAGACACCCCCTGCCTGTCAACCCCCCCAACCCTGGAGACACCCCCTGCCTGCCAACCCCCCAACCGCAGAGACACCCTCTGCCTGCCAATCCCCCCCAGCCCGAGACACCCCGTGCCTGCCAACCCCCCCCAGCCCGAGACACCCCCTGTCTGCCAGCCCCCCCGAGACACCCCCTGCCTGCCAACCCCCCCAGCCCCAGAGACACCCCGTGCCTGCCAACCCCCCCCAGCGACACCCCCTGCCTGCCAACCCCCCCCAGATACTCTCTGCCTGCCAGCCCCCCCCAGATCTCAGAGACCCCCCCCTGCCTGCCGCCCCAGGTCCGAGACACACTCCCTGGCCGACCCTAGAAACACCCCTCCAACCATCACCCTCCCCCGCTGGCCCGAACCCCCCTGCTCGGCCCCACACGCCGCTCCCCTCCCTCCGCTGGGACCCACCGCAGCCGCCAGGCCGGGCGCTCCGCTCACCTGCCCAGGCACCACGGGCCGGGCCGGGCCGGGGCGGGCTGAGCCGGGGGAGGGATCCGGCAGCTCCCACCCCGGGGCCGCACTATGGGCGGGCTCCTGCCAGCGGGTCCGCCCCCGGGCCAGCCGGAGCACACACACAGCTTGCATAGGTACACAAACACACACCCTGCACTCACCCACAGCCTGCATAGGTACACACCCTGCACAGGTACACAATCACACACGCTGCGCACACACACACGCACAGCGCCTGCATAGGTACACAATCACACACCCTGCACTCACACACAGCTTGCATAGGTACACAATCACACACACACTTCACACACATACAGCCTGCATAGGTACACCAACACACACCCTGCACGCACACACACACACCCTGCATAGGTACACAATCACACACCCTGCACTCACACGCAGCCTGCATAGGTACACAATCACACACACACTGCACACACACACCCTGCATAGGTACACAATCACACACACCCTGCATAGGTACACCAACACACACACTGCACACACACAGCCTGCATAGGTATACAATCACACACACGGCACACACATACCCTGCATAGGTACACAGTCACACACACGTCACACACACACAGCCTGCATAGATACATACACACACTGCACACACACCTTGCATATGTACACAGTCACACATACACTGCACACACACACCCCCTTGCATAGGTACACAATCCCACACACTGCCACTCGCCACTTTGCCCTCCCAGCCCATATAACACACACATTCCTGGACTCACACTCACAGTACACACACACACTCCATACAGATGCTGATACACGCACAGTGCTACATACGCTCTGAAGGCTCATGCGGATACACTCAGTTGTGTATGTGGGTACCTGTGTGCACACTGAGCTGTGCATGGAAACACACCCATGTTTGCGCACACAGCTGCCTGCAGCCAACGTGCAGATAGGCTGTAAATTGCCCGAGTGGCTGGCAGCATGGGAGGCCCCGGGGACCTGCTCTCACTGTGTGGTGGGGGGGGAGAAGGGAGTGGCTCCCCCCAGCGGGTGACCCCTGGCCTGGGGCGTGGCAAAGGTGTGGCTGGGAGACAGAGCGAGACAGCGAGTGACACCAGCCTGCCTGCCACTGTCCCATCTCCCTGGAGCCCAGAGTCAGTCCAGGAGCCTGAGAAATATGCCAAGGGCCCCCCCCAGCTCTGGCTGAACCCCAAACCGCCCCCCCTTACTTCTTTCTGCCCTATAGCTCCCTTTCCCGTCCACAAGGCCTGGCGGGACTGGCCAGGGCTGCCTCTTGCAAGGCTGCTGTGAGCAAGGAGGCAGCTCAGAGATGTGCACAATTCGCCCAGCACAGCACAGGCTTGCCATGGCTGCTGGGAGGGCAGGCCCGGGAAGAGGCTGCCTTCCCTTTTCTCTCCCGCTGCGTGTGTCTGGCTTGCTGGGCTACGAGGCCATGGGGCCAGGTTCACAACTGCTCCATACGCACATGGCCAGGAGCGTAACTGAGCCTTGCTTAGCATTAGCCAGCGAGCGAGTCGTGTGGAGCCCGTTCCATCCAGTGGAGCCCGTTCCATCCAGTTTAGCACAACGACCCAGTCGTGGAGCAGGGCCCATCATGTGGCATGCCCATTGCTCCCTGCACTGGCGAGGGGGCCCATGGTTAGCACGGTTCACGTGCAAGGTACCCTTGGAGTTCGCCCCCAATGGAAACACCATTCGTGCCCCCTGCAGCTATTGGCTCAGGCTCTCTGCAGACTCCGGCACAGCTCACTGGAGCAGCTTCACTTGCTCCGGCCTTGGCACAGAGCTCTGAAGCCAGCCCCCCAGGCCTGGTACTGAAACCAGAGAGAATCTGAAACCGGAGGAATGGAGACGTCTGTCTGTGCCCCCATTAGTCTGGGGGGTGAAAGCTGCATCGGGATACTCAGTGCCCCCAGCACCCATTTGCCTCCAGGGCTGGGGGAGGGGGTGTTTTAAAACAGGCAGCATTGCCTAGGGGTTGGAACCCAGAACTGGGACTCGGACCAGGGTGGGCCTGCGGGGTGACCTTGTCTAACTCCAGCCCAGCCTACAGGGCCCAGCAGCACCATGGTATTTCGGCACTGTCCCTTCCACCCAGTCCTGCCTGTCCACATCTTCCCAGGGTCCGAGTTGGGGAGCAGTGGTTAGAACCTATTTCTCCTGTCCTTGGCCCTACTCCACTGGGCCCTTCTGCAAGCCGGCCGGGCAGTCAGAGCAGGCTGGGGCTGCGCTCGGCAGTGCCCGTGCGGGTCACTTTGGAGCTCATACCTGGGACTTTTCCACCCCGGGTACCCCAAGGAGCCATTCTGAGGAGCACCCCTGTGCCTGTTTGTACCATGGTAGCGTCCAAAGGCCCTGCTCAGAAGTGGGGTTCTGTTGTTCTCGGCTGGGCACTAGCACAGCAAACCAAGAGAACCCTCATGCTCCTAGGCAGCCCCTCAGCCGAGCTTGAGCCAGGCCCCCCCACGTGCTGTGCAGGAAGGGAGCAGGGGGTAACTTCTTGCCCAAACAGTGCGGAGGGGCCAGGAAAGGCCAGGGGAACAGCCACGCCCGTCAGCCCCAGCTGGGGCACAGTGCCCGCTCTGCACAGTCCACAGCACGAGTCAGGCCCCCACAATCATCAGTCGGGGTGAAAAGCCGTGAGGGTCTGAGTCAGCGCTGAGCCCATCCCTGGCTGGGTTCCAAGCTGTCCGGTGCCCAGCTTCTCTCTGCCCTCGAAACACATTAGCTGGGGAAATCACAGGAGTCCAGTTGTCTAGAAACCAACTCAATGTGCAAGAGCCAGGCCAAGAGAATCTCGGGGGCTGGCAGCATGCGGTGCCTTGGCTTTGCTTTGCCGCCCGGCCGCAGATGCGGCAATCCGCCTGGCGTAGGGGGTTACTTTTCCAAAGGGATGAGCCCCACAACGTGCCGAGGTCCCGTAAACACCTGATGCTGTGTTGGAGCTTGGACACTTGTGGGTGCACTGGGCCTGGGGGGGTGGGGACTGGCCAGTAACTGGCAGCTGTAACCGTTTGGCATTACACTCCTGTGGCGGCATGTTGAGGACTAGCTAGAAAAGCCTGCGAGTTCACCATCCCAGCAGGATTAAGCACTACAATTGAAAGGAGCTCTGCCTTTGAAACTGCATTTCCAGCTGGACATGCTAACTCTAACCCTAACCCCCTGGGATGCAAGGGGGAGAGGCAGAGGCTTTGCTTTGTGCACGTGGGGGTGCTTGGTCAGCTACTCAGGAAGAAAAGCTGGGAAACGCATGCCAAGGCTCAAACCCAGCAGGCAAACACACAGAGCCCCAGCATATCGCTGGGTTTTCAAATCTCCCCATTTCTGAGCCTGCTCGGGCCTGGCCCCAGCAGGCGGCCTGCTCTGTGCACACTCAGGGTTTGCCAGGCCATCAAAAGAACGCTGCCAACTTGACTGTGTTTATTTCTGGTGAACAGGCAAATTGGTTACAATTCAGCATCTTCTAGCCCATTTCCAGAGGAGCCGGCTGCTTTGGCCCAGTCTGGCAGCACTACAGCCCTGGTCCTCAGTCCCGCCATTCCCTGGGCAGCTCTGACGGGTGACGCCCTGTGGCTGAGCCAAAGTTCACACCCACAAGGGCCGAGTGTAAATGAAACAGGCGCTGGACTGCAGCGGCTGTCGGGAACACCAGCTGTCCCGGGCCTTGGGATGAAATTCCAAGTGTGGGCGCCACAGCTTTGCCTAGAGGCCAGACAGGCAGGTCACACTGCGCCCACGGCTCTCATCCAGTAGGGTCAGCCTGGGGGCACCCCGAGATTGCCTCCTGCAGGTGTCCCAGCTGGGGGGGTTCCTCTGCACTGCGAGGGACACTAAACATGCTGTGTGGGAACACCAGGCCAGCAGCCCCAGCTCTGCCCTCTGGGAGCCACTCCTGCTAGTGACCTCTCTACCCTGTCCCCTGCCCTCCAGGGAGCGCTGATCCCACCGGTCCCCACCCTGCTCCTGGCACCAGGCCAGTTCCCGCTTTGAGCTCGGCTACTTGCAGACTGGGGTGAATCCAAGGCCCCACCCGGAGCACTGGTTCCTCCAGCACCTGGCGGGGAGGGGCATCCTTGCAGCGCAGTGGTCTCTTTCGCCAGAACCAGTCAGTCCTTCATCCATTTCGTGCCAGTAGAAACAGGCCCCTGGCTCCCAGTCAGGTTCCTCCCCGGTGCCCGGCTCTTGGCCCAGGCGCCCCCTTGTCCTGCCAGGCAGACGCGGGCCCGCTCTGTCCTCTTGGGAGCAGCAGGAAGCCTCCCAGACCTCTTTAAAGCCCTGAGTTGTGCCTCTTCCGTTCCCGAGCCCTGGGGCGCTGCAGCCGCTGGAGAGTCTCCTGCCAGGCCAGGGCCGGGAAGTCCTGGGCAGCCAAGACAACAGAGTGTGAGGCCAGCAAATCCCACCTGGCTACTGCAGCACCGAGCCCAGGGACTTGTGCTGGGTTCCTGTGTCTCCCTGCAAGCCGGGCAGGGCCTGCAGCCCCCAATGGTAGACCACGTCCCTCCCGCCCGCACGTCCCAGGGTTCTGCCTTGCCCAGGAGTTCAGCGCCTTCTCCAGCCTTCACATCCTTGTGGCGGCTCCTTTGCCAGCGCCCACGTTCGAGCGAGGCCCCGGTGCCGGCAGGTGGGGAGCACCGGGCCGTCCTGGTGGCCACAGGTCTGAACGCGGCGGGTGGGGCAGGCAGAGGATCTTGGCCCTGCTCCCTGCCACGTGTGGGGCAGGCAGGGGGAGAAGTGGCGAGCTGGAGGCAGGGTGAGCCCTGCGCATAGGACAGGAAATCTCTGGCACTGCTCCTGGCTGGGACCTGCCGGCTAAGCAGCTGTTCCGCGTGACAGCCTGGGGATGACGCTCCCGTGCCCGGGGACAGGCCCCAAGAGGAGGGAGGGGCTCAGACGGGCAGGGCCGGGTACCTGAGAGCTGCGCGGCTGTGCGGTTCCCGTAGGGCTGCCGGGCTCCTGGGGCAATATTCCCACGCCAGGCCTTGGAATGTACCGGCCGGTTAACGTTCCTGCGCCGGCAAACCCAGCACCCGCCCTCAGGCAGGAGCTAATGGCACCACGGGGCTCCCGCTGCTTTCGCCGCTCCTCTGCCCCTCATCCCCGGCCTCCGTCCCGCCCTCCCCTTCAGCCTCCTCCCCGGTTCTAGGCCCAACAGCCCTGGGCCCGGCAAGGCAAGGCCGCACCTGTCCGCCCAGGCCCCATGCAGGTCGGGGCCGAGGTGGCGTCTGCAGGGAGCGGGGCAGGGGCTGAGCGCTCCAGGCCAGGCCGCAGGGCGGGTGAGGCAATGGCTGGCCGGGTTGTGAAACGTGCCAGGAAGGACGTGGTTGGAGCCTGCTGGGCCCGGCCTCTACAGGCCTGCCGGGGTTCTGGGACTGGAGAGCCGGGCGCCTGGCCCGTCCCACGAGGGAAGGAAAGAGCGGCCAAGCCCCAGACAAACCCTTCTCCGCACGCCCAGCTGGGGGCCCGATTTCCCCCGCCCTGGGGACTTCCCGGGGCGCTGGGAGCAGGCAGGGGGGCTACCCCCGGGGGCAGGAGCAAGCCCGGCCTGGCACTGGCTTGGCAGGAACCAGGTGCAATTCCAGAGCCCCCCTGGGCAGGAGGCGCCCTGCCGGGCCCTGGCCCCCGGGACACTCGTTCTGGGCTGGACTACTGCAAACTCCTAGAGCAGAAACAGCTGAGACGCCTTGCACAGCGCTGAGGGCGGGGGTGGGGGGCTGTAAGGCTGGGCTGAGGCCGCGCCAGAGATGGGGGGGAAGAGGGGGCTGTAAGGCTGGGCTGAGCCCTTCCGAGCGCCTAGGCTCTCCTGCCATCCCCTGGCTGCCGAGAGCAGGCGCACGGGCGGCTTTGCAGCTCCCCCCTGCAGGTCCTCAGCCAGGAACGGGGCTCAGCTGCTGGCCGCAGGGGTGGGCAAACAGCCCCGGATCGGGGCCGGGGTGAGATCCAGCCACGGCCCGAGGGAGGGAGAGGCCAGCCCTGCCTGAGGGCGAACCCTTCTTCTGGCCGTAGGGACCCATCTGCTCCGGCCTCCCCGGGTGACCAGGCTGGCACAGAGCGAGGCGGGGCTGGCTGGGAGCAGGCAGAAGCTGGAAGGCAGCCAGGGGAGGGGCCATGCCAAGGGGCCGGGCAGCACAGCCCGTCCTACTGTGCGCCCTGCCCCCCAACGGCCCCAAGAGCCTGGGCGGAGGTGGGGCACACAGGGAACGGCCCTGGCTCTGCCCGGGGAGGTGCCACCCCAAGGCTCCGGAATAGCCCAGCGATGGAGAAAGAAGGGGGCTAGTGTCCCAGCCCGGGAGGCAAGCAGGCTGGGCTGGGGGAGGCGGGGAACATGTGCTCCGGGGCAGCCCCTCGGCCCCAGGCCCGGTCACAGCACCAGGCGACTCAAGAAGCTCCCGTCTCTCAAAGCCCACACTCCGGAGGCGGGGGGCTGTCTCCCCAGGGTCCCTCACCGCGCACAGCAGGGGCGGGGCCTGCCCGAGGGCTCTGGTGTGGCTGGCATGGCCAGCGGGCGTGCCCCAGGCCAGTCCCCTCAGTAGGTCTGCGGCGTCAGGATGAAGAGTCGCTCCTCTTCCCTGCGGATCCACTTCATGAGCTTACTGACAGCGCTGAGCATGGCCGCCTTGGTCCCCAGCGGGCTGTAGCACACGTACAGCTCAAAGGCACCCGTCACCTGGGGGAGGGAGGGCAGCAGACCTGTCAGAGCGTGGGCATGCGCCCGCTTCCACATGCCACGAGGGCTCCTGCAGGAGGCCCAGTGGCGACAGCACTAACCTAAGAGAGGACGCAGGACTCTGCCACTTGAACCAAAGGAGATTCCCCTGACCAGCAAACAGTATAGGGCTTATGACACACACTAAGCAGTTCTTATTTTCTCTCCCACACAAGGTATTTCCCAGGCCCCCTCCTGACAGCGTGTTGGTATCCAGGTTCCATATGCAGAGGACAGTGGAATGTACCCGCCAGCCTGACCATGGTGGCGGCCTTCAGCTGCTCTCTCAGCTTGGTACCCCCACTAAGGTGGGTGGCTCTTTGCCCCCCCTACTGACCGGTCCCCGTCAGAGGAGAAATGCCTGCTACTGCGGCCAGCACCGGTCCTTTGGCCCCAGAGCCGTCGCTGCGGCCGCTCTCCTGGGGTGCGTGGCTCTTACCCAGGCCAGGAGGTTCTCGCTGGGGCCTGTGAAGTAGATGTTCTTCAGGGGGCGGGAGGAGTTGTGGGCCCGGCTGTGCAGGTACCGGTAGAGCTCCAGGAGTCTCTGCTTCTCCTCCTCGCTGACATAGGGAGCCTCGACCTCCGGGCTGGAAAAACAACCCCAGATCCTTACCCCGGCCCCGCACACCAGAGCAAGGCCCTCTGCGTCCCAGGGCGGCCGCCGCAGGAGACATGGCGCTCCTGCGCCCCGCGGGCACCCCACTGCGCGCCTGGCATCCGTAGGAACAGTCTGGTCGGTGAGTGCATGTGATCAAGCACTCCTCCGAAACGGGAAGAGCGAGGCCACCAGACCGGGCAGGCCGTGCCCTCACCCTGGCTGCAAGTAAGGCCAGGGCGCGGCTGGGCCAGGCACACGGGAAGTGCCGGGAATGGGACTGCTTTCAGGCCATGGAAAGGGTCCTGAGATGAGAGTGGCCACTGGGGCAGTGAGTGCAGGGGGGAGCCAGCCTGCAGAGAGGCCACTGGGGCAGGGAGGAGGAAGGGAAGTCGGAGGAAGAGTGCTCGATTTCGAAGTAAGTGCTGTGTAGACGCTCCCTATTTCAAACCAGTCTATTTCAAAATAAGCTATGCAATTGACCTAGCTCAATTCGTGCAGCTTATTTCGAGTTAAGCCCTGCAGTGTAGACACACCCCTAGTGAAACAGTTTTTCCAAATATCCAACCTAGACCTCCCCCTGTTAAAGTCCTGGCCTTTACCACATCCTCTGGCAAGGAGTTCCACAGATTGTCTTCACGCTGTGCACAGCCAAACTTCCCTTTGTTTGTTTTAAACCTGCTGCCTATTAATTTCATTGGGTGACCCCTAGTTCTTGTGTGATGGGAAAGAGTCACACACCAGTCATGATTTTATAGACCTCTGTCAGATCCTGACAAATCCCAGTCTTATTAATCTCTCCTCATAGGGCGGCCGTTCCAAACCCTCATTGTTTTCACTGCCTTTTCGGAACCTTTTCCAACTCCACCATAACTTTTGTGGGATGGAGAGTGCATGCCAGCCAGCCCCACAGCCGCACGCCAGCCAGCCCCACAGCCGCACGCCAGCCAGCGCCCTGCGGGGACTGACACAGCCGCACGCCAGCCAGCCCCACAGCCGCATGCCAGCCAGCCCCACAGCCGCACGCCAGCCAGCCGCACGCCAGCCAGCGCCCTGCGGGGACTGACACAGCCGCACACCAGCCAGCCCCACAGCCGCACGCCAGCCAGCCCCATAGCCGCACGCCAGCCAGCCGCACACCAGCCAGCCCCACAGCCGCACGCCAGCCAGCCCCACAGCCGCACGCCAGCCAGCCCCACAGCCGCACGCCAGCCAGCTGCACGCTAGCCAGCGCCCTGCGGGGACTGACACAGCCGCATGCCAGCCAGCGCCCCCCGGGCTGCCGTAGTGTGTGGGAGTCACGCCTGTGGCTCCGGGGGACTATGAGACTCCCAGGCTGGCACAAGCAGCTACTCACTGTTCAGTGCCTGCTCCCAGCCCTGTGCCAGCCCAGGCCCGTCAGGGGGGAAGCAGCCCTGGCTCTGACCGGCATGGCCACAGCTGGGCGCTCCACGGAGGCCAGGCCCGCCCCGACTCTCACCTGGTGAAGAGCCCTGAGCTCTTGGACTTGTAGATGAAGTGGCGGAGGTCCGGGATGCCCACCTGGGCGACACTGTAGAAGGGGGTGCGCAGCGCCTCCTGCAGGGCCGGGGACACGCCGCGCTTGTGCAGGCGCTCCTGGAACCGGCGCTTGCAGTCGGAGACGCTGAAGAAGTCCTCGCGGTCGGCGGAGACCAGCAGCAGGCACAGGTCCGGGGCCTGCTCCAGGTAGGAGATGTGGGCGTGGAAGAAGCTGCTGGCGTTGAACTTGGGCAGGCAGATGGGAGTCCAGGCCTCGCCCTCCCGGAAGGAGGAGGAGGAGCTGATGAGGTTGAAGAGTAAATGCAGGTCAATGGGGTGCAGGACCTGGTCCTTCCTCCGCACCAGGGACACCAGCTGGTTCCTGCAGAGCAGGATGGAGAAGACCAGGCTCCCGGCCCGGGCCTGCTGCAGGCAGGCGCCCACGGTGTCCCGCAGCCCCGGCGGCATGGGCAGGCAGCGCGCCGCGCCCATCAGGACGCTGGGGTCCCGCGCCATCAGGTCCAGCAGGCTGTCAGTGATGCGCTCGGAGCCGGCCAGCAGCCTGCGCAGGTCGTAGTTCTGCTTCTGCTGGAAGATGTGGTGGAGCTGGGGCCCGGTTAGCAGGCTCAGGATCTGGTAGTAGATGTACAGCAGCTCGTGGGCGACCTCCTGCTCCGACTGCCGCGTCCGGGCCACGGCCACCAGCACCAGGGGGCTCCGGCGCACAAAGACCACCTTGTAGCCATCTGCCCCGCGCGGGAGGAGAGGGAGGCCACGTCAGCCCAGGGCGCTCGAGTGGCCCCGGAGGGAACCGCGGTGGCACAGCTCCGTCGCCATAGCTACGGCCCACACCCGGAGACGGGTGTAGGACCACCACCTCCCTGAGCGGCGGTAGCTGGCTCTGCCACTGGGGTTGGGGCGTCACAACTGTGGCGCTCGGGGGCGGATCTCCCCCGCAACCTGAGGCGGGGCCCCTGGCCCACAGGAAAATCGGTCAGGGCCACCCGCAAGGGGAAGCAAAGAAATTCAAAAAACCCACAAACCCGCCCTATCCCAGCCCCCAGGTGAGAAGAGGGAAAAGACCCTCCCCTCCCCTCCCCTCCCCTCCAGCTCCAGCCCCTCCCAGGGGTGCCGGGGGAGGCACCAGGGCTCAGGACGTGCAGGGCTGGATTCATTTTTCTGAGGGCCCCTAGGCTCTGGGGTGGGGCCACAAAGGAGGGGCTCAGTCAGTGTGCAGGAGGGGGGCTGCCAGGGAGCAGCTTGAGGGTGGGGGTCTGGGCGGGAGGTAGGTGCAGGAGTGGGCTAGAGCTACAGGTGCAGGGGCTGGAAGGTTGGGAGGGTGCAGGAGTGGGCTGGGGTGGGGGTGTAGGCAGCAGGTGGGGTACAAGTGGTGAAGGCAAAGGGTCTGGGCAGGAGGGGGTGCCGGGTCTGGGTGGAAGGGAGGGGGCAGAGGCTGGATGGGGGTGCAGGATTGGGTGAGAGGACAGGGTCCGGGTGGGAGGGAGGGGGCAGGGGTAGGGTGGGGGTGCAGGATTGGGTGAGAGGCAGGGTCTGGGTGGAAGGGGGTGGCAGGGGCAGGGTGGGGGGACGGGGTTGGGGCGGTGGGAGTGCGGGGTTTGTCAGGACAGGGACAGGGAATGGGGGGGCTACCTAGCGCAGATCCGAGGGGGCACAGGTGGCTGTGTGTAGCTCTGTGCGCAGCGAGGAAGCGCCCCCTGGAGGCCCCGCCCTGCTCCCGCAGTTTGGGATTCCCGGCCAAGGGGAGCGGCGAGGGCAGGACCTGCAGGGAGAGCTTCCCCACTTGCTCCCCGCCAGCATCCGCCCTGCGGGCTGCAGGTTCCTCTGTGCAAGCAGCCCCCCTGTGGCCCGCGCCTGGCCCAGCCGGGGAAGGAAGCGCAGCCTCCCCGCACGGGATCCATGTGACGGGCCAGAGCCACGGGCTTTGCCACACCCCGACGGGGAGCCACCCCCCCACGGGCCCAGGCCTCCTCTGCCTGCCCCAGAACCATCTCCCAGAGGCCCCTTTCACGCGCACACTCAGCACTCCCGGGTGCCAGATTCACACACGCCCTTGTGGCAACCACGCGTGCATGTCAGGCAACGGTGTGCGCAGGTGCGGGGCCAGCTACGGCCGCGCGCGCAGGTGCGGGGCCAGCTACGGCTGGAGATGGGCCCAGGCCTGCCCTGCACTCATCCACGCCGGTGCCCCAGCTGCTCTGCACAGCGGTCGCCAGAGGAGCGTCACGTCTAAGCCCAGCCAGCGCCCCCAGGTGGTGCATGCCCCTGCCCGCCAGGTACCTGCATGGATAGACCGGATGGCATTCTTCTCCGCCTCCAGGAAGGACACCAGGGCCATCATCACCCCCACGGTGCTGGAGAGCGCCTCCTCGGAGCCGTAGCGGGAATACACCGGCTTGCCTGCCTCGCTCAGCACGAACACATGCTTCTGGTGCATGCGCCAGGCCTCCATGGTCACGTCCTCGTCCTCCTTCCCCGAGCGCACGGAGTCCCGCCGGGCCGCCTGAGGAGAGACAGCCACCTTGTCCTCCCGGCTCAGCCTCATCTCCTCCTCCAGGTCCAAGGCCACGCCCGTCAGCTGCGTGCTGAGTTCGCTGAAGTCCTTGCTAATCTGCTCCATGCTGGTCTGGTCTGCTCGGTCCCCTGGCCCCTCCTCGGGGCTCCTGGACGCCACCTCTCCGTCCTCAGGGCTCGTCAGGTCCTCGTAGGACCGGGTGTGTGCAAACATGGCCCCCTCCTGGCCTGCCCCTGGGAACCAACACACCAGAGAGCTTGGGCCTCTCCTCCCCAGAGCCAAGATGGCCGCCCCTGGGCACGCTAGGCCGGCTGGAGGGGAGAAATGAGCCACGCCCGGAGACACGACCACAGATGGAGGGGACACTGGCAGGACCAATAAGAGGCAGGCAGGCTCTGGTCTCCCAGAGCATCACCCCCGCAAGAGAGAGGCCGACACCTGCTCTCCGAACCCATCCTGTGTGGGAGCCGGCTCGGTAGCAGAGCAGGCCTGCCCCTAACCAGAGCAAGCACCCGGGGGGCTGGCTTGTTCAGTCTGCCCAGGTGCCAGCCAACAGGAACCGCTCAGACGGCTCTCACAGGCCGGCTCGGGGGAGACCCGGGGGCCGATTGAGCTGGGGGGCGTGACTGGCCTCTTGGGACGTGGGGGGAGTTGGGGTGTGAGCGTTCTGGGCGGCTGGATGCACCGGGGACTGTCCGGGACTCCGCGGTGAGGCTGGGACCGTGACCCAGTAGCTCACGTGTCCCTGGCCTGGTGTCCCCCCCATGTGGTGTGTGACAGCCTGGCCAGGGGTTGGTGTGATGGTCCTGCGCCATTCCGACAGCGCGACATCCCCCCTCCCAAGGCTGGCGCCTGGTTTTATGGCCCCGGTATCTCTGCTTGGAGCTCGGGGACTTGGCACCCTGACAAGGCCATGCGGCGCCGAGGCTGAGATATGCTGCCAAGGCATCTCAGCAGGGCAGGGCAGCCCCCAGGCTCTGTGCCCGCAGCCTTCACCAGCTCAGCCAACACCCGCGCTGGAGTGGGGGAGCAGAGCAAAGCAGCCGCCAAGGGCCCAGCCCAGCGGGGAGGGGCGTGCATGACAGCCCTCGTGTCGGGTTCAAGGCCGGTGCCGCACTGGGGCAGGAACGTGCTGGTTCCCGCAGATTGGGCAATGGGGGAAGGGGTTCCCCCGGGGGGCGGCAGGAGAGGCCCCATCTCTGGCTAGGGTCGGACGCTGGCTGGTCTCTCCAGGCTGTTACTTGTTCCTGGGCTTCCTGCGCCTTGGCACGGGGCTCTGCATAGATCCAGCCTTCTGGGCACCGAGCCATGCCCAGACTCCATGGCACCATCCCACTCCTGCGCCGCCCCGAGGCCTCGCTCCTCACCCCGGCTGGCACGTTACTCTGGGGGAAGGGGAGGCATCCCAGCAAGCTGCCCTCTGGCTCCACCCCGCTCTACCCATGGGGTTAGACATCACCCCAGAACCTTGGGCCCTTCACAGGCCTATTAGCACCCCGGGCCCGGCCACGCTCCCTTCGCCCCACGCTCACAGGCCTGTTACCGCCACGGGCCCGGCTACGCTCCCACCGCCCCACGCTCACAGGCCTGTTACCGCTACGGGCCCGGCCACGCTCCCACCGCCCAACGCTCACAGGCCTGTTACCGCCACGGGCCCGGCCACGCTCCCACCGCCCCACGCTCACAGGCCTGTTACTGCCCCGGGCCCGGCCACGCTCCCACCGCCCTACGCTCACAGGCCTGTTACCGCCACGGGCCCAGCCACGCTCCCATCGCCCCGTGCTCACAGGCCTGTTACCGCCATGAGCCCGGCCACGCTCCCACCGCCCCACGCTCACAGGCCTGTTACCGCCATGGGCCCGGCCACGCTCCCATCGCCCCACACTCACAGGCCTGTTACTGCCACGGGCCCGGCCACACTCCCACCGCCCCACGCTCACAGGCCTGTTACTGTCACGGGCCCGGCCACGCTCCCACCGCCCCATGCCCGGCCACGCTCCCACTGCCCCACGCTCACAGGCCTGGTAGCGCCACGGGCCCAGCCACGCTCCCACCGCCCCACGCTCACAGGCCTGTTACTGCCATGGGCCCGGCCACGCTCCCACCACCCCACACTCAGAGGCCTGTTACTACCACGGGCCCGGCCACAATCCCACTGCCCCACGCTCACAGGCCTGGTAGCGCCATGGGCCCGGCCATGCTCCCACCGCCCCACGCTCACAGGTCTGCTCCGCAAGTCCCTGTGCTCCGATTAGCCGGACAGAACAAGGGCAGAGCTGTTTGTCGTTCATGAGAGTGGGATTGTAGGACACTGTCTTGCCTGGAATTGCCCATCCCATCTCCCCAGCCAGCCCCCCACTGCATCCCAGGAAGGAATTCGCGAGGGGGACCCGAAGGCGGGGCGCAGAGCCAGGTGCAGGGAGAGCTCTGTGGAGCCAGGCCCCCTCTCCTGAGCGGCTCCCCGGTGGAGGGAGCAGTCCTGCGAGGACACGTCGTATGACTCCAGGGTCACGCCCAGTGCTGACTGCCGCCAAGGGACAGCCTAACCCGTGGGGCGGGCCTTCACTGCTGTTCTCCCTGCTGGTTGGCCTGCGTGCCTGTCCATCGACCCAGCCACTGCTCGGTACCCCGGCGAGGGGCCCGGCTCCGCCCAGGCTAGCCCAGGAAGGGGAGATTGCTCTCGGCCTCCCCCCAGGGCCAATCTGCCATGGGGGTGACCGGGGGTCCTGGAAATGCCCCTACCTGGTTCCGTGCCCTGGACCAGCCCTGGCATGGGGCTCTCCGACCGCTCCGGGTGCTGCCCGTCTGCTGGCCCCAGGGATCTGCTGGGGACCTCCCAGCCTTGCTTGTGCACATCTGCAGCCATGGCTCCGGGCAGGCAGGGACCTGCAGGCAAAGGAGACTGTCAGCCTCTCACGGCCGCTGCTCTGGCTTTGGCCTGGCTGCTCCCAGCAGGCGGGGGGGGGGGGGGGCCGCTCCAGGGACATCTGGGGGGGCGGCAGCAGCAAAGGCCGGGCAAGTGGCCCAGTCCTCTCCCGAGGTGACAGTGAGATGCTACAGCCCAGTGCCAGGGGCCGGCGCATTTATAGCCATACGGAAAGACACTGCCCCACCTCAGCCCCCCTCTCCGGCCCCCTTTGACCAGCAGCACAAGGCTGGGGGGAGCTGGGAGCCGTACGGCAGCCGGAGAAGCCAGCGCTTTGCTCTTCCCCTGTGCACTGCTGCCCACAGCCACGGTGCTCTCCTCCGGCAGGGCTGCGGCTGTACGGAGCCAGAGCCGAGGCAGCTCTGGGGAGGGGCAGGGCGTGGGGCTTCTGCTCCTTCCTCCACTGGCAAGGCAGAGTGGGGAAAGCAGCAGAGTTGCCAACAGCTCCTCCATCTACTGTCCCACCCTCAGCCCCCCCGCCTCCAGACAACGCTCCCTCTAAACTTTTCTACCTATGTGTGGAATAAATGTTGTTTTGTGCACCTAGGTGTGTGCGGATGTGCACCACCAGGAGAAACACCTGCTGCTGGCTGGGAGCACGCTGCTAATCAGCTGGGCAGCCTTGGAAACTCTCCGCAGCAGCCCTGTGAGGAAGTGGGGAGTTTTGGAGGTTCAGGGGGGCTGCATGCAGAGCGGTGCTCAGTGCCCGGATGTTACTGGTTAATGTGACAAAGGGAGGGGGGGGGCGTTTGTTGTTTCAGAGAACAGCCCAGACTTGGAGCTGCGGCGGCTGGTGCCCTGGTGCCCCCGGCCCTGCTCAGAGGACACGGTCGGATCCGGCCAGACGCCAGACAAGGGGCTGCAGAGGGGAGACCCCGAGACCGGCCCAGCTGATCCCAGCCAGGGGAGAACATTGGATGGAGGAGAAAAGGCGGAGAAGAGGGGGCCAGGCGACCCTGTTACCTGGGGAGAAGACAATGGCGGGGGAGGGGCTGTTGCCCCACCGGCCTGCCCCGTGCACAGGGACTCTGCCCCACCGGCTTGCCCCCTGCACGGGGACCCTGCCCCACCGGCCTGCCCCCTGCACGGGGACCCTGCCCCACCGGCCTGCCCCCTGCACGGGGACCCTGCCCCACCGGCCTGTCCCCTGCCTGGGGATTCTGCCCCACCGGCCTGCCCCCTGCACGGGGACCCTGCCCCACCGGCCTGCCCCCTGCACGGGGACCCTGCCCCACCCGCCTGCCCCCTGCACGGGGACCCTGCCCCACCCGCCTGCCCCCTGCACGGGGACCCTGCCCCACCGGCCTGTCCCCTGCCTGTGGATTCTGCCCCACCGGGCTGCCCCCTGCACGGGGACCCTGCCTCACCGGCCTGCCCCCTGCACGGGGACCCTGCCCCACCGGCCTGCCCCCTGCACGGGGACCCTGCCCCACCGGCCTGCCCCCTGCACGGGGACCCTGCCCCACCGGCCTGCCCCCTGCACGGGGACCCTGCCCCACCCGCCTGCCCCCTGCACGGGGACCCTGCCCCACCGGCCTGCCCCCTGCACGGGGACCCTGCCCCACCCGCCTGCCCCCTGCACGGGGACCCTGCCCCACCCGCCTGCCCCCTGCACGGGGACCCTGCCCCACCCGCCTGCCCCGTGCACGGGGACCCTGCCCCACCCGCCTGCCCCCTGCACGGGGACCCTGCCCCACCGGCCTGCCCCCTGCACGGGGACCCTGCCCCACCCGCCTGCCCCCTGCACGGGGACCCTGCCCCACCGGCCTGCCCCGTGCACGGGGACCCTGCCCCACCCGCCTGCCCCGTGCACGGGGACCCTGCCCCACCCGCCTGCCCCCTGCACGGGGACCCTGCCCCACCGGCCTGCCCCGTGCACGGGGACCCTGCCCCACCCGCCTGCCTGTGCACGGGGACCCTGCCCCACCCGCCTGCCCCGTGCACGGGGACCCTGCCCCACCGGCCTGCCCCCTGCACGGGGACCCTGCCCCACCCGCCTGCCCCCTGCACGGGGACCCTGCCCCACCGGCCTGCCCCCTGCACGGGGACCCTGCCCCACCCGCCTGCCTGTGCACAGGGAGGCCGGAGCAGGCGCCTCTCTCGCTCGGGCCCCTCGCAGACCCCGCGCTGTGCCCAGGCTCCCCGGGGCTCGGGAAGCGGCGGCCGGGCCCGCACGCTCAGACGCACCTGGCTCCCGCAGCGCTCCGGGCCCCGCCTAAGGGCTGCCCCCGCCGAGCCGTCCCGGACCTGCCCCTGCTCCCGCAGCGCAAGCCCGGTGCAGCCTGGGGACTGTAGTCGGCCTGGCCCCACCTGCCCCTCGGCCCGGCCGCTCCCTCCGTCCCTCCCTGCCCTGGTGCCAGGCGCCTGGCCGGCCTGGCTCTGCGCCCGGGGTAGGAGCCGGGAGCTCGTGGGAGCCGGGGGGCTGCAGCTGCGGCTAACTCAGAGCCCCTCGTGGGGCGTCCTGCTGCCGGGGAGCAGCCCGGGGCTTTCTGCGCAGAGCCCCACAGAGCGCCCCCTGCGCAGGGAGCAGCCTGCACCAGTGACCCCCTGCGCTGCGTCCTGCTTGGTCCCCGTGCCCCAGCTGGTCCTCGCACCTGGCTGGTCCCCTATGCCCCAACTGGTCCTGGCACCTGGCTGGTCCCCTGGTCCCTGGCTGGTTCCCTGCGCTGTGCCTGGCTGGCCCCTGCCCCCCAGCTGGTCCCCTGGCCCCAGCTTGTCGCCTGGTCCCCGGCTGGTCCCCTAGTCCCTGGCTAGTCTCCTGAGCCCCGGCTGGTACCCGCATCCTGTCTGGTATCCTGGGCCCCTGTGCTGTGCTCGGCTGGTCCCCTACCCCCCAGCTGGCTCCTGGCTGGTACCCTGCGCTCCAGCTGGTCCTTGTGCATGGCTGGTCCCCTGGTCCCCGGTGGGTCCCCTGGGCCCCAGCTAGTACCCTGCACTTGGCTGGTACCCTGGCCCTGCCATTGCTGAGCTGCATTGCCAGTGTTTGTTTTCTGTAACTATGTCCCTTCATGCTCTCTGGAGGGGTGGGTGACCAGCAAGGTCGCCAGGTTTGCTGAGAGCTCCGTTATTTCAGTTAAGACCAGGGGACTGTACAGAAGATCAGGGAAACGGAGCCAGGCGAAGGGACTGGGTGATGGGACGGCGCATGTCACTCATTGCTGGCAAACGCAAAGTTCTGCACTTTGCAGTAAGTTCAGGAACTTGTCATCTTGTCCTCGTGCGTCTTTCCATGTCCCACAGCCACTTCCCTGTGCTGTGTGTGAGCCCAGGAAAATTAGATTGAAATAACATTGGGGCTGCGCACTGAAGCAGTCGGAAGCCAGGAAACGGTGACATTCATGTGTCCCTCGGCCCAGCCACTCCCTCCCTCCCTGCCCTGGTGCCTGTTTCAGGGCATTGGCACAAGCTGTTTTCCTGCTGACTACTTGCCTCGCTCAGTCCACAGGAGGGACGGCGCTCAGCAGAGGAGGCCGTGTTTATTGTTATTCTAATCTTTGCACGTGGCTCTGCACGCCACCCCCAACCCAGCACCCGTCGAGGAGAGGTGAGATGGGCCAGGCCACGTGCCAGACCCTTCTGTTTCTTCCAGAGGGTCCAAACGTAGGGGTGATAGTGGAACCATTGTGTCTAAGTACAGACCAGAGACCTTTGCTTTCTGATATCAGAATAATTGTGTCGCGGTGCTCTAGACAGGCCACTCCTCTGGCTGAGTCACCAGTGATTTCATAACCACCAGGGTTAGGCAGTGATGTATGTTGTGGACACACAAGGCGAGTGCCTAGTGCAGGGATGGGCAAATACTGGCTTGCAGGCCAGCTCTGCTCCACTAGGATTAGCCCCGGCGGGCCTCCACTGCTATATTGACTGGAATGTCTGCAAGTACTGGCGATTGCAGCTCCCGTTGGCCACAGATTGTCGTTTGCAGCCAACGGGAGCTGCGGGAAGCAGTGATCCAGTCCGCACCTCTTCCCGCTGCTCCCATTGGCTGCAAACGACAATCCGTGGCCAATGGGAGCTGCGCTCACCAGTACCTGTGGCCTGCAGGGAACTATAGTGACAGTGGCCCAGCAGGGGCTAACCCTGGCAAACCACCGCCATGTTATGGCCCGCCCCGGGCCCAGTGACTGCAAATGAGTCCGATGCAGCACCCAGATGTTACTTTAGCTCCACCAGTGTCCAGATGTGCAGTGTTCCACTGAGATGGGGGCCTCTGGCTCTCAGCTCCGGCTTGCTTCCCCCAAGCACGGATTTCTGTAGCCGTGCGGCGGGTGTCGTTAGGGCGAGCGACTTGCCCTCGCCACCCCTTCCCCGCCCTTGCCCTGCGTGTGGCCGGGCGATGGGACCCCCCGCTGGGGTCTCTGCAGCGCTTGCTCCCCATGGAGATTGGTTTGAAATCCTCATTCTGGCTCTTTATCTGCCTCGAGAAGCTCCCCGGGGCCCCGGGCCAGGGCAGAGCGGGCGCGGGTGCAAGCCCGGCCGCCAGGGGAAGCTCGGCGCGCCAGACCCTGCGCCGCAGCACTACAACCCCCAGGATGCCTCCGAGCCCCCGGCGGAGAAGCGTCCGGCCCACGTGCCCTGCAAAGCATCCTGGGAACTGTAGTCTGCAACACGCGCCTCGCGCTCCGCAGCCGCGACGGGCGGCTGCGCAGCGCATGCCGGGAGAGGCCGTGCAGCGGCGCGCCCGGACTCTATGTCCCATGGTGCAGCGCGGCAGCGCCGCCCAGGAAGTTCCGGTTTCCTCTCGGCGCTGCAGCGGGCCTGGGGCGGCGGTTCCGTCGGCGACTGAGGTGAGGGGGGGCCCGCCCGGCCGGGGGGCGGGAGCCGCGAGCCTCCCCCCCTCCCGCGCGACCCCCGCTCTCGGGATGCGGGCGGCGTCGCTCCGGCCGGCTCCCCGCGCGCCCCGGCCCAGCCCGCGCTCGCCTGGTGGCGGGACACGCGGGGCGGGCGGGGGCGGACCGGACGGGCTCACGGCGGGGTCCGCGCGGGGAGAGCGCTGGGGGGGGGGTCGGGCATGCGGGGTCCGGGGGGGGGCGCTGGGGGGGGGTCGGGCATGCGGGGTCCGGGTGGGGGGGGCGCTGGGGGGGGGGTCGGGCATGCGGGGTCCGGGTGGGGGGGGCGCTGGGGGGGGGTCGGGCATGCGGGGTCCGGGTGGGGGGGGCGCTGGGGGGGGTCGGGCATGCGGGGTCCGCGTGGGGGGGCGCTGGGGGGGGTCGGACAACGCGGGAGTTGGGAGTGCGGGGTCCGGGTGGGGGTCGGGCATGCGGGGGGCGTTGGGGGGGGGTCGGACAACGCGGGAGTTGGGAGTGCGGGGTCCGGGTGGGGGGGGTGCTGGGGGGGGGTCGGGCATGCGGGGTCCGGGGGGGGCGCTGGGGGGGGGTCGGGCATGCGGGGTCCGGGTGGGGGGGGCGCTGGGGGGGGTCGGGCATGCGGGGTCCGCGTGGGGGGGCGCTGGGGGGGGTCGGACAACGCGGGAGTTGGGAGTGCGGGGTCCGGGTGGGGGTCGGGCATGCGGGGGGCGTTGGGGGGGGGTCGGACAACGCGGGAGTTGGGAGTGCGGGGTCCGGGTGGGGGGGCGCTGGGGGGGGGGTCGGGCATGCGGGGTCTGTGTGGGGGGGGCGCTGGGGGGGGTCGCACAACGCGGGAGTTGGGAGTGCTGGGTCCGGGTGGGGAGGCGCTTGGGGGGGGGGGTCGCACAACGCGGGAGTTGGGAGTGCGGGGTCCGGGCGGGGGCGGTGTCAGCTATGTGGGTTCTCAGCTGGGGGTATGTGTGGGGTGTGCCAGCTCTCAGCTGGGACTTCCTTTGTGTGGGCTCTGAGGTCTGGTTGGAGAGGGTCATAGGGGGAAGAGGGAGGTTAATTGCCACGGGCCGGAGAAGGATTGCCGTGTGGGGGCTTGCTGCAGGATTGACCATGGTGAGGCTCTCTTGTCTGAGGAGAGCTCGTGCCAGACCGCCTCACGCTGTCAGTTTGTTCGCAGGAGTTTCCTGTCTCTGACACTTTGCTGGCGAGACATTGGTTGTGGGGGTGTTAAGAGAGCCTGCAGGATCCTGGGCTGAGGGGACAGGGTGGGAACTGGGGGTTTGCCAATGGGGTGCCTAGTTTCTGGGAGTTTGGTTAGCCAGGGTGCTGCCTGGTAAATTGCTGTGGAGCTGTAGTGTTTCAGTTCTGGGGTTTGATAGTCCTGGAGGTGTTGGACCTGGAACAGCACAGATAAGTTTTAATGCTCCTTAAGTGACTGTCAGGGTTGAGTGGAAAAAAACATGAAGGTGTTTTCGTGGGGATGAGGGCTTGCAGTGTGGCAGGATTGTGGCCCAGGTGGCTCACAGTGTCTGTTGCCAGGCCAGTTGGAATGTGCTTCTCCTTGTGCATATAATGTGGTTAAGATTTATCACCTGTCATATGATACCATGGAACATGAGTGTTTCTGTAGTTTGACTTACATATTTGTTAATGCACATGTAAAGCTTGTATCTTAAGTTATATGGAAACTTGTGTATTGTTTTTGAAATGACATGCAACAATAATCCAGGGGTGTCAGACTTCCAGTCTGCAAAGTGAGCTTCTGAAATAGATTAATGCGGCAGAAGCAAAATTTCATTCTGGTTTTTGTATGTGAATATAAGTTTTTGAATGCAACACAAGTTTCAGATTAACACAGCATTATAATGGTCTGTAGATGCACTGAGCTGCCTCGTCTACTTTCAGTATCTATGAGTTCAAATTATTGAGATGTACAATTGCTTTAATAACCTGTGTACAGTACAGTTTTGTACACATGAGGTAATAGCACTCTCCCATGGATCTTTGTACCAACTTGTCAATAGTGGCTTGTCCTCCATGAATATGGGGAAGAATGTGAGTCTTAGCTCTGTAGCCCCAGTATCTAGGAATAAACTGTAATGCATGTGCAGTAGGGGGAAGAGTTAAAATTCTATGTTCACCAAAAAATCTGCATTTTTTGCTCTTGAGAAACTAACTCCAACTGTAATTTTCTCTATTTTTTTCATATAATTGTATTTAGGGTCTTAGATAAGTGGTATCAGACATTTAAAAACGAGGAAACTAAGTTTCAGTTTGAAGAACCTCATTGTGAAACATCTCTCAGGGGATCTCTGTCCAGTCTTGTGAGTTTGTATTGGGATCTGGGCCTGTACAGTCAAGTCAGAGTCTTTATGGTGGAGCAGAAGTGATGTCTGTAGTTAAGGGTTTTCTCTTTGTTATGGTACTACTCTAAGGCCCTGATCAAGATCAGGCTCCATTTTGCCAGGTCCTGTAAAGACACCTATGAAGAGACCATCTCTACCTTTGTGGCGTCCAACCAGTTCTGAAGCAGTAGCCACTCTCAATAGCGAACTAGCCACGCTCTAGTGGCTAGTGTGTTGGACACCACGACTCTACCACCAAAGAGCTTGCCGTCTTTAAAAGAAAATTGGACAAAGAATCAGTGTAGACATCATTTGGCCTGTGGAAAAAATGATTTGGTCTGAGGAGAGCATCATCTGTGAGCATTATTAGGACAGTGGATGGGATAGAGTGGGATATTCCACTCAAGGGGGACCATAAATGGAGGGTAATATGTGGATGGTATGGTTTCTGCCCCATGCTGGAGGATGGCAAAGTTGGATTTCTACCTTTTGGTCAGTGAACCTTAACAGCAACATTGGAAGCCCTTAGATGTCTCTCTTTATCCTTCCAGAACAGAGGTTACAATACTGATAGCATGCCACTGGGGGAGCTCTCAAATTCCCTAGTTGAAGCCATGGGAATAAAGTCTGCCACAAAAATCTGAAAAACAAGCAGGTAAAACCCTCATCAGTCCTTCCCAAATGTTCCAATTTGTTTAAAATACAGTTGAACCTCTGGTCCGACAACATTTGTGGTCTGGCATGATGTATGTTAGGCTGATGGCCACTTATCATGGGTGTGACCAAATTTCCCACGGTCCCATAAGTTTGTTTACAGCCCCCCGTCCTGGTGCTCGGTGTTTTGTGCTGTGATTTAGCCCTAATTTACCTCTAAATGTCTTCTAAGAGCAGTGAAAGTGTTGGTAATGCTGCTAGACAGTGTAGACCAGTATTTCTCAAACAGTGGTACAAATACCCTTAGGGGTACTTGAGAGAAGTCTGGGGGGGGACATCAACACAACTGAAATTTGGAGAAAACTGAATTTTTAGGTTTTACAGTGTTTTATTATTTTTGTACTTTTTACACCCAAAAATGTCATCGCCCACCGGCGATGTTTAAACAGATGTTTAAGTTGTTTAAACAGATGTGTTGCAATGGTAGGAGAAAAAAAATTGATGTGTCTGAAAACTATAGGTAGTGGGGGTACTTTATAATTTTTTTTAAAAAGGAAGTACTTTAATTTAAAAAAAGGTTGAGAAACTCTGGTATAGATTTCCCATGGCTCGGCGAACTCTCTGGTTTGGCACTGGTCAGGTTCTGAGGTGCCAGACTAGAGGGGTTTAACCTGTACATCATAAAAGTAGAAAGCAGGGAGATGCAAGGAATCTGGAGCAGATTAACTTTCAATCAATCTGTGAGCATCATAGGGTAGTAGGGTGATAAGTAATAGCCAGCATGGAGTTGTCAAACAGGTTGGTTCAACATGATTTAACTTCCTTCTTTGACAGGATAATTGGCCTAGTGGATGAGAGTAAGGGGGAGGCTGTAGTTTTGGTATATATCTTGATTTCTAAAAAGGCTTATTACAATGAGTCTCATGATATTTTCATAATGAAACTAGGACGTTGTGGTCTAGATGAAGTTGTTATAAGGTGGGTGCACAACTAGTTGAAAGACTGTACTGAAAGGACGCTTATCAATGGTTCGCTGTCAGACTGGGAGGCTGTATCTATTGGAGGCTTGCAGGCATGTGTTCTGGGTTTGCTACTGTACAGTATTTTCATAAATGACTCGGACAGTAGAGTGGAGAGTAGGCTTATACAATTTGCAGATGATACCAAGGCAGTTGAGGTTCCAAGTACTTTGGAGGACATTCAAATGGATTGTGACAAATTGGAGAATTAATCTAAAATAAACAAGATGAAATTCAGTAAAGACAAGTACAGAATAGTACACTTAGGCCATGTTTATGCTGCAAACCTTACAGTGGCTCTCCTGCAGCACTGTAAGGTCTCCTGTGTAGCTGCTCTCTGCCTGTGGGAGAGTATTCTGCTGACCACACCAATGCTTCTGTTGGTGAAACTTTTATGTTGGTCAGGAGTGTGAGTTTTTCACACCCCTGACTGGCAAAAGTGCCATTGTAGACAAAGCATTAGGAAGAAAATCTCAAATGCACAACCACAAAATGGGTAATAACTGGGTAGGCAGTACTACTTCAGACAAGGGTCAAGTGGTTATAGTGCCCTGCCAGCTCTGGCTACATTTCAAAGGCGGAAGCGCTGCAGGGAGTATGAGGCCAGCGGGGGACTCCAGCAGTCCCCCGCTGGCCCGCTCCCCGCGGCGCTTCTGCTTTTGAAATGTAGCAAGTTCCCCGCTGTGCCCCTGCCCCCTCTCCATGGAGACGGTGCTGGGGGGAGCTGGCTTTTAAACTGGCTCCCCCCAGCACTGGCTCCTGCTCTCTCTTCCTCCCCCCACTGCCTCTTTCTGATAGGCAGCAAGTGGGGGGGAGCAACTAGTCGAGTCACTAGTCGACTATCCAATAAGCTTACGCTTACCAGATAGGCAACTAGGTGCTCAAATCCCTACTGCACACCAAGTTATGCCAGACCAAGCCTTTGTCTTGATTCAGAAACAGTACACCCGCTGCTGTTTTTCTTCTTGTAAATTTCCATATAGAGTTTGCAGTCTTTGCCCTGGCTCATATACACATAGCCTTAGGATACACAAATAGCCATGCATGGAGATGTTCCTTACCTCTGCCTGAAACAAACATTTCTGCAGTATGTCACCACCTCCTGGTGATCTGCCTTCGCTGAAGGATGCTAAGAACATAATTAATGTAGATGGTCCTTACCTATTAGCCACACGTACGCACTGCAAGGGTTAAGATGCTCTTGGGGGAGCTCACATGCCGCTTTGGTGAAGTAGTATGCAGATAGCCAACCAAGGGATCCCTATAAAACCCTGTGCCCCCCTTGTGCCTTCTGCCAGTTGGGACCAAGGGACCCTGAGGTCACAAGCATGTTAAGAGAAGTGTCCAGGTATTTTTTCTTTTCTGGTCAGGCCTCTGTTGGAGTTTTACGTCCAGTTTTGGTTTTCACACTTTAGGAAAGACGTGGACAAACTGGAGAGAGTCCAGAAGAGCAACAAGAAAGATTAAAAAATTAGAAAATCCAGTCTGAGGAATGCTTTCAAGAAGGAACAAAAGACAGAACTATGTAGCACTTTAAAGACTACGAAAGCTCTTACCTATAAACCATCTTGTTAGTCTTTAAAGTGCTACATAGTTCTGTCTTTTGTTTCAGCTACACCAGACTAACACGGCTGCATCTCTATCACTTTCAAGAAGGGTATGCTTAGTCTTGAGAGAGTAGGCTAAATGGGGGGACTTGAAAACAGACTTTGCACATGAGAGATACTATGAAGAAGGTAGTCTTCTGAAAGAGAAATACCTTATTTTTGAAGTTTCATAGCTGATTGTCTGACCATCCCCTTTGCCCGATACTCTCCCCGTCTTTCCCCACAAATTTCTGAGAGACTGCCTGCAAAATGTCAGATGAAACGAGCCTTTTTCCATGGAAGCTGATAGGTGGACAGTTAACAGCTACCTTCTTGGAAGTTTGTTCATTCCACCTATTCTTATTCTTCATGCTTGCCTTGAAGCAGGACTTCTGTCCTGTGAGAATATAACTGATTCACGCTGTCTGCAGTAGGGGTGTAAAATCCCGGTTAATCAGCTAACTGGTTAAACCTTGGCTGGCTCCTGTTCTCTCTCCCCCTTCTCCTGCAAGGCTAAGGCTGCCACTGCCCACTCCCCCACATGGGAGGGGCAGTAATAGGAGCTGGCTGCCCAGTGTGTGCACGCAGCCTGCTCCCTGAACCCTGTGCAGGATGGCCAGCTTTTGCCCTCGGCTGCTCCCAGGTCCTGGTTAATCTGTACCTGGCAAGCATCGCCCGGTAAGGGTAATGTTTACTGGGTAACCTAGTCTACAGTTGTGCAGTTCAAGTCTCTACTTGTGTCTCTGGAGTAAACTGGTGTATGGGAAGCAGGAGCCTGAGATCTTTTTGGCTAGGAGAAGGGGAAGGAAGCCGGTGATAGTCTCCAGTCCCCTTCTGTGATGAATTGTGAGTTGGGGGAATGGTTTCTAGACTGGTCATAAGGGGGCTGACACGAGGGGATTCTGGAGAGGCAAGATGGGGGAGATGGTATAGCGTGAGGGGGACTTGAAGGACACAGACCTTGCATGTGGCAAAGGGAACATGTGGGAGGCATAACAAGCCCCTGCCCCAGTGGAGGTGGAAGACGAGGGGTACACAGGTCCTGGGTGGGGGGAGAATAGGGAATCTTGGTATGTGCAACATGCTCAATCTAAACAAGCAGCATGGAGTGTAACCCTCTAGTTTCCCTTGAGTCGACCTTTCCAGGTTATTTCCACAACTGCAAGGGCTCAAAATGGTTTTCTTAAGGGAAAGCTGAGGTTCTGGAGCTTAGTTCTATGGCAGCAGGCGAATTCCATCCTTGTGGAATAAGTGGGATTCTGTTCATAAATTCTCTCAGAAGAGAATGGATTGATGGGGCTTGGTTCTACCTCTGATGTCAGTGAAACTTGTAAAACCGGAGACTTTTTGAAAAGTGCCTGTTCACCACTTGCATGTCAGCTGGACTCCAACCCTGCCACAGCCATGCAAAATCTACTGCTGGGGAGGAGCAGTTTAATCATCAGGTGTAGGGCTTTGGTGGGGATGAGTATTGGGAAGTAATGTCACCATTCCCTGCTGGTATCGCAGTGTTTGCAAACAAAGTTTCCAAGTAGACTAGATTTTGATTGGACATATTCACATCACTCTTCTTGTTGATGCAAGGCAGTTACCAGTGAAAGCGCTTGGAGATTATGGAGGATAATGAAGAGGGAAGAGGGGAAGAAGAGAACCAAAAAGGGGAGGTTCAAATTACATCAGGAGTTACAGGAGGGGATAAAAGTAGGGCAAAAAGACATGGGCCCCCAGTGTAGAATCACTAAAGTTCCCGGTGATGAGACGGTTCTTGTCAGCGCCTTTTGAGTGCGTGGAAGATGAGCCCAGGCACCTGGAAGAATGATGCTACCCTTCAGTGTAGTACATAATGCAGGGCAAGGAGGAGTGCAGCATGCAAGGCCATAAATTCAGGATCCTTTTAATACTGGCAGGCACCAGTAAATAGATCCTCTTCTGCTTGCCCCTGCTTGGTGAGTCTTGCCCACATGCTCAGGGTTCAGCTGATCGCCATATTTGGGGTCGGGAAGGAATTTTCCTCCAGGGTAGATTGGCTGAGGCCCTGGAGGTTTTTCGCCTTCCTCTGTAGCATGGGGCACGGATCACTTGCTGGAGGATTCTCTGCATCTTGGGGTCTTCAAACCATCATTTGAGGACTTCAGTATCTGCGATATAGGTAAGAGGATTATTCCAGGAGTGGGTGGGTGAGATTCTGTGGCCTGCGTTGTGCAGGGGTCAGACTAGATGATCATAATGGTTCCTTCTGACCTTAAAGTCTATGAGTCTGAGATCCTCAGGGCTGCTCTTTGCCCACAGCTCTGCTCTGGGAGAGCTTGTGTGCAAAAAGTAGATTCACCTTTGCATTTGTAAATCCGGTGCAGCCTAAATTAGAGAGAAAATTGACGGTCACAAATTGTATAGTTTTACTTTGCTGTTTGCCACTGCCTGGCTAGGTGACTTGTGAGGAGAAGCAGAGGCAAACCAAGACAGAAGGGATCATTTTAAACGTATAGGACTTTATAAGGGAAAACGGAAAAGTTGCTCCAGGAGGACAGTATAGAACATTGCCAAATACTTACTGTTTATAATAAAAAAATATCGGTTACCAGCATGTTAACCTTTGTGAGCTCATGCATGCTACTCATCCTTACTTTGTGCAGTTCATACCAAACGCTCTGTTGTTAACCAGAGCAAAAGCAACGACACGGTATATTGTTGAGTAACATTAGAGAAGAATTAATTTTCCTTTCTTCCTGTAAGTCCAGCTTCTCTCTTACATGGCTTTTTTGATCAATTCCCTTTTTCACCAGTTACGTTTCTTTTTCGTTTCCTCCCATGTGTCTACATTTTATTTCCCTCTATTGTCCTTCTGGAACAGTTTCTGCTCCCATGCCTAGGTCTATCTTTTTGCTGCTTCTCCTTATTTTCCTTTTTGCATCTCAGCCCCTACTTTTATCCTCCTAATCCTTTTATTTTATCACCTCACCTATGACCCCAGCTGCAGTTCATCTGCTAGCCTAGCATGTGTGTTCTTGTGTCTCAGTTTTCTTCCACCACCCTTTGGATGGGTTCTGAGCTCATTCTTTGAGATGCTCTTTTGTTGGCTCTCTCCCCCCATCAGCATTCTGTGCCACTGCATCATAGTTTGAACGGGTGCTAGTGCCAGTGTCAGTGTTACTACACCAGCGGCCACTCTCTCAAGCACTGAGGGAGTTTCATAGGGCTTTCCCCAGGGATTGGAATTAGGCGGGGGTATTTGAATTTATGCCTCTTTCCCCAAGCCCCCTCCCCAAGTCATGTGGCCCAGGGGACTAGAGGGGGTCTGGCCCCGGCAGCACAGGTTGCTCCCCTGTATTCACTATCAGTGGCGGGGTGGAAGCGGAGCAACATCACTCCACTTCCTGTTGGTGGGTCCAGGGGGCAGTCCCACCCACTCCCTTAATTGATGAAGCCGGGGGAGCAGAGCCATTTTGCTCCACTTCCCCCTCTGTCCACTGGTGAGTGAGGGATGGTCCTGACCCTTCTAGATCCCCAGCTAAGTAGAGCCTCTGGTCTCGTGCCCTTCCCACTCTCAGCTTGGGAGGGGGGTGTCACGTGCCTCCTTGGCCCACCCTCTCATGTCGCCCCTGCTGCTGCAGGTGTATTTTTGGCCTTTCTCCCACTTCGGTGAGTGTGTGCTGTTCCACCCTAGGCGGCTGTCGTTGGCTTGCTTTGCCTTTGCCTCGACGCCCTTGTGCAGTGCTGACAAGCAATTCAGCTCTCTCAGGCTGTTGAGACTGCTCGCCAGGTGTGTCTGTGTCACTACCACCTCGTGTGTCCTTGAAGTGGGGTTTCAGACATGTGATACGTAGTGGCTTTAGGTCAGATCCACAGCTAGCCATCCACTGGATAATGGACAACTCATCCACGTCCTTCAGGCTGGAAATGATCCCACGTCCAATATCAGCTTTGTTCCTCTCCTGCTGCTGTGCTCTGCTCCTCTAGTTGTCTCTCTAGTGCTGGAATATGAAAGACCATCCCGTGGGAATAAGCAGTTCCTCTCCTGTTCCCCTTCGGGAGTGCCCTCTTCTGCCTGCCCCTGCTTGGTATGCAGCACTGGAAGTACGTCAGCCAGGAGATTGCACCTGCTCTCTGCCCTTAGTACCACCTTCTGTGATAACTCCTCTCAAAGACCCTCTGACTTTTCTCTTTTTGGGGAGTAATTGTCATACGCACTGTTTCCGTTAACACTTATCTCCCCTGGTCTTTCCCATTTTGAAACTAGGCCTTGATGGCTCATCCAAAGTGGAACCCTCTTCATTTACGCTGGAGGGTTGGTTCCATGTTCTCCTCCTGTGGTTGATCAGGAGCCTGCGATACATCCTCTGTAGTCACGTGTCCCTTTTTCCAGTCTTTGGCTTCCTGCTTTCGCCAGTCCGTCTGTCCAGAAAAAGACTGCTGTGCGTTCATAGACTAGGCTTGTGATCAGGGTGAGGAAGATGCTGGTGGTACTTATGTCAGGACTTCATAGAATCATAGAATACTAGGACTGGAAGGGACCTCGAGAGGTCATCGAGTCCAGCCCCCTGCCCTCATGGCAGGACCAAGTACTGTCTAGACCATCCCTGATAGACATTTATCTAACCTGCTCTTCAATATCTGCAGAGATGGAGATTCCACAACCTCCCTGGGCAACTTATTCCAGTGTTTGACCACCCTGACAGTTAGGAACTTTTTCCTAATGTCCATCCTAAACCTCCCTTGCTGCAGTTTAAGCCCATTGCTTCTTGTTCTATCCTCAGAGGCCAGGAAGAACAAGTTTTCCCCCTCCTCCTTATGACACCCTTTTAGGTACCTGAAAACTGCTATCATGTCCCCCCTCAATCTTCTCTTTTTTAAACTAAACAAACCCAATTCTTTCAGCCTTCCTTCATGGGTCATGTTCTCTAGACCTTTAATCATTCTTGTTGCTCTTCTCTGGACCCTCTCCAATTTCTCCACATGTTTCTTGAAATGCGGTGCCCAGAACTGGACACAATACTCCAACTGAGGCCAAACCAGCACAGAGTAGAGCAGAAGAATGACTTCTCCTGTCTTGCTCACAACACATCTGTTAATGCATCCCAGAACCATGTTTGCTTTTTTTGCAACAGCATCACACTGTTGACTCATATTTAGCTTGTGGTCCATTATAACCCCTAGATCCCTTTCTGCCGTACTCCTTCCTAGACAGTCGCTTCCCGTTCTGTATGTGTGAAACTGATTGTTCCTTCCTAAGTGGAGCACTTTGCATTTGTCTTTATTAAACTTCGTCCTGTTTACCTCAGACCATTTCTCCAATTTGTCCAGATTATTTTGAATTATGACCCTATCTTCCAGAGCAATCGCAACCCCTCCCATCTTAGTATCATCTGCAAACTTAATAAGCGTACTTTCTATGCCAATATCTAAATCGTTGATGAAGATATTGAACAGAACTGGTCCCAGAACAGACCCCTGCGGAACCCCACTTTTTATGCCCTTCCAGCCGGATTGTGAACTGTTAATAACTACTCTCTGAGTACAGTTATGTAGCCAGTTATGCACCCACCTTATAGTAGCCCCGTCTATGTTGTATTTGCCTAGTTTATTGATAAGAATATCATGTGAGACTGTATCAAATGCCTTACTAAAGTCTAGGTATACCACATCCACCGCTTCTCCCTTATCCACAAGACTTGTTATCCTATCAAAGAAAGCTATCTGACTGGTTTGACATGATTTGTTCTTTACAAATCCATGCTGGCTGTTACCTATCATCTTACCATCTTCCAAGTGTTTGCAGATGATTTCCTGAATTACTTGCTCCATTATCTTTCCTGGCACAGAAGTTAAACTGACTGGTCTGTAGTTTCCTGGGTTGTTCTTGTTTCCCTTTTTATAGATGGGCACTAGATTTGCCCTTTTCCAGTCTTCTGGAATCTCTCCTGTCTCCCATGATTTTTCAGAGATGGTAGCTAGAGGCTCAGCTACCTCCTCTGTCAGCTCCTTGAGTATTCTAGGATGCATTTAATCAGGCCCTGCATTTCACCAGACTTCTCCTTGTCTTCTCCACAAGTCCTATGAGGGTTTCTTTGGCAGATACCTTTCTTCTTCCACTGTCAGTGTTTCCCAAGGTGATTCTGGTAATCAGACCAAAAAAATAATTTTACAAGTGGGCATAAAATGGGGGCTGGCGGGGGGGCAAGCTGCTGTGGATGATGATCTTGTAGCTTCTGGAAAAAAGGTTCAGAGAAAATTGTTCCTGTGATTGGTTATATCCTTCCTGATTAGAACCGCTCACAAGTGTGGTGCCTATGTAACCAGTGTTTGTGTCTAATCCAAGTGCCTTTAGGAGGCACAGTAAACATGATAGACCAAGGGTGGCCAACCCATTGCAGGCAAAGAGCCAAAATATTTGTACATATAGCACAAAGAGCTGAGGGGGGAAAGTTGTTGAGCGCAAAAAAAAAAGGCCCCAGCCACGTTTGGTTGAGAAGAAGGAAAAAAATAAAAGGCTGCCCCTTTAAGTAATGCGATTACAGGCTTTTTGACCGCATCAGGCGCCTGCCAGCCACCGCCATCTTGAAAACGCCATTTTGAATGGCAGCGCCGGACGGCTCCCCTGCCCCAGTGAGCACAGGGAGGCAGGGGCTGTTTTCAGGGGCGCAGGGGTGGCTTCACAAGCTGCGCTTTCGGGGGGGGGGGGGGGAGAGCCTCATGTGGCTCGTGAGCTGCGGGTTGGCCATGGCTGTGATAGACCATTTGAATAGAAGTATTTCTGTACATAGTTAGCCAAGAGCTTCTGCCAGAAATTGTTCCTCTGTTAAACATTGATCTTTCTCACAGTTCCATTGATTTGTAGATCTTGAGTGTTTTCTCCTTTCTAACGGGAATGCGACTTGTATATCAGACAGCACAGTAGGTGGGAAGTGTGGTGTTAGCAACAAAATCTTAAATGATTATCTCAGGCCCTTCTGACAGTCTGATTTAAAATATGTTAAATAATTTGGGACCTATACATTTAGGTTGCATTTCTGTGTACTTGCACTGAACATATTGCCTATAGCCGTGGTGTCCAACACACTAGCCACATGTGTCCAACACGCTAGCCACCACGGCTGGTTGAGTGTGGCTAGTTCAGAACCGGTTGGACACTGTGGGCGTAGAGATATTCCAAGTTTGTTTAGACTGGTTAGGTGATATTTTTCTTAGATGTCTAGGGAGGTTGTGGAATCTCCATCACTGGAGATGTTTTAAGAGCAGGTTAGACAGACATCTGTCAGGGATGGTCTAGATGGTGTTTGGCCCTCCTGGGAAGGCAGGGGATTGGACTCGATGACCTTTCGAGGTCCCTTCCAGTTCTAGTGTTCTTGATTTTATGATCTGTCTGTGTCTACTGTCTTATTGTTATGCTATTTTCACCGTAGGTTCTGCTGCCTGTCATTGTTTGTGGAAGGAATTTATCCATCTTTGGAAGCCCAACAGACAGGGAAAGATGTGGGGAGATCCCCGGCCGGCCAACAGAATGGGCCCTTTTCGGTAAGGATTTGGAGTTTATACTTTAAGGTTGTTCTTACATGAAATGTTGACAGCAGTAGAGGTTATATAGGGCTCCCCTCTCTCTTTACTGTCTGCCATTACTTACTGCACATCTTGCTATTGTGAAACTATATTTTTGGGTGAGCTGTATGACCACTGTAGAGCTACTCTCAGTGACTCTCACTGCCTGTTGTCTAGCCACTCATAACAGGAGCCCTACAACTCTGTGGCTGTCTGCCTTATATCCAAGAGTATCTGCACCCACAGATGAGAGTGCTGATATCCGCAGTGGCCCACTGTGGGCAGGTGGCTGCTCCAGCCTCATGGGACATGCCACGGACAGGTGTGCTTCAGCCCGCCTTCCTCCCTCCCCCCCCCCCCCCCGTTTAATCAGTTAACTGCTTAAACTTAACGTTTATCTGGTTAACCAATGAAACGGGATTTCACAGGACCATTTATATTGTCCTTGTTAACTTGCTTCCTGGCGTCCCTCTGCCTGAATCTGCTGAATGTACTTCCTCACAAGAGAAATTTATCCCACAGGCTTTTGAGGTAATGGGGATATTTCTGCTGTTTGAGTCAGTAACAGGTAGCTCGCCAAGAAATTATTTCTACCCTTACATGCTTTTATATATGAATAACTGCGTGGTTTTATTTTACCCCCAAACAAGTACTGTTCAGGCTAGTTCTGGACAAGTGTGCTTTACTGGTGGTTTTTTTCCAGTTAAAAATTAACCAAGATCACTCTTTCACGGGTTGGGGAATTTTTTCCCCCTTGACTCCAGTTACAATCATTGTTTTGTACGATTGCTTTCATAGGCGACTTGAGTAAATTCAGATGTCCTCTCTCAGGTCCGTGGGGGGAATGGTTCTGTCACTGAACTGTAAGGTGAACTCGATTTGCTAGGGTTGCCAAAGAGGAGGTGTCTGCTGCTTTATCAGGGTTTGGGAATGTTCTTTAAAGAGTCTTGCTCTATTTCTGCTTTTGTTTTTTCAGTTTCTTAAAAATGCAGGTTAGTCAGACTTGGCTAAAATGAGGCCGATTGCTCCATCCCCATGAAACCTGCTGGTTGTGAAGCTATGGCTTGGCTTTAGCACCATAGATCAGGCACAGTTGCTGGGAAACGTGTTTGATGCCACCAGCAAGTGCCATAGTTTTGAACACTTGACCTGCTCCTAGTAACCTCTGAGCTCTCCCAGACTTTCGCTGACCTGAGTGTGAATGATGAGTGCTCAGCATCACGCAGTGTCAGCCCTGCTGGTGCATAGCATACTGATGGAGAGGGCTAGGTAACCTCCATCTCAGACAATTTAGTCAGTTAGCCACTCGTAGCAGTGCTAAGGGAACCAGAGCAAAAACGGCTCCCTTTAGCATGGGGCTAGCCTCACCTGGCTCCCCAGCTGTGTCGTGCAGGGCCATGTGGGTTGCTACCATCATGAACCCATTGATATTGCAGGCTTTCCTTGGTGCATGCTTCTGGGAATTGTGGTGGAATGGGAGCACGCAAGTTTGCTTTTTCACACCTGTCATGTGCTGCCTCATCTCAAACTACCAAACACCAATGCCTTCTGTGGATCTTAGAGCTTAGAGAAGAATGTGCTTCTGTGTAGACTGCAGACTCTAAGCACTTATGAATAACACTGTCTTTATTTCTACAGTGGGAGCCAAGAAGAAAGGTTTGCTCCCGGGTGGAACAGGGAATACCCTCCTTCCCTTGATAATCTTGCTCAAGAAAGACACTCTGGCAACTTCTCTGGCAGAGAATCACTTCCTTTTGATATCTCAGGCCTCCTCAATCCTCAGTTTGCCAACAGAGAGGAAGCGTCTTTCGCCTATGGAGCTAGAGATGCACCACGGAGTGATTTCAGAGGTGGGGAGGGTCATCATGATTTCAGGGGCAGAGACTTCCCGCCTTCTGATTTTCAGAACAGAGATGATTCACAGTTGGACTTCAGGGGCCGAGAACCCCCCTCCTCAGAGTTTAGGGGCCGGGAGATGTACTCTGGAGATTTCCAAGATAGGGAGGGACCGTCTATGGACTTCCGGGGTGGGGATGCTCCTTCAATGGATTATAGAACTAGGGAGGCAAATCGTATCAGCTACAGGGACAGGGAAGCGCATACCATGGATTATAGAGGCAGAGAGGACCCCCCACCAGATTTCAGGAACAGGGGCTCATTTGATCTCGACTTTAGAGGCAGAGAGGGAGCCCATTCAGACTTCAGGCCGAGGGATGTGCCCGAGTCACACTATAGGGGCAGGGAGCATTCCTATTCAGATTTTAGAAACAGGGATGTACCTGATTTGGACTTCAGGGGCATGAATCCCTCTGATCTGGACTTTAGGAACAGGCAAACTCCACCTTCCGATTTCAGAAATAGGCACAAGCCTCGCTCTGACCAGGATTTTAGGGGCAGAGACATGGCTGCTTCTGTGGACTTCACAGACAGGGAGATGCCCCCTGTGGATCAGAATCTTGTAGATTTCAGGCGCACTCAGGCTACTGCTCCTTCAGCAGACAGCGAGCGACCTGCCTTGAGCACCACGAGAGAAGAGTCCGCACTAGACAGATCTCCCTTTGGCATCCAGAAAGGAGAGTTTCAACATTCAGAGCCGAGAGCCAGAGAAGGAGAGTCCCTTGGAGCAGGTCTTGAAATGAAGTCTTCGCTAGATTTCCAGAATAGCCGTGGGCCTCTTCAAGACCGAGATGAGCCACCACAGAGCTTTGCAAACCAGCAGCAGCTTTCTGGCACTGAACATCAAAGATCAGATTCTAGTCTTATGTTAAAGGGGGAAGGTGGCCTGGATTTCCTCGGAAGACAAGATACTGATTACAGAAGCATTGAGTACAGAGATGTAGATCACCGGCTACCGGGCGGCCGGCTGTTTGATTATGAGCACGGCAAATCCTTTACAGAAGGAAAACCCAGCAGAGAACCCAGGCAGGATCTTCAGGTATGTGGTTTTGTAAAAACTTGGAGTGAGCCAAAGTGTGAGGAAAAAGGGGGGCAGGGCAATGAAGGAGATTTCCATCCATATCCTAGGGGAAGCACTCCTAGCCCAATGTACCTACCTTCCCCAAATGCCTCCTCATCTAATTTTCTACCTTGCTCATTCCCTCTCCACCACCCGTGTAACTGAAGTCCAAGGTAACACAGAAATAAGTAATTCCAGCTACTTTTTAAAAATTCCAAATCTCTCCTGCTTTTGGGAACGTAACAAAACTGTATGTGAGCTTGTTTCACTTTTCTTTAAAATATTTTGGAGCTCATGATTTTTCCAGGACTTGGGTCTCCTCTTAGCAGTGACCAAGAGCTGCTCTGAATACTGCAGCAAGTAGACAAGTGCTTACTGGGAGTAGACTGAAATGACTAAATTTGTTGATGGAATCCAAGTGCATTTGAAACCGCTCCAAGCTTGAACGGTCACAACCAGCTAACGCAGCTGCCCATCCCTAAAACATTCTGTGGCTGGGAAGGGTTGTTGGAGCCATGCTGTTTATGAATTGTGCCCTGATTTATTTTGTTACTGTCTTGTGGACAAGTGTGTCTCCATTGTAAAATAATCTTGATTCTGAACTCAAGGACCAAGATTACAGGACCTGCCCCAAAGATGTGAAACCCAGCAAGCTCATTCGGCTAGGAGGAGTGCCTGAAACTGCCACAAAAGATGATGTAAGTGTGTGTGTGGGGGTGGGTGGTTGTGTGTTTGACCTCACCAAAGTTTATCAACATTTATAGCAAAAGAATGTAACGTCCCAAATGTTGCGAGCAGTTCCCAGTGTGGTCTGAAGACCTAACGAGATTTGTAGTTAAGGAAGAAGAGCAAGATTTCTTTTTTAAACAAAAAATATAAGAAATTGCCCATTGAAAACGCATTTCAGGCCTTCTGTGTGTGAGAGATGGGCAGGGTGCTCTGACACCAGCTCGTGATTTTTTTCCCACATGGAAATCCAAGGTGATCAGTGTTACTTTTTACGGGTGGTGGAGACTTCCGCTGCAAGTGATGTAGAAGTGATGTTCCTGTGCTCTCATTGGTGGGGAAATGAAGTTCATGTCCCCTTAAGCCTGGCTGGTGGGACTGAGCCTTTTCACTTGCTTTATATTCCTATATTACCTCATCTGCATCCGCCGGGGAGGCACTGAAACAGTGTCTTATGGAGACCAGAAAGACTTCTGCTCCACTAGAGCTTGGTCAGAAAGCCCACACGGATTGCTAGCCTTTCTTGGCGGGGGGAGAAAAAGTTATTTCCCCAGAGCTGCAGTAGTCAGCCCCAGGGTTTATCCCCTGGCAGTTCCAGACAGTGGCTTGTTGCAATGTCGTGCTCTTAGGTAGAGCGGTAGTTCAACTGTGATCAGACTTCTTGAGAATTGTGCCTGAGAACTCACGTGGGGAACTCGCTGTCGTGAGACAGTGGGGCGTTAGAGGAAGTACGGGCTCAACCAACCTCAAAGGTGACTAGCAGCCATTGGTTGTAATGGTAATAAATGTCCAGAGAAAAGATGTGACACGGGAAGAAGCAAAGCTTGTGAATGGAGAGGTGATGAGAAGACTGGGGGGGAATGTGCCACTTCATAATGGAGCTGGGAATCCAAAAGCAATAGAAGTCTTCTGAGCATGGTGGAGAGGAAGTGGGGTAGAAGAAAAGCAGCGTTGGTCTGGTGTGGGCTTTGGAACTGATGTGGACTCTCGGCTTGCCTCTCCAGATTCTCAATGCTTTCCGAGGGCCCGATGGGACACCCGTGAAAGACTTGCGCCTAAAAGATTATAGCTCAGGTGAGAACTTTTTTCAGTGCTTCTGGTCTCTGGGAGCTGGGGTGGGGCTATCAAAGGGCTTTTCTCAGGCTGGTGCCATACTCATGGGTAGTATGGACTGAAAATGCCTATTGAGTCATCTAGTTCAGAGGTTCTCAAACTTCATTGCACTGCGATCCCTGTCTGACAACAACAATTACTCCAGGACCCTAGAGGGGGACCAAAACTGGAGCCCACCTAAGCCCTGCCACCGCAGGTGGTGGTGGTGGGGGGCAACGCTGAAGCTTGAGCTCTGCTACCCCAGGAAAGGGTGGTGGGGACCAAGACCGAAGTCCAAGGGCTTCAACCCTGGATGAGGGGCCTGTACCATGAGCCCCACTGCCCAAGCCTAATACCCTTGGACTTTGGCCCCGATCTTGGGCTTCAGCCCTGGGCATTAGCAAGCTTAATTCCAGCCCTGGCAACCCCATTAAAATGGTCACAATCTACTTTGGGGCCTGGACCCACAATTTGAGAACTGCTGATCTAGTCTCTTGCTGCCTTCAAGTTTGCTAAATAATTCAAGCTATTATTTAGTATGGCAGAGGTTAAGCACCTGGATTACCTCTGCTCCAGCCATGGGCTGGTTGTGTGAATGACAGAAAGCAGCTAAACGGTCCGAACTCCTCAGGAGCAAAACCTGTATGCACAGCAGGTAATGTTTCTTCCCAATAGAGGTTACCTGTTACGGCCTTTTCGTAGGCATTGGTCTTAGCCATGCAGTGACTGTCCTCTGGAACAACTTTTGTGCAAATAAATTTCACATGAGGCCTTCCAACACTGACAAATGTTGCTGTTTTTGTAATCACAAACTATTGAGGTTCATCCTACCTGTGAAACATGGGTCAAAATGTATCTCCTTTTGTGTACATACGCAAGCACCAGATTCTGGATTAGCAGGGCTGTGCTCCTATCAAAGGATGACTCTCTTCATCTTTCTGGTCCCCTTTTTTATGCTTCTGATTTGTATTCACAGACTTTGTGATAGGCTGTCTCTTGCTAGGTGGGGAAAGGGGGCTGAAACAAGGAAGTTCAGTGGTAGGGAACGAGGGATGATTCTTGGGGATGTGGTTAGAATTACAATAGAAGGGAAAGACTGGCTACAGTGGGGAACCATCTGAAAGCATCTCTCCCTGCTCTGATGATACTGAACGGCTTCTGCTCCAAAGGGAATTTTTCATTTTACAGACCCTGAAAATGAGACTCTTGTGTTCCAGCAGGTGCTCTGGGCTACCTGCTGGGTAGTGGTAATTCCTGGGGTCAGTGCAAAAGGCATATCTTGTAAAGTGCAAGCTTTGCTCCTGGACAGCTGTCAAAGGAGTGCTCGCCGCATTCCCATGGTCCCCTGAACAAAAGAATGGCCCACAGTGATGCCACCTTCTTTTGCCTCTCAAGCAGAATTCGCAGGGGGTCTGGGGAGTGCCTCTGCTCCCTCCCATCCTCCTCGAGTCTAATGCAGCATTGCTGCCATCGAGCTTAGGAGAGGAATACAGCGAAAGAACAATTTTGGAGCGTTCTATTTGACACAGGCTGGGCGAGGTAAAATCTTTTTTACCCCACCCACTTTGTGTCTTTGGTGTCCTAGGACCAACACAGCTACAGCATTGCATGGTTGTACAGACATGGCTCTGTCCAATACGCTTTCCCAGGAGTATGTTGGTTGTTCTCAGTCAAAGAAACTCCATTTTAGGCTTTTCTTCACAGGTCTTGCAACTCCAGTCAGTTGGGATGTATAGCTAGGCTTCAGCAGAGAGCTGCCCCACAGCTTCCAGAGGGCACTAGGTGTGGGATGCAATGTCTGAGGCTGCATGCTGAGGCCTTAATGCCCACTCCTGGTTATTCTTTGCCTCCTCACGTTTCCCCCGTCCACTGGAAATGCAATGTTCTACTCAGTTCTCATTTCCTCATTCAGCAGGAACCGGATTTCTCTTATTGTAAAGTAGTGGCAATACTTTTGGGGGAGGGAAAGGATTGGCATCTTAAAAAGTAGCCTATGTTCTGTGGGCAACTTAAAACAGTTGCTTGTCCCTGTGTCAGCTAATTTGATTGCTCAGTAACCTTCCTTCCTGTTGACCTGTCTGCTGCAGTGCAGAACCGTGCGTTGTCCACACAGCCATGCCTTAGCCATATGCGTTGTTTTGGGATGGAAGATTTGAAAGGAAATGCAAAACCAAATCTGTTATTGCAACATGCCTGAGAATTTGAAATGCAAGTCAGGGATCTTGGGAGTTTTGTAGCTTATCACAGCAGTAACTTTGCTTTATGTACATCTGTGACAACAGAATAACTTTGTAAAAATGTGAAAAACCTCTTTTCATGGTCAGGCCCCTAAAAAGGTGGAAGCTTCTGTAAACCCAGCTTTAAAAAACTGAGCAGAGAAAACAATGACATTTGAGCTCCAAGTTTAGTTTTTCTGAAAAGTTGTCCGGATGTAGGGGCCCAATCACAGCTGGGACTCTACTAGTGCAGGAATGTGTGTGTGCTTAAATAAGCATAAAATAAGGGCAAATTGTACTGCAAATTGAATTATGGAATTAATTGCAACTCCAAGCAGTTGGGATGTATAGTTAGGGTTCAGTAGACAGCTCTTGCCCCACAGCTTCCAGAGGGTGCTAGGTGTGGGATGCAATGTCTGAAGCTGCATGCTGAGGCCTTAATGCCCACTCGTGGTTATTCCTTGCCCCTGGGGTGCACGTTTCCCCTGTCCACCGCAAATGGGATGTGCCCGGGCATTTTTGCAGATGCGGTTACCAATTGTGTATCGGTGCAGGGCCATATCTATGAGCAGGGCTCGACAAACCGCGGCGAAATCCACTCGCCAGCCCCGCACCGTGCATGCGCGCACCGCTGGTGAACAGGGCAACCAGCTGAAATCTACTCGCCATGGGCGAGTAGATAAATGGATTTGTCGAGCCCTGTCTATGAGTACAGCTTCTGTTTCAACACATTAAGAATTATATAGTATGTTGACATTACTCGTGTGTCTAATTGTGTACTTCCTATTGGCAATGGGTCGTGGAGAAAAGGATGGCAGCAGATATTGGGGAAGAGAAGTGGCCAATAGCTAATAACACTCAGAGTGAAATAAATGCCCCATAAATAGTGTTCAGAGTGTTTTCGCAGTGAGCTTTGCTATCTGACTTTTTTTCAAGACTAGTTTAGCAAAATGTGTGTGTAGTAGTTAGTCTCTGTGAGATTAATAGCTTGGTTAATTTGTACATGTTTATAAAGATACATTTTAAAAAATGGTGTATATACATGAAGGGAAACGATTTTAATCTCTGGACTTGCTGAGCATAGAACACTGTTTCAGGCACAGTGGTGCATAATTTTGTTTATCTGTCTGTGCCTCGGGCATACAAATAGTAAAATAATTTTCTGCATTTAAAAAAGTGGAGAAACAAGTCGAGAACTGGCTTAAATACTATACTGTGAGTTCACCTGACTTTAATCCCAACCCAGGGGCATTGACAGATGTGTGTTGGACACTTAGTCACAGCAGATGTCAGAGCGTGCATGTTTGTGGTTTAAGTTGGGCAAACGTGCGCGCGTACATGTTCGAGGTACCGAGAACATGTGGCCATAGGTTTTTGTTTCACCCCCACTGTACAGTGTCTGAAGCGTTATCGGAAAGAGCACTGATTGTTGGCTTTTCCTTGGGCCGTACCTTTCTGGAGTATCAGTCTTGCCAGCTCAATTCATGTCTTGAGAATGGCTTCTGTAGTGTCTCCTCAAGAGTTACAGCCCATTCTGCTCTGTAGCCCCTTGTTCTGGTTAGGGGATATTAAATATCGGTTAATTGAATGGTTGATTAACCTTGTGAATTCTTATCGATTACTTGACTACTCTATAGTCCCCAGGCAGCCCCTGTCTGGGGGGGAGGGGTCTGAGCTCGTGGACCCGGCATGAGCTGGAACTGAGCCGGGCTGTCTGCCTGCCTGGCTCCTAATACAATTTAAATGCAAAGCCTCAGTGGGGGTAGGTCCAGGACCCAGTGCAAGCCAGGACTGAGCTGGGCTGCTGGCCAGCCTGCTAAAAAAAAGTACTGGGGGGCAGGGGACAGGATGAGGTGGAAACGTGTGTAGTCTGTAGCATTAACCTATAAGCTTTTGCTTATCGGTGAATCGACTACATTGTTACATCCCTAGTTTTGGTGGGACCTCTGTGCCCCATCCGAGTGGAAGCTGAACTATGTTTTGGGTAGATGCTAGTGATTTGCTAATGAACAGCCTTGTGAGAAGCGGTTCTGTCATTGTTGACTAATAGCTCCCTTTTCTCCATTCAGAATAACTTGATTCCGGTAGCCCAGCAGGGGCCAAGGTTTTCAAGGACACTTAACCTTGTGTGTTGTGTGCGGTGGAGCTTGTAATCATGTGTGAAATGTTCCTGGACCAGTTCTGTCATGTGCTTCGCTTCTTCCATGTTACTTGCCATAAATCTGACATGGTGCTGCTGCTGCCAGAAAAGTTTGAAACTCTTCAAGGGATCTCCCAGGACCACAGCTCTTCTGCTGGTGCTTTAAAACCCAGACACAGCTTCTGCCAACCTTTTCCTTCAGTCTCTTTCTGCTTTTCTAGGTAGAATGGAACCCTAAAACGAAAAGACTGAGAGATGCTCTTGTGTGCCCAGGACATAAAGGGTCCCTGCACGTCCGCCCTGCCCACCTTTCTTTTAGAGGGCCTTTGGCTGCCTGTTATGAATCCTGTTCCATTTAGGAACACTGCCAAATACAAAAACATCCCACAGTTATGCATCAGAGCATGGGCTGGGCTATATACCACCCCCCTCAGTCTTCTGGTCAAGTGAATTGTTCCCCTGGAAGCTCCCTGCAGTGAAGAGCGTGGAGGGGTCTATTTTTCCAACTGAGGTGCGCGTTAGGGGTTGTACCGACGGTTGGGGAAGCTGTCTAGGGGAGATGAGCCCCAAGGAGAGTTGCTGGTAGACCTGTGAGGATGTGCCAGCTCACTCGGCGAGTGCATCTGGGCAGTCAAGAGGAGTTCTTCCCAGGCTGGGAGACCCTTGCGGAGGATGGACCCAGTGGCCGAGGTGGAGAATGGAGCGCCCAGAGAGGAGTCCCGAGAAGAGGAGCTGGAGGGATCAGGTGAGCGAGGGTGGAGGCAGTGTTGCTAGAGGGAGAAGTGAGGTTGACAGCGGAATTGAAATGATTTCTGCATAGAAGTGTTGGGAAACAGGGAGACTTTGGGGGTTCAGTGAATCCCTTTTTATCCAGGAGATCCTTGCGAGCCTGTGTCAGGGTGAGGGGCAGAGCCTTTCCTGAGGGTGCTGTGGGAGCTGAGAATAGCTCTGTAATTCAGTGGTAGTGCGGGAGGGAGCTGACTAGATTTGTGTTAGAGCCCGGGGGCCTCCAGAGAAGTATCTGAAGGCAGGCACTGCTGTGACAGACCTGTGCTGCTCCGGGCCCCTGTGTATTTGGGCTGCAAGAACTGGACAAGAGAGTCATGGAAGAAGGTGGCAGGGCAGAGGGGATACTTCTACCAGGGGCACGATCTTAATCTTCAGAGCGGTGGGGGGGACGGGGACTAGAGAGGTGCCCTGCTGCCAGGAGGAGAGCCCAGCTGAGCAGAGGGCAGGACGTGGAGTGCTGTGTAGGGAGCGAATGGTGTTACCAGATAATGCGTATTGTAGAAGCGTCTCTTTCCTCTCTCTGACAAGTGCCGTAGCGCCAGAGACCATTTCCCCTTGCTTCTTCATGGGTGCTGAACCCTTTCCCTCGGCAAGCCCTCGTCGTGACCATGGCCACGCTTTCCCGCACTGGCTCCCGGACCTCTGCTCTGTGGGCCAGTCAGCGGGGGAGAGATGCTCAGCTAGCCACTGCCCCCTGAACCGAGCGCCTGCCGGTTTGCTCTCCACAGCCCTGCAGCGGTGCCCTGCCGTGGGCCTTGGGCTCCACTCCATCCGAGCTGTGGAACTTCCTTCTTCCCGGTACTTGGCCAGCGAGTTTGACTGTGCATTCGTCCCGGCGAAGCGCTGCTCCGCTGGCACCCCTGTGCTGCGTGCATAGGCTCCGGAGACGAACAGAAGGGGCTTGGTGCTCCTGGTGCAGTCTGTCCTGTATATCAGAGCAGTGGATGGTTAGCGGCAGGAGGTGTCTGTTACCGTTTGCTGTTGTATTCTCTCCCTCGGGCCTGCTCCCCTGGGGAGAGCTCGTGGCTCAGGATCTAGTGGTTAATGCCTTGTCGGGGGATTTTCTGTTTCTCTCGGGCTGAGCATCCCTGTGTGTCGGGGCACAGGCCCTCCCTTTTCCTGGTCCAGGGAGCATGCCACGGGAGAGTGGCCCCGCTCTTTGCTGTCCCTGTCTAACCTGAGCCCTTAGACTGCCGCCTTGCTTTCTCACAGCCTGCTGGTGAGCGTACACAAGCCACTGCTGCACCTCCCCTTCCCCCCCCGATGGCTGCACGTGGCGCGGCTAGCCCCCACTACCCATGTCTGCAAGCTCAGGTGTCCACGTAGCGTGGCGAGTGACGCTGACGGGCTGGGCAGTGGGGCTTGTTTGGCGGGCAGTGGAGGGCAGGATCGTATTAAACTGAAGCCTTTTGTTTCTTTTCAGGAGTGGCTCAGCGCCCGCAAGCTAACCCCCTTGAAGTGTGGATTTGTGGCCACACGGTGGTGACCTCACCCTGGAGGAGGGGTTGGTGCCAACCATACGGAGCACGATTAGGGATAGACCCCATCAGGGCTCGTGTCTCATGGCTGGGTACGAAGGACATGCTGTGGGATGAGTTGCTGGGTCTCATCCAGTCTGTTGTGCAGAGGGGCATTTTGCCTGACGTGATAATTATACACTTAGGAGAAAAGGACTTGGCGCAGCAATCAAGGCCGGGATTAATCAAGAGCATGAAAACTGACCTTACTACACTGTGTTCCATGTTTCCCAAGACCAGGATTGTGTGGTCCACTCTGCTGCCTAGAACGTGGCTGATGTCGGCTAAGCCCCCAGGAGTTGTAGAGAAGTCCAGGAAGATGATTATTAAGGAACTCTCCATGTTTTGCAGCATGCTTGGCATCTCTGTGTTAAGGCATGACCAGATCACGTGTTCTTCCCCAGAGCTGTTCAGCCCAGATGGTGCCCACCTGTCCGAGATTGGGGAAGGTATTTTCAACGCCAGCCTGCGAGAAGCAATTGAATCCTGTTTGTAGCCAGCTACCGTGGCCAGGAAGCATGGGTCCTTGCTGGTCAGTGGCACTGGCTCTGCTCAGTCCTTCCAGCTGGCTGGACCCTTGGCTCTTGACAAGACTTCTGTAGCGGCCTGCCTCTTGCCAGTAGAACACATTGCCTGGCATTTTGCCCTCCCCCTGGGAAGTAGGCAGTGGATGTTTGATTGGCTGTCTGCAGAGGCGCTTGACTGATGAGCTGTGCTGTAGAGAGCGATTTCTACAGCAGCCCTGAGATGCAGCAGCAGCCACGGCTGTCCATAGGCCACTGTCCCAGCTTCTGGGGACCTGTTTTTGGAATACAGCTGTGCTCAGCTGACTTCTCACCTCCCCAGCACAAACTCTGGAGCTTCCTAGTCCCGTCATGGATCAGCGCTCTGCCTGCACTGCCCTTGCGGACTGCCTGAGTCGCTTTCCTTCCTGGGTTAGTGACAATCCCCCGTCCAGATCGTTTGAGAAGTATGAGATGATAGTGTTCAGTAGCATTTTAAATCGGGGCTCTTCTTCTGCCCCCACTTGGCCTCAGAAGCAGCTTCCAATCCTCTGATGGAGTTTTTTATTGCTAGTCCCTGCTCTTGATTAGACTCTGGGATACTCTGTGTAGATACTGCTGTAATATTTTGTCCTCAATAAAGCCGCAGCGTGCAGCTTTTCAATATTGTCGTGTCTCCCCCCCCGTGATCCTTCGCAGCCAGCAGACATGTTGTCCCCTTCCAAGGTCCTTGCCGCTTCAGTGGTTTTAGCCCCTCTCGGCTGAGGGGTGAAGGATGGGGGTGGGGCTGCTCAGTGAAGAGGTGTGAGGGGCCACGCCCTTGTGCCTCCTGGGAGTGGGCCAATTCCACATGCTCTCTCCACGGGCCGGCTGGCTGCAGCCGAAGAGTAAAGGGGTTCTCATCTGTGTGCTAGGGTGTCGGCCGTCACGCTTCTACAAGTTCCTGGTGTCTCTTCTGGCATCAGTGCCTTGCTGGTGATGCAACGTTGTTGTGGTGTATTTGGAGTGTGTATGGTGCTACCCTTTCCGTACAGAGGGGGCAGTAACTTATTTTATCATTAATAAAGGAGATTTTTACCTTGCCAAGAGTTTGTGGTTTTGTATTCCCCATCTGCAGTAGTTTATTTACTGCTTGATACTTTGTTAACCTTCCTTTCCTCCAAAATAAGGGGAGAGCAGAACAGAAGGCAAAGGACCAGAAAGGTAAAGGAATGGGAGGGAAGTAAAAGGGGTGCATGGAAGAAACTGGGAAGCAACCTCTCCGGTTTTGGGTTTTGGACGAGGATTCTGTTATAACCTGTGCCATCCAGTACAAGGAAACAATCTCTTTTGCCCCCATCCTTCCATCCGACTCTTCTTGGCTTTCCAGACGTCGGACTGAGTGTAGCACATCCAATGCTAAGAGAACTCTTTCCTGCATACTCTGAGTTCCGGTCGCACCATGGATCCTCAGCTGCTCGCGTTTCAGCTTGTGCTCTGCAGTTAGGAGCTGGCGTGGCTGGGTAAAGATGGCTTGGTGGCTTTGCGTAACCCGTTTATTTTACGATGTAACGGTGCAGTGTGTAATCTTTGTGGGATTGTGCCTGTGAAGGGGTGTCCCTGCTCTGGCCGGAGGGGTTCGCATGGCTTGCCATGCCGTAAATGTAAGGTCTGTGTGAGGAGCTGATAACCGCAGGGGGCTGGTACGTGCCACGCCAGGGGCCAGGCGGGTCTTAAATTCCGAGCTGTGCCCTGCCAGTTAGCAATGTTCCCTCTTCTCTTTTCCATCCATGTGCAGAATAATTTTGTATGTGCTCCAGGGCCTGTGCCAGCGTGCACCGCCATAGACACCGACAGCCTCGCCATGGGCGCTCCGCTAATCGGCTGGTGGCATTTGGCTCTCGGCCCAGTGGCTGCACCAGCGCCCAGCTGAGGAGAACACCGGCGTCAGCGCTTCTCGAGTCCCTGTGATGTATCGTCACCTTGCCCGAGCCCGCTGCGGGAGGGAAACCTGGCCGTAGGAGGTGGGGGAGACTTTGGGCGCACTGTTCTTTACAGAGCTAGTCTCCTAGGTCTTGGCCTAGATTAGCAGCACAGAATTTGTTTCCTCAGTTGTACGGTCAGAGAGCTTAGTGGCTCTGGCAACGCTGCCATTTACATAGTCTTAAATGCATGCTCCTGCAGCCGCTTCCAGTGACATGGGTGTTCTGAACTCCTGCTCGGGAGTCGATCCTGTCTCAGCTTTTGTTCATGAAGACTAATGTAACCATAGTTCCCGGTACAGTGCGCGCCTGCGTGGCCATGCACAAAAAATTCTTACCCCGCCCACCTCCTTTGGAGAGCTGTGCGTCAGGTGGCTGCTCTGGCGGGTGGGGCTGGCTGAGACAGCGTGGTGAGGGTCTGCTCTGGCACCTGGGAACGGGACATGCCTCATGGCCGGGGATGGTGCACCCAGGAACAGGACATGCTGCGTGGTTGGTGGGGAGGGTGTCTCTGCAGCACCTGGGAACAGGGCATGCCGTGTGGTTGTGGTGGGGCGGGAGAGAGTCTGTTCTGGCACCTGGGAATGGGACATGCTGCGTGGCCAGGGTGTGTGTGTCTGTTCTGGCACCCGGGAACGTGTGCGTGTTAATAAATTGGGTGCCATGGTGGCGCACAACCAAACCAGCGCACATGACCTCAATATTCGTGCACAAACCAAAACTCCTTCCGCTTCTGGTTGGACAATCTTAGTGGGAACACTGAGTGCAACGCTGAAAAAGTTTGGGTTTTTTGAGGGGGCGGATGGGTAGGGAGAAGTTAACAGACTAAAATAGCTTATGGTGGCTCCTTGGTCTGGGAGTTCAGCAGCAGCAAGATCTCCCTGAAGTGTTGCTCTGTCAAAGGGGATATAAAATGAGGGCTTTCTCGCAGGTACCGTCTGTGTGTGTTGTGCTGATCTTATTCAAGTTTGTCCATTGCAAAGTATTTCAAAGCACTGTCTGTTTGCCCAGGTGATGCTAATGTGACGTGTAAATACTGGTGTGGCATTGTTAAATGCATAGCCTGCTGTAAATATTCTTGTCCTAGCATCTAGACGCAAAATAAGAGGAAGTTTTTCATAAGGACTTTTTTATAAGTTCAGTGTATTGCAGAAGGGTTTTTTAACTGAAAAGTTTTCTATTAGGATACAGTTGCAGTTAAATGTGTCTAATTTGTGCCTAAATCTACATTTTAACCCCCCTAGCTGTTAGCAGAATAGATCCTTTACAAAAACACTTTGAAACCCAAGGGCTGAATGTTACAATTCCTGCTGTACTGTGTGGGAAGGAGCAAACTCAGGGTTCTCTGTTTCCCCAGAATAGTTGACATTGCTAACATCTATCGCAGGGCAAGATGGTATGCATCAGGTTAGGGAGAGAAACAAGTCAGTGTTTGTCTGCACACAGCTTACAGTAATTTAAGCTGAAGGCGGGCTGTAGCTGGGCCTGTTGCTCTTGTGATGGAGGTGGCCCTTGACTTCACATGACTCAGCGGTCTGGTGCCCTCCTTGTGGCTTGTGGCCTTGAGGTCTGAAGTAACAGCATGGGAGTTTGTCACCCTTTCCCCCTCCATCTAGAGGATAAGAGCAACAGGTGGTCTCAAACCCTGTTCAGGGTGTGTGTGGCGGGCATCCGCGTGGATTTTGTGATGTCATGCCTGGGGCAGCGGAGACCTGGGTCATGGATCACAGTCCTAGTGTAATCTTGGCTCCAAGCTGCTCCTGGATTGGCAGAAAAATCTCTAGCTCCAAAGAGCTGCAGAAGTGGGTTTAACAACGTGTGAGTGTTGGGAGTTGCCCTGGTCTGTGAGCCATGCCAGAGCTTCAGCTAGTAAGTGCCACAGAAGTGCTGGCCCATGACGGGCTTGCCTGCCCCACGAGTGAGGGTGAGGGAGCGTGGCCCTCCAGCCATGTCCCAGCTGGTGGGCAGATGGCAGTCGGGCTGAGCTGGAGCAGCGCTGGCATGCGAGGGTACAATTCAAGGGGCAGAAGCCTGGTGGACGCATATTTTTTCTGCAGGATAGTTCTGTAGTAGGGGCCAATTTGTGGATCCCGCAGCTGGGTACAGGGCAGGGGTGCTGGTTGCCGTGTTGTGTACACGTGGAGGTACCCCATAGCTGCCCCCTGGAGCCTTTCCCAGTGGGTACATCTGATACATCTGACGCAGTGGGTCTTTGCCCACGAAAGCTTCTGCTCCAATAAATCCATTAGTCTGTAAGGTGCCACAGGACTCCTCCTTGTTCTTGCAGATTCAGACTAACACTGCTGCCCCTCTGATACTTTTCACAGTGGGTGGCGACCTTGACATCTGGGCTGAATCCGTCGCCTCCCCTTTCGTGCAGGGGTGCTTGGCTGATCAGCATTTGAGAGCCAGGCTGGGTCACTGGCTTCCCCTAATGGGCAGGGAGCAGTTTCTCACCTCCTCTGTGTTGCTGTTTCTTAGTTAATAAAGTTGTGACCTAAAGTTTAACCACCCGATTGTGTGCTGCCTTCTGTTTCCCGGCAGCAGCGGGGGCAAGGAGCCTCTGCAGAAGGTGGCTAAAACCGCCAGGCCGAGAAGCGGCTGGCTTAGGCTGGCGCCCGCCTGTGTTAAAAATCCAGCTGTCTGGAGCGGGGCGAGTTTGGTTTTGGGATTGCCAAATGACGTTTGGGAGGAGGCTGAGGCTGTTCCAACAGGCTGTGTTAAGATGTGATGGGTGACATTTTTAAAAGCTCCTTGGTATCCAAGCCGCTTTTGAAACTAAAGCTCAAGTCCCATAGACAGTCAATGGGGCATTGGTTTGCAAGTGCCTGCATTAGTGTGGAAAATGCACTCACTGCAGATAAAGCGTGGGGCCGTTGGCTGGCCTGTTGGAAAAGATGTGTGCCCATCTAGGGGCTAGAAGGAGTTTCTGCTGCACCTTCAGGCCAGGTCGTCATGGGGAAACCCCAGGACTGGGAGAGACGGCAGTCCCCGCCGGGGCAGAAAAAGCCCTTTTCTACCTGGACCATGCGGGCTTGGGGCTCCCAGCACGTGACTTTGGTCCCTGCTCGTTCAGGGTTGGAGCAGCATCCGTAGTGGCCCTGCAGGGTCTGGCGGTAGAGCAAGCCAGGTCGTTGGGCGCTGGCCTTCGGAAGCATACAGACTGTACGGGAGATCCTGTGTGGAATCAGTGTTGATTTTGCATTGTGTTTTCGTTCCAGATGCTGGCAGACGGGCCAGGCGGCCAGTGGTGTGGATCTGCGGGCACAGTATTGTTGACTGGGCACATCGGCGGGCTTCCAGTTTGTCTGGAGGTCCGCAGCTGGGCCTCAGTGCTGAAGCAGTCCTGAGCTGGCATGGAAGGAGGGGCATGTTATGGGACCAGCTGATGCCCCTTCTGCACGCTTTAGGGGCACATGGGCAGGCTCCAGATATAATTGTGGTTCACCTTGGGGAGAATGATTTGGGAATGTGTAAAGGGGTAGATTTAATGATCAGAGCTAAGAGGGACTTGGGGCAGATCCTGGAACTGTTCCCAGGAGTACAGATTGTGTGGTCAGACATGCTGCAGCGCAGGGTGTGGGACGGAGCTTTGAAGCCTCCCCGAGTCGACAAGGCTAGGAGGTATGTGAATAGGGAGGTGGCCAAATTCCTGGCTGCCCTAGGAGGGTCGGTAATTTCGCATCCGGCCATAGCATATGGGGCACCAGAGTTGTTCAGTGAGGATGGGGTCCACCTGTCCGATTTGGGAGCGGACGTATTTTTGGCTGATATTCGAGAGGGCATTAGGAGATGTCTGGGAGCCCAGCTAGCCATTGGGGGAAGGCATGCGCGCTAGTTGCTTGGCGTCTCCTGGTGGCGGACGCCCGGTGCAGGTTCTCCGTAGGGAAGGGGTACAGCTTGGTAAAGTATGGCCAGGAGTGAAAACGGGAAGGTGGGGCTCCTATGGCTGGTACGGCAGGGAGCCAACCCCCTCCCTCTGTGCTCCCCCTACCCTTCATTCGAGGGGGGGGGATGGGAGGTCCCGGGGCTGGGTTGGCTAGGGACTGGGGACGTGAGGGGGAGCCCCTCGGTATGTACTGAAATGCTGGTGGAATTTCCTGCGCTGTACACTCATTCCTGCCAGCTGCTCCCAGCTGTTTCTGAATAAAATTGTGGCCTAATGAAACCACATCCTGTGTCTCCTGTCCTCCTTCTGCCATGGCAGGGCAATGGGCTTGCCATGGCCTGGCTTCTGGGGAAAGGGGTGCCCCCCCCACCCACAGGGGAGGACTTTCTGCTGCAGCTGCAGGCCAGGGTAGTGTGGGACTGCCCTGTTCCCCTCGTCCCTGCTGGCAGCAGGAGGATGACCTAGGTCCACGCCAGTGCTGGAAAAGGCCTCTCTTACCTGGACCAAGCAGAGCTGCACCCCCCTTCCGCCTGAGCCTGTGCTGAAATACTGGGCACGTCGTCCTCTGCTGTGCCCACTGCCCAGTTGCGCCTTCCTTGGGCGGCTGGGAAGGAATTTCTCCCGGGCCCCGATTGGCCAAGGCCAAGTGGGGGTTTGCCCTCCCTGCAGCGGGTGGGGGGCTATGATGCTGCAGTTCCCTGCTGAAACACGAGGCTGCCACGCACAGGTTCTCCATAGGGAAGGTCACAGTGATCAGAGAAATGGACTGGTAAAGCATTTCAGAGGGGCAGGACCGGGTGCGGGGCTCCTATGACTGGTACAGCAGGGAACCGCCGCCTGCTCCTTTAGCCCCCCCTTAACCCTCATTCGAGGGGGGCAGGGAGGTCCCAGCAGCGGGTTGGCTGGGGACCAGGGTAGGGAAGGGGGAGGGGGAAGGACCAGCGGTGGCCCCCTTGCTATGTATTGGACTGATAGGTGCACAGCACAGAGCTCTGCCTGTCACTCCCAGACCTGCGGCCGTACTAAGCCACATCCAGTCTCCTGTCCTCTCCGGGCATAGCTGGGTACTGGGATATTGAGGGGCTTTTGAAAATCGTACGCAGCCTTAAATATGATGTGGCCACTGGAGCTGATAACGTTGTGGTCAGTGTTAGCCCATTTCAAACCACTGCTTTCCTCCGCTACGCTCGGTGTGTGGGGGTTTCATTTGTTAGATCGAATGCGGCCGCCGCTTCTGCTCTGGACAATGCCCCTGGCTATTGGATTTCTCATTTTCCTGGGTCCCTGGTTCAGCTCTGGAAACAAGGCCGCTGAGAGGAGGCAGTGTCCCATTTCCGTCGCTCGTCATACTTGGCCTCGTGTCTCTTTGTAATAAAGCCGATGTTGGTAAAATTAATCAAAACTCTGAGGCCATCATAAATGCCACTTGTTCCTTTTCAGGTTAGAAGCCACAACTAAGTGACACTTTTTACGTCTTTATGCTGACATTAATGGGCAGGGTTTATTCTAAAAAATTCAAACAAAACAATTCTCTCTCCCCCTCCCCCCTTACTACAGCTCCCTTTATAGTGGATTTGAAGTTCAAAGTAGCATGATTTTTCCTTTGCAAATGTCATCAATCTCATGTCACAGCATCATGGACTCTCAGAACACTAGAACTGGCAGGGGCCTCGAGAGGGCACCACGTCCAGTCCCCTGCCCTCCCAGCAGCACCGAGCACCGTTGTGATGGTCAAAGGGGAGACTAAGTTTAAGATATACTTGAGAGAAGTTTCTTTACCTACATTACAGATAACATCTTGGGTTATTAAATCCTCAAACCTTTTACAATTCCAGTTTACTCTTTACTATGCACCCTGGCTGGCTTTGTCTATTTTAGTTTTGACATTGAACAGCAGCAAATTCAGTTTCACTTTCAAGGTCTCCAAATATGCAAGTTTCGAAGCCTTTTGGGTGGTTGACATTAAAACCCCTTGATCTTAAATGTATTAAACTGTTATAAAACCTACATGTTGACCAAATTCAAGGGTTGTGTTTTTAGCACTGTAAGTAGTGGTTTCCGAGGTAGGCACTGGGAGTGTTCATGTGTCACTCTTGGGCAGATGTGACTTGAAGAAATCTTGGTTTAGAAAGTTGTGCTGAATTCTGTATAAAAATGAGTATACAGAGAGTTACCACGATACCGCTGTTCCGAGAACTCGTCCGCGTGCCCAGTAAGCCAGTGGAACTTTCAGGGGTAGCACTCAACCCTGTTCGCTGCATTAGAGTCCTTGCTAGCATTTCAGAAGTGGGCTCGTCCCATGTTCGCGAGCAGAGCCTCTCTCCGGTCTGAGCCTAGGAGGTGGGCTGCGTTCCGTGCTCTGGCCGAGGGCTAAGCAGTACTGTCCAGTGTTAACGAGCGCATCCAGCAGCAAGGCAATGGCGCTTTCTGGCCTATAGCTGCGCACTTAGTGGAATTGGCAGATTGAGAGGTTGTGGCATGTGCCAGTACCTGTGCGAGCCGTTCTCTCGCCAGGTGGCCATTACCCTTCAGCAGAAGCCTCTGTCACTTGGAAATCGGTGTCAGGCCGCCCTGGCCCCTTGTCCAGCCTCTAGTGGGTGTGGTTTTCTGAAGGGAATGGAATTGAGATTTGTAGGGGGCTGAGTAGACTGAGCCCCGTCATGGCCCCCCCCCCCACAGTGGGACTCCGAGTCCATAGGGTTCTGCGCTGGTGGCAGGGGCAGTGCAGGGGAGCTGTAGGAGCAGGGCTCCAGGCAGCTCCATGCATTTCATTCCTACTCAGGGTCGGCCTGCCTGGCCCTAATGCTCCCATGGGAGAGGGGGGTGGGGGAAAGGGGGCTGGCTCCCGTGCCTCCCAGGCACTGACTTTGTGAGTTCCTGCCCCTTCTCCCAAGCTCCTACCCAGTCTCTTCCCAGCCTGTTCCACTCCCTCTTCCTGCCTGCCCCTGGACAGCTGGGCGGGGCAGGCAGCCCTGGAGTAGCACCTAGGCTTGTCCGCTGTGGGGATGGGCTGAGGGCTCTGCAGGCCAGCCAGGTGTCCCGAACCCCGCTGCTTGTTCAATGCACGGCCAGGGCTACTGTTCCCGCAGCCTGGAGCTGCCCTTCTTCCCTTCGGCCTGGGCCCAGGGCCCTTCGGTGCCATGCCGCTGCTGCCGCCGCCTCGGCTGTGGGTGAAAGATCAAGCCGAGGCGCCTTTGGGTTTTGCCCCGTGCTCTCCACGAGTCGTTTCCTCGCCTTCAGACAGACCGTGGCCCGCAGGGCCTGCTGGCACTGGGCTGCGGCTCTGCCTTGCTTGGCCAGCTCTGCTTTTAGCACTCCAACAAACGTCTCCCCGGAAGGGATGTCTCAGTGCAGCCGATTAACCGAGAAGCCAAAGCTTACGGGTTAGTGCTATGGACTACACGCACCTCCCTCCCCTAGCCAGAACGTTTTTGGCAGGCTGGCCAGCAGCCCAACTTGCTCCTGGCTCATGCCAGCTCCGGGACCCACCCCTGCTGGGGCTCTGCATTTCAAGTGTATTAGGAGCCAGGTGGGCAGGCAGCCCGGCTCAGTTCCAGCTCACGCCAGGTCTGGGCTCTCAGGCCCTCCCCCCAGACGGGCTGCTGCCACCCCATACTGCTGCCTCTCTATCAGAGGCAGCAGCACAGGGCGACAGGCAGCTGGTCCGCAAGAGGAGCTGGTTTTTAAACTGGTTCTCCTTGCAGACCAGCTCCCACCTGGCACCCCGTGGTGCAGCCGGCCCCACCCGCAGGGACTCTAGAATAATCGGCGAGTCAGGTAACTGATATTTAACACCCCTACTGCACTGCCCGAGCCCTGGGTCTGCAGCGTGAGTCTGTGGCATGGGGTTCCCTGCGTCGGCCAGCCAGTGTTCCTAGCGTAGAGCCGTTTATGCAGCTTGGCCGGAACACGCTGCTCCCTCTCGCTGGCCTAGTGTGAAGGGTGTTCCTTCGTTGGCTTGAGTTAGTGCCAGTGCTGTTCTGCGCCATTCGTAACACGGGCCGGGCAGGAGTCAGACTGCTCGGGCGCAGCCCTTTGCCCACTGGTCCTTGTGAGCCCCTGCAAGGGGGCACTGCAGCCTTGGCTTGCTCCTACACTGGGGTGTCTGGCAGAGGTGTGTGACACCAGGCCTCGGGGAGCGTTCTCTGGGCCTCCCAGGGCTGCACCCCACTGGGTTCAGTTCCCTGCTGTTGTATTGCAAGGATGCGGGAGGGAGGGAGGGAGAGGAAACCCCTGGCCAGATTTCCCCTCCCTTGGGTCCTGCTTCGCTGCGTGCTTCCCTCTTTCCTTCTGCCACTTAGAACGCGGGGCTGGCTCGCGTCTCTGGGGTGGGTGCGTGCCGCCCTTCCCCTGCCCGTCGGCGTGTGGGGGGGGGGGCCCAGCTGGAGAGGCGCTGAGCACGTTCACGGAGCGTAGGGGGACTGCTGCCTTGTGGCTTGCTGACCATGGCCACCCCCTCCTGTGCGTCCATGGGCACGTCAGACCCCAGCGCCCGAGCAACGCGTGGAGACGCTCTCCGGTGGGCTGGGCTAAGGGCTTGCACGCTCTCGAGAGGTCTGTGTGGCGGTGCTGTGGACGCCGAGAGCGCCCCATGTGAGCCGCAGCGCTGGGCAGTGAAAGCAGAGTGCCAAGCGGTGTCCCAGTGAGGGGCAGCTATGGGGCTCTTTGCCGGAGCCAGGAGCATGGCTCTTTCCTGATGCTCCTGGAGCACTGCAGAACAGGCTTGCTGCTCCGGGACCATCTGGTCTCAATGTTCTCCTCCTCCTCCTCTGCCTGTGGGTATCTCGTCTAGTGCCTGCTGTGTATCCCATCGCGCAGCAGCCCTGGGCTCGCCTGGACTCACTCGCCGAGTGACCCCAGGCGCGCAAGGAAGGGGGGCTGTAGCCCTGGTGAATAGTGGTCCCGGGCTGGGTGAAGAAAGCGAGGGGTGCCTGGGGCCCATGCAGGCAGGGCGCTCCGTGGGGCGATGGACGTAGCCGGGCTAGAGCCCGGCGCGGAGAGGGCGAGCGACACTTGGGGAGTAGGAGGCCAAGTTGGGGCCGGAGAGGACTCTGCCTCTGCTGCTCGGGGATTCTTACCGTGTCCTACAGGTAACACGGGAGCCAAACCAGGCCAGTGCAGGAAACCTGGCTCTGGGGCCAGCGAGCGCCTCCGGCCGTTCCCTGGGGGGCGGGCTCTCCTGCCAGCAGGGACCTGTGTAGGACCGGCTGAAAGGGGTCCCCGAGGAGCCGAGGATGGCCTGAGAGCCTTCGTGTCAGGCGCTGGTCTCTGCGGCCATGCCCTGCTGCAGGCCAGGGGCTAAGCACTGGGGCAGAGGCGGGGGCTAAGGCCTGCCCTGAGACCTGTGGGGCGGCCGTGCATTGGCTTTCGCAGAGTTTCGGCCACTACGTGGCGTGCGGCTCATTCCTTGGTTCCAGTCCAGGCTGTTCTCCCCTGAGCCTGTGAGAATCCTCGCGGGGTGGCGGGAACGTTGCTACAGGAGCCCTTGGGAGGGTGGGAGCTGGAGAGGGGCTTTCTCCACACACCACCTGCCACTCCCCCCCAGAGGTGGCAGGAAGAGTGGTTCAGCGCACCTCCTTCAGGTGGGAGGTGTCCATCACACAGAGCTGCGGAGGGGATAGAAATTGCCTCTGCTCTGCACCAGTGACGCTAACCCTGCCCTGAGGAGACCCCTCGTTTCTGCATGAAATCCCGTGCTCCTGAGCAGACAGAGGAGGTGCCATGGCGTGTATGGCCTGTGCTCATCTGCTTTGCATCCCGCCCCCGAAATGTTAGCCTAGGGCCGGCCCTACCCCCACTGGGGGAAGGTTGGGCTTCCAGCCCGCCCCTGTGCCTTTGCTCCCAAACTGGGCGTTACAGGGCGCGGGGTCACGCAGGCCAAGAGCTCCCTTGTGCTCTCTTGAGCACCCCCAGGGCTACGCAGGAATCGGGGTGCCTCCAGGCCAGGCTACTGTGTAGGAACCGAGGGTTGTTTCCGGGCAGCCGGCCTCTCCTAGCTACTGTGCCCTGGCCCTGACTCTGGTCATTGTCTCTCTTTAAACACGCCCCTTCGCTTGTCACATTTCACGAGGGGAACTGGGAGTCTTAGAGCATCTGACGGAAACTGAGCTCAGCGCCACAGCACGACCTGGCCTCCGCGCGCCAGCCCCTGATTCCCTGGGTGTGTTTTGCGGAGCTGCTGGGGTGCGGGGAGGGGCTGTGACTGAGGGAAGGGGAAATGGGGAATTGCTCTGTGGCTCGTCTGTATTCCAAGGCACTAACACGACTCCCGTCTGTATTTAAATGCTGTCCCCAGGTTACGACTATGGCTATGTCTGCGTGGAGTTTGCACTCTTGGAAGAGGCCATCGGATGCATGGAAGCCAACCAGGTTGCTTTATACTTCGGTCGAATGCTGCTAGAAGAATGTTGTTTTGCTGGGGGGTGGAGAGTCAGTGATTCTTGGAGTGATTCAGAGGAAGAGCCGCTCTTGTTTATACACAACGCTGCCGCCCGATTGCTGGTGTTCCCAGAAGCTCCCCAGAGGCTTTGCGGTGCCTCTGCGGAGCCAAGAGGCTCCGAATGTTCGGCCCTGGCAGCGCGAACACCCCAGCAGGCTGGCTAGATGTAAGGGCTGGGAGGTGACGAAGATTCTCAGGTCAGGTTGTTGCTTTGGGGGTTTGTACACAGTTGGAAAGAGCTCTAATCGTGGGGAACCCCTCTGGCCCGGACCCCGTATGCAAGCAGGCGTCACTCTGCTCTGATCAGTCTGAAGGCTGCTGGCCCGCTACCTTTCCGTGAGGCGGGGGTCCTCATGGGTCTCCTTTGTAGCCACGTTGTCCTTTGGCAAGTTGGAGTTGCAGACAAAGGGCTGGCCAAGGCACAGCTGTACCTGGTAAATCTGACTGGTTCTGGGTGAGCGGCTAGCAAGTGTGACAAATCGGGTATTGTTTTGGAGGTGGAAGGCTGGGGCATAGTTGCCTGTATAAGACAGAGCCCCTAAGATTCGGACGGTCTCGAGAACAGCGGGACCTGTGCTCACCCTAGATGTGTCTGAAATTCTCAGCCCTGGCACATAGAGTAAGTGCCCAGCTGCAGCAGCAGCAAAGTGTGGATTGAGTGAACTCCGTGGCGTTGGGTGCCACGCAGGCATCTGACCCGCAAATGCTGTAAATCGCAGACAAGAGGAGCTGAAACCTACGACCCCTTCCCTGGGAATGGCAAGGGAGACAGCCACCTGAGTGCAGTTCAGCGCTGCCTTGGGACGTGCTCTGGCCGACTCCCTCGTGCACTCCTAGCCGGGGAGAATGGCTTCCCACCCCCTTCCCAGGTTAGCCTGTGAGCCAGACTTGCCGTAGCTGGATCTCTCCCATTGGTACTGGGAGTGCCATCTGCCCAGCCGGCGGAGAGCCAGGCAGCTCCCATAGATGTACTGGAGGTGGCCTGTGCAGCAAGAGTTACGATAGTGCTGAGCCTGAGCCAGTTCCTGCACTGAGCGCTTGTGCTACCTGCCAGGGATAGGCCTGCTGCTTCTGGCTGGTAATGCCTCGGGGAGGTGTGGTGCCCATGTACCCCCTGCACTCCCCTGGCAAAAGGATGCCTGCAGGACGGCCACAGCTTGTGATGCCATAAGGCAGTGTTTCTCAACCTTTTTTATAAAGTACCTCTTTTTCCAAAAAAAAAAAAGTCCCCCCAGTACCTACCGTTTTCAGACACACACATTTCTTTTCTACCGTTGCAACACATTTGTCTAAACAACTTCATCGTAACCAGACGGGGGATGAAATGTTGGGGTGTAATAAGTCCAAAAACAATCAAGGGCAGTAAAACTTAAACCAAAACTTCGGTTTTCTCCAAATGTCAGTTGTGTTGAGGTACCCCCCCAGACGTCTCTCGAGTGTCCCTTGGGACTCGTACCGCTGGCTGAGAAACACTGCCGTAATGGGACACTGCCACAGTAGGCAAAGCTGAGATCCGACGTCCCTTCCCTGCTGCCACTCGCACTTTCTCTGCCCCCACGCTTGCCATTTCCAGTGCACAGGGACAGGGAAGCCTGACCATCCCTCACTGCGTGCACCAGCTCTCCACTGCTCTGCTAGCAGGCAGTGGCCCCGATGGGGCAGCTGTGTGCACCGAGGAAGGGCCCCCTGTCCTGGTAGGATGCTCTTCCAGCTCTCCTATGGGGACAGCTGCAGCACTGGAGCAGGCATGTGTTTGTCTGAATAGCATCAGTGAGGCCAGGACAGGTTCTCTACCCTCGCTACACAGTGGGGCAACTGTAGGGGCCCAGAAAGTGTTCTACCCCACGTGGGGTGCCAGTAGGGACCCAGGAAGTGTTCCACCCCACACAGGGCGCCTGTAGGGGCCCAGGAAGTGTTCCACCCCACACAGGGCGCCTGTAGGGGCCCAGGAAGTGTTCCACCCCACACAGGGCGCCTGTAGGGGCCCAGGAAGTGTTCCATCCCACACAGGGTGCCTGTAGGGGCCCAGGAAGTGTTCCATCCCACACAGGGTGCCTGTAGGGGCCCAGGAAGTGTTCCACCTCACGCAGGGTGTATGTAGGGGCTCAGGAAGTGTTCCACCCCATGTAGGGCGCCTGTAGGCACCCAGGAAGTGTTCTACCCCACTCAGAGTGCCTGTAAGGACCCAGGAAGTGTTCCACCCCACTCAGGGTGCCTGTGGGCTCCCAGGAAGTGTTCTACCCCACACAGAGTGCCTGTAAGGACCCAGGAAGTGTTCCACCCCACTCAGGGTGCCTGTGGGCTCCCAGGAAGTGTTCTATCCTACATAGGGTGCCTGTAGGCACTACAGATGTTAAGGACTAGTTGACTATCCAATAAGTAAATGCTTAGCAGATAGATGAGTTGACTAGTCGATTCCGCCCCCTTGCTGCCTCTGTCAGAGGTAGCAAAGCGGGGAGAGAAAGGGGGTACTTGAAAGCGGAAACACCACGCAGAGCTCAGGATCAGCTATGCGGTGCTGTCTCTTTGAAACGCTGCTGCAGTGTTTCAAAGGGGCAGCGCTGCATGGAGCCCGGGGTCAGCTCTGTGTGGTGCTGCCAGTTTGAAATGCCGCGCGGAGCCCGGGATCAGCTGGGGAGGCCCCAGCTAGTTTCGGGGAATTCCGGGGGATGTCTGACTCCGGGCTCCGTGTGGCATTTCAAATTGGCAGCGCAGCATGGAGCCCGGGGGCAGTGGAGGACTCTGAGTCCCCCGCTGACCCCAGGCTCCACGCTGTGCTTCCTCTTTGAAATGCACAAGAGTCCTCGCTGGGGACTCCTGTACATTTCAAAGCTGGCACCCACGTGCAGCCCGGAGTCAGGGGGACTTCCCGCCGGCCCCGGGCTGCACGCGGAGTTCCGCAGCCCTCCTTGGAGATGTACAAGAGCCCCCGCTGAGGCTCTTGTACGTTTCAAAGGAGGAATGCGGAAGTGCCTGTTGAGTAGTGGATGGAAATTCCATTGACTACTTGCTGAGTAATTCGCTCGTTAGTTAACATCCTTAGTAGGTGCCCAGGAAGTGTTCCACCCCACGTAGGGTGCCTGTAGGGGCCCAGGAAGTGTTCTACCCCACGTAGGGCATATGTAGGCGCCCAGGAAGGGTTCTACCCCACGTAGGGCATATGTAGGCGCCCAGGAAGGGTTCTACCCCACGTAGGGCATATGTAGGCGCCCAGGAAGGGTTCCACCCCACGTAGGGCGCCTGTAGGGGCCCGGGAAGGGTTCCACCCCACGTAGGGCGCCTGTAGGCGCCCGGGAAGGGTTCCACCCCACGTAGAGCGCCTGTAGGCGCCCGGGAAGGGTTCTACCCCACGTAGGGCGCCTGTAGGGGCCCGGGAAGGGTTCCACCCCACGTAGGGCGCCTGTAGGGGCCCAGGAAGGGTTCCACCCCACGTAGGGTGCCTGTAGGGACCTAAGGAAGTTCCAGACGCACACCTGAGGAGGTCCCAGGGGTAGATGCACAGGCTGCCCCTTGGCATGGCACATGCATCCTTCCCTTCCCTCCCCATAACACTTGCACGCTCTCTGCTGTGTGGACAGCACAGAGGAAGTTCCTGTGCCCTGGACACACACTGCAGCTCGTATCCAGCACCCCTGTTGGTAGTCAGTTCCACCTGTCACATGCATCCTGGGGGCACCTCTGGGCCCCTATGTAAGGCTGTCTCTTGGCTTCCTGCTGTCAGTGTGGGACTGGCCTGTGCTCCCTGTGTGAAGAATTTCTGTCAAGTGTGACCATTTCCATGGGCATGCTGCAAGGGCTGTTCTTAGGCCTGTTCTGTCAGTGCCTACACTGCGATGAGGGGTGTAAGATCCCAGTGAATTAGTCTTGGTACTGACAGAACAGGCCTTACCCTGCGACAAGGGGTGTAAGAGCCCACGGAATCAGTCTTAGGTCTGTTCTGTCAGTGCCTACCCTGCGACGAGGGGTGTAAGAGCCCAGTGAATCAGTCTTAGGCCTGTTCTGTCAGTGCCTACCCTGCGACGAGGGGTGTAAGAGCCCAGTGAATCAGTCTTAGGCCTGTTCTGTCAGTGCCTACCCTGCGACGAGGGGTGTAAGAGCCCAGTGAATCAGTCTTAGGCCTGTTCTGTCAGTGCCTACCCTGCGACGAGGGGTGTAAGATCCCAGTGAATCAGTCTTAGGCCTGTTCTGTCAGTGCCTACCCTGCGACGAGGGATGTAAGAGCCCAGTGAATCAGTGAGCTCGTTAAACGCTAGGATAGCCCAACATTTAGCCAGTTCATGGACTAAGTGGGATCCCCAGCCCTGGGGTGGTCTTGGCGCAGGAGGCTCCCAGGCCCACTGGGAAAGCCCTGCGCCCACAGCAGGCCCGGGCCCCAGTCGACAGGTCCCTGGTAAGCATCGCCTGGTTGGTTGGGGGTGCTTCCCCAGTCACACCCCTAATTGTGACGGTGTCTTGCTCTCTGCAACAGTCATCTGTGGCTAGTCTGTACCGAGTTGTGCTCCTCAGCATGACCCCGGTCCGATCCCCACTGAAACCGCTGCCTGCTTTCCGCCCCACTGGGCCCAGGGTGCGGCTCTCATCAGCTAGAGAAAGTGGCCTCTAATGTCCAAGGGTTGGGCCGTTGGTGTAGTCCGTGAGGCCTGCTGGAAGGCTAGCCTGAGCCTTTTGGCGCTCAGCTGGGTCCAGGCTGAATGCATCTGTAAGATGTGGGGGGGGGGAGATGATCAGTCCCTGGAAGAGCAGGCTTGCTCCATTTCAGTCTCTTCCGTCAGGGAGAAAGAGCTGCGTCGCCTGGCTGGGAATTGATTTTCTTTGAATCCTGCCATGGCCTGGGTGCCCTGACGGCCCGCCAGCAACGCACTGAGCCCGTGGGTTACCCCAGTCAAATCAATCATAGCACTAGAAGGAGAGCTGCTAATCCCCCAGGCAGCCCCCCAGAGCCCGGCCTCACGGCCCAGCGGCCATCACCCCGGGCTGAGGGGGCAGCTTTAGGCTGACCCAGGCTGGATAAAGTTGGGCAGCTCTCTTCCGTATTCCCTGCACCTCCTACAATCCGGCGTTCGGTTCATTTCCATCCCCCCAGCGCTACCAGGTCCAGCTCTGCGCGCTCGGAAAGGTGGGCCTGCGCGTGTGCTCTCGGGGGAAGGCGCCGAGATGCAGAAACGTCCCTGGTCTTCTGGCTGTGCTGCTGGTGGGGGGGAGGGGCGCGCCTTTGGTACCCGTGATGCCCGCCCACCTTCCCAGCAGCCCCGGGCCAGTTTGCGCAGGGGCGTAGCTGCGCTCTGCTCGCTTTGTGGTGACGTTGGCAACTTGCATGGACTGGGATCTCCTGCCGGCTTGCTGAGTTCAGGCTGGAGAAGTGGTGGCTGCAAAGTGGAGTCTGCGGGGGAGGAGGGTGGCCTCTGTGTCGGCGCTGTCGGGAACGGGCGCTCGTGGCTTTGGCGTGGGCTGTCTGCGTCGTCGGTTTGGCGGGCGGAGACGTCCCCGTTCTCACGGCGATCTTGGCCTTCTGTGGTGAGACGAGGGAGTATCCAGAAGGACTCGGCGATCTGTATTGGGCTCTTCAAAGACCCTTTCCATCTTCTCCCGTCCCCTGCCACGGCAGGCTCCATACAGCCACCAGCCCCGGGTGGGTTACTGGGCTGGGCTGGCTTCTGGAGGAGCATCCCCGTGCTGGGAGTCATTCGTAAGCCACTGCTGCTTGACCGGAAGTGGGGGGGGGCTGTATGCCACGGCGGGGCTCTCGTCCGGCGACACGCTGGCTCCGCTCAAAGCTCTCCAGACTTGTTCCTGGGCTGTTTTCCCTGGGGGGCATGAGGCAGAGATTGGACTGTTCAGTGACCAGTGAAATCCAGCCTCCCAGTGCGTCGGGGCCGTGCGCTTCAGCCCCATGCGCTCCCAAGCGGAGAGAGGCCTCTATCCCGACCTTTGATGGGGGTGGGCATTCTGGGCCTGGAGGCATTGGCAATACCAGCTCATGGCTCTCCGCCCCCAGGGTGCTGAGTGTGGAAATTAGTTGATGCTTAATTTCGGCCTGTAAACATCTGCACTGCTTGTGTGGGGGCCCTGGGGGCACGTTGCAGACCGTGTGGGAGCACTGACTGTCTAGTGCTGCAGGAAGCGTTAACGGGCGGGGGAGGGGGCGCTCTGGTCCGTAAACCTGGAAGAAGATTCTCTGGACCTGGAGCCCGGACTCCTCTCCCTGCTGCCTCTAGGACGAGTGTTTCTCCTGGTGAAGGCGCTTTCCACTGGACCTGCTCAGCAAAGGACGTGCTTCCCAGGTTACTCTGCAGCCCGCAGTGAAGTCTGTGCACGTGCCAGGTCCCGGCTCCTAAGTGCACGGTGTGAGCGCCAGTTCTCCTGCAGGCTGGAGAGTGCCCTGCCCAGGTCACGCGCCTCTTGGCACCGGCAGCCTGAGAAGAACCCGGAAGCATGTTACTTCCTGCTTTGCATCCAACACACCTGGCTTTTCCTGTGGGTTGTGGCAAGTGTGGGGCGTGTGTTGCAGCCTTGAGTAGTGCAAGGGAGACTGTCCCTGTGTCGTGTTGTGCATTCACAACGCCCTGGGTTGAACTGTGCCATGTCTGGCAGTGTGCCTCACAGTTGGCTGGCGTTGCTTGTTCTCATGCGGGGTTTGGGAGGGAGGCGTCTCATCCTGGTAGCGTGATTCCGCCCATAAACCTTTGTGCCAAGTTGCGGAGCCGTATTACCGGTGAGCTACTCGGTGGTGTAGCCCAGTGGGCTGTTGAAAGGTGCCCTTGGTATGTTGATCAGATGGGAGACTGTTCAGATGAAAGAGCAACACCATGTCTTTCGCTGTGTGCGGTTCCCAGGTGCGTAGCTGCAGTTGGCATGAGCTGACTCACTCCTGCAGTGGGCCTGGTTCTGTTGGGTCCCTCATTTATTCTCCTTGCTCGTTTGGCAGTGATCCCTGTGCCAGGCAGTGCGACTCGCGTGCGACAGGGAAGCGGTTAATTCAGCAGCATTACAGAGCTGCCTGGCCCAGTGGCCGAGTTGTACTTCAGTACCCTGTAGCTGCACGCGTACGCACCAGCACTTGCGTGCTGCCATGACCGTGTGCTCGTCTGGGGGCCGGTTTCGTGTTTGAGTGCCACAGGGACCACCCTGATGCTGGGGGGAAAGGGGGAGGAGTCATTACGTTGTACGGCTGTCGGCCTAGTACGCAGCCTTTCTCTGGGCCGCTTCCTTCTACCACCTCCCCCACTCTCAGCCTTTCTGGCTCTTCCCTGCATCTTGGTTTCAGGTCTTCCCTTAGTGGCTGGGAGGGCCCCGGATCTCTCTCCTCCAAGGGCTGTCCAGGGCATTGACCCTTCCTTCGGCTCAGCACCAAAGCCCATCAGTGTTGCTGATCCGCCAGCGCCAGGTGAGCTGTACCCCTCCGGCTAAGGAGCCGAGTGTCCTGCCCTGCTAAGTGAGGGAGCAAAGGAGCCAAATTAGCCAGCTTGGTTCCCACGTCAGCTGTGCAGTGCTGTGCTCTGCTCAGTCTCCCCCTCGGTTGTGCTGAGGGCCATTTCTCTCTGTCTTCTGTCAAATGGGACGGAGCAGTCAGTGTGCCGGGAGCTCAGTCACATGCTGCCGGCTGGGGCCGCGGGCACGGATAGCAGCGAGATGTCCCGCCGCTGCTCACAGCATTGCCAGCCCCGTTGCGTAGCTGCGCTCTGATCTCCCCACTGGCGTTTCCAACAGAGAAGGGAAGCAGTCTTAGCCGGGAGAGGCTTCGAGTCCAGGCCCTCCCTCACGGTGGGGCCACGTACCAGGAAATCTTTTGCCAGGGTGGCGTGTGCAGTGCCGGCTGCTGGTAAGTCTGCTCCAGGCGTTTCACATAGGTCTGAAAGCATCGAGGGGATGTGATTTCCTGCCGAGGCCGAGCCCCAAGGAGAGGAGCCCTGTTCCAGCATGGCCATGATACCAGGCCCCTTCCACAGCAATGTGGCTTTTGAGCCTTTGTTCCTTCAGGCCAGTTGGTAGCTAAGAAGCTTTGTCTTAGTCGCTGAAGGATGCGCCGTTAGAGGTATAAACACTGCCCTTGCTCCTGCAGGCCTCAGCAGGCGCTTCCTCGAATTGTTAGCAGGCTGTCCTAAGGCAAGTGAAGGGGCGGTGTCTCAGTTGTGGGTGTTTGTATGGTCTGTGAGGAGCCGTGGGAATGGGGAACTAGGTGCATGCCTTCAGCGCCTTCAAAATGCGGATCGCGCTGGCCCCGCAGTGCTCTCGAAGGTGCTAGCATGGCAGGTCGTGCAGCAGGTTTCGGAGTGAAGTCGATTTCATGTGTGTGTACAGTAGTTAGAGGGAGATTTGAGAGAAGCTCCTAAATCCACATGGCAAAGTCCTGCTGAAAAGGAATGGAACCCAGGACCCAGCGGTCTTAGGTACTTCTGAAATCCACCCCCCCAGCGGCAAGAGAGTGCCAGGAGCCCTGACAAGCAGGGGGACAATGGTGCGCTGGGATTTCCTAAAGGCTGCTGTGCGAGGCGCTGCGGGAAACATCAGGGCCATGGCGAAAATTCCCACCAGAGGTCTTAGGTTGGAACCTGTTCCTCCTGTTCCGGCAGCTCCACCCTCCCAGCCCTGAGTCCGCCTTCCCTCCACAGTTCTCAGTGTGCTGGGGCAGGCTGCGTTCGCTGTCCACCCCAGTGCCCCATCAGGCCTGATACCAAGAGCATTGTGTCTTTCCAAGCGGTTCTAGAGCCGTCTGGATTCTCTCTCCAAGGATCTGCCAGTAGACCAGGCCGCCTCTGTTGAGGGCCAGGCTCAGCAGAGCGTTCTGCCATGGAGAGCACTTTACCATAGGGCTGCTTGGTTTTATGCCTCCTTGGTGTTAATGTTTTCTCTCCTCGACAGCCTGGACTGTTGCCCTTGGGTTGTGTGGAACAGTAAGATGAGGCTGGTGAATCTGACTGAAGAAACTTCACCCAGTACAAAGTGATTGGGATGTGAGAGGGCAGGATGGTTTTCTCTGCTGCCCTTTGGTATCTCTCTTGTGTGATCTTGTGGCTGGAGCTAGCTCCTTTCCAAAGAGATGTAGGGACGCTAAAATGTGTGAATTCTGGTTCACGTCTTGATGTATTGTTTCCTGTCGGTTTTGGTTTCCAGATGTTGATCAAGTTTGGGTCTATCTAGTTCAGGTCCAGCGACAGAAGGTGGAAAGAAGGTAGTACATACTTAATTGGGATCACGAATTGTGCAAGCGTTTGTCCCTACAATCGTGCTGTGTTCGCGTGGTTTTTGGTTCAGATCTCACCCGTCTCAGAGATGCTTTGGACCAAAGCTGAGAACCTTTGACAGTGAAATGGCAGGCAAAATGTAGCACATGGGTTTGAGTGCATCAGTGGTAGGTGTTTGCATGCAGTGGGCAGATTCCATGGCCAAGTCTCTTTTGTTGCGGGCAGTTGAATTGGATAAATGCACTCAGTCCCTCCTAGAAGATGAGCAGGCCACTCCCAGAAGCAGAGTCTCACAGGTAGACAGCCGTCAAGCGGGGCATCGAATGAATTCTACTTGGAATGAAGGGCAGGGCTGTAGACACGTGGTGCATGGAATCTGGTCTCTGGAAAGGGTATTGTCTGCAGGATGCCCTTATATACAAAAGGGGGGATTCTATCTCCTTGTCAGAGAAAGGAGTGAGTGGGGAGACCTTCACTTCTGAGACACTCCTGGCATATTGGAGTTTGGGGTGGAGGGTCATTCTGATGGCCTTCATCTGCCTGGCCTGCGGGAGGTGATGGTAGAAATCTGGAGCACATCGATGTTGCTTTTCACCCAAGGCTCTTGAAGCACTTTACAAAGGATAAGCACCGTTAGAATGAGACATAAGATGTTCGCCCCCTTTCTCAGTGAGAGAGACGCATCTGTTGTCCACCCCAGAACAATTATTTACACCGTGTTTGATAATGAACAAGAGTGACTTTATTAAGTATAAAAAGTAGGATTTAAGTGGTTGTAAGTGATGACAGATAGATCAAAGTAAGTTACTAAACTAAAAACAAAACAGTCCAGGTAACCCTAATACACTAAGAGAAGTTGTTACAAATCCCAATTTCTCATCCTAGTTCCTATTTTAGGTAAAGTCTGTCTCGGGTCAGAGCTGATCTGTCCTCTGACCTGGGTCTAGCAGCTTCTCTCCGTCCCTGTCCGTAGAGGGTTTTTTTTGTTTCCAGGTCTTTTCATGTATCCTTTTGGGGTGGGAACAAGTTCCCTGGGGCGGGAAGTCTTTGTTCAGTTCCCCCCAATTCCTGTGGAAAAGTACAACATTGAATTCCAGCACCAGGTGGCGTGTTCACATGTCTTTGTAGGACTAACCACAATCCAGGCTGCAGGAAAAACAAGACTATTCACAGATCGTTGCCTTGAGCACCGGACCATTAAGTTCCTTGAGTGCTGCTACTGGTCTTCATTACCCTATCTAGCAATGCAGAGGGGCTTGTGTCATCATTCTAACTTCATAATACAAGAGTGATACGTGCACACCAATAGAACAGACACCAGCAGGGGGCGACAGGCTTTCCAAGGATAGCTTACCCGCCCCAATATGCATTCAGCATCTCTGAGTGATGCATATTCACATTCAAAACCACATTTCCGTCCAAATGTGGGGGAGCAGCATCACTATAGTGACCCTCATCGACCCATTTTAAACTCACCCCGAAGCATCAGCAAGAGCCTGCCTGGGGCTCCTGGGACCCCTGCGTGATGCAGTGGACCGACTGCCTCGGCTTCATGCGAATGAGTGTCTCTGCCATCAGGCACCAGGTGGGGGTGGTGTCAGCCCCACAAGAAGTCTTCGCAGGAAGCTGGTAAAAGACCCTCTTCGGGTGTGCAAGAAAAGTACCTTCTCTCTGCCTCTGGCTGCCAGTGCTGAGCGGCAGCGCCGAGACCCCTCGTCAGACAGCTGTTCAGCTCTGTGCTCAGATCCTTTTGGGAAGGCAGGCCCCACATGCGCAGCGCAGAGCTCCGGGCCGCCTGCTTGTCATACGAGGCGTTCCTAGTGCTGCTCAGGGCCCCGCCCCCACCGACACCAGCGCCGTGGGACTGTCACGCTGTGTCCACGGACAGTCAGCATCCAGCAGCTTGGCAGGGCCATTCACCATGAGGGGTCTGCGCAGAACATCGTTTGTGAGTGGGGACTCCCAGAACTAGGCCCCTGGGGAGAGACTGCTGCGTTTCTTACCTCCTGGGCCCTGGGGAGAGACTGCTGTGCTTCTCACCTCCTGGGCCCTGGGGAGAGACTGTTGCGCTTCTCACCTCCTGGGCCCTGGGGAGAGACTGCTGCGCTTCTCACCTCCTGGGCCCTGGGGAGAGACTGCTGCGCTTCTCACCTCCTGGGCCCTGGGGAGAGACTGCTGCGCTTCTCACCTCCTGGGCCCTGGGGAGAGTCTGCTGCGTTTCTCACCTCCTGGGCCCTGGGGAGAGACTGCTGCGTTTCTCACCCGCCGGGCCCTGGGGAGAGACTGCTGCGTTTCTCACCTCCTGGGCCCTGGGGAGAGACTGCTGCGTTTCTCACCTCCTGGGCCCTGGGGAGAGACTGCTGCGCTTCTCACCCGCCGGGCCCTGGGGAGAGACTGCTGCGCTTCTCACCTCCTGGGCCCTGGGGAGAGACTGCTGCGCTTCTCACCTCCTGGGCCCTGGGGAGAGACTGCTGCGTTTCTCACCTCCTGGGCCCTGGGGAGAGACTGCTGCGTTTCTCACCCGCCGGGCCCTGGGGAGAGACTGCTGCGCTTCTCACCCGCCGGGCCCTGGGGAGAGACTGCTGCGCTTCTCACCTCCTGGGCCCTGGGGAGAGACTGCTGCGCTTCTCACCCGCCGGGCCCTGGGGAGAGACTGCTGCGCTTCTCACCCGCCGGGCCCTGGAGAGAGACTGCTGCGCTTCTCACCTCCTGGGCCCTGGGGAGAGACTGCTGCGCTTCTCACCTCCTGGGCCCTGGGGAGAGACTGCTGCGCTTCTCACCTCCTGGGCCCTGGGGAGAGACTGCTGCGCTTCTCACCTCCTGGGCCCTGGGGAGAGACTGCTGCGCTTCTCACCTCCTGGGCCCTGGGGAGAGACTGCTGCGTTTCTCACCTCCTGGGCCCTGGGGAGAGACTGCTGCGTTTCTCACCTCCTGGGCCCTGGGGAGAGACTGCTGCGTTTCTCACCCGCCGGGCCCTGGGGAGAGACTGCTGCGCTTCTCACCCGCCGGGCCCTGGGGAGAGACTGCTGCGCTTCTCACCCGCCGGGCCCTGGGGAGAGACTGCTGCGTTTCTCACCTCCTGGGCCCTGGGGAGAGACTGCTGCGTTTCTCACCTCCTGGGCCCTGGGGAGAGACTGCTGCGTTTCTCACCCGCCGGGCCCTGGGGAGAGACTGCTGCGCTTCTCACCCGCTGGGCCCTGGGGAGAGACTGCTGCGTTTCTCACCCGCCGGGCCCTGGGGAGAGACTGCTGCGTTTCTCACCTCCTGGGCCCTGGGGAGAGACTGCTGCGTTTCTCACCTCCTGGGCCCTGGGGAGAGACTGCTGCGTTTCTCACCTCCTGGGCCCTGGGGAGAGACTGCTGCGTTTCTCACCTCCTGGGCCCTGGGGAGAGACTGCTGCGTTTCTCACCCGCCGGGCCCTGGGGAGAGACTGCTGCGTTTCTCACCTCCTGGGCCCTGGGGAGAGACTGCTGCGCTTCTCACCTCCTGGGCCCTGGGGAGAGACTGCTGCGTTTCTCACCTCCTGGGCCCTGGGGAGAGACTGCTGCGCTTCTCACCTCCTGGGCCCTGGGGAGAGTCTGCTGCGTTTCTCACCTCCTGGGCCCTGGGGAGAGACTGCTGCGTTTCTCACCCGCCGGGCCCTGGGGAGAGACTGCTGCGTTTCTCACCTCCTGGGCCCTGGGGAGAGACTGCTGCGCTTCTCACCCGCCGGGCCCTGGGGAGAGACTGCTGCGCTTCTCACCCGCCGGGCCCTGGGGAGAGACTGCTGCGCTTCTCACCTCCTGGGCCCTGGGGAGAGACTGCTGCGCTTCTCACCCCGGGCCCTGGGGAGAGACTGCTGCGTTTCTCACCTCCTGGGCCCTGGGGAGAGACTGCTGCGTTTCTCACCCCCGGGCCCTGGGGAGAGACTGCTGCGTTCTCACCCCGGGCCCTGGGGAGAGACTGCTGCGTTCTCACCCCGGGCCCTGGGGAGAGACTGCTGCGCTTCTCACCCGCCGGGCCCTGGGGAGAGACTGCTGCGCTTCTCACCCGCCTGGGCGCCCTGGGGAGAGACTGCTCGCTGGCCCTGGCTCACCTCCTGGGCCCTGGGGAGAGACTGCTGCGCTTCTCACCCGCCGGGCCCTGGGGAGAGACTGCTGCGCTTCTCACCTCCTGGGCCCTGGGGAGAGACTGCTGCGCTTCTCACCTCCTGGGCCCTGGGGAGAGACTGCTGCGCTTCTCACCTCCTGGGCCCTGGGGAGAGACTGCTGCGCTTCTCCCCCGGGCCCTGGGGAGAGACTGCTGCGCTTCTCACCCGCCGGGCCCTGGGGAGACTGCTGCGTTCTCACCTCCCTGGGCCCTGGGGAGAGACTGCTGGTTCTCACCTGCCGGGCCCTGGGGAGAGACTGCTGCGCTTCTCACCCGCCGGGCCCTGGGGGAGACTGCTGCGCTTCTCACCTCCCGGGCCCTGGGGAGAGACTGCTGCGCTTCTCACCCCCGGGCCCTGGGGAGAGACTGCTGCGTTCTCACCTCCTGGGCCCTGGGGAGAGACTGCTGCGCTTCTCACCTCCTGGGCCCTGGGGAGAGACTGCTGCGTTCTCACCTCCTGGGCCCTGGGGAGAGACTGCTGCGTTTCTCACCTCCTGGGCCCTGGGGAGAGACTGCTGCGTTTCTCACCGGCCTGGGCCCTGGGGAGAGACTGCTGCGCTTTGTCACCTCCTGGGCCCTGGGGAGAGACTGCTGCGTTCTCACCCGCCGGGCCCTGGGGAGAGACTGCTGCGTTCTCACCCGCCGGGCCCTGGGGAGAGACTGCTGCGTTTCTCACCTCCTGGGCCCTGGGGAGAGACTGCTGCGTTTCTCACCTCCTGGGCCCTGGGGGGCTGTGCGTTTCTCACCCCCGGGCCCTGGGGAGAGACTGCTGCGTTCTCACCTCGCTGGGCCCTGGGGGACCCCGGCCCTGGGGACGCGGTTTACCCTGGGCCCTGGGGCTCCTTTCCCCCTGGGCCTGGGGAGAGCTGCGTTTCCCCGGCCGGGCCCTGGGGACTCTGCCTGGACGCTGGGCCCTGGGACTGCTTTACCCGCCGGGCCCTGGGAGCGGCTTACCCTGGGCCTGGGGACTGGCTTTACCCTGGGCCCTGGACTGGCTTTACCCTGGGCCCTGGTTACCTGGCTTTACCTCCTGGGCCCTGGGACTGGCTTTACCGCCGGGCCCTGGGACTGCTGGTTACCTCCTGGGCCCTGGGGGGCCTGGTACCTCCTGGGCCCTGGGGGGCCTGGTTACCTCCTGGGCCCTGGGAGCGGCCTTACCCTGGGCCCTGGGGCGCTCTTTCCCCCCTGGGCCCTGGGGACTGCTTTACCCGCCGGGCCCTGGGACTGGCTTACCCTGGGCCCTGGGGACTCTGCCTTACCGCCGGCCCTGGGGCGTCTTCCCCCGCCGGGCCCTGGGGAGCGGCCTTACCTCCTGGGCCCTGGGACTGGCCTTACTCCTGGGCCCTGGGGCGCCGTTACCTCCTGGGCCCTGGGGCGGCTTTACCCGCCGGGCCCTGGGACTGGCCTTACCCGCCGGGCCCTGGCCGGAGAGACTGCTGCGCTTCTCACCTCCTGGGCCCTGGGGAGAGCTGCTGGCTTCTCACCCCCGGGCCCTGGGGAGAGACTGCTGCGTTCTCACCCCCGGGCCCTGGGGAGAGACTGCTGCGTTTCTCACCCCGGGCCCTGGGGAGAGACTGCTGCGTTCTCACCCCGGGCCCTGGGGAGAGACTGCTGCGTTCTCACCTCCTGGGCCCTGGGGAGAGACTGCTGGTTCTCACCTCCTGGGCCCTGGGGAGAGACTGCTGCGTTTCTCACCCCGGGCCCTGGGGAGAGACTGCTGCGTTTCTCACCCGCCGGGCCCTGGGGAGAGACTGCTGCGTTTCTCACCCGCCGGGCCCTGGGGAGAGACTGCTGCGTTTCTCACCTCCTGGGCCCTGGGGAGAGACTGCTGGTTTCTCACCTCCTGGGCCCTGGGGAGAGACTGCTGCGTTTCTCACCCCGGGCCCTGGGGAGAGACTGCTGCGTTTCTCACCCGCCGGGCCCTGGGGAGAGACTGCTGCGTTTCTCACCCGCCGGGCCCTGGGGAGAGACTGCTGCGTTTCTCACCTCCTGGGCCCTGGGGAGAGACTGCTGCGTTTCTCACCTCCTGGGCCCTGGGGAGAGACTGCTGCGTTTCTCACCCGCCGGGCCCTGGGGAGAGACTGCTGCGCTTCTCACCCGCTGGGCCCTGGGGAGAGACTGCTGCGTTTCTCACCCGCCGGGCCCTGGGGAGAGACTGCTGCGTTTCTCACCTCCTGGGCCCTGGGGAGAGACTGCTGCGTTTCTCACCTCCTGGGCCCTGGGGAGAGACTGCTGCGTTTCTCACCTCCTGGGCCCTGGGGAGAGACTGCTGCGTTTCTCACCCGCCGGGCCCTGGGGAGAGACTGCTGCGCTTCTCACCTCCTGGGCCCTGGGGAGAGACTGCTGCGTTTCTCACCTCCTGGGCCCTGGGGAGAGACTGCTGCGCTTCTCACCTCCTGGGCCCTGGGGAGAGACTGCTGCGCTTCTCACCTCCTGGGCCCTGGGGAGAGACTGCTGCGTTTCTCACCCGCCGGGCCCTGGGGAGAGACTGCTGCGCTTCTCACCTCCTGGGCCCTGGGGAGAGACTGCTGCGCTTCTCACCCGCCGGGCCCTGGGGAGAGACTGCTGCGTTTCTCACCTCCTGGGCCCTGGGGAGAGACTGCTGCGTTTCTCACCTCCTGGGCCCTGGGGAGAGACTGCTGCGCTTCTCACCCGCCGGGCCCTGGGGAGAGACTGCTGCGTTTCTCACCTTTTGGGCCCTGGGGAGAGACTGCTGCGTTTCTCACCTCCTGGGCCCTGGGGAGAGACTGCTGCGCTTCTCACCCCCTGGGCCCTGGGGTTAGTGTGTGCATTTCTGCGGATACCTGGAGGTGCCGGAACTGTGGGTGGGGAGGGGACGGAAGCAACCCCAGCCTTGTAGACGAGGTTTACACCAGGGCGGGCAATCATTTTTGATGGGGGGCACTCCAAGATTGCGGTAAGTGTTCAACAGCCCCACTTTTCTATGGAGCAGGTGGGGGTCTGGGATGGGGGTTGGGTGCAGAAGGAGCTTGGGGTAAGAGGCTGGGGTGCAGGAGAGACTGTGGGGTCTGAGGGAGTTTGGGTTGAAAGGGGGAGTTGTGACCTGGATCAGAGGACTGGCCTGCAGGGCCTGGGAGGGGACTGTGACCTGGGGCAGGGGATTGGGCTGCAGGGTCCGGAGGGGGTTGTGACCTGGGGCGAGGGGAGGAGGGGGCAGGGCTGTGACCTGGGGCGGGGGCTTGGGGCGCAGGGGGTTGTGACCTGGGGCGGGGGGAGGAGGGGGCAGGGCTGTGACCTGGGGCAGGGCTGTGACCTGGGGCGCAGGGTCCGGAGGGGGTTGTGACCTGGGGCGGGGGGAGGAGGGGGCAGGGTCCGGAGGGGGTTGTGACCTGGGGCGGGGGGCGGAGGGGCAGGGCTGTGACCTGGGGCGGGGGCTTGGGGCGCAGGGTCCGGAGGGGGTTGTGACCTGGGGCGGGGGGAGGAGGGGCAGGGCTGTGACCTGGGGCGGGGGCTTGGTGCGCAGGGTCCGGAGGGGGTTGTGACCTGGGGCGGGGGGAGGAGGGGGCAGGGCTGGGGTGGGGGCTTGGGGCGCAGGGTCCGGGAGGGGCTATGGGTGCAGGAGAGGCTTCTGGCCTGGGGCGGGTAGGAGGGGTGCCGAGTCTGGGGGAAAGGGGGGTGCCAGAGGCAGGCTCTGGCCGGGAGGTACTTACCAGCAGCACACTCAAGCAGGCCTCCCTCCCTGCCTGCCAGCCACCCCCCGCTGGCTGTTCCACGTGGCTCTCTGTGCGGGGGGAGGCCTCGCTAATGGGAGCGGAGTGATTTTGGTGGGGGCGGGGGCAGCGCGTGAAGCCCCCCACAGAGTGGCACAGGGAGCTGCTCGGTGCTGCGGGCGGGGCGGGGCGGGCCGGGTCCTGCCTGCCTCTGCCCCCGAGGTCAGTGGCGCTATGTCCTGGGCTCTGAGGCGAGGGGGGAAGATGCCGGACTGGTGACTTGGGGGCGCAGCGCTCCCAGGGGACAGAGCGGCCCCCCTAGGTCAGCCTGGGAGTTTGTTCAGGGCCCCGGGCAGCCTTCCCATTTGTTAGTCCCCCCGACCCTGGCCCTGCCTTGGGTGAACTCCCCAGTCCTGCTGGCCAAGCCAGTGCTGGGAGGGGTCAGCCCGGCTGCGAGGGCCTCTGTCTCTGGCACCTTTCTCCTCTTCTCTGGGCTGGGCTCCTGCCTTCCTCCAGAGAGCTCCCCTTCCAGTCACCTGGCTCTTGCTCCCATTGCCCTGCCCGAGTGCCTCCTGCTGGGCCGGGCTGCTGACAGCTAGACTGGTCAGATGAGCTGGAGCCAGCTCTGTGGGTGCATTCGCCCTCCTCTGGCCCCTTGTGCGCCCTCCAGGGCAGCGCCCTGTCTGCGCGGACACTGCGGCAAGCCTACCGTTGCTCCAGATGTTACAGAACGCCCCCTCCCCCCGCAGTCGCAGAGAGGGGCCCAGACGCTCCTGGCAAGTGACGCTCACCCACGCGCTGCAGAGGAAGGGGAGATAGCCTCAAGGTCGCTGCTTACTCTGACCAAGGTGAAGGTTCCTTCTGACCTCATGCATGGCGATGAGTTAGACCCTGCGCGTGTGAGCAAGAGCCGAACAGCCGGGAGAGTGCTCAGTGCCACCTCTCAGCCCTCGTCCTCCCGCCCAATGGCCCATCCTCAGCCATGGCCATCCCGGACACTTCACAACAGGCGATGAACATCGGAATGGGGCGGGGAAGCCCCCTGGCCCTGCAGGTGGCCAGCTGAAACCCTGAGGCCTGGGCACTTGGAACGGCCTTGGTCTTCCATTCGTTTCTGGAAGTGGAAGCTAGACCTGCTCGGAGCAGAGAGATGGGGGAACTCCGTCACAGGCAGAGGCGCGCTGGAGTCATTTCTGAAAGGTCCGCCCGGGCGCTCTGTGGGCTGCACTGTGCAAGCGATCCCCAGTGTGTCCTCCCGGCCTCCGCTTCATCAGAAAGAGCTCGCAGCAGCACCTGTCCAGGGCCATGCTGTAAGTCCCCCGCCCGATGAGGTTCCCTATAGGTGTCCCCGCTGCCCCAGCTCAGGAGACGCCTCCCTCCTGAGCCCACCGCTTAATGCTGGCGAAGCTGATGCGGCCTGCTCCTGGAGCTCTTGGCAGCCTGCTCGTTACCGCCTGTTGGTGAAGATGGTCTCTGTAGTCATCGGTACATGGGCAGCTCAGAGGGCAGAGGAGATTCCGGCCCCTACGGTGGGTCCCCTAAGTACAGAGTGGCTGTAGGACAGCGTCACTCACCGGCCGCCTTCCTGCTCACCGCTGTTTCAGAATTCCATGGGAGCGAGTTTGCGCCCCATCCCCAAGGACGGTGAGAAGGGCTGTCGTCTTATGCCGACGGGGCCAGACCTCGTAGGGGCCCCCGTGACCCTTGCAGCCGCTGTCAAAAGGGCGAATGGTGGAGGCTGGCTGACGCCGCCCGGCACACAGGTAATGCCCTCCGTGGAGGAGTGGCGCGCTCGCGGTACAGGGACAGTACAAGTTAGCCAGTGAGGTCGACTTAGCCGTGTTAGAGCTCCTTCCACTAGCGCTCAGGCAGCATCTCCTGCCTGGTTGAAGAACATTCACCCGGCGCTGGGCCCACCTTTACCAGACCCATAGACACGTCCCGATTCAGTGCCCACGTTGGCTGCTGCCCATCCTACGAGGGCTCCTGCCCACTTCCAAGCAGATCAGCGCTTGTCAGTCCCCAGAAGTGGGACCCGCACGGACAGTCTCTCGGAGAGTTCTTCCCTACGGTGACTGGCGCTTTGGGGTGTGGTTGGCATGGGTGCCATGGCCTGGCCCCCTTCCCTGCTGCTGCAGAGTCCTCTGCTGGGGCTCTGGATTGCAGAGTGAAGGATGGTTGGGTCCACTCTGCCCTTGATGGCCTCATGCGAAAGGGCACAGCCCAGTGCCCTTGCTGGCCAAACGCACCTGACGGCGCCAGCACGGGGTACCTGTGCACTAGAGATGAAACTGAAGCGGGCAGCCCCTCTGGAAGGACCATGCCTGCCTTTCTGCAAGGTAGGTTATCGTTCCTCCCGCCCCGCGGCCTGCGCGCTTCTGGTCCAGCTGCGGTAGCTCTCTGGCCTCTGAGTTTGGCTGCTCTGGGTCTGGGATAACTACCACATCCCAGACGCGTACTTTGCACTACATCTCTGAGCTGGGCTCTGCAGTGCCTTGGGCACCTCACGAACCCGGGTCAGATGTGGACAGTGAGAACGTTCGAAACGCTCTTGCCACGTGCGATGTGAGAGTCGTCTCGCCTGTCCACTGCACCCGAAACCTCGCGGGGGCTCTGCTTTCCCGATGGCCACCGGCGGGCACGCCGCGCTTTGGGCAGTGGGCAGCGCACTGTGCAGCTGCCTTTGCAAAGTGTGGCTGGTGGCCCCAGCTGGGGGCAGGTCTCCATGGCCTTGGCTGAACTAGAGCAGGAGCGTTCGGCCCCCCCCCCGACAGCGAGGCTCCCTTCTGGGGAGCAATGGCCGACGTGCCAGGTAAGCCCAAAGCCAGGCACAAGCAGGGCCCGCACGGGGCTTCGGAACTCCATGGACGTTGGCCGTGCCTGACACTCGGTGAGGGGGTGGGAGGAAAAGGCCCGGCCCAGAACTCGGTTGTGTTGCTGGCCTTTCCAGGGTTGCTGGAAGCCGCCCAGCTGTGGCTGCAGGAAGCTGCTCTGTAACTGCCCCAGCCGGGGCTGGCATTGCAGGCCGCCCAGCAGGGGGGCGTGGGCATTGGATGCCAGCGGGGCGGGGCCCCGCTGTGCTAGGTGCTGCACCTTGGTGTCGGCCCAGGGCGCGCCCCCTCCCATAGCTGGCTGAGGCGAGAGGCGCTTGTGGGCAGAGGAGGCAGGACGGGACGGTTCTTAGCCAGCCAGGAGCAGGGATCTCGGCTGGCCTCCAAGGCTCCCTCTGTGCCGCACAACTGCCTAGTAAGCCCCAGCATGCAGCTGCCACGGCTTGGGAGAACTGGGCCCCAGCAGGCAGGGCTGGATGAAGAAAGGGGCTTTGGGGGCTGCAGGCTGGGGCCTCTGTGCTGTGGGGCAGCGCCTCCTAGGAGGGGAGGTGGCAGTGCACACTGCCCTCCCCCCAGAGCTGTGTCCCTGTGCGTTTTGGGAAGCTCTGTCCCCCCCCAGCTCCCATTGGCTGGGAATCGTGGCCAATGGGTGCTGTGGGGGGCGGGGCCTGCAGGCGAGTGCGAGGCACATGGAGCCTCTACATCAAACAGGAGCTGTCCCAGGTAAGCACCCTACACCCCAGTCTCCTGCTCCAGCCCCGAGCCCCCTCCACTACCCTAGCTCCCCCTAGAGCTCACACCCCAACCCAGAGCTCCCTTCTGCACCCTCCCCCCCAAACATTCTGCCTGGAGCCCCCTGGTGTACCCCAAACCCCTCATCCCTGACCCCACCCCCTCCACGACAGCCCCAGGATCCAGCAGCATCCTGTCCCTGTGGCTTGCGGGCTGCAGCGCCACCGTCTCTCCGTGGCTTGCCATGGATTGCCCATCAGGGCGGGCTCATGGCTTTGGCCGGTGTGGGACCAGTTAATGCCACGGTTCTGATCAGAAACACCAGAATCTTCCCCTTCCCACACTGACGACCTAAGCACATCAGAGCGGCCAGGCTGGGTCAGACCAAAGGTCCCTCCAGCCCAGTGTCCTGTCTGCCCACAGTGACCAATGCCAGGTGCCCCAGAGGGATCAAATGATCCCTCCCCTGTTACCCATTCCTATCCTTTGACGACCAGAGGCTTGGGACACCATTCCTACCCACCCTGGCTAATAGCCATTGATGGACCTAACCGCCTTGAATCTGTCTAGCTCTTTTCTGAACCCTGTTAAAGTCCTGGCTTTCACCGCATCCTCTGGCAAGGAGTTCCACAGGTTGACTGTGCGCTGAGTGAAGAAAAACTTCCTTTGGTTTGTTTGAAACCTGCTGCCCATTCATGCCATTGGGTGACCCCTGGTTCTTGTGTTACTTTTCCTTACTCACTTTCTTCACACCAGCCGTGATTGCATAGACCTCGACCATGCCCCCGTAGGCTCCTCTTTTCTAAGCTGAAAAGCCCTCATCTGATTAATCTGCTCCTGTACGTCAGCTGTTCCAAACCATTCACGTGTGCGCTGACAGGGCCTTCAGGAAGCTGTGTACCCCAGCACCTCTGTGCCACTGCCACATCCATGCTGCCCCCCAGCCCTGGGACCCCTCTTTGCCTGTTACAGCCCCAGAGAGCATCCTGCCTGCCTCAGGGACTGCCAGGCCCACATTTACTTAAAGCCTCAGGTGCCTGCTGCCGCTTGTGCCTCGAAGAGGTTCTCCGCCCTTGGCTCTCAGTGCGGGGTGCCCACACCAGGTGGGAGTGAGAGCGCCCCATCTTGGCCTGTCTCCAAAAGACGGGCCACGCACCCCTGGTCTGTGTGGGGCAATGGGGCCAGGCCGGGGGAGGACAGCTGCTGCACAGGGACACCCCCGTTTCTGTCTTATTCAGCTCCCCCCAGTGCATCTCTGCCAGTGGCTGCCCCATACACCCGTGTGGCTGCCCCAGTCTCAGCCCACAGACCTGCGCAGTCTGAGCCTTAAGCTCGGAAGAATTCCAGGAAGGTGCGTGGTGGCGCTCGTGCGGGAGGGCCCCTGTGAACCCGGGTCAGGTGGGCTGGAGAGGCAGCTGGCTCACTAGGGGCTCCCCAGTTCACCTGGACCTGCTCCCAGCTCCCCTGCCCTGCCTGCGCCCACGGGAGGGTGGCCCGACGCTCTGGGTGCTGGTGTGGAACTGGGAGAGCTGGGTTCAGTTCCTGCTTTGCCACACCGTCCCGTGGCCCAAGCCCTCGGGCCGTATTTACGCGGCACTTCTGGTGGCCGCGCTTCGGAGGAAACCCGACCCCGACTCTCACAAGTGCCGCCTGCTGAAGCACCGTGCTGGGCTGTGGGGGAGCGCGGCTGCGGGAGCCGTCCTGCTGTGCCTCTGGGGGACCCGGCGGGTAGACCTAGCCCGAACCTCTGAACCTCCGCTCCTGCTGCCCCAGGACAGCGGGACGGCCCTGCCTTGCAGGCGTGAGGGCAGACCCGCGGCGGAAGGTGGGGGCTTAGGTATTACGGGAAGGGAGCCCGGCTAGTGCGCTGGGTCCAGAGAACGTGGGGCGCCGTGAAGCCCTCTTTCGAAAGTTACCACTGACCTTTGACCTTGGACAGCTGTGGAACTTCACTGTGCAGAGCAAAAATGCCCAGCCGCCATTTCCCCCCCTTGCCAGACCCCTCTTGTCCTGCGCTGGGTTTGCTCCTCTCTCTCCGCGCTGCCTGACGGCAACCCTCGGGCCCCATGGACTGGGCAGCTCCTAGCTCTAGTGATGGGAGTGCCGGGGCTCAGCCACGATAGGGAATAACAATGAGAGTCGACTAGAACATTGACCCGGCCTTGCTCAGGGCTGGGGTGCAGGGGGTCAGTCTGCCCCAGGGAGAGGACACCCCTAGCCCCCTGTCATCGCAGCAGCTTGGGCCCAGGGGAGAAGCGCCTCTCCATGGCCGCTGTAGCTCCAGCGGGCACAGCCGGGGGAGGGGGGTAAGTCCCCCAACTGGGGCAGGGCCAGGTCCATCCAGCCAAAGCGAGGAATAGAGCAAACTGCACTTCCTCCTCACTCCCTGGCAAAGGGCCAACAATGTTCCTGTAGGAATGGGGGGAGGGCCTGCAGCCCCCTCTGTCCTCCTTAAAGGGCACCTGGAGGGATGGGAGGCTCAGAACTGGGGTAATCCTGGATGGGGGGGATGGCCTCCACCAGCCAGCCTCCTTCACCTGCCTGGTAATTCTGTGTCTCTCCTGTATGGTTTGATGGGTCCCCATACAAATCAGAGGGAAGGAGGAACTTCAGGCCCCCCCCTCCCCCCGAACAACACAACCAAGCCCTGCTCTTGCTTTGGAGAAGAGGAAGCTGCCTGCCAAATTTGGTGGTCCTAGAGCTTACCGTTTAGGAGCAGTTCTTGGACGGACAGACTGACTCGATCACACTCACGGACAGGCGGACGGACAGGCTCGCGCTCACGGACAGGCGGACGGACAGGCTCGCGCTCACGGACGGGGACAGACAGACAGACAGGCTTGCTCTCACGGACAGGCGGAGGGACAGGCTCATGCTTATGGACAGGCAGACAGACAGGCTCGCTCGTGCTCACGGGCAGGTGGACAAACAGTCTTGCTCGCGCTCACGGACGTTCTCAAATACACAGCCGGTTACTGCTGTGCACAGGAGTTCCAGTCACGGCCAAAGACCCCTGTTGTGACAGGTGCTGTAAAAATACAGAGCAGACCAACCCGTGCTGAGCGGTGCACGTCCCAGGAGCTGCACTTCAAGCAGCAATTACTCACCCTAGGCCTGTCTGTGCCCGAGCTGCTGTTAGCAGTGGTGGGTTCCACCCCACTGCCAATGCAGGCTGAATGTGCATGTGCTGGGGCTGGAGCAAACGCCCCAGGGCCCACTAGAAACCAAAGTCAGCCTGGAGTGGGGGGAGATCTGCAGCAGCCAGGTGCTGCCAGAAGACAGTTTGGTCTGGAGAGGGGCTGCCAGAGACCAGTCTCTCCTGTCTTGAATGGGGAAGTGAAAGAGAAGCCAGGGCGGCTAATTAAGTTCTGTAGCCCGAGCAACAGGCCCTTGGGTGCTGCGTGTGCTGGGAGAGCGTCGCCGGGTGCCGGAGAGTGACAATCCCTCGGGGCGGGGTGTGGGGGTGCTGGGAGAGCGTCGCCGGGCGCTGGAGAGCGACAATCCCTCGGGGGCGTGTGTGCCGGGAGAGCGACAATCCCTCGGGGGGCGTGTGTGCCGGGAGAGCGTCGCCGGGTGCCGGAGAGTGACAATCCCTCGGGGGGGGAGCGGGGGTGCTGGGAGAGCGTCGCCGGGTGCCGGAGAGTGACAATCCCTCGGGGGGGGGCGGGGGTGCTGGGAGAGCGTCGCCGGGTGCCGGAGAGTGACAATCCCTCGGGGGGGGGGGCGGGGGTGCTGGGAGAGCGTCGCCGGGTGCCGGAGAGCGACAATCCCTCGGGGGTGTGTGCGCCGGGAGAGCGTTGCCGGGCGCCAGAGAGTGACAATCCCTCGGGGGTGTGTGCGCCGGGAGAGCGTTGCCGGGCGCCAGAGAGTGACAATCCCTCGGGGGTGCGTGTGCTGGGAGAGCGACAATCCCTCGGGGGTGTGTGCGCCGGGAGAGCGTTGCCGGGCGCTAGAGAGTGACAATCCCTCGGGGGTGTGTGCGCCGGGAGAGCGTTGCCGGGTGCCAGAGAGTGACAATCCCTCGGGGGTGCGTGTGCTGGGAGAGCGACAATCCCTCGGGGGTGTGTGCGCCGGGAGAGCGTTGCCGGGAGCCAGAGAGTGACAATCCCTCGGGGGTGCGTGTGCTGGGAGAGCGACAATCCCTCGGGGGTGTGTGCGCCGGGAGAGCGTTGCCGGGCGCCAGAGAGTGACAATCCCTCGGGGGTGCGTGTGCTGGAGAGCAACAATCCCTCGGGGGTGTGTGCGCCGGGAGAGCGTTGCCGGGCGCCAGAGAGTGACAATCCCTCGGGGGTGCGTGTGCTGGGAGAGCGACAATCCCTCGGGGGTGTGTGCGCCGGGAGAGCGTTGCCGGGCGCTAGAGAGTGACAATCCCTCGGGGGTGTGTGCGCCGGGAGAGCGTTGCCGGGTGCCAGAGAGTGACAATCCCTCGGGGGTGCGTGTGCTGGGAGAGCGACAATCCCTCGGGGGTGTGTGCGCCGGGAGAGCGTTGCCGGGAGCCAGAGAGTGACAATCCCTCGGGGGTGCGTGTGCTGGGAGAGCGACAATCCCTCGGGCGTGTGTGCGCCGGGAGAGCGTTGCCGGGCGCCAGAGAGTGACAATCCCTCGGGGGTGCGTGTGCTGGGAGAGCGACAATCCCTCGGGGGTGTGTGCGCCGGGAGAGCGTTGCCGGGCGCTAGAGAGTGACAATCCCTCGGGGGTGCGTGTGCTGGGAGAGCGACAATCCCTCGGGGGTGTGTGCGCCAGGAGAGCGACAATCCCTCGGGGGTGTGTGCGCCAGGAGAGCGTTGCCGGGCGCTAGAGAGTGACAATCCCTCGGGGGTGTGTGCGCCGGGAGAGCGTTGCCGGGAGCCAGAGAGTGACAATCCCTCGGGGGTGCGTGTGCTGGGAGAGCGACAATCCCTCGGGGGTGTGTGCGCCGGGAGAGCGTTGCCGGGCGCCAGAGAGTGACAATCCCTTGGGGGTGCGTGTGCTGGAGAGCGACAATCCCTCGGGGGTGTGTGCACCGGGAGAACGTTGCCGGGCGCCGGAGGCCAGAGATGACACCCACTGTGCGGGTGCTGTGTCTGACCCCACAGTGGCTCTTGCAGCGTGGGTGCAGACTGGAGCAGTGGGCGAGCCCCAGAGCAGGAGGTTTTTCCAGCCCTGAGCCGGCGCCCAGGTTCCAGAGTGTGGGCCCCAAGGGGGTGGTGGGCGAAGGTCTGGAGCCAGGCCCTCGAGCGTGCAAATGAAGTTGGTTCCTGTGGGGATGCTAACTCTGGGATAATCTTTCGGGCCACAGCCCTTTTGCCCCTCTCAGCAGGGTGTTGGGGGCTGTTTTGCTGCTCTCTGCTGGTCGGACTGTGAGGGGCCCCGATCCCCGGGGAAGCCGTTTTGAAGGTGACGCTTGGAAGGTGCTAAGTGTCTTGAAGACGCTGCTGGGCGCGGGCGGGACGTGCTGAGAGCACGGCTTGTTTCCCAGTGGCTGGCCGGAGGAGGATTGGAAGCACTGCCGTCTCTTGGGTTCTCTGGGGCTAGCGCACAGGCTGCATTCGGAAGCACGTTCCCAGGACAAAGCTTTTCAGGTCAGGAGCCAGAGTAGGAAGTGAGGCGAGAGGCCGAGGGGCTCTCCGGGCGCAGGCCGCCTGGCTCCGTCAGCGCCGAAGGAGACGGGGACCTTCCCCCCAGCCGTTCTGGGGCCACACGGTGCCAGGCTAACCTCTGGGCTTGTGAGCGCGGACCCTCGGCACGTGCACGGGCCCTGCCTGAGTGACGAGCGCCGCTGGGCGTCCTCATTGCTCACCGCCTGAGGCTGGGCCAAGTGCGGTCTGGGGCTTTCGCCTTCCACTTCGTTGTGTCTTACGTGCCTGTGCCCAGCAGCCCTGCAGCGCAGCGGCTCCTGCCCTCTGCCCAGATGCCGTCTTCTCCCAGCGGAAAGCTCAGGGAACACCCCAAGTGTGGCCTGGGGGCTTGCGAGTCCCCCATGTCCTCAGCTCTTAGCTGCCCCCTGCCTGAGCACCCAGCCCAAACCCTTCCGCCCATGGCGGCATGCTGGCCCTCTCCCAGCCCAGCAGTCCGCCCCCACCCACCGTGGCGTGGAGGGCTCCTTGGAGGAGAGCCGGTTCCAAGCAGGGACCAAGAGGTCAACCCAGGTGCCGGGTTCCTCTCGCCCTGGTTTGTGGCGATTCCCCCTCGTGCCGTCGCGAGCGGCCATTCCTGCCAGGTGCGCTCCCGAGGCCCGTCCGCAGACACCGATGTGCTGGGGCGAGTGGCCCCTGTCTCCACCAATCGCAGCCGCTCCCCCGGGGGTTTATCCTGGGACCCCAGTGTCCTGTCCTCCCCTCTGAGGAGCGAGGCGAGCTGTGCCGGGCTGGCTGCCCTGGCACTAACCACGCCAGCCATGCCGTGGCAGAGGCTAAGGCTGGCTCCTCGGCAGACCCCAGCTCTGCAGCGGAGCTGGCCGTTTGGGGACCGCCGGCCACTGCTTACGAACCGGCTTGGCTCAGAATCACGGGGCTTTCCTGGCCCGTCCCTGCGTGTTTGGCGCGGCTGTCACCGCCTCCCTTGTCTCCGCAGGGAACCCTTGTGATTGGTGGCAAAGACGTGACCCTTGAGTACACGCCGTGCCCGGAGTTCTGGCGCTGCAAGCGGGTAAGTGCCGGCAGCGGGCGAGGGTTCCCGCGGGGGGGGCCTGCCTTTCCCCTCTTCTCCCGCCGAGTGGAGCTAGTGCCGGGAAACGCTGATGCTCCAGCGTAGGCCCACGTTCCCGGTCACCTGCTCTGAATAGCGGGGGGCTGCCCTGGCGCCTGCTCCTCTCCAGCTTTCGCTGCCAGGCTCCGCACTCGGCGTGCCGTGGGGCAAGCGGCACCGTCCCCCTCCGTGGCCGAAAGGAGCTGTTGCTTTCTGAGGCGGGCAGGGCCAGCCCCCTCTGTGCGTGCCTTCTCCCCAAGTGCCCGTGCCGAGGGGCATCTGGCCCTCGCTGGCATTCACGTCGCGCCCTTAGTGTGGGGGGCAGGCATCCGAGGTAGAGGAATTCGCCAGGCACCATCGCCGGGCTGTGTCCACGCAGCCACGTGCCGGGCACTCTGCAGGGCTGCAAGGGAGGGGAAATGGAGCTGGAACGCAGGAACCCGTCCGTGGGGACGCTGCCAGCGCAAGGCTCGGAGATTTAGTGCGGAAACTGGTTCCAGGAGCTTGCCCCCCGCAGTGCCCTGGGACCCCTCCCATGGGCCAGTGGGGGCAGGGCAGACGCCTGTTCGCCTCCCTCCCCGGCTCAGGCTTGGCGTGGCCAGCGGAGGGGGAGCCCCCCAGAGACACGGCTGCTGACGGTGCTCCCGCCGAGTGTTCCTACGCCGGGGGCGGTCACCCGTCCGCTGCGGCTGACTGGCACCACGGGCTCTGCTGGCATTGGCTGCGGGGGTCACTTCCCAGCCGCCTGCGCTTTGCCGGGGGGGGGTCCACTTCCCTGCCTCAGCAGGCAGTTGAGGGGAAACGAGCTGCCCCCCCGGGCTTGTGACAAGTGCGGGGGCTGGCCAGGGCAGGCCTGCGCGGGCTCTTGAACGTGCGGGCAACTTGGTCCCTGCCTCACGGGGCTGTGTGGGGAGGGGGCCTGAGCTTAGACACGCCGCAGGGCCCGCGTGCGGCTGGGACGACCAGGGCGCAAGCTGATACAAACAGGACGTGTGTTCCTGGTCACTGGAAGATCCCCTCGTGGTCCCCCGGGGAATCCTGTGGGACGGACTGCAGGCCTTAGCAGCGTGCCCCGGGTCCTGGCGCTCGGCCGGCTAGGGGCACCCACCTCACCCCTTCAGACTCCTGTCCACAAACACAGCGCTGCAGCAGCCCGGGGACGCTGTGTGCTGCAGGGCAGGGCGTTCCCATGGGCCCGAGAAGCCCTCCAGCTGCCCTTGTGCGCGGGTCGGGGGTACGTGCGGCGCCCGGGGTGCGGAGGTTTGGCCCGTAGCCAAGGTCTTTGTCACCAGCCTGGCTCCATCTCCAAGTGCAGCCGGGCCGGAGACCTCCTGGAACATGCTGCCAGCCCTACCAGCAGCCTTTGAAATCTCTGCCTCCTCTCTTCCTGCAGTGTAAAGTGTGCACGGTGGGGTACAGATCCTCCTGCTCCTACTGCAAACTCCCGAGAGACGGTGAGTCTGAGTCGTTGCTGGGCCAAGCTGGGCACCGCGGGGCAGGTTAAAAGCCGGCTTGGGGAGGGAGTGTCCCCGTGGAGCTGCTTGGGGGCTGTCTGGGTACCATAGGTCAGAGGCAGCCGCCTTCCTGGCACACACTGTTTGCCCGGCCCTGCCCTCCTAACCAGCTGCCTTCGGGGGTGGGGGTGCTGCCAGGCTGTTGGCTCTGCAGGGGGCCGGGAAGGGTGCCCAGCACAGCGACCGGCGTCTGGAGCAGCCTGCTGCCCTGTTCCTTCAGTGCCACTGGCCCCCGTCCTTCCGAACACCAGGGGCTGGCAGCTGGCGGGGAGCTGGGCCGGCCCTGCAGACACAGAACTAGGTGGCATAGGCTGGAGACCAGGGCTGGGCAGGATGCAGCCTGGGGACGGCGCCTGGCCACTTCCTGTGTGTATCCTGCTGCCCGTGCCACCGAATTTCCAGGCGGTGGCTCAGGCAACAGGCTCCTACTTAAATGGCTCCCAGCTCCCGTCGTGGCACTACCCTGGCAGGGCCCACAGCCACGAGCCCTTCAATAGCTGCCACAGCTCCAGGCAGCTGCCAGGCAACGCGGTAGCGACAGGCCCAGGAGCCGCGAGCCCTTTGCTGTCCTTTTAATTCAAAGCCTGACCCCAGACAGCCCCGGGGGAGGCTAGTCCCCAGCCCCGCCCCTTTCGAGAGATGGAGCCGGCCCCCCGCCATAGAGCGCGGTGTAACGTGTCCCTGTCTAGCCGCCAGCTGCCCTGCAGCCTTTGCCCTCCCCGCGGCACTATCCAGCCGAAGAAGGGGCTCGCAGGTCTGGCCGCCATTGCTGGGGGGTCTGGGACTAGCACGGAGCCCAGGCGGCTCCACGACTCAGCCCCCAGGACTTGTGGCTGCGTGTCTCTGACTTGCCGGACAGCCAGGCCTTCCCAGGGCAGGGCCTGCGCCGCCGCCTTTGTGCTGGGCTGTCCCATCTGCAGAGCTCCCTACGCAGCGCCGGTCGCGGGTGTGCGCCCCACGCTGCCCGCGCCTGCTCTGGGCCCCGCTTGGAGCTCTTCGTTCAGCGGGCCCTGCTGTGGCTGCCGTTGCGGTGCCGGGGGCGCCTGCAGGCGCACTGGCCTTTGCAGCCCCGCCTCCTCGGCGAGCTTGGCCGAGCGTCACAGCAGCCGGCTGCATGGCGAGCCAAGGGGCAGCATCCCAGGGCCATGAGCCTCCCATTGCTGGCCGGGCGAGCTCGAGGCCCTGGGGTGCAGGTGTTTGGAGGGGGAGCCTTGCATGACTGGCACAAGGAAGACCTGTTCTCCAGGGGGTGGGACCCGAAGTTGGCTACGTCAGCCTATTTTTACACTTGTCTTGTGCCCCTTTCTCGCAGGGAGCAGGCCAGGGGCCGAGCCCAAGGGGGGCACGGAGGAAGAGGAGGCCCACGCCGAGCAGGACTGCAGTAAGAGACTCCCCACCCTCAGGCCGGGCTTGGGGGGATGTTCACTCTGGGAGGGCGAGGCGTCCTTGGGCCCCGTCGCTAGACATGCCCGGGGGGACGCTGGTGCATCGTTCACAGGCGCAGTTGCTATAGTCGGACCTGTAGTGCCTGTGGAAATCACGCGCCAAGCCTTGGCATGGGGGGTGAACGACTGTTCTCTTGCTGTGCTGGGCGCTGGCGTCGGAGAGTGGGGCTAGCTAGCTGCGGGCTCTTCGGCCGCCTCTTGGAGCGGTGTCCCCAGGGGGCTGGCAGCAGGGCAGCTCCCTCCCCAGATGGTCCCCAGGTGTTGTCCAGCTGTGGGAATGTTCTGGAGTGCAGTGCCCTGGGATCGCGCAAGGCACAGCCCCGTCTCTGCCTGTCCATTGCTGCGGGGTGTTGGGACGCAGCGCTCGTGGAAGGGCCCCGAGCCTGTGGCCCGGCGCTGCTGGTGCCGGGAGGAAAGAGGAGGGTGGTCGCTGCTACGGGGAGCGCTGGACGCCAGTCGGCTCCATTCCTTTTCTCTAGTAACAGAAGCCAAGCTTGAAGAGCCCGAGTTACCGGGACACCCGAAGCCGCAGAAACAGCCTCCCCAGCCGGTGGCAGCCCCGCAGCAGAGCCAGGCTCCGGAACCCGAGCCTCGGAAGAGAGAGGAGGGCCGGGAGCGATGGCCGTCTCAGGAGCGGCGCTACCCGGCCTGGAAGGAGAGCCAGGAACCTGCTGCCAGCGCCCCCCAGGAGGGCGAGAGCAGAAGTGAGTGGAGCCTGGGGCGGGCTGGGTCCTTGCTGTCGCCTCCCGGGGAGTGGAGTGAGCCTGCCTTGCGATGGGCGGGGGGCCTGGCTTGCTCTGGTACTGTGGATTTGGGAAGGGGGTACCCCAGCCAGGGAGCTTGGGGGGAGAGTGGTCCCTGCCCAAGCTGCCCCTCCTGCAGCCCTGCCTCTGCTGCGCTCCAGGCCGTGGTGCTGGGGCAGGAGGCCGGTGCAGAGCCCAGCAGCTCGGGGTCTGCCCTGTCCCTGCTCTCCCCCTCCGCACCCGCCCTGCCCGCTCTGGGCCTTGGTGGGCAGAGGGGCCCCCAGCTGGTGGAGGAGGGTCTCTCCCGCTGCCCGCATGGCCCCCGGGGACAGGCACGCGGCCGTGGCAGCGCAGCAGCTCTCACCATGAGGTGCTCCAGCCACAGGCTTCATGGAGCAGCCTCTGCTCTGGTGGCGGGTGCGCTGGCTAGTCACAGCCTGGCTCCCGCGGGGCCCCTGCCCTGCCCTGGCTGCCTTTGCCGGGAGCTCGCGGCAGGGACCACAAGGCTCCCACGCCAGAAAGGGGCAGCGCCTTTGGAGGCAGCAGGAGATCGGCTCCTCACCCACGTCCCACGGGGCGGGGCAGAGCTGCCCGGCTGTGTCCTTCCTGACCCGGGGCTGCGCGCCGGGTTCTCAGCGCTCTCCTCTGCCTGCCACAGCCATCATGCTGAAGCGCATCCCTCGCTTCACCCCACCGGAGGCGATCGTGGGGCTGCTGGCGCCCTTCGTGCGCCTCTCCACCTCCAGCGTGAGCATCATTAAGAAACGGGCGAGCCAGCGGAGCGACAACTACGGCTTCGTGGAGCTGGGCTCGCACGCGGTAAGGGGCTCTTGGGGCCGGCCCTGTCCAGGCCTGGTGGGAGATGCCCCTTGGCACGACAGTCCCGGCTCTGCCATTCGCTGGGCGCAGCAGTAGCGCTAACGGATGCTACCTACGCTCCCCGCCGGTTTGCTGGGGCAGAACCGTCGCCAGCGCTCCGTGCTCCCCGCAGGCGGCCGGACGGGCAGGGAGGCTGAAACTCGGGTCGTTTGGAACGTCCAATATCCCTGGGGGGACTCCAGCCAGCTGCTGGCGACACGGCTCCAACCATCCCTCGCTGGTGGGCCCAGGCCAGGGCCCCGCCCAGCAAAGCTCTCCTGGCAGCTCGGACCCCGGGGGCAGGGACTTACCGAGCGCAGTGACCGGACTGCAAGACCCGGAGCATAGTCCCCTCTGCAGCCCGTCCGCGGGCGGGGGGGCGGGGCCTGTTCTCACCGGGGGTCCCCTGGCAGATCCCCCCCCCCCGCAGCCCGTCCCAGGGCGCGGGGCGGGGCCTGTTCTCACCGGGGGTCCCCTGGCAGATCCCCCCCCCCACACACACACACAGCCCGTCCCAGGGCGCAGGGCGGGGCCTGTTCTCACCGGGGGTCCCCTGGCAGATCCCCCCCCCACACACAGCCCGTCCCAGGGCGTGGGGCGGGGCCTGTTCTCACCGGGGGTCCCCTGGCAGACCACCCCCCCGCAACCCGTCCCAGGGCGCGGGGTGCAGCCTGTTCTCACCGGGGGTCCCCTGGCAGATTCTCCCCCCCCCCACACACACACAGCCCGTCCCAGGGCGCGGGGCGGGGCCTGTTCTCACCGGGGGTCCCCTAGCAGATCCCCCCCCCCCCCGCAGCCTGTCCTCACCGGGGGTCCCCTGGCAGATCCCCCCCCCCCCGCAGCCTGTCCTCACCGGGGGTCCCCTGGCAGACCACCCCCCCGCAGCCCGTCCCAGGGCGCGGGGTGCAGCCTGTTCTCACCAAGGGTTGCCATGCAGCCCATCCCTGCAGTCGTCGGGGCGGGGCGGGGCGGCTGTGTCTTTCTGAGGAATGTGAGCTTGTCCCCTCCCCCCAGGAAGCGGTGCAGCTGGTGAAGGTTCTGCAGAACCTGGACCCCCCGATCTGCATCGACGGGCACACTGTGCTTGTGAACCTCGCCACAGGAAGGAGAAGGTGAGTGGCCGAGAGGCAGCGCTATCCTGGGGACACTCGGCTGTGACCCTCGGCCTGCCCCTTTCGGGCCTCGGCAGCGTACCTGGATCCTAAAGAGAAGCATCCAGGGCAGGTGCGGGGCAGGTCGTTAGGTACCTGCCTCAGGCTCAGAGGCTGACGTGAGGGGTCCAAGTCTGACGGGTGCCTGTGGCGTCAGAACGCAAATGACCAGAGTATTTGGACTGTGAGCGTAACCTCCTAGGCGAGTGGCCTTTATGGTAGGTGTCCACCAACCGGCCCATTCCGGAGGAGTCAGCAGCTCCCCTGGGCTGCGCAGACCCCCGCCCCCATCTGGCAGGGGAACAGCCCGCACAGCCGGGGGCTAGCACACATGGGTTCAGAGGGCTTCCCTGGCCTTTGTGGCCTGGTCCAGAAGCAACGGGCTTAAACTGCAGCAGGGAGGCTGAGGCTGGACACTAGGAAAGACGTCCTGCCTGTCTGGGTGGTGACACACTGAATAAGTTGCCTGGGGGGGTTGTGGAATCTCCCTCCCTGGGGATAATGAAGAGCAGGTTGGACAGACGCCTACCAGGGCTGGCCTAGATGGTGCTGGGTCCTGCCGGGAGGGCAGGGGGCTGGACTCGGCCCCTCGAGGTCCCTGCCAGTTTTAGGGTTGTGTGCTTGAAGATGCTGCCGTCAGACTGAAACTCACCTGGCTTTAACCTGTTTCTCTCCCACTAGAAACGACTACGGGGAGCAGGGTGCCAAACCCTACTACAGCCCGGTAGGTCTGCGCCAGCGCTGCCTCTCGGAGGGACCTGGCTGTGGCTCGCCAGAGGCCCGCTACGGTGGCTCTCGTGTGGGGGGAGATGGGGCTGTGGGGCCTAGCCTGGGAATGGGCTATCCTCAGCCGGAGGCAGAGCGTCCGACTCGCATTTGTCGCTCTGCTCCAAAGCCCCGGGCCTGCAACGGGCAGCAGCGCCGAAGCAGCCAGGTTCGGGCGGAGGTTGGAGGGGACTGAAGAGTCTGGCTCGGCTTTGCCGCACACACACGTTCAGTTCGGCCCTGCCCCGGGTCCGTCCGCTGGGCTCGCTCTTGTCAGGGGACTTGTACCGCCGAGCGAAGTGCCACGGGCAGAGAGAACCTGGCAGGCTGTGGCAAAGGGCACCGGCGAGACAGAGGCACGGCGCAGGCGGGAGGCTCGGGGCGGGTGGGCGTGTCCCAGGCCTCGGGCGATCGGGGGGCTGTAGCAGAGGGGCTGTACGCGGCAGTGCCTTGTGCGCGCTCTGCGAGACACTGCCTCCTGGAAGGGCTGCAGTCCTGTGAGCGCTTGCCTTCCTGGAGAGGCCCTGCTGTGACCAGCTAGTCTGGCTACTGCACCGGCCACCTCGGAGAGCCTGCAGCTCACCCCCAAGCCCGTCGCTCTGGCCGGGTCAGGAATTGGCGCAGGCGGCCAAGCTGCTCTTGCCTGGGCTCTGAAGCCTCCCTGAGCTCGAGGCCTCCTTCGTCTCATTGCCCGGCTGCAGGCGATCCAGGGGGAGGAAGCGGGTGTCCTCGGCCCCGCGCAGGGGCCAGCATGTGTTGAAGAGGTCAGAGCTGGGGAAGTCAATGGGCCTGTCTCTGGGAGCCCTGGCTGGGGAGAGCGAAGCCAGTGCTGCCCGCGTGAGGGGCCCGGGCGGTTCTTGTGACCTGTGTCTAAACGGCTCTCTCATTCCAGGGCAAAAGGGGCGTGCGGGACAGGAGGGGCACCGACTCCCAGAGGCACAGCCGAGCGCAGTGTAAGGCTAAGCTCCCCCGTGCACCCTGCTTGTCGCGCTGCCAGCTCGACGCACATCCCGCACTGGGGACCTGAGAGGAGGCGCTGGCCCCTCCTCGCCCTTGGGCCCTGGCCAGTTTCATTGGGGTGGCAGCCGCAGTGCTGGGGGGTGAGGCCCGCGAGGGAGACAGGGAGTGGGCTGCCCCGTGGCTTGGCTGCCCTCACAAGGGACAGCTCAGCTCGCTGCTGCTGCTGGTGACCTGGGAGGAAAGCGCTTGTCCCGTTCACTGGCGGGCCGGTGTGTGGAGCCCCTAGGGCCAGCCAACTTCCCTGCCTCTTGGAGCAGCTTTCGTGCCACAGGAGAGACGCTCGAAGCCCAGGACCGGGCCGGGTCCCAAACCCTTGGCAACAGACCAGATCCTGGGGCCTCCAAAGCCAGGGCCGGATGGGGCCCTCGCGGAGTGGAGGCAGCAGGGCAGTCAGTGCCTTCCAGCAGCCCAGCACGGTGCACACCTGCCTTTGGGTAAACGCTCTCCCGGGCCAAACTGCTGCTGCTCTTCCCTCCAGCTCCGTCGGACGTGTCCACGTTCATCTACGACCCCGACACTGGGAACTACTACGACCCCATCGCCGGCTTGTACTACGACCCCAAGACGCAGGTGAGAGGCTGGGCGGGGAGCGCTGAGGGTGGTGCCCCAGTAGCCAAGCTCTGCCTTCCTGGCAGAGTTGGAGCCAGACTGGCAGGGGGAGAGGCTCGGCGCTGGTTCAGTGACTTCACTGCAGTGTGCTTCATGCCCCCGGCCCCTTGGCCAGCAGCCATTCCCAGGCAGAGGGCCCCTGCGGGACCTCCCTGGAGACGGGAGCCCGCAACTGCACCACTGGGCGATGGGTCTCGGGTGAAAAGTGCCCCCCAGTGGCCGTACTCCCTGCCCAGCCGTGTCCCGCCGTGTGCGCCTTTCCCCACGCCCTGCAGCCCGGCACGCCCCCCGGCCACTTGCTCTGGCTAAGCCTCTTGCACCTGCACGCTGCAGAAGGAAGTCCCCGTGGGCCGAGAGGCAGCGTCGTCCCCGACCAATGGCCAGGGAAGGCGGCACGGGAGCCAGGAGAGGACAAGCGAGAGGAAGGAGCCGTCCAGCAGGGACAGGAAGGAGAGAGGCAGGAGCACTCCAGCGAAGGTGAGCGGTGCCGTGGCCAGAAGGGGCCCGTGGGTCGGGCCCGGAGGCTGCGCAGGGCAGGGAGAGGCACTGGGCCCTGGTGGGCTCCCCGGGACTCCGCACTGGATGTGTCTCTAGCCAGGCTGCTCCAGCAACAGCCCTGGGCCCTCTGGCCGGTTATGCAGGGGGTGAGGCAGGATGAGCCCCACGCCCCTGCAGGCCTTGGCGTCTAGGGCCGCTATGCCAAAGGCACCTGGGCACTGCCAGCTCCCGCCGAACTCCCCGGTGTGCCAACGTGCCAGCAAAGGCAGCTGTCGCCCACCTGCACCACAGCCCACGCCAGGCAGGCAGGGCCGGGGCCAAGGGTTCGGCTGGTGCGGGCAGAGCCTACAGCTTGGCTTTTCTAGCGGGTCTGGACAGCGCCCAGCACAGAGGCCCCCAACGCTTTTGCAATAGGATCAGCCGAGAATCTGTGCCCAGAGCGGAGCTGTGGCATGAGACTAGCAGCCTGCCGCCGGCCCCCCAGGGCAAGCGCCCGCACGCGGGCCGGCCCCCCGCCAGCCCCCGGGGGCAAGCATCTGTATGGGGCCTGACTTGGCTCTCGGGGTGCCGTGGGTTTAAGTCGCTCTGGCTGTTTCAGACTGAATTTGTAGAGGAGAAGCCCCTGGCAGAAGACGTCTTCAAGAAGCCCTTGCCTCCCATGGTGAAGAAGGAGGAGAGCTCGGCCCCGGTAAGGCGCCCCGTAGCACGGCACGGTCTGGCTCGCTGACCTAGCCACGGCTGGGGCCTGCTGCTCTGCTGAGCCTTCCTGGTGCGAGCCCCTCACTGCCGCGGGGGGTGCAGACGCCCCCAGACCCCAGGCAGTTGGTTTAGGTTGCTGCAGACATCTGCTGTGTGGGGTGGAGGCTGCCGTGTCTGCGCTGGCGTTTCTGCTTACACCCAGTGTGGGGGCGGCCCCTGCCCCCCGCTCGTCAGCCAGAGGAGTGGGCCTCCTCCGGGCTTGTTTCGCATGAGACTCCTGGACAGGCGAGGTCCGTGGCCGCCCTCCCCCCGCAGGGCTCGGGAACCTGCCCGTTGCTCCAGGGAGGGAGATGCTGCAAGTGGCGTCCAGGAAAGCCAGTGCGCTGCACAGGGTGGCTGCTGGCCTGGCGCTACGGGGACCGTGGGCTGCTCGCCCCCTTCCCTGGGGTGGACTGGGGCGTGGGCCTGAGGCAGCAGGCCTGGCGGGCGGAGCAGTGACGGGAGCCTCTGCTCTCGGCCTGCAGCCCAAGGTGGTGAACCCGCTGATCGGGCTGCTGGGCGAGTACGGGGGAGACAGCGACAACGAGGAGGAGGAGGAGGAGGAGGCCGCGGCGCTGCCGCCCCACCGCCCGCCGGCGCCGCGGGAGGAGCAGCCCCGCAGGGCGGCCAGCGAGCAGGACAAGCTGACGGACTGGACCAAGCTGGCCTGTTTACTCTGCAGGAGGCAGTTTCCCAACAAGGAAGTGCTGCTCAAGCACCAGCAGCTCTCCAACCTGCACAAGGTGGGGGGCTGTGGTCGCTCGCCCGGGTCTCCGAGGGAAGGGAGGGAGCTGGCCAGAGCCCTGCTCGGCAGCCAGGCACAGGGGTGCGAAACCGCCCGCCAGGCATGTGCTGGGGGAGGAGCGTTTGGTCCCTGGGCCCGTGTGGGGACGAGCCTCAGACAAGGCGTGGGAGGGATCAGAGCGAGCAGCGTTGCTCGCGCCTGTCCTGGTGTGTGCGCCCAGCGGGCCCGCTGAGGGGAGGGGCAGGGAGCCGTGCTAGTGCAGTGGATTCCAGCTGGGCGCTCCTGAGAGCGCTGCCCACCTGAATCCTCAGCGGCAGTGACTGAGCGCAGCCTGGCCGCAAGGGGGGCTGCCGGCAGAGTTGCACAGACAGGAGCATGGCCAGTACCTGCCTGTGTTCTGCACAGCTCACTCCGTACTAAATCCACCCGCAAGCCAGAGTCCTAAAGGCTGAGTAGCACTGACGGGGAGTCTGCCCCACAGCTTGGCTGGGAAGAAAAAGGACCAACATTCCCTCTAATTTTTTCCATCCAAGCGTGGAATAAATTTTTCTGCATGCACCAAAGCATGCCCAAATGTGCACCACCAGCAGAAACACACAGTGCCAGCTGCTGGCCCTGCGGGTGCTCTGCTAATCAGCTGGGCAGCACAGGACTCTCTCTGGCAGCCGCCCCTCCCTTCCTGCAAACCCTCCGTCCCTTTTTATCGGGCCCCTGTTCCGCGGGCCCCCCCAGCCTTCCCACCCTTGGACCCCCAGCCGGCTGCAAAAGTTGCAGCCGGTTTGCTTTCGAACCGCGCCTAGAGAACATCTGTACACGCTCGTGCTCCACACCTTGCATTTCCCCACCCTCGTGTCCCGCCCTGATACCAAACGGCGGGACTACCTAAGACCCGTTGAGGGTGGGGAACCCCGATGGGCCAGCGTATATTCCACCTTAATCCCGCGGCCCATCGGGGATATCAGTTGGCGGCTCCTTCATGGAGCCGTGAGCACGGGCGTGTACCTGGCGCGGTTCACCCCCATCCCGGACACCTGCCCATTCTGCGGCGTGAGGGAAAACCTGGCGCACGCCTTCCTCGAATGCGCCAGGTTGCAGCCCCTATTCCAGCTCCTCCAGAACCTCTTACTGAGGTTCTGGCTGCACTTTTCCCCGCACCTTTTCCTTTATGCACACCCAATCCGTGCCCCCCCAAAGTCGCGGGACCTCCTCGTCAACCTCCTCCTGGCTTTGGCCAAAGCCACCATTTATAATACCAGGGAGAGGATGCTAGACAAGGGGGTTCCCTGCGACTGGGGGGCCTACTTCCGTTCATCCCTAGCGTCACGTATCCGGGCAGAGTTCCTCTGGGCGGCGTCCACTGGCTCCATCGACAGCTTTGAGGAGCAGTGGGCGCTGTCCGGGTTCTCTGCTCGGTGTCCCCATCCGGTTCTCCTCTTTTGACCCTGTGACCCGCACCCCCTGACTGTGTGTTTCATTATTTGTCCCAAGTATTCAGTTGAACCCCAGGTCCAGTCGTCCCTCCTTTCAGGCTGGGGGAGGGGCTTTTAGAAGTGGGTGGGCGAAGCCCGCCCACTTCCTGGGTTTCAAATCGGCCCAGCTTAGAGGGAACGCTGGAAAGGACTGTCCGCAGGCAGAGTGACGGCAGCTGTTTGGCTCAGGCAGCACCTCCAAGATCAGCTCATCTAGACTCAGGGTGGCTCCGGCTCCGGGCTTTCTGCACTGACGGTGCCTTTTGCTTTCCTCCTTCCAGCAAAACCTGGAGATCCACAGGAAGATCAAACGCTCGGAGCAGGAGCTGGCCTATCTGGAGAAGAGAGAGCGAGAGGTGGGCGGGCTGAGTGGGAGAAGGGCTAGTGAGGCGCTGCCGGTGGTGGGTGCCGCGGGCTTGGTCTCTGCGCACTGAGCAGCGGGGCCCAGAGGCCAGGCCTGCCTGGTGGCTGGTAGGGCCACGTGAAGCGTGCCAGGGCCTCCCTCGTGCCTGCTCCTGAGTCCAGCTCCCCCCTGGCATCGGGCCCCACACCCGAGAGCCTTTCTCCCTCCCTCTGAGTGCAGGAAGCCCATTTTCCCGGGGCGGGAGCAGACTGTGGCCCTGGGGCCGGGCCGCCCTCACGGAGAGAAGCTGCTTTCTGCTGTCTCCCTCGCGCACTTGCTGGCCAGGCGGGTGGAGGAGGGGACTTACGGTGAGGGGAGCTCATCCGTTCCTTGGGCCCTGCTCCCCCGCGAGCTCTGTGCGTGGCAGCAGCTCGGTCCTGGCGCCTGCACTAACGCCAGCTCTCTCCTGCATGGCCAGGGGAAGAGTCAGGAGAAGGGGAATGGCCGGAGAGAGAGATTCCAGCGCTTGGACTCACCGGAGAGAAAGCGCCCCAAGGAGGCCTGGGACTCGGAGAGGTAAGTGCTCTTCTGCCTCCTTCAGGGCACCCGGGGCGGGGTGCGCCAGACTGGCAGGTGGGGCGGAGATGAGGCTGGCTGCGTGCTCCGGGTAAAGCAGTGTGGCGCCCAGCCTTTCCTTCATGCTCTGAGCTTTCAGAGGCCTCCCTGCCAAATGTGCAGGGGGCCCTTTGAAATGCGCAGCCCCTGCTGGGGTGGGAGAGGTATAAAGCGGGGCCAGGCCCTTGCCGGCGAAGGCAGGAGCCTGGGTCTTGGGGGGTGGCCCAGCCCAGGCTTCTCGGGGGGTGTTCCCTCTGCCTTCCCGGCTGGTTCTCTTGCGCTCCTGCCTGCACACCGCGTTGGGCTGGAGAAAGCCGTTTGGCTTTGTGACTCGTCAGTGAGAACCGTCCTTATTGGAGACCTTCCCCCTCCAGCTTCTGCCTGCCAGTGCAATCCCGGCTCCGCGCTCAAGGGAGGGGCCCATCTTCCCATCCCTGGGGTGGCCAGACTCTCAGGCCTATGCCTGCGCGGCTTTTCAGGCCGCCTGGGGGGTTCCGTAAAAGCCTCTTTCTGAGGACACGTCCTTGCCCCTTCTGCCAGCCACCTGGCAGCTGGCCTGTGCCTGACTCATGCAGCCTAGTGCACCCACCGCCAGCCTCCATCGGCACGTTCCCTGCGGGCAGCGTAGTGCGCCTTTGCCCCAAGCCCTCGGGCCATCGTCAGGGCTGTTGGAGCTGGCATGGGGCGTCTGGCTGCTTACAGCTGCTGTTGTCTTCGTCTTGCAGTGACCAGAGCCCTGCGAGCAAAGCACGAATTGAGAGCAACAAGGGAAGCCGCACGTCGCAGGCTGTGGGCTGGAAGGAAGGCTCAGGCCTGGGACGCCAGCAGCAGGGCATGACGTCGCCAGTAGAGGTGAATCGGCTTCCTTTCCCGTCAGCCTGACTTGGGCAGCACTGCCATGCCCCTATGCGGGCAGCTTCTGGAAGAGGGACACAGCCCCATTCCCAGAGTCACAGCTGGCAAGACGCTGACAGCCTCTGGCCTGACCTCCTTGTAGCACAGATCCGGAACGGTTCCGTGAGCCCAGTGCCCCGTGCCCATGCTGCGGGGCAAGCAGAGCGGAGGGAACACCGTAGGCATGGCACGGTACCCCTCGCACTCCAAGCGCATCTCTTGCTGGAAAGAACGCAGGGAGCAGCTGGCTGCTGCAGGCGAGATGTGCGCAGCGGTGGCTGTCCCGGAGCGGAGGAGGCACTGAACTCCCCAGCACAGCGCGCATGGAAGCGTTCTGGTGCACGGCTCAAAGCAGATCATCCGAGGCTTGGAACGGAGTGTGCGCGCTGCTTCTCCTAGGCAGCGGGTGCACCTTCCCTCTCCGTTCAGCCCTGGCCAGATGCCCCTGTGCTCACTGCGCCCTGGCCACAGGGCCTGTAGAAAAGCCAGATGAGCCCAGGGAGGCTGACCTGCCAACAAGCTGGCAGGCAGGAGCTGTGCCTTGTGGTGACCCTGTGCGGTGTCCAGTGCTGGGCTCCACATGTCAGGGGAGAGGTGGAGACATTGGAGAGGGGCCAGAGAAGAGCAACAAGAATGATGCAAGGTCTAGAGAACGTGACCTGTGAGGGCAGGCTGAAAGAATTGGGCTTGTGTAGTTTGGAAAGGAGAAGACTGAGGGGGGACATGAGAGCGGTTTTCAAGTATCTAAAAGGGTGTTACAAGGAGGAGGGAGAAAAATTGTCCTCAGAGGCCAAGGAGAACAGGACAAGTAGCAAGGGAGGTTGAGGTTGGACACTAGGAAAAACTTCCTGCCTGTCAGGATGGTTAAACACGGGAATAAATTGCTGAAGGGGTTGTGGAGATATTTAAGAGATGTGTATCTAACCTGCTATCAGGGATGGTCTAGACGGTGCCGGGAGGGCAGGGGACTGGACCCAATGACCTCTCGAGGTCCCTGCCAGTTCCAGTGTTCTAGGATTCTGTGACCCATCACCCTGCCGTCCCGTCAAGGCCTCAGGGTAAAGCCACGACAGGGGAGAGTCCTCTTCTCCCATTTCACATTCACACAGGGCCTTGGGGACTTGGGTCCCTTGGCCGAGTTGACCAAACCCTCGGCATCAGCATGTAAAATTAGCCCCAACTCCCTGTGTGCGCTCGGCCCGCACTGGCGCCAGGGCACGAATCAGTAGGGTCAGAACTCCGGGCAGGCCAGGAGAGCTGCTGCGAATTGTGGGGTGCAGACAGGTGAATGGGGAAGCTGCTCCCTGTGAGAGCTGAGATTCAGCCTCTTTCCCTTTGCGCGGTGTCCTCAGACCACATCACCTGTATTACACCTGCCCACTCCCGGAATCCCTGCTTCCCAGAGTGCTCCCTCCCCCACTGCCTGTCCATGCCGTGGTGTCTGGCTTCCTAGTGCAGGGCAGCATCAGCAACTCCTCCCAGTTCTGTCTCCTCTGGGCATGTTAGCGCACCACGTAACCTGTCTGCCAGGCCCTAGCAGAGCTCAGACAAAGCCAGCGCCAGCCTGTGCTGATGAGACCGTGCGGAATTGCTAAAACGAGCTGTCTGTTGTTTGCAGGCAGAAGGTCAGAAGAAGGGGGCTGGCTTGGGCAATCAAGGGAAGCCCAGCAAAAGGCAGTCCAATGAAACGTACCGGGACGCTGTCAGGAGAGTCATGTTTGCCCGCTATAAGGAACTCGAGTGAATGATGAAGCAGAATCCCACAAACCCAACTGTCTGTCTGTCTGTCTTCTCTCTTTGTCACAGTCTCTCTTTGTTTTCAAATTGTTACTGGTTTTGCTGCTAGATTTTTTTTTTAAATAAAATGGAAAATTTGTCAGGGCTGTTTCCTTACCTCCTCCCCCAAATGAGCCTCTCTTTGGGACCTTCCCAAGGCTTCTCCAGCTGATGGCTCTTCCTTTCTCCTGGGGCTGACGTTGTCCTTTGGGCGGGACTACAAAGGCAGAGATGGGCTTCCTCGTGCTTCCAGAATGTTGCACGCACAATGTCACCGGCTCTGCGTCCTGAGAAACACTGGGATGGCTGGGACCCCCGCGGGACTGGCCCCTGATGTGCTGAACACCCACTGAGCCAGCTTCCTTTGCAGCCCACCTGGCTGAGCCTGGCTCTCCGGCAGGCTTCTACCAGACATGGGCCCACACCCGCAAGGGTGCAGACACACTGCACAGCTTTCAGTCTGAGACCATTTCCCAGCCCCCGCGTACACCCCCCCCGGGAGCAGAACCCTGGCTACATGCGTCCCGCTGCAGAGAGCTGTGCAGTGCAAGGCCATGAAATGCACACTCCATTCGCTGCAACAGTCTGCCTCGGAGGTGTGGGCCCCAAACGTGGCAAGTGACAGCACAACAAAGCGCCAGTGTCAATGGCTCCCAGCACTGGTAGCTCCTTCCCTCGTGGCGGTGGGTTACACGGGCTCCTGCCTCGGCCACACTTTCACTTTCGAGCGCTGCCAGGCTGCGCTTTCACTTGCCAAGTGTAGAGGCATTGTTTCTAGCAGCCCCCTTGCGTGGGGTGGCTGGGGAGAACGGACGAGCTGGGTGAGCTCACTGCCCACTCTTCATTAGGGTTTGCATAAGCCAGGCGTCCCTTGTGCCCTTCCTTCGGCACGTCTCATGGAAAGTTACAGAAACCAGCACGGCGGGTTCCCGTGTCGGTGGCATGGTCACGTCTCGGGAGCCGGCCTGCAAGTTCTCTGTCTCTGGCATTGTGGCCTCTTCCATTGAGGGACCTTAAGTGTGAGCAGTGGGTCCTGCTCAAAGCAGCAAGTACAAAACCAGGTACCCAGGCCACTATTCCTGCCTTCCTCTGTAAGCTGAGACCTGCCTACACACAGGGTGACCTGTGCTGTGACACTGGATGCAAGACAGCTCGTGTCTGACTTACGGCCTCTCCTAAGCCGAGTTCCATGAAACGTAAGGAATGCCCCATCACGCACAGGACGTGCCGGAGGGGAGGGGAGCAGAGCCCAGCATCTCACCTTCTCCAGTGGCCAAGACCACTCAGCTGGCACGAGTCTCTTCTTGCACCCCTGCGGGAGATTGGCTCAAGCCAGAAGCTGGTTATCACCCTCCCAGGAGTCACTGGCTAGCAGTAACTGTTCTAATGGGATAGGCTTCTTACTGCATATTTATTACATTTGTCTTGCAGCCCCCCACGCTGCCAAGCTCTGCTCCCTGCCCTGAACGCCCTCCGGCTGCGAGCTGTCCCATCCCAGCCTTGGTGGTAGGCTGGCGAGGGTGTCTCAGCCTTCCTGGGCTCGCCCTGCCCACACACGGCTCCAGGGGCCCTGTGACCCGCCCTGGGCACGGGAGGGCTCTGCTATTCTGTGTGACATGCTGCCCTAAGCGGCTAATCAGCAGGGTCCCCCTCTGTGTCCTGCCTGCCTGTGACCGCGGAGCTGGGCCCCTAACCCAACCTGACCAGCCCCTTGGCTAGACCGTGCCGGCATCGTCACTCCGCGACGCACGGGGCTGCGCTTCTGCCTGTGCGGCTGGCAGGCTGGACGGCACAGCCCGCCGGGGCAGCCAGGCCCAGCTGGAGGCCCGCTGGCTCGCAGCACCTGGCGCTGCCCGGGGCCCGGCCCCCCCCGCAGGCCCCGCTGCCGCCCAGCGCCTGGTGCCGCGCGACACGAGCTCAGCTGCTGCGGCGGCCCCGCCCGGGGCGCGGGGGGGCTGAGACACGGGACCCCGCAGGCTGAGCGCCTGGTGCCGCCTGCGCCCTTCGGAGCCGGCACCGACAGAGCCCTCCAGCCCCGCCCGCGCACTACAGCCCCCAGCATGCCCTGCGGCGGGGGCTGCACCCGCGCACTACAGCCCCCAGCATGCCCTGCGGCGGGGGCTGCACCCGCGCACTACAGCCCCCAGCATGCCCTGCGGCGGGGGCTGCACCCGCGCACTACAGCCCCCAGCATGCCCTGCGGCGGGGACTGTACTCGCGCACTACAGCCCCCAGCATGCCCTGCGGCGGGGGCTGCACCCGCGCACTACAGCCCCCAGCATGCCCTGCGGCGGGGGCTGCACCCGCGCACTACAGCCCCCAGCATGCCCTGCGGCGGGGGCTGCACCCGCGCACTACAGCCCCCAGCATGCCCTGCGGCGGGGACTGTACTCGCGCACTACAGCCCCCAGCATGCCCTGCGGCGGGGGAGCTGCGCAGGCGCGGCTGCTAGAAACTTCCAGGCGGCTGGCGCGGTGCATTGTGGGGAGGAGACGGCGAGTTGCCCGGGCGCCATTTTACAGAGCAGCAGAGACGCCTCGGCGGAGCCTGGGCTCGGTGAGTGCGGGTGGCGCGCCCCCGCCCCCGCCCCCGCCCCCGCCCGAAGCGCTGCTGCTCCAGCCCCTCCTCCGCCGCGCGCGCCCGAGCCCCTCCCCCCGCCGGTTCTCCCGCCGCCGCGCGCGCCCGAGCCCCTCCCCCCGCCGGTTCCCCCGCCCCGCGCTCACGCCGCCCTTTGTCCCCAGGAGCTGACCGCGCTGTGGGCCGGAGCCGAGCGGCCGCGGACCATGGGCTCCGACAAGCGGTAGGTCGCGCCGGCCGGGGGGGCGGGAGTCCGCGGGGGGAGCCGCCAACGGGCCCTGCGTTCGTGGCAGGCGCGTGGCTCTGTCGGGGCTAGCGCCCGGCCCGGCCCGGCCCCGCACCGCCCGGCTGTTTGGCGGGGGAGTCCCGCAGGGGCGGTCCGTCCCGCACTGTGCTCCGCAGCAGCAGGCGCTCCTGATCCAAGCGCGGTGCGCTTGCCACGGGGTGGTTGATGCTGCAAAATGGAGGAGCAGCTGTTTCGTGCTTGCAGTGCTGTCAGCGCTTGGCTAACGCCGATGAACGAACATGTTCCGGTGTCTCGGCCGCCCCAAACGCCATGGCATTGAGAGGGAATCCAGCCCTGGCATTTCCTGAGGGAAAATGCTTAAAGGGAACAAACCTCCATTTTACAGCGTGAGTAGGACTGAACGGAGCGGAAGGTACGGCTCTATCATAGATAGAGACGAGCGGGATGATCGGGACTCTAGAAGCAGGCGAAGGGATTCTGATTACAAGAGATCCAGCGAAGAGCGCAGGAGCGAGAGATATGATGACTTCAGGGACTACGACAGCCGGGACTACGACAGCCGGGACTACGACTACGACAGCCGGGACTACGACAGCCGGGACTATGACTATGACAGCCGAGACTATGACAGCCGGGACTATGATAGCCGGGATTATGACAGCCGAGACTATGACAGCCCTGAGGTAAGTGAAAAATGTTTGCATTCACTCAGGCTTTGGGTGAAATTTAGGTGTAGCATTCTGCTAACATGATCAAGGTAGCACAGATCGTACCAGTTGTCTGTGGTAATCAATGAAGTGTATTATTATTGCAGTTACTAAACAAATATACAATGAACTTAAGTGTCTGTCTTGGATATTTTGTTGTTTGGCTAAGAATCCAGAATAACTGACAACAGAAAATATAACACAATTCTGTACCCATGTAAATAATCAAAAAATGAAGCTTATTTAGTATCGCATCTAACAAACTATTGGTAATGAAATATGCTGGCCTGGAAAGTTATTGTTGACCATCCAATTTGACGGGAGAGTTTCTGGGGAGACACCCCAGAAAATCAAAGCAAGGTATGTCGCCTTCAGCTTCACAGTTCACTCAACTACTGCTACGTGATCTTGCATCGATTCTCTGCCCATATATACCTGGCCTAAGATTTCCAGTACAGTTCCTATTAGTAGTGTAAGACCCATTCTCCTTAGGAATGGAAATTCAGTGGTTGCTTGAGATGCATCTCTTACTATTTCTTTGGCATTACAACGTGATTGAACATTAAAGGCCCAGATCTTCTGGAGCTTATTCCAGATTTGTTGGGATTTTTTTCCATATTGGGGTGAAAAATTCTCAAGTGGCTCACAATTAGCAGTGTGCATGTTTACTAATCTGGGTATTCATTCACCAGAGGGACAGAGAGAGGGAGCGTGAGAGACGGAGTAGTGATAAATCGGAAGATGGGTACCATTCTGATGGTGACTATGGAGAGCACGACTACAGGAATGACATTAATGATGAGAAAGAAAGCAAGACCATCATGTTGCGTGGCCTCCCTATCACTGTTACAGAAAACGATGTAAGTATCCAAAGAACATGGCTTTGCTTGCATAGGCTGCCAAGAGTTCCAGATTGGTTTTGTTTACTTATGCCATATAAAAAATACAGCTTATTGTTGCTTCTTCCCTGCAAATTGCAGAGAGAGCAATCTTATCTTTAAGGACTGGTTAATATTTACATTAGTAATCTTGGATTTTGAAGGGGTTTAAACTGTAGCCGTTTTATATTGAGTAAGTGGAAAGGTCAGCTCCGACCATACATGCCTCTAAAATAGAACAATCTAAAAATAATCCTTTTTCCCATTTGGTTAGTGGCCATCCCTGGGTATGTCATGAAAAAGAACCTATTAAGTAACTACATACTGTGCTAATTCTTATTTTTATTGATTTTCCTGTAAATGGAAGAAAGCGGTAACTCACGTCTTTCCAAGGACAGATATGGATTTATTTTCCTGTATTGATGGAGGCTGAAGTTGATGCGATTCACTGTCTTACACCAATTTACTTAGCTTCTCAGCCTGTTAAGACATTTCTGCACTTGCATAATCTGTCAACACAACTGTTAGGAGTGGTAAAATGGCTGCCCTAATGCTGGCAGAGAAAATACAAGTGAGCTCGGTAGCTAGATTTCTTGATGTGCCCTGAGCTTTTGCAGTGCTAATGCAAATTCCAGTAGTCTTTGGAAGTGAAACAGTTCTCTGTTTCTGCCAGATCGCCTGGATAACCAAAATAATACCACATGCACAAAAAGAGCTGTTCATATTTGATTTTTAACCAGACTACGTCTGTAATTCTGAAGTGTCTGTTCTAGGCATGTCTCCCTGGATTACTAAAACTAAGAATTTTTTAGAAATCTTTTACAGTTTACATTTTTGAATTTTATTTAGCTAGAAAGTAATGACTGTGGGTGCGGATACTGATACAAATTTTGTATCTAGAACCCTGCAAATTAGCGGATATCCGGTTTATATCTGGGTATGTGTATCCATCAATGTTAGTGTGGATATCCACAGCTCATTTTTGCAGCTGTGGGTACAAATTTTGTATCCACACAGGGCTCTACTGATGTTTCCCCTTTTTCATCTTTCTCTCTCTTCGTTGGGTACCTCTGGAGTTTTAAGCAGGTTCAATGCAGTTGAGGAACAGTGCCTTATTAAGCTGTTAGCCTTGTTCTTTGAAGTTAGTATTCTGCACAGGCCCCTTTCCTTGAGAGAATGTGGTGAGAGTAGGTCAAAAACAAGATGGCTGTAAGACCAGATCAATATTTATATAAGTATCCTTCAGTTTTCTGGATTTGAGAACAGTCTGGTGTTTTTGCTGACAAGGCTATCGTGGGTTACATCTTGAATAGCAAACTCCTGGGGGCAGAGTCTCATCTTGTTCATACAACGCCAGGCTCTGAGAGTCCTGATCCATGACTGGAGCGCTTAGGCAGTATTTAAAAACAAATAAGGGAGAGAACTGGCTGGGTATAGGACAGACCTGGGCAAATACGGCCCACCAAGCCACTAGATACAGCCCGCAGTGGGGAGCCGTGGCCCTGCAGCCTCATGTGCTGGGCAGAAACGTGGCTACAGGCTAGTTTGGCAGCTGGCAAGTAAGTCTCTTGGCCACAGCCTGCTTCTGGCACCCCAGCCTCCATTCCAGACCCCGCATCTCCATTAATATCATGGAGGAGTGCGGCCCTCGACCACTTTCCAAAATTTGGAGTGGCCCCTCATCAAAAATGATTGCCCACCCCTGGTATCGTAAGTATTACTGTTCTTAAGTTAGTTCCTGCTCAGTGGGTCATACTTTTCTCTCAATTCAGTGTGAAGTAAATTCACCACCTTTGTGATTTTGCATATTGGTTCTCATTTGGAGCAAATAGTTGGGGGTGGAAGACTGCTATTCAGTTCACAGCGAGAAAAAGGATGAAATTTGAAAAGATTTGAATCTTTAACTGTCTGACGTGACTAAACTCCATACAGATTCGAGAGCTTATTGAGTCCTTCGAAGGTCCTCAGCCTGCAGACGTGAGGCTGATGAAGAGAAAGACAGGTGAGTGCTCTAATCTGGCTGTTGGTCTCATTTTTCTCTACCCCTCACCCCCAGGCACAAAAGAGCATCCAGAATTATCACAAATCTGCAAGCACACACAATCAGAATAAAAGGTTTGCCATGGCTAAGGAATGTGGCCTTTTGATAGGTTTTAGATAGCTGAAGAACACTGTAAAAGAAGTCTGTCTTCAGGGATTTTTGTTAAAAGGTATCGGTAAGTAACACTAGTGTAAACCCATTTCACAGTTATGTAGTCTATTGCATGGTTACCTTTAAACGTGGATTCAAATCAAGAAAAATGTAGCCAGTTAAGGCAGCTTGGTTCCTTGCCATGGCAAAATAACAAGCAGATCCCAGCAGTTGACGTCGCATTTGTAAAGCTGCTTTATCGTGACGTAATGAAGCAGTTGGAGAGAGATTCACCTGTTTTAAAGGAACTGACTAACACAAGTATCCCGTCTATATCTGAATGCTGTCTCTAGGTGTAAGCCGTGGTTTCGCCTTCGTGGAGTTTTATCACTTTCAAGATGCTACCAGCTGGATGGAAGCCAATCAGGTTGCTTCACTCACCAAGTCTAGATATTCCTGAAAATGGAACAAGTCTGTACAGTTTAAAAAAAAAAAAAAAGGGAATAAACAAAAGGTGGAAGGAGTGGTTGGTTCCAAAACAGTGACTTAAAAGAATAAAGGCTTTGTATATATTAAAATTTGTAACAGTGGAACAAGGATAGTATTAGGAGAAAAACAATTAGCTAATCTGAACCATATCCTGTTAAACAAATAGGTATAAATCAGTAATAGTGTGCTGGGGTGTTAATTCTGTAGCATGGACTAATTGATTCTTACCCAGACCAGTCCTCTGAAGCATCCTTCTTTATTTTCACCTGACATTTACCTCATCACTGTTGCCATACAAAGTACCAGATCTTTCAGAAGGAGTGCAGTGGTAACGTTGAATATCTGCATCACTGGTACTGGCCATGAAGGAATTGACATTTGATTGTAAATTTGGCAGACCCTAGCTCCGTCCCTGTAGTAAGGGAAACTCTTATTGGAGTCCATTCAAATCATGGGTCCTCCCAAAGACCTCTAGAAGCGTGTATATTTCTGACTAATGGCTGAAAACCTGAACGGATCCTCTGTTAAAAGTTGATTCCATTTTACAGTGAGGTTTTCTTATTACGTGAATGGGAATATTTAGTTCTGCTGCATTTTGGTATTGGGTATCGGTTCTCACAGCAGAATTAATCAAATTGCTCTCCTCACATAGAGGCAATATGAGAGCTCTGGTTAGAAAAGTACTGCCGTTAAAAGGGAGGCACGCTTAATGTTGTTCTTTTATTTTTTAACACTTAAATTAATGCTGAATTTTGAGACCTCTTGTGTCAGTAATCATAAATTGCAACATGCAGCCTCCTGGAGTATAGCATCATACATTTCATACCATGGCCCCCTTCCTCAGCAACAAAGCGTTAATATTTTCCTGGCATCATGTCCATTGCTTGCAGCGTATGCACCAGAACTGCTGGTGGCAGAAAATTAACGTTAGCAAATCTAGTTTTAAATAACCCTAGTTTTAATGTATACAAAGCTGTATTAATGTATAATTCATTGAGATGGATACTATCCAAATTCACTCCGAAAGAACCAGAGCCACCCTAGGTGTAGGAAAAAAATAGTTCAGGCTCCCTAGTAGTCCTGCTGCTGACTGTCAGATGAAGAGATGGTGTATTGTAAAAAATGCCAGCATCTTTGTTCATGCGTGTGCATGTTCAGGGAGTGCTGGGCCCTCCGACCCTCCCTTCTGCCCATAGGGCACAGCTAGTTTTCTCCTCTCTGAGAACCCTGTTCATGTGCAACACCCTACAGCTGCCAGCCCCTGCTATCAGAAAGACTGGTTTTAACATTTCTTCAGTGCCTATAGTAAAACTTTTTATTTTTAAAGATCTTTGGTTAAATAAAATGATTGGGATTAGTCCCATCCTACCTCACCACATGTCCCTCAAGCACACTTAGAGGCAGCTGAATGAACTTTTACACTGTCAGCCTGTAAACGGCCATACTTTGAACTCTGTGTACGTAGGGTTCAGAAATGATTGAGGCTCAGAACCTTGGCTGCTGAGAGATTAGAACTCCCAGCCCTTTGTAAGGTCACACTCTTGACTGAGAGGACTCTGGTGAAAGCAGTAGGATCTCTTCTTACCCCTTCGAGAAGCTTTACTTGCAGTCTAGTTACTCATTTTGAAGAGAGTTCATGGCTGTATGAAGAACACAAACCTCTTAACACGAGCTTTCACGTGAACTGGTGCATTAGTCAAAGGCATCCATTTTGAACTATGTTTCAGTTGATGACGTTTATAATCCAACTTCTGAGAAGTCTTAAGCAGGGTCCCTTTGGGAGAAATTACTGTATTTTCAAAGGGACACATCCTGAAGAAAGCAGTCGAGGGGGAAAATGTCAAAGGCTATCATTTAAAGCTGTAGATGTTTAGCGTAGGGGTGAGAAGTGAAGCAGTAAGGACATGGTCAAAAAGCTGCTCGGGGTATACCAGAAATAGAAATACATGGGTGCGAGAAACTCCTAAAATCTGGCGATACTGAATGCAGCAGGCTTAGGACTCTGTCTCCTTAGACACACTTCTTGTTCCATGGCACCGTTTAGTATTTGGCAGCTTGGTCAACATTCCCTTATCCGTTTACCTTTATTCCACATCCCATTCTCTTACTGCCCGTGTCCTCCTCTCTGCAGGATTGGATGGGCAGAGCGTAGGTGGCGGTGGTTGGTCCTCCACATCCTCCCCATATGTTGTCCATTTAATTCAGGAGCACTGATTCCTCCGAAGTGTGCTCTGCCACGGGAAAATGGACACGTGTGACTTGATACAGGAATGACACAACCTGCTTTTCTTGCAGAAAAAGTTGGTGATTCAAGGGAAGCAGATTGCAATGCACTACAGCAACCCCAGGCCTAAGTTTGAAGACTGGCTTTGTAGCAAGGTAAGATGCATGGTCTCTGCACAAAGTTCTAAATCCGTGTTGAGGTCCTGTTCTGTTTACCACCGTTAATGATCCAGGAAAGGAAGTTAAACCTGCAGATGTTGCCATCTCCCATGAGATCAAATGATAGTAAGGAACAAAATAAAATTAAAATGAGTGTCATGTACCTCAGACCAAATAAAACAAATCATCCAATGAAAGGGAGATGTTTAGTCAGATACCTGGCTTGATATGCACAGCAATTCCTAGATTATAGCCAGAAGGGACTACTATAAAGTGATCTCCCTAACCACCCAGGGCATGGAATTTCACCCAGCAGTTCTTGCATTGGGCCAGATGGGCTCCAGTTCAGCCTCAGACTGTCTTTTAGAAAGGCTTCTGATCTTGATTTGGGATTTTTGGTTTATGATCTTGGCATAGGATTAAGGAGATAAGTTAATGGGACTCTTATCTGATACCAGATTTAAGAATTCATCTGAATTCCACATTCCTCTAGTAGATGTTCAGTGCTAATGTAGGATAGAACAGCCATAACCGAGTTTTAAATTACTATTAAGTAGTAAAAATTTAAAAAACAACAAATTGTCTGGTAGCACTTTATAGACTACCAAAACATGAACATGGTACTATGAGCTTTCGGCCACGAAAGCTCATCGTACCATCCACATGTTTTGTTAGTCTATAAAGTGCTACCAGACCATTTGTTGTTTTTTAAGTTTTTCCTGTACAGACTAACTCGGTTACCCCCTGAAGATTCAGTAGTAAATACTCTTGTGTTCTTTGTTCAGCCCAAAGTGGAAATGATTCAGCAAGAACAAAAATAGACTGCTCTGTCCACAGTGTTTGTTATCCTCATTTTAATAAAACACTATTTACAGCAGCTGGGAGCATGACTAGATCTTTGGTCCCCAGGCAGTATGCTGTGACTGTTTGAGCAAGCTTCCAGTGTCTCTCACATTTGGCATCATGGCATCTCACGGCACTAAAAGCTTCTATCCGTATTTGTTGCATCCAAGTTACATGGCAAATAGCATGCAATTTAAATAGTCTATTTAAGACATTGGTACTAAAGTAAATCCAGTGTGCTGGTGGTGATGGCTGATCTGTCTTAGCCACAGTTATAGTGAATCTGTTTCCATTTTCTCTTTAATGCTGATGTAACTTCCTGTGGTGCTTGTGTAAATGACAGTCTTGAGATGGTCATCTGCAGGCCAGACTTCACTGACCCTACCAAGTGGAAGCTACTCTGCTCCTTTGCAGCAAGATGCCTGCCTTCAGCAAGCTAGGCTAAGCTAAGATTCCAGGATCTAATGGAGAAACTTGACTTTCAGCCCTTTCAGTTGCAACGTGATTGTGCCCTGAAGAACCATTTGGATCACTCTTAGAGCTCAGGGGAACAGTCTTTGAACCTCAGAACGCTTTGTCTGTTGACCCACGGCAGTGCTGAGAGAATTTGATTCCAGACGAGTTTTACATCATGCTGTAGCTTTTCTCACCTCTTACAGAACACTCCGTCTCCACTCTCTCTGGCAGTCATCCTAGTTAACTACTTGGAGGTCTGGGTTGCTTTCTGCCCTATACATCATGTAATCTGTAGTGGAGACTGTGCTGCCAAAACCCCATGGCAAATTACACCATGTCTAGTTAATCAGGAAGTAAGCACATTGTGGCTTGCCAGAGAGAGATGTCTTCGAGTGTCAGTCATGAGCCTTTAGTAATACATACATTTTTTACAATGGCTGGGATCATAGACCAGAAGATACCAAATACCAGAGTAATTTAATTTTAAGGCAGAATCGCTAACTGCCTTCGTTCTAATACTTTGTGACATAGCAGCTGTGATGCATCTTTAATCTGGCATGTTTAGTCTTTGACTACAGCATCATAGTGAAGATGCACAGTGCGTCATGTGGACATCTCAGTATGGCAGTTAGGGCATGAACCCTGTAAAATCTCAGTACGATTGTTTTATCCCCTAGTGCCTCCTATACAACTTCAGGAGAAGGTTAAAATGCTTCCGCTGTGGAGCAGATAAATTTGGTAAGTCACTTTCAGCTTTTTTTAGCACGTTTCGTTACGTGGAATATTTCTTGTCGCAGTTGGAAACTAAATGGGATCGCAGGTCCTCAGCTGGCTCACTAAGAGTCTGTTTTAATTTTGAGTGAGAGATCCATGCTGTATGATTAACAGCAGATCTTCTCTTTCCCATGAAGATTCAGAACAGGAGGTACCTCCAGGATCAGCAGAGGCTGTTCAGTCTGTGGATTACTACTGTGATAGTAAGTTAGTCTCTCTGCTTTCTCTTTGTTCTCTTTGACTTCATGTGTTAGCCAGAATGATTTAGCAGGAGATACATCAGTACTGAAAATCCTCTGTGGCGGTTATGTATGTATTAGGGACCTACTTTCTATTTCCTTTTTAATGCAGGCTTTTCAGCATTGAGAACTCCATGACGCATGTTCATAAGGCATGACTTACAGGAGAAATTCAGTGTGTGTAGGCAGGTTTTAATCTGCACATAGCATAAAGCTTTGGGGGAAAAAATTAACCCCTTTCTCTTCTCAGATAAGAGTGATGTTTCTTAAATTTTGTTTAAAAATAGTCATTTCTCTTTGCTACTTAAGGTCTAATGCAAAGAGACCTTCTAGCACTCATTGGTTTTAGAACTAAAAGTACTGTGAGGAGGCTTTACGAATACAGCTAGTGTAACTCTTTACCTCTTTCTTCCTCAGCCATCATTCTGCGAAACATAGCTCCTCACACAGTAGTGGATTCCATCATGACAGCACTGTCTCCATATGCTTCGCTGGCAGTCAACAACATTCGCCTTATCAAAGACAAGCAGACCCAGCAGAATAGGGGCTTTGCATTTGTGCAGCTGTCTTCTGCAATGGTGAGGTTTTAATAATGCACTTGGATTTTTAAAAATATGAAAGAAGCCTTGTGGGAAGTGTATTGTCACTGGTCTGTTGGCTGAAGCAAGGAATTAGGACCTTAGCTGCTATTTTCTGGTCTCCTGGTTCAGTGTAACTGTGAGTGCATCACTTTACCATGAGGAAAATAAGGAACTGGGCGAATGGTTGTGACATAGCAGCTAGAAACCTTGACATGAAAGGGGAAAAGAAAGGGATTAGAGGGTAGGGTCCGGGCTTTAGTTTTGGTAGACTGTTTGAATCCTGTGCATGTCTGCTGAAAACAGGTAGTTTAGTCTCAGATACGGTCCCCGTGGGCCTCAATTCACAGACCATTTTGGCCAATTGTGAACTGAAAAGCCAGGGGTTTTATAGATCAGGAGGAAGATGCATTGACAAAGCTGCATCTGGGAGTCTTTCAGAGCATGTTCACAGACTCTTGGAGCACTAAATCCACCCTTTTTGTTTGAAAGGAGTGGGGAAACGTTTGTATGCTTAACCACTTGAGAATACTGTGTCATTTTCCTTCGAGATCGGCACTTTTGATGCTTAATTGGGATGAACACATTTCAGCATTCCCTTGTTTTCAGTTATTAGTGTGTACGTACTGACAAGTGTGTTCTTTTTAGGATGCATCTCAACTGTTGCAGATTTTACAAAGTCTTCAGCCACCATTGAAAATTGATGGCAAAACAATTGGTGTTGACTTCGCAAAGAGTGCTAGAAAGTGAGTTGACAAGTACTTGACTATCCCTGCCTCTATTAAGCCTTGCAGGTGTTGTCCTGACCTCTTCTGAGAGCAGCACATTCTGTTTGGGAGAATGGCTCTGTTAATCTAAGTCATGGGTTCCGAAAATGGGGGGCATGAAGAAATTGCAGGGGGGCCCGAGGCAGTCCAGCCCAGCCCCTCTCCCCCCCACCCCCCTCCAAGTTTTGCTGCTATTTTTGTTTTTCGGCCCTGGTCAGTTCTCTCTCTCTTTTTTGCTCAACAAGTTTTGCTGCTATTGGGGGTGTGTGTGTGAGGGTTTCTTAAAAATCAAAAAGGGGACGTGATGCCAAAAAGTTTGGGAACCACGGGTCTAAGTGATGTCTGCCCTCACGTGTCCTCCATCATCTCACAGTAGGGGAAAATAGCGTTCTCCGCTCTGGCTGTTGATGCCTCAGCTGTATTTCCAAGCCCCTCTCCTTGGCACTACTACTGGTTTGGGTTTTTGTACGAGATGCAGAATTATTTCCTCAGAATAGCTTCTCTTAGGTGGTTTTGGATTGCACAGTGGCAAGCCTCAAAGTAACTGTCCGGTTCCCCAAAACTTACCAAGCTGCACTTGAACTGGCTGGTTAGTAGGCATCTGGAGGCCACATGTAGGGTGGTCAGTGAATCCCCTTGCAGCGAGGGAATACAGGGAGATTTCTCGCATGGAAGCTGCCTGAGAGCCTCACTTGCTCATTCATGTCATTTAATCTTCCTCCTTTCAGAGATTTGCTTCTCCCAGATGGTAACCGGATCAGCGCCTTCTCTGTGGCAAGCACAGCCATTGCTGCTGCTCAGTGGTCATCTACCCAGGTAGGATTTGGAGGAGAGGCTTCCATACACTGACATATTACTTTTGCTACCATGAAACCAGAGAGTGCTTAGTCCCACTGGAGAGAACTCATCTTTCCTGAATTGGCAAATTGGAGATCCAGAGCAGAGTACTAGGGAAGAGAAGCGTTTATTTTGGTTATGGTATTAGCACATTTTAGAAACAGTCAAATACAGGAACTGACTTGTCTCTGATTAAAAACTCTTTGCTGAAATTTGCAGCCTCAGAGCGGAGAAGGAGGCACTATTGACTACAGCTATCTCCAGCCAGGGCAAGAAGGGTACACCCAGTATGCACAGGTGGGTAAGGCTAGTCTTAGCTGTGTTGTGTACTCATTGTCTGAGTAAAAAGCTTGCTCAAGTAGGTGCTAACTCTTTGGTTTGCTTTCCTTCCCAGTACTCGCAGGACTATCAGCAGTACTACCAGAGTCAGGCTGGAGCCTTGGACACAGAAGCAGCTACTATATCCGGTAAGGCTGTCTTTGTTTCAGGGTCATGGTTGTGTGGGATACGAGGAGTGTAATACTGCTACCCCACAGAATCCAGTGAATTTCATTTAGTATCAGGAGTTCTGGCTGACTCTGCCATTTGGAAAAAGGAGCCTTTCACTCCAGCAAACCAGGAAGGCCAAGCTCTCCACAAGATGGAGGACGTAGGGGGGATCTCTGGTTGCAAGTTACTTAAAATGAAGGGCAGCTGTGGACTCCTGTAGAACTCAGATTCCGCCTCTGTCTGAAAGCCACACCTGAGCCGCTCCAGCATAATCTCTGATGCTGGCAGCTATTGATACCAGGAATTACTGTTGGGTATAGGCAAGGTGGGTGCCTTCTGGCATAGTAAATGCTTGACATGCCAATTATTGACCATGCTAGTAACTGTTCCATTCCTAGGGAGTCTGTTCATATCTTTTGTAAAGAAAGTGTGGCTCGAACGATACGCCCCATTAGCTGTGCCAGTTCTCTGAATGCACTTGTCCAAGGGGGCTATTGGAGGAGATAATGGGAGCTGATGCACACTTCGGGAAGTGGAATTTCTCTAGCTCTAGGGGAGGTGCTGTCAGAGTTCCAGGAAATAAGTTCACTGATCCACTGACAACTACATTGACAGGTGCTCCAGTTACCACCACTACAGCAGCTGTCGTATCCCAGAGTCCTCAGCTGTATAATCAGCAGCCCAACTCGCCAGACTCTCCGGTAAACACAGAACTTTTTAGTGCTCTTGAAACTGATTTTTTTTGTGCAGGCAGGGTTGGAATCAGTCATGGGGCGTTCCTATGCTGCTTTGCAACTGAGTATGTAACAAAATCGGGGAGTTGTGCCTTACTAAACTTGAATCTCTCTGCAGACTAAAGTTAGTCCATCAGGCAACTTTTAGTTACAGCTTTTAGTGCTATTTGCCATTCTTTCTCCACTGGCTTTGATTCCTCTTTTTGAAGAAAAGGAACAGAGCATGTGGGTCAAGTACAGCTGGTATGCACGTTGCTGGTGGCTGGGATTGCTGGCCTTGGTTTCCACAGGCCCTGCAATGACCTTCTTAACAAGATTTCAATTCTTTGTAGACTCAACCAGCACAACCTAGCACCAGCACTCAGGTGCAGTCAGCCGCCCCAGTGGGTGTAGTCCCCGGCACCAAATATGGTAAGCAACACAGAGTCATTCTTGTTGGGAGAGGCATGTCTGTGGTTGGGTGCAGTAGCTGTTGGTTTAGCTGTTACCAGTGCAGACCTTGCTGAGGGGACATAGTGCGTGTGGATGAGATGGCAGTGTCTGTAGCCTTTTCTGTTATCAAAGTTGTCTTAACCAAAACCTGAAGTGCCTGTTTCATTCAGCTGGAATGATCGTGTCCCACATCTTGATTTTTACAGCTGTCCCTGACACCTCTACATACCAGTATGATGAGTCTTCAGGATATTATTATGACCCCATAACAGGGCTCTATTATGATCCTAACTCCCAGGTAAACACAAGTTCTCCCGTCATAATTGTTGAGGTTGCTTAGTTTCATACCTCTTCAGCTGCAATTAAAACTGACATTCGTGGTAGGGGGGTAAAATAGAGAATGAAGCACACCCCCCTCAGTAGTGGTTCAGGGCTGCTGTGCTCCCTACGGTGCAGCAATTGTTCACATTGCTTTTTCCCTGAACAACCCATATGAGCACAAGCCTTTAACCTATGGTTCCTATTGATGTGACTTCTGGCTCTGTAGAATCTGTTTAAACTTGTTTAGCTCAGGGCTTTAGTGAGGTATTCCAAAAAAAATTGTGGAGTAGAGTAGCAGGTACTTCCTATAATGCTACCTGGTTAGAATGTATGTGCTTACAAGGAGTGAATTTAACAGGCTGACACCTGGTTGACCCATTTGTGGAGATCTGGGGTACTGTAGAAACATTCCACTCATTTGGGGAGTAGTAGTTATCCCTTGTACACTTCGTTCATCTCAGATGGCTTAATTGTCTGATTTTTCACTTCTCAGTATTATTACAATGCCCTAACCCAGCAGTATCTTTACTGGGATGGCGAGAAAGAGACCTATATGCCTGCTGCAGAGGGTATAACATACCAGCAAACTAGTGCACCTTCTGGCAAAGAAGGGAAGGAGAAGAAAGAGAAACCCAAGAGTAAAACAGCTCAGCAGGTGAGGAGATAAAATCAGATCACAGCTGTGATGGGATTATCTGTCCGCCTGTCTGGAACTGGATGGTCACATGTAACCTTTTAAACTTTGGCTTCTTTTGGAAGCAGGGGCGTCTGGGTTGAGCATTTTTAAAAGGGGTCAAGGTTTGTGTCTCACCTTGCTACAGCGAGTAGAGGAGTTGGAATAATTAGATCCAAAGTCCCAGGAGGAGTTGGCAAAGTGAATTGTCTGATCCAGTCCCTGATGCTTGTGGTTTCAGATAGCTAAAGATATGGAGCGCTGGGCAAAAAGCTTGAACAAACAGAAAGAGAACTTTAAGAATAGCTTCCAGCCACTCTGCTCCAGGGAAGAAGAGAGGAGGGAGTCGGCAGCAGCAGATGCTGGCTTTGCCCTTTTTGAGAAAAAGGTAAAGTCACGTGGAGGAGGAGGGTGGCTGCAGAGCAGAGCGGGCTGTGCAGAGTCCAGAGCTCATGTCTCTCCTCTTCCTAGGGCACGTTGTCTGAGAGGCAGCAGGTCATGCCGGAGGTGGTAAAGAATGGAGAAGAGGAGAATCCACTCAAAGTAAGTGTGCACACATTCAGCTCATTACCATGCTGCTGCTGGAGCATGCCAGCCAGCTTAGATGTGAGTGGCTTGGAGCAGGGATAAGTCCTGGGGTCTCCTCTGCACCGGGATCTGGTTGTAATCCAAGCCCAGGTTTCCCCTCGATGGAGTGTGGTGAGGGGGGTCTCAGGCTTGCCCATCCTGCAAGAGACACTAAAGGCTCAGGTGATGGTCCTGGCCCTGCAGACGGTTCTGGAGCAGGACAGTGCTGGAGGGGATAACTAGCCTTTCCAGCACTACTGCATTCCCAGTTATGGGTATGCGTGGAGCCCTGTGTGGATACAAAACTTGTATCCGTATCCAATCTGCGAACATGATGCACAGATGTCCATGTGTGCGGATATAAAATGGATATCTGGTTTTGCGGGGCTCTAGATAGTGTCCTGATGTAGGGTTGTGGGCAGTCTATAAACTGTGAGGATCCTGTCACCTGTTGCAGTTGCCTTCCTGTACAATGTGCCCTTCGCTAATGTTGGCTCTGCTTGTCTTCCAGCGTGGCTTGGTGGCTGCCTATAGTGGAGATAGTGACAATGAAGAAGACCTTCTGGAAAGAATTGAAAATGAGGAGGAGAAGCTGACCGACTGGAAGAAGCTGGCCTGTCTGCTATGTAGGAGGCAGTTTCCAAACAAAGATGCACTGGTCCGACATCAGCAGCTCTCGGACCTGCACAAGGTAACAGCGTTTGCATGGTTGCAGCGTTTGGCAGTACAGTTCAGGCTATCAAAAAGCTTGGCTTTTCAGAAAGTGCCGACTTTTGTTTGTCAGATATACCACCAAGGTGTTACTTGAGCCTTTTCCAAACATGATCTGCTTACTGTGAAACCTTCCTTTGACACAGCAAAACATGGATATCTACAGGAGATCTCGGCTGTCCGAGCAAGAACTTGAAGCCTTGGAGCTGCGTGAGAGAGAGGTCAGTGGTCTTGTGGCAAGACTGAGGATCCAGAGATGAGCCATGCACAGGAGATGGATGGGGGGTTTCTTTCCAGGGTCCTGTCACCAGCTGGAAATAACCAGGCACTAGCTTAGCCTATATATCTGCCTTGTGGCAAGCTTGGGGGCTTTCCCAGGGAATAAGACCTGAATATCAGGTCCTGTTTATCAGAGAAGGGAGGGTGGCTTTTTCACTCCTTGCTGTACAGCAGCATTGTTCTATATGGGCTCCCACACTGGCATTGAGACCCTAGGGTGGGCTGGGAAATGCGGGTGGGGGATATTAGCAACTGCTGTGCTCTGGTTATTTTGCTAGGCTTCAGGAGAAGTAGCTGTGTGCTCACTGCCCTACTAATTCCACCCTAGTGTCATTACTCCTCGTGCCCCATCATGTTCTGATCCAGGGATGCGTAGCTAAGCTGTGAAGCTCGATCCCACTTGTCCTGTTCCTCACCGTGATTGTGTCATGTTCAGGTTGTAATGTCACCACTAGGGAACGGAGAAAAGGAAAACCCTTTGACCAAACTAACCCTCCGTTTTATCGGAGTGACTAAACTGCGTTTTGGTCATGATGCAAAATGACAGCTTGTTTGGGTGACACCGGCGGAGTATGAGAGAGATCCTCTATGCTAAATGCAACCTCAGACACATGGCTCCTATTTGCTGTTTAAGCTTTTCCAAATGATAGATTCCCATTTGTGTCCAGAATCAGTAACGTGGGGTTCTGTGGATCTCCCCAGCTGCTGACTTTCGATTATCAGAACTGCCCAGTTGAGTAGAGGGGATATTTATGGAAAATCACAGAACACTAGAACTGGAAAGGACCTTGAGAGGGCATTGGGTCCAGTCCCCTGCCCTCACGGCAGGACCAAGCACCATGTGCAGAGAAAGTGTTTCCCGTTAATGGTCAGCATGCTCCAAAAGCAGCGTCTCTAATGCTTGGTATTGTACGTTGTGAAAGAGGAGGGTGGCTTACACAATTCACTCAGAACTGGGTGGGTCCAGACTGTGCAAAGCGCCAGTGACTTGTAGTGTTCTGAATGCCTGGCTCTTGCTGTCTTAAAGTGCCCAGAGAGAATTTCTTGGTTTTTGGTCGGGTGGTGTTGGCATCTCACTCACACTCCATTGGGCTGAGTGCAAATGGCTGTATCTTCTTGCAGATGAAATACAGAGACAGAGCAGCTGAGCGGCGGGAGAAGTACGGCATCCCAGAACCCCCTGAGCCGAAGCGCAAGAAGGTGTTTGATGCTGGCACAGTGTATGTATTTGCCGGGCACCGAAGTGGCCTTCAGCGTATATAACATTTTCCTAATCTAACAGTTTGTTCTCTTGCGTAGGAATTACGAGCAGCCTACTAAAGATGGCATTGACCATAGTAATATTGGCAACAAAATGCTCCAGGCCATGGGCTGGAGAGAAGGTTCAGGCCTGGGAAGGAAATGCCAGGGTATCACTGCTCCCATTGAGGTAAGCATGGGGTGGGGTGGGGAGGAGAGGTGCCACTGGCTGTATGAATTGGATCTGTTGGCTTGGCTAATTATGGTGGAGGCTGTCTCCAGCAATTAGATGCCCTGAAGAAGTACTTTCCTGACTGTTGGAGCAGAATGTGGTGCAGCTAAGGGCTGAGCTGGCATGAACCACTGCTGAGGACGACCCCCCCCCCCCCATCACCAAGTATCTGCACCATTATGGAAGTAGGGCTCTGTCCCACAGCAGTGTGCACAGGGTGGCATGTGTAGGTTTGACTAGCTTAACAGGAAGGTAAGCTTGTGCCCTTGCGCAGGACAGCATGAGTTAAGGCAGGGGTGGGCTGGACAGGGTTGTCCAGGCTAAGCCCCTGGCAGACTGCCAGCGCTTTATTTACCTGCACGTCCACAGGAGCTTCAGGGGGTAGCCCAGTTAGTCTGTTACAGAAAAAGCAACCAATGGTCTGGTAGCGCGCTTAGACTAAGGAAACATGGAGATCCACAGGTCTGGCTGCTTGCAGCTCCTATTGGCCATGGATCGCCAGTGCCAGCCAGTGGGAGCTGCAAGTGCCCATAGCTGCAGGTAAATAAAGCACCAGGGGCTAACCCCGGAGACCCGCCTCTGGCTTATTGCCCACCCCGGGTTAAGGGCTAGAACAGGCTGCACTTCACCAGATTTACATCCGTTTTGGCTGTTAGCTGGACTGAGTCTGTCACGCACAAGGTCAGCACTAGGCCTGTAGCCCTTGCTTCATTGGGGCCCGTCCCAGAGACTGGCCTCCTAATATATTTACTGAAGGAACTTAAATAGCTGTGACAGGCTCTCTCCCCTCTTGCATGTCTGCTAGGTGCCCATTGACCTTATGCGCGCTGTGCTTACTGTCCACGGTAAGCAGCCAGCGTGGGGATTTCGGGAGTGGGTGCAGCATGCTGGGTACTAAAGTGCCTGTTCTTTTCCAGGCTCAAGTGCGGATGCGAGGAGCAGGCTTGGGAGCCAAAGGGAGTTCTTACGGTGTCTCCACAGCCGACTCGTACAAGGACGCAGTGCGGAAAGCCATGTTTGCTCGCTTCACTGAGATGGAATGAGCCCCGCCCCCTCAAGGCTTACAAGGCTGCAAAGCACTTGACTTGTCCCTTACCCAGAGCTGACTGTTAAAGCCTGTGACCTGCGGGGCCCTGCCGGATTCTGAGTAGGGGTTAGGGTTAACCATTTCATTCCCTTGGCCTTCCTTCCCTGCCAGCGTGTAACTTCCATGGTGGATTGGCTGGATTGCTATGCCTTCATGCTGGAGAGCTCCTGGCCAGGCCAAAGGGGATGCTGCATCTTTATACTTGTACATAGTGTACCATACTGTATTTTGTGGTCCGAGTGTGTAGTGCCACTCCGGGCCTCTGGAGCGGGTGAGGGTGTGTTAGCTGTGATTTGACACGGTCTCTGCTCTTTTTTTGTTGTATTGTCTCTTGGTTTTTGGCACAACTTAACTGTACATTTTGTATGATACACCTTTGTATAGACTTTTTGAAGATTTTGATTCTTGTTGGTTTTGTCTCCTTTCCAGAAGAAATACACTCAAAACTGACCTTGTCATTGGATCTCAGTGGGGTGGGTGAGGAATATCCAAATTCCCTGACCATAGCAACTTCTCTGTCTTCCAGGATTTCTTCCCATGTCTCGGTCTTTTGTTGTAATGGGAGTTGTCCTCTGAGGCAGCATCTTTACTCTCTCGGCTCCTGGGCTCTTGCCTGATTCTGAAGTTTCTAGCTGTAGGGCAGTACAGCTAATGGTCTGAATTTACTTGTGATCAGTGCTGGAGCTGTTGTATTGGCTCTGCTCTGACCAGTGGCGCTGTAAACCAATCTGGGCCTTGCTTTCTCTCCCGGCGCATCATAAGTATCAATGTGTCTGCCCCAAACTCAAGAATGTGATGATGCAGCGGGGGCAGACTGAGTCTAGGCCATGTCTGTGCTACAGAGGGAGGTGTAATTTCCACAGTGGGTAGTCTTGCAGCATCTGCTAGTTTTGCTCAAGCTACCATGCTAAAACTAGCAGCGTTAACAGCTCAAGACCATTGCCCGACAGCCCTGGGTACAGACTGGCATGGGCAGCCCTCTAGCGCTGTTGGTGTGCTAGTTTGCCCCAGTTACAGTCTGGCCCCTTAAGGGTGACCTTGTACAGTTTGCATGGTTCCACACCCACCAGCCCAGGCCTTTGCTGGAAAGTTGCTCTGCCCAGGGAGTTGCTTGCTGTCCTAGTCAGATCACGTGCTATCCCAGTCTTTTGCCTCTTGTAAACCAAGCATCAGTCCGTGCCTCTGAAGCTCAGTGCTTCGGCTCATGAGGTAGCGTGCTGTTGCTTGACATGGTTAAGGCGTGTTACCTAGGGCACAGCCATAGGCCTCCCCATCAGTTTCTAGTAGGCGAGACCTGTTTCATACACTCACAAGGCTAGCCAGGTTGTTGCCTCTCTGTCTGTCCAAAGCAGCCTGATGTGTTTTTGTGCTGCCACCTTGCTGTTCAAAATGGTGCCCAGGAGCAATTTGCAGAGTCCCCTTCCTCCTCAGGCCCAGCTTTAGGTTATGCTTAGGATGGATAATGCTACAGCTGGGTACCAACCCTGGCCCTGACTTGTATGGCTGTGCATTTGCGCTCTGCGCCGCCCCCCCCCCCCCCCCAAAAAAAAATCTGTGTAGCTACATTCCCCCAACCTTCCCCTGGTGTAATTAATGGGGTCAGGGCCATGGTCTAGCACTGTAAGCTGTGTCTACAGTTAGAAGCTTGGACCCTTCCTGGTCCCCTGCTAAACAGAAGAGGTAAAGGTAGCCCTACCACCCTGATCTTTGGCCCCCTCCTGAGCTGCTTCCTGGGGAGGTGGCTTGGCTCAGAGAACACCAGCAGCTTGATCATCTGGTCCCCAGCTGGGACAGCAAGCAGGAGAGGGGACATCTGCCTGGCTTGTGCCTTTGCCCTGGGCACGCTCTGGGCCTGCCCTTCTAGTTCTCTGGCCTGGGCTCCAGGGCTGTCCGTCACAGGCTCTGGGGCAGAGGGACGGGGTGGGGAACTAGCTGCCTTACCTCGGCTCTGAACTTGAGGGGCTTTCCTGCAGGCCTGACTCCTCACTGAAGCAAACAAGCTAAAAAGGAGGCCAGTCAGCCTGGGAGTGGTGAGAGTGGCCCCACCCCCTGCTGCCGCTTTGTCCGCCTCCCTCTAGAGAGCCCTGAGCACGGCAGAATCTCAGCAGCAGGGGCACTGCTCTTCAAGGCGCGCTGTGCAGCCCTGCTCAAGGTTCGCCAGCCAGCAGCGGAGCCTGCTGCAGTTACTTTGAGCCCCAGCGGCCCTCTGGCACGCTTGGCATCTCTGCCTTCCCGGACGAACTAGCCATGTCCACTTGGGGCAGACTCCTTCCTTGCCTTCAGGAGTCCCTGGGTTTCAGGGAGCTCCAGTGACAGCTGAGGGGGAAACATGCTCTCCTTGGGCCTTCCTTGTCCTTGCCCAGCCCCATCGCAGCCCTCTGCCATAAGCCAGTGTTCCAGCTCTCCTCCTTTATGTGCCATAGCCCCAGGGACCTGTGCATGGGGTAACTACAGCAGAGCAGGCAGTTCTGTCTCTGGTGGTGAACAAAAATTGCTAACACAGCAACAGCTGTGTGTGTCGGCAGGTAGCCTGGAATGACTGTTCTGAGAGCTCCACCAGTCTCTGCTGGGTGTTGACTCTGAAACCTACTGCTGGCAGTGGCGGTGGGTAGCTCACTGCTTGCAGCTGGGGTGTATTCTGAAGTCACAATCTACTGTAAGTGGAATCTCCTTCCAATGTGGGTGGGTGGAGCTTAAAGCTTGCTCTGTTTCGGCACCTGTGTGCTGGAAGCTGACAAGCGTGTATATCCATTTCATACGGCCCTCCCTGCTTTCAAAACTAGCAAACGCTTGCTGAAGTATTTGTAGGAAACGGGCCTTGGGAGGGCGAGGGGCCGAGTGGAGATTCTGCCACTCTTGGAGTAGCGCAAGGCTGCTATTTTGGTGCTGAAGTAGGGGCTGCGTTTTCCGGTTTGATCCTTTCCATGGCCCCTGCCAGCTCTCCTCCTCAGGACTGTGTCTAGCCCCACTCGCTGGAAAACTCACGTGGCTTTTGTCTGCCCAGTGCGGGGCGTGCACCTGCCCGTACATGTACCTGTGCCTCTGTGTCCCTGGCAGAGCTGTGATGGGAGCTTGGCCCCCAGGCTCCCACCTGGGCTGCTTCTGTGGACTAATGCTCAGATTCTGCAGGGCCAAGCTGTGGCCTGCTCCTCTCCTGAGGCCTGGCCTCCATGGTCGTTTGTAGTGTTTCTCCCCACCCGCCCCCCATACTGTTAAAGCAACACAAGCCCCAGTGTGGTGGCAGCTATGGCAGGCGCAGGAGCTTTCTGCCGGGGGGAGTGAAGCTGCCCAGTAAGGGTGGCATTGAGCACAGTGAGCCTGGCAACAAAATGGCCCAGGCCGTGGGTGAGGAGCCAGGGGCTGGCAAGGAAAGGCCAGGGTCTCCCAGCTGTGGAGGTGAACACTGGGCTTCCCCTCCAGGGTTAATCTGCACAGTTCTCAGCGTCTTCTACCTGCCTGACTGCACCCAGACAGTTACTGATCTGCAGTGAGCTTTCTCATTGCAGAAACACAGCCCCCTTGGCCTGCCCCTGCTCACGCCAGCCCCTCCCTCCCTCTCTTCCTCTCCCCCACCTTCGCTAACTCACCTGCATTTTCACAGGCAGGGGAGAGCTCCAGCTCGGCTCGGGGTTGGCTGGAGGAGGGGACTCGGGGGCCAGGATGAGAGAGCAGGGCAGGATGTGCAGGATGGGGTGGAGTGTGCAGTGCAAGATGGAGTGTGCAGGACAAAGTGTGCAGTGCAGACAGTGCAGTGCAGGGTGGGGTGCAAGATGGAGTGTGCAGGACAAGGTGTGCAGTGCAGGACTGCAGTGCAGGGTGTGCAGTGCAGGATGGGGTGCAAGATGGAGTGTGCAGGACAAGGTGTGTAGTGCAGGACAGTGCAGTGCAGGGTGTGCAGTGCAGGATGGGGTGCAAGATGGAGTGTGCAGGACAAGGTGTGCAGTGCAGTGCAGGGTGTGCAGTGCAGGATGGGGTGCAAGATGGAGTGTGCAGGACAAGGTGTGCAGTGCAGGACTGTGCAGTGCGGTGCAGGGTGTGCAGTGCAGGATGGGGTGCAAGATGGAGTGTGCAGGACAAGGTGTGTAGTGCAGGACAGTGCAGTGCAGGGTGTGCAGTGCAGGATGGGGTGCAAGATGGAGTGTGCAGGACAAGGTGTGCAGTGCAGTGCAGGGTGTGCAGTGCAGGATGGGGTGCAAGATGGAGTGTGCGGGACAAGGTGTGCAGTGCAGGACTGTGCAGTGCGGTGCAGGGTGTGCAGTGCAGGATGGGGTGCAAGATGGAGTGTGCGGGACAAGGTATGCAGTGAGGACAGTGTGCAGGATGGGGTGTGCAGTGCAGGACGATGTGGGGTGTGCAGTGCAGGCCGGGGTGTGCAGTGCAAGCTCTGAGAGGGTGCGAGGGAACTTGGGGCCGGGGGGTGGGCTCCAGGAAGGCGTTGGGGTTTGGGAGGGGGTCCCAGGCGGGCTCCAGCTTCACTTACCTGAGGCAGTGCCCAGAAGTAACGTGCTCTGGCCCTACGTACAGGGGCAGCCATGCTGACCGGCGCCGCCAGGGGCTGTGCCGGGTGCCGAGCCAGCTGCTCTTGCTCCGTAAGCTGGCGGCCAGCGCCCTTCCGTCTGCCTAGGCCTGCCTCTCGGCACACGGACTGCAGCGCCTCCGCAGCGGGCAGCCGCTGTCCTGGGAAGAGGTGATGGAGTAGGGCTGGGTGGGCGTGTGGCTGAGCAATCAGCTGGGCAGGAGCGCCGGGGCCAGGCTGTGCTAACGGGGTGCATGCCTGAGGGGCAGATGGGAACGGGAAGCCCAGCGCGGGGTATTTTAACCTCTGTGTGGTTCTGGGGTGGGCACTGCTGGGCTCCTGGGCTGGGCTCACAACTCCAGGGGCTCAGCCAGAGAAGACCCCTGAGCCACATGAAAGGATTGAAAAGCTCTGTCACGGGCTCCCAGGGTGGCTGGCGCCTGTCTGCAGCTGGGCTGCCGGCTCGGGGCTCCCCCCCGCAGTGGCAAGCCTGCTTGGGTGCTCCAGCCCTGCCCCCTTGCAAAGTTGGAGCGCCCGCGCTGGCTTCCCCGGGGGGGGGGGGCCCTCAGGCTAGATCCGGCTTGCAGGGGAAGGACGCGGCTCTGCACGCTGCTGTTCTCCCTCCACCGGCTGGGGGACCGGCAGCAGGAAGCGGCCCACCCGCAGGCTGTGTAGCCACGGGCCGCCCAGTCCCGCAGACAGCGGTCTCACCCCAGCCGGCGGGTGCCTAAGCTTGTCGCCAAGCTGCAGTTAACCAGCGGGGCCATTGAGCAAGGGCAGGGGGCGGGGGGGTCCTCCTTCACAGCCAACTTTTAACTCGCAATAGGCTGCTTCTCCAAGCGCATTGGCCGGGGGCAGCCCATCTAAATGGCCCTTCTGGCCTTGGGGGAGTGAATCCGCCCGGGCCTTGTGCTGATTCCAGTAACCAGGCGGTTCACGCGGGCAGCCCTTGCGGCGCTAAGCCGAGCCTTGAGCCCAAGGCTGTCCCGGCGTGTCCCCTGGGGTGCAGATGACGGAGCCCGCGCAAGGAGAGCCAGGGACAGAGGTGAGGCCCCTCTCAGACGCCCTTGGATGTGGCTGCAGTGAGTACAACCTCCGATGCTGCAATGGCAGAATCCGGGAAGCAGGGGGGAGGCTGCGTGGCCCTGCACACCCCGTCTGCCGGCCGCAGCCCCTCGCAGGGGCGGTGCGTGCCCAGGGGCCACTAGATGGCAGCCGCTCGCCAGCAATGCCTGCCCCCCATCCCAGGGCTGGGATCTGGGCTGGACTGTGCAGGGTTTTGGTGTGGCTGCTCCCCCCTCGCTGCTGCCCCGCATCACTGCACCACAGAGGGGGCTGGTCAGAGCCTGGGGCAACCCCCCAGTGCTCCAGGGGGTTGCTGCAATGCCCAGGGTGGAGCAGATTGCTGGGCTGCTCTGGCTCTTGCTGCCCGCCTGGTGGGTGTGCGGGGTGACCCCAGCTCTTGCCCCTGCCAGGCCCCCATAATTCCACAGGACAGTTGGGGTGGCCACTGTGGGGCCCCCAAAAGTGCAGGGCATGGGGAGCCCCTCTGATGCGCCCGGTAGCCAGGGCTTGGCTGGGTGAGCAGCTACGGGAGGGAGTGGAAGCTGGATGCCTGTGTTCTGTCCGTGGCTCCCTTTGTGGGCGCCAGTCCGTGCCTCAGTTTCCCCCTCTCTTGGGGGATGGAGCCCTGCAAGGCTGGGGGCTCATTGGCAGAGGGACTCCTAGGCGCTGGAACTAAGGGTGTGTATGTGGGAGGGGCTGCACCCCCAGGCTTGAGAGGCTCCCATGGTACCGGATTTGCAGCTGGATTCCTGGATCCCAGCACCCCCGCTATAGAGATTGTCCCAGTGCCCCTGGCAGGGGATGGGGGAAGGGCAGCTGCATCCCGCCCCTCGCCTGGGCCGACTGGGTCTGCAGCGGCCTGTGGCTTGTCCCCGGAGCTAGGGGCTGGCCCGGGGGCTGGGATCCCTGCCCGGAGGACAGTCCCTGCATGTGAGTGTGAATCCCAGCAGCCCTGGGCTCCTCAGGGCCACTTCAGCCCAGTGCCACCCTGGCCCACAGGCAGCCAGTGCCAGGGACGGGCCAGGCTCCCCCGCTGCCCTGGGAGGGGCTGGCCCACGCCCGCGAGAGAGCAGGTCTGGGCCACAGGCGCCTGTTGCCTGCCACCACGGGACCCTGGGGGGGCACCCTGGCCCTGCCTAGCCCTGGCCACGGCTGCTGCTCTCCCAGTGGGCTGGGCCGCAGCTGCACCCTTGGCCAGTGCCGGACGGAGCGGGCTGGCCACGGGCAACGGCTCCACCGCTCAGTCGTGCCTCCTCCCGGCCTGGCTCTCAGGGTCCTGCTGGGCAGCTCCCCCGCCCGGGGCTCCCTTGGGCCAGGGATGAACAGTGCCCTGCTGCCACGCCTGCTCCTTGTCCCTCCCCCCAGCCGGGAGAGAGGGTTCGCCTGCATCCCGCTGGGCCCCCAGGCCTCCCTTTTTCATGGGGGGGTCAAGGTCTGACTCATCCCTTTGCCAGCAGCTATTTCTGAGCGAGATCGATAGGCCCGAAGGCGGGGAGACGAGGAAATGCATTTTATCGACCTGCTGCATCTCCGTGCTGGGAAACGCGGGCCGGGAAATCGTTTCCCTCCAGTTAGAAACCATCACCCAGAGGATCAAAGCACTTTGGTGGGTTGCTGGCCCGTTGCCAGCCAGGCCTCGCATAGCTGGGGGGTGGGCCACGAGCCAGGAGGTTCCCTGTGGGGCACTGCCAGGGCAGGAACTCTGGCAGAATTCTCGTATCCACAGCCTCTCTGGGCTCTGCTGCCCCCCGGTGCAATGGGGGCAGGTCCCCTCTTCCCGTCCTCCTGGGGCCTGAATGGCTTCGAAGGGAGACCGTCCTGCCGACAGTCTGGCAGCGACTTCTCCACTGCGAGCGCCTCACCCTTGAACAGACGGGGAAACCGAGGCACGGTGCGATTAGGTGACTTGGTGTGACGCAGTGGGGGGGGGGGTGTCTGCTCTGTAACCCGGGGTTCCCCTGCGCTGTTCTGTGTGATTCCCACTGACTCCCCCACATGTGGATTGGCCCAGACACCTTGTCCCAGCCTGAGCAGATAACAAGGCTCTTCCCAGGGGGAGAGACAAAGGGAGGGAGGGGGAGATGAACACCTGGCTGGGGGGCAGGGTCTGGGAGCTGGGCAGTTTTTATCTGGAAAACCATGGAGAGAAGAGACTAAGCGGAGAGCTGGGAGTTGAGGGGCCTAGGGACACCTGCCCCAAGGGGTCTAGGGCTGCCAGCCGCTGACTCCTGTCCACATCACGCCTGTGCTGGGCTGTGTCCTGGAGCAGCAATAACCCCTCTGTTCTACTGGCTGGCGGAGTCTCATCTTGCTGGAGACGGGGTTCAGGGTTGGGGGGTCCCCAACATGCCGCCACACTTGGCCATGGCCACATGGGGCATGTGTGGCAGAGCCAGGATGGGAGTGCACGTGGAAGGGGGGGTGCTGGCCAGCGTGGGATGTAAAACGTGCACATGGCTGAAAACGTCCCCTGGCCAAGGACCATCGTTCCAGCATCACTCAGAGCCCCGGGTCCCGTTCTCCTGGGAAGGAACGGCCTGTCGCCCTCAGAGGGGAGCGTGGCCTCGGGCCCAGGGGCTGCCTTCTACGTGCGTATTTGGGTTGTTTTCATAGCAGCCCTGGGGAACCCCCAGAAAAGCCCCCGCGTGGCTTAAATCCCGTCTGCGGCCTGGACGCCCCGCCCCTTGCGCCAGCTCTGCGGCCGGCCGGCGGAGACGCAGGTGCCAGCTCCCCCTGGGCAGCGGCTGGGATGCAGCCCAGGCCGCTCGGCCGAGTCCTCCCGCCGGCCTCATAAACCAGGGCTGGGCCTGGAGCGTGCGCCACAGAGACTGCCCCGGGGGCCACACTCCTGAGGCCGGTTCCCTGCGCTGGCCGTTACCTTACTGGCTGTGCTCTAGCCCGGCCTCCCCCTTCCGCTGGAGCCTCCCCAGCCTGGAGCCGCCGGGGTGCCGCAGAGCGCAGGTGTGTGGCCCGGGGACGCGGGGCAGCCTGCAAAGACCTTTCCCTGCAGAAAGGAGCTTCCTTTGCACCTGGGAGAGTGAAATCTAGCCCAGCCGTGGGCCTGGGAAATCAGCCGGGGGGCTCTAGCACTGGGGCTCCAGAGCCGCAGTCGCTCCGGTTCTGCAGAGTCCTTGGCTCTCTGGCATCCTGCCCTCCTGGGCCCTTCCCGCCCCCTGCCCCAGCCCTCTGCGCCCACAAGGGGAGGAGGCTGCTGGAAGATGCTGCCGCACCCTGAGCCCCTCACCCCGGCCCCAGCCCAGAGCCCCCTCTTGCACCCTGAGCCCCTCTCCCTGGCCCCAGCCCAGAGCCCCCTCCCGCACCCCTAGCCAGAGGCCCCCACCCCAAGCCCACAGCTTTCTAGCGCGCCCCGGTGGGACAAGCGACAGGAAGGCTTCTCCAGGCGAGGCGCCGCCGGCCTGCGGAGCTCCCTACCTGGGGGGCCTCGAGGCCCAAGTGCAGCTGGGTTACGAGAAGAATTAGCTACGCTCATGGGGGGCAAGTCCACTAGTGGCTCTTTGCCAGGCGGGGCCTGGGTGTCCGGAAGTCTCTGAGCGCCCGAGGGCCGGCTCACCTGAACTGGGCCTGCTCTGCTCACTGCCCCGGGCCCCCTGGCCTTGGCCGCTGCGGGCCGACAGGACCCTGGGCTGAGCCAGGGTGGCCGTTGCGCGGGTCTGCAGGTTCCTGGGGAGACCGCCCCCCGTGGACTCCCCCCGTGCCATGTGGGCGTGAAATTGCTCTGGCATTTGAGACACTAGGGGACGCGAATGGGTGTTGGGGGTTAATCCACTGAGGCCTGTTCAGCCCAGCCCCCAGCGCCCTGAGCAAGTCCCAGACACGTTCCTCCAAGCCGCTGGGCCGGAAGAGAGTCCGTGTGTCAGCCGGTCCCCTTATCGCAGGGCGTCAGAGCTGAGCCCTGCCCGAGGCCTTAGCCCGTGGACTCTGTTGCGCTCGCCGGCTCCCAGCAGCACGGACACCGCCTGCCACCTCGCTCGGCCGCAGGGGATCGAGCTGCCGAGGGCGGCTCCGAAATGAAACAAGAAACTTTCCCAAAGTCAAACGCCGCCGAATCCCTGCCCCCTTAGCAGCGAGCCCCGGGGAGCCGAACCCGAGGGGAGCTGAAGGCAATAGGCCTGAGCTGACTTGCACACAAGGGATATTTACAACAGCGATGCACCCGCGTCAGGACCCCACTCGGGGCAGTCCGCGGCCTTGTTCTTCGGCACGGCCACGGGGAGTCACTGAGCATTGCTGGGAGATTACAGCAAGAATTAAGCATGTTGATTGGTGGTGCCTGAGGGCCACAATCAGGACACGAGGAGGGATTGTTATGTCCATTCAAACATCAAACCTTTATTCCCCTTCGGGGTGGCAGAAAAAATCCCAAATCTGCCGCATGGGGCCTTGTCCCTGGGGAAAGGAGAGAGCGTTCCCGGGGGATTCCCCGGAGCTGTGAGCGGAGCTTCCCTCCCTCCCCCCCAAAGCGGGGCAGGTTCGCAAGGACAAACCATCACGCTGTTCTCAGGCTGACCTGTGAGCGCGTGTGGGGCCGAGCCCCCGGCCCTGGGGGAGAGGAGGCTGGGCCATGTGATGCAGGAGCAGGGAAGCTGCTAGTGTCAACCCAGCAGCGCTGGGGGGTGACTTCTGGCCCGGAGCATCCCGCTGGGGGCTCTGGGGCTGGCCAGCTGGCCGCACTCTGCTGGCCCTGCAGACGTCCCAGCTCTGCCCCCCAGGCCTGTAAGTGCAGCTGAGAGCCAGGGCCGACTCGAGCGGGAGAACCCTAGAACTGGCAGGGACCTCGAGGGGTTGTCAAGCCCAGTGCCGGCCCCCACGGCAGGGCCAAGCCGCTACATCAGCCCCGACAGCTGCTTGTCAAAACCGCCCTTAACAATTTCCAGTGATTGTAACGCCCCCGGGCCATGGATCCCAGTGTGTCACCCCCCCGACAGGCAGGAAGATTTCCCCACTGTCCAACCCAAACCTCCGTGCTGCAGTTGAAGCCCCTTGCTCCTTGTCCCCTTGCTCGGAGGCCAAGGGGAACAATTTCCCCCCCCCCCTCCCTGTGACACCCTTTTAGATACTTGAAAATGGCTCTCATGGCCCCCCTCAGTCTGCTCTTTCCACACTAAACAAGCCCAGTTCTTCCAGCCTGGCCGCCTAGCTCCTGTTCTCTAGGCCCTTCCTTGTTGTTCTTGCTCGTCCCTGGACCCTCTCCCATTTCTCCGCCTCTCTCCTGTCACGGGGAGCCCGGCACTGGACATGAGCCTCCAGCTGCGAGGCACCGAGAGCTGCTGTCGGGCCAGAGCCATCCTGGAGCAGAGGGCCGGAGCGGGATGGAGCAGGGGGTGATCAGAGGAAATAAAGAGCCAACAGGACCAAAGCCCCGACAGCCACAGGGATGTGATGGGACCATGGCGGGGGGAAGGGCCCTGGGGCTGCAAGACTGTCTCTTACGGAAGGGGAGCTGCACTGGGAGGTGTGGGAGATCCCAGCCCAGCCCACATGCCATTAGGGGGCAGACGACGTGTGTTTCCGACAGAAGCCCAATGCTCTGCTTTGAGAGGCGCGTCCTGCCTGGGACGGGCTGCTGGGCAAATCCGGGCACCCAGCACGTCTCACCAGGAGCGCACAAGGCACCGTGCCAAGGAGGGCAGCACAATTATCCCCATTTTACAGACCAAGGCCCAGGGAGGGGCTGTGATTTGCCCAGGACCACCCAGCAGGGCAGGAAGAGAACCCCTGTATCTGCAGTTCACAGCTCTGCCCACTAGACCGCACTGCCTCCCGAGGATCCGCGGGGATGGAGCAGAGCTACTCTGCTGCTCGGAGCGCCCAGCCCTGGGGCACTCTGGGGCCGGGGGCCGCTCACACAAACTCTTGATAGCTTGCGTCCTGGCCCCACTTCCTGCCCAGGAGCAGCAGAATGGGGCGACCTCAGCAGAACTGCAGGAGATCCTGAGGGGTTGGAGGAAGAGAAGCAGGAAGCCCGAGGGGCTCGGCCCCCCGACCCCGACCACCCCAAAGCTTCGGGCCATGCTGGCGCCACGTTCCGTAGGGCTCCCACCAGTGGCAGGCTCCTCCCAGGGGCGCGCGATGCCCGGGCACAGCCGGGGCGGGAGGCAGGGCCGGTCCTGGCCGGATGCTGGGAGGGGCTGTGCTGTCCGCTCCTGGCCCAAGAGCTGAGCTAGGCCGGGGGGTGGGGGAATCAGCCAGTTCAGCTGCAAGGAGGGGCTGACGGAGGCTGCATGTAGGGCCCAGCTAAAAGGGGGCTGGCCTGGAGCCAGCAGGGAAGCTCCAGGTTCTGGGGACAAGGCGAAGGAAGGGGGCTGGAGGCCCAGCCGGAGAGAAGCGCAGGGGTGGGGGACGCGGCCGGCAATGGTCCTGGAAGAGCGGGGGGGGAACCCGGAGCCGAGGGTGGGCCTGACCCCCGCAGGGCGGAGTTGCTGGGGCAGACGGCAGAGTCACGGAGGGAGGCGCTGGGCAGAGATGTGGCGAGACGCCCCTCCCCCCTGCGACCTGGCGGCAGGAGGGGGGGGGCCCAGCAGCCATGGACCGAGGCACGCCCGCGAGCCCCAGACCCCAGCAGGGGACACCCAGCGGCCAGGGGGAGAGCACTCCTGTGCGGGGCCCGTCGTGGCAGGGCCAGAGCGCCGGTGGGCGTGCAGCGGAGGGGGGGGGGGTGCCCCCCCGTCCTGACATGAACGTCACAGCGCCGGCGGGCGTGCAGCGGAAGGGGGGTGCCCCCCCGTCCTGACATGAACGTCACAGCGCCGGCGGGCGTGCAGCGGAAGGGGGGTGCCCCCCGTCCTGACATGAACGTCACAGCGCCGGCGGGCGTGCAGCGGAAGGGGGGTGCCCCCCGTCCTGACATGAACGTCACAGCGCCGGCGGGCGTGCAGCGGAAGGGGGGTGCCCCCCCGTCCTGACATGAACGTCACAGCGCCGGCGGTCCGGGCACAGGGCATGACAGGAATCGCCTGAGCCAGGCGTGGCCATTGGCGCACCCCGGAGAAGGCCGTGGGAGGTGGCAGATAACAGCCGTGTCCCTGTGGCCAGCAGGCGCCACGTGCCGGGCAGCAGAGGGGCTGTGGGTACTGGGGGATGTGCCAGCAGTCGAGTACCCGTCTCGTGGCCCCCTGCAGACGTGGCTGCTGTGGCTTGTCCCCGTCCCAGCAGGCCTCCTCTCACCCGGCTGCACTGAGCGGCTGGCCGGGTGCCAGCGCCAGGAACTGCGGCAGGAAGCTATTCCAAGGGCTGCCGCGGGGTCCCTGGGAGCTGGGCACTGGTGCGGCCGTCAGGAGAGGTTCCCGGGCCACCCAGCTGATTAGCAGAGTGACCACCACTGGCTTTGTGCTTCTGCTGGTGGTGCACATTCACACGTGCCTCGGTGCACAGAACAAACTTTATTCCACATGTGGGTGGAAAAAATTAGCAGGGACCTTGGTTGCCCGACCGTGTTTGGGGGCAGACCAGAGCCCCGGCTCCCTTCACAGGGAAGTGGCTTTGCTTCGGGAGAGCGGGGGCTCAGCTGGGCCTGGCTGAAAACGCTGGCGGGGACTTTCCGTGAGCTCACCCGGTTTGGCCAGGCGGGGGAGTCGTTAGCGCGGCTGGGACAGGCACGGCCAGCAGCACCCCGGGGCAGGCTGCAGGCCCCTGCCAGGGTTCAGCACGTTTGGGGGGGATCACCTGGTGCCGGTCTGGGCGCGCCGCGTGATGGGGGAGGAAGCAAGGGGCAGCGGGGGGGGCAAGGGCTGCCGGGAAGCCTGCGCTGGGGGGAGTTACTCCATGGGAAGGAAGGGGCAAGGCGACCTGCCCGGGGGTGGCACCAGGCAGCGCTGCAGGTGGGGGGGGGGCCGGCAAAGCATGTTCAGACGTTGTTTGCTGCTGGCCCATCTCTCAGCGGCGTGGGTCTCTGCCCTGGCCCCGGAGCCCAGCCATGCTGAGTGCCCGTGGCGCAGGGCTGGGCGTGGCAGGGGACGTGCCGCGGACACGGGGCTGGCATGTGCAGCGTGGGGGCCTGGGAAGCAGGGCTGGAGCTGCCCGTGCCTGGCGGATCAGGCAGGAGGTGCAGGGCTGCAGGGGGGGGCGTTCCAGGGCCCTCACAGCCCGGGCCGTGCCCAGCGCCCGCACCCTCACAAAGGGGGACCCCCGGGTCCCTGCCAGTCGGACCGGGATGAAACTCCTTCCTGGCCCCCCCCCAGCGATCCACCAGCCCTGAGCGGTGAGCCAGCCCCACAGCGGAGAGCTCACGCCGCCTCGCGGCCTGGCCTGCCTTCCCTCTCCAGCCACACGGCCCAGCGGGAGGAAATCCACAGCCTGGCTGGACACGTCTGGGGGGGTGCCCCTGCCGGCTCCCTGCAGGTGGCAGCTGACGGCCTGGCAGGCGAGCATCCAAGGCCCTAAATCGGGTGCCAGCCCTGCCCCCGTCTCTGTGCCCAGCTGCACTCAGACCTGTGCCCATAGCCCTGGCTTGCTGGACAGTGTATCACCCTCCCGTTTGCAGCCTCAGCTGGCCTGCCCTTTGACCCTTGTGGTGAGCTCACAGCCCTTCACTGGGGGCGTGTGTCCTGGCCATTGTGTCGGGACAAGGGGGCTGCCAGTAGGGGATACACTGCCCATCTCCCAGACACGGGCCTGGGGGCGCGTCAGCGCCTCGGGGCTTTGCAATCCGCAGCCACAACAGAACCATTTCCGGGCTTGTTCGGCTCCGCAACACGGAGCTAACGTCCCGGCTGCTCTGGGCTCCCTTCTCCTCTGCCCCAGCCCTCACCCCCAGCACTAAACTTCTGCCCCAGCCCCGTCTCCTGCCCAAAGGAAAACCCGGCCCCTTTCCTCAGCCGCAGCCCAGAGCCGCCAGGCACCCGGCCGGTGTTAGAGCCGAAGCACCAGGAGCCGTTGCCCAGCGAGCTGGGCGAGGCAGGCGGGGGGTTCGCTGGGGGCCCGGGTGCTGTGGGGCGCGGTGTGGGTCAGCAGCAGGCAGAGAGGCAGGAACAGCGCGAGCAGCGTGGCGCGAAAAGCAGGTGGCAGGCGGGGAGTTCGCTGGGGGCCCGGGTGCTGTGGGGCGCGGTGTGGGTCAGCAGCAGGCAGAGAGGCAGGAACAGCGCGAGCAGCGTGGCGCGAAGAGCAGGCGGCAGGCGGGGGGTTCGCTGGGGGCCCGGGTGCTGTGGGGCGCGGTGTGGGTCAGCAGCAGGCAGAGAGGCAGGAACAGCGCGAGCAGCGTGGCGCGAAGAGCAGGCGGCAGGGGGAGGGTTGGGGGCAGAGGGCTGGCTGGAAGGGGCTTGGCTGTGCCCAGGGAACGCGCCTTTGCAAACCACCGGCCTCTCGGTCCCTCCCCCGACGGCAACCGCGCAGGAGCCCCCGGGCAGCCACTCCCGGCTACGGGCCAGTGACTTCCAGGGGACTCCAGCTACCGGCTCCCCGGAGTTTTCAGAACTTGCTACCTGGGACTTTGCAGACCTGTCTGGCCGTGGGGGCGCCGCTGTGCCCTGAAACTGCCCGCAAGTGGTGCTGGGGCACAGGAGCAGAGCGCCGGGGGCCGCAAAGAACACGCCAGCGCTGCCTGCGTGCCGAGCCCGGGACAGCGCCTGGCGCAGCGAGCCAGCCATGTCCCGCCAGGCGGGAACGCCGCCACGTCAGTCGGCCGGCGAGTCCCGCTGCACGGAACGCGGGGCGGGGTGAGGGCAGGTGTCCCGGGCGCTGCCACGGGGGGGGCCGGCAGGGCTGCGGATTGGACTCCTTCCCGGGCGGCGGGCTGCCAGGGTCTGGCACACACGCCCGGCGAGCCCCGGGGGCGGGCTGGGGGCTGACGTGACCCAGCCACCAGGGTCTGACCTGCGCTGTCTGGCCACAAAGGCTGCTGGACTCGTTTGGGACGGACGCCGGTTCTCAGCCGCTTGTGCCTGCGAGCTGGAGGGGCCAAGCCGCAGGTCAAGGCCATTAGGCCCCGGTTGTTTTCCGTGGGAGCTGGGCACCTCCTGCCCGTGGGCAGCGGAGCCTTCCTGTGCGGGCGCGTCGTGCGGCCTTCGGGGCAGGCCTCCGTCTCGCGGCCTGTTCATGCAGCTGCCAGCACGCGGGGGCCCTGGTCTCGGCTCTGGCCCCTCGGGGCTGCTGGGTTAGAGGGAGCGCTGCTCCGGGTGGGCCCCAGCTCCTGGCCCTTGGAGCGAGTTCTGGCGGACTCGGGCCATTTCTGGCTGCCTGGGGGCAAAGCTGCGCCCTGGACTCCCAGCTCTGGGAGGTCGGGGCATTTGTCGCAGGCCCCATGCAGTGCGGCTGGTTCTGGGGGGGCACGGGCTGGTGCGCTCGCTGCCGGCACTGACGCTGCTTGGGCCTCCTGTGCCCCACGCCGAGGCCCGGCCCCCCGGAGCGTCGCATGCAGCCCCCGGGCGAGCTCGGCCGTCCTGCCCCTCCGCCCCGCCTGGAGTGGAGCCCGGTTCCCTCGCTCGGCCCCCCCACGTGGGGGGAGGGGCTCTGTGAAACTCTCCCACCCCCTTCAGCTGGTGCGCCGAGCCCCAGAAGGCCTGGTTGCCAAGGTTACCCACCTGTGCGGGCCCGGGGGCGCAGCCGCGCACGCTCGCTGGCCAGCGCAATTAGCCAGGTGGCTGTTTCGGGGGGAACTTTATTGCCCGGAGGGGACGGCCGTTTCCTCGGCCCGCTCCTCCCCCGCCTGCCACTCGCGGCGCTGTGCTCCCCCCGCCTGGGAGGAGGCAGGACCGCACCCCCCCTCCCCCCGGCCAGTGCCCCTCAGCCCGTCCCGGGAGCCCTGCGGTCCTGCCCCTTTCTGCCAGGGCCTGGCGCCGGCTCCTGGCCCGGGAAGCCAGAAACCTCCCTGTAGAATTGAGGGTGCTCACGGGGGGATCCTCCATCCCTCAGGCCTGGGCAGTTTCTGTGAGAAAGGCTCAGACCCAGTGCCTGGTGTCAGTCTCGGGGGGCTCTCGGGGAGATCTGGGGGACAGGCTGGCACCCAACTCCCATGGGCTCAGGGGCAAAGGACACTGGGCACCTAACTGCGGAACTGGGCTTCTGCCTCCACTGAAGATCCCAGCCCTGCTCTCCCGTGCCTGGCCCCTGCCTCCCCAGCTGAATGGCGCCAGTCGCTGGTGCTGGGCCCCGGCTGGTTACGTGCCTGGCCTAATCCAGGGCCCCGCTGTGTCCAAGCACAGCACCCAAGGTTCTCGGGCGGGGACAGCTCCCTTCCCTGCCTTGCAAGGCAGCAGGTGGCCAGCGGGGGCGCTGCGGTGCAGGGAAGGCGCAGCTGCTGGCCAGCATGCTCCTGAGTCATGTCCATGTGGTGTGGGTGGCTGTACATGGGAGCCGTGTGCCGTGGGGCGTGTCCACGCGGTGTGGGTGGCTGTACGTGGGAGCCGTGTGCCGTGGGGCGTGTCCACGCGGTGTGGATGGCTGTACGTGGGAGCCGTGTGCCGTGGGGCGTGTCCATGCGGTGTGGATGGCTGTACGTGGGAGCCGTGTGCCGTGGGGCGTGTCCACGCGGTGTGGATGGCTGTACGTGGGAGCCGTGTGCCGTGGGGCGTGTCCATGCGGTGTGGGTGGCTGTACGTGGGAGCCGTGTGCCGTGGGGCGTGTCCATGCGGTGTGGATGGCTGTACGTGGGAGCCGTGTGCCGTGGGGCATGTCCATGCGGTGTGGATGGCTGTACGTGGGAGCCGTGTGCTGTGGGGCGTGTCCACGCGGTGTGGGTGGCTGTACGTGGGAGCCGTGTGCCGTGGAGCGTGTCCATGCGGTGTGGATGGCTGTATGTGGGAGCCGTGTGCCGTGGGGCATGTCCATGCGGTGTGGATGGCTGTACGTGGGAGCCGTGTGCCGTGGGGCATGTCCATGCGGTGTGGGTGGCTGTACGTGGGAGCTGCATGCCATGGGCATGTGTGGGTGGCTGTACGTGGGAGCCGCGTGCCGTGGGGCCTTTGCTCCAGGGTGTGGGCAAAGTGCCTTGTGACCTGGGTGAGCACAGATGTCTGCGTGCAGTCGGTGTTGTGGGCATGTGTGTGTCTGTGTGTGTAGCATGGGCTGGCGTGTGCTCTGTCCCCGGCCACGGCAGGAGCAGGTGTGACCTATTTCTTGCTGCATTGTTCTGCGTTTCCCTGCTGCAGCCTCATCCACTCGCGTCTTTATTAACCCCTCGGTGGGGCGGAACCGCGCCGCTTCCCGGCCACGTGCTGCTCCCGCATTCCTGAGCAGCAGGGCCCAGCCCCCCACTCGCTCCGGCGCGGCCCCCGCCTTGGCTGGAGACGCAGCAGGTGTTTCCGGTTGCAGCTTCCCCGACGCGGCTTTCCTCTGGGTGCGTTTCCTGGGGGAGAGGGTTATGAAACAGGGAGGCACGAGAAGTCCTCCGACTGCTGCTCCTGATTGGCTGGCTGCTGCAGAGCATTGTGGGAGATGAGCCTGCAATTCACCATCCTTCTGGGACAGCCTCTCTCCCGCCTCGCCTGCCCCCAGCCTGGGATCCTGAGGGTGCAAGAGATTGTGTGGCTGCTGGCCCCCATTCCCCAAGGGCGCTTGCCTAAGCAGCACCGTGTCGCACGGCTGCCCTCCGCTGGATGGAATCAGAACTGGGCAGATGTGTGTCATTGCCCCTCTACAGCACAAGAGCTGGCGTGGCAAGAATTGGGGCCAGCGGGCCTGGCTGCCCAGGAACAGTGCTTGCCATCGCTGGGGATTTCCACATGGCTGGGGGGAGGGCAGCAGGGTGACCTGCCTTGGTGCCTGCAGGCTTGTTCCAGGACCGGGCCGGGCTCACGGGCAGTGCCACGCCCAGGCCACGACTGTAGGGCGCTTCAGGATCTCGAGAGCCCTCAGGAAGGAGGGGAGCAGTGCTCCCTAGACACTGGTGCTGCCTGCTCTCCCGCGTCCCATGGGCCCATCTCCCAGGGCTACCCCCGTCCCTTGTACAGGGCTGCAGCTTCCCATGAAGCAGAGGTGTCCGCCACCAGCCCCCCAGCCGGGGCGAAGCAGAGGCCCCTGCAAACACCACGTGCTGCCCACAGGGGGGCGAACCCCCCCCCCAGGTTATGTGGTGAACCCGCCCCAGGCCACGCGGCGAACCCGCCCCAGGCCACATGGCGAACCCCCCCCCCAGGCCACGCGGCGAACCCGCCCCAGGCCACGCGGCGAACCCCCCCCCCAGGCCACGTGGCGAACCCGCCCCAGGCCACATGGCGAACCCCCCCCAGGTCACGCGGCGAACCCGCCCCAGGCCACGCGGCGAACCCCCCCCCAGGTCACGCGGCGAACCCGCCCCAGGCCACATGGCGAACCCCCCCCCCCCAGGCCACGCGGCGAACCCGCCCCAGGCCACGCGGCGAACACCCCCCCCCCCAGGTTACGCAGTGAACCCGCCCCAGGCCACGTGGCGAACCCCCCCCCAGGTCACGCGGCGAACCCGCCCCAGGCCACATGGCGAAACCCCCCCCAGGCCACGCGGCGAACCCGCCCCAGGCCACGCGGCAAACCCCCCCCAGGTCATGCGGCGAACCCGCCCCAGGCCACATGGCGGACCCCCCCCAGGTTATGCGGTGAACCCACCCCAGGCCACGTGGCAAACACCCCCCCCCAGGTTACGCAGTGAACCCTCTCCAGGATGCTCTGGGGCCTCTCGGTTCCCTGGATTCTCCTCCATTTACTGTGGGCCGGGGGGACATTGGGGATCAGTCTCCTTTCCAGCCCTCTCGGTCTATCACAGCAGCACTCCCGCGTCCGCCTCCACCCAGGGCTGGCCTTACCGTGAGGTGAACTGAGGCAGCCGCCTCAGGTGCCAGACTGGGGGGGGGAGGGGGGGCACCACTAGGACCCAGAGTGTAGAAAACTGTGTCTGCTGCTGGTGCAGATGTGCACGTGGGGGGTGCCATTTGAGCTCCCCGCCTCAGGTGCCAAAATGCGGTGGGCCGGCCCTGCGTCCACCGGCCACTTTCCTCCTCCTCGTGCCCAGCATCCGCATCCGACTGGCAGGCCTAGAGCTAGGCGAGAGCCCCGTTCCCCTTGTTCGCACACACACAACGGGGACTTTCAGGCCGTCTCTGGAGCTTGCCCAGTGTCCAAGACGTTCTGAAAACCCACATGAATGGCCCAGAACGCTCCTCGGGCAGCTCTCCTCTCACTTCTGCAGACACGTGCGCTGGGCCTGGCCGGCTGATCGAAACATATTGCGTATGAAAGCCCTCTGCTCAGTGGCCGCGCCTCAGAGGGTGAGCTCCCGCACCCAGCATGCCTCTGGGTCAGCCCCTCCAGTCGAAACTTTTGTGTCTCCACAATGTAAAGTTTCCAGTTTGGAAGGGGAGGCTGCGCTCAGAGACGAGCCGGGTGAACAGACTCAAAGAGAGGCTAGAAATATGTATCGAACTCTTCCGCCTTAGTACTGAGCATCCAACCATTTCTCTCTAGTAATGGACCAAGGTCACTAAGAACAGCTGAGGGCCAGGTGGGGTCAGGCCAAAGGCCCATCCAGCCCAGTGTCCTGTCGGCCCCCAGTGGCCAATGCCAGGTGCCCCAGAGGGAGGGAACAGAACAGGGAATTATCATGTGATCCCTCCGCTGTCACCCGTTTCCAGCCCCTGACAAACAGAGGCCAGGGACACCATCCTGCCCATCCTGGCTAACAGCCATTGATGGACCTACCCTCCATGAATCTATCTAGCTCTTTTTTGAATGCTGTTAAAGTCCTGGTCTTCACAACCTCCTCTGGCAAGGAGTTCCACAGGTTGTCTGTGCGCTGCATGAAGAAAAACTTCCTTTTGTTTGTTTAAAACCTGCTGCTATTCATTTCATTCACTGACCCCTAGTTCTTGAGTTATGGGAACAAGTGGGACCTGTTCCAAACCCGTAAGCACTTTTGTTGCCTTTTTCTGAACCTTTTCCAATGCCAATATCTCGTTTTTGAGATGAGGCCACCACAACTGCATGCAGTATTCAAGATGGGGGCGTCCCATGGATTTATACGGAGGCAATAAGAGATTTCTTGTCTTACTCTCTGGCCCTTTTTTAATGACTCCTAACATTTTGTTTGCTTTTTTGACTGCCGCGGCACACTGAGGCTGTAGAAAAACAGCCGTTTTTCTGCAAAAACTTGCGGAGCATCCACACCGCAAGTGCATTTTTGCACAAGAGAATCAAAAGCACAGAGGGGTTTTAGCTCAATTGGTATTCCTCTTTCTACGAGGAAGAACACCTTTTTGCACAAGAGCTCTTTTGCAAAAAGGTGTGTGTGGACGGGGAAGAGGGATTTTTTTTTTTTTTTTTTGGGTGCAAAAAGAGGAAAAAGCACAGGTGCCCCTGTGGCTGGTCTGTGCATAGCAATCAGAGCTTACTTTCAAGGGAGTGTCCATGCAGTCTGGATGCTCTCTTTCACAAAAGTGCATTGCTGTTTCAATGTGCTTTTGCAGTGTGGATGTGCTCTTGTGCAAGAAGTTTTTGTGGAAGATCTCTTCCGATAAAAGCTTCTTGTGCACGAAGCCTGCAGTCTGGACGTAGCCTGAGTGGATGTTTTCAGAGAACTATCCACAATGACTCCAAGATCTCTCTCAAGTGGTTAGAGCTAAATTAGTCCCCATCATGTTGTACGTATCGTTGAGATTATTTTTTCCAATGTGCATTACTTTACATTTATCAACATTACATTTCATGTGCCATTTTGTTGCCCAATGATTTAGTTAAGACCAAAGCAGACAGTGAAGAGCTTTAAAAAGATCTCACCAAACTATCTCGAGCATTTTGGTATCATCAGGTTAGAATAATTGTTAGAATATACTTGGAAAAATTCCATTTTATCCTCGCTTCTGCTGGTCATAGATATCTCTTTGTGTCCTTCTGCTTCCCTTATCAATTTTCTACAATTCCTAGCTTTCAATTTATAGTAATTACTGTCAACGGCCTGTCTTTCCTTTGTTTTATGTATTTTACCCCCCCCCCCCCCACACACACACTCCTTCTAGATCTATCTACACACACACACAATAGCTGCTCTAAGTCAGTATAAGTTTTTAACCAATGTACCTTTTATCAATTATGGGATTGTGGCACTCAGGGCATCTAGTAAAATGTTTTTACACAGTCCCCAATTATTCACATTTTGCTATTTAAATTCTTTCTCCCAAAAGATTTGGGTCTTAATTGTTTTCAGCACGAAGTATCTATATTGCTGGTTTGGGCTTTATTTTGTTTGTGTATAACACATGTATCCAAATCGTTTTCAGCACGAAGTATCTATATTGCTGGTTTGGGCTTTATTTTGTTTGTGTATAACACATGTATCCAAATCATGGTCACTTGTAGCTAAGGTACAACTGAGTTTAGGTCTTTGCTCAGTTCCTCCATAGCTGTCTTGATGTAATCGGCTATAGAACTCCCCTGGGCTGGATGTAATGCTGGGTGTCTGAGATGGGTAGGTGGGTATGCATGGCTCTAGGTGGATGATTGGCTCTGTAGATAGATTACAACAGCACCAGCTCTTCTAAGTCCTCTACAGTTAGTTTGCTGGCTGCGTTTGTCCTGCAGTTTGCAGGGCTCGGGGTAGCGGGTAGGGTTAGAGCTCCAAGGTTGGGGTTATTTGGGTAAGGGATTCCTGAGACACATACCCACTAAAAGCTGCATTTTAGAAAACCAAATTGCTCTAAATTGTGGTGCACAAACTGGTTCTGAGCCTCCCAGAGCAATCCCGGGGTGGACACAGGCCGGCGTGGCCTTCTGCGCCCACGGGCTGGCACGGATTTCCACGCAGATGGGCTGGCGTGGCCTTCCGTGCACATGGGCCCAGCGTGGCCTTCTGTGCCCTCAGGCCGGCGTGGCCTTCCTTGCACACGGGCCTGTCACTAGGCTGGCTGCGGGAGGGGTGAACCAGGCTCTGCCCGTCTGCCAGGAGCCTGGCTCCTCCCCAGATCAGTGGTGGCCGCCCCGGGGGCCATGCTCCCAGGCTCTCCCCCAGCCTGCTCCCCGGTGGGCTCAGGCCCCACCAGGCCTCGGGCCAGGGACTCCCGCCAAGACCTTTGGCCGTGGGGCCTGTCTGCCTGCCAGGGCTCCCTGCCCACCGGACACCCTGGCCTGCTGCTGCAACCCATCCCTCCACGAATGCCCTGGCCTGTGCCCAGCCTCCACCACAGCACAAAGCCCCAGGCCAGCCAGCAGCCTGACACGGACGCATTGGTGCCTGTCCTGGGCCCGGCCTTGCAGGGGCCACCCCACAAAGCTGCCAGCCTAGGCCAGGCAAAGGGACAAGAGCTCAGACCAGCCTTTACACTAGGGCAATTGGGGGGGAGGGGGCTCACCTGGGGGGCTTTCCTTAGATGGGCAGTAGGGCGGCTGCTCTGTGGGGTCAGAACTCCTCGCCCCTTCCGGGGGACGGGGGCAGGAAGGACGGGGCAAACACAGCACTTCTGCTGGGCCACGCCGTGAGGTCACTGCCTTGGTTTCCCTGTTGCCTGTGAGGCTGCAGGAGCCCTGGGCAGGGGGGGGCTGTCATGTTACTGGATTTTGAGGGGAGCAGCCAGATTACTGCTGTGCCCATGGGGGGTGTTTGCCCCAAAAGTTGGTACAAAGGGGGCCATGTGAGGTGTCACACGAAAGCTTACTGTCTACTGCTTCTGAATGTGCTCTTCATATATCGGTATAATGTCTGTGTGTGGAGTTATGAACATGTCCTCTCTGTTAATACTGGACGTTTCGCTGAATCTGGTTGAGCAATGGGCGAGAAAAGCTCAGCCTATGGACATGCTAATTAGCAAGCCACCAGGAACAATAGGTCTCTTAAGTACCAAAGACCCACCTGGGAAGGAATCCAGGTGCCTGGCCACTGACCACGTGACTCTCTCCAGCTTGGAAGAGACCAGGAAGGGATATAAATAGGCCATGTGGCCGACTCCAGCTGGGTGCTCAGCTCAGCTCTTCATCCCAGAGGCAACCGTGCAGGGATCAACGAGCTGGGAAGAACCGTGGACCCATCCTGACATAGGATGTACACGAAGGACTTCTAAGCCAGCAGTTATAACATCTCTGCGGTGAGCCTGCATCGAGAACTGGGAGATTCGATGCATGTAATGTATGATACTTCAACAACCTCACTCTCAGGCTTTTCTTTCTCTTAGTAATAAACCTTTAGATGTTAGATCTAAAGGATTGTCTCAGCGTGATTTGTGGGTAAGATCCAGAGTGTAAATTGACCTGGGACCTGTGGCTGGTTTCTTGGGACCGGACAGAACCCGTTCGGGGTAGGTGAGGTTGGGCTCTAAAACCCCTCACCTGGGTGTTAGGCCCAGGGCTGTTTGGGGCATGGCTATTGCTGGGGTGTGGGAGGGGTTTGGTCATGAGGCTTCTGGCTGGCCATGCTGGCAGCTGAAGCGCTCTGTGGGACTGGTGTGTGGCCTATTCGGGAAGGTCTCCAGTCTGGGGCTCTAAAGAGCCCCGAGTTTGAGGAATTTGCCCTGAGTAGATGCCCTCAGCTGTGCCCAGACCCGGCCTGGCCCGTCACAGGGGCAGCCAAACCCCGGGCGCCCTGCGGCTCTGGCTGTGTGTGGCCGTGCCAGGCCTGTGGCTGCGATGGGTTGGATCCCACTTGCAGCAAGGTCATGGCCAGCACATCTGCCCTGGGGGACATGTTGGCCCCTGACTTTGTCCCATGGCCCTGCGGGCAGCGCTGAGCCCTTCCCGGGGCCTGGCAGCCCCGACTCCTGCCTGCTGCCAGGCGCTCTCGGGGCGCAGCTCTGCCCAGCGGGCGCCAGCTGCTGCGGCGTCTTTGCTGGGAAGTACAGCACAGCTGCGCAGGGAAGGGCCTTTGTGGGCGGGTCTGGATGCTGACAGCCTCCGCCTGTGAAATCGGGCGGCCGAGTCATTCCAGTGCAATTGCAGCTGTCACTGCACCACGCCTGCTGCGCTGCCGGGGTCCCCGCTGCTCGCGTGGGTCTCACGCCAGGGCAGGGACCAGCAGCTCCCGGGAGGCGTCCATGGGCAGCACATGGAAGCTGGGCCGATGGGCCCCACACTGGCCCGGCTGGAGCCCAGGTGGCACACGTGGCAGCCTCGTGGAGTCAGCGCCAGCGGAAGGGGCAGCCGCAGGGGCTGTGGCGGCGCGTCGGGGACCCCCCGACCCTGCACCCCATCTCCAGCAAGATGAGACTCCGCCAGCCAGTAGAACAGAGGGGTTATTGCTGCTCCAGGACACAGCTCTGCACGGACAGGGTGTGGACAGAAGGAGTCAGCGGCTGGCAGCCCTAGACCCCTTGGGGCAGGTGTCCCTCAGCCCCTCAACTCCCAGCTCTCCGCTTAGTCTCTTCTCTCCATGGTTTTCCAGCCAAAAACTGCCCAGCTCCCAGGCCCTGCCCCCCAGCCAGGTGGCCGATCCGCCTCCCTCCCTTTGTCTCTCCCCTTGCTCTCTGCTCAGACTGGGCCTGGGCATCTGGGCCAATCCACAGGTGGGGGAGTCAGTGGGGATCTCCCAGCCCAGCGCGGGGACCCCGGGTTACAGAGCAGACAGCCCCCCCCTGCGTCACAGGGGCAGCTCCAGCACTCTGGGGAAGGCCCGGGAGGGGCGGTGGGTTACCTGAGCGAGCAGCTCGTTGGGCCCAGGCTGGGTTTGGCGGGCGGCGTCCCTGCCACACAGGAAAGCAGGCGGCGCAGAGGCAGCCAGGCTGGGCACTTCGGAGGGCGGCCGGCACCATGGGCAGTGCTTCCCAGGGCCTTCGGGGACTGGTGCCCAGCCATTGGCCTGCAGGGCGGCGGGAGGGCTGGCCGCGCCCAGGCGCGAGAGCGTGGGGGGGTGGCAGGCAAACGGGGTCAGGAGCAACCCCCAATGGACACAAGCAGGCGGGGGCGACAAGGTGAGTTAGGCACCCGTGAGCGCACCCCAGGCCCTTTGGCTGTGCGATGTCGTGGGTTGGAGCCAACCCTTCTGCACAGCCCAGTGCCTTCCCCCAGGCGCTCGCACTGCTCTCCGCCTGCCCCCAGCCGCTGCCTAGAACATCCATCGCGCCAGTGTCTGGCCCACTGGGGCTTTTCACTGCGGGGCGGCCACGCGGCCCTAAATGCCAGTAAGATTGCACTTATGTCGACCGAACTTCCAAATCACGCATTTGGGGCGTCTGCACGGCGCCAAGCCGCGAAATAACGCACCAGGGCACCACATCCCTGAACCCGCGGGGCTCCAGGGACGTCCAAACCGGCCTTGAGAGAGCGGGCACGTTCAAAAGATGCCGGGCAGCTATTTCGGGATACGTCTGGTATCCTGGAATAACCCTGCCCATTCAGAGGGACCCGGGCTCTCACCCGGACTCAGCAAACCTAACAACCCCCAGGCCTTCCCGCATCCTCACCTGGACCGTGCGCTTACACAGCCTGGGCCAGGGCCAGGCCAGGCCTCCCCCAGGTGACATCACTGTCTCCAAGCCCGTTTCCCTGAGTAACTTGCAGAGTCCTGGGTCTCTGTAGCTGACCTCTTCCCCCACAGCTAGCTGGCTCCTTCCCCCTCCCTCCCTCCCCCCTTTCTTTCTTTCTTTCCCTTCCTCCATCTCTCCACCCCCGCGGGCCGGAGACTCACCTGCCCAGCTGCAGGCTGCACTCCAAGCTGAGAGGGAACAATGGCACTTTGTGAAGGTAAATTTATTCCAAAGCCGGAAGAAAATCGCGTGTGCAAACGGGGCTCCCCTTTGTTCTCCAAAACGCGCTCATTAACGAGGCGCTTGTCACGAGGGCGCGGTTGTCCTGTGGTCAGTGAGCAAGCCTGGAGGCTGGAGAAACCCTTCGTCCCTCTGCCTGTCAATGCAGCCAGGAGCACGTGGGAGAACTGGGCGCAGGTTCTCCGGGAAACGGAAATGCCTTTAAACAAAGGACTTTTCTTCTCTCATGAGGCTCTGCCAGTGTCTCTGGATCCCAGCGTGCAGCCCCAGCTAGTCCACCCTCTTAGTGCAGCAGCTTCTGCTCGATCCAAACCCTCAGCCCTCGGCCCATCCTGCCTCCAGCCCAGCCTGCAGCCAATGGTCCCTCTATTCCTTCCATCCATGTGTGGAATAAGTTTGTTATGCGCACCAAGGCATGTGTGGATGTGCACCACCAGTAGACACACAGGCTGTCAGCTGGGCGGCCTTTGAATCTCTGGGATGGCTGCCCAGGCGCCCGGCTTACAGGGAACCCTGCCTGCACCCCCTGCTAGTCAGCCCTGGTGTTCCACTAGTGCACCCCCCAGTAAGTGCTCCGGTGTATTTCGGCAGCAGCTTCCTCTGTGGGCGCTTCCCGGGACAGGTCACAAGGGGGCTGGGGACCAGCACGGAGGGGCCTTGGCAGAGTGGAGTCGGCACCCTGGGCTGCTGAGCCAAAATATGTACTTTAGGGCTGGGATAAGAGGGTTGCTGGTGCTGGTTCTTGGCTGGGGTTTTCCAGGTGCAGCTCGGAGGAAGCTCATGGCCTGGCAGGCCTGGTGGCTGTTGGCACAGCACTGCTGCACGGAAGCTCACAGCACTGCAGGCCTGGCAGCCACTGGCAGGGCACCGCTGAGAGGAAGCTCACAGCACTGCAGGCCTGGCAGCCGCTGGCAGGGCACCGCTGCGCGGAAGCTCACAGCACTGCAGGCCTGGCAGCCTCTGGCAGGACACCGCTGCGCGGAAGCTCACAGCATTGCAGGCCTGGCAGCCGCTGGCAGGGCACTGCTGCGAGGAAGCAGGTTCAATTTGGCGCCTGGGAAAGGCTGCCGGGGTGGAGGGCGATTTCAGAAAGCTGGAGTGTCCTGGGAGAGTTGTTCTGCCGGCGGGGATGCAGGATTTCACAAGAATGGCCTGGCTGTGGAGATCTCCCTCCGGCCTCTGCGGTGACGGTACAAAGGAATCATGTAGCTTTTCTGCCTGGCTTATGCAAGCGCTCCGCTAGCCCCTTGCTCGCCCTGTGGCCCCGACAACAGTTTGGCGGGCTCCCTGCGTCTGATGCACTTTCAAAAGATCGCTGTTAGTTATCGAGTCCTTAGCTAGTTCTTCAGATTCTTTCTTGGCCTCACTTATCACCCGTTCACAGATGGCCCGACAGTCTGTGTGCCTTTCTGTTTTCCCCAGTGGGCTGTGCCTTCCCGTTCATCCGGGATGCTGTGACCCACCGCGACCCACCTCTCCAATGCCACTGCTGAGTCATGCATGTGCCGGCCTTGTTTGGCCCTGTTCCTGGTTTCGGTTTGGATTTGGGGTTTCCATTTAGTCTGAGCCTCTGTTTTGTGTCCTGCTCGCTGTGCAGTTTGCAGGCGTTTCCCCTTTGTGAAGGGGGGTGCTCAGCATTCACTATTCAACGCCTCCCCCTCCCTCCCTCCGGTCCTCTCACCTGCCAGTGGCCCCCCCATCAGCTCCTCCTGCCCCCAGCTGATCAGCTGGGGAGGAGGGGTCAGAGTGAGGGTAGAGCCCACTCAGGGCAGGAAGAGGCACAGTGGGGGGTTCATAACAGCTCGCAGCTCGGCATGAGCGAAAAGCGGCAGGAGGTGCTGTTAGTGGGCTGAAAGGCTGCTGGAGCTGCTCACGCCCAGGACTGGCTAACTTCCCCAGCGTGCGGCGCCCAGATCTCCTACAGGACGCAGCGGGGGGCTCCAAGCGGGCGCCAAGCGGGCGCCGTTGCAAGGGTGGAGAGCAGAGGTGCCTGCTGGGTGCGCCCAGCCAGACACGGGGCTCTCGGCAGAGCATTTGAAAAGCAAAGCGCCGGGGCGTGTTGTGTGCTCCTGCTGCTCGCGGGGGCCTGTTCAGAGCTGGGGGGTGCTTGGTGCGGTCAACGCACCCGTTCATTGTGTGCCGCTTGCTGCACGTGTGTGATCACTCCCCTGTGGGTTGCCATCCCACAAGGCGCCGTGTGTGGTTTCAGGTGTTTGGCAACATCTGGTGGGGATGGCTGATTTTCCCAACAGCAGTTCGATGCAGTCACCAAAACACTTCTCTGCACGCTAAGAGCAAACACACCAAGCCCGGCCCCAGCGGCGGGTGGCTTAGACAAGGGGAAGGAATAGTCATGCCGACTGTAGCCGCACACACATCCGCCGGGCTCCCGCAGGCCACGGGCCGTGTCAGACGGGGCTGTTCCGCCTGTCCCCGGGCTGGAATGGCAGGGCAGGGATGCGGCCACTGCCGCCGCGAGGGGGTGCTACAAGGGGGCTCCCCATGCACTGCCGAGGGAGATCCCGGGATTCATTGCTGAACCTGACGGGCCCTCTGCAGCACTTACGTTTGCTGCCAGAGAAACCCCACGGCAGCCTGCAGGTCTGTGCAGCGAGACAAGGCTGTGTGTGGGGGGGGGCAGCCGAGTGTGACCGGCACAGCGACACTGCCTGGCTGTCAGAGGGCCCGAGCCCGGCGCTGTGTGTGTGGGGGGGGCAGCCGAGTGTGACCGGCACAGCGACACTGCCTGGCTGTCAGAGGGCCCGAGCCCGGCGCTGTGTGTGTGGGGGGGGCAGCCGAGTGTGACCGGCACAGCGACACTGCCTGGCTGTCAGAGGGCCCAAGCCCGGCGCTGTGTGTGTGTGGGGGAGGGCAGCCGAGTGTGACCGACACAGCGACACTGCCTGGCTGTCAGAGGGCCCGAGCCCGGCGCTGTGTGTGTGTGGGGGGCAGCCGAGTGTGACCGGCACAGCGACACTGCCTGGCTGTCAGAGGGCCCGAGCCCGGCGCTGTGTGTGTGTGTGGGGGGGCAGCCGAGTGTGACCGACACAGCGACACTGCCTGGCTGTCAGAGGGCCCGAGCCCGGCGCTGTGTGTGGGGGGGGCAGCCGAGTGTGACCGGCACAGCGACACTGCCTGGCTGTCAGAGGGCCCGAGCCCGGCGCTGTGTGTGTGTGGGGGGCAGCCGAGTGTGACCGGCACAGCGACACTGCCTGGCTGTCAGAGGGCCCAAGCCCGGCGCTGTGTGTGTGTGGGGGGGGGCAGCCGAGTGTGACCGGCACAGCGACACTGCCTGGCTGTCAGAGGGCCCGAGCCCGGCGCTGTGTGTGGGGGGGGGGGCAGCTGAGTGTGACCGACACAGCGACACTGCCTGGCTGTCAGAGGGCCCGAGCCCGGCGCTGTGTGTGGGGGGGGGGCAGCCGAGTGTGACCGGCACAGCGACACTGCCTGGCTGTCAGAGGGCCCGAGCCCGGCGCTGTGTGTGTGGGGGGGGCAGCCGAGTGTGACCGGCACAGCGACACTGCCTGGCTGTCAGAGGGCCCGAGCCCGGCGCTGTGTGTGTGTGGGGGGGCAGCCGAGTGTGACCGGCACAGCGACACTGCCTGGCTGTCAGAGGGCCCGAGCCCGGCGCTGTGTGTGGGGGGGGGGCAGCCGAGTGTGACCGGCACAGCGACATTCCCTGGCTGTCAGAGGGCCCGAGCCCGGCGCTGTGTGTGTGGGGGGGCAGCCGAGTGTGACCGGCACAGCGACACTGCCTGGCTGTCAGAGGGCCCGAGCCCGGCGCTGTGTGTGTGTGGGGGGGCAGCCGAGTGTGACCGGCACAGCGACACTGCCTGGCTGTCAGAGGGCCCGAGCCCGGCGCTGTGTGTGTGTGTGGGGCAGCCGAGTGTGACCGGCACAGCGACACTGCCTGGCTGTCAGAGGGCCCGAGCCCGGCGCTGTGTGTGTGTGTGGGGCAGCCGAGTGTGACCGGCACAGCGACACTGCCTGGCTGTCAGAGGGCCCGAGCCCGGCGCTGTGTGTGTGTGTGGGGCAGCCGAGTGTGACCGGCACAGCGACACTGCCTGGCTGTCAGAGGGCCCGAGCCCGGCGCTGTGTGTGTGGGGGGGCAGCCGAGTGTGACCGGCACAGCGACACTGCCTGGCTGTCAGAGGGCCCGAGCCCGGAGCTGGGGGGACACTCCCCCAGTCATATCTCCAGTGTGTGCCAGGAAGGGGCGCTGTGGCGGTCCCAGTCCCTTCCCCTCCCCAAGCCAAGGTGCTGAATCCACGGGGGTGCCCTGCTGCTGGGGGTGAGTGACGGGGTAGCTGGAGGAGGCGGAGCCAGGGTTGGGCTCCCCGGTTTGTGTCCTTCCCGGCTGGGAGCGGCAGGCCTGGCCCTGGGTCAGCAGGGAATGCAGGGGAGTCCCAGGGCTACAGAGCCCCCTGCAGCTGCTCCGAGGCCCCGACCCCTCTCCCTGTGCCCACGGCAGCTGGTGTGGGTCCGCCTGCCCCTCGGCAAACAGGCCACGCTGCCCCAGGGCCCTCCCTGCCCCCTTGACGTGGGGCTGTCGGCAGGGCGCAGAAGTGGCCCCCCCAGGGCCAGACGGGAATGAGAACCCAGGAGCCCTGGTACCAGGCCGACAGGAAGGGAGCCATGCCAGGTGTGCCAACTTCGCCAGGCGGCCGCCCCAGCCACTGGCGCAGGCTGGCCAAAGGATACTGGAGACCCAGGAAAGCCAGGGAGCAGGGTGGGGAGCCCAGGAGTGGGGGGCTTGCCCCTAGCAGTCAATGCTCAGTGCCCCAGCGTGGGGCAGGGGGGCACTGTGCAGCCAGACTGCCCCCTCCCTGTCTCACTGCCTTCCTGGCTATAGCCCCATCGGGCTACAAGGGCTGAGTTCCTGCGCTATAGAATCCCAGGACCCGCACATCCCCATCTGGCCGCAGGGGGGCTCTGGTCCCGCCAGGAGGTAGGGCCCCGGGTGAGCCAGCGCTGCACTCCTGTGGCCCACGCAGCACTGTCCGGGCGCCCGCCCCGAGGATTTCCATGGAAACACCACGCCCAGCCTTCAGGACCGTTCTGGGGTGGCCAGGAATCACCGATCATCAAAGCTCATGTCACGTGAGGAACACGCAGGAGTACGCCCGACCAGCCCTGGCCCCTTCCCCGGCCCGGGAGCGCCGGGTGGGCAGGGAGCAGGGGATCTGGGCGCATTGTCTGTGAGCGAGAGCGCGACGGCTGCAGGCGGAAGAGCCCGTCCAGAGCCCTCGCTGGGGCTTCTGCAGGCGCATCTGGGGCCCCTTGACGCCAACACCCGGGCAGGCCTTCTTAGCCTGGACAGGGGCGCGGGCTGGCACGTGTAGGAGGGGTGCCCTGGGCGCACGTCCCCGGCAGCCTGCCTGCGGCTTCCCCCAAGGGGCACTGAGGCTGCCCACAGGGTCATCAGTTACCATCCTGCCAAGGGAGGCTGCGGTCTGCTGCTCTGCCCACATCCCGCCCCGGCGCCCTCGCCATGCCCCTAAGTGCCCCCCTGTGCTGCCTGCCTGACAGTGCTCTTGCCGGGCTGTTCCTAGGGCGTAGGGGGATGCAGGCCCTGCCTGGCAATGGGCTCCGTGGTGCAGCAGGGAGGGGAGAGCGGACGCGGTGCTGAGCAGGGGTGGAGGGTGATGGCTCGCGCAGGAGCCTGGAGGGAGACGTGCGGGCAGCGAGATGGCACGGCTGAGGGGGCATGGAGGCCTTGTAGGCGGAGATGCCGAAGATGCAGGCTCAAGCACCGCGCTGCCTGCTGGAGCTCGCTTGTCTCTCTGTGGCCTGCCCCCTGTGCCTAGCGCCCGCAGGGTTCTCTGGGGGCCGGTGCGGGCGCGCTGGGCTCTCTGGAGAGTGGGAGGATGGGCCCAGTAGCAAGGAGAGGGGAGCTGGGGAGTGCTTTCAGGCCCTGCTCTGGCCGGAGCAGCAGCGGTTCCCACGGGTCCCACTGCGGCCGGCCGGCTGCCAAGGGCGGGTTAACGACGCTCTTCAGCCCGTCAAAGGGTCAGTGTCTGGTGGGTGTCAGTGTTGCTCTCGCCACATGGAAGACAGACTCCAAGCAGGGGGTCTCAGCGGCCCCAAAGGCTGCACGGTGCCACCTCGCTTTGGGCCGCTCCTGTCGGGAAACTCTCCCAGAAGGGAACGTGGCAGGGAAAAGCCCCAAAATAGTTGGCTGGTTTGGGGTTGACACGGGGGGGGGAGGGGGTCCCTTTATCTTTTACTTTCCAACTGCACATGAAGAGCAGGACCGGATCAAAAAGTGGGATGGGGGCGGGGTTGGGGAACCTCGCTTCACGCAGTTTTAATTGTTCCCCAGAGCTGCCTGCCTGGAAAACTGCACAAGGGCATTTGCGTGTGGCTCTCGTGGCCTGGCTTTCTGGCTGGGTGCCCTTGGCATCGTCAGCACAGCTGCGTAGGCCTCCCCAGCATGCACGGACTGAGTAGCTCCGTCAGCAGTAGTAGGCTATCATCTTCCAGTGGCTCAGCCACTAGAGAATGGTGCCAAGCACCACACCTCAGCAGTGTGCTACCAGATCACAGACCTGGGGGGCAGATGCTGGGCCAGTTCTCAGTCCCCGTGGAAGAGCTGGCACCCCTCATGCCTACCAGCAGGGGGTGCTCTCTACCAGCAACCGAACCTACCGATTCCCGGTCACAGGCAAGCCGGCTGCTGCTGGCCCCATGCACCAGCACTGGTGGGAGCTCACACTGCTCTGGCCACTGAGGGCGCCTCCGTGTCATCTTCTGGAGTCTGCAGGCAGCCAGCTCTGGGGGCCTCTACGGCTGCCCAGCCCTTTCCCAGCTGCAGGCGTGTGGCGCTGGCAAGCGTGGCGGAGGTGCCTGCCTGCTCGTCATGCCCCTGGCAGAGCCCAGGGAAGGATCAGAAAGGCGCCCGCGTCGCCCTGCTGGGTGAACCCGGGAGCACTCCACTGGGCCCCGGGCGTGTGTCAGGCCATCTCCAGCATCGCTTGCTCTGAACGCTGGCTGGGCGGGGGACGGACACATGGGACGGCAATGGGGAAGCGAGGCTCAGCGACGCCAGACTTGGGTCGGCGAGCGATCGGGGGTTGGCGGTGCCCGAGGGAGAGCCCTGCACGGGTATGGAATCGGCAGGACAGTCCGGGGCGCGCCCCCATGCCCGCCCGCGGATGCAGATCCCTGCGGGTGTACAGAGGGTGTCTGCGGCTTTGCAGGAGCCCAGCCGGAGGCTCCTCAGAGGTGGGGAAAGCCCCACGGGGGAACTGGCCACCCCACTAGCAGGAGCTCCCCCCACCTGACAGGTGTGCGGCACCCCCCCCGGACTGAGAGAAGCTGCTGTCAGAGCAGAACCGGTCGGTGTGTGTCTGGGACTTCCCTCGCTGGCTGCTCTCCCCAGCCCTGGCCCACTGCCCGAGCCTGCCTGGCTGGGGTCAGACAAACACACACTCAGCCCCTGTTTCCTCAAGTGCAGTAGGAACCCGCTGCCAAAAGTCCTGCTGGGTTTCAGGGCGTAGGAAGGTGTGTGGGCTGCCTTCAGCTAGGCGAGGCGGGGTCTTGAGAGCCCCACCAGCCCTTATGGCATCTCCACTGGTACTTCCCAATGGGCTGCCTACTCTCCTTGAGCGCCCCCTGCTGGGTGGAACTGGGATGCCCTGGCTGTGTCTCCTTGGCCCTGTACTGCTCCCAGCCGATGGGGATTCTCCCATGGCTCTGCAGGAGGAGTCCTTTTCAGGCAGTCAGTTGGGGGAAAGGAATCGGTTTCAACAAAGCTCCCAGGTGGACACATGTAGACGCTGCCTGGCTAGCTCGGTTCACAAAAGGAATGCGCCGTTCTCCCGGTCAGTCACCTTCTGGCTCCAAGGCTACTTGGCACGAGTGCAAGGAGCCCTTAGGTCCAAGGCCAGAGCCAATCCCCCAAACCCTTGTGAAACACCCCAGCAGGAAAGGCCCTTTGCCCTGCACCAGTAACCCGGGGGGCGGGGGAAATGTTGGCTTTGAGCCTCCTTTTGGGAGGAGGAAAATCTGAGACGTGCCCCCAGGACGCTCCCCCACCCAGCAGTAACCACGACTGATACCGTCGCGATGGAGCAGGGCCGGGCCCAAGTCCAAAGGAGCTTCCCAGAGCGCAGTGCTACCCAGCACCTGCCATTTCTGCTGTTCCCCTCTGAGCCCCACCCCATGGAGCGTTCCAGCCCTGGACGCGCTGGCTGGACACCCGCTGCCCAGAGCCACAACCCACAGCTCCTTTGGCCCCAGCCGGGGGAGCCAGTGGGTCCTTGAGCCAAGCAGAGCCGCAGACCCCGCTCTCTGCCCATGTGGCAGCCGAGACCTCCCGGTGGGCGGGGCTTAATCCCAAAGGGGCAGGGCTCCCTGGGCTCATTCCCACCCCTTGGGTTTCTGTCTGCAGTGCCAGGCCAGCTGGGACGGTGGACTAGCCGCGTGTGGGTGTGTGTGTGGGGGGGTCCTGCTGCCTGCTTTGGCTCCCACGAGGGGCTGTGGCTAGGCAGTGCCAGTTGCCGTGGGGGCTCTGCCACTGTGGTTGGAGGGGTAGGACTCTGGGGGCGAGCTGGGTGCCAGCTGAAGGGGGCATTGGGTGATGCTGTTAGCCTGGGAGCCTGGGATTCAATGCCACAGCCTCCCGGGGCCGTCCGTCCGATGCATTTGGGACCTCTTCCGGGGGCTCTGCCCGGGCAGTGCCGCATGGCAGTGCATCAGCGGCAGCGTGGTGCTCAGATACGCCGGTGCCCCCCGCCCGCTGACAGCTGCTCTCGCGGCAGGGAGGAATTCGGAGCAGCGGCGGGCGGTGATGAAGGCGGCTTCGGCTGCCTTGAGTTCCCATTTACACCTTGTGACGGAGTAGGGGTGTGCTTCTTCTCGTAGTCCTGTGTTCACGCTGTTGTTACAGTCATGCTGTGCTGGGTGTGTGCGTGCCTTAGTTTCCCCGGGCCCTGCAGCACTCTCTGCACGAGCAGGGGGAGGCCGGGTGTGACTCACTGGGGAAGATCGTTCATTCTCTGACAGGGTGACAGCAGATGGCACCTTGGGCCTGGGAGCAGGATGAAGGGCAGGCGGGGCTGACTCCAGGCTGGGCAGGGCCTGGGGATGGCTGAGTCTCAGCTGGGCTAGGAGGAGGAAAGGGGCTTGGGGCAGGAAGGAGGGAGAAGGGCCGTGTGGAATAAGGCCGCCTGCTCCTGGTCCCTGGGCTCACATCGATCCTGCGCTGTGCCGTGTCCCTGGGAGCTAATAACCCTTCTCTTCTACCTGCCGCCTGAGAGCCCCGCCTGGCTGCAGAGGGGGTGCAGGGTCGGGGACGCCCCGACGTGCCGTGACACATCTGAGGACCAAGGAGCCTTTGGACGGTGCCCGGGACCCATGCCTCCGCAGCGCTTGTCTGCAGGCACCTGGCTCCCAGACGGGCTCTTGGCTGGCTCCTTCCACATCAGTGAGCTCCACTCTGCACTGATGGAGCCAAGCAGGTAGGGAGGAGGCAGGATGCAGGAGCACCAGCAAGGCTGTGGGGGAGCCCAGGGGACATCGGGGCTGCGGGTCGGGACCAAGGGGCATCGGCAGAGCTGGGCGGGGGGAGGGCAGGGTGTATTCTGGAGACTTGGCTGCACCATGTCCCTCGCCCCCAAGTGCCGGCTTTGCCCCATTCCCTAGGAAGTGGGGTCCCCCCTTGGTGGGGGAGGGGCAGGCAAACCATTGGAAACAATCCCCAGCGGGGCCCACCTGTAAGGCCCCAGTCCCCGCCCCTGCGGGTGTAGGCTCAGAGCAGGCTCAGGCCCGCCCAGCCCCATCCACTGCCCCTCTCTGCCCAGAGCCATGTGGGGGCGCTGGCATGAGGTGCCTGCCTCAGCCTTGGAATGGGGCGGGGGCAGGGCTTGCTGGGCACGGCCCCCCCATGAACATTGCCCAGCACCTGGCCGGGTCCTCCAGCCACCCCCACGGCTGCTGGGCAGGGGCCCCGGGTGGGTCTCTCTGGGCTGGCTGAGCCCGGCCTTACCCCCCTCGGATGCCCCGGCTTTGAGGGAATCCCTTCTGCTCCTCCCCACTGAACGGCAGCAGCCCCCGGCGCCCATCCAAAGGCAGGCGCCGAGTCCTTGTCCGGAGCTGAAGTGTGCGGCATGGCGGCCCAGAGTGCCCCCAGGACAGCCCTGGTGGACACCCCCCGCACCAGAAGGAAGCCTGGCTCAAGGTGCTGGGTTTGTACGGAGAAGCTCTGTCCCCAGGCCAGGGTCTGTCCCAGTCCCTGCCTTGCGCTCTGGGTGTCGTCCCAGGAAGCAACCGGCAAGCAGCCGCCGCATGAGACAAAGGGCACGTAGCGGCTGTGAACAGCTCCTCCAGGCCCTGGTGGCACATGCCCCGAGAGCCGGAGTCTGTAGCAAGGAGCTGGAAGAAATTCTCCCCCTGCTGCCCTCAATCACACGCCTTCGGGAGAGTCGGATTTGCCCCTGGGATCGAGCCAGGACCAGAATCAGTCAAAAATCTTGAAAATGGTCATGACCCAATGCTCCCCCCCTGCTTTTTCCTTTTCATTTTGGATCAGCTGAGCCCTCTGGCTCCATGCCAGCTCGTTCATTTCAGGGCTGCCCTTCCTTGCCGCCCGGCTGCCCACATCATCCGCTTCAGCTGCCAAACCAAACCTTGCTGCGACCCAGGAAGAAAGGCGCTTTTCATTTGCAAACCACTGCGCTGAAGCGCTTCCGCCGTTCCGCTTTGTTCTGGGCTTGTGGCAAGGCGGGAGAGCCCCCAGCCCCCGCCCTGCTGCTGCAAAGTTCAATTCCTGCCTTTTCCCTGACAGAAACGATTTGTCGAAAAGGCCCCACCCAGGCCTACGTGCCCCGTGCATGGGGGAAGGGGGGGCACAAACTGGGGCATGCTGGGCAAAAGGTCCCTAAAAGTGGGGGACCCGAAACCATGGACCCACTGGCATGGCCCCTCCCCCCCAGCAGCACCCCTTCCCCAGGATGTCCTGCCCCCAAGCTGCCCCCTCTCCCCAAGCCCCCGCCCCCCACTTACTTCTCTCCATCCCCTGCCCTCCCATTGCTCGTCCATGGCTGCCAGGCCCTGGATGCTGAGCTCCTCCCTGCTCCTATGCCACTGGCACGTTGGGTGCACGCTGAATGCAGGGCCCTGCCCAGGGCGGGGAGCCCCCGACTTCACCCCTGCTGAGCAGCTGGCCTGGGGAGCAGACCAGCGTCTCTTGCATGGTCAGGGCTGGCACAGCCCAGCGCCCCTGAGGAGGGGAAATCTGGGTTTGAATGGAATTGCCGTGAAAACCAACCTGGCTTTAATTTGGGGGGTGGGGGGCAGGGTTCGGAAACCCAGACCAGCTGGGGGAGATGTCAGCAAAGGCTGACGGCCCTGGGAGGTGCTAATGCACTCCAACCATTGCACACCCCTTGGAATGCCGTGCCACATGCGTGCACATTGTCTCTGGCAGGCGCACGGACATGCAAGGAGCACACGTGGCGTTGGGCGGTTCAGGAGGACCGGAGGGGCACAAGAGATCCTGGGTGTCTGGCTTCCCCTATGGCCCAGTGCCCTGCTCGGGGGAGTGTTGGCAGAGTTAGCGAGTGGTGGGGCATGGGGCTGGCCGTGCCCAGCAGCTCTGCAAGGTGGTGCTGGATGGGCAGTGAGTGCCAGGCAATGCGCCATCCGGGTCACACTGGTCTGGCTTTTAGACTCTGATTGTGTTTCTGCTCCATTTCACCCCAACATGCAGCTCTGCCCTGCTCCCCCTGCGCTGTGCCCCACACTGGAGCAGTAATGCCCCAGGCCCTGCCCACCCACAGTGTTTGAGCTGTGCCCGAATGGCAGGCAAAGGGTTAATCTGCTTGTGGCCGCAGGCAAAAATCCGGTCACTTTTCATGGAGGCTGGACTATATAACAAGCAGCTTGTGTGCCACTGAGCAGAGCTTCCGGCTCTGGCTCCATGTGCACAGGGAACTGGGCCAGGGGCTTGGGATGAACCTGGCTATGCGGACAGAGCATTGCAAACCTTTTCAAATGGCAGTGGGAGGAGGAAACTGAGGTACCAGAGTTTTATTGGTACACACACAGACAGAAAAATGTCTGTAGTTGATAACTGAAATGTACAGCTAAGCAAAGTATGAAAAATGCAGCTTGAGAATCTACTAGGGTTTGACTTCAGCATATTTATATGTTGACGTGTGATGTTGACAATTTATGTATCAATAAAGTAAAACTGTATAACATTATATCTCAGTGTCGCCTGTCCATAAATAGCTGTCTGACCCCTCTCCATAACTGTCTGCAATTGTGAGCATTTAAATAGATTTTAAACAGTTTAAACCCCCTAAATTTTGCACAACTATGAACGTTTAGATAGATAAAATTTGAAGAAAAAAGCTTAAAAATAAACAGGTAGACTGTCCATCCAAATTATAACCACACAATGGAATTCTGCCAAGGCCAGGTAAATCCAGCATCCTACCCAGATCACCAAACTGCAAAGGCCACTCAACCCAGTCAATGGCTTTTCCTGCACTAATGAAAGACAGCTCTGCCATCTGGCTCCACACCACTTAGGGGCTGACCTTGCAAAGGTGCTTTATGCATTCAGCTGTTCGAGTGTGCGCTGCTGTGATGGGTTGGACCCCCCCTTTTAGGTGCTACCAGATGTGCCAGGGTTCAACAGAGCCCACCTGTCACACCAGTCTGGGTTTCCCTTGCTCTGTGCTGCAGAGGCAGGCTCTCAAGCCCCTTTCCAGCACACACACAAGAAGGGACACATCCAGGTGTAGAATCACGCAGTCTGTGAGAGATCTCAGTTAGGGGATTGCCCCAAAATTGTATTGTTTTGTGCTATATAGAGGTCTATAACATTGCCCCCCCCCATGTGGAGGAAGATATGCACAGCTCTTTGCCCCTCCCCCAAGTACAAATTGCACAAACTGGGTTTCGGAATAAGCAAAAAATAGGTTCAACAACTACAAAAGGTGGATTTAAAGTGATTATTAGGGTAGCAAACAGAACAAAGATGATTGCTGAGCAAATAAAGCAAACCCCACAAGCTAACCTTAATACACTAAAGAAACAGGTTACAAATAGTAATGTCTCACCCGAAATGTTGTTTTAGGCAGGTTGCAGAATTTCTGAGGCTCAGCGTTCCAATTATTTCTCTTTACAGGCTTGACTCCTGTCTTTGCCTGGACTTGGCCCTCGCCTTTCCCTTGCTTAGTCTCTTTGTTTCTTCAGGTGTTTTCAGCAGTTGTCCTTCTTGGGTGGAGAGGCAATTGAGACAAGCCTTGAATGACTCACTTCTCAGCCTTACATGGGATTTGCATACTTTGTTTCCAGTGCGGCAGCAGTGTGCTAGGGGGTGCTCTGTAGCAAGTGACTTTCTCACATGACCTTGCACTGTTAAACCAACCATGAGGCAAAGTTTATTTGCAAGGTTCACAGGAAGGAACTCCAGGAAAGAAGGCAAAGCTGGGGCCGGGGTGATTTAGTTGGGGCTGGCCCTGCTTTGAGCAGGGGGTTGGACTAGATGGTCTCCTGAGGTCTCTTCCAGCCCTAGCCTTCTATGAGTCGAGGATCAGTGTACTGTCGTCTTTCCTAATGGCCCATCCAAGCTGCTTGCACACTGTCTGGTGGGTATTTTCCAGGTGTAACCGCAAAGCCAATATTCCTAACTTCAGCTGCAGCAATGAGACATGCATACAAATAGGATGATGGCATTTAGTAAACCAATAACCTTTTCCAATGGCAGCATCTGGCATAAAACTTAGTGCCTTAGTTCTGCCTGTTCGAATCACAACCCTATTTCTATGGAGACTCTGGGATGTAGCCTTGCCGCTGCATCTGACGATTGGCTGAGGAGAAGGCATGTGCCTGACGAGTGGCCTCGTGCTGTCGCGGAGGCGGGATCCGGGCAGGGCAAGGCTGGCAGGCTGGCCTAGAAGGCCTGGTCTAGGAGTGGCTGGGTGCACTAGACAGGCACGGGCCCGTAAATCCGGTGCTCGCCGCTCATGAGCCCGGGAGCGCTGGGGAGCTCTGTTTAGTGAAGAATATTACAGCTCCCCCGCCAGGCCTTGGCACCGCCCTGCGGTCCGGTCTTGCTTGCTGCTTTCCCCTTCTGAGCCAGGTCCCTGCGTGCTGCCTGTGTCTTTGGGAGAGGCAATCGGTATTCGCATGCTGCTGAACTCCCCGGGGCCTGGCGGAGTCTCTGGGAGCAGCAATGGCATGCCCAGCTCTCCCTGGGAAGGTCCTGGCTTCACATACGATACCCTGGTGCCCCAGGAAGTTGGTTTGGGACCCCAGCGATGTTCCGGGCTTTCATTGCACCAGCTGTTCAGTGGCCTGCAGGGGGGCTCTTTCCTTCCCTGCCCTCTGCTCTCCAGACAGGTGCCATTTTCACTGAGTGGCTGACCTTGGCCGCCTGCCGCCTGGGTCTCTCCCGAGCCTCGCCCGGGGAGCTGTGCGTGGCAGCAAGGTGGACACGACGGGCTCCCATTGGAAGCTGCGCGTTAGGGAGGAATGTAGGTGACGGTGTCCATAAAGCCGCGGTATATGTGGCCTGTGCCCAGACCTGGGGGTTTGGCTGTGCCCGCAGCTGCAGTTCATAAATGGGCAGACGGATGCTCCTCGGCACCACCCTGCTGGCTTTTGTGCCCCCCGTCCACCCCCGTGCAGAGCCCAAGAGTCCAGCGCGGGCTTGCAGAGCCGAGTGCTGCAATGCTCCGTGTTCCAACGCCCAAGGCCCTTTGTCACTCTGCCCAGTTGCCCCCTCCCAACCTGCAGGTGGGCGGGACGGGAGCCTCCGAGGGTCACTGCTCCCGCAGCCAGTCCCCTCCTCCGCGCCGCGGCCCCAGCGACCCCCGGCTAGCTCTGCTGAGGCACAGACACGCCTACGGCCCCTCCCAACCCTTTTCTTTCAAGGAAACGTGTCTTGGCAGCTCCCCACCCCCTTGCCCGCTGGGGGGGCTGCCCATCAGCTGTCAGGATGAGCGGATTTCTGGGGAATTGCTGCGCGCCGCTTCCCGGGCAAGGAATGTTGATCCAGTTGGCCCCGGGCCACAGGCGTGTGTGCAGCGAGCCCTGGCCTGCCTGGGCAGAGCCGGCGCCCACACAGCAGTTAGCTGGGTTCCCGGGGCCTGACTTGGGCGGTAACAGCTGTTCAATTAAAGGCCCCCCCCCCCCCCACACCTGCATCTGACTGACTGACTTCTGAGGGAATTTAAGAAAGTAGAAGGAAATGCCCCTGATTGGCTTGAGGCCTGGGCCATGGGGCTAAGTCCTGCCCCCGGATGTGAGTGTGCAGCTTTGGATCGCTCCCTGTCCCCTGCCTCAGTTTCTCCATCCGTCAAATGGATCTAATGCATGCCATTGCTTCTGTTCGAACTCTCCCCGCCCCACTGCAGCGTGCATAAAGAGTGGGACCTTCAGAGTTCTTTAGGCACCCGTGAAATCAACAAGAGTTAGGCCCCGAAGAACCTTGGACCATCGGGGGGCTGAGCCCCCCCTCTTTTGGCACTCAAAACTCATGCTGAACCGGCTGGTGATGGAAGGACAGGCCAGGGCCCAGTGAGAAACCAGCTCTTCCAGCTCGAATGGCGGGTTCTGCTCCTCATGGGCTGCTCAGAGGCGTGTGGCACTATGGGGCTAATGTAACACACCACATCAGCCAGGCATTGCTCTGTCGCCCTCTAGTGGTAGCTGGGCCACAGACAGATTGGGGATCCTGGGAAGTCACAGCTGGCACAGCCAGTTCCCAGGTTCAATCCCTCAAGTAGCAGGTTGACTGTTTGCTCCCTGCAGTTGCTGGGCGTGTGGCTGCATAAGAGTGAGTGGGGGGTGGGAGCGGCAGCTGTCTCAGAGCTGATGTAGCAGAGCTAGAGGGTGGTGGGTGGTAGCCCCACTGTGTAGGATTTACAGTCCTTGCATCTATTCCTGTAGCACGTTCACACTGCAGCCCCGCCCCCCCCCCCCCAGCCCCAGACTCCCCCCACAATTACCTGCAAGCGGCTGTTTGCTTTAAAGGCCTGTTTCAAAGGGGGTAACTAGCGGTGTTCCCCAAGGGTCAGTCCTAGGACCAATCCTAGTCAACATATTCATAAATGATCCGGAGAAAGGGGTAAACAGTGAGGTGGCAAAGTTTGCAGATGATACTAAACTGCTCAAGGTAGTTAAGACCAAAGCAGACTGTGACAAACTTCAAAAAGATCTCACCAAACTGAGTGATTGGGCAACAAAATGGCAAATGACATTTAATGTGGATAAAGTCGGGAAAAATAACCCCAACTATACATACAGTATGATGGGGGCTAATTTGGCTACAACTAATCAGGAAAGAGATCTTGGAGTCATCGTGGATAGTTCTCTGAAGACGTCCACGCAGTGTACAGCGGCAGTCAAAAAAGCAAACTGGATGTTAGGAATCATTAAAAAAGGGATAGAAAATAAAACGGAGCATATCTTATTGCCCTTATGTAAATCCATGGGACGCCCACATCTGGAATACTGCGTACAGATGTGGTCTCCTCATCTCAAAAAAGAGATACTGGCATTAGAAAAGGGTCAGAGAAGGGCAACTAAAATGATGAGGGGTTTGGAACGGGTCCCATGTGAGGAGAGATTAAAGAGACTGGGACTTTTCAGCTTGGAAGAGAGGAGACTAAGGGGGGATATGATAGAGGTCTATAAAATCATGAGTGGTGCGGAGAAAGTGAATAAGGAAAAGTTATTTACTTGTTCCCATAATATAAGAACTAGGGGCCACCAAATGAAACTAATGGGCAGCAGGTTTAAAACAAATAAAAGGAAGTTCTTCTTCACACAGCGCACAGTCAATCTGTGGAACTCCTTGCCTGAGGAGGTTGTGAAGGCTAGGACTATAACAGGGTTTAAAAGAGAACTAGATAAGTTCATGGAGGTTAAGTCCATAAATGGCTATTAGCCAGGATGGGTAAGGAATGGTGTCCTTAGCCTCTGTGTGTCAGAGGGTGAGATGGATGGCAGGAGAGAGATCGCTGGATCATTCCCTGTTCGACTCACTCCCTCTGGGGCACCTGGCATTGGACAGTCGGCAGACAGGACCCTGGGCTGGATGGACCTGGGGTCTGACCCAGTACGACTGTTCTTATGTTCTTATGTTCATGGACAGCCTTGGGCTGCTCAGTACTGTGCACCCTTCCACAGTGTCTCCTTCAGGGCACTTTGCACCGTGCCCAAAGCCGGAAAGCGGGAACCCACCGGGTCCGGCTTTAAGCAAAGGCCGAGAGGGGCAAGTCGCTTACCACGTGGCTGGAGGCAGACAGGCCAGAGGAGCCAAGGCAGCACCACGTACGAACGCGAAAACACGCTGGTGGGGAAACGTGTCGTTTCCGGGCCATGGTTTCTGTCTAACTTCCGACAACAGCTGAACTCTGCCCGGACTGGGCAGGGCATCGCAGGCAACCTCCGAGCTGGGGGGGGGGACAGATCCTTCTTGTCCCCTGCCGGGTTCTGGGACAGGACAGGAGAGTGCTGGGGGGGCAGAGGATGCAGAGGGAACGTGAGCCAGACTTGGAGGGGGAGGGAACCGTGGCAGCTCCAGCCGTATGCACACAACAGCCCCCGTTCGGTGCGCCCGCTCCCCGCCGTCCCTTGCGTGGCCCCCGCGGGCTCGTGTGCTCCGTGTAGCGCTCAGAGATGCCGGTTTACCGGGGGGGGCGGGAGCGGCGCCGGTCCCCCCCTCACCATTGCTCGGCTGCCTTGATTCCTGGGCTTTCTATCCAGTGTGTGGGCGGGGGGCCCATGACCATCACAAAGGCTCCGCCCCCGGTCAGCTGGGACGGGCAATCCCCCGCCAAGTCGATTCTTCTCCTCCCATGGAAACGATCTCTGAGCCGCCAGGTGCCGCGGCCGGGAAGGGAGGCTGGGACAAAGGCAGCGGCATCCGCAGCGTGGGACCATCAATCAAAGCCCCGGGCTCGGTGGGCTGGTGTCAGACAGTCATGCGTCCGGAGGGGCGGTGGGCGGAAGACGAGCCGTGGAGACACGCTGGCGGGCGGCGGGGGGCAGGCACCAGCTTGCCCTGCCCCCGCCGCGCCGGAGCCTGGCCTGTGGGCGGCGCGCCGCCACGAATTCACTAGCCCCCTCAGGCAGCTGGATTCAGGGGGATCCTTACATGCCAGAGCAGCTCGCCTCCCGCCCTGCCGTGGGCCCAAGCCCAGCGCGGCGCGGGGGTGTCCGCCCAGCACCCTGCCCAGAGGACAAGGAAGGAAGCCGCCCAGGAGACTAGGCTGCTTCTGGCAGACTCCCAGAGCAGGGCTCCGCAGGGCTGCGTCTACACTGCAGAGCAATGGCCTTGCACCCGAGCCCGGCTTGACGCGTAGCCCGTGCTCAGGGGAGCGTGTGTCGGGGATGGGGGCGGGTCCTCTCTTAGCTCTCCCCTTGGCCCCCTGCCCAAGAGCCTGGGGGGCCTGGCGCCCCGGTTCTGAGCTGCGGGTTCTCAGCAGAACATCCTCTGCCCCCGGGCGTGTCCCTCGGTGGAGCTGGGCCGGGGCCCTCGGGCTTCCAGGGACTGCACATGGACTGGGGGTCGTCTCTTCCTGCACTGAGAGTCCCTGGGACTGGCCGGGGGCTGGGGAGGGATCAGAGAGCCCCTGGGCCTGGCTGGGAGTGAGGGGGGGGTCTGAGAACTCTGGGCCTGGCTGGGGGGCAATCAGAGAACCCCTGGGCCTGGCTGGGAGTGAGGGGGGGTCTGAGAACTCTGGGCCTGGCTGGGGGGCAATCAGAGAACCCCTGGGCCTGGCTGGGAGTGAGGGGGGGTCTGAGAACTCTGGGCCTGGCTGGGGGGCAATCAGAGAGCCCCTGGGCCTGGCTGGGAGTGAGGGGGGGTCTGAGAACTCTGGGCCTGGCTGGGGGGCAATCAGAGAGCCCCTGGGCCTGGCTGGGAGTGAGGGGGGGTCTGAGAACTCTGGGCCTGGCTGGGGGGCAATCAGAGAACCCCTGGGCCTGGCTGGGAGTGAGGGGGGGTCTGAGAACTCTGGGCCTGGCTGGGGGGCAATCAGAGAACCCCTGGGCCTGGCTGGGAGTGAGGGGGGGTCTGAGAACTCTGGGCCTGGCTGGGGGGCAATCAGAGAGCCCCTGGGCCTGGAAGAGGGGTCTGTGACCCCCGGGTGGGCCTGGGGAGGGGGCCCTGGGTGTCCGTTGGCCTGGCAGGTGAGGGGAGACCCCCTTGAGCTGGCGACCGGTGGCAGTCGGCTCAGTGGCGGGCACACACAGGCCTACAGGAAGCAGCCAGAGCAGGGGGTGAGGGGTGTCTCCCGTGGGGCTGCAACCCCTTTGCCCTGCCTGCCTCGGTGCTGGGCAGCCCGGTCTGCAGCCCTCATTGCTTGCGGCTGCAGCGTTGCACTGTGGTCTGAGCCGCGCTGCCTGAGGCCCACCTCGCTGGTAAGCGTGGCCACAGGGCTCCGACCGTGGCCCTCTGGAGAGATCCACCCCGGCCGGGGGCACCCACAACATGGGGCTGTGACCCTGGCCCGCTTGGCCGTCGATGGACCCGCCCGGGGGGTCCCAGTGTCCCCTGGGAGCAGCAGCTCTGCACCTGGTGCCACCGGGGCCTGTAGGCCCTTGGGCGGGCAAAGTCTGGCCTGGCGCTGCCCTGGAGGGTTAGCACGGGCCAAAGGGCGTCGGGGTAGGACAGTGTGAGGCAAGCCGGGCCCTGCATCCAAGGGGGACGGTATTGAGGGACAAGCAGGGACCCTCCAGCGTCCCGGCCCCACACCCAGACACGCCGCAGCAGCCTGTCCCCTGCCAGACACAACCTGACAGAAACACCAGACGTCCCAAGCCGCCCGTGCTGGTCAGCCCAGCACACGTCTGCCCTTCACAGCCGGTTCATGTGGCACCCAGGCAAAGCACTGTGGCCAGCCAGTTGCTCCGGGCAGCTCCAAACTCTTTGCCAAAGGTCGTTCCCATGAACACTGGTGCTGCCTCGTTCCCCTAGTCCACCGGCCATCGGGGGGCTTTTGAAAAGAACAAATAAAAACCAACAACAACTGACTCTTCTTTAGTTTAAAAGTTTTCAATTTTCCCTCCAAAAGTTTGGTTTTTCCAAGAAGATTTTGTTTGAAACTGAAAACAGTTTTCAAAACCTGAACAATTTGGGGGATTTTACTTTTGTAACGAAAAAGAAAACGTCAACAAAAAGGGGGGAAAATGAATAAATCATCCCCAGAGAAATAGTGGGTGGTTTTCGCCCCCTGCCTGGCACACCCGCTGCACAGAATAGGGGGAGGGCAGGGCCAGCACTTGGCTGGGGAGAGGTCTGGCTCTGAAGAGGATGGAAGCCCAAAGACTTGAACTCGGAGCCCAGTTCTGCCCCAGCTTCCTGTGGGGCCTGGGCAGTCGGCTAGCCCAGACGCGGCTGCTGGCTCTGCCTGCCTCTTGAAAAAGAGGCACCCCAAATCAGAGGCCATGAGTGGCACACAGGGGTGTGGCTGCTTTGTGCCTCAGTTTCCCTCTCTAAACCAGGGCTAATGATGTTCGCCCCCCTGCGAGAAGGATGGAATAAAAGCCTGGTGCATTTGTGTCATTTCTCTACCCAGGATCCTGATTTTGAACTGCCTTGAAATGCACTTAAAAGAAGAGGGTTTGATGGGCTGAGCGGGCAGACGTTTGTTCTCTTCCCTGCCTCCAGTTCCCCCCGGCTGAATAATGCTGATAATGAAGTGCTGCTACTTTTACTTTCGTTTATTTTGGGATGGACTACTTTTTTTTCCGAGCCGGTGGAAGAACATCAAAGCGGCGCTTTGAAAAATGTCCCGATGTATAAATAACTCGGCTGCGAGCCTCCTAGCATCGGCTCCATTGCACTCCTCGCTCGGAAGAGCCAGCCCGACTCCGCCGCAGAGGACTGCCTTATGAAAAAGAATTATTCATCACCTCCCCTCATTAACGGGGAGCTGTAGAACAGCCTGGGAGCACCGGGCTGCCCGCAGTACCGTGCTCTGCCCTGCCCCGGTTTGGGAGCCTTTGGAATTGTGACTTGGCCAAGCGCCCCCCCCCCCACACACTTTTTGAGAATAAAGAATGTGAGATATTTCAGTCCCAAGCAGCCCCTGCCAGCGGCTGATGGAAGCCACATGGAATGCACCGAACGCTTCCCCACCGCGGCGGCGGGGGGGGGGGAACGCACAGGCTTTGCTGGGAGGCGCTATCGGGGAGCCTGCTATCTCTGGAAAACACCTGATCTCACGGCGGGTTGGAAGGGGGGAAACCTCCCCCCTCTGCTGATCGCTGGGTGATACCGATGCCGCTAAAGGCTCCTGCCAGCCCTGAGAAGCTGGCTCAGCGCAGCCTTGGAAAGAGGCTGATTTGGACAGGTGGCGATGTGCTTGAATAATTTACCTGTGGGCTGGGCCAGTCTCGGCTGCCGAGTGAGGGGAATTACAGGGCCCGAGAAGGCTGCAAGGGAGGGGGTCAGGGTTAACTCAATGGGGTTCAAGCAGCTCAGATGCTCCTGGACTGCCAGCCCCAGAGAGGGCCGCCCCGGAGCCGGAGCAGCGCAAACAGCTTCCCTCACCAAACTCCGTCCCCGGGTTTCGACCTTAACCCACACGTCCCACCCATGGGGCCCCAAGGGGGGTTGTCTCCAGGCTCTGCTCCTTCCACGGAGCCTGGCAGCGTGGAAGCCTGTGACCAGTGGGTGTGTCACGTGGGCCATGGCACGGGCAGGAGCTGGGTAACTAATACATGCAGCCTGGTCCTGTGGCTCCTCCAGCCTGGCAGGCAGCAGGAAGCGCTGGCTGTCTCCGGTGCCCACGGAGTTCATCCAGCCCACTCACGGACCCCCCTTCGTGCCCCTCACTCCCCCACGGGGCCCAGCCAAGCCCACGGAGGCAGAGCTCCTGGGCCAGGAGAAATCGCACCCAGCAGAAGGACGCAGCAGATTGAGCGCAGGCAGCAGGCCCCAGGCCCACGGGAGGGGCTGGGTGGTGGTCGGGTTTAGCGAAAGTGGCTTGGTGAACTGGTTTGCTAAACCCAAGTCTGGGATAGCTGGGGTCGAGGTGGCAGGAAGGGGACCGTGGCGTGGCTCCAAGGGCCCGCCCTGGCCAAACTCTCCCTCCGATGAGCTCTTTCCCCCTCGGGGAGCAGGCCCCTCATCAGTGGCGCTCTCGGTGGGACGTGACATGAGCGGGCACCAGCCGGGACGGCAGCTGCCAAGGGAATTATTCCGTCGGCTTCTCTGGCCTGCATGCGGTGCAGGGTGTGGGGTGGGGAGCCAGGCCCTCCGACGCTGTTGCTTGCCATGTGGAATGCATGGCTCTGCTCCGGCCGTCCCCCCGCCTGCTCGCCGCTACTCCCGTCCCTCTGGACTCGCAATGCAGCGTCCCCGGAGGCCGTGACAGCATCCTGCGGGCAGGGGCCAGTGATGCCGGCTTGCCAGCCCCGCGGCGAGGCTGGGCCTTTGCGATGCTCCTGGGCAAAGTGTTATTCTCCTGCAGCCAAATCTAGCTGAGGGGCCTCGGACGGGTTGGGCCCCCAGAGACAGTGGCCCCCGCTGAACACATCAGCCCGAGTCACATGAGTCCCAGATCTGCCCCCCTCCTGCCCTGAGCCCCGGCTACGCACTGGGGAACGGTGGCCATGAGGCCTGGCTGAACGCGCTGCCCATCTGCAGCCAAGCGCCCCGCCCCGCGGCTGTCTGTGCCCGACTTGGGGAGAGATGCCCTTCCACCGGAGCGCAGGACCGGCTGGACGGGCGGAGCCGGAGGCCTCGGCGAGGTGCGAGTGAACTCTGGGGCTGAGTCCACTCTGCGAACAGCCGCCGGCCCAGCCGAGAGGAGGCCCGGGGAGCCCAGCTTCTCCCCCGCTATCCCAGCCTGATCGGCCAGGGCCCACCAGGCACACCTGGATGCTGCCTCGTTGCCGTAGCAACGCGATGCACCTTGCCGTTACCCTGGCAACCGGTGGTCGTTTTTGAAATTCAGGAAAGGTAATTTTTCCTCTCTTCACTCGGATTTTGCAGGCGCTGGGCTTGCTGCTCCCGAGGGACACGCGCCCTCCCGGCTGCCTGCGGCAAGGTGGGCTCCGAGATAACGAGGCAGCGCGGGAGCGGCGGCTGGCTCAGGCAGCGAGAGACCGGTGTGAAGGACACCCTGTCCGTGGAGAGGGACCACGCAGTGGGGCCCTGCTGACAGGGCAACGGGGGAGGAATACCTGTGAAGCACAATTACCCCCTACACGCACACACAGTCACACAGGTACACACACACACACACAGCCATGCACCCACACGGACACCCACACACAGGTACACACAGACACATATACACACACAGACACACAGGTACACACACACATACATGCATACAGAGACACAGGAACACACACATACACACACACACACACACAGCCATGCACCACACAGACACCCACGCACAGATACATATATACACACAGACACACAGGTACAGATACAGACATAGAGAGACAGGTACACACACATACAGACACACATGCGCACAGGTACACACACACACACACACACACACACACAGAGACATAAACACAAGGTACACACACCCGGACAGACACGCACACAGACACACGCACACAGACATAGACACACAGGTACACACACACACACACACACACACACACAATCTCCATCCATCAATCAGGCAGCAGGGAAAGGGCCCGTGAAAGACAGAGCTTCTCATAAGGCTGTGTTTCATAGTAAAGGGCATTTCCTAACCCACAGCTTGGCAGGGCACGTGTGCTCAGAGCTCGTCTTGGGCCAGTGCTCAGACACCTGGGTGATGGGCACTGGCTAGCTAGATAGTTCCCCTGGTACAACCCAGTTTCCTTCAGTGGGAAGGCCGGGTATTGAGCGCCATAGATGCTGAGGTGTGACTCACAGAATGGGTGTAGTTGGGGGGGGAACAGACGGCTGTGGGGGTGGGTGTAGGCAAGGGGACAGATGGCTGTGGGAGCGGGTGTAGGCGGGGGGACAGACGGCAGTGGGAGCGGGTGTAGGCGGGGGGACAGACAGCTGTGGGAGCGGGTGTAGGCAAGGGGACAGACGGCAGTGGGAGCGGGTGTAGGCAAGGGGACAGACGGCAGTGGGAGCGGGTGTAGGCAAGGGGACAGACGGCTGTGGGAGCGGGTGTAGGCGGGGGGGACAGACAGCTGTGGGAGCAGGTGTAGGCGGGGGGACAGACGGCTGTGGGGTGGGTGTAGGTGGGGGGACAGACGGCTGTGGGGTGGGTGTAGGTGGCGGGACAGACGGCTGTGGGAGTGGGTGTAGGCGAGGGGACAGATGGCTGTGGGATGGGTGTAGGCAGGGAGACAGACGGCTGTGGGAGCGAGTGTAGGTGGGGCAACAGACAGCTGTGGGAGCGGGTGTAGGCGAGGGGACAGACAGCTGTGGGAGCAGGTGTAGGCGGGGGGACAGACGGCTGTGGGGTGGGTGTAGGTGGGGACACATGGAGGTGGGGTGGATGGGGGTGGAGCGGTAGCGGACCACTCCCGATGTGACCCCACTGCTGTCACCGAGACGGGTGGGGGGTAGACGGATCAGAGGGAGGCGAGGGCAGCGTGAGGCTGGGGGACACATGGGGCTGGAGGCGCAGGCGTCGGTAGCCAGTGAAGTTTGCGCTCGGCCCAGCGGGGCTAACCACGACCCGACTGTCCGAGCCTGGCTCCAGGCGTGAGAACACGGCCCTAGCCCACCTTGTCCCAGGGGGCGTGGGACAGAGACGCCCCCACACAGCCCAGAGCTCCCAGGGCTTGGCCCGGCTGCAGCTCGCCAGCCGGCAGGGGGCTCAGAGCCCTGACAGCCACAGTCCATCCACCGCTGAGCAGCACAAGGGAGGGTGGTTCCGGGCCCCCTTGGGTGCCGGCTCTTGGGGACTGCCTGGGAGTGGACCAGCAGCTCCCGTGCCAGCAGGCCGGCTCCCCCTGCCAGGCCGAGAAGGCCTTAGACAGCAAGGCGGGGCTGCCCCCCAGCTCCACACAGCCCGGCCCGCAATCCACGGGCGGCAGGAGCCAAAAGCCCTGTGTGGACCGGGGCCCAGCTTCTTGCAGACACGACATTCCAGTGGGTCCCTGGGAGTAAAAGATATCTGTGTGAGTGTGTGTTCCCAGATATCGGTGTGTGTGTGTGGGTGTGCTCCGAGATATCTGTGTGAGTGTGTGTGTTCCCAGATATCTATGTGTCTGCGTGTGTGCACGTGTGTGTTCCCAGATATGTGTGTGTGTGTGTGTGTGTGTGTTTCCAGATATCTGTGTGTTTGTGTGTGCATGTGTGCGCGTGTGTTCCCAGAGATCTGTGTGTGTGTGTGCGTGCTCCGAGATATCTGTGTGTGAAAGTGTGTGTGTGCCCGCCCAGATATCTGTGTGTGCATGCATGCGTGTGTTCCCAGATATTTATGTGTGTGTGTGTGTTCCCAGATCTCTGTATGTATGTGTATGTGTGTGTTCCCAGATATCTGTGTGTATGTGTGTGTGCTCCTAGATATCTGTGTGTGTCGTCCCAGATATGTGTGTGTGTGTGTATGTGTTCCCAGATATCTCTCTGTGTGTGTGATCTTCTCTATTTGAGGATGAGTTGTGTATTCTGCTTAGAGCAGGGATTCACCGTTTTTGGTTGGCGGGAAGAATACAGTGACCCCTTATTCTTTGGGCAAAGGGTGACTTTTCGGGGACTGTGCCAGCAAATCCCTACTGCACGGACTGGCATCGAACAAGCGACAGCTCGAGAGAACCGTAGCCCCTGCCTCCAGCGTCTCCTTGCCCCGATGAGCCGAATGACGGACAAGCACAGGCGCTGCAAAAGTGCCGCCCGGCTGAGGTTAATTGAAACCTTGCGTGCAGGCTCCCTGGGAAGCAATTAGATAAGTCATTAACGATTGTTGTGTCTAATTGCTGTGGCCGGCCGCTCCAGGATCTCCATTGTGACATACGAGGTGCTCAGCCAGTCACCGCTCTGCCTGCGCGTTGAATTTGCATGCAACCGTTCTATTGGTTGGAGGAACTCGGCGGGCGCGGGCCGGGGTCCCCAACTGGCAGATGGCGTGGCCCACCTCCCCCGGATCCTCGGTCCGGTGGGCATCGGCGTGCGGACGGCTCCCCACGCCCCGCTGCCTCACCCCCCCACGCTGGCGTGCCACGGGGGCCAGCAGCGCCAGGACTCCTCCAGCGGAGCAGGACTCACTAGCACAGCCCTCTGCGCCATGTGCCAGGGGCCCGGCTGCCTGGCCACGGCCTACCCTGATTGATTGCCAGGCCACCTGTTGACACAGGACACCTGAAGCGCCTTGGCCCAGCGGGAGGCCGGGCCCCGCGGCCGTGCGCCGAGCAGCACAAGGGGCTGTCTGTGTGACCGGGGATCGAATGACCCGGGGGCCGCCCGTCGTGGTCACGAAGGCGAGGTGATGACAGCGTTACAGAGCCCAGGAGCTCCCTGGGGTCAGAGGAGAAACCACAAGACTAATGTTAGGGTTTGGGGTCAGGAAAACAGGCCAGGCTGCCGGGTTCAGAGTCCAGGGCTCTCTCCAAGGGGGGGAGAACAGGTCGCCTTGGCAGCACAAAGCTTCTTGTTCTGCCAGCAGCCCTCAGCACAGCCCTGCTGGGCGGGGCCCAGGCGTCTGCGCCAGGCCACGGGCGCGTGGCTGCTCTGCCGGGCGTGGGGCCGGGTTCGCGGCGGGCAGATCGCTGGGCCGGCGGGCGGTGCAGCCAGCAGAGCGGTGTCCGGGGTGGGGAGAGCGACAGATCTGTTCATCCCAACTGGCCGAGTGAGGGGGCCTCCGCACATGCAGCTGAGGGGGTGAAGGGCTGTTCCCCCAAGATCCCGCTTGCTAGTGGAGCGGCTCAGTCCTGGTGCCTTGGCCTATTTCCTGCTTTTCTCCTCTTCCTTCCTCCAGCAGTTTCAACTGGGCGCAGAATTGTACTTCACTTCCTGTCCCAAACTGCAGAGCCTGGCCTTTGCCTCCAGCCCCGTGGCACCAAGGCCTACCTTCCTCCCTGGCATGGGGAGTCAGCCGGTGGGCGCAGGCCCGGCCCGCAGCCCCGCCGGGTCCCAGAGGGGCGTGGGGCGTGCGACAGACATCCTGGGTGTGCACCCTGCTCCCAGGACATCTGTTGTTTGTCGCAGGGCACTAATGAGCTTAATTCTGGAGCGAGAAGGCGAGCGGCTCGTCGGCCGGCGATGCCAGCGCGAGCCCCCCCGAAGGGCCTGCCATCTCGCGGGCTGGTGAACCAGCCTCCTCCCACCAGAGCCCGGGTCCAGAGGAAGTGCCTGGTCTGGAACCCCAGAGAGCTGCCCCACGGCTGGGAGCAGTACACCGCCAGCCCCAGGCCCTGCCAGACGCTCCATCGTCAGTGGCTCGCTGGGCGCCCCTTGGCTAAGAGCCATTGGTGGGCCGACCTCCGGGGACTTCCCCAGCCCTTGTGTGATCCCGGTGACGCGTTTGGCTTCACACAGGCCCGCCAATGGGGTGGGGGGGGGGCAGTTGTTCTGGGGCCCAGAGATTCCAAAGGGCCAGAGCTCCGGGCCCCTTAGAATTGCTGCCGGAGCGCCACTCCGTGTGGCTCGCAGTGCTGGGGCCTGGCGCACTGTGCTCGGGGCAGCTCCGGGCCCCAGTCCTTCCACTCTGAGCCAGGGCCCCCCACGTTGTGCCTCTGGGCCCATGATGGCTGTCGGCCCCACTGCTTTCAAACCGTCCCACGAGTAGCTCTGAGGCCACGTCTCCTGATGGCCACTTGCTGGGGCAGGGTCTGTGGCAAACCCGGAAGACCCAGCAATGCACCGGGCTGTCAGAGCAGCTGGTGCCGCAGGCCAGGGGCGAGGTGCGCTGTGTTGGGCCTCGGGCACCAAGGGTTCGTGGTTATGAGCACCGCGTTAGCCGGCAAATTAGGTGACACTCAAGGCTCGCCCCCCGGCACCTGGTGAGACAAGCCGGGTGGTTACACCGGCCGCAGCTCCGGCTTGGGCCCCCTGCGAGTTAGGCTCAGGCGCTGGCACGCCTGGGTCCCGAGAGCACCGGTACTGAGCCCCACGCCTGGGCCCTGAGAGCAAACCGGTGGGGGAAGGGGGCCTGGGACCTGGCAGCACCAAGTCCCGGAGCAGAGCAGGGGGGGCCCTAGAGGAGCGTCTGCCCCACGGCAGGGATTCACGGCGCTCGCCCATCACGGGCTGTTCCCACCTCGGGCCGAGAGCTGCCGGGGGCCTCCGGCGGCCTGGGGATTCCACGACCCCGGGCGGATGGGCGGGCGCCTGGGGGCCCCACGCGTGCCCGAAAAGCAGCTGTGGACAGGAGGCCCAGGGGGGTCAGCTGGAGCCGGCTTTTTCCTTTGGCAGCAAGAGGCTCCCCTGGAAACGTGCCCACGGGCCGGGGGCTGTGCAGGGACGGCCTTGCCTTCCTCTGACCCCGGCCCCCCCGCGGCCCGGGCAGCCTGGGGCTTGTTAGAGAAGAATGTGTGTGACATCACAGCCAGCGGGACGGGGGAGGGCTTCAATCATTTTTAATTACGTCCCGTCGGAGCCGCGCTGCCTCTTTTGAACAGGCGCGTTCCTGGGGCCTCTGCCGCCCGGCCTGTCACTCACCCGGCGCGGGCCTGACATGCGATCGCGCCTGTAAAGCAATTCCGCGCAACCGCCTCCGCGGCGCGGCTCGGGCCTGGCCCTTCGTGCCAGGACAGTACCTGGGAGCAGCCCAGGGGTTGTGCTTTCTGGGCCGGAGGAGCAGAGCGTGAAAAGCTCCCCACCCCCCCGCCTGTGTGGGGGGCGGGGATCCGGCTCTGCAGCTCTGATTTTCTCATCTGACACATTCTGCTCCTTGCCAGTTTCTTTGTGCTGCAGGCTGGGAGCTAGTCAATGTTTCCATGATCTGCAATCGGCTGGCTTCCCCTCGGGGCTGTGCTGCTGGGGGGCTGCACATTGCAACAGTGACTGGCAGGAAGAAACTCCTTGGGAAGAGCTATGTGGGAAGTGGTGTAAGGGGGGGGCTCCCAGGGGCAATTACAATGGAAAAGGACAATCATTTTCACTGATGTTTCCTGCAGAAAATGCCGACTTTTCCTCGAGAAACTGAAAAGCCAGAATCTTGAAACGCTGGCCTGAAATCTGCCCCACCGTGAAAATGTGTGGACCGCGCTCCCCCCGAGCTGCAGAAAGCAGTAGACTTCTGCCAGCCTGCTCTCCCCTGCCCCCGTTTTCAGACTTTGGCTTTTTCAATGAAAAATCAAAACTTTTTGAGAAAAGCAAAAACTTTCTACAAAAACTTTTATTTATTAAACAACAACAATTTTCTGCCAGAGAAAAGGTTCAACAGTAAATTTCCAGCCAGTCCTATAAGTAGGGCCCTGCACAAATACAACATTTTGTATCTACATCCATATCGGCAATAATGAGCCACGGATATCCACATGTGCGGATGCGGATACCTGCAGATATAACACGGATCTCCATGGATTTGCAGGGCTCTCTCACGGGGCCTGGCTCTGTTCTCATGTGCCCGGTGGAAAGCCAATCCTCCTTTGAATTTTGCTGGTGTAACACTGAGTTACCAACTCTTCAGCTACCCTGCGAGTCTCTTTTGCTAAGCCAGCGCATTGTGCAAAGCAGCAATTACTGGGAGCTGCATCATGCAATGGTAAGACCTGGCAACACTCTGGAAACATTCGGGAAAGGGCTGTCAGCATGTGACGGGGGCAAAGATTCATTATTTGTCAGTCTTCTCTAAATGTTTTCATCCTCCAAGCAGGAAGCAGAAACAGGCCCCCCCGCCCGTGACTCGGCTGACCAAACACCACAGAGAACAGATCCCTGGACACATGCAGCAGAAGCAAACTGCTCTGTAGAATCCTAGAACCGGCAGGGACCCTGGGAGCTCTTCAAGTCCAGGCCCCTGTCCTCACAGAAGGACCAAGCACCGCTGGATCAGGGCTCGCAGCCTTTTCAAACCCAAGAGCCAAACTACATCAAAATTCAGACCAAGTGATCAGCAAAGAGCCGTGCCAGCACGCCCATTTGCATGACTGAAAACACACAACTTAATGTTATTGATAACTGACGTGATGATTAACACTAGCAGAAAGGAAACATTGTACTCACAGACTGTATTCAATGGGGCTTCTGCATCTTTTCGCACCATTCTTTGAAGTTTCCATCACAACTGGTTAAATCCAGCGTCGTGCTCGCATTGAGATCGTCTTCTGTCAGTCTTATGGTGGGGGGCTGGGGATATGGGGGTGTGAGGAGCTCAGGGGCAGGGGGTTCAGCTGTATGATGGATTCAGGGTTGGGGTGTGGGGGATGCGGGAGGGTTATGATGCTGCAGCCAGACAGGGCGGGGCTCCAACTGGGGGCTTGTTGGCCAGGCTTCATTTTTAAATATAGTAACCCATGATGTCCAACACAAAAGGTTTCAGTGTTGTCTTTATTTATGGCAGAGTGGGAACCTTTTTTGGGTTGGGGGCCACTGACCCATAGAAAAATCAGCCCGGGGCCACACAAGTGGGAAGCACAAATAAACCCTCCAACGCCCCCCCCAGCCCTCACTGATGTGACCCCCACCCGACACACCTCACTCCATAGTGGAGGGAGGGGAGGTAGGACTGAGGTTCAAGGCCTCAGGCCAGATTAACTCTTCTGGGGTTCCAGGGTTAGTGGATTTTGTGCCCCCCCCCCCCCGATTCTGGGGTGGGGCCAAAAATGAGGGGTTAAGTGTAAGGGACAGGGCTGCCAGTGAACGGAATAGGGAGGGGAGTGCAGGATCTGGGTAGGAGGTGAGGTATAGGAGGGGGTGAGGGGGTGAGGTCTGGTCGGGGGTCTGGGCAGGGAGTTGGGGTGTCTGGGCAAGGGGGTTTCTGACCAGGGGGCAGAGGGCAGGAGGTGTCTGGTCAGGGACCAGGGGGCTGGGGGTGTCTGTCTGGGGGGCAGAGGGCTGGGGGTGTCTGGCCGGGGGGTTGGGGGTGTCCGGCCAGGGGGCAGAGTGCTGGGGATGTCTGGCTGGGGGGCAAGTGAGGGGCTGGGGGGCACTTACTTGGTTTCGCACCGCGTGGCAGGCAACGTGTAACCTGCCTCCCGCTGCTCCGGTTTCCCAGAAGGAAGCCTCCGGGACGTGTTTCCTGGGGGAAGAAAATGGGCAACTCACGGGAGCCGTCTTGGCTCCTTGTTTCCCGCACGAGGGGGGAAAACGCTGTTGCGCCGAGCCCTGTTTAGCTCCGCTTGTTCCCCGCGCGCCGGATCCAGCGCAGAGCCTGGGGGCTTTCTCCCCCCGCCCTGCTGGAAGCCGGCGCTGGCCTTCGAACTTCAATGTTGCGGGGCCGTAAGGCTGCAGCGCCAGCCCCCTGCTGCGGGGAAATGGGGGGCTGAGCTGGGGCTCCAGAAGAGCCATATCTGGCTCCCTAGAGAGCCATAGGTTGCCAACCCCTGGTCTAGCCCCTCCCCGACAGGCGTCTGTCCAACCTGCCCTTCAATATCTCCAGGGAGGGAGATTCCACAACCGCCCTCAGCAACTTATTCCAGTGTGTCACCACCCGGACAGGAAGTTTTTCCTGATGTCCAACCTCAACCTCCCTTGCTGCAGAGGCCAAGGGGAACAATTTTTCTCTCTCCTCCCTGTGACACCCTTTTAGGGACTTGAAAACCGCTATCACGTCCCCTCTCAATCTTCTCCTTTCCAAACTAAACAAGTCCAATTCTTTCAGACTGCCCTCACAGGTCACGTTTTCTAGGCCTTGATTCATTCTTGTTGCTCTTCTCTGGATCTTCTCCAATTTCTTCACATCTTACTTGAAACGTGGTGCCCAGAACTGGACACAATCCTCCAACTGAGGTCTAACCAGCACAGAGTAGAGCAGAATGACCTCTCGTGTCTTGCTCACAACATACATATCTAGTTTGTAGGTGGGGAACGGAAGCATAAAATGATTGAAGTCACTCTCCCGGACCTGGACTAGAACTCACAACTCTTGTGTGGTAGGCCCATGCATCAGTCATAAGTATGCCTTGTAGTGGGAAGGGCTTGAATCCCTACCTAGTGTAAATATGGGCTAACTTGGAGCTTCCCCTCAACAAACGGCAGCTTTGGGTTTTTTTCTTAATTCCAGTTTTTTAGAAAAAGGAAACAGCCATAAATTCTTTCATAGACTATTGAATCATCTCTTTTAAAATAACTATAACAATGCGATTCTCATTCACTTACTGCGAATGATTTAAAGTGCATTCGTTTCAGTTTTCCCCATAAAAGTCCCATAAAATCATTCATTGAGAAAAAGCTTTTCATTTGGCCATAAACGGGAGGGTTTTATTTTCTAGCAGTAGAGAACGCCTAGGATCTCCTCAGAGATCTCTGGGCCGTGAGAAAAGCCCCTCTCGTCCACAGATCCACTCGGGAGCCAAACGGAGGGGCACGAATCCCGATTTTAGATGATTTGGGAAGCTGCGGCTCCAGTGATTTCCATGACTCCTGGAAGCTGCAGCCTACAGAAATGGCATTCACGAACCCCTCGCCGTTTGTGGCTGCTTCACGGCTCAGCACCATTACACCCAGCCTGGATCAGGTCCATGTGCAAGGGTGTGACTGTGAGTAAGGGCTTGGAAACCCTTTTCTCTGCCATAACCCATGTGCTCGTCCAGCAAGGCCCAGCCTGCACTACCAATGCTACCATGGTTTTGTGAACACATTAATCAGAGCCGGCTGCAACAAGCGCTGCTGAGTTGTGTCTACGCAACAGCTCTCTTCACAACACAATTGTGTGTCACCTGCCTCTGCCTGGCTATGCTGGCCTTGTCCCTCATGGCGTCTGTCTGGTGCTTGCTGGGAGACGTGGAGCGGCTCTCCCAGCATGCCTCAGGAGACATGAGAAACCCACATGCTTATGCTGCCGGGCGGGAGAGAAGCAATGGGGAGGACGCAGGATGCTCTGTTTCCTGGCAGGGCCCCGTTAGCCAGACAGGCCCCCAGAGGGGGGTGTGGGAGTCACCCGGCATGCTCAGCAGCTGGTCAGGAGCTCGATTTTACCTCAGCTGCACACTGTTATCCCCTGCAGGGCTGCCCCACACGGGCCAGGCCCTGGGCCCAACCATGGCTCAGAGGGGAGAGTGCCCCTCCCAGCTCATCCCCGCTGAGGCACCGGCACCCATGCTGGCTCAGAGACGAGAGCGCCCCCTATCGAGTCACCTGCTGCCTGCAGCACGGCGCCCCCTAGCGCCACTCTGGGGCATGGACCTCAGTACGGCCTGGGGGAGGAGAGCGCCCCCTACTGAGTCACCTGCTGGCTGCAGCACGGCGCCCCCTACTGCCACTCTGGGGCATGGACCTCAGTACGGCCTGGGGGAGGAGAGCGCCCCCTACTGAGTCACCTGCTGGCTGCAGCACGGCGCCCCCTACTGCCACTCTGGGGCATGGCCCTCAGTACGGCCTGGGGGAGGAGAGCGCCCCCTACTGAGTCACCTGCTGGCTGCAGCACGGCGCCCCCTAGCGCCCCTCTGGGGCATAGCCCTCAGTACGGCCTGGGGGAGGAGAGTGCCCCCTACTGAGTCACCTGCTGGCTGCAGCACGGCGCCCCCTACTGCCACTCTGGGGCATGGCCCTCAGTACGGCCTGGGGGAGGAGAGCGCCCCCTACTGAGTCACCTGCTGGCTGCAGCACGGCGCCCCCTACTGCCACTCTGGGGCATAGCCCTCAGTACGGCCTGGGGGAGGAGAGCGCCCCCTACTGAGTCACCTGCTGGCTGCAGCACGGCGCCCCCTAGTGCCACTCTGGGGCATAGCCCTCAGTACGGCCTGGGGGAGGAGAGCGCCCCCTACTGAGTCACCTGCTGGCTGCAGCACGGCGCCCCCTACTGCCACTCTGGGGCATAGCCCTCAGTACGGCCTGGGGGAGGAGAGCGCCCCCTACTGAGTCACCTGCTGGCTGCAGCACGGCGCCCCCTACTGCCACTCTGGGGCATGGCCCTCAGTACGGCCTGGGGGAGGAGAGCGCCCCCTACTGAGTCACCTGCTGGCTGCAGCACGGCGCCCCCTACTGCCACTCTGGGGCATGGACCTCAGTACGGCCTGGGGGAGGAGAGCGCCCCCTACTGAGTCACCTGCTGGCTGCAGCACGGCGCCCCCTACTGCCACTCTGGGGCATGGCCCTCAGTACGGCCTGGGGGAGGAGAGCGCCCCCTACTGAGTCACCTGCTGGCTGCAGCACGGCGCCCCCTAGCGCCCCTCTGGGGCATAGCCCTCAGTACGGCCTGGGGGAGGAGAGTGCCCCCTACTGAGTCACCTGCTGGCTGCAGCACGGCGCCCCCTACTGCCACTCTGGGGCATGGCCCTCAGTACGGCCTGGGGGAGGAGAGCGCCCCCTACTGAGTCACCTGCTGGCTGCAGCACGGCGCCCCCTACTGCCACTCTGGGGCATAGCCCTCAGTACGGCCTGGGGGAGGAGAGCGCCCCCTACTGAGTCACCTGCTGGCTGCAGCACGGCGCCCCCTACTGCCACTCTGGGGCATAGCCCTCAGTACGGCCTGGGGGAGGAGAGCGCCCCCTACTGAGTCACCTGCTGGCTGCAGCACGGCGCCCCCTACTGCCACTCTGGGGCATAGCCCTCAGTACGGCCTGGGGGAGGAGAGCGCCCCCTACTGAGTCACCTGCTGGCTGCAGCACGGCGCCCCCTACTGCCACTCTGGGGCATGGCCCTCAGTACGGCCTGGGGGAGGAGAGCGCCCCCTACTGAGTCACCTGCTGGCTGCAGCACGGCGCCCCCTAGCGCCCCTCTGGGGCATAGCCCTCAGTACGGCCTGGGGGAGGAGAGCGCCCCCTACTGAGTCACCTGCTGGCTGCAGCACGGCGCCCCCTACTGCCACTCTGGGGCATAGCCCTCAGTACGGCCTGGGGGAGGAGAGCGCCCCCTACTGAGTCACCTGCTGGCTGCAGCACGGCGCCCCCTAGCGCCCCTCTGGGGCATAGCCCTCAGTACGGCCTGGGGGAGGAGAGCGCCCCCTACTGAGTCACCTGCTGGCTGCAGCACGGCGCCCCCTACTGCCACTCTGGGGCATGGCCCTCAGTACGGCCTGGGGGAGGAGAGCGCCCCCTACTGAGTCACCTGCTGGCTGCAGCACGGCGCCCCCTACTGCCACTCTGGGGCATGGACCTCAGTACGGCCTGGGGGAGGAGAGCGCCCCCTACTGAGTCACCTGCTGGCTGCAGCACGGCGCCCCCTAGTGCCGCTCTGGGGCACGGCCCAAGGAACACCAGCAGCAGGCAGGGGGTGCCGGGCCCCTGCTGTGCCCGGAGCGATACCCCAGCCGGTAGCAGCAGCCGGGCTGGCGACTGGGGCCTGTGTTTCCCATGCGGACGAGTGGATCTGGCCCTGTCAGGGATGGCTTGGCCAGCCAGGACCCCTCCCCGTCACCTGCAGCGGGGAAGGGCTGGGCAAGGCAGACCTCAGCTTTGTGTCACCATCTGCCCCGGGCCTTGCCACGCTGGGCGTGACCCCCGGCTCAGAGCCGTAGGCTCAGGCGTGCAGCCCTGGCTCGGGGTAATCCCGGCGCAGACGCCGCTGCCCCCTGGTGAACAGCAGAGCCGATGGACTCCGCCCCGCCCAGTGTGCGCTCAGCTCAGCTCCACCGACCGGCCTCGCGCTCCTGACCAGGCCGTGACTCCCGGCTTCCCACAGGCGGCGTGGGGGGAATATCCTAAAGCCAAACGGCTTTGACTGGGTGCCCAGATCACAAGGGGCCATTTCTGGTCCCTGCTTGGGCGAGCGGCATTCTTCCTGCTCCTGGTGCCCAATCTCAAGCGGGCCAATTCCGAAATTTTGTACAGCCAGCTACGGCATCCGCTCCAGAAAGGGGCCGTGTCCTCCAGCCTTCCCAGCTGCCCCGTCGGGATCCAGGGGGCCCTGCTCCCCCAACGGGCGCTCGTAGGTGCCAGGGTGACACAGCTCAGACGAGGTGATCACTGCCCAGGGTTGCCACATTCACACCCACAGGTGCCCGCTGCTCCGACGCTCTGCTGCTCCGACAGCCCAGCCCTTCATAACGCCAAGGGAAGGATCTTCCAACGCGGGTTTGTAACCAGCAGCGGCCACCTGACTCTGCCGGCATGCTGGGGGCCTCTGGCTTCTTTCTTCTCTGGGGAGCCGGCCATTGGCACCACTGAGAGGGGCACTTGGGGGGCAGCACTGAGCACGTGGAAGGTGAATGCCCCTCTCGCGCCTAGGCAGCTCCCAGCCTGCAGGGGTGGGGCAGCTAACCCTGCACTGTTGTCTCCACGCACGAGTGAACACTAGTACTCAGGGAGAATGGCCACTGTGCGTGGCTGGGCCTGCCAGGCAGAGCTGGGCAGAAACCGGCTTTCCCGTCCCGCCAAACATGCGGCGATCTGGGAAACTCTCGCAACTCGCTCAGACGACTCCCGGCCCTTCCAAGGGGTTTCCTGCCGGGACAGACCAGGCCACCACCGCGGGCAAGGTGCTCAGCGGGGACGTGGGGGACCCAGGGCCATGTTCCTGCTTGGAGCTGAGCCCCGTGGAATTGCCCTGCAACCACCCCCTCCCCGGTGAGGGCACGAGCCATGGGGTATTTGAGGGCAGAGCAGTTTCTCGCTGCTTTAGACCAGAAGTGCCACCCTGCAGCTGTGTAAACGGTCCCAACAAAGGCTGGATGGAACCGGGTCTCTTCCCGGGAAAAATTTCGGCTTTGTCAAAAAGTTCCGGAGGGGCTCGGCTCCGCAGTCTCCGCTGAAAGAGGGGTCAGGAGAGGGCTGTTGGGGAGGGGCCAACAGGAGCGGCTCTCTTTTCTCCCCCAGCAGAAATGGATCTCCAGTTCTCACCAAACACACACATGCGCGCCCTCCAGCAACCTGCTCTCAGACAGACACTTGGAGCTTACCAGAACAGTCGGGCCCGGGGACGTTGAGTCAGGTGCCGCGAACCCAGAGCCTTTTAGGGGATTAATGCAGCCCCACCTGCCAAATGGGCCGCGAGGGCACCTTACGCGCTAAATCAGGATCCCCGCGGCCCTGCCTGGCCCCAGGGTGCCCTTGTGAGAACAACCGAACAATGGCGTAACAATCATCTCGCGCTCCTGAGCCGTTTGCCCCTAAAGCCGGGACCACGCCCGGTGGAGATGCTGAAAACAGCAGCTGTTGAGCTCCCCAAGGCTGGTGAACGGTTTGAGACAGGAAGTGAAGATCACCTGAGGGGGGAGGACAGGGAGAATGTGGGAGGCGGAAATCTCCCTGCGGCAGCGTCTCGGTAAGGTGCCACCCTCCGGTTTTCACCCGGACACTGCGGGTTTCGGCTGGGTGCAGGTGCCACTCGCCAGGTGCTTCGATCTGGAGGTGGAGGCAGAGCGGGGCAGGGTCGTGAGGGGCAGAAGTGGAGAAGTGGCAAGGCCGGGGTGCTGGTCTGAACCTCGGCAGTGCGGGAACTCCCACACAGCGCCCGTGCGGAAGCCGGGGTCACTCCTCTGTTTCCTAACGTCCCGCCCGGCGAGGCACCACACAAGGCCGCATCTGCTATCGCTGGCCCGGGCGTGAAGCAGGAGTGAACTCCTCGGCAGCCGGTGGCGCTCCCCCGTGTGAACCTCGGCCCAGCGCGGGAGCAATCGCCGCACGCTCTGCTCGACACCCACTCTGCACAAACCCACTGCCAGGCACCCCCGGGAGGCAGCCACCCGCACGCCCCTCTGCTGCCCGCAGCCACCACTGCAGCGCTGGGGTGAACCCAGCCCTGGCAGCCCCAGAGCCAGGCTCGGTGGGGGCCACATCCAGCCGTGATGGGAGCTGGTCAGGAAAGGGACGTAAGTGGCCCCAGCGAAACTGGGTCTTGGCAGGTGTGCAGAGCGCATGTAGCTGCTGTGGCCAAGGGGGGAAGGAGTTGGCGGCTGCTGGCATGCGAGGCCTGGAGTAGCAGCCTGTCTCTGCCCCGGACCTGAGGCAAGTTACCGCCCAGGCCTCAGTGTTCCCATCTGTGAAATGGGGACAAGGATGGGAGGGGCTCTGAGAGCCACAGGAGGGAAGCAGCGAGTCAGAGCTACGGATGTCAAGTAGCAGGAGGGGGTAGGACAAAGCACCCCCCTTCATTTCCATCAGCACCATCCCCCCCCCCGGGGGGGCAAATCTTACCATGGCATAAGCAAATGTGTCTCCAGCTCACCCAGCCAGGGGCAGTGCTACACACGCACAGCTGTACCATCACACCCCAGCAGGGGGCAATGCTACACACACACACAACTGTACCATCACACCCCACAGGGGGGCACTGCTACACACACATGGCTGTACCATCATACCCCCGCAGGGGGCAGTGCTACACACACACACACACACACACACACACACAAACAGCTGGACCATCACACCCTGCAGGGAGCAGTGCTACACGCACACACACACACACACACACACACACGGCTGTACCATTACCCCCCACAGGGGCAAGTGCTACACACACACACACGGCTGTACCATCATACCCCGTCGGAGGCAGTGCAACACACACACATCTGTAGCATCACACCCAGCAGGGAGCAGTGCTACACACACACACGGCTGTAGCATCACACCCCTCAGGGGGCAGTGCTACCCACGCACACGCTGCAGCGCAGCACAAGCAGTGGGGCGGCTGAACAGGTGATGCCATTTGTCAGGCGGCGGCTGGCAGGTGCTGGCTACACTGGCGGATGCGCTTGCTGCTTCCCTCAGGTCCCCAGCGCTGGGCCAAAGCCCCCTCCAGCTCCCTTCTTTGGATCCAGCTCATGTTGCAGCAAACAGGCAGCCGCATGTGAATAAACAAAGCCCCTGGGAGCTGGGCTCCCACCTGCCTGGCCTGCCTGGGAACAAGGGCCCTTTGCTCTTACAGCCTCTTCCGGAGGGGCTTCCACTCCTCAGCCCCGGGCAACGCCCCTGGCTACCCGGCCCAGGCGTGGACAGGTGCTGCTGCCGCAGGCACTGGGCTCCTGGGCACGTTTCCTGCCCCTCGCTCTAGAGCCGGGAGAGCAGCCCTCTGGGCGGTGGGGCACCCAGACATCCCTGCCCAGCTGGAGCCGCTGGGGGCCCTGTCCCCGTCCCTGCCTCTGCCCTGTGGCCAGCTCTCACCCTGGTGTCAGTGGCATGAGAGGCGGTTGTGCCGGAGGTTGCTCCGGCCCCGAGCTGGACCCTGCTGTAATGGTGGCCACGGGAAGGGTGGGGGTGACGGCCGTGCCCAAGGGTGCCCAGCAATCAGGGTGGTGCTGAGACCTCGAGCGGGCAGCTGCTGTGCCAGGTGGGAAGCAGGGAATGGGGGTTGCTGGAGGAGAGATGATGGGGGGTGCCGCAGTGGGAATTTTATCAGCGGGGCGCTGCGGGGAAACAGCCTGCCCCAACGGCACAGCCCTGCTCTGCTCAGCCGCACCTGGGCCGATCTACCCCTCGTCTGTGCAGCGGCCGGGTCAGCACCGCTGGCTTTGAGCAGCCCACAGGACGGGCAGGGTGCCTCACACTGACCGACCCTGGGCGCTGCCTCGCTGCCTGTCCTCACCGTGGGGTCCCAGGGCGGAGAGAGATGCCAAGGTAGCTGAGCAGGCGAGGACACACGAGTCAGACACACAGCCAGGAAGAGCCAGACCAGAGCGGCTGCAGGCCGGGAGCGTCTCCAGGTCCCCCCAAACAAACCGTCATGCATGTGCAGGGAGCAAAGGCCACCCCGGGCCATGGGCCCCCAGCGCTGTGGGACCCTGTCACTGGAGGGCTCTAAGCACACACCTGGCTCAGTGTAGGACCTGGACTAGATCCCTATGGGTCCCTCCCAGCCCCACAAGTCTTCCCTGTGCCCCTCGGCCTGGCTGCCCCACATCTGGGAGATCCCTCGAGATCTGTTCATGCGCGATACTCGCTGGAGCCGCAGCTGCAGCCCAACCCTCCTGCACCATCCCTCAAGGGCTCCGACGTCCTGCCCCCTGGCCCCGCTAGGGAGACGCTGCTGATGGGTCTGTGAGGAAGGGTGGGCGGATTTCAGCTCTCCGTGTGCGGAACTGGCTGGTCGGGCTCAGGGAACTGTCTGAGCGTTTGCCGGGGAATCTGTTCCCGAGGCTGAGTTCAAATGCATCAGTCTTAGGAGATGTGGCAGCTTTTCCTTCCCGTCGCCGCTTTCCCTGTGCTCTTTACATGGATGGCTGCTGGGAGCTGCAGGCAGTGGCCAGTGGGCCGGGGAGTGTCCGGTGCGGAGACAGCACCCCGGGCTGGTCGGGCCCAGCTCTGTTGGGGCGAGGAGGGTTCTGCCACACAGGCGGGAGGGAGGGGAGCCCTCGAGGGCAGGGAGCAGCTGGGGACTCAGAGCCTTTTGTGGGCCCATGGCACCGGGTCGTGTGGGAGCCAGGAGAGTCCCCCACGATAGCAGGACCATCCCCCGCTGACATGAACAGGCCAGTCTGGTCCTGCTCCCACCCCAGACTCGCCCACCAGGCCCTGAGCCGTTTGGGCCATCCCGCCTGGGGGGCATCTCCGCCCCCTGCCCTGTGCCCCTCCCAGCCTGCACAGTGAGAGCGGCTCAGGGCAGGGGCCCAGCCAGCGCCTGTGGGGCCCAGTGCCCAGGGCTTTGCCAGCCCCAGGGCTACTCCCAGCCAGCATCTGTCCTGCGCAGTTGGGGTCCCCCTGGGGTTGGTGCTGCACTGAGAGTTGGGTGGGGAGGGGGCGAAGAAGGCAGGAGATGAAGGAAAGGGAGTAGAAGGTGGGTGGATCTTATAGCAACTCACTCCAAATCAAACAGGGTGTCAGTCCCAGCCTTTGTTTTGCCACATGTCTAGACCCATCTCTGCAGCTCCCCTCTGCCATGTGTTGCGGCCCCAGCAGAGCAGCGTGCAGTGCACAGTGTGCAATGCCGTGCGCAGTACGCAGTACTTCCTGGGAGCGTGTGGCTGGGATCAGATGCAGCCAGGCTGTTACCAGTTTGTCAGGGAGGACAGGGAAAGCGAAGCTTAACATAAGAACATAAGAATGGCCGTACTGGGTCAGACCAAAGGTCCATCCAGCCCAGTATCCTGTCTGCCGACAGTGGCCAGCACCAGGTGCCCCAGAGAGGGTGGACCGAAGACAATGATCAAGCGCTTTGTCTCCTGCCATCCCTCTCCAGCCTCTGACAAACAGAGGCCAAGGACACCATTTTATCCCCTGGCTAATAGCCTTTTATGGACCTAACCTCCATGAAATTATCTAGCTTCTCTTTAAACTCTGTTATAGTCCTAGCCTTCACAGCCTCCTCTGGCAAGGAGTTCCACAGGCTGACTACACGCTGTGTGAAGAAGAACTTTCTTTTATTAGTTTTAAACCTGCTACCCATTAATTTCATTTGGTGTCCTCTAGTTCTTCTATTTAGGGAACTAATAAATAACTTCTCTTTATCGGCCCTCTCCACACCACTCATGATTTTATATCCCTCTATCATATCCCCCCTCAGTCTCCTCTTTTCTAAACTGAAAAGTCCCAGTCACTTTAACCTCTCCTCATACGGGACCCGTTCCAAACCCCTCATCATTTTAGTTGCCCTTTTCTGAACCCTTTCCAAGGCCAAAATATCTTTTTTGAGGTGAGGAGACCACATCTGTACACAGTATTCAAGATGTGGGCGTACCATAGTTTTATACAGGGGCAGTAAGATATTCTGGGTCTTATTTTCTACCCCTTTCTTAATAATTCCTAGCATCCTATTTGCCTTTTTGACCGCCGCTGCACACTGCGTGGAAGTTTTCAGAGAACTGTCCACGATAACTCCAAGATCTCTTTCCTGATTTGTCGTAGCCAAATTAGCCCCCATCATACTGTACGTATAGTTGGGGTTATTTTTCCCGATGTGCATTACTTTACACTTATCCACATTAAATTTCATTTGCCATTTTGTTGCCCAATCACTCAGTTTGGCGAGATCTTCTTGGAGTCCCTCACAGTCTGCTTCTGTCTTGACTATCCTAAACAGTTTGGTATCATCCACAAACTTTACCACCTCACTGCTTACCCCTTTCTCCAGATCATTTATGAATAAGTTGAACAGGATTGGTCCTAGGACCGACCCTTGGGGGACACCACTAGTTACCCCTCTCTATTCTGAAAATTTACCATTTAATCCTACCCTTTGTTTCCTGTCTTTTAACCAGTTCTCAATCCAAGAAAGGACCTTCCCTCTTATCCCATGGCCATGTAATTTACACAAGAGCCTTTGGTGAGGGACCTTGTCAAAGGCTTTCTGAAAATCTAAGTATACTATATCTACTGGATCCCCCTTGTCCGCATGTTTGTTAACCCCTTCAAAGAACTCTAATAGATTAGTAAGACAGGATTTCCCTTTACAGAAACCATGTTGACTTTTGTCCAACAAATTATGTTCTTCTACATGCTTCACAATTTTATTCTTTACTATTGTTTCAACTAATTTGCCCGGTACTGAAGTTAGACTTACCGGTCTGTAATTGCCCGGATCGCCTCTAGAGCCCGTTTTAAATATTGGTGTCACGTTAGCTACCTTCCAGTCATTAGGTACAGAAGCCGATTTAAGGGATAGGTTACAAACCACAGATAATAGTTCAGCAATTTCCCATTTGAGTTCTTTTAGAACCCTTGGATGAATGCCATCCGGTCCCGGAGATTTGTTAACATTAAGTTTTTCTATTTGTTCCAAAACCTCCTCTAATGACACTTCAATCCGGGACAGTTCCTCAGATTCATCACCCACAAAGGACGGTGCAGATTTGGGAATCTCCCCAACGTCCTCAGCCGTGAAGACTGAAGCAAAGAAATCATTTAGTTTCTCCGCAATGGCTTTATCGTCCTTGATTGCGCCTTTTATAGTTCGATCGGCTAGGGGACCCACAGGTTTTTTAGCAGGCTTCCTGCTTCTAATGTACTTAAAAAACATTTTGTTATTTCTTTTTGAGTTTTTGGCTAGCTGTTCCTCAAAATCTTTTTTTGCTTTTCTTATTACATTTTTACCTTTGATTTGACAGTGTTTATGTTCCTTTCTATTTATCTCACTAGGATTGGACTTCCACTTCTTAAAAGATGCCTTTTTGTCCCTCACTGCTTCTTTTACATGGTGGTTAAGCCACGGTGACACTTTTTTAGGTCTCTTACTATGTTTTTTAATTTGGGGTATACATTTAAGTTGGGCCTCTATTATGGTGTCTTTAAAAAGCTTCCCCGCGGAGCCTGTATCCAACATGGCCGGTTTTCAGAGAACGGCTCCAGTGGCATTCCGAGCACAGGAGACCGATGAGTCAGATCCAACATCTCTCCCCTCTCTGCCACACTCCCCCATCTCTGGGGCAAAGCACAGCTTGGGGGGAGATGAATTCTTAAAGCCAGGCAGTCAGACTTGGGGGTCACTCGTGGTCCCGGCTGCGTGGGTTAATGAGCACGGGGTACAGCATGTGTCCGAGGGCACCGTGTGGGGTGAGCAGCTTGCTAAGGTGATTTCTCAGGGGAAGTGTTGTTAATTGCTTTGCCCTGAACTGATTCCAACTGCCCCAGCTCTCTGATGGGGCATTAGCGTCAGTCTCCGCTAGGAACAGATGGAACAAGCCGCTCTAAACGGAACTTGCTTTGATGGCAGAAGTTTGCTTGTCTCAATTAACTGGAGTGTGTGTGTGTGCGCGAGTGTGTATGTGTGTGCGTGTGCTCGTGTGTGTGTGTGTACTCCTACACATTTACCTTCCCTATTAATACACACATGCACACATTTCAGATTGGACCAGTTTATGGCATTATGGCAAGCTGGCATTTTTCCCTGCTAGCTTCCATCTTGTGACACATAACCTAAACATTCATTGAAAACAGTAAAGAAGAAACTTTACAGTTCATTAAAGAACTATTGTCCAATATGCCTCCTCTCACATCTCTACAAGCTGTTCGCCACAATCATAATAAACTGACTCTCACAAGTCTGGAGGAGCAGCAGCTGAGAGAGCAGGCAGGTTTTTGAAGGAATTTCAACATGAGCCATATTTTCACTATAAACCAGCAATTGGAATGCTCCAGGGAACACCAATTCCCTTTATGCATTGCCTTTGTCAACTTGAAAAAGCGTTCGACAGGGTAGAGATCAATGTAGGTTTGAAAGTTCTTGCAATGCATTGACACAAACTATATCAAATTACTAAAGGAAGCAAATTCTGATTGCCCTACAAATATAGCTTTGTTTGATACCCCTTTCACACACCAGGTAAGATACAGTTTCACCAACACTCTTCCCAGCCTGCCTCAAAATGGTAATGCGATGGATGAATTAGAAGGGTGGAATCGGCATCAGCAGAGATCAGTGGATACTGTGTTGATCACAGAAAATGATCAAACTATAGAAAATGCCGTGAGAACTCACACAAAAGCCAGCCAAGTCAAACTGAAAATTAGCCACTCCCAAACAAAATGTATGTGGGCTGATCCCTTGCCAAAAGCCCAAATAACAATCAAGGGAGAACAGACAGAAGAAGTTGAGCAATAGGGTTATTTGGGCCAAGAAATTAACATGTGCCACGATCAGGAAGGAGAACTCCTGCGAAGAAAGAACGCAGGTTGGTGCACATTCCATTCTCTCACGTGAGTCCTCCAAGGAAAAATCAGCACAGCAACACGCACCTACTTCTTCAACTCAACCGCACTGCCAGCAGTGTCGCACGGCTGCGAGACCCGGGTGCTGACGAAGCCAGAGCAGTAGCAACTGTCTGTCCTGGAGAGGTCGGTGGGAAGAAGAATTCGGGAATCTCAATCTGCGACCCAGCCCCGTGAGGTGATCAACTGGCAGAGTGGAGGGCGGGATGTTGTGGTCGAGAGTAGGTACCAAGACATGCGATGGGCTGGACATGTAGCGAGGCTCACTGACAATCGATGGGCCGCAGCTGTCGCCGAGTGGTACCGACAGGAATTGAAACAAGCACTTGGCCGACCTCCAAGAGCTGGGAAGATGCATAAAGGTGGTCGAGGGACCTGAATGTGACTGACCTGGGGACAGCTGCCTGAAATGCCAGCCCCGAGAGTGGTGACCCATTGGCTCAAACCTAACACAGGGATTCCAGTGTCACCACTGGCCCCTGTGTCCCTACCGACCAAGGCATGTCAGAAAGGGGCGGGGTGAGCATACCGTGAAGGGAGGGGCATTTTGGAATCTCGTTTGTTGCATAAGTGAGCGGCGCAAGTCATTCTGGGTCTTGGGCAGCTCTTGATCCCGCCTGGATTGGCAGTGTAGGGCCACCTTCCCCAGCTGACCTCTGCTCCCCGTCCCACCCACCCTTATGCCTGCATTGCCTCTGCAATCCCTCGCTTGGGCTAGGACTGGCACAACTACCGGTGGGTCTGGCCCCACTAAATCCACCGGGTGCCAGAGACATTGCTATGGAATCACCTGAGTCCCAGGCTGGGATCTGGTTCAAAGAGGCCTGGTTACGTCTCTGCCTAGGGATTCTCCGGGCCTTGGAGTCTCCCTGACACGGCTCTGAAATGAAGCCGGAAGGCAGGGAGGGCAGCCAAGTCCTCCGCGGTCTCTCAGGCCCTGCACTGATGCAGAGTGCAGCAGGGTGCCAGGAGCGTGAGACGCAGGCTGGCCGAAGATGAAAGGACAAGCCAACCTCCCCCACCTGCTCTGCCTTGTCAGCTGGAGTGGCAGCCACACACCCGGGGGGGTGCCAGCAGCAGGGAATCCCGGCAGCCCGTTGTTCAGGGATCGGCCGATGGGACGGGTGCCCTTCCCCTGGCAGAGCTGGCCCGGCTGATCATGCCGGGGACGGGCAGCTGATGGCAGCTCTAGCCGTGGCTCTGATGGTCGCGGTCCAGCCAGCCTCCGCACTGGGCGTGACCGCAGCATGCCATGGGCGGGGCACGGGCATGGCTGTGGCCACTAAAGAGTTAATAGCACCAGCCAGGGCCCTTAGAGACCAGCTAGAGCAGTGGGCACTGAGAGCTCGGGACCAAGCAGCCCTGAGGTTGCATCCAACGGGACGGGGTTGGACTGTCCCCCGCCGACGCCCGTATGGGGCCGGGAGAGGATAGCGGCGTGCTACGGCCGCTGGCGGAGCTCTGCTGGAGCCACAGAGCAGCAGGGCTCTGGCCCGTGGCATGTGGGGCAAGTGGGCAGCAGGGGAGTGGTCGGATGCTGCCCGGCGTGGCTGCGTTGCACAGCCCAAGCTGGGAACGCTTGCCAGGAGCACACTGCAGCCAACGACACCGCCGGCCGCCGCTCTACTCAGCTCTGCTCTCCCCTCCTCCCCCCAGCTCCGAACAGCTGACGGGGCTTGGCAGTGGACAGGAATTCCTCTGTGGCTGCCCGAGGATTAGCCCAGTGAAAGGAGCTGTCCTGCAAGGCTGTCCCGGGGAAGGGTCCTGTTGATTCAGGTTTGAACCCTTGCCCTTGGGTAAGTCCATCCATAACAGCTTGAGAGCAGCCTCTTGCCGGGCTGGGGCAGCCGTGTGCCCAACATGCATGCGCAGGACAGCAGGTGGCCAGGGCTGAGTGCTAGCTCCACCCCTCCTCGGGGTGAGTGGGGAACGGCACCTCTGCCTCAGTTTCCCTTGCCTATAAAGCGGCTCTGGAGATGCCGCCTTCCGGGACTCGGTGCTTGGGCTCCCGAGAGGGAAGCAGCTGGTGAGGTTAAGGGACTCATTCTTCGGGGCCACCCTGGTGGGCTGTGGCATCCAGATAGCTCAGCCACTGCAGAGTCCGGTATGCAAGGAGGAGAGTCCTGCCCCCAGATAGCTGCTTTCCAGGGGCACACAGCCCCTGGCGTGGGGGTGCAGGCTGGAAGGGAGATCTGGAGCCAGACCCAATTCTCTCCTGGCCCGGGGAGCACTGGAGGGAAAAGTCTCGAGAGCAAATGGGATCCCCGGAGGCCAGCTCTTCACACACTCGCAGGCCCCCCAACTCAGCCCCGAGTGCTGTCCTGGGTCCCTGGAGCCGTGTAACCCGTCACCCCACACCACAGAGTCCTGCACTGGCTCCTTCCCCACTGCAGCCCTGGGCGGGGCCCAGCTCCCGTCTGCCTGGATTCCAGCAGGGCTGCTCTGAGCACCTTGTCTGACCCCCGCCCAGCACAGCCCAGCCCCTCGCCGGGCCAGCAGCCTGCGGCTCAGCTCAGGGGTTTTAGGCTGCTCCTGTTCCCTTCGATCTGTGGCCCCAGCTCCCAGCACCTCAGCTGGCTGCGCCGGTACAATCCACATGCTGGAGCCAGGAGAGTCGCCTGCCATTGAAGGGATGGGGGATAATTGACACCCACAGGCACTCCCTGGCTACTTGCCTCCATGGCAGGATGTCTCTTGCCCTTGGCCGGAGTTACAGGGCCCTGCGCTGCCCAGCAGGACTGGCCTGGTGTCCCCCAAGACAACCGCAAGTCCTCAGCAAACACTGCCATTCCCGTGCCCCCTGGGCATTCCTCACGCTGCTGAGCAGCACAGACTTCGCTGGGAGCCCTGGGCTGGAAATGCGTCCCTACGCTCAGCTTCCTGCCCCGGCCATGGCAGGCGCTGGCCACCCGGCTTCCTGAGCAGCCTCTTGGGAGAGCCCTGGGCAAGTCTAATCCATGCAGCCGTCGGCTCTGCTCCCCGTGGCGTCGGCAGCATCACGACGTCCGCCTGGCGAGTCACGCCGACGCCAGCTGGCTTGTCCCGCAGTCCAGGCATCCACAGGAGTTCGGCTCCTAAATGCCTTCCAAGAGCTGGGACCGCAGCAATTTTGGAAATCCTACTCGGCAGCTCTCTGCTTCACTAGGTGCCTAAATCCCTTTGATGCTCCAACTGTAGGTCCAGCCACTTGAGCCAGCGAGCCGTGTGATTTGTGTGCCAGAGATCCCAGATTCAGTCCCCACGGCTGACCCTCCAGTGCCGCCTCCTCCCCTCACATCCCCTTCAACTCCTGAGGCCGGCCTCGAAAGCCCCTGTAACTCTTCTTCCTGCTCTCCGCCACGCGCCTTCTACCCTGCTGGTTCCCCTGCCTGCACCGAGCTCCGGCATGGCCCAGGCCAGCCCATTTCATCCCAGCTCCTGCCCCCCAGCCAGTGTCTGGTGGGTGAGCGAGCGCAGACCCCTCCTCTTAGAACCATGTGCCTTGCTCTAGCTGAGCCAATCTCACATCAGTTTCCAGCCAGCAGATCTTGTGACGTGTCCTAGAAGAAGAAGCCCTCGGCTTGTCTATTTCAATTGTAAATGCCTCGGGAAAAGGACTGCCACCTGCGGTGTGTTGTGCAGCGCCTGACACAATGTGACTGTATCTTGGATGGGGCTAAGGACTACACCGTCGCACAGGATAGTGACCATCTTTCAAACTCATGCTCCCAGGAATCCTGTTCTTTTCTGCCCGCACCCTCCTCCTCCTGGTCTCAAGACTGTCTGTTTTCCAGGGCACAGACCACACCTCCATGGGTGTTCAACGTCTGTCCCGGTCCCCAGAGCGATCCCGCTCGGCTCCTGCCCCCTGCCACCAAAACCCAGCAGCTGGGCTGGTGAATTCTCTCCGTGGGCCATGGTGGCTCTGGCTACCTGTGAAGGCTGACGGGCCACGGTCTCCCTGCTCTGCAATTGTGTGGGTTCCCTGGGGTGGGCAGGCCTTGCTGCGGCTCCCTCCAGCAGCATCTCTTGCCGGACCGCTGGCATGCTGGTATTTGCCGCCCCTCCCTCGCGCCTGCCCCGCTCTCAGGGGAGTGCCGGCCGGTCCAGGGGGTTCAGGGCACCGGCTGGGGTCTGCAGCTTCCCGCCAACATCTCTGGCCCTGGGCTTCCACCAGCTGGAAACTGCTGCAGGTCATTCACTGGGCTCCTCTGCCTGCTGCCCGTATGCCCAGGAAGGCTGGCGGGATTGCCTCCCACAGCCTGGCTACCTTCGGCAGGGAGCTCTGAGCCCCCCGCGTGCCACCCACTGCCCTAGGCGATTCCACAACCTCACATGCGCCTTGCTGGGCCAGCTGGGAGGGGAACTATTGGGCACACACCTCGGCACATCAGCCCCCCTGCGGCCCAGCCCCCACGCAGGTATTAACACCCAGGGGTCAAAGGCCCCAGATCAGAAGGGGGGCTCCAGGGCTGGGGGGGCTAGTCTTTGGCCTGGCACCGTGGGGCTGGTCATTTCTGGGCTCTCCGTGTGGCCTGCAACCTGGTTCCACCCCCAGGCTCTTGGGGCCTCACCCGGGGGCAGCCTGGGGAGCGTCCTGCCCAGGGCTCTGGATCACGGAGCCGGCTCCCCGCTGCCTCTGCCCAGCACCACAGGCCAGTGGGGGTGGAGGGGGTGTGGCGCTGGCCCCTGGGGTTTAGGGCCGGGTTTGCAGGGCTCAGGTGCTCCCCGGGCTGGGGGCTGCCCCTGGGCCTCCCAGCGGGGGACAAGCTCGCGAGCGGTGCTGCCCCCAGCTGCAGAGCCACCGCTCCCCAGGGGGAAACCCAAGCCTGGCAAAGTGCCCCGGGTCACCCCATCAACCTTCAGCGCAGCGGCGTCCCCCTGAGCGGCCCCGCCCCGCCCCGATTGATCAGAGTGTTTTAGCGAGTGCGGGCGGGGGAGAAAGCGCAAATCCTGCCTTTGGTGTGTTTCGGAGGCGGAAATCCCCAGCGGAGGAGGGGGATTGGCGGGGGGGGGGGGGTTCAAAGCGGCGTCTCGGCCCTGGAAGCCACTCAGAGAAAAGACGCGGCAGGTTGGGCGCCCGGCGTGGGGCTTGGAAGCTCCGCTGAGCTTGTGTGAAGGGCAAAGGGAGGGGAGGTGTGTTTAGAGATGTGCGGGGGGGGGGGGTGCTAAGGACGCTGAAGGAAACGCTGTGCCGGCGCTGAGGCACCCTGGGATAAACCCCGGCTCTGGGCAGAAACGCCACCCAGGGCCTGCACGCGAAACCCTCGCGGCCTCGGCCCCTTCCTGCTCACGGACTCCAGCCTCACTCTGCGGGCCGGGCTGGCCCTGCTGGCGTCCTGGGGAAAACCGGAGCTGGTGCGGGACGCGGGAGGCCTCAGACTTGCAGGCTGGGGCGCCGTACATCAGGGCTATTCCACGGGGCACGCGGCACTGCACTGGGTTCGTGTCCCTGCCCACGCCTGGCTGGGGCGGCAGGGCCGAAAGCCCCACGGGGAGGCGCGCCGGGGAGATGTTCTACGTCTGCGACAGCGGCCGAGGCTCCGTTCTGAACCAGGCTGGAGCCATCAGGCAGCCTGACCGTGTTAGCGTCCCAGCTACGCCGCAGGCCCGGCCGAGGGGGACGTTTCAGGCTAGATCCTCTGCTCTGCCCGCAGCATGGGCACCAGGGAACTGTCTGACGGCCCATGGCACAGACACCTGAAAGCTGCTTTCGATTCCCCTCTGCCTACGGGTCACGTGCCAGGGAGGAATAATGGGGGCGGGGTAGCACGGTGCCCGTGTCTCCGCTCGCCCAGCCCAGCCACAGCCCCTGTGCCGGAGCATGGTGGGAGACAGCAGTGCCAGGACCCTCCATGCCAGAGGTCACAGCCCAGCACCAAGGCTCTGCGGGGGGCTGCTTTGCCAGCGAGGCGGAGGACGGGGGCGCAGCTCCCCTAGGAAAAAGGCGACTTAGCGAACGCCACCTGGACTAGAGGGCTGTAAAATGACAGCCAAGCCAGCAGGGCCGAGAAGGCGGCTCCACTGCAGCCCGTGGCGAGGCCTCCCTGCAGGTGTGACGCCGAGGCAGGGAGACGCGGTCTCTCTGCTCCCGCCCGCCCCTAACGGATGAGCTGAGGAGAGACGAGGGCGATGAGCGAGCGGCTCCGAGGCGCTCTGCAATAACTTGGCTCAGGACGCAGGGACCCCAGCCGGCCCACGGGAGCCCCGGCAGGAAACGCTGCTCAAAGGAGGAGAAAAAAGTAAATCAGCTGTCGGCTCGAACCGTTTAATGAGCTGCTCTGGGAGGGGACCCTCAGGCAGCCCGGGAGGCCGGGAGGGAGGGAGGGAGGGGACCCGTCAGGCAGCGACAGCCAGGGATGAAATATGGCCCCAGCCGGAGAGGCCTGGGGTTGGGATTTCATTCCATCTCCTGGACACTTTCCCTCCCTGGCTCCTGTTTCCCGGGATCCCCAGCCCGCAAGGAAGCCCCTTGGGCCGCGGCGACAGATACGCCAAGGAGAGCGTGGCGCTGGGTCTGGCTCCTCGCCTTCCCCTCTCCCCGACCGGCCCCGGCCACCCACACGGCGACCCGGGCTAGGATTACCTGGGGCGGCCGGCCTAAAGTTACTCTAATGGATGTGAATTCGGTGACACTTGTCCCTTTGCCGGGAGCTGCCTCCTCTCGTTACCGCTGGCGCTGGCCACGGTTGCCACGGCGACCCGCCTCCGTTGGGAGCGGGAGTGTAATTGAGGCAGATTTTTGTAGGTTAAGCAGGAAAAGCTGAGACGCAGCCGGCGGGGACCCGTGCAGCGGGAGGGGGCCGCAGGAGCGAGCAAGGGAGTTTCGTTGACAGAATCGGGCCCAGGAAGTTGAAACTTGCCCTCCTGCAGCGGTTTGAGGCAGAACCACTCACTGGCTGGGGTTCCTCTGCCCCCCCGAGCGCAGAGCAGCCCAGTCCCCGCAGAAGTGGTGGAAAGCTCGCCGGCAGGCCAGGACTGCCAGGGCTCGTCTCCAAGCGCCGCGCACCTGACCGCCTCTGGCCCCTCCGTGCGTCCCGGCCCACCAGAGCCGTGCCGGGCCCCGGCTTATTAACGACCTGTTTCCAGGCCTGAGACGCTTTCTGACAGGCAGCCAAGTGCCTGATTAGCTCCCGGGGCCGCCGCGCAGCTTGCGGCTGGTTCATGAGTGTTCGCTAACAAATGCAAGAGCCCCTCCCCGGGGACCACGGCAGGCGAGTGCATTCCAGCACTTGCCCATTGCCACGGGGCCAGCCCTGCTCTCTACTCCTCCAGCAGCAGGCCGCCCACGGGGTCACAGGCTTGGCCAGGGCCTGGGTGGGGAGCAGAGCACCAGAGGGACCATTTGCCCCACCCCAGCTACGGCCAGGTAGCACAGCGGGCGCAAGCCTCAGAAATGAGAGCGCTGCCTCCTGCGCCTGCAGGGGGGCTTGTTCCCAGCAGGTCTTCAAACTGGCTCGGCCCCTCTTCCTTGCAGCCTGCCCCCGGGGCCCTTTCCCGAAATCAGCCCAGGTGCATGAGGAACACAACGCAGAGGCAACCAAAACAGCATCCTTGCACTGAAACTCCCAGAGACACCACTCCAGGCCTCTCCTTGGGCTCTGGGAAGGAAGCTCTCTACAGAGCCGGCCTTGCTTGCTGATGGGACTACAGCTCCCAGCCTGCCTGGCTCAGGAGAAAGAAGCGGGCTGGACTGACAAAGCCAGTCACTGCGGAGTGGTGCCCTTGGGACTCTACAACGGGACCTTCCCCTGTCCCTGTCCCGGCTGTCACGCAGCGACTGTCCCTGGCGGGGGTATTTCCCCCTTAGCAAGCCCCCATGGCATGCTGCTGCAGCGTGGTAGGGCTCCGCAGTGGTAAGCGCCCTGTGTGTGCACCGCTGTGGGAGGACTGTGTGTTGCCTCTCTCGGGGCAGACAGGGTGCAAGGCCCAGAGGGCCACAGGGTGCTGTGGGGCAATGATCCCACCCAGAATGGACTTTTGATATCACCTGTGGGAGCAGATTGCCCAGGAAGGTGAATGGAAACCCCCAGGGCCAGGTCCGGGCAGCCAGGCCCAGTGACGAGGGGCCACGGGGGCGGATTACCCGGTCCCAGAGCATCGGCCCACGCTCCCTGCAGACCCTGTGGAACTGCCCAGCCGATTGTTCGGGTTCTGGCTGGGGGATGGATGCCAGGGGGAACGCCCAGCTGTGGGTTGTGAAGGACCGCTGCCATCCAGAGGCCAGGGCTGCCATAGAGGTGACATCTGGCAAGCCTGTTGGCCAGGCCCGTCGGTTCTTTATTCTTTGGACTGTTTTCTCTGCAGTGCTGTCGCCGTCCAAACAGAGGGGCTTGCTTACACGGAGCCACGTGGCATCAGCTGGTAGTTACAGCCGTTCCCATCCCTCGCAGCGTGCAGGCACAGGCCTGGCAAAGCAGCCTGGCTTGCTGGGGGTATCCTGGTGTAGGCAGGGAGCAGAGCAGGCCAGACAAGCCCTGGTCATGAGGGAGGTAGATGGGGGCCTCTGCCCAGGAGGAGCCTTAGTGGGCCATGAGGGGGAAACACAGGTGCAGTTGCCTTCAACCGTAGCACATCCCATTGCAGGCCAAGGAAGCCCCTGTCTGGTAGAAGCATTAGGTGACACCCTCAGGCCATGAGGAGCGGGTATGTCTACACTACATGGCTCCGTCAACGAGCTTTGTAAACACAGCAAAATGAAGCGGCGATTTAAATAATCGCCGCTTCATCTACATCAAAATGGCTGCCGCGCTGTGCCGATCAGCTGTTTGTCGGCTCAATGCAGTAGGCTGGACGCTCGGCGGTCGACATCAAAAGCCTTTGTTGACCGGCCCGGTAAACCTCATCCCACGAGGCATAACGGGGAGGTCTACAAATGCCTTTGATGTCGACCGCCGAGCGTCCAGACTACCGCACTGAGCTGACAAACAGCTGATCGGCTCAGCGCGGCAGCCATTTTGATGTAAATGAAGCGGCGATTATTTAAATCGCCGCTTCATTTTGCTATGTCTACAAAGCTCATCTACATGGCTCCGTCGACGGAGCCATGTAGTGTAGACATACCCTGAGTGTCCAGGAGCTACAACCCCAGAGAGACAGCCTCCAGCGCCGGCTGATCGCTTTTATTCCAGTGCAAGTCTAGGGGGGCTGTCAGTGGAGCCACTCCGGATTCAGCCCCATGTAAATGAGCGCAGATTGAGGGGCCAGGCGCTCTCCAACTACCACCGCTGAACTGGATTCTCAGCTTTCTCCAAAGGTCTGTACACCAGCTGATGTCCCTCATGTAGTAGGGCCTGGAGCCCCAGTGGTGGTGCTGGAATGCTACAAAGAAAGCCACCAGCATTGCATATTCATCTGTAGAGCACCCAGGTCATCCCTTGTGGGCAAGCAGCGAGGGGTTGGGCTAGGCTGACGTGAGGGGAATGCAGTGGTGCTGGGGAGTTACTTAGGTATGTATGAGCATTGCTCTGTGCCAGCTCCGTTGGGGGTACAGACGCTGCAGAGTTCTTCCTGCTGCGGGAACGAACGCTGCTGAACGCCAAGCTGGAAGGGGCTGAGATAATGCAGTCACTCATGAGGTGAAACAACCTGGAGCGAACAGAATTAAATAGAAAATACGAGAGGCTAAATGAGGTCCATCTAATTAGCTTATCAAAAAGGAAGTTAAGAAGCGACTCTATCAAGCTCGATAATTACCTACGCAGCCAGTAAATAGCTGATAGGAGAGGCCTCCTTAATTGAGCTGACAAAGGCATAACGAACTGCAGTGGCTGGGAATTGAGATGAGACAGGTTCAAACTGGAAAGAAGAGGCCTGTTTTGCACACTGGTGGGGATGAGCCCTTGGAACATGTTTCCGAGGGCCGTGCCAGCACCTCTGTTGCTCGAGAGTCGTTAAATCGAGAAGTGCAAACTTTCTAAACGAGATGTGCGAGTGCCGCTGCAGGAGGCTGGACTGGATGCCGGAGCCAGGGAGCGAAGTCTATGGCCTGTGCCATGTAGGTGGTCCGGCTAGATATTGTAATGGGGCCTCAGAATCCAACCTCTATACTGAAACCTCCTCCTGCCCCCCCGCACCGGTGAGTCTTAGCGCCCAGGTCCACTGGCACCTAATCAGGGGGCCCACTCCATGGGGCTGGACTGAACGGTGCAGACGTCCTCACTCTGGCTGGAGCCTGGGCTCTCCAAACCCAGCCAGGAGGGAGGGTCTCGGAGGCTGCTCCAGCCAGAGCAGGGATGTCTACACTGCTGTTTTTAGTCCCGTAGCACACAGCCTACGTGCCCAAACCAGTCGGCTGGACTCAGACTTGTGGCCACGAGGGTTTTTTGCAGTGTAGATGTCCGCGAGGGCTCTGTAATTTGTGGGGGGGGGGGTTGAGATGACCAAAGCAATGTTGCTGGAAAGGAGGTAGGTCATTGATCTGACCCATGGACTGAGAAGGAACACTTCTTTCAGGTCCCAGAATGCCTTGTGAATAGCATCAAAAAAATCAGTGATGGGAAAACAGCTTGAAATTAAGTCCTTGCATTTCCAGCTGCAGGGAACAACGGGCTCAAAGGAGGGACTGCTCGCATGCAGACGGTCATCTGTTTTGTGGCATCTCTGGAGCTTTTGAAACGTGATTGTTTCCCACTGGAACAAAGCCTAGACCTTTGGACTGTGTTGGAGACTGACTTGAGTCAAAATGCCCATTTTCAATTCAAAGTCAGGCCAGTTTGGAAGAGGTAGGCGGACGGGTGTGACACAGGATACAGGTCCAAGGCCATGAGTGGGTGTTCACCCCTCACTAACCTGGAAGGCATTCATGAGGTGGGGATGGAGCCAGTTAACCACCTAGACCCGCTGAGAGGAATTAGTAATGGCCTAGCTAAGAAGGAACAGGCAGGGCTTGGATGAAGCTGGGACGCTGGCAACAGAAAGGGGCTGCAGGGAAGGAATCACTGCCTGGGGGAGGGAGTTTGACCTGGTACAGCAGAGAGGGGGGAGCCAAAGCCTGCAGGAAGGAGAAACAGGGTTTTGAGGGAGAGCAGTTACCAGACGTAGAATCCCGGAGCACTGGATGGTGCCATTTCCGCAGGGGAATCTGGGCCGATCAGGGCAGTGACTTCCTGAGACCACTGGTGTGGACAGAGTCGGACGCCCTGAGGGCAGTGCTTCTCACAGGCGACCCATTCACACAGCAGGCCTCTGAAGTGCAACCCCTCTTATAAATTAAAAAACCCAAACACATTAGTTAAATATAGAAACAAATGCTGGAGGCAAAGCGGGGCTTGGGGTGGAAACTGACAGCTCGTGACCCCCGTGTAATCACCTCACAACGCCCTCGGGGGCCCTACCCTTCCTTTGAGAGCCCCTGACTTCATGACCTGGTCATGGAGAGGGAGCTGGAGCAAGAGGGAGAGACATGGTGTGCCAGAGGCATGGGCCTGGCCAAGCTCAGCCCCAGAACAGCCACAAGGAGGTGCTGCCAGGTGGGAAGTAAGACTTGGGGACAATTGGTGGAGAACGTGGGCACTCAGCTGGTCCTGACACAAGGGGATGCTGAGTGGCTACAGATAACGGTTACTCCAACACAGGGGAGCATGAGGGGATTAAAGTGGTGAACAAGGCAAGGGACAAGGGAGCTACTGCACATGGTGAAGGCAAGTGTGCTTTCCCAAGATGGATCCCAGAGCTGCTGTTCCCACGGAAGGGGGCTGAGAAACAACGATCGGGAATCCAGGCCCAGATTACACAGCTTTTAGAGCCCCAGCAGAGACGGTGGGAAATGCAGCCATACCTGCAGAGTGACTGAGCAAGAAGTGCCTGAGCCAGCACTGTGGTCACTGCAACTCTAATTAATTACTGCAGAGCAGACCTCATTAAGAAGAGCTGTGCCTAATTGATGGGCTGAGGAGACCTCAGAGGCTAATTAGGCCAGTAGGCAGATGATACAAAAGGCACAGGAAGGAAGGAGGCAGCTAGAGCGAGACATTGCTGTTCTCTGTTTGCCTCAGGCGCCCCAGGACTGCTAGGGCACGGCTAGCTAGGGCATATGGGTGGTGGGAACTAACACCATGAAGAAACACACTGCATGGGCTGTTGTACCAGCAACATGGCCTGGGTGTGTCCACACTGCACCCATAGCTTCAAAGAAGCTACGCAATTTGAGCTACACAAATTGCGCAGCTTATTTGGAGTCCATTGCAAAATAGCTTATTTCAAAGTTTGGCACGGTCTACACAGCACTTATTTTGAAATAAATCACTATTCCAAAGTGTCCCTTACTCCTCGTGGAATGAAGTTTACAGGGACATCGGAATAGCGAGCCCGTGGTATTTTGAAATAACGGGCATGCTCAAAAGATGCAGAATAGCTCTGTCAGGATACCTCCAGTATTCTGAAGTAGCGCTGCAGTGGAGACGTAGCCCCTGGGCAATGTGTGGACTTAAGCAGAGGCAGGATTGAGCAGATCAGTTTTTCCACCCTCTAACACCCTAAATCAGGGAGAACCAGGAGTTGAACCAGGGTCCGTTCCCTCCCACCCTAACTCCTTACCCACAGGACTATAAAGCACGACAGGCTGCTAGCGTTGGGAGCAAAAAATTCTCTCGTGTCAAAATTGCCACATCTCTGTGAAGCCTTTTGGCTTTGACAAAATTTCAGTCAGTCAAAAATGTTCCATCCTGATCTAATCAAACCCCAATTTGGCCATTTGTTCCCAGACAAGATACAGCTACGCATCTGTGGGGGAGGGAGAGAGGACAACGAACAGATGGGGGCTACTTAGTTAGACCCCAGCTCTGGAGGCATCCAGGCAAATTTGAACTCATGAAGTGGAAGTACTGGTGGACTGTTTCTCCAGCTCTAGCCCCACGGAGCCAGCGGCGTACCATCCTTACCGCTGCTGCGTCTGCCGCACCATGCGAGCTGTGCCAGCAGACGCTGGAGGTGCAGAGCTTTGATGAGAGGCAAGACGGGCGAGGTAAAATCCTGCACTGGCCAACATCTGTTGGCGAGAAAGATGTGCTTCTGAACTGCACAGGCCAGTCCCTGCAGGCCCACGAGTACAAGCTGGTCTTGCTCTCTGTGGAAGTTGGTCCAATAAAAGATCCTACCCTGCCCCTCCCGGTGTCTCTAATGAACTGTGGTAGCATTTGGCAGAAAGCGAGCACTCAGCCACAGCAACGCCACCCCTCCTCCGCCATGGCCACGCCACAGCACAGCCCTGGTCTGCTTTCCAAACACACCTTTGGCTGACCTGTGCAGCTCTGATAATCAGTTTCATGGGGCCATGATATCATCTAGTCCGGTCTCCTGCATAGATCAGAGGCCATTCCATTCCTGCCACCCCATCCTGAGCCACGTGTGGGACCAAAGCAGCTCTCCCAGACCTGAAGACACCAAGAGATGCAGGAGGAGCCACCACTGCCCTGGGTGATTTGTTCCAATGGTTAATCACCTTCCCCGCTAACCTCTGTGCCGGACCATCCGTTCGACTTTCTGCTCCCAGCCAGCGGGTCCTGTTCTGAAGGGCTCTGAGCCGGCAGTACTCAGGACTCTCTCCGCGAGGAGGTGCTTCAGTGCTGCAATCAAGTCACCTCCGAGACGCGAAACAGACTGAGCGGTGCCAGGCTCTCACTTGGAGGCGTTTTCTCCACCCTCCAATTGCGCTGCGGCTCTCCTGTGCCCGCTCCCATTTTTCAAATGTGGGCACCAGACCGAGAGGCAGGATCTGTCTGGCCACTGCCGTAGACAGAGCTAGAATCAGCTCCTACGCGCCGGCACCTGACTGCTCGCCCAGTAGCGTTCCTTGCACAGGCGCTGCTGCGGGGTCGCTTTGGAGAGATTTTTGTTTCATGGGGGAGGTGACTGGTGACGCAAGACGTCCTGTGCAAACAAGCCATTTCCACAACAGGGAGAGAGGGTAAGAGATGTAATCAGGCAAACACACACACACACAGAATTACTGGGGTTCCATCATCCAGCAAATGACCTGTCCACCGCTCCACTGATTTCAATGGGACGCGCCCTGCATGCACCGGCAGGGTGATCCCAGCTACTAGGGCCTGTTATGTGGCTTGGGCTGGGATTTTTCAAATGGGCCTGGGGTTTTAATCAAGGAAACGTTGTGAAGAGACCAACAGTTCAGAAGTGCTCAGTGGTGTGACCTGCATTTGTATGCCTTGTGCAGCGCTAGCCTGTTGTGACAGAGCTGGGAGACAGCAGCTCATTCAGCACCTGGCCCACACAAGGCTGATTCGTGGCTCTAGAGCTGACCTGGTTAAGCAGAACTGGGCCTCAGTGATGGAGTGAGTTGGGCTGTGGAGAGCTAAGAGGCGAACCAGCCCGTAAGGCAGAGGTGGAAAAAGCAGGAGAGGGCACGGTCAGAGGGGGAAGCTTTTGGAGTTACAGCCCAGAGGCAGCTCCCAGGAAGAAGAGCCTGTCTGTCTAACTCCACTCTGCGAAGGGAGTTAAGGATTGGATGAAACAGCAAACAGGGGGCTGCACCACTGTGTAAAACAGGAGTGAGGGGAGCAAGACACGAGAAGTCGTTCATCTGCTCTGTGCTGATTAGGCCTCAGGTGGAGGATTGTGCCCAGTTCTGGGCACCACATTTCAAGAAGGATGTGGAGAAATTGGAGCGGGTCCAGAGAAGAGCAACAAGAATGATGAAAGGTCTGGAGAATATGAGCTAGGAGGGAAGACTGAAGGAATTGGGCTTGTTGAGTGTGGAAAGGAGAAGACTGAGACGGGACATGACAGTGGTTTTTAGGTGTCTAAAAGGGTGTTATAAGGAGGTGGGAGAAAAATTGCTTGTTCTGTCCTCAGAGACCAAGGGAAACAGCAATGGGCTTAAACTGCAGCAAGGGAGGTTTAGGTTGGACATTAGGAAAAACTTCCTGCCTGTCAGGGCGGTGAAACACTGGAATAAATTGCTGAGGGAGGTTGTGGAATCCCCATCCCTGGAGAGATTTCAGAGCACGTTGGACAGACACCTGTCAGGGATGGGCTAGACAGTGCTTGGCCCTGCCGTGAGGGCAGGAGACTGGACTCGATGCCTTGCGAGGTCCCTGCCCATGCTAGGATGCTATGGTTCTATGAAAACCAGACAGATGCTGGGAAGTGCGGAGAGGGGAAAGGAAGCTGACCCCAGTGGGGCGAATTGGCTTTTAGTTCCCTTTCCCCCGCTGTGTCCGAGCCTGATGTCGTAAGGCCAACGCCAAGCATCCAAAAAATCACAAGCGCAGCCCCGGAAAATCATGGCATTGGCTGAGTCATCGTTATATAACGCTGAGTCATCATTTGACATTTTCACGCTTCCCTCTGCAGCCACGAGGACCAGACACTTATTTCCAAAGAAAAATGTAAAACTCCGAGTCTCACATCATCACGCTGGCCTGGAAGCTGGGACTGGACCAGCACCGGCGAGAGCCGAGGACTGTCCCCAAACCTGCAAGTCAGCACCACTTTGAGGAGGTTTCTTAACGCCAATGTGTGTGAACACGGAAAGCGCTGCCCGGCAGAGTTCAGAGCCACATCTACACTTGGCGAAGGGAGAGAAGGAACCTCCATATCCAAACAAGCAGCCCGTGGCCCTTGCTAACAGACCACCACATTCCTGGAGCCCCGGGGCACCGGTTTCTAAACGGACACACCCCTTAATTCAGCAGCAGCGTGGGACCAGAGCCCTCACCATCGAAGCCCAGCCAGCCGGGAATAGCTGCTGCTCTAAATACAGAGGAGAGAATTCTTGACACCCACGGGGAATTGGCTGGCTCACCTAAGTCGATCCGGCGGCACTTCACTGTCAGCCCCTCTAAGGGCCCAAGAGCGAGCTGGCGAGGCGAGAACACCCATGCTCAGCCAGGGGTCCGCTCCTGCCGGCCACGCCAGCCCACTCCTCTGCCAGCCCCCTCCCCACAAGGAGCAGCCCCCCGGCCCTTAAAATGGTTTGGCTGTCTTGTGAAGGGGAGCCAGAAGCAGCCATTTGGGGCTCTGGGGGGGGACGGACAGGGGGAGATTTCTGTAGGGCTCCCAGCTGCCACGGTCCCCCCACCCAGTGGCACGAGGTTTGGGAAGCCTCCCTGACGTGCTGCCGTCAAGCCAGCAGCAGGGGCGTGAGACCCATCTGGAGGGAGGGAGCCAGGCACAAGTGCCACTGGCAGGAAGGATATGGGGGGGCCAGTGGAGGTGGCCCTGGACGGTGGCCCAATTACTCCATCTTTGGGGCCCAGAACAGAGCGGACGGGAGACAGGCCGGCTGAGGACGCCCAGGAACGCCGGGTCAGAGCTATGACTTGCCCAGCTTCTCTCTTCTGTGCGGGGACCGACGTGGCTGCCGCACTGCCCCGCGGGACAGCCGCCAGGGGGCCGGGGGGGGCGGGGCGCATGGCACGCGAGGGAAAGCGGAAGTAGGAAGCGCAGCGCTTGGGGAAGAGCAGCCGGAGTTGCTGAGCAGCATAAGAAACAGGGAGAGGCCGTGTCAGAGCCACGGCGCCGCACAAGGAAGGAAGCAACTTGCAAAAGGAGGACGGGGAGCCGAAGGAAGGAAGTGGAAGCCGGGAATGCAAGACGAGCTGACGGCCCACGGACGGCCAGGTGAGGGAACAGGCCTAGACGAACGAGCACAGGGACTGAGCGCCAGCCAGGAGTCGAGCCGAGACCATTCGTCAGTCAAGGAACCAGCACAGCTGACATGTCTTGCTTTGTCTTTGCCTTCGGTCGGAGCTCCAGACTGCACGGGAGCCTGGCCCGGGAGCTAACTAACCACCCGGCACGCTCCCTGCTTCCCCAGGCTGGGGCCGGAGAGTGAGTGGTGGGGCTGGCGGGCTAGGCTCTGGAGCACTGTGTTTCTAATTCCAAATGCCTCCCATGGTGGTTTAGAGAATGGAAGCTAAGGTGGAGAGAACACGCTCTTGTTCCTGGTAAAACAACGAACTCCGCTGGCCTTGCGACTGTCCCCCTCGCTGAGCTCTCCCTTGCCTCGGGCGCTGGAGATAAACCGCAATCTGCCGGTGGTGCAGGCAGCCCGCACAGCCCGCAGGCCCCTGCCAGGCCTGTACAGTCAGACCACGCTCAGGAGTGCCTCTCCGCCAGCCAAGGTAGGTTTATTGAACAAAGGACGATGGGAGAGCGGCAGAGCCAGGCGCTCACCCCAAGCAAGCTCCTAGCCCAGGCTGCCAGGCCCGTGTTCCCAAACAATTCCCTTTCCTCGCCCAGAGAGGAGGCACTCCCCTTGTCTCTTGCTGAGCAAGCTGGACAACATCACGGGGCAGGACCGGCGGGGAGAGGATTCCACGTGTCTTGCAGGTGCTGGCCTGCTGCAACCCGGGGCCCTGCTGGCTCCTGCCACGGTGCAGCTAGCGCTTGCCGGAGCTGCGCGCCACATGCGCCCGCGGACTGTCTGCTCCAGTGGGAGCTCCCCACGGCTTCCCACATCTCCTCAGCGAGAGGGGCAGAAGCTGTCCTGCCTCCGGACGAGACGGGGAAAAGGCTTTTGTTTTTATTCAGGGCAGAGCGAGTCGCTGTGCCTTGTGCCCCTTGTAATGGCCCTTTCTACCTCCCTTGCTTCTGACTGCTCAGAGCCAAGGAGGTTTTCACTGGAAAACCATCAGACAAAGCCACACACTGCACCTGGCAGGGCATGGAGGCCTAAACACGGTGGGGTAACAGCTCCTGCCTGCCCCAGCAGCCCGCCAGCCAGACACTACCCCCCCGCGACTCATGTTTCCTCCAAGTCCACGTAGCACCCTGGCGGTAGAGACTATTACCCTTAAATTGGACACCGCGCGAGGACGCTGAAAGCTGGCAAGCTGCGAGCGTACTTGCTCCTTGGCGCAGCTAAACATCCTGCCAGGCGGGTGCTTGGTGCAGCGGGCTGGTCCAGTCTGAGGGGAGAGCTGTTTGCAGACAGGCCCCCCCTTGCCCAAGAGTCTTGTGTGACACAAGCACTTCCTTCTCGCCTCCTCGGTGCACGCGGCACGGCAGCTGAGCCTCAGACCCCCTTCCACACAGGGCTCACTGGCTAGTCCCGGCTTCCGACAGCCCCCCGCGTGTTACGAGCAGCCCCAAGGTAACGGAGAGCTGCTCTGGGCTGCTGGGATTCCGGGGGGGGGGGGGGGCAGGCCAGGCCCCCAACAGGTTCAGACGGGGGAGGAGCGAAGGTGAGTTGAAACCTCCTTTGTCCCGCTCAGCTCACGCGTCAAACGTAGGCAACAGCGCGACAGAGTCAGGACACGGACACCTGAATCCCACAGCCTGAGCTGACCTGTGCTACAGGGCCCCGCAGTGCCCCATGCCCATTGGCCGGCAGACTGTTAGTGCTACAGCCGGAGAACTCTAGCAACAGCTGCACCAGCTTGAGGGTTTTGGCTCTGGAGGCCCCTGGTCCAAGGACCGGGGTGCCCACGAACAGGGCAGCCACCACACTTGCACTCCTGCTTAGTGCCGTTGACACGGCACTGCCAGAGGGGACTTTACTCCACATTCACTTACCCACCAGTTTTCACAACGGACAGCGGCAAATAGCAGGACCCCTGCAGGGTCTGCCCTGGGCCCAGAGCTAGTCAAGGGAGTCAGCAGGGCTCTGGCACTGGGGCTTGCAGGGGATGCTGAACTGTTCGGGCTGGCTAGTCCAAAGCCGGCTGCAGACCGTCGAGGGGCTTTCCCACAGGCGGGCGGCAGCGCCACGGGACGAGTGTCACTGTTGCCCAGCAGTGCAACTGGGAAAACGTTAGCCGGCCACCCACAGAACACAAAGGCTCTCACCAGGCTGCTCCCACTCCAGAGCGTGGGCATGGCGTCACTGCGGAGTGTCCTCTGAAAACAGCCGTGCACCAGCCCGCCCGCCGACCGGTGGGCAGCATTAGCCTGGGACAGCCGATAAGGCAGTGAGCGCCCGAACGCCTGTCACGCTCCGCGGGACACCCGCGCTGGGAACGCTGAGTGCGGCTGCGGCTTCCCCGTCCCAGAGAGACATGTTCGAATGGGGGGGAGGGTGACACCTTAGGCCGCCCGCGGCTGCTCGACAGGGGCAAATGAGGAGGGGGAGGGGGCTGCCCGCAAGCCGGTGCGGAGAACGCGCAGGAGGAAGTGGTGTCTCCCACTTCACGGTCGGCGCAGGAGCCGGGGGTCCCCCCAGGACACCACTTGGTAGCCAGCGTACAAAGGCCAGGGAGGCTTTCGCGCGCCGCCGGCAGCCCTGGAACGCGCAAAGCCCAGAACCATGATGAGGGTCAGAGACGCTCCCGGAGGAGAGGTCCATCGATGGCCGTTGGACACCAGGGGCAGGGACCCCCACGCTCGGGGAGCCCCTATCCCTCGGACCACCAGGGCCTGGCACTGGAGGCCAGGGGGTGGACCAGGCAGTAATTGCCCGGATCTGTTCATTTCCTCTGAAGCCCCTGGCACCAGCCACGGCTGGGAGGAGGAGGCTGGATTAGCTGGACCATTGGTCTGACCCATCGTGGCTGTTCCTCCCTTCTAGGAACCTGGCCCCTTGCCCAGGATCACAGCCTGCTCAGCACCCTCAGGGAGGCTCTGTCTGGGGCATCCCACTGAGGGGCCTTTCCCTGGCTCCCACCAAGGCCCCCCGGGCTGCAGCATCTTTCTTCCTTCAGAGTGCCTGGGCAGGCGGGGCTAGCAGTGGAAGCAAAGCCGGCAAGACCAGCCGCTCCCAGGTGCGGGTCCTGGCATGGGGGGTGTTCTCAGGCCCCAGCTGGTGGGGGGGCGGGGCAGGAGGGAGGCAGGCCTTGGGATCCAGCGGCTGATCCCAGTGGCAAGGCGTTTCAGAGACACTGGAGGTTTCCTTCCATGCTGGGCTGAGCTTGATGCGCGTGGGTAGGGTTGCCAGATGGTTGAAACAAAAGTACCGAACACCCTCCCCCACAAAAGACACCGGGAAAAAAATTCTGTTGAAGAAAAAAAAAAGGGGGGGGGGAAGAGACCAAAGTTGTTGAGCAAATAAAATAAATAAATAAATAAATAAAAACCTTAAAATAAAACAGCTATTAAAACAGCATGTCCCCTTTAAGAGTGAGTTCAGGGATAGGAACAGGGGAGCACTTGAGCACTAAGACCCAGGGGAGTCATTGCTTCCCCTTGGTCTTTTTGCTGGCAACCATTTTGTGCCGGCAGCCTTGTGGAACCAGGTAAGCATGGGGTCTGGGGTTGGGGGCCAGGGTGCTGAGTGTTTCTAGGGTTGCCAGGTGCCTGGCATTTTCGCCTCCTGGTCGGGGGGAGGAAATCCAAAAATACCAGACATCTTAGGTGTCCGGTATTTTCTGAACTTTTTTACCGGACAGGAGGCGAAAATACCAGACTGTCCAGTGAATACCGGACACCTGGCAACCCTATGCATGGGAGGGCTCTATGGAAGCGTCGGTGCTTTGGGACACCCCCACACACGCAGCAAGGAACCGTCGGCAGGTGGAAAGGCCCAGCTCAGCCTGTGTCCACCGGGATGCACCGAGGGCCAGGCGAAGCTCAGACTCCTAGGCCAGGCAGGGACCCCCAGGGGTCTCCCGGGCCAGGCCTGGCTGCACTGCAGAGGGGCAGACCATCCCGGGCAGGTGCAGATTCTAACCCTGCCGCACGGCCAGGGCCCAGCTTCCTCGCTACTCTGCGTGCGCATTGGCGGGGGAGCGCGCTCCAGCCAGTCTGTCAAGTTGCCTGTGGCGGGACGGAGAGCGGGGGCCCGTAATCCCAGATCTGGTTTTCATTATCACCACTACTGCACGGTTGCCATGGCGATGCGCAAGGCCGTTATCTTTCATTACCGTGCAGTGCGTCTGTGCGTGTGTCCAGGGAGCAGGGGGCCAGAGGCGCTTGGAGATATGAGTCCAAATTCCAGGTGGGACACCCCCCCGCCGCCCCGTTCAGTTCAGGTTAGCTTCCAGCTTGATGGGAAATGCAGATTTGCAGCCAGTCAGTTTAGCTGGGGAGAGATTGTATTTTTATCCCTTGAAAAGCAAACCTAATTCCAAGCTGACAGGCGTGTGATCACAGGCCAGGAACCAGAGTGGGATGCTGGAAGAGCGGAGCTGCGGGGGGCTGAGAGACCCCCCCCTTCATTGCCGCTACACACCTCCGAAATCACAAGTGCTCTGCGGCGGATCCCCGCCAGCCCCAGCAGCCAAATTAGACAGGGCGGGAGCGAGTGGGCCTCGGCGGAGGTAAGAGTGCACTAGCTAGTAGAGCCGGGGACGTCCATGGGGCTCAAAAATAGAAAAGGCGTTCGCTCGGCACAAGGGCCTTCTTCTGAGTCGCGTTTGTCTAGTGGGGGCCGTGATCACGGATTGGAGCCCGTAGGAGCTAGCAAAATACAAACAGAGTCAGTATCCCGTAGGGAGAAAAGGTATCCGAGTGGGTCATTAAGGACTGTCTCATGAACCGGCTTGGGAGGGTTTAACTGTTATCGGCAAACGTTGCTCCCCTCACCTGCACAAACAACATATAAACAGGCCGGTAGGCAGAATGCGCCTAGAGAAATGATTCGCGTTTGCTCTGCGGAGAGCTACCGGGTAGATTTTGATATGTGACAATGAACCCCACTGCAATAATTTTGCACGACTGTGAATACGCTCTGGAGGAGTTGTGGCAAGATTAGGAAGCCAACCCCAACTGTTCAGAAATCCCGCGTCAGGTCCCCCCCACCAAACCGTGGCCTTGTAAAGACACTAACTGTGGTCTCAGAATCATGGGGCAGAAGGGGTGGTGAGGGGCATCTAGGCTTCTTTTGATTTCAGAGACATGAGGGCCATGCTTTCAAGCTCTTCTCTGCAGCTCAGAGCCAGAAAGTTATTTTAAAAAAATGAAGCCAACATTTCCAGCAATAACATGATCCAAAAGGCGGAGGCTTTCGCTAGCCCCCGAAGCGGAGACGCACGAGTGAGCGCTTGCTCCATAGCCCTGGATCCCCATCCACAGCTAGTCCCCGCTCGCTGGGGAGAAGACACAGCCGGAAACGCTGCCCTCGAGGGCCCAGGCCGAGTAATACGCACGGCGATGGGCTGGGTGTAACTGCACAACCAATGCAGCCGCTGGTCAGCGTGAGACGCAACTCTCGGTACCAGATTCACCGAGGACAGGTGTCTATTACAGCCTTGCTCGCCTGGGTTCCCTTCTGCGCCGTGAATCACTGTTTGCCTGCACGGGTTCAAACCCAGAGAGCTGGTTAACGCCCGTCTCCTGCTCAGAAATGCCCCCACAGAGCATGTCTTCCAACGTGGCAGCTGCCTGAGGCAGTGACCTTGCAGAAGGTGGGGGGCGCCTGTCCTCTCCCCGTCCAGTGCAGGTAAATGGGGCAGTCGGCACAATGGAACAGTGAGAAGTTACCGTATCAAACACTGTGCAATAGGACTGTGGAACTCACTGCCACAGGAAGACCTGGAGGCAAAGAATGTAGCAAGGTGGGAAGAGAGGGGTCGGGCATGTCTAGGGCTCCCAAGCATATCCAGAGTTAGAACGGCCAGTGCGGTGTCAAAGGGAGGGCAAACCTCCCGCATTGGGGCTTGGACCAATCGCTCACCTGATGACAAATTACCCATCTCTAAGTACTGTCCTCTGAAGTACCGGGCGCTGAGTGCTCTCCGAGACAGGCTACGGGCTGGGGCTGAGCGAGCTTGGCCAGCCTTACGGCCTCCCTGCTGCACACGGGGCATGGGAGGGCAGTCACGTGGCTGGGGCAGTGCCTGTCTGTCAGAAGTGTCTGAGCAGCACCTAGCACGGGGGTGGGTTGGTGAGCAGGGCACTGAGGCAAGACAACTCAGATGGTAACACCCTCCCGCTGCACAGCCCAGCTCCCACACTCAGCACCTGGCAAGCTTGGAGACGGACAGGACAGACCGGGGGCTGGCAAATGAGACTCTGCCTCAAACCAGCCGTCGTATTCGGCTCGGAGAGGAACGAGAGGCCTGTTCCTGAGGGGTCAGCGAACCCTAGAAACAGGGCGGAGGGGCCTTGGGAGGCCCGTCCAGCCCCCGTGCGGAGCCAGGGCCAGCTCAGCCGCCACCGGCCCCGAGAGCTACGTCCAACCTGCTCCAAAACCCTCCCGCCATGGGCATCCCACCCTCCCCGGGACACCAGCCCGAGGGAGCCTCCCCGCGAGTTGCAAGTGTTCCCTGCAGCCCAGAGGGGTCACAGCCGGCCAGTGCTGGCCCGGGGAAAGCAAAGGGCACGGAACTCGTTAACCGGGCATGTTACCAATTAACCCTCTGATTGGCAGCAGGCCCTCCTGCTCATGCCTGGACCCACCCTCACTGCTCATGAGGCCTCCAGCAGGGGACCGCAAAGGGCCTGGTGCAGCCTGTGCCAGTTGGCAACATTGCCCCTGCCCGGGGTCCACACCGGGGCCACCTGGGCGGGGCCGCAATCCCGGGAGGGACCACACTGGTGGGTGGAGCTCAGGACGTGACCGGCTCTAGCCCAGGCCAGCAGGGCTCTCCCGTGGCAGCCCCTCCCCAGTAGCTGCAGCTTCCAGACACGCTTCACGCCACGTCTGTGACCACACGCCCGCCACGTGGTGCGTGTTCTCTCGCCTTCTCCCCAGAGCAGGGGAGGGGCAGGACCGGCTGCCCGAGTGCGCCTGGCCGTGCCGAACCACCCCCGGAGCGCCCCCTCCCCGGCCGCCGCCGCGCTGCACAGAGAACCAGGCTCCCTGCCCCCAGCTGCCAGGGAAAGCGGCCAAACAGGCTGGGCCAGAGGCACCCGAGGGGCGGGGGGGGTGACAGCGCCAGCCCCTCCCCCACAGAGAATGTGGGGCAGGAGAGCCCAGTGGCCTCTGGCTGGATGCAGGCGGGGGGGAGGGTGGTCACCGGGCAGGTGGCCCATGGGCAGACCCCCTCCTTCCCTTTAGATTGTGCCCCCAGCAGGGGGTGGCAGGAGCCATCTGTGCCCGGGCAGGGCGGTGTGGCACCGGCCCGAGAGCTGCACATCTCTCCAGCCCTGGTATCCTTACCCAGAGTCCAAGGAGCCAGGAGACGCCACCCGCAGGGCGGGGGCATGGGGGACCTGAGCAGATCCCACCTCCTGGACTGAAGGATGGCTGCCCAGTGAACGGCTGCGAAGTCACACGGGTGACGCCTTCTCTTTGCCAGAGCCGTTCCTGCGCCTTCTGCAGCGCCAGTGAGAACAGCACCCTGGGGTCAGCCATCAGGGCTCCAGGTGGGGGGGAGGGGGTCACGGGTTTTCCCCAACTCCCTCCCTTCCCCTGCTGGTTTTACTCCCTGCACAAGCCTGTGGCCTCCGGGGTGGTGCCCTACCCCTCAGCTGGGTCTCAGTGGCGAGCCCGTCCTGCCTCCATGGCTGCTCTGGCCCCGCTTGGCAGATTTAACTAACTGCTCATGGGGCGTCTGGATTTCCTCTCCCACCGTGGCCTGCCCCTGCTCTCCCTGCCCAGTGCCAGAGCCGTTTAAACGCTAGGCCGGCGGGAACAGCCCGCAGCTTTCCCGGCTCTTCTGCCAGAGCCAGCTGCTGGGCTAGCAGTGCACCGCTGCCAAGGCACACAGAGCAGCCGCCAAGCAGCAAGAGCCAGCAAGCCCCGAACCCCCCATGCATCAGCAGAACAGGTTCCTTTGTGGGATATGGGGAGGGGGGATTGGCCCAAGCCAATAACCACGCCCTGGGAGTATCTTGGCCAGGCCCAGGGCTGGCGTCTCTCCCGGGCAAGCCGCTCCCTCTCGCTCGCTGGTTCTAGCGCCACTGGAGCAGAGGTTGCAGCGCAGAACAACCTGCCTGCTCCCACGCAGGGCTGAGCATGGCAGTGCCCTGGAGCGCCCGCAAGGACAAGAGGATCAGCCGGAGGCTTCCAGACAGGCCAAGACTGCCAGAGCAGCCCAGCCAGCAGCCTGGGATCGCCAGGGTCCTGCTTCCCAAGTGGGGGGGTGGATCGAGGGGGAGGGGGTGCAGCCACTCCCCCTGGCTAGAAGTGGTTTCCTTCCACACGGGGTGGGCAGGCTGGTGCAGTGGCTCTCACCCTGTCTCTGAGCAGTGGCCGGGAGGAGAGCTCATGCCCCTTGGCATTCCCCAGAGGGCACCCCGGGGCTGGCGCTGCGAGGTGCCAGAGTTAAAAGATGCTGGACAGTATCCTGCTTCCTGCCCCATCCATCACCTGCGCCCCCTCCGCTGCCGCAGCCCCAGCCCCAGCCCCCGAGGGGCTCAGGTGGGTGCCGACCAGCAGGCAGGGATGCAGACCTGGCTCGTGTGGGGAATGGAGGAGGAGCTGGGCAGGGATGGGCCGGGCGACAGCCAGCCAGGAGGGGGAGGGTTAGGGAAGGTAGAAGGAGGTGGTAGCAGGGGTGGCTGGAGTCAGAAGCTCTTGGGACAACCAGGGTAGAAAGAGGCAGCTGGGTAAGGACCATGCGGCAGGGACATGGGCTCGGGCCGAGACACTGCGGCCCCTCTCCAGGGGGAGGAAGCTGCCCCGTGGCCCTGGCTCTCTAGCCCAGGTATTGTCCTTTGCTCTGAGCCATGGCTGGGTTGAGACTTGTTCTTGGATTAAACATTAAACTGATAAGAGTCGCGTGTTCTCCAAGCCCCAGGGGCGTTTTGGCTGGATCCCGCTGCGGCCAGGCCCAGAGCCCGCACCCAGCTCGAGCCAGGCCCCCTCCCACGGCACCCGCCGAGTGGTCTTCACAGCCAGCCTGGGGGAGAGGAGCCCCTGTCCTTGGGCTCTGGTGGATCCCCATGCCCCCGGCCGCTCGAAACCCAGGGCAAGCCCATGAGAAAGCCGGTTCCTTAGGGGAAGTCGCCTTTGGGGCTTTTGCGTCTTTTCCTGAGGGGCGGCGGAAGGAAAGTTCACCATCGGCTGGGCGAGGGCTGACTGCGTCCGCCCCTCCTTTTCCTGCCCCGCAGGCACTGGGTGGGGAACACTGCCCACTGCTAGGCTGCTTTCCAAGGCCAGCACGTGTGGGGCGCTGAGGGGTGGCTTCCTGCCGCGGGGCAGTGAGGAGGGGGTAGCGCTGCCATCACCCCGTAGAAGGAGACGGGTGCTGGTGTTCGCGGTGGCACCACTCTGCACTGGTCAGTAGGAACCTCCACCTTCAGCCAGCTGCCTCCAGGACTGCCACAGCAACCGTATCCCACGGAGTGCTGGGTCACGGGCCCGGCCCTGCTCCCAGGAGTCCCCTACAACCCCACTTCAGGAGCTTGTCCCTATCCGTAGGTTGGGCAGTCTCCAGTGTCTGGTGTGGAGCCCACATACAGCCACCCCAGAGATCCCTCAGCAGAGGGAAAGCTCCCCCACCCCCATACACAAGCAGGAGGAACCAAATGAGAACACTGAGGCTTGGAGCTGGTGGCCATGAGCCACTTGCCCGGAGCCCTGCACACTGCTAGGCACGAGTCCTGGGGGCTGGCCGAGCCAGCCTGGGGAAGTGAAGGGACCCCAGGCCAAGGAGGAGGGGTTAGAAGGGACGGAGGCCCAGGGGAGCGCTCACCCCCACCCCAAGCTGGGATGGGAACAGGGGCTGGCCGGCCCCACATACTGGCCTGTGGACGGAGGCAGGGAATGGGGTTCACCCCCACGCCAGAGGGAGGCTGCTCTGTGGGGCTGCTGGATCAGGCGCCCTGGGGGTGGTGGAGTGAGAGGGGTGCATGGGGTCTCCGGCCCAGGGGAGCTGCCCACTGGTAACCAGCCCCGGGGACCAATTGGAGGCAGCTGGTTAGTTACAGGGGCCGGATCCTGCTCCCTCTTAAAGGACCAGTGTGAAGGAGCAGGGCTGGGTGAGGATGGGCAAAAGCTGGCACTGGACAGGAAGAGCCTTGCAGAGGCCGGGCTGGAACTGGGGGGGGGGGTGTCACAGCAGGTGAGGGAGCAGGGCAGAGCTGCAGGGCAGGGGAGAGCAGCAGATGCTGGGGGTGGGGGAAGAGACAGATGGGTCTGTGACCACTAGGACACACTCCCCTCCAGAGCCAGCCTCTGCTCTAGCACTGAATAAATGACCCAGCACCCCATGCCTGTGCCCCCTTGCAGGGCCAGGACAGGCCCCCTGGGGCCAGGACAGCACTGGGTGGGCAGGCAGAGAGTGGCAAGCCCTGCCCTACCCCTCTCCCTGGCAGGTGTGCCAGGCGGGTGGGCGGAGTCCCTGGCTCCCAGCAGGAGCACCGTGGGGGTGGGGGGCACTGCAGGCAGAAGGGCTGGGGAGGGGCCCCCACTGGCTCTGGCCAGGGCCCCACAAAAGCACAACCTGCCTCTGCTGGGCCGCAGCACATCTCCTCTGTGCTTGAGTCTCCTTCCCTGGCTGCCGGGGGCCCGTCCCCAGCGGGGGCCCTGCCAGTGTGCGTGCCGCGCTGCCAGACAGCTGGGACCGAGGGGGTTAACGGAGACTAGTTCTGCTGGCGGCTGCAGCCCTGCAAACGCCCCCTCGCTGCCCCGCTGGTGCCACCCTCCTGCTGCCCCAGGCTGGCGTCCCTGCTGCCCGAGGGGGGTGAAGGCCCAGTCACGTGCCGGCATCTCGCCGGGGAAATCCAGCCAAGGCGGGCCCGCAGCGAGAGGCAGCCAGGGGACAGAGCAGGAGCCTTCCCCGCCCAGCAGGATACCAAAGGAAATTCCTGCAAGCCAGCAGGGAGCCCAAATCCTCTTAGGCTGCTTGCAGGAGGCCTCAGGACCACTCCTGGGGCTGGCACGTGCCCAGCGGAGCCCCGCTGACACAGTGCCCTCGGCTGGCGCTGAGTCAGCACCTCAAGGTGCAGGGCAGGGGTGGGGCTGTCTGCAGCCGCGCCACGCCGGGGGAGGGGCAGGTGTGCCCACCCTGGACTGCCCCCGCAGTGGGAGTGGGGCAGACCTCCTGCAAGGGACCCTGAGAAGAGACTCTACAGGGTATGGCCACTAGAGGGGAACAGAGAAGATCAGTTCCCTGCCCCTCCATGGCATCCCTCCCCTCCAGCCTGAATTGCCTCAGTTTCTCCCTCCGCTGGCAAAGCAAAGTGGCCAGGCCTCTGGTATTCTGCCCCGGAGCTGCCCTGGTGGGTCACCTTGGGTGGAATGCAGCCGGGCGGGCTAAGCCCATTAGCAGGAGGTTTCTGAGACGAGCAGCGGCAGCGAGATAATTAACACTCAGCGAATATTGAAATAGCACATTAAGTTCGGCTCCTGCATTAGCCCCCTGCAGGGATGGGGGAATTTCACAGGTTCCGCGCTGCTGGCTCAGCAGCCCCACAGGGCACGGGAGCCGGGGGGGGCACCGCCAGAGTCCACATGTTTACCCCCAAGTGCGGGCAGTGGAGCAGCGCCAGCGGGAGTAATGCACAGGGGCAGGCTTGCCACCCACCTAGCAGGAGGAGCAGAGCACCACCCCCAACCCACCCCATTCTCCCCACTGGCACCTGCCCAAAGCCGGGGGGTGGGGAGCTCTGTTAGCGGGGGATGGAGACTGGGCCAGGCACGAGTGCAGGCCCTGCCCGAGATGGGCGCCAGTGCAGCTGTCCCATGGCAGGGCAGGAGGAGGCCTCCCACCGGCATCAAGAGCCATAGTGGGAGCCGCTCTACCAGGCGGGTCCCAGTCCCAGGATCTTGCAGCAGAGGGAGAATGTTCCCAACTCGGGGACAGAGCCAGGCTGATGCTGGGGGGGGGTAGGAAGAGTCAGACCTGAGTCCTCCCACAGCGCAGAGCTAGCGCGTGAGAACTGCTTCCACACCCGGCTCTTTTTGCTTGGAACAGGAACCAGAAGCAGCCTCGTGGGACGGTCCGAGCTGGGGCCAGACACACAAGCAGGGAAGTCAGCAGCCAGCCCTTGCTCACAGGGCTGTGGGAGGGCCCAGCCCCCCAGCACCACAGACATTCAGGGTGAAGGCAGCATGCCCCAGTGCCCTTCGGCCACACCAGCCTGGGGCGGAGCAGGGAACAGTGCTTTGGAAGGCCCCTCCAGGAGCAGCTGGCCACGCGCCTGGGGGCAGGTGGCCACGCTCCAGCCCCATCTCCCACTGCGTTCCCCAGGCCTCCAGCTCACCGGGGCACCTCAGACCTCAATTCCCAATGGGACTGTGGCACCTTGTCCTGCTGACTCCAGGGGCACCCAAGGGCCAACTCCCCTAGGCCCATCACACACACACACACACACACACACACACACCCCCTCAGCCTGTGGTGGCCAACACCTCCTGCACAGCTACCAGGCCATCACCCTGAGGCAGCACAGCCTAATGGCCAGAGTCCCAGGGATTCAGGGCAACAGTCCAGCAGGGGGGCCACCCAGGTCCACCAGGCCCCTGTCAGTAGGGGAGTGACCCACCACTCACCCAGCAGGGAATCCCACCAGAACATGCCATGCTCACTCAGCTGGGAGATTCCCCACCCCTCTACCAGTTCAGGCATTGGGGTGACACAGAGTTTCTGGCTCCACAACCCCACCAGGCTCAGCATCTCAAAGCCGCCTCGCTGGCTGGCCTTTTGCTCTCCTACTGCCCATCCTTCTTCCCCTGCAGCCAGCCCAGACTGAGCTGAGCTGCTCCCTTTTATACTGCCCCAGCACTTGGAGCATGCCAGTGGGACTGGGGGGGCGGGACTTCCTCTGCCCACAGGGTTTTAACCCCTTCTGTCCCAGTGCCGGCTATGCACACCCTGTCACACTGGCTCCGCATGAGGATGTGAGGGGCACCTCTCGCCATTGGGGCCCCATCCTGCCATTGTGCTCTGGGGATGCCCTGTCAGGCCCGCAGGGGTGTGGGGGCCTTGGGGCAGTGGGAGGGGGCAGCACGGCCTGCAGGCCACCGGGGGCCCGGGTAGCGTGGGGACAGCGAGGGAGCGACCAGCATGAGCCCCCGACAGACGGCTCCGGCTGCCGGGCCCAGCGTCTGACGCGGGGCAGGGGGAAAGAGTTGCGGGTCTGGGCCCGACAGCCAGGGCAGCCCTTCTCCTCTGCCCCTTTTCACTCCAGGCGAGTGTGACGGCTCCCTGCTCTGCTCCCCAGCTCCCCTGCTCCTGGCTCAGCTCCGGGCTCGGCCCAGGTGTGGCCAGGGCGCCTTGCCGGGGCGGAGGCTTCCCCTGGGCCATCGGCTGAGGCGTGGCACCACTCAGCCAAGCAGGCTGCCATGGTGATAGGGATCGGGCCCTCTGCTCTGCTCCGCGTGCCAGCCCGGCCCATGCCGGCCCTGCCTGAGGGCAGAGCCGCCAGCTGCCCCCGGGCTCTCAGCCTGTTGTGAGGCCAGGGCAGAGCAGCACCAGGCTGGCCCCGGGTCCCAGGGCTGAGCTGTTTGCCTGCGAGGAGCCTGGCTCTCCCCAGTGTCGCTCCCCTGCCCCCATTGTCCCTCTGAAAGCCAGGCCCTGCACTCCACTCCCCAGGCGGCCGCACATGCTGGCTCTTTGTGGCGACGGAGCCATTTGCCTGCAGCCACGGGGCACTCGGGGCCACGTCCCAGCCCCTGGCTTCTAGCCCATCAGCCCCTTCTAGCCCCCGGCTGCACGGAGCAGCCCCCAGCCGGCGGCTCCGCAGGCCTGGCCAGCTCCCTGTCTCTCCCAGTGGCTGCGCTGCCCACTTCACAGCCCCGAGGAGCCGTCCCGGGCGTGGCTGGGGTCCAGGCGTGGGGGCTCTGCCGCAGCTCCCTGCCTGCACCAGCCGCCCTGTCCTGCAGCCCAGCCCAGCCGTCTGCCCCAGTGAACCAGGCTCTGCCCCCTCCCACCCGCACCAGTCCATGGTCAGGTGCCCCCCCCAGCCGTGCTCCTAGCCAGCCGCTCTCTTGTGCATGGGGCAGGGAGCCTGGAGAGTTAGTTCTGCCTCCCCTGCCCCAGGGCCCTGCAGCCGCCCTGGCAAGGAATGGGGCTGTTCTCCAGGGATACCCGGGCACAGGGAGCAGCTCCCTGACCTTCACTTGGCCTCTGAATTCCACCTGCCCTGGCAGAGGGTAAAGCCAGCCTGTAGCCCGCTGCTGCTCTCAGCTCTGAAATCCATGGGGGTGCAAGTGCAGAGGGAGGGGGGTTAGTAGCAGTCGCATCCTTGCGCTAGGAGCTGTACAGACACCGAGCTCCGGGCAGCCTCTGCCCCGATGAGACAGGAGACAACCAGGGGCCCCAGCAAACAGAGGGGGCACCCCACACAGCCAGGGCATGCGGTGTGCCGAGGACCCCCGCAACCCCCTTCGTAGCGGAGGGGAGTTGCCTAGAGCGGGGGGTGGGAACAGGCCAGTGAGCAGCATTGGGGTGTTTGCTCTGTGCACAGGGCCAGACTGGAAGAACTGGAGGCGCTGCTGGGGATGGAAGAGGGGGATGCCGGCAGAGTGGAGCTGTTGTTCGGTCCCAAGAGGTGGTCGCATCTGGCTTGGGGCCTAGGGATTGCAACAGCATGGCCCCTGTCCACAAACAGCCTCCTCCCCCTCCCCGCCCCGGCCATGGGAGGAGAGGAAGAGAGCAGACAGGGAAGGGGTGTGTGTAGGGGCAGGAGAGGAAGCATAGCCTTATGGTTACAGTGCTAGGCCAGGGCTCAGCAACTCCAACTTCAAGGTCCAGGCTCTGCAACAGACAATGTGAGTGGGCTTGGTCATGACAGGGGAGAATGAGCCTTCTTTTCTCCTGCTCTCTGGCTGCTGGAAGGGCTGCTCTAGCCCATCCTGGCCTCCTCTGCCCACAGAGGCTCTTCTGCCTTGCCTAGCCCCATGGCCTCTGGGCACCAAGAGAAAAGAGGGAGAGATGGGGTGGGGGGTGGGGATAGATAGATAGATAGAGGGGGTGCATGGGGATAGATAGATAGATAGAGGGGTGTGTGGGGATAGATAGATGGATAGATAGATAGAGGGGTGTGTGGGGATAGATAGATAGATAGATAGATAGAGGGGGTGTGTGGGGATAGATAGATAGATAGATGGATAGAGGGGGGTGGGGATGGATAGATAGATAGAGGGGTGTGAGGGGATAGATAGATAGATAGATAGATAGAGGGGTGTGAGGGGATAGATAGATAGATAGATAGATAGAGGGGTGTGAGGGGATAGATAGATAGATAGATAGAGGGGTGTGTGGGGATAGATAGATGGATAGATAGATAGAGGGGTGTGTGGGGATAGATAGATAGATAGATAGATAGAGGGGGTGTGTGGGGATAGATAGATAGATAGAGGGGGGTGGGGATGGATAGATAGATAGAGGGGTGTGAGGGGATAGATAGATAGATAGATAGATAGAGGGGTGTGAGGGGATAGATAGATAGATAGATAGATAGAGGGGTGTGAGGGGATAGATAGATAGATAGATAGATAGAGGGGTGTGAGGGGATAGATAGATAGATAGATAGAGGGGTGCGTGGGGATAGATAGATAGATAGAGGGGGTGTGTGGGGATAGATAGATAGATAGATAGAGGGGGTGTGTAGGGATAGATAGATAGATAGATAGATAGATAGATAGAGGGGGTGTGTGGGGATGGATAGATAGATAGATAGGTAGAGGGGTGCGTGGGGATAGATAGATAGATAGATAGATAGAGGGGGTGTATGGGGATAGATAGATAGATAGATAGATAGATAGATAGATAGATAGAGGGGGTGCATGGGGATAGATAGATAGATAGAGGAGGTGTATGGGGATAGATAGATAGATAGATAGATAGATAGAGGGGGTGTGTGGGGATAGATAGATAGATAGATAGATAGAGGGGGTGTGTGGGGATGGATAGATAGATAGATAGGTAGAGGGGTGCGTGGGGATAGATAGATAGATAGATAGAGGGGGTGTATGGGATAGATAGATAGATAGAGGGGGTAGGGATAGATAGATAGATAGAGGGGGTGTGTGGGGATAGATAGATAGATAGAGGGGGTGTGGGGATAGATAGATGGATAGAGGGTGGATGATAGATAGATAGATAGGGGTGTGAGGGGATAGATAGATAGATAGAGGGGTGTATGGGGCTAGATAGATAGATAGATGGATAGAGGGGGGTGGGGATGGATAGATAGATAGAGGGGTGTGAGGGGATAGATAGATAGATAGAGGGGTGCGTGGGGATAGATAGATGGATAGAGGGGGGTGGGGATGGATAGATAGATAGATAGAGGGGTGTGAGGGGATAGATAGATGGATAGATAGAGGGGTGTGAGGGGATAGATAGATAGATAGATAGAGGGGGTGTGAGGGGATAGATAGATAGATAGATAGAGGGGGTGTGTGGGGATAGATAGATAGATAGATAGAGGGGTGTGTGGGGATAGATAGATAGATAGAGGGGGTGTGAGGGGATAGATAGATAGATAGATAGAGGGGTGTGTGGGGATAGATAGATAGATAGATAGAGGGGTGTGAGGGGATAGATAGATAGATAGATAGAGGGGTGTGTGGGGATAGATAGATAGATAGAGGGGGTGTGAGGGGATAGATAGATAGATAGATAGAGGGGTGTGTGGGGATAGATAGATAGATAGAGGGGGTGTGAGGGGATAGATAGATAGATAGATAGATGGGGTGTGTGGGGATAGATAGATAGATAGATAGAGGGGTGTGTGGGGATAGATAGATAGATAGAGGGGGTGTGAGGGGATAGATAGATAGATAGATAGAGGGGTGTGAGGGGATAGATAGATAGATAGATAGATAGAGGGGTGCGTGGGGATAGATAGATGGATAGATAGATAGATAGAGGGGTGCGTGGGGATAGATAGATAGATAGATAGAGGGGGTGTGTGGGGCTAGATAGATAGATAGATAGAGGGGGTGTGGGGGGTAGATAGATAGATAGATAGAGGGGTGTGTGGGGATAGATAGATGGATAGATAGATGGGGGTGGGGATGGATCGATATTATGGTGGTAGGTTGAGGCTGGAGCCAACATTAGCCGAGGGCGAGTCACCCGACAGCCCGGCCCCTTCCGTGCCCGCTCTCGCGAAGCCCCGTGCGCAATAAGCCAGGCGGTTGGCGCGTACGTTTCACAAGTTGACACACTCTGCAGCCATCTCAGGAGCCAGCGAGGCGTCGTCACTTCCTCTGCAGCTGTAATAACACCCAGCGGAAGGCCGGGGGGGGAGCGTGGCCCGGAGCCTGCGAAGGTATTTTCTGTGCAAAGCGTTTGAGTGGCAGGGGAGGCTGAGCAGGGGAGCGGAGCTGGTTAATGATTTTTGGCTTGCGGGCAGGAGTTCACTTTAACCTTGAATAGCTGCAGGTAACTGATCCCGCACCCTGAGTGAGGCTGGGGCAGAGACGTCCCACCTGGCTCCGCCATGAGATTCGCAAGCTCCCGCCTCTCCCTGGCCCCCCAGGCTGGGAGATGCCCTCAGGACAGATGCAGCTGCGCTTCCAGAGGGCAGGTCCGATGTGGGACGCCCGGCCCGGCATGAAGCAAGGCCAGTGCAGGGCCTGGTGTCAGGCTGGATCTGTCCCAGCGCTGGCGGCCCCGCCCGGCCAATGCCTCCTCTGGCTCACGCTTTTCCTAGCCCGGGCGGGGAAGAGCCCCAAACAGTCTCCTTGATCTCCCGGGCCAGATGCCCAGTTCCCAGGCCAGACCTGCCCGAGGGATGGCAGGCTCCTGCCAGGGTGCATGGGCACATCAGAGCTCTGGGCACAAGGCCTGCGGTGCCGCGGCGTGCATGGTCGGCCCTGGGAGCCTGGGGCAGGGCATGGGGCAGAGAGTGGAGGGGCTGTTGCATATGGGCCAGCCCAAGGGGCAGGAGCTGAGGGCAATTCCTGGACCCACCTGACGCAGATGCAGGGGCAGACCCCGTGCGAAAGCCTGGGAGTGGGGGCCAGGGGCGCCGAGAGCAGCACCTGGACTGGATTTCCGTGCTCCGGGGCACGGGCGCCAGGCTGAGGGGAGCCGGGGAAAGCCCACGCCGGCCTGCCAGGGGGGCAGGGCTAGGGGAGCGCAGCGCTGCTTGGTGACGGCTGCAGCCAGCGGGAGGGATGCCCTGGGCTGTCGGGGGCAGGGCTCCGACCCGCAGTAGACGAGTGCTCCCACCACGGGGTGTGGCAGCTCTGGAGTGCCAGGGCCGTGGCCCCGACCACGCTCAGCAGAACCGAGAGCACCCCAGCAGCTCCGGGCCCAGCGAGTGACCAAGGCCCTAGACTCACCGCCACAGGCGAGGAGGGAGGGGGCAGATCCATGCCCAGCAGCACCCGCTCACTTCAGACAGCAGCTTCCGCATGTACAGGGTGTGGCCCTGGCCTGCACACCCCCTTCCCTGGCCCTTCGAGGGGCAGAGAGAGCCCCACGGCCTCTGCCGGCCACAGCCTGGGGAACCCCGCCCCGGGGCAGGCCTGGAGCCAGAGTTCAGCTGCTCAGACCGTCTGCCCAGGGCTGTGCTGTCTCCTGCCTGGTTCCCTGCCCTGCCTTGCCCTGGCCTCTCCGCACGACGTAACCTTGCTCCAGCTCCCGACGTCAGCCCCACGCTCCTCCAGCCCCCAGGCTCCTCCAGCCCCCAGGCTCCGCTCCAGCCCCCAGGCTCCTCCAGCCCCCAGGCTCGCTCCAGCCCCCACGCTCCTCCAGCCCCACGCTCCTCCAGCCCCCACGCTCCTCCAGCCCCCAGGCTCCCTCCAGCTCCCGACGTCAGCCCCCACGCTCCTCCAGCCCCCAGGCTCGCTCCAGCCCCCACGCTCCTCCAGCCCCCAGGCTCCGCTCCAGCCCCCAGGCTCCTCCAGCCCCCAGGCTCCGCTCCAGCCCCCAGGCTCCTCCAGCCCCCAGGCTCCGCTCCAGCCCCCACGCTCCTCCAGCCCCCACGCTCCTCCAGCCCCCAGGCTCCTCCAGCCCCCACGCTCCTCCAGCCCCCAGGCTCCGCTCCAGCCCCCACGCTCCTCCAGCCCCCAGGCTCCCTCCAGCCCCCAGGCTCGCTCCAGCCCCCAGGCTCCTCCAGCCCCCAGGCTCCGCTCCAGCCCCCAGGCTCCTCCAGCCCCCAGGCTCCGCTCCAGCCCCCACGCTCTCCAGCCCCCACGCTCCTCCAGCCCCCAGGCTCCGCTCCAGCCCCCACGCTCCTCCAGCCCCCAGGCTCCGCTCCAGCCCCCACGCTCCTCCAGCCCCCACGCTCCTTCAGCCTCGCTCACAGGTCGTGCCCACGTTTGGCCTGGGGAAGGACCCCCTCCCAGTGCAGCAGCCCCTTCTTGGGGAGCCCCTCCCCTCCAGCGGCAGGGAGACGGCCCTTTCTCAGGGGGCCACTCCAGTGCGGCGACCCTCTCTTGGGGGCCACTCTCACCTGGGGGGTCTGCCCCTCCGCCTCCGGGATGGCGCCTCTCAGGGCCTCCAGCTGCCTGCCTCCGCCGTGAGCCCCCTCGGGGGGCCCCTCCCACTGGCCCCCAGGGCCTCCCCTCCCAGAGGGACTAGCACCCCCTGTTCTCCAGCCCAGAGCGACTCCCGGCCAGCACCAAACAGGCGGGTCTATTGAGCTTTGAACCCAGCAAAGGATCCCTCAGGCCAGTCGGCCTGGGCCCTCCGCCCACACGTCAGCCTCCCCGCAGCCAGCTGAGTCCTGCCTGCTCCGCTCTCAGCCCCCCAAGAACAGCCCCCACCTCCCAGCAGAGCCCCCAATACCCCCAGCAACAGCCCCTCCCCACCATTGTCTTCTCCCCAGGTAACAGGGTCACCTGGCCCCTCTTCTCCGCCTCCCTCCCCGTCCAATGTTCTCCCCTGGCTGGGGTCAGCTGGGCCGGTCGCGGGGTCTCCCCTCTGCAGCCCCTTGTGAGCAGTGCCGTGGTGACCAGGGAACCATATAAAACAACGAACTCCCCACCATTGTCACATTACACCAGTAACAGCTGGGCACTGAGCGCCCCCTGTTTGTAACCCCCCTTTGAGCCCCCAAAACGCCCCACTTCCTCACACTACCACTCCTGCTCTAACCACTAGGCTTGGCCCCCCACAGGCTGGCCCCCGCCTGTGCGGCACGAAGCCAGGGTGGCAGCTTGATAGCAGCGCCTCGCAGCACTTCATGGTGCAGGCTGGGGCCTGGAGCAGGAAGGCCGGTGAGAGCTGCTGTCCCCTGGCCATTCATGGCTAGTGCAGCGACAGGCAGCCCGTGCAGATTAGAGCCACCCCAAGGCTGCCGTAGCTTGCGCTGGGCCACAGAGTCAGGGCAGGTGGAGTGCAGTCCTGCCCCTTTCTGCCCTTCCGGGGGGCTCGGCTCACCCCCGAGCTGATCCCTAGGGACCAAAGCACCACGGCTCTGCACGCGCCCTCCCCCGCACACCGAGGGCCGGGTCTGAGGAGCCAAACGTGGGGAAAACAAGGCCCGCGGAGCAATCGGCGGAGGAGGGAGACGCAGGAACATTCCCCCCCAAGTCCTTGGTAAAGAGGCCAGGGACCCGTAATCTCCTGTGAGAATGGGGCCAGGAGACAGTGGCTGTAAACTGCAGCAGGGGGATGTGGGCTAACGAGGAGGACGATTTGCAGCAAGCCCACCGGGGACAAACCATCCGGGTCGGACACCGCCCCCCCCCCCGGGTTCACCTGGTGGCCGGAGCCTGAGAGTGAGCTGGCTGATCAGACCTGCCAGGCCATGTGCCCCGTTTCAGCCCCAGCATCTAACCAGCGGGAGGGGCTCAGCAGGGTGGGTTCCACCAACTCTCAAAGCCCCTGTCGCACGAAGGCCTCTGGGCGCGGTGGCAGGGGGGTCTGGCCATGGCAGGGTGAGTCAGTTTCACGCCTTGGGGCAGTTCAAGCGTCGACGTCGCTCGGCCTGCGTGCAAAGAGCCATGCAGCAGGGCAGTGGACGGGGCCCCTGAGATCCGGGATCCAGGCGTGGCTCTGCTACCGACGTCCTGGCTAGCCTGGTGCAAGTCACTTTGACCCCGGCGTGCCTCCCGCTCCCCGCGGACATGGCACTCGCCCGCCACACGGCAGCAGCAGGGGGTTGTGGCTCACGGCCTGGAGGGGAGCGGGACGGAAGGGACCCGGGAGGGCACCGCGGCCTCCCACGCCGGGTCGTGGCATCTCCAAGATGGCATAAAAGCGGTTGGGTGCTGCCTTGCGGAGACAGGAAAGAGAGCCCCTCCGGCCAGCTGCGTGCAGGCCCCGCCCCCAAAGGCAGCGCCCCGGCACCGCGCCCTACCGCCACCTCGGGCCGCAGTCGAGGGCGGACCAGACTCCGCCCCGCATCCCTCCAGTCCTTTGGCTCCGCCCAGCCTTGATGTCAGCCAATCAGAGCTTTGCTGGGGGGCGGGGCTCAGAAGGTCCCCTCCTGCCACTGCTTTTTAAAGGGCGGAGTTTGGTGCCTTTGGGACAGCTCCTTGGGCAACGCTGCCAGAAGGTGCCAGCCAGGCTGGGCCGGCGGAGGCTGCTGCCTGGGCCGTGGCGTTCGCGCGCTCGCAGGGCCAAGGTGCAGGCGAGAAAGGCGGCGCTCTCCAGAATGCAAAGCGCCAACCCTCTTGCGCTCACAAGCCAGCCATCTGAAAGCAGCCAGAGTCCTGCACACTGACACACTGCTGAGAGCACGGGAATAACACAGCATTGGGAATTCCATGCCGTGTGTGTGTGTGTGTGTGTGTGTGTGTGTGTGTGTGCGCGCGTGTGCGGCCGGGGCGGGAGGTGGGGGGGAATTAAAGGTTTCAGGGGCTGTTAAACATCTCTCTCTACAGCCGTGTCTCTCCGGAAACCCCTTCGTGTCACACACATTATTTGCACTCACCTTATTGGGGGTTTGAATGACACAAATTGGCCCACAATCAGAGGCCTGGAGGACACTTCTTTTTGATGGTTATCTGGGAGGCGCGGCAGTAAGGAGACGTACAGAATAACGCCCAGCACAGCGAAGGTGGGTCTGGACCAACTCTCCGTCCTGCCTCTTAACGCAAGAACAAATGTGACAATGAAATTTCATCTGACCACTGCAAAGGGCTTTTCCATGCGACCCAGTTAGCCTGTGGGACTCCCTGCTGCAAGGTGCCCTGGAGGGCCAGAGCTAAGCAGCACGCAGAAGAGGCCTGGGAAAACAAACGCTTCCCATGTCACAATGGTAAGGATTTAACACAAAACAAACCAGGACTTTTGCGGGGGCTCCGTGTGCCCCTGTGCATCAGGGCCTAAGCCACGGAGGAGGGCTGAGCCCCTGGGGAAAACAACCGTGTGACAGGGAGGCCAGTCTGAGACTCAGGACATGAGTGTTCCAGTCCCTGCCACAGGCTTCCTTGCCAGTCACTCTGTGCCTCGGTTTCCCCATCTGTACAACTGCCCTGCTAGCGCTGCCCTACCTCCTGCAGGTGTGAGGAGAGCTGCAGTGACCACGCCCAGCGGCTCAGCGCCGCGTAAGGCCCACATGGAGACTGGGGGGGGGGGTTACTCCGTGGCTGTCCCCAGCAGACTCATGGGCTGGTAGTGCTAAGAGCACCCCCGTTGGCATGGGGCCCTGGTGAGGTCCACGCTAGCACTTCCTGCAGTCTCGCGAACGGAGCTACAGCCAGCCCGGGCAGCGTCTCTCCCAGCGCCCGGAGCCCGCGGGCTCAGGGCCGGCCTTCGGAAGGCTCCTGGCCCCCGGAACCCAGGCCAGTGACGGGCTCAAGGGCGACTCGCCAGAAAGTCCGGTCAAGGGGGGGCCTGATCTGACTGCACCCCCAGAGCTGTTACTGCAGGCGGGGGAGATGCCAGCTCATCACATGCACCAGCCCCCGCTGGGCTGGGCCACTACAGCTCCCAGCCTGGGCTCCCCAGGTGAGTCCCTCCACGCCCAGGTGTGTGTGTGTGGGGGGGAGGGCAGCGAGGCAGGGCTTGGGGGGAGAGGTGGGGCAGGGATGGGGCCTCAGTGGGAAGAGGCGGGCGGGGGAGGTTCCAGCACTCCGGCTCAGTGTGCAGTTGTTAAATATGACCATGTTGGCTCCCTGCTGGGGGGCCGAGATGCCACAGGCCCAGCCTAAGCAGTCTGGCCTAGTGGTATGGGCTGGCTGGTGTGGCAGTGAGCAGGGATTGGGGTCATCGCTGGAGCTGGGGTCGACGGGGCCAGAGCCAGGGAGACCGGCGATCAGAAGCCCAGTTCCCCGCTGGCCGGGACAGCTGCCTGCCCCCTGCAGGGTTACACAGTGAGCAGGGCCAGCGCGAGGGCAGCAGGGGGTGGCTTCCTGGGGGCAGTTCTCCACAGGGCTACTGGGCGGTGGCTCTGCCTGGCGCTGCAGGCCCACGGCTCTCCCGGCAGAGCCACCGCAGTGCAGCTGGCGAGCTGGGCCCCGAGCCCCAGGGCAGCAATGCAAGGCCATGCCAGTCCTCCCCGCATGCCAGCCGCAGCCGGGTGAGGGGAAGGCCAGTGGGGGAAAAGGCGGCATTTTACGGCTGGCAAGATCTGTCGCCTTCCTCCGTCGCTGCTCTCGGCGCCACGCCCGTGCGGGTGGCTCCAGTTCCTCAGCCAGGCCCCCGAGCCCTGGGCCACGCTGCCTGTGCAACGTGGCCTGTGCTTGATGCGAGGGCTCATTGGTATTCTCTGCAGCACGTCCCTCTCCTTAGGAAAGGCACAAATGGCCGCCTGCTGGGGACGTCCTGATGTGCCGGGGAAAGGTAAACAGGAGCGAGGCGGCCTCTCCTTAGCTCCTTGATCATTTCATATTCCTCTCTCATCTCTCCTCCCAGGCCTGGGCTCTTTAATCTCTCCCTCTGCCGGGCCTTTCATGTCCCGAGCCTCGCTCCAGCCCCACTGCCTCTTTCTGCAGCAGCTGAACATGCTAGCGCAGGGCGAGCGGCTTCCCGAGCTCCTGCGTCGGGGCTGGGGTGTTTTCCAGATTGTCCTCCCTATGCAACTCGGTTGTATCTGGCCTTGGCAGAAGGGGCAGCTCGGCGGGAAAGCCAGCTGGGGGAGGAGCCATCGGCGATTCAGTAGGTGGCGCTCTTCTCTGTGGACAAATGGCCCCGCCCAACGCTCCGCCCCCTCATGGTCAGTAAAAGAGTCAGAGGCAACATCACTAGCTCTGTGTCCTGTTCCGATTCCAGCACAGATCGTCCCGGTCCGTTGCGGCCCTGCTGGAGCGTCAGCTGCCGATGCGGTTCTTCGCTGAATGCCACAGCGAGGGGCAGAGCGGCGGGACGTGCCACCCCAGAGGTGGCTGCACTCTTGCCGGTGGATAGTGTGGGTGTCTAGTACTCTGAGACCCACCAGGATGAAGGCTTCTGTCTTGAGGAGATGGCTGGAAATTGGGAAGCATTTGCGGGGGGAAATTCCAAAGAACTGAATAAAGTGTCGCGTTTCCACTGTCTTTCGTAGAGACTTTCCAGGCATCAAAGAAAGCCAGATCCAGGAAAGAAATTGGTTGAAAAGAACTTGGAAGATTTTTTTAAAAGTCCATAAAACCTCCCCAGTTTGGCAAAAGCAGCTCCTTTCTCGTGGAGAGCCGGTCAGCCCCCGTAATACAGCGACCCTGAGAGCGCCGTGGCGGCCAGCCACTCCCCGCACACACCATGCGCTCTGCAGTCTTCCCGTTCATCGGCCTCACCTCACTCCACCGACCCGGGCCACTTCTGCGCCAGGCATCTGAACAGCTGAGTCACACAGCGGAGCCTGGCCCCACCAGGATGCGTAGTGCCTGGGGCCGGGCACAGAACTGGCAAGCTGTGCACTGGCCCGCCTCCACGGGCATTGCTTGGTGCTTTGGCTGCTGTCACGGGGTGTGCGGGACTCCCCGGGCCCTGTACCCCACCTGCAGCCAGGCGGGACTCTCAGCTGGCAGGTAGAGCAGAAGGGTTATTCATTCACAGGGACACGGCGTAGCGCAGACTTTTTGTCATTGGAGCCAGGAGCAGTCAGCACAGCCCAGCTTGGGAACAGGGGGGCCCAGAACCAGGGCTCTGGGCCCCTGCCTGCCCCCCTCCCTAAAGCAACCGAAAACTAACTCACACCCCCAGCAACTGGTCCCAGCCCTCTAGGCAGCCCCTCCCCCACTTTGTTCAGATTCCTAGGCCCAAGGTGTTATCTGCTGTCACCTGGTCCTGGGCCCTGAGTGACTGAACATACTTCCCCAGTGAGTCACACCCGGCCTCCCCCTCCTCACGCAGAGAGAGCAGCAGGGCCCCGGGGAAACTGAGGCACGCACACACAGAGTCACTGCAGAACCGCACAGGACAGTAGAATCACACACACCACAAAGCAAACCGGGAATACAAACCAGAGTGAACACAGTCCCCGCTACGTCGCCCCTGCATCTCCTACTCACCCCAGTGTCCCATGCCTCCTGGGGCCTGGCTCCCCTGGCCCAGGGACTACGGCTGCTGATGGTGTGTGGCCCGAGACGCTCCGTGGGACCGTGCTGATTGGGTACTCGTTTGCAATAGCTCCCACCGGCACACAGAGGCCAGCTCTGGCCCGCTGAGCCCCCGGCGCCCCAGAGCAGAGCAGCGCTGCCCAGGAGCCGTGGCGCTAGCGTCCTTCCCTCTCGTTTCCTTTCCCATTGGGCCGGAGCCGAGCCGTCTGCCCATTGCCTGGCTGCTGCTCACGGGCGTCCAGCCAGCAGCCGTCCAATCTGCTTGTGACGTAGTGGGGGGCTGTCTGCTCTGGAACCCGGTGTCCCCACCTGGCTGTGCTGGGCTGTGTGATTCCCACTGACTCCTCCATGTGTGGATTGGCCCAGACACCCAGGCCCAGCCGGACCAGATAACAAGGCTCTTCCCAGGGGAGAGACAAAGGGAGGGAGGCGGAGATGCCACCTGGCTGGGGGGCAGGGCCTGGGAGCTGGGCAGTCAGAGTGTGGGGAAGCATGGAAGAAGGAGACAAAATACCAGTATGGGGGTTCAGGGGCCTGTGATCCCCTTCCCCCAATGCCTACATCCTATGCCTACATCAGACCTCCGCTGGGCTGTATCTTGGAGAAGCAATAAGCCCATGTTCACTCTACTGGCTGGCGGAGTCACGTCTGGCTGCGGACGGGGCTGCAGGGTCGGGGGGCTCCCGTGGCACCCAGGCAGTGGTGACAAGCATGGCCCACACCCTGCCCCTGGCTGGCGCGCCCCTCCCCAGGCAAGCCCACCCCTGGGGGGCCAGAGGTGCCGTGCCTAGGGGGAGCCAGGGATGAAGTGAGTCTGGGAAAGGGGCGAGGACCCGGGGCTGATCGCAGCTGCCCTCTTGCTGCCAAGGTTTACGCCTGCGAGAACCACGGAGGACGCTGTGATCGGGAAAGGCCCACGACTGTGCCACAGCAGCACGTTCCGTCAGCCCAGGCTCTGCCGTGCAATAGGCTGTGAGAGGCGGGCAGGACGCTTCCCGTGTGGCGGGCTGGTTGAGGGGCGAGTGGCTTTTCCCGGCTCGCTAACATTGATATGTTGAAACTAAAACACGCGTGTTCGCCCCCTTGTCACAAGTTTCCTTCTGCCCTGACGGGTTCCGAGGGGAGGCACGCCCTGCCTTGGGTAGATGTGAAGGAGCCAGCCAGACCTGTCCGCTCACTAGCTGGCAGCACCATTTTTCTGCAACGTTATTTAGTTGGTTTCATAACTAACCCCAGTTTTTATAGGAGTTCCCCATTCCTTTACTTTCCAGTACGGGCCCTGACTACCTCAAACAGACGGAGCCCCCCCGGCCGCCCTGGGCAGCAGAACGGCTCCTCTGAGGAAGAGGACTTCTTTGCTTCACTGTGTTCCTCTTGCACAAGTGAAACTGCCAGGCCGCTCCACGGGTGCTTAGCCTGCTGGCCAGACACCAGGGATCTCTGCGTCCTTTCCTGCAGTCAGGGAGAGGGCCATCAGGGCCAGCCCACCTCTGCCTGGTTCTCCCGTCTCCCGGGGCTCACATTTTGTCCGAAGAGAGCCAGGCTGGACTCAGATCATTTTGAAAATCAGCTGCTTGGGAGGCTGAACAAAGGCTTTTGTACTGAATCATCCCAGTGCTGAAATGCTACAGATGCATGCTGGTGAGTGTGGGCAAATACATGCAGCTCTGTAATCTGACTCCTGCGCTGAATCTGGTCACTCTTCAGGGCCAGCAGCGAAGGCTGCGACATTTGAAACATACATGTATAGTACATGTGTGTACACAGTATATAATACACACACACACACACACACACACACACACAAGTATATACCTGCACATTATATATTATATATGTGTATGAAAAACAACAGTGCCCTAGGATAACTTGGGGGGTTAGCCATGCATTTCCAAGGATGGCTCCTTTTTACTTCTGGATACTGGATACAATTAGGATGCGACACTCTTGTACTTTTACTCAAGTCGTTTTCCAGGATACTTTGACTTTTACTTACATGTTTTTCAAAGTAGCAGGACTTCCACTGGGGTAAATTTTATGGGTTTGTTTCCCACCACTGGTCTGGGTGAGCTTAACCCAGGCTAACCAGGCCCCCCTCCTGCCCCGCTGAGATTCCTTCCCTGAGCCTCACACCCGCTTCCCAGCACCCACCCCGCGCGGGCGGAGGCGTGAGCACCGGGCACCAGGACCGCTCACTTCTGTGGCTCCCGGCAGAGAGGAACGTCCCATGTCTGCGCCCTCGGGGAGACGTCTGGCATGGCCGCGGGGGGCACAGAAGACCCACCCTGAGCCCAGGTTTCAGACAGCGGCCCCGTGGGCATCCCCGTGGGCACAGCACACTCTGCGCTGGAGTGGGGCAGAGTCCCCCGGGCGCGTGGTAACTCACATCTCTGCAGCTCCCTTTGCCATGCGGGTGCCTAGCAGCCGTGCGGGTTGCCTCTGGGGACTGGCTACGGCTTCATGTTCTTCCTCCACATGCAGGCAGGCACTGGGTGGGATATGTCCCCCCCCTCCCCCCGGGTTCATTTTCATGCCATTGCTATTCCTCCCTCCCCTTTGCTTGTGTTTTCTCCATACCAAGGGGGTGCCTGGCGGGGGGGGGAGGGGTCACATGCTCCCCTAGAGTCTAACTGTTGAAGGGCCCTCATTCAGCCCCTGCTCTCCCACAGGCGCCGGTGGCCTTTGCATCATGCACTCTTAACGGGACGGGTTGGAATAGGGGCTCAGGGTGACACTTTCCCTCGGCAGCCTGCCCCCCAGCTCTGTTGGGACATCCCCTGTCCGCACAACACGGAGCAGGGAGGCTGGGCCCCGCTAGATCTGGTGCACGCTGGAGGGCTTGTTAAAAGAAAACGTTGGCGGGGGAGTCAGCCCGTGGGCTAACTGCAAGGCTGCGTTCTGTGTGCCCGGCCCAGAAAATTCTTCTCTGTGAGGAGAGACAAGTGCTGGTTTTCTCAGACAACATCCAATGGGTCACATACAGCTGCCAACGCTCAGGGACGCGTGCGAGGCTGCTGAAGAGTGTTCCCTTCCAGCCACTGCATGCTTAGCCCCACAAGTCCGCCCCCAGGAGAAGTGCAAAAAAGCCGGTAGAATCTATCGGATTAACACATGCATGCACACACACTGCACAGCCCCACAAAGCGAGGCAATGAACAGTGAGCCCACGTCACAGTACAAATCCCCTACACGTCCACCCGCAAACTCACATTTCCACAGCTATTGGCCACACCACTCGTCAGGACCTTAACTCTGCCCTGCCTTGTAACAACCTTAACTCTGCTCTGCCTTGTCATGACCTTAACTCTTCCCTGCTAAACACCAGCCTTTCACTGCTTCCTTGACTAGCCTTCTGCACCCACCCTTGTGCTAAGCCCTCTCCCACTACAATGGCAAGCCAAGGGGCTGTCTCACCCATTCGGGAAGGGTCAATTTGACCCCAGAGTCTGTCAGGCCCATGCCTCAGAGTACAATTTACGGGTTAAACCAAATGCTTAGGCAAGCTACCAAACTAAAGAAGTTCTTCTGCCCTACCTGGCTACGATTCCTGGCTGCTTTTCTCCCCCTCTCGGGCCCTTGTCCTGCCCCTGCAGGGACGCCCACCCCTCACACCGCCCACCTCCCCAGGCCACATGCGGCTAATAACTGGATCCTTTCTCCTGCGACGAGACGCTACCTGCTCTCCACAGACCACGTGAGAAGCTGGCATGTGAACTGGGCTCTTCCCCTTCTCCAGGCTCTCCCTGCTGCTCTCCAGCTCAGCTGAGCTCATGCTGGCTCTTCTGAGGGCCTGAGGAAACATTGTGCTCCCACCTGCTCCCTGGCCTCACCTCGGAGCCAGCCTGCTAGTCACAGGTGGGGGCCAGGCTGGACTCCCCTGACAGACTAGCCCAGTCTGTGACCGCGGAACACCGACCACAGCTAGCGAATCTGGGCCAGGCCGCTTGCCGGAGGGCGGGGCCGGGCCATGTGCCCAGCGTGGAGGGAAGTGAACGTACAGTGTGGCCACGCCCCATTCATCGTGGGTTATGGATTCCCGAGGCCAGGCTGGGCTTGGCCCTGGCCTGACTTCCCGCATGGCACAGCCCTGGGAACCCCACGCTGCCCTGGTGCCGAGCCCAGGGACTTGCAGAAAGGCAGCTGTTCTGGCTTGTGTCCCGCGGGAGGGGAACTGAGGGCCCAGGCGCTGCCCTGACCCCCATCCCGGACAGTTCCTCGGACACATCCTTCACCCCAGTGGTACCTCGGGCCCCGCCTGAACGAGCCACATGCCAGCACAGCTGCAGGCACCCAAAGCCAGGCCGGGGGCGGGGACAGGGGCCCTCCTTGCGCTGCCCCGGGCTCCGAGGGGAGTGTCCGTGAAGCCGGCCCTGGCTCTCTGCGCTCCGCACAGGAATCCCCTCCCACCCCGGGCTGCAGGGGGCTCAGGCTTTGTGCGCAGAGGCCAGCCCTGGGCGCGGGCAGGGTACCCGATGTCGCCAAATGCTTGGGTGGCCGCACAAATCCCCTCCCCCCGCCCGTCCTGCAGCCACCTCTGGGGAGAAGCAGCAGCCGCTGGTGGCTCCCAGGCGCGGCTCTGCCGGGGAAGGCGGCTCAGTGGAAAGAGCAGAGTACCACCTGCTGAATCCTGAGCGGGCCAGGCCCTGGAAATTCCCTGCCCAGCCCCACTTCCAGCCCTGCCTCCCTGCCTGGCAGCCCCAGACAACTTTGCCAGCCCTGCAGGAGGCACCCCATCCCCACCCAGCCGCAGCGGGGGGCTGATGTGCCAGGGCCGGGGCGGGGGGGGGGATGCTCCCTGGGGCCCTCAGTTGTGCCTGAGTTTCTTTGTTGCAGGGTATTTGGCTGGTTGGGTTCTGCCCTAACACAAAGGCCCCTTCCTCCCTCCCTGCCTCCCCCTGTCACTCACCCTCCTCCTCCTCTCTCCCCACCCACCCCAGGGAGCCAGGAGGCTGCTCCGTGCCAGAGGCTGCGGAGCCAGACAAAGGACCGGCTGGTGTATTTGTTTAGATTTGCTAGGTGACATCGCCCCTCTGCCGGGCGCCCCCCAGCACGCAGCCACCAAAGAGCCGGAGGGAGCGGGCCGCAGGTTCGGAAGGGCCGTTCTGGGCTCCGGGCCCGAGGCTGGGGGGGCATGTAAACTGATCGGAGGGGAGGAGACCAACCCCCCCCCCCCCGCGCATTCCTCTGCAGCGCTGCCTCTGCCAAGCCCTCCTGGGGCTTTGGCACCCGCGGCTCCGGCGGGGAGGGGCGGTACAGGTGGAAAGGGGTGTGGGGGGGAGGGAAGCCAATCAACCCAGCGGCCCCCCCCCGGGCGGGGGAGGGCGGGGCTATGCAAATGAAAAGCAGCAGAAGCCAATGGGCTGCGGCGCGGCCCCGGGCTCAGTGCGAGTTGTGGAGCCGGGCGGGCCGGGAAGCGCACGGGGTCGGGGCAGCGCGCAGCTCTCGCCTCGCCTGCAGCCTGCGCGCCGCGCACCGAGCCGCCGCGGGAAGGCAGCGCAGCGCAGCGCAAGGCGAGCCCATGGCCCGCGGGGCAGAGCCGCCTCGCCCCTGATCGCCCGCACCCCGCAGCGGGGCTGGGCCGCCCTGCTGAGATGCGCCCGGGCTGGCGCTAGGCTCCGTCCCGCTCCCCTGCGGGCTGGGCTGCCCCTGGAGCGGTGCCGGCTCGGCACCTGGGAGCCCGTCGGGGGGGCTCGGGCCCCGGAGCGGCCGGAGAGGTACGTGTCCGGCGCGGGGCGGGGACCCCGGCTCCTCCAAAGCGCTGGCGCCGCGGGCGGAGATCGCGGCGGGGGCCGGCAGGTCCTGGCGCCCCGGAGGGGCCGGCCGGGCAGCGAGCGCGGCTCCCGCAAACTTCGGGCTGGCGGAGCCAGCGGGAGCGTCCCTGAGCCCGGCCCGGGCTGCGGGCGGGCCCTGCCCTTGGCTGGGCCGGGCGCGGGGTGGGACCGCAGGTCCGCGTGGGAAAGGGGCGGACAGCGGAGGGCTGGCCCAGCTCCCCGCCGCCGCTGGGCCAGGGCTCCGGGCAGCCCCCCGCCGCGCAGGAAGTCCTGGCTCGCGTTCCCTAGCTGGTGCCAGGCGGGGGCCGCCTCCCTCCACCCCAGCCCGGCTCGTGCCTCGGGGGCTGTGCCCGGCCGAGCTACCCGCCCAGTCACCGGGCGCTGCCCCGGGGGCCCTGCCAGGGCCTGGCCCGCGGCGCCCCAGCGCAGGGGTGGGCACCAGCCCGGGGCCGGGCGAGCTCTTGCCTCTTTCCGCTCCAGTGGCTCTGGAGTCGCCGCAGCTTGCCCCGGCTCCCTGCTAGCCCGTCTTTCGCCTCGCCCTGGGATCGAACCGGTCTGGGGGCGCGTGTGGCCCCGGCTCTGCCCCGGGAGCGCAGCCCCCCACTTCGTCCCCTGCCTCCAGCCTGCCGGTTGGGGGGGGAAGAGAAGGGGCCCCGCCCCCCTAGCCTGCCTGCCCTTCCCCCCCCCCCATTCCCCGAAGAAATCCTCATTGTGCCAGTTTGTTAGAGGACCAGCCCCCCCGACCCCTTCGTCTGCTTTCTGGGCGCAGGGCTCAGAGCTGGGGCAGGCGACGTCCTAGCCTGGCCGCCAGGTGGCCCAGGTGGGCCGGGCCTGGGCCGTGGGGCGCCAGGTGGAGCCAGGCCTGGGACGGGTGCGCCTTTTGGTTGGGCTAGTACTGGCCGATCCCCGCGCCCCGATTCCTGCCTCTTCCTTCCTTTGTGCAGCTGCCTCTGTGGAAACCAGCTTGCCCTCGTCCTGGTCTCGGATGGCCCCTGCTTGTGGGGCTGGCAGGGAATGGGCGAGGGCAGGGCATGGAGCAGGGGAAGAGCCAGACGGGGCAGGAGGGACCTGGCGGTGGGGCACAGAGGGGGCCGGACGTGCCAGGCCCAGAGGCAGCGCTGCCAATGAGCTGCGGGGTGGGGAGAGCGGCTGGGCCAGGCTGGAGGGCTTGGCTTGCAGTGACGGCTACAGCCGGGGGGCAGGGGATGGTGGGTGGGGGGTCTGCTGGGTGCCCAGGAGGGGGAGTTGGGCAGAGCCCCTGGGGTGCAGGCTCCGGGACCTGCCTGGCTCCCTGCCGGGTCTGCTCCTGGTTGGGCCCTGGCTGATCCTGGCAGGTTTTTAACATCACCCCCTTCCCCCCCTCAAGGCTGGGAGGCTCAGCCCCTCCCCCAGGGGGGAGAGTTAGGTCACATGATGGGCCCACTCCTGCCACCCGCAGTGCCGAGGGAGGGGGCAGCGGGACATGGATCAGAGTGCTAGAGCAGAGACTGCACCCTGGCCCTCGCCGTCCAGGCTCTGGGCATTCCCTCGTGGGCATGCGACCCCTGGTGCCAGCCCGTGCCGCAGGGATGCTGGTGGCAGCGGCAGAGCTGGCCAAGCGCCGCTCGCCAGGAGCAAAAGGTCCTGGGACAGCTGATCTCTCGAGTGTGAGGGCCCAGCATCGAACGCGCCCTACCCAGCGGCTGCCCTGGTGCCCCCCCAGTGCCTGCGTGCCCCCTGCAGGCTGCCAGCACTGGGAAAGGACGCATGGCGGCGGCAGCCCTTTTACTTGCTGGGCTCTTGGGGCTAGGCTGGTGATGCTCTTGGGGAGAGTGTGTGTGTGTGTGGGGGGGGGATTCCTGTCCCCGTCAACCTGCTCCACAGACGCTGTGTGCCCCCCTCCCACCACGGGCCGGGCGGCTGAGAGCAGACTCTCCTGGAGCCCCTCCCGAAGGCACAGAGCTGCAGGGAGCGGGCACAGTGTGGGGAGGGCAGCGGAGGGTTAAAAGTGGCTGCAGCAGTGTTCGGGGGGGGTATCCGTCCCTCTGGGGGGCTGCAGCCATTTGGCTGGTGTCACCGTGTCCGTGTGTTAGTCACGGAGTTCTTCAGAAGTCCCTTTTGAGTCAGGAGCCTGCGGCTTTCCTCTTCGCACTGAACGCTTCCTGCTGCCCGCGCCCCTTTCTGGGACCGGCTCCCGCCGTGAGCCAGGAACTGCGCGGGCTGCCCGCTTCCACCCCCCACCCAGCTGGGCCCCGCACGTGTGGGCCAAGCCACCTTCCTCGGGGCAGTCGCCGTGCTGGGTAGAAGCAAGTGACCCTCGCGTGGCCAGGCTGGGCATTCGGGCTCCCCCGCCCCCGCCGGGAAGGAGGTGCCTGGCTATCGTTGGGGAACAAGTCTGCCCAGTGCCGCTGAGTTTGCACATCTGTGTGTGAGCGACGCCGGAGGGAGGAATCGCAGCCCGAAGATGCACTTGGAGAACGGACCGGCTCCCTGCATCTGGCTTCCTTCCAGCGTTCGACCCTGGCTTCCGATTCCCTCCTTCTCTCCTCCTCCCCCCAGCTTTCCATTCCCGTCTTCCTCCTCCTTTTCGCCTCTTCCCCCTTTCCTTTGTTTGCCATCTCGCTCCCCTCTGCCGCACGCACAGCTCCATCCAAACGCGCGAGCAGGCTCTGCCAGAACTAGTTCCCAGGGCCGGCAGGGGGGTTGATGTAGCTGCAGCGAGTGTAGCTGGCTGATCGCTGGCTAATTGGGGCTGGAGACGTTCCGGCTCCAGAACACATGGCGCCGTGCTCCGGGCAGGAGCGAGAGTTCGATGGGCTCCAGCAGGGTGTGCCGGCCGGAGAGGGGAATCCAGCTCCCATGGCAGCAGCAAGCCCATGCTGACCGGGACGCTGCCGTTCCTGCCCGGCAGGGCACTGCCCACCACTAACCAGCTGTGTTCCCGGCGGCCCGGCCTCCGACTAAGCCGAGGGAGAATCTCCCATCTCCTCCCGTCCACTCCCTGCGCTGTGCGCCGGGCAGGCCGGGGGCAGCGCCAGAGCTCTCTGGCCTCCTGCTGCCCCCAGGGCGTGATCTGCCCCACACAGTCAGCTCACCCCCCCGTTGCCCTGCTGCCCCCAGTGTCTGTCCCAGACAGCAGGGCCTCTTCAACCAGGACATAACATGGGCCCGGGCAGAGCCAGCCCTCCTTGGGCAGGGCTCCCCCAGCTTCAGGCCTGGCAGAGAGGGGCCCAGCTCACGTAACACCCCCCCCCCCCCCCCGGTGAGGAGAGTTTGTGCAGGCTCACGCTGCTGTGGTTTTGCATGTGGGATGGAAGTGGATCCAGACGGGTTATTGTTGAGTCACCGAAACGTGGCGAGCTCTGTGCTGGGCAGATTGCTCCTGCTCAGGCCCCCAGACCCCATCCCTGCGTGTCGGGCGCTCGGGTCCGCGTGCTGGACCCCGGGAGTGGGGAACGTGCGCTCCTGCCGATGGGGATGCCAGGCACCGAGTGCTGAGGGCCTGGTGGGTTTCCTGCTCGGTGGCCGAGAACTGAGCACGTGGGATGTGGTGCTGTCCCCCTGCGTGGGTGTGTGCTGGCCACAAGGGGCTGATCTGGAGGCAGCAACCCTCTTGGAGAGCCCTTCCCACCTCCTTGCAGCTGCTCACCGAGGCAGGGAGGCCTAGTGGGTAGGGCACTAGCCTAGAGCAGGGGGCCAATCCCTGCACTGCCACAGATTCTGTGTGTGACCTTGGGTGAATCACCTGATCTCCCAACGCATTGGTTCCCCCCTGCCCAATGACGGGGGGGCAGTCACTGTGGTGAAGGGGGTTCCGCTGGCTGGGGACGTGCATCCAACACGCCAGGAAGCCAGACGGTGCTGGCTAGAGGCTGCCTGAGACTTGCACCCTGCCCTTCTCCTCCAGAGGCCTCCAAGCACCTCACAAAGTGCTGCGCAGAAGAGGAAACTGAGGCAGTGCACGAGTCACCCAGCAGGCGTGTGGCGGAGCCGGGGCTAGAGCTCCGACTCCCCAGCCTGTGTCCCGTTCTAGACTGGGTTCCGAGGGCTGACTCGCGCCGTGTTCGCAGGGTGCCGGGGCGGGCGCGGGCTGGGACCCCATGCCGGGGAAGATTTGGGCAGCAGGGGCTCTCCTGGAGCAGAGGTCAAAGGGCCTGCGCTGGCAGGTGGCGCTAGCCTGCTCCAGCTGGCGGCGAGGGGGTTTGCTGCCAGGCAGGGGGATTAGCCGGGGCAAGGACTGACGAGATCTCCGTCAACTGGACTCCAGACGGGCGTCTTGCTGGCTCAGCGCAGGGCGACGGGACGGGACACCTGGCCCACAGGCCAGGCCAGATGGCCATAAGAGCCTTGTCTGGATTTCAGAGCCTGTCCGTGCTGCGTTAAGGTGGCTCAGCCTCCGTGGCCCGTGGGAGCCGAGCGGCTCGTGCGTGGCCCTGGCACTCTGCTGCGTGGTGTAGCCGGGATCCCCGCGGCGCCCAGCCAGCCTGGCATATGCAGCCCTTTTCTTCCCCCCTCCAAAGCCTTTTGTGTCTCTTCTGTTCTGTCAATAATCAAGTCCAGATTTCCCCCCCTCTGGTTCCCGCGTTTCTCTGCTCGGCAGGGGCGCGAAGGGGAGGGACCGCTTGCAGGCCGGGCCTGTGGCTGCTGGCTGAGGGGCAGGTCGGATCCTTCCCTCGATTGGGCCAGGAGGGGCCAGTCCGGTCCTGAGCCAGCCGCTCGATCGCTGCCCCTCTGCAAGCCCCTTGGCTTTGCCAGACGAGGCCAGCCTGTGGGCTGGTAAGCGCTGAGTGGCGCCGGGACCTGCTGGCCCACCAGAGGGAGGCCGGGGACCCCTTCCTGGAATGTGCCTCGTGTTTGGGCCTCCCCATCACCTGCTCTCCCTCCGGTGCAGACGGGGGCGGGTGGCTTTTCTGGGGGCAGCTGGCAAGGTGCCGGGGAGTGGTGCAAAGCAGCCAGCTCACCGGGCGTGGAAGGGATCGGCCGCAATCTGGCCCTGGGGGCGGGAGGGGGCAGCAGCACCCCAGAAAGCCGTCTCCCTGCCGGGTAGCGGTTCCTTCCCGTGGGCGCTGCAGGGGCAAAGGCTCAGCCCGGGTCCTGGGAGTGGGGCAGGGGAATTACTGCAGCGGTGTCTCCAGGGCCTGGTTCCTCGCCCCAGGGTTGAGGGCGATGGTTGGACCGCTGGGGCTCATGGGGGCTCCCAGCCCATCTTTGGATGGGGGAGCCATGTGGGGAGGGGCCTGGGTGTGGGGGGAGCTGGGCGGGGGTGTGTCTGTGGGCGGGGCGACGGCTCTGTTCCCTGCTGCCCAGGTAACACCCCATTCTCCTGCCCGCTAGGCTTCCCAAGGACTCCGCCTGGACGCCACCCCGCCATGCCCCTTCTTGGCGTCGTGCTCGGGGTCGCCCTGCTGACGCTGGGCTGGCGGGCGGCCCACCCCAAGGACTACGTCTCTGCCACACCGCGGGTGCAGCTCTCCTTCAAAGGTAAGACGCTGTCCACCCTCTGCAGGCAGAGCCGGGGGGCACGTCTTGTGCTTCCTTCTGAAAGGGGGTCGCTGTGTCCAGAGTCCGGTCCAGGGGCTCTGGAATCCAGGTCCGGTTCTTCCCCTCCCAGGGGCTACACCAGAGTCGGTCCAGGTCCAGTTCTTCCTCCTCCTTAGCCTTAGGCCCATGAGAACATCCATCCTGCTGTGTACCCCCACCTTCCACAACCAACACCGCCCTTGGGGCACAGGGAGATCCTGGCCAGGATCATGGTACCTCACTGGCCTCTGGTGCCAGTGATATCTGCTTGGAGCTATGGGTGGTGGCACATGGCATCTCCGGGGCGGGGGCTGCATTGCAGCGTGAGCTTTCCTGCTGCTCCTCAACTCAAGTGCTGTGGCAATACCATGCCCACAGGCTGGTCCTGGAACCTGGGGAAGCCCTGTCCGGATGTACCGGCCCGACGCGCTTGCCTCGGGGTGCCTGGGACCCGCCGGCCGGCTGAGCCGGGCCCTGTCCGGATGTACCGGCCCTGCGCGCTCGCCCCGGGGTGCCTGGGACCGGCCGGCCGACCCGGGCCCTGTCCGGATGTACCGGCCCGACGCGCTCGCCCCGGGGTGCCTGGGACCTGCTGGCTGGCCGACCCGGGCCCTGTCCGGATGTACCGCCCGGCGCGCTCGCCCCGGGGTGCCTGGGACCGGCCGGCCGACCCGGGCCCTGTCCGGATGTACCGGCCCGACGCGCTCGCCCCGGGGTGCCTGGGACCTGCTGGCCGGCCGACCTGGGCCCTGTCCGGATGTACAGGCCTGAAGCGCTTGCCTGGGACCCGCTGGTCAACCCGGGCCCTGTCCGGATGTACCAGCCCGAGGCGCTTGCCCCGGGGTGCCTGGGACCCGCTGGCTGGGAGGTTGAGCTGGGAAGGGGGAAGGGGCGCGAGTGTGCCTGGGGAGCTGTGGCAGGGCCAGGGTTTGCATGAGCAGTTCGGGGAGCCTCTGGCCAGCTGCCAGCGAACTGGTGCTTGTGCGTCTGTGTCCTGGGTGTCTTTGCCGCTTCCCCACTGGGGAGAATGTGCAAGTGGCAGCATGGCCTAGTGGGCAGGACACCCCACTGGGCTCAGAGACCTGGCTTCTCTTCCCACCTCTGCAACCTTTGCTGAGTCGCTGCCCACTCTGTGCCTCGGTTTCCCTGGTTAGGCCGTGAGCTCTCTGGGGCGTGCCTGGCCCAGTGGGCCCTGGCGTGGGGTGGTGCTGTGGGTGTCACCATAGACAATAGCATGCAGCCTGAGGAGAGTGTCCTGTGTGAATTCAGCCCCTGCCGCTCCCCTGCCCTGGTGGGATTTGTCTCTGGCCCCTTGCTGCCCGAGGCCCCGTGGGACTAAGAGCAGGCTGATGGCTGGGGCGAGAGGCTGAGAGGGTTGGTAGCCCTTGGCCATTGCACCGTGGCGCTGGCCTGTGGCTGTACCCTGGCCTTGCCAGCGAGGGCCTGGCGCTGCCGCCCCCCCGCACGTGCTGGGGGTATGTGTGGCTGGGGGCTGCTTGTCTGGGCAGCCGTAGAGGAGTCTGCGCAGTGGGGAGCTCTGAGGCAGCACAGTCTGTCTCGGCACATCACCATGTCTGCGGGGGGAAACTGAGGCATTGCGATGTCTGCGGTTCTGGGGGCCAGGACGGAACCAAATTCAGGCTTTTGTCCTCCTGCTTGCTCGCCTCACAGCGCCCCCTGCTGGGAGCGTGTGGCCAGGGTGTGGGGGAGGGGCGGAAATGCAGCCGCCTGGCGTGGTCGTTGCAGGGGGTTGCCCGGATGCACCCGCACGCCCGTTTCCTGCAGCCTGGCCAGTAGCGCAGTGGCCAGGTGGGGCCGGGGCCGTGCCCAGGGAGGTGGCTCTAACCCGACACAGATAAGCATCATTAAGCACGGCGTGCGAGGATTGTCCACGCTTTCCTGTCCCCGTGAGCTGGGCGTGGCTTGTCTTTGATGCCCTGGGAGCTGGGCTGGCAGGAGCGACACCCGGATCAGGCAGCTGTTAGGTGGGGTTCCAAGAGCCTCTGACTTAAGAGCCCAAATCCTGCCTCCTGAGGGCTTTAGGAGCCTGGGCCCTATTGGCCTGGGATCAACCCCACCCTGCCCCTGCTGCCTCCACCCCTTTTCCCAAGTCCCTCCCCCGAGTGTGGCGACCCTGGGGGGTTACTGGGAGTCTGGTATGGGGCGGTGCCCCCCCCCCCAAAGTGGAGCGACCTGGCCCCAGCCTGCTGAGCCCCACTCCCCTGGGCGACACAGGGTGGGCTGAGGCCAGGTCGTTCCACTTCCTGCTGCCATGGGGAGGCCTGGCCCCAGGCCACCCTGGGCCTCGTAGGGCACCTCAGTATGGGGGCGGCTGCAAGCAGCCCCCCGAAGCATGAGGCCCAGGGGCTGCCCCGGGCCGGCTGCCCACCCGGGCTGCCTGTGCCGCGGGGAGGGGGCCGAGGGGTGCAGCCGCCCTGAGCGACGTAACTCCTGGCGCGCCGCCGGCCGCACTCCAAAGGAGCAGCCCCCCCGCCCGGCCGGGGTCCCGGCCAGTCGATGCGCATTAACCTCCCGGCTCCCTCAGCAGCCTGCTGGGACGTGGGCGCCGCGAGCCGAGCCGCGTTAATCGGCTTTTCCGAGTCGCTACCTTCTCTGTGTCTGCGCGGGGGCGGGAGGCTGCGGGCCAGGCCTGGGCTGGGGGAGGGGAGGGCTCTGCTGGGCCGGCTCGCCCCTCCCCTTGGCCCAAATCCCACCCGCGGCTCCAGCGGCAGGAGCAGGCCCGGCGGCCGCAGGCAGCGCGGGAAGGGCGGGAGCGGAGAGGAGTCCTGGCGGGGCCGCCCGGCCGCTGGCGCAGGCCCAGCAGGCGCTGAAATGGGAGCCAGGGCGGAGCCTCCACCGAGCTGTCAGGGCTGCAGGGGCCGAGCCCAGCCTGCCCCCCCGAGCGAGATGCCCATTGGCAGGGCTGGGTCGTGCCACCAGAACTGCCCTCCGGTGTGGCACGAGCCGGGGGCTCTGTCAAGCCACAGTGATTGGAACTGGGGCAGCCCTGCGGGGCGGGAGTGAGGGGCCTGGCCAGGGCGGGGGGGTGTATCAGGTTCAGGAAGTTGGGGGGGGGGCTCAGGTCTGGAATATGGGGGTGCTGTAGGTGGGGACTGAAGGGTGCTGGGACATGGAGCCGGGGTGCAGGTGCCTGGAACACCAGCTGGGCTGGCCAAGCCCTGCAGGGGTCCCGACTCTGGCCCCTAACTCTGTGCCTGGCCAGTGTGCTGGGCAGAGCTGCGGGCTCCAAAGCCGGGGCAGAGCCGGAGAGGCGTGGGGGAGCAGGGTGGGGGGATCGGTCGCTCCGCGGTGAGCTGAGGGCGGGTGGAGAGGGGCCCTCAGGGTGGTGCCTGGCCCCAGGCAGGTCCCGAGAGCTGGGATCTAGCCCTCCCTCCGCTCTGTGCTGCGCACACGGAGTCCGTCCCCCCAAGGCGGGTTTTGCACCCTTGGCCTCCTCGAGGCTCGACCCCTCCCAACGGAGCGCCGTCCCCTGGAACCGGGGCCCAGGCCGGTACAGGCAAATCAGAGAGCCTGTTTGCACGTCCCAGAGCTGCCTTGGCTTTTTGGGTCACAGTGTCACACGGGCTACTCCTGTTCCGCTGGCTGTTAGCCCCCCCCCCCCCCCCGATCGCTGTGAACGGCTGTCATCCCCCCCGGCAGCTCTCCTGATCGCTGTGAGTGGCTCTCACCCCTCTGGGCAGCCCCCCCCCCCGATTGCTGTGAGCCTCTGTCCCCCCCGGCAGCCCCCCCCGATTGCTGTGAGCGGCTGTTGTCCCCCCCGGACAGTGCCCCCACCGATTGCTGAGAGTGGCTGTCCCCCCCCCCCCCCGGGGCAGTGCCCCCACCGATTGCTGAGTGGCTGTCCCCCCCCCCCATTGCTGTGAGCGGCTGTCGTCCCCCCCCGGCAGCTCTCCCGATGGCTGTGAGTGGCTCTCACCCCTTTGGGCAGCCCTCCTCCCCCGATTGCTGTGAGCCTCTGTCCCCCTGGCAGTCCCCCCCCCCCCCCGATTGCTGTGAGCGGCTGTCCCCCCTGGGCCGTGCCCCCTCCCCCCATTGCTGTGAGCTGCTGCCCCCCGCCAGGCAGGGGGCCGGGTTCTTTGTTCCTGGCTGTTTGTGTTTCCGTTGAGCTTGTTTGGCGACTCTCCGGTGACCGTGCGGTGACACCACGTCCCCTTTTCCAGCCTGTTAATCTGCACCAGCCTCGTGGCTCAGGTGGCTTTACAGGGTCATGATCCGGGCTCAGGCCGGGAAATCAGGCACGAAAGCTCCTGGGCTCCAGCTCTGGTGCGCACGGCCCCGATGGCGGAATCTGGCCCTTTACCCGCGTCGATCCGCAGCGGCTCTGGCGTGGCCACTGCAGTGTGGACGGAGCCGCTCCCGCTGGGGAGCACGGGCCCCCGGCGGGTGGAGACTGACAGGAGAGATTCCCACGGAGGGGGGCGGGACCCCATGGCCCCGGAGCCTGGGACGTGCACAAGGGGACCGGTGAGGTCCCCAGAGCTGCGCGTTGCGTGCCGCAGTCCTGTGCAGCCGGGCGCAGGGAGACGCCGGCCCTGCTGAGCCCAGCAGTGGGGGTCAAGGCGAGGGGCTGGCTGAGATGCTGAGGGTGGGAGCGGGGCTCTAGCTGGCGCATGTGTGCCTGAGCTGGGGGAGTCTGCGGCGGCCCAGCAGGGAGCTCTCCTCTCGCAGTAGGAGGGTGGCAGCCAGGCCCGTGCTGAGCCACCCTGCACCCCGCTCTGGAGTCCAGGGAGTTTTGCTTTCCACCATGGCTCAGTTTTGCCCTGAAATTTCCCAAGGCAACTCTGAGCTGGGCAGGATTGGCCCGAGGCCAGAGAGCGTCCTTGGCACCAGGCTCGGGGTGATCGCACGAGCCCCTCTAGAGATGTGGGCTGTAGGGAAACATGACCTGGCCTGCACGGCACGTGACTGGGAGCTGCCTGGCTCTGCGCTGCTGGGCGCTCTCCAATTGCCAGCGCTGGGTGGGAAGCATCAGGCGTTTGACACGGTGCGAGAGACCCTGTGAGGCGCAGTCGCAGGATGCAGGTGGCTTGGGGAGCTGGTGTGATGAGGCACCGAGCCCGCGGCCCCACGGAGGTTGGGTCTGTGCTGCAAAGCGGCGGTGACCCTCCTGGCGGTGCGGCTGCAGCGTTCCACGTGCGGATGAGCCCGGAGTCCCGGATCCCTGTGGCCTGCTGAGGGGTGGGTGAGCAAAGGGGCTGGGCCGGGTTCCCTAAAGGGGGGACTGGGTGGCCGGGGCACCGGCTTTGGAAGGAGCGTCCCCCTGGGAATTCCAGGGCGGTTTTGTGTCTGTGCCGCTGCTCTTGGCTAAGCTGGAGACTTGGGGCCCCAGGCCTGCGTGTGGCACCAGGGGCCATGGGTACGACGACAGCGCCGAACAGCTCCAGGGAGTCCAAGGCCCAAAAGGCCCCAGTGACTCTCTGGGAGGCCGTGTGAGTAGCCACGGGGCAGGGGGGGGGCCGCGTGAGTAGCCGCGGGGGGGGGGCGGGGGCCGCGTGAGTAGCCGCGGGGCAGGGGGGGCGGGGGCCGCGTGAGTAGCCGCGGGGCAGGGGGGGCGGGGGCCGCGTGAGTAGCCCGCGGGGCAGGGGGGGCGGGGGCCGCGTGAGTACCCGCGGGGCAGGGGGGGGGGGGGCCGCGTGAGTACCCGCAGGGCAGGGAGGGGTGGGGGGGGCCGCGTGAGTAGCTGCGGGGCGGGGGCCGCGTGAGTAGCTGCGGGGCGGGGGCCGCGTGAGTAGCCACGGGGCAGGGGGGTGGGGGCCACGTGAGTACCCGCAGGGCAGGGAGGGGTGGGGGGGGCCGCGTGAGTAGCTGCGGGGCGGGGGCCGCGTGAGTAGCCGCGGGGCAGGTGGATGGGGGCCGCGTGCATAGCCACGGGGTGGGGGGGGCCGTGCTGAGGGACAGAGGCCATGGGTGTGGCTGGGAGCTTACGAAGGTGCACCCTGGTGCTGGCTGCCCGGGCGGGACTTGCCCAGATACTTCCCGTTTCAGTCTGGCAGCGGAGCACCGCGCGGTCCCTGGCGAGCATCTCCTCCCGCACCCTGCTGAGGCCGGCGGGGACCGGGAGCCAGCCCCAGTCCCATGGCCCGTCTGGAGCACAGCCCAGGGCTCCCAGACCACACACACCCTGAGCGCGCTGGGCCAGCGTCTATCTCCTCCGCTCCTGCCCGCAACGCCAGCTCACCCAGAGGCCAGCTGCTCGCCCCAGCCCCTCACGCCCGCGGGGGAAGCTGGGAACGTGAGGCCCGGCCCCTCTGGGTTCTGCAAACTTGTCCCGGCCTTCTAGCCTGGAGCAGGGCCCCTGGGTCTCTCCCCTGGGGTTTCCACGGGGGACTTCCCATCAGCCTGCCAGCCTGCCCCCGCCCGGCCGCCCGTTGCAAAGGATTCGTGGGACGGGGTTGGGGGCAAAGTGCTTGGGCCCAGCAGACTCAAGCCAGGGCTGGAGCTGCGGCAGCTGGACTGGATGGTGCATGCGGATAAACCCAGCCCAGCTGGGGAGGGACTGTCTGCCGAGGGCTGGCGAGCGACGGGCGCGTCTGGGCCTGCTGGCTCTTGGTGTCTGGACCCCCGGGAGCAGCGTGGGGAAGGGCAGCCTGCATGCTGAGCACGGAGCCGAGGCTGCTCTTAGCCGCAGCCGGGGCCCTCCCGCGAGCCTGGCCAACCCCTGCCTGGACCCCGGGGGCAGGATCCAGGAGCGGCTCTTTGTAAGTGTCTGTGCGCGCAGAAATGCAGCAGTCGAATGGCCGGCCGCCGGGCTGCACCCAGGCCTGGTCTCCCCCCTCTCCAGAGGGATTTCCCGGGGCCGTGCCACCTGTGGGCTGGGACAGAGCCGTAGGCCCCAGGCCGTGTGCTCTGGAAGCGCCAGGGACGGCTCGCCGTGGAAAAGCCCCGGGGCTCCTGCCTGTCGGTTGCTGTGGTCCCTTCCAGCATGGCGGGCGGGGGTGGGAGCGCTGGAGAAAGGGCCCAGGCCGTGCCAGCCAGCGCCCCCTAACGAGAGCGCCCCATAGGGTTCAGGGGCTCCCTCCAGGAGGCTGTCCTCCCGCAACTGAAGTGGGCGAGCGAGCGCGGACTCTAACCCTGTGCCCAGTCTGCTAAATGCCGGAGGCGAGACCAAAGCCAGCAAGTCCCCCCTCTGCCCCGGAGCCTGTTCTCCTAGCTAGGAAATGCAGGAAGTTCGCCTGGCTTGGCTTGTTTCCAAGTCCCTCCCAGCTCTCCAAACGGATGTGGGTGGCCACTGCCTCTGAGCTTCTGGGGGCTCTTGTGTCTCCCCTATGCCTACCCCCCGCAACTCTTTCCTTTCCCCGTGGCAGCCTCCGCAATAGTTGAACGTCCTAGGCTGGTGGAGCTGGGTTAGCTCTGCATGCGGCATACTTGTAGCTGGGTCAGTCCCTGGAGATTAGAGGCAGGTTCGCTGGGTACTCTCCTAACAAGGGCCGGTGGAACTCTCTGCCACTGGAAATGTCCCTTGTGAATAGCCCCAGCCTTCTCCTCTCTCAACCTGTAGCCCCTTTGCAAGGCTGGCTGCCTGGCCCGGCAGAAGCCCAAAGCGTTAGCGGAGAGGCGAGTCCTGGCGTGCCCCGTCGGCTGTGGTTCCGCGTGGAACTCGCTGGCGCTCAGTGCACAAGCGCCGCACGGCAATCCTCGTGTGGCCGAGCAGCCCTGCGGCTCTGCTCGCGCGCTCGCCGGCCCAGCTTGTTTGGATAAGGCGTGTTTGACACTCTGCAATTACGAGCTTGCAAAACCAAAGGGTGTCTTCCAAACCCACCAGCTTGGCCATGCACAGAGCCAGCTGTGGAGCGCTGGGTGGCCGCACGCTGGCGGGGAAGAGAGCGGCTCTTGCCCTGGAGTTCTCTGGACAAACGGGTTTGTTCGTAACTTCCCAGCGGCCTGAGCCCCTTTCTCCAGGGACCCTGCCCTCGACCCGACTTCTCCCCGGCTGAGGCACTACCCAGCGTGTGGGAACATAACCCCAGATTCTTGGAACCACACCGGGGTAAGGCAGTGGCGGGTTGTTTCCTTGGCCTGTGCCCCCTGGCTGGGCAGCTGGGTTCCCGGGAAGCGCTAAGCGTGGATGACCGTTTGCGACAGATTCCCATGCTGCCCAGCGGATTAGCAGAGCGCCCCCCCAGCTAGCTTTGTGTTGCTCCTAGCGGTGCACTTTGCAGGAGCCTCGGTGCCTGTAAAAATATTCCGCACGTGATTGGAAAAAGATGAGGGGATGTTGCTGGTTGGGTAACACGTAGGGGCATGTTTCTGCCCCCTCACTGGGCACGGACACCAATTTAAAGGGGGGAGCCAGGCCCTGTTTGACGGGCGGGCAGTGCTTCCTCTCCAGCCCATCCAAGGGTACATGCCAAATCTGCTCGCCCGAGAGGCTTAAATGGTGGCATCTCTGCGTGGCTTGTTTCTCTGTCTGCTGCAGTTGTTAAATCGGGCGTGGGCGTCTTTCCCGGCACTCCAGGCCAGTGGGGCCCGCGCTGCAGGGCTCGGTGCAGGATGTGCTGGGGGCGGTGCTTGAGGTCAGACTCAACGACCCCCTAATGCGCCCCTCTGGGCAGGAGCCTGGCCCCACGAAGGCGAGGGGCTTTTTGGCCGCCGCGGCCCGGGATTTTGGCTCCGGGAGCTGTGAGAAATGCACCTGCCTGCAACCGTGAGCAGTTAAGCGCCTTGTAAATGTTTAAGCAGAGACAGTCTCTTCAAATAAGTAAATGTAAGGGCAGCCTGTGCCCCAAGTGAGTTAGTGTGGCTTCGGAAATGCTGCATGTAGCTGGGGCTGCTGGCTCCCAGCCGCTCTGGCTCAGCCCCTCTTGGCTGTGTGCGTCTAGGGGCCGCTGGCACAGGTGTTGGGGCTGTTAACCTGCAGAACGCCCTGCTGCAGGAGAGTGGGGGGGAGGGTTTCAGGTTTAGGCATGTGCAGCTGCGGCTCCTGGTGTTGGCGAGAGCGGGATGGTGAGGCTGTGCCCAGCCTGCAGGTTCGGGGTCCTGGACGGAGCTGTGACCTTGCCTGGCTCTGTAGCGGGAAAGCCGGGCTGTCCTGCCGCCCTGGGAAAGGCCCTCAACTCACACCCTCATCTCAAAGGGCTGCCCCCTCCCTTCCATTGCCCCTTGACCCCCAGGCTGCTCTGCCCCACGGCAGGAGGGGTCTAGGCTCCGGCAGCTGGAGGGGAGGGCCAGGGGCGGCGGCGAGAGGCTCCCGCCAGCCCCACCCGTGGGCCGCACTGTGTCCGTGGGGGAGACGCCTCCTGGGCCACACCCTTTGCTCCGCATTTCACATGGGTGCCGGGGCGGGGGGGACGGAAGTTGGCCCTCGAGTGGTGGCAGTGCCCGGCCCCCTTGGTGGCCCGGAGGTGTCAGCACGGGGTTGGTTAAGGAGCAGCCCCGCCTGGCCCCGCGTCCTGGCCCCCTCCCAGGGCAGATGCAGCTTCTCCTGCCCAGGCCGGGCCCCTTCCCTGGGTGCGGGAAAGCTGGGGAGGGCGGGAAACGCTGCCTGGGGCTGCTACCACGGCTCAGCTGGCTTAAAGGAGCCCCCCCCCCCCCCGACCATTCGCGTCCCGGGCAGCCCCTGTAAGTGCTGCTCCCCTGGGCGGGCTGTGCCGGGGGCTGTGCCAGCAGCGGGGCAGGCCCAGCGGGCTCAGGCCTGGCTTGCGCAGCCCAGCTGTGGGGGGGTCTGGCCCCGGGGGAGAGCGGTGGAACCCCTGAGAACTCCCCTGCCCCCGTGAGGCCGAGTCCAGCCCTTCCCGCCAGGCGTCACAGCAGGCGTGGGCCGCACGGGCCGCCTTGCAAAGCCAGCCCAGCCCTGCCTGCCCGTGCTGCTGTGGGGCTGGGAGCGCCAGACCCCCTTGTAACCTGGGGAAGTGGGGCGCGGGGGCCCTGCGGCATGGCCTCAAAGGGGAGCGGGAAAGCATGTGGGGTGGGAACGGGGACAGGCGGTGCCCCTGGGGCTGGTAGCCGAGCACGGGCGGGGCCTCCCCGCGCCAGGCTGGGTTTGGGCGAATTAGCGTTTTCCTGGCTGGCCTGGCTCTGAGCAGCGCCCCGATCCAAACCCCCGCAGCAGGGCGAGACCCTGCCAGCTCTTCTGCAGGGCCGGGTGTATGCCGGAGGGGGCAGCTCCGTCTGCCCCCAGGGTGACTGCGGGTCGGTCTCGGCCTCCGCCGCGTGGCCCCGGGATGTCCCTGCCCAGGACCAGGGGGTCGGGGCGTGGCGGCTGGCAGGAAGGGAGCGCTGCGGGGCCCTGTGCTCCCGTTCCTGGCAGCCGAGGCAGGCCAGGGCGCCCCCTCCTGCCAGCAGAGCGGGCGCAGCCGGCGGGAGCGACTCGCGCTCAAAGCAAACAGCCGCCCGCGTGTTTCATCTCCCCGGCCCTCGGCTCCCTCCCACCTGGGAACCGGGTAAATAGGAAAAACGTTTGGCTCAGGGCCATGGAGCCGCGCGTCTTCCATGTAATTAGCTTAATTACATCATAAATAACCCATCAAGGGGGAGCGACGCTCAGACACATCAGCCGGGCGGCGGGCAGCATGCATCCGCCGCCGACAGCAAACCAGTGCGGCGCGCAGGGGGCAGCCCCACGGCAGTGCCTCTGCCTCTCCACCGTCCCAGCCCCCTAGCAGCAGGCAGCCCCGGGGATTTAGGTGCCCGTGACCGGTGAAGTGCCCAAAGGCCCGAGAGTGCCTAACTCCTTGTGGAGTTGGGGAGAGTTAGGCACTTTCTGGAAATCCTCCAGGCTGTGTATCTGGGACTTTAGGCCCCCAACTACCCTTGTCAGTCTGGCCCTTGGCTTCTGCTCCTGGGCTGCTGGGCATGGTGCCTCAGTTTCCCCAGACATACAGTAGAGAAATCTCATCACTCTCTTGTAAAGTTGTGTGTGCTGGGGAGGGGGGCGGCTCTGCACAAGGCCCAGCCCCACAAGGCTGCTTAGCTCCTGACTTCCAGCGGGTTGAGTTAGACTTGCCCTCAGCCACCCAGGCCCAGCAGGGTGTCCCTGCTCAGGGCAGCCCCTTTTCCGGACTGCGCCTGCAGGTGCGGCTGGACAGCTGGGCTCCTGGCTGCAGCGCTCGGGGCGGCGGGGAGCTTTCTGGGGCCCCTGCCCCTCCCATGATCTAGGGTGCTCACACCCCTTGCCCAGACAGGCTGCTGCAGGAGGAGGCAGGCGGGGGCTGGGGGAGATCCTGGCTCTGTCATTCCAGGTGGCTGCCACCTGCCTGCCGGGCCGGAGGGGACCATGTGGGGCAGGTTGCGGCTCTGGGCTCCCTGGAGAGCCCCCTGCCCTGGGCACAGCAGGGAGCGCAGCCGTCCCATGTGGCTGTGGGTGGGGATTCCCTGCCTTTGTGCCCAGGGGAGGTCAGGTCAGGCCAGGCCAGGCTCTGCCTCCCTGCTCTCGGGACTCCCTGCAGGGCCTTGCCCTTGCCCCTGCCCCTGCCCCCCTCATGCCCCGTGCAAAGGGGCAGTCGTGGGGTCTGCACCTGGGCCCTGTGTGCTGGCCCAGCCTGGCCCTCCCACCTCACCCCTCAGCATCCTGGGGCTGGCTGCTGCTCCCATTCAGGGCCCTCCCCGGGGCTGCAGGTTCAAGTCCCAACCAGGGCGCTGGGAGGCTGGGGCCACATTCCCTGGGGCGGGGGTGATGGAGGTGGCCTGAGCTGACGCTCTGGGGAATCAAACCAGGGACTGCAGGGCTGAGAGTCTGAGCTCCAGAGCTAAGGCCTGGCCGCACTTGGGCCCGGGCCACTCCTGGCCCCTGTGGCTCCCGGCCAGTGGGCCGCACACGCGCTGCACCCTGCCCGGCTCTATGCCCTGCCCTCGCGCGGCTGCGTCCGGCACACAGCACCCTGCCCTTGCCCGGCTCTGCACCCTGCCCTCACACGGCTGTGTCCGGCACACAGCACCCTGCCCTTGCCCGGCTCTGTGCCCTGCCCTCACACGGCTGGGTCTGGCGGGAGGCACTTGCCCGACTCTGCGCCCTGCCCTCGCCCGGCTGAGTGTGGCACACAGTACCCTGCCCTCGCCCGGCTCTGCACCCTGCCCTCGCGCAGCTAGGTCCGGTGGGGGGAACCCACCCGGCTCTGCACCCTGCCCTCACACGGCTGCCTCTGGCACACAGCACCCTGCCCTCGCCCGGCTCTGCACCCTGCCCTCACACGGCTGCCTCCGGCACACAGCACCCTGCCCTCGCCCGGCTCTGCACCCTGCCCTCGTGCAGCTAGGTCTGGTGGGGGGAACCCACCTGGCTCTGCGCCCTGCCCTCGCACAGCTGCGTCCGGCACACAGCACCCTGCCCTTGCCCGACTCTGCACCCTGCCCTCGCACGGCTGCATCCAGCACACAGCACCCTGCCCTCGCCCAGCTCTGCACCCTGCCCTCGCGCAGCTAGGTCCAGTGGGGGGAACCCACCTGGCTCTGCGCCCTGCCCTCGCCCGGCTGCATCCGGTGCACAGCACCCTGCCCTCGCCCAGCTCTGCACCCTGCCCTCGCACGGCTGCGTCTGGCGCACAGCACCCACCCAGCAGGCGCTCCGGGGGCTCTTCTGAGAAGCTGGGCAGGGCAGGGGCGTGGCTGGCTGCCTGGGACCAAGGCGCAAACGCAGGCAGCGGGGACTGGGCTCTGCAGCTGTCCTGGTCCTGCTTCCCAACCCGCCCGCTCAGCTGAGCTCCCAGCGGGTGTGCAGCAGTGTGGGGGAGCGAAGACATGGAGGGGCTGGGGGGAGCCTCTCCACTAACAGGGTTTCAACCCCCCCGTTTGGGCTCTGAGGGCCGGGTGTCCTTGCTAGTGCCTCCCCAGGGCAGCTGGCTGCCCTCCTTGCTCCCAGGGCCTTTGGGCGGGCTCTCCAGGGCCCCGAGGGAGAGCGCGGGGGCACGCATGTCCCACTCCCCTCGAGAGCCTGGAGCAGGGCTCGGTCCACGCCCCCGCCCCCCAGCCTCAATCGCCTGGCCATGGGCCCCTGTCCAGGCTTCCAAGCCCCTGCCCCACATGCAGCTCCCAGGCCTGAGTCTGTCGCCCCTCGGCTCCAGGGCCCCACTCCTGGTGAGTGACGCTGGCTGAGCGTGTCGTGGACTCGCCCGGCGCCGATCTTGTGCCCCCCCCCGGCTCAGCCCCTTTGGCCCTGGGCACAGGCCGGATCGGCTCTTTCCCAGTCTGTCTGTGCAGGCCTCTGCCTTCCTGCTTCTCCTCCTCCTCCCTGTCTGGCTCCCTTCCCACCCTCGCGCCGCTCTGCTCCTTGCCTGCCGCCTCCCTCCTTTCTTCCTTTCTTTGTCTCTCCCCCACCCGTCTCTTCGCACCTCCACGCATGGCGCTGCCCCCCTGCTTCCTCTGCTTTTGGGGGTTGAGCTTGGACCTCGCTCACTCGGCATGTCTGCGCACGAGTGCGTGCATGCACCAGGGCGGGCGTGACAGTCCTGCAGGGACACGCCTGCAGGGCATGAATGAGCTGCGCGTACGAGCTGCCAGCGAGGGTCGCGCCTGCTCGCTAGCGCAATACGGTACCAGCGACTCTGTTGGCATTTCAATTCCATTCAATCCCCCGATTCAGCTAAAGCGAAGCCCCTCCTGCAAGGCAGCGCTGGCCGTGCCGCCGGGCACACTGGGAAGCGGTTATTGAATATAAACACGCCGTGTAATTTACATGTTAATTACGTCGCATGCACTACAAGGCTGTAATTAGAAACTAATTGGGTGAGAGCGCATGGAATTGGTGTTGCTGGCGGCGCGGACGGGTTAACGGCGCACCTGGGACGCGTCGCCCCCCCCCCCCCCGGCGGATTTAACCCTTGGCGCCCGCTCCCCGTAGGGGAAGAGGCTCCTGGAGGAGGTGGAACCGGCAGAGCTGCCTGCCCGCCCGCCAGGGATTAGTCCAGTCCTGGGCTGGCGGGCGCAGGTTGGAAAGCAGCGACTAGCCAGCGGCGCCTGCCAGGGAGAAGTTTGAATCCCTGGTGTTCCCAAGCGGGTCGGCTGGGGGCAACCCGGCACTGGGATGTGCCGACCCCTGGCTCCCGGTGCAGCCAAGTCGCCGGGGGCCGCCCCCCTCCCCCGAAGCCGTGCACCGATGGCCCCTCTCTCGGCCCGCCTGGGGCCCTGGCATGGAGTTACACCCAGCCCCTCCACTGACGGCAGCCTCCTGACTTGTGCCCTGCAGGGATCGGGCCCCAGGGCGAGTCGCTGTGGGCAGAGGCCTTGGAGGTATGGAAAAGGGGGGCCGGAAATAGCCCGGAGCCGCTAGTGCGAGTGGGGCGCGAGGACTCGGAGCCGGGGGGGAGGGGGCTGCGTCAGTGGCTGTCCAGGAAATGCCCGGGTCGCAGTGGTAACTGACCAGCTGCCCCGGCACGCTCTCCAGGGTCCCGCTGCCCCAGGAAGGAGCCAGCTGAGTGTGGGGAGGGGTGCGCTGCCCTCTGCCGGGCGCGGGCTGGAGCTCGGGGCCTTTGCCCGACCAGAGGACATGGGCTGCACTGAGGAGAGCTGCCTGGCAGGCTCTGGGCTGCCCGTGGCCGGGGGCAGAGACCGGGCTGGAAGTGCAGCACTGCCCGGGGCTGCTGCTTGGAGGAGCCTAGGGAGAGCAAGGCGGGTCCTGGGGAGAAGGGCAGAGGCAGGGAGAGGCTGCGGGCTGGACTGGCTGGTGGGGCTGGAGGCAGGATGAAGGGGAGCTGGGCCGGGGGCTGATGCCCTCAGGGGATTCCTGCCCCCCACGCGCTGGCAGGTGGGTGCGGGGCAGAGGAGGACGGTGCTGGTGCTGGGAGCTCTAGGGCTGCAGTGAAGCCGGGCTGAAACGCCCTTCCCAGTGTGGCCACGAGTTCAAAACCGCCCCCCCCCCCCTCCCCAAGCCCTGGGATTTAAACTCCTCCAGCAACACTGGATTCTTGATTGTGCTGGGTCCGGAGAACCTGGGGTCGGGTTTCCGTGCTGCAGCATAAGGGCTAGAACCTCCCTGAGGTTCCCCCCCGTGAGCGCCTCCCCAGCCCAGCCACTGCCGGAGGGGCTCTAACGTTAGGCCCAACCCTGTGGGCACCTCCTCTAGAGGCCCCTCGAGTTCTGGCCGTGAGACCTGGGGGCTGGAGGGCGCAGGGTCTGCCCAGCAAGCGGCCTGGCTCAGGCTCCGGGCCGCTGGCTAATTGGCCGGCCGGCCAGAGGGCTTTGGGGAGCTCCGGGATTTTCCTCGGGGGGGGCAGCCAATTAAAAGGGGATTAGGCTGCGGGCCAGCCCGGGACCGGGCTGCCCTGCTGGTCCCCCTGGGCACTGGGCTGGGCCGGGGGAGGGGAGGGGAGACGCTTTGTCAGGAAAGCTCCTCACTAATTAGCTGGTTTCTCTGGCCCCTCCCCCGGGTCTCATTTGGCCGCCTGGGTGCTGGGAGACCCCGGGGCCACCCGCTTTCCCAGGCTGGGGAAATGCCGCTCAGCTCGGGAGCGTGGCTGCCAGGGGTGCAGCATCCTGGCCCCCGTCCTGCCCCTCTATCTCTCCCCATCCTGGCCCCCTGTCTCCCCCTGCCCCGCCCCCCCACTCAGGAGCCGGGGCGTGACGCTGGATTTGCACCCCTCCCGTTCGTCCCCCGATGTCGCAAAGTGCTCGTATGGTCTGGAAGCCCGGCCCCCGGCGGGTGTAACGGACAGGGGTGCAGTGACCCCGTTTACCCCGCAGGGCCTGGCCCCTGACTCGCCCCTTCCCCCCGCGGGTCTTCCCCCCTTGGCTTCCGCCTGGCGCGTCTCTGCCACTGCCCCGCGCGTTCGCCTCCCTCGCCACGCGGGCGACTCAGAATGGCCTGGCGCTGAGCGCAGCGTCCCCTGTGCGGCATTGGCCCAGCCCAGCTCCGAGTTAGCCCCCCCACCCCGCGCTGGCCCCAGGGTCGCCGCCCGGCTCCGGGTTAGCTCCCACCCCCACCCCCACCCCGCGCTGGCCCCAGGGTCGCCGCCCGGCTCCGGGTTAGCCCCCACCCCCACCCCCCCACCCCGCGCTGGCCCCAGGGTCGCCGCCGGGCTCCGGGTTAGCCCCCGCCCCCACCCCGCGCTGGCCCCAGGGTCGCCGCCCGGCTCCGGGTTAGCCCCCGCCCCCACCCCGCGCTGGCCCCAGGGTCGCCGCCCGGCTCCGGGTTAGCCCCCGCCCCCACCCCGCGCTGGCCCCAGGGTCGCCGCCCGGCTCTGGGTTAGCCCCTTAGCTGCTTTTCAGACTCCCCACGGGCAGGATCTGGTCTGCACTCCAGTAGGAGCCAGCCAGACTGGGAGCGGGGGTGTTAAAATCTGTAAGGGGCGGGCGCGAGCCCCCTCCCCGCGGGCCGAGCCGCCAGGCAGGATGGACGCAGCCGGGACCCTGCCGCTGTGGTTACGCTTGTCAGCGGGGCCGGAGATTGGGGGGTCAGAGGTCAGGGCGGGGGTGCAGCTGCCTGTCCATCACCTTTACAGAGCGCAGGGTGGAGCTGTCAGGGGGCGGCAGGCAGGGGAGTGACAAGTGTCTGTCAGGGCCACGGCCCCTTTGTGGGCGCCTTAACTGAGGGGCGTGTCCGCCCCCCCCGGGAGCGCTGAGCCGTGGCGCCGGGCGGGGCTGCTTTGTCTGGGCACCGGCATTCGACTGGAGGGGGGGGAACGGGCCCCACGAGCCCTTTGTACCCAGCCTTCCCGTCCCCCGGGGGGCTCTGAGAGGCAGCCCTCGCGGCCCCCAGCACCTGGCCAGGACCTCTCCCAGCACAGACCCCCCCAGGGCCAAGGCACCCAGGGCCCTGGCTGCAGCGGAGAGCAGAGGCAGGGAAAGCGGGGAGTTTACAGCCCAGCCTGGTGAGCTGGGGGAGAGATGTTGGTTGGTTTGCGTCTGTTCCCCCCTCGGCCGCCAGCGCCTGCCCCCGTCAGCCCGTCTCCAGTCCAGCAGGGGCAGGTGGCACAGGACAGGCAGTGAGGTGGCCTGCTGGTGCCCCCCTGCTTGCCAGGTGAACCCCAAGGTGCGAACCCCTCCTGGGCCAGGCCTGCCTTAGGGCGAAGGAGAGTCCCGGCCATGCCGGCGAGAGCGGGGGACGTGCAGGCTCATTCTGGGGGGCTGCGTGTGATGGAGGCCTCAGTCCCAGCTCCTGGTCCTGATCCCCTGGCCTGGCTCCAGCCTGCGCCCCTTCCCGGGTGCTCCAGAGCCAATGGGTGGTGCTGAGAGCGGTGACCCTGGCTGATGCTGAGCGGCTGCCGCCTCGCCCGGCTGGGGAGCGCGGCTGGCCCGGGAGCACTGAGTGGCGGCTGTCTGGCGCATTGCCATCGGCCGCCGGGTCTCGCTCCTCGCGTGCGAGCAAGCTGTGACACGCGGGAAGACATTCCGCCGCGCGGGGCGGTTGGGACCAGGCTCCGGGGGCCGGTAGGGCAGCGGAACGATTTGCTCCGAATGGGCGATTCGTGAGCCCGGGATCGGGGTGGGGCTGAGTGCTCAGCCAGCCTGTCCCGGCTGCTTCTCCGCAGCTCGTGGGTCTGTGTCAGTCCGGCCTCCGACCTTGCGCATTGCCCCGGCGGCTCGTTAGCGTCTCCCCCGCGAGCCAAGCTGCGGCTGCTCCGCAGAGACAACAAGCCGCCCCCGCCCGGTCACCGGCATACAGCAGACCTGCTCTCTGAGCTGTGGGGGCAGCCCGGGAGGCGGCCGACGGGCTCCTGGCAATGCACGCGCGGCGGCTCTCGTCCCTGGTGAGTCCCCGCCGTGCTTGGCGGCGCCTTGGCCCAGGTCTGCTTGTACCCTGCGGCGGATGCATGGGGGGGGGGGTAACGCTGCCGTATGTTTCGCCGCGGATCCCTCCGTAGCCACTCGGGAGCCTTCTCAAAGTCTCTCAAAGCCTCCCGGCGCCGGGCGGGTTCCCCTCGCTTGGTGACGAGCGCCGACTTCTTGGGCCGGAGCCCCGTCTGCCTCCCCCAGGGAGGACGCCGCCCCGAGGCCTTTCTCGCGGCGCGGGCTGTATGGCAGCATCGCTCGGGAGTCTGGACACGGGGGAGGCTCCTGGCTGCTTTCTGGGGCAGCCTGGGCCGTGTAACCGGACGCTGCGGGCGCTCTGGCTCCAGCGCGCTGGCGGAGCCGGGCGGGGGTCAGACACCTTGCCTGGCTTCCCTTGCTCTCAGCGTGGCTGGCAGATGGGGCCCGGTCACGCCTCTGGCTGGAGGAACATTCCTGCCCCCACTGCTCCTATCGCGGCCGGGTTGCGGCCGGGTGGGGCGGTCAGCCAGAGACCTCCTGCGTTTTCTCCCCATTGGTGGCTGGCTGTATGGACCACGTGCCCCTGCCTTGCTCTCTGGGGGCATGGTGGGGGCTGCTTGGCTCAGGGCTTGGCATGGCTGCCCACGATGCCACGGCGGGCGTGGCCGAGTCCGTGCGCCCCTCCGTGGCCCCTGCCCGTTGGGCAGTTCCATTGCCAGGCTAGGGCCGGTGCCCTGGGGCATCCCCGGGGAGCGAGGCAGCGTGGGAAGCTGCGGCGCGCTGGGCCCGAGGCTGCAGGAGACACCCCATGGTGGGGCCGGGGCTGGGAGCACTGTCTTCGCTGAGCGCTGCCTGGCAGGCTGAAGTGAGCTTCTGAAGAGGCCTTGGGCCGGTGGCCTGCTCCCTTTCCTGCCCCGCAGACCGTGGGAGAGCCCAGCCGCGCCTGGGCTGAGGGCGTTTGTCTCATCCGGCCCCGCGCCCTCTGCGGGGAGATGCCTCTCGGCTGCCAGGGCATCCTATGATGGGCCCAGCCCCAACCTCGGCATCTCCTCTGCCACCGAGCTGCGCGGACAGGCCGAGCCTCTCCGGCCCGAGCAGAGAGAGCAGCCTGGGCTGCCGCCCCCAGCTCCTCGCGTTCCTGCCCAGCGGGCTGCCGGCATGTGTGGGCTGCGCACGATGGCGGTGAAGGCCCCGGCAGGGCTCCGGGTGTACACGCCGCTCGGGCCGGGAGCTCGCCGGGGTGCGCTGGCTGTGCGCCGTGGGGTGAAGGCCCCGGCAGGGCTCCGGGTGTGCACGCCGCTCGGGCCGGGAGCTCGCCGGGTGCGCTGGCTGTGCGCCGTGGGGTGAAGGCCCCGGCAGGGCTCCGGGTGTACACGCCGCTCGGGCCGGGAGCTCGCCGGGTGCGCTGGCTGTGCGCCGTGGGGTGAAGGCCCCGGCAGGGCTCCGGGTGTGCACGCCGCTCGGGCCGGGAGCTCGCCGGGATGCGCTGGCTGTGCGCCGTGGGGTGAAGGCTCCGGCAGGGCTCCGGGTGTGCACGCCGCTCGGGCCGGGAGCTCGCCGGGATGCGCTGGCTGTGCGCCGTGGGGTGAAGGCTCCGGCAGGGCTCCGGGTGTGCACGCCGCTCGGGCCGGGAGCTCGCCGGGGTGCGCTGGCTGTGCGCCGTGGGGTGAAGGCCCCGGCAGGGCTCCGGGTGTACACGCCGCTCGGGCCGGGAGCTCGCCGGGGTGCGCTGGCTGTGCGCCGTGGGGTGAAGGCCCCGGCAGGGCTCCGGGTGTGCACGCCGCTCGGGCCGGGAGCTCGCCGGGGTGCGCTGGCTGTGCGCCGTGGGGTGAAGGCCCCGGCAGGGCTCCGGGTGTACACGCCGCTCGGGCCGGGAGCTCGCCGGGGTGCGCTGGCTGTGCGCCGTGGGGTGAAGGCCCCGGCAGGGCTCCGGGTGTACACGCCGCTCGGGCCGGGAGCTCGCCGGGGTGCGCTGGCTGTGCGCCGTGGGGTGAAGGCCCCGGCAGGGCTCCGGGTGTGCACGCCGCTCGGGCCGGGAGCTCGCCGGGGTGCGCTGGCTGTGCGCCGTGGGGTGAAGGCCCCGGCAGGGCTCCGGGTGTACACGCCGCTCGGGCCGGGAGCTCGCCGGGATGCGCTGGCTGTGCGCCGTGGGGTGAAGGCCCCGGCAGGGCTCCGGGTGTACACGCTGCTCGGGCCGGGAGCTCGCCGGGATGCGCTGGCTGTGCGCCGTGGGGTGAAGGCTCCGGCAGGGCTCCGGGTGTGCACGCCGCTCGGGCCGGGAGCTCGCCGGGATGCGCTGGCTGTGCGCCGTGGGGTGAAGGCTCCGGCAGGGCTCCGGGTGTGCACGCCGCTCGGGCCGGGAGCTCGCCGGGATGCGCTGGCTGTGCGCCGTGGGGTGAAGGCTCCGGCAGGGCTCCGGGTGTACACGCCGCTCGGGCCGGGAGCTCGCCGGGATGCGCTGGCTGTGCGCCGTGGGGTGAAGGCTCCGGCAGGGCTCCGGGTGTGCACGCCGCTCGGGCCGGGAGCTCGCCGGGATGCGCTGGCTGTGCGCCGTGGGGTGAAGGCCCCGGCAGGGCTCCGGGTGTGCACGCCGCTCGGGCCGGGAGCTCGCCGGGATGCGCTGGCTGTGCGCCGTGGGGTGAAGGCCCCGGCAGGGCTCCGGGTGTGCACGCCGCTCGGGCCGGGAGCTCGCCGGGGTGCGATGGCTGTGCGCCGTGGGGTGAAGGCCCCGGCAGGGCTCCGGGTGTACACGCCGCTCGGGCCGGGAGCTCGCCGGGGTGCGATGGCTGTACGCCGTGGGGTGAAGGCCCCGGCAGGGCTCCGGGTGTGCACGCCGCTCGGGCCGGGAGCTCGCCGGGGTGCGATGGCTGTACGCCGTGGGGTGAAGGCCCCGGCATGCTCCAGGTGTGCACGCCGCTCGGGCCGGGAGTTTGCCGGGGTGCGCTGGGGGTTAACGCCCCATGCCTGGGGGGCAGAGAGCTCGCTGGCTGGGCCAGGTGGGGCTGGTGCCCACGGGCGGGGGCGCTGCAGAGGGAGGAGCTCAGCCTGCACTGGGGCACGGAGGGGGAGATGCAAACCCTGGCCCCATGCCAAAGTGCCTGGCCTCCAGACCCTGCGCCACGGATGTTCCGCTGCCTCCGTTGGAGGTTTTGGGACAGTGGGGCCCTGTTGTGGGGCGGCCCCTCCACAGGGCCCACTCGGCAGGCAGCCGGGGACCAGCAGTGCGCCCGCTGCTGCCTCCCCCCCCCCCCCAACTTTCCCTGCCCCCCGGCCAGGCTCCCGCCCGCTCCACAAGCTCAACAGCCCAGCGCCCCCAGCGAGTGCATCCCGGGGCTGCAGCTTCTTGGAAACAGCCCCGTGGGCCGCAGACATGCCGGGCCAATTACCCGGGCCGTGGCCACAGGGAGCGCCCGGCCCCAAAGGCTGTTGGCCAGGCTGGGTCGGAAGGGTGTCCCTGGCTTCGGTGTGGCTGGAGGTGGGCCACGGGGGAGGGGCGGGGATCCCGTGAGGATTCCCTGTTGTGTCCCCTCCCTCGGGGGTGCCTGACACTGGCCGCTGTGGGCAGACAGGACGCTGGGCTGGGTGGGCCTTGGTCTGACCCGTCTGGCTGTTCTGATGTTCACCCCCAGGGGTCTTCTCCCTGGCACCTGCCCCTGCTCTGGGGGGCACAGGAAGTGGGGGGGTCTAATGATTCAGAACCTCTCCCTGCCCGGCAGCAGGAGGAGCAGGCCTGGGAAGGCACTGGGGGCCTCTCCGGGGAGGGGCAGTAGTGGCAGGAATTAGCACCAAGGGGGCAATGATGTGGGCTAGGCAGCGTTAGGCACACACACACATGCACACACCCACTGTTCATGCACACACGTATGCACAGACGCACTGTTCACACACACGTGCACAGACGCACTGTTCACACGCACACATGCACATACACTATTCATACACACACACGTGCACACATGGACAGAGTTCCACGTGGTTTGCACTTTGGTGTTAACCCTCTAGTGCGAGAAGGCAAGATGGGGGAGGCGTGGCCATGCCCTGCGTGGCCAGGAACGGCCAGGGCCAGGCAGCAGGGTTTCTTTGTGCGGCTGTGGGGGACACACAGCTCCCGGGGGGGTTCCGGGCTCCCCCGGCCCTGCCTGCAGTTGGCCTCCTGGGGGGGCGGTGCCTGAGGGCAGGCAGAGGGCATGGGCTCCGGGAGCAAGTGGCTGCCTGACCCCTCCTTTGCTGCCCTTCCCGCAGCTGGGCGCGAGCCAGAGACCTGCCCCCCCCATCCCTGCAACTGCCCGCCTGCGCGTGCACTGTGGGCGTGATTGTGCATGGGCGTCACGCACCCCTAGCTGGGCACTGCACCCTGGCTAGCGAGGACTGTTCTGGGCCCAGGTTTCAGACACGCCCTAGGGCAGAAGACCTGGGAGCGGAAGGTCTGTCGTGCCCAGCTGCAGGGCTGGCCCCATGGGTGGCTGGGCGGCGAAGCCGGGAGTGTCTTTAGAGGTTGCTCTTGTGCAGCGTTTGTGTTGTCAGAGCTGGGGGGGGAGGCAGGGGAGAAAATGGAGGGGGCACCAGACAACACACTCCTAGTGCACCGCGCTTCAAGAGACTTGGCAGTGCCACATGTGTGCAATGCACACGCACCCATTGAGACAGGGAACTCATGATCACAAACGCACAGAGCAGGGGGACGCACGCACGCATGCACATGTACCCAGACTGGAAATGCACAAGCCTGCACAGGAGGGGCACACTCACACTCAGTGTGTGGCCTGGGAATGAACGCACGTACACACCAACATGCACAGGCCCTGAGCTGGGACCACGCACAGTTGCGCACACAGGCTGGGGGGACACACGCACACAGGCTGGGGACTCGCACACACACAAAGGCTGGGGACACACACAGGCTGGGGACACGCACACACACGTGCACAGGCTGGGGACACGCACTCACACGCGCACAGGCCGGGGGGACACATGCTCTGGGCTGGAGGCCGGGGCAGGCGGAGCGGCCATGGGAGGCTCTGACGTGTTGGACCATCCCGGGGTCCCAGCTGAGGCCTCTGCTGCCCCGACCCACCAGTCCCCGTGACCCTCCTGCAGGCCTGCTCCATGCCCCTTACCTGCTCCGAGCTTGGCAGCGGCTCTGCCGGCGCCGGGGGCCTGGGCACCGGGTGGAGATTGCCGGTGAGCCCCGTGCCGGCGCCGTGCCAGGGCTGGCGTCACAGGCGCCGTGGGGCGGGGCATAGGGCGCTGGCAGGACCAGGGCAGGCCTTGGGATTAGCTGTGGTGACATGGCCAGGCCTGGGAGTGCCGTGCGGGGGGCAGCCGGGCCCCCATTCACCTGGGGGGCGGTGGCTGCTGGGGAGGATGTTTGAGCAGCAAGCGCCATGCAACATAAACAGAGCTGGCCGGCCCGCCAGCCCCCTCCCTGTGTCTCCGACTTGGGCGATCGCTCGGCCCAGCTGGGGACCAGATGTGGAAGCCACCCGCCAGCCCCTGCCAGATGTTTGTTTGTGCAGCGCCAGGGCAAAGGCATCTGCTCCCAGCAGGGACAGGCTGGGGCTGTTGCAGCAGGCAGCCCACCCCCCCTGCCACGGCACCCCACCCCCCGGCATCTGCCCCTCGGCCCTGGCCTGCCAGCCCCTCCCCCCTTGCATTTCCCCCAGACATGGCCCCCCCCCCCGCATCTGCCCCTTGGCTATGGCCTGCCAGTCCCCCCCTGCATTCCCCCAGACATTGGCCCCCCCTGCATCTGCCCCTCGGCCATGGCCTGCCAGCCCCTCCCCCCTTGCATTTCCCCCAGACATCCCGCCCCCCCCCGCCATGCTGCCCCTCGGCCATGGCCTCCGCCCCCCCGCATTGCCTGCCAGCCCCTGCCATGGCCTCCCGCATCCCCCTTGGCCATGGCCTGCCAGCCCCTGCCATGCCCCCCCTGCATCCTTGCCCCTGGGCCTGTCCTCTCCATGGTAGCTGGGCAGGCATCTACCTGTAGCCGCCAGAGAGCAGCTGGGGGGAGCGCATGGGGGGCCCTTCAGAGATCTGGTGTGACGTAGTGGGGGGCTGTCTGTGCTGTATCCTGGTGTCCCCACCTGTCTGTGCCGGGCTGTGTGATTCCCACTGACTCCCCCATGTCGATTGGCCCAGACACCCAGGCCCAGCCTGAGCAGAGAACAAGGCTTTGCCAGGGGGAGAGACAAAGGGAGGGACGCGGAGATGGGCACCTGGCTGGGGGCAGGGCTGGAAGCTGGGCAGTGGGAGTGTGGGGCAGCATGGAGGATGCAGACTAAAACCAGTATGGGGGTTCAGGGGCCTGTAACCCCTCCCCCCAAGGGAACTAGGGCTGTCGGCCCATCCTCTTATGCCGCCATTGAGCCTACGCGGGGCTGTATCCTGGAGAAGCAATAAACCCATGTTCACTCTACTGGCTGGCAGTCACACCCGGCTGCGGACGGGGGTGCAGGGTCGGGGGGCTCCCTGACGCGCCAGCACAGCTGGGTCAGAGCACGGGGACCCCAAAGCAACAGCTGGATCTGGGGGCTTGAGCCGGACTGGGAGGGAGCCTGGTGGGGAGAGGCCCCCCCCTCCATGCAGGTGTGTCACTCTCCTTGGGTCCTGCTGCCCCCACCTCTCCCCTGCCCCCTCCCCCCAAGTCCCCAGCTCCCCAAATCCCCCACCCTTCCCAACTCCTCCTGTCCCTGGCCCCCAGCTCTTCCCTGCTGGGGCAGTGGGCTAGTCCCCTCCCCCATAGGCCTGCCATTCCCTGGGGCCCTTGCACACTGACTGGCCCCCAACCCCCACTCTGCCCCCCTCCCATCTGTGTCTAACATCCATGGCTCTGGCCCGGCCTGGGGTGAATGGCCCCAGGACTGGCACGGGGCCCGTTGCCCTCTGTGGAACAGCGCCAGTGGACTGTGGGTCTGGCTCGGGGGCAGCCCCCAGGAGACCCAAGTGGGCAAAGCGCAGTGCCAGGAAAGGTGAGGGCTGGGGGGGGCGGGGGGGCGTAGCCGCACTGTCCTTCAGGCGTGCGCCGCAGGGCCTCTAATGCCCCCCCGCCCCACGGAGGGTAGCTGAGATACCCAGGAATGCCCTGCCTTCTGGGACAGGCTGGGGCTGGTGTAGCCGGTCGCCTCCCCCTCCTCCCTGCTGGGCGAGGCTGGGGCTTGAGTAGGCAGCAGCCCCCCCAGCCAGTGCCCTGCCCCTCCCCACAGCACCCCCTGCTGGGCGAGGCTGGGGCTGGAGAGAGGGAGCCCTCGTGAATGCTGTGGAGTACGGGGTGTGCTCGTGCCTGGTGAGTGGAAGTCTACGCCTTGGACAGGTGAGGCAGCGTCGGCTCCCTGCGCTGCCCGGCGCCCCATGGGCATCCTGGGACATGCCCTGGTGAGGGGACTCCACACCCAAGGCCAACTGTCCAGGTGGTGTCTTCTCAACACCGCTCTAAGTGCACCCCGCACATGGTGACCTTGCTTTGGGGCCATGGATGTAATCTGGCCTGCGACTGCCGTTCCCAGCTGCTCCCTCCTCTGTGTGCCCTGACCAGGGCAGCGAGGGGACAGGCTGGAACGGAGAGAAGATAGGGAAGCCTGAATGATGGATGGGAAGATGAATGGTCCTATGGACAGATGGATGGGTGGACGGAGGAATGGAGGGATGGGTGAAAGAAGATACGGTAGTCTGAGGGATGGATGGGAAGATGAATGGACCTGTGGACGGATGGATGGATGGGTGGATGTGTGGACGAGTGGATGGATGGATGGATGGATGGGTGGGTGGACGGACAGATGGGTGGATGGACGGGTGGATGGGTGAAAGAAGATAGGGCGGTCTGAGGGACAGATGGGAAGATGAATGAACCTGTGGATGGATGGGTGGATGTGTGGACGAGTGGATGGATGGGTGGACGGATGGATGCATGGATGGACGGACGGACGGATGGATGAGTGAAAGAAGATAGGGCAGTCTGAGGGACAGATGGTAAGATGAATGGACCTGTGGACAGATGGATAGGTGGATGGATGGGTGGACGGACGGACGGACGGGTGGATGGATGGATGGGTGAAAGAAGATAGGGCAATCTGAGGGAGAGATGGGAAGATGAATGGACCTGTGGACAGATGGATGGATGGGTGGATAGACGGGTGGGTGGACGGATGGATGGATGGGTGGACGGACGGACGGATGGTGGATGGATGGATGGACGGGTGGATGGGTGAAAGAAGATAGGGCAGCCTGAGGGACAGATGGGAAGATGAATGGACCTGTGGACATATGGACAGACGGACGGATAACGTAGCCAGACTGTAGTACCGATGACACTGTGCTTACAAAAACCTGGCTCTTGCCCAAAGCATCTGTAGCACTCCTGACTTCCATCTGTCTGCCTCATTTAGCACGTGAATATTCATGACCCTCATTATACTCCTCAGTCGTTTCTCCCACTCTTGGGCTAAAAATAGCTTCTGCAGGGGGAGAATTTCCTCCCTGGAGCGTACAGCGCCCGCGGCTCCCCCAGCATGAGCTGGGCCCTGCGCACCCAGAGACCCTCCCGCCATGGGTGACAACGCTGCCCCCCACGCCCAGGCCGGCTCCATGGCTGTGCAGCCGCTCGCACATGGCTCGTCCTTCGGGCTTCCCTGACCCGGCCCTGCCGGGCCCCGCAGCTCCGCGCCAGTGGCGCACGCCCCTTCCTCAGTCCATACAGCCCGCGCTTCCAGGGCAGCCAGGGCTGGGTCCCTGGGGGCTGTCTGCGGGGGGGCGGGGGAGAGACCGTGGCCGACTGGTGAGCCGCAGACACACCTGAGTAAGGGCAGATCCCCCTCCCCGCCCCCACAGCTCCTGCGAGGGCTCCCGGACTGGCTCTCAGTGTGGCCGAGTGCTCACATCTGCTCCCCCAGGGCAGTCTGGACCTCCCCGCCGGGCCACCATGTTCCTGGCGCTCAGTCCCCACATCAGGAGCTCCAGCTTCTGAGGACGGCGGGATGGACAGAAGGACAGAGGGATGGACGAAAGGATGGAGGGATGGCAGAAGGACAGAGGAATGGATGGAGGGATGGACAGATGGATGGAGAGATGGACGGAGGGATTGACAGACGGGGGGAGGAATGGACGGAGGGAGGGGCAGAGGTATGGGCGGAGAGACGGATGGAGGGATGGGCAGATGGATGGAGGGATTTCAGAGGGATGGACGAAGAGACAGACGGATGGACGGAGTGATGGCAGAGGGATGGATGGAGGGAGGGAGGGATGGCCGGAGGGATGGACAGACAGACGGGGGGGGGGATGGACGGAGAGACGGATGGATGGATGGCAGAGGGAGGGGCGTGGCCAGCTCGGGTCTTGAAGCAGTTCATGCCGCACAGCCTGTGGGGTGCCCCCCACCAGACAAGGCTGCTCCAAGCTCACCCACCCGCGGCTCAGGGCTCTTCCCAGGGACCCCGTCCCAGGGGGTTCCGTGCAGGCAGGCAGCCAGCGCCAGCTAGGGTGGCCCACGGGCGCCCCTGGGGCAGTGGCACGGCTAGATCTGCCCTCGGCGATCCGGGGCCAGGAGCTGGCTGACCTGGCGCTCAGCGAGGCAGAGGGCGGGCAAGCCCCTCCCCCCGGCACGAGCAGCTGGGCTCCTGGCATGGCAAAAATAGCTCTGTCCTTGGCAGCGCTGCACAATGGGCGGGGCGGGGGGGGGGGGAGCCTCAGGGGCAAACCAAGGACACCAGCACCCCCTCCGCCCCACTCTGGCTTTCCCTCGGGGCACCACCTGCAGGCCTTGTCTTGAGATGGGATTCTTCAATGAACTCTCGCTGTACCACCCTGCCCCCTGTGCCACCCAGCCCTGCCCCACTATGCCGCCCTACTGTACCCCTCCGCCTCTGCCCTACTATGCCCCTCAGCCCTGCCCTGCTGTGCCCCTCAGCCCTGCCCCGCTGTGCCCTGCAGCCTCTGCCTCGCTGTGCCCCTCAGCCCCTGCCCTGCTGTGACCCGCAGGCCTGCCCCGCTGTGCCCCTCAGCCCTGCCCCGCTGTGCCACCCGGCCCTGCCCCGCTGTGCCCCTCGGCCCTGCCCCGCTGTGCCACCCAGCCCTGCCCCGCTGTGCCCCTCGGCCCTGCTCTACTGTGCCCCTCAGCCCTGCCCCGCTGTGCCCCTCTGCTCCTGCCCTGCTGTGCCCCTCTGCTCCTGCCCCGCTGTGCCCCTCAGCCCTGCCCGCTTTGCGGGTCGCGTGATCAGAGCCTGGCTGTGTGTGCCCAGCTGTGTGGGGTGTTGAGCGGTGGGCTGCTGAGGCTGTGGGGGGCATCGTGGCCTGTCTGGGGTGACGATGGCAGGTCCCACTGCACCCGAGCCTGGCCGGGGAGCTGACCTCTGTCTCTGCCCACAGAGCTGAAGGCCACGGGCACCGCCCACTTCTTCAACTTCCTGCTGAACTCCACGGACTACCGCATCCTGCTGAAGGACGAGGACCACGACCGCATGTACGCGGGCAGCAAGGACTACGTGCTCTCGCTGGACCTGCACGACATCAACCGGGAGCCCCTCATCGTAAGAGCCCTGCCCCCGGCTGGGAGGGGGCTGGAGGACGAAGGCCGCTGGTCAAGGAGCCCTTGCGGGGCAGCCCCGGACATGAGCCCCTTGTGGGCAGCGCCCAGTCCGGGTGCCCAGCTTCCCTGTGGGCTGGGACATCGAGAGCCAGCCAGGGCCTGTGCTGATCCGAGAGGACTGGTCCTGGGGGCCGGGGGCGGGGAGGGGAGGCCGAATTCAGTAACGCAGGAGCTGGGGCCACGGCAGAGCCCAGCCGGCGGGGACCGTCCTGGCTCTGTGCCTCCATCTCCCCAAGTGCTGGCTCAGCTGAGAGGCGGAGGGGGATGGCCATGGACTTGCCCGAGGGCTGGCTGCAGGGAGCTCTCGGAGATCCCCGTCGGCGCTGGGAAGCAGAGAGCAGCCCGGCTCCGGCGCCTGTGCTCCTGGGCTGGCTAATCCTGGGCCCCTCAGGCTGGGCTCATCCTGGCGCCGGCCTGTGGCTCCAGGGCCCGGCCAACAGAAAGCAGGAGCAGCATGGCACCTGCCTTGCGCTGGAGCCGCCTTCTCCAGCGGCCAGGAGCGGAGCCACCCATGGGGAGAAGGGAATTCGGCCTCCCTGCCTGCCAGCCCAGGGCAGCTTCTCCCAGCCCCCAGAGCTGCCTCCGTGCCCATTTGCCCTGGCCTTGCCCCACACCCCTTTGCCGGCTGCCCTCCTGCTCCGCCCGGCTGGGGCAGCCCCAGCGAACCACGGCCCTGGTTGTTCTCTGCCGTGTGCCAGCGGCTCTGCCGGGGTCCCGCCCAGTCTGCACGGGCAGGTATCTGTCCCCCGGCCTGGCAGGGAGTCCTGCGGGCCGGTTCCGTGCCGGGGGTCGGCCGTCCCGCCCGGAGCCGGCGGCCCGGTGCAATTCAGCCGGATCTAAACTTAGCCCCGGCGGAAAGCCCCGGCTGACCTCCGGCCTCTGTTGTTTGTCAGATTCACTGGCCGGCGTCCCAGCAGCGGATCGACGAGTGCGTCCTGTCGGGGAAGAACAACAACGTGAGTGGGGCTGGGGCCCGGGCCGGGGCTGTCACGGCGACGGGGAAACGCCACCCGGTGCCCCATTCCCGCCTCGGGATACGGGCACGCGGCTCCCTTGGGGCACGTGGCCATGGTAACCGACGGACCGTGGGGAGAGGACCCGCATCCCCCGGCAGCCGCTGCCCCCAGAGCCCGTGCCAGGCTCAGCCTCCGCCTGCCAGCCCGGCCTGCCCAGCGGTGGCGGCGTGCCCCTCCCTGCTGGGCGGAGGCCGGGTCAGGAGCCAGCCCCACGGCAGCGCTGCTGCCCATGCAGGTGTGGGGCCAGGGGCCGGGCTGCGGCTCTGCCATGCGGGCAGGCCCAGGGCTCAGGCGGGATGCGGCTGGTACCAACCCGCTGAGCCATGTGCCCCGGGGGCCCCGTCCTGCCCCCGAGCGCGTGTGCAGGGCCCCTCGGCAGCGGGTCCTCGCGTGCCGGAGCCAGGCCCACACGCCCGGCAGGCGCCCGAGCCCCGGGCCTCCCATCCGCCGGTCCCTGGGCTGCTGCTGCGCCTGCCACAGGGCCTGGCCCCCCGCTGGCCCCGCTGCACGCCAGCCCCCTCCCCCGCCCGGCGCCCGCACAGAGGAAACAGGAGCTGAGAACAGGAAGCCTGGCCCGGACCCCAGGTCGTTAACTAACGAGCCGGGCCCAGCAGGACGCCCGGCAGTAACTGCTGTGCTGCTGCCTCTCGGGGCTGTAAGGCGCTGGGCCTGCTGAGGACAGACTGCACCCCCTGCCAGAGCAGACACGGGAGGGGTGCCCGCTGCCCTGCGCCCCATAGCAGAGAGGGGTGCCAGCTCCCAGCAGGGGGCGCTGTGGGGGGCAGGAGCACTGGCTGTGGGGGGCTCCCAGCAGGGGGCGCTGTGGGGGGCAGGAGCACTGGCTGTGGGGGGCTCCCAGCAGGGGGCACTGTGGGGGGCAGGAGTGCTGGCTGTGGGGGGGGCTCCCAGCAGGGGGCGCTGTGGGGGCAGGAGCGCTGGCTGGGGGGGGCTCCCAGCAGGGGGCGCTGTGGGGGGCAGGAGCGCTGGCTGGGGGGGCAGGAATACAGGCCCTGAGTGGAGCCCCCGGCTGCTCCAGCCGCCCCTCTCCCAGCGGGGCTCCATTCAGGGCGGAGTGCTCGGTTGGATCAGCGCCAGGCCATGCAGCGCCGCCCCACTGATCCCATCATCCCTCAGCCCCAGGAAGCCCCAGCCTTGGTATCGGGCTGTGCCAGCCCCCTGCGGCCCAGGCGCACGCGCCACGTGAGCCAGACTAGGGCCGTGGGGGACGCCGAGGGTCCTGCCCATGCTGCCCCCGTCCCCCCGTGACTCCGACTTGCCTCCTGCTTTGTAGGGTGAATGTGGCAACTTCATCCGCCTGATCCAGCCCTGGAACCGCACCCACCTGTACGTCTGCGGCACCGGCGCCTACAACCCCGTCTGCACCTTCGTCAACAGGGGGCGCAAAGCACAGGTGAGGCTTTGGGCGCTGCCCGGCCACGCGTGTCCAGCCGGAGACTGGCATCCCCACGCCAGGGCGCTACTCGGCCACGCGTGTCCAGCCGGAGACTGGCATCCCCACGCCAGGGCGCTACTCGGCCACGCGTGTCCAGCCGGAGACTGGCATCCCCACGCCAGGGCACTACTCGGCCACGCGTGTCCAGCCGGAGACTGGCATCCCCACGCCAGGGCACTACTCGGCCACGCGTGTCCAGCCGGAGACTGGCATCCCCACGCCAGGGCACTACTCGGCCACGCGTGTCCAGACGGAGACTGGCATCCCCACGCCAGGGCACTACTCGGCCACGCGTGTCCAGACGGAGACTGGCATCCCCATCCCAGGGCGCTACTCGGCCACGTGTGTCCAGCCAGAGACTGGCATCCTCGCGCCAGCGTGTTGCTTGACCACATGTGTCCAGCCGGAGACTGACATCCCTGCTCCGGGGCGCTGCTCAGCCACATGTTGGAGGGGTTGTCCTGGATACTAAATGAGGGGCCATGGCCCATCCAGGCCCACCGTGGTTTTGTGCTGCCATGAATGATCTTTGGGCAGAGGGAGTCTCCGTCCAGGAGTGGCTGCCCTCCCCACACACGGGGGTTCACGAGTCAGGCCGGGCCCGGCTCTCACTGGAGATCTGCCCTTGAGGGAGAACCTCTGCCCTGGGGTTGGCACGTTGGCAGCTGAGCTCCGGGTGGCGAGTGCCCGGGGGCTGCCGCGCTGGGGGGCTCTCCCTGGCTCCATGTGGTGGGAGGCAGATGGGGCAGGCCCCAGTTTTGCATGGAGCCGTGGGGCGGGAGGGTTCCCACGGGCGGGCAGATGGCACTTCCCCGCGGAGTTCTGTGTCTGTCTGCTGGGCTCCTGGCGCCGCCAAGGGGGCATAGAAGTGTGGCGATCGCGAGGGCAGGGCTTGGCGCTGGGACGGGAATCCCGGGGTCTGCGCCGCAGCTGGTTGGGGGCTCCCGGGAGCTAGTCCCGAGTGTGCGTCTGGCCTGTAATGAGCGCGCCCGTGTCTGCGAGGGGCTTTGTTACTATCGCGCCCTGCCAAGCAGCGACGTGCGTGTGGGGAGATCCCCTGGGCCGGGTACAGAGGGGGCCCAACCGCCTTTCCTCCGGCAAGCAGCCCACGCCCTGCCTGGCTCCGTGGCAGCAGCTCGCTCTCCGCGCTCGCCCCGAGCTAGAGCGCTTGGGGCAGTGAGCAAGCTGCCCCCCAGAACCCGCATCACAGCGCCTGGAGCATCTCCCGGCTGGCGAGGCTGGGGGGCAGCACTGCCCAGTGGTGCCCGCCGGGTCGTGGGCTGCCCGGTCCTGGCTCCCACCTGCGTTACTCTCCGGTGCGCCGGGTGCATCGCTCACAGCCGTACGGGCAGGCATCTTCGGGCCCTCGTGCAGGACGGGCCACACCCCGTCTTGGCTTTCCAGGGGCTGCCCTCAAGGAGGGGGCTGGGCAGAGGGGCTCCCCACATCCGCGGCCCCCTCCAATCCAGCGGTGCTCTCTGGCACACATGGGCTGTGCCCTCCCCTCCCTCAGGGGCTCACATCGGGGATCTGTGCGTTTCCTTTGGGGTCACGTCCCTAATGTGGGAGCACCTAGGGCCCTGAGCGACCCCAGCCCTCGCTGTCTGTCGCCTCCCAGAGGCCGTGTCGGGGGGAGGTCCCTCCGCCCAGCGGGGAGGGGCACTGCACCGGCAGAAGCAAGGATCTACCCGCTCTTGTCCATGCCCCGTATGTAAACCGCTTCAGCCTGTGGCTGTTCTGTCAGAGACCCGCCAGCACCGCCCCGGAGTCAAACGGGCTCTGGCCCGCCCTCTCTGGAGGGGCAGGGCCTCTTGCTGGCCCCAGGCCCAGGATCCAGGTGAGCTGGTGAGCTGGCCTCCATCGGACTGGGGATAGCACCACCCTCATGCTCCAGGGCCCGAGCTGGGGTCAGGAAGGGATTTCCCAGCATGTGCAGAACTAGGGGCTCCGTCCTCTTCCCAGCTGAGGCGGGGGCACCCCTGAGCCACGCGTGCTGATGTGGTCACACGCAGCCCAGAGGGGCTTGGCCCCGTCCACTGTGCCGGGGGGCGGGATCGCAGGGGGAGGGCACGTCTCAGCTCTGCACCTGCTTGCAGTGGCAGTACGGGGCAGGAGGAGCACCGTCCAGTGAGTGCCACGCACGTGGTGGGCACAGTCTCTTGCGACATGCACAGGTGCCTGGCGTGCCCGGGGCCTGCCCGTGGGAGCGCTCTAGGGACTAGGGCAGGCAGGAGTTTCGTGCCCTTCCAAGTGGGCGTCACCCCTCCCGCATGCTGCTGCCCCGGGCGGCCCCTCCTGCTGCCCTAGTGCCGGGCCCCGCCCACCCCCCGGGGGGCCAGCGTCCCCACGGCTCTAACGCTCTGCACTGCTCCTTCTCCTCAGGCCTTTGCACTGAGCCAAAGCCTCCAGCCGGGAGGCCGGGGAAGCCGAGCTGCCGACACCTCCCACCGCCCGACACCAGCAGACCAGAAGGTGGGACTCACACTCAGCCCCCCAAGGGCGGGAGCCGGCTCCCGCCCCCCCCCATGGCATGCAGCTAAGTGCTCGCCCGCGGCCAGGCTGTGTCCTCGCGTCTCCTCCCCGGCTCACGCCGCCAGGAGCTGGGCCACGGCCTCTGATTCCGGGTCTGGCCGGTGTTTGTTGAGTGAGCACCCAGCACGCGCGGGCGCTGCACGCTGGCTCTGTCAGCTGACCCCGGCGCCGCGGGGGGGCCGGGCAGGAGCCGGATTGCTGCCTGTAACTGGGAGTGGGCCCGATCGGGTGTGCGGTTCCGTGCCCCTGCCCCGACCGTGTCTCTTGCATGAGATCGGCTTCTCGCCGGGCTAGCCGCCAGCCGGCTTGCAGCGTGGGGGCAGCGCGGGTTCCCAGCGCTGGCTCCATCAGCAGCTCGGGTGCCGGGAGGAATCAGGGGCAACACTCCTCCTGTGCCGAGCACCACCCTCCGTGCTCCCCTGCCAGGGCGCCGCTCTGTCCCCCTGGCTCCAGCTGCCCCCAGAGCCCCTTCCAGGGCCTGAGGAATCCAGGCCAGGCTTTGCTTCCCCAGGGGCAGCCAGCAGGGTGCCTTCTCCCCAGGCTATTCGCGAGGGCTCAGAGATGGAGCCCCCCGCCGTGCCGCCCCTCGCACACACACTCCTCCCGGGCTCAGAGAGTCCCGCCTGCCCACACCCCGCTGGGACCTGGCCCCAAGGGGTCAGACCGTCCGCCTCCCCCACCCTAGCGTGCCGGAGCACGGGGGGCACAGCGTCTGCCCCCAGCGAGGGGCTCAGACCGTGTGTGACGGGACGGGATGTGTCTGGGCACGGCTGAGGGCGTCCACTCGGGGTGAATTGCTCAAACTCGGGGCTCTTTACAGCCCCAGACTGGAGACCTTCCCGAATAGGCCACACACCAGTCCCACCGAGTGCTCCAGCTGCCAGCCTGGCCAGCCAGAAGCCTCACGAGCAAACCCCTCCCACACCCCAGCCCTATCCGTGCCCCTAACACACAGGTGGGGGGTTTAGGACCCAATCTCACGGGTCCCAAGAAACCAGCCACAGGTCCCGACCAATTTACACTCTGGATCTTACCCACAAATCACACTGAGCCAATCCTTTAGATCTAACATCTAAAGGTTTATTACTAAGAGAAAGAAAAGCCTGAGAGTGAGGTTGTTGAAGTATCCTACATTACATGCATCGAATCTCCCAGTTCTCGATGCAGGCTCACCGCAGAGATGTTATAACTGCTGGCTTAAAAGTCCTTCGTGTACATCCTATGTCAGGATGGGTCCACAGTTCTTCCCAGCTCGTTGATCCCCGCACAGTTGCCTCTGGGATGAAGAGCTGAGCTGAGCACCCAGCTGGAGTCGGCCACATGGCCTATTTATATCCCTTCCTGGTCTCTTCCAAGCTGGAGAGAGTCACGTGGTCAGTGGCCAGGCACCTGGATTCCTTCCCAGGTGGGTCTCTGGTACTTAAGAGACCTATTGTTCCTGGTGGCTTGCTAATTAGCATGTCCATAGGGTGAGCTTTTCTCGCCCATTGCTCAACCACATATAGAGAAACTTCCAGTATCCATAGAGTACATGTTTATAACTTCCACACCGACATTATACAGGTCTATGAAGAGCATATACAGAATCAGTAGACAGTGGGCTTTTGTTTGATACCTCACATGGCCCCCTCTGTACCAACTTTTTTGGGGGGCAAACCCCCCCCCCATGGGTGCAGAAGTGATCTGGCTGCTTCCCTTAACATCCAGTAACATGACACCGTGACAGGAGGCCAGGCCCCTGAAGCAGCCATGAGGGTGGGGGTCACACAGCCCTGGGCACCCTCCTCCCACAGCTGCCTCCTGTGATGGAGCCCAGCACTGCCATCCTGGGGCAGGGTGTGGGGGGCTTGTGTGAGCGCCTGCCCTGTGGGGTGCCCTTCCTCACACCCTTCAGCAGGCGGCCTCCTGCTTAAAAGGTTTGCACCATCCAGTCAGGGAGCAGAAAGAATACCATGTGACTTAGGGTGCCACTCGTGCCCTTGGGACCCATGGCAGGGCCCACACGACTGGTCTCAGGGCACCTGCATGAGGAGGTGTCACCCCACACGCTCTGGGGGGCTGGCTGAATTACCCACAGTAAAGGCCTTGCCCGAGGCTGGGTCACTTTCCAGGGACCCTTAGTGCAGCTCAAGTGCACTCGTGCGAGGAGACGGCTCCGTCATGCCACACGCGCAGCTGGGGAGTGGTGTGTGCGCAGCGCGGGTCGGGTGCCGGCTGCTGGGAGGCGATGGGACGATAGATGCCCGGGGCTCGCACGTCCCTGGTTCGACCTCAGTCACACTGATGTGTGTGCGCCCTGTGAAGCTGGTTGTGAGCGCTGCCCGTCCCCCGCCGAATGCTCTTTTCCAGCCCATCCATTCCTCCAGCCCTGGGGTCCCTGCGTGGCTCCGCGTTGCACCCGTGCCTCCCGCCCTGGCTCAGCCGCTCCGCCGAAAGTCTGTCTGCTCCAGCCCATCCTTAAGAGCACTTCCACCCCGCCCCGCTCAGCAGACCCCACTGCAGGACGGGCTGAGCTCAGCGCTTAGCTATTGGCACCCTGCGTCTTTCCCAGCCGGCCGGCCAAATCCACCACTTCCAAGCCAGCTGCCACGCTCGGAGCTCGTTCCGAGCCTGCTTCTCATCCCCGTGTCAGGCCAGGGGGCGCGGCGCATCCCGCCCGCCAGCCGCCATCCTGTTCCCCGCCATCAGAGGCAGCCGGACATCTGGGCGAGAGGCCGTGGAGACGTGCCAGCAGGTTTGCACCGAAAAGGAGCAGTTTGTTTCCCACGCGTCGGGCAATGACGGATTGCAGTGACCATGGGGATGACGGTTTCGTTCTTGCAAGGAAAACAAACAGGTCAGTTTCCCACCCAGGGCGGGCACTTGGCTTTTGGACAGCGAAGGCAAAGACCCGTGTCAGGGCTTGGGGGCGGCTTTCCCGCGACACACGCCCCCTGCTCACAGGCGCGGGAGCCACACAAAAGCAGGTTGCACAGGGCCACTCTGGCTTTTCATTCACAGTGGTTTGTGTCCTGCGGCCTTACAAAGCATCACTGGCCGGGGCTGGGACACCTTGGGCTGCCCAGATAGCCGGGAACGTGGACACTGCCGGACCCGGTCAGAGCCCAGCTCCATCTGAGCCAGCGTCCCAGCTCTGACCGGGGCCAGCACCAGCTGCTGCAGGGCAGGGTGTAGGAGTCTGTGTGACGAGTAGCCAGAGACTGGCTCACGCCCCATGGCCAAAAGTTACCATGCACCCCAACCCCCAGGCCTGAGCCCCTCAAAAGCTGGAGCGCCCCTTGCATCCTAAACCCCTCATCCCCGGCCCTACCCCAGAGCCTGCCCCCTCCTGCACCCCAAGACCCTCCCCCCATATTTATAATCTCTCAGCTTCCCCCCCCCCAGGCGGGAGCCCCCTCCTAGACCCCAAATCCCTCACCCCCTCCACACCCCAACTACCTACCCAGCCTGGAGTCCCCTCCTACACCCCAAGCCCCGATTTAGAGCCCTCAGCCCAACCCCAGTGAAAGTGAGGGTGGGGGGCAGCAAGCCACTGAGGGAGGGAGGCTGTAGTGGGGGGGGGCGAGGGGCAGGGGCGGGGCGAGGGTTTTCGCCATTGCGCCAATGAAACGTTGGCACCCCTAAGAAGGAGACACCAGGGGAAAACAACCGCACCAGTATGCGCCTTTCAAATCCCGTGAGGTTAAGCCACATGATTTCGGCAGGCCCGAGGAAGGGTTGTCACGCCTGCATCACACATGTGCGCAGGTGCTTTGCTGACTTGGGCCTTCTTGATGGGAAAACCCTGTGTCCCAAGTCAGGTCCAAATGAACTGCCACGTGCCTGGAATGCCACCCAGCTTCCTATGTGGCAGCGTTGGAGGGCGGTACTTCCTGTGTGGCAGCGTTGGAGGGCGGTACTTCCTATGTGGCAGCGTTGGAGGGCGGTACTTCCTATGTGGCAGCGTTGGAGGGCGGTACTTCCTGTGTGGCAGCGTTGGAGGGCGGTACTTCCTATGTGGCAGCGTTGGAGGGCGGTACTTCCTGTGTGGCAGCGTTGGAGGGCGGTACTTCCTGTGTGACAGCATTGGAGGGCGGTACTTCCACTGTGTCAGCGTTGGAGGGCGGTACTTCCTGTGTGGCAGCTTTGGAGGGCGGTACTTCCTATGTGGCAGTATTGGCAGGTGGTACTTAGGGTTGCCAGATAGTTTCACAAAAAATACCAAACATGGCAGGGAAAAAAATTGGTTGGGCAAAAAAACCCCAAACGGGAGACCAAAGTTGTTGAGCAACTGGTATTTTCTGGGTTTTTTTTACCAGACAGACGCCACAAGTACCGGACTGTCCGGGCCAATACCAGACACCTGGCAGCCCTAGCGGTACTTCCTATGTGGTAGCATTCAAGGATGGTACTTCCTATGACAGCATTCGAGGGCGGTACTTCCTGTGTGGCAGCATTCGAGGGCGGTACTTCCTGGATTGTGCTCCTGGGCGGGGTGGAACTTCCTGGAATGAAACCTCCGGTATCCTCTGGTATCGTGAGATGCCATAGGAGGTATAGCCTGAGCTCACCATTTGATCCTCCAGCCCCTTTGCCATGGAGATGCGTGGAGCCCTCGCTCCGTGTGCATTGGCCATGCACCTTGCCGCTGCGTGGACGTTGCTTAGGAGACACTTGTCGCATGCAAAGGATGAAGGGCCGCGGCGGGATTAGACCTGTTGCCCTGGACGATCGTTTCCTCACAGCCACTCGGGCGGCCCCAGCTGGGGCTGACCCCTGGGGCTTTCCTGCAAAGCAGCCCCGCCGGAGCTGCGATCCCCGCTGGGGCGCTGACAGTCTCTGCCCTCCGCACTCAGCAGGGCCGGGCCTGGCTGGTGCTTTGCCCGTCAACGCGGCCGCACTCCGGCCTGCGCGAGGGTGCTGAGGTGCCGTGGCTCAGGCGAGATGAGGGAGCCACGCTCCTGTGATAACACTGCCCGCCCTGCGCCCAGCTGCAGTTTGGTGCTGGAGCTGTGAAGCGACACTAATCCCATGACCGAATATCCAGAGGAGACGTGTTAACCCCGTGTCCCACTCACATTCCGCCTCGGCCACGGCGGATTCCCCTCTGCCTGCACCGTGCCAAGGGCCCTCTCCCCACGGCCTCCGCAGCAGCATGGAACGACCCAGCTGCTATGCGCCCCCCCACCCCCCACGGCCTCCATGTGCAGCGTGGAACGACCTGGCTGCCATGCCCCCCCCACCCCCTACGGCCTCCGTGCGCAGCGTGGAACGACCCGGCTGCTATGCACCCCCCCACGGCCTCCGTGCGCAGCATGGAACGACCGGGCTGCCATGGGCCCCCCCACGGCCTCCGTGCGCAGCGTGGAACGACCTGGCTGCCATGGGCCCCCCCACCCCCCACGGCCTCCGTGCGCAGCGTGGAACGACCCGGCTGCCATGCGCCCCCCCATCTCCCACGGCCTCCGTGCATAGCATGGAACGACCTGGTTGCCATGCGCCCCCCCACCCCCCACGGCCTCCGTGCGCAGCGTGGAACGACCTGGTTGCCATGCGCCCCCCCACCCCCCACGGCCTCCGTGCGCAGCATGGAACGACCTGGTTGCCATGCGCCCCCCCACGGCCTCCGTGCGTAGTGTGGAACGACCCGGCTGCTATGCGCCCCCCCCACGGCCTCCGTGCGCAGCATGGAACGACCGGGCTGCCATGGGCCCCCCCACGGCCTCCGTGCGCAGCGTGGAACGACCTGGCTGCCATGGGCCCCCCCACCCCCCACGGCCTCCATGTGCAGCGTGGAATGACCTGGATGCCATGTGCCCCCCCACCCCCCACGGCCTCCGTGCGCAGCGTGGAACGACCCGGTTGCCATGCACCCCCCCACGGCCTCCGTGCGCAGCGTGGAACGACCCGGTTGCCATGCACCCCCCCACGGCCTCCGTGCGCAGCGTGGAACGACCCGGTTGCCATGCACCCCCCCATGGCCTCCGTGCGCCGCGTGGAACGACCCGGCTGCCATGCACCCCCCCATGGCCTCCGTGCGCAGCGTGGAACGACCTGGCTGCCATGCACCCCCCCATGGCCTCCGTGCGCAGCGTGGAACGACCCGGTTGCCATGCACCCCCCCATGGCCTCCGTGCGCCGCGTGGAACGACCTGGCTGCCATGTGCCCCCCAGGGCTGCGGTGCCCCGCTGGGCGAGGGGCGGCGTGCGAGCGTTCGGTGTGACCACAGTGCTGCGGGGCGCTGTGCCCACGGAGGGGCGGGTGTGACATGCTGCCCCTCCCTCTCTCCCAGGATTACATCTTCTACCTGGAGCCGGAGAAGCTGGAGTCCGGGAAGGGGAAGTGCTCCTATGACCCCAAGGTGGACAGCGTCTCAGCCTTGATCAGTGAGTCTGCTCTTGTGCCCGCAGTGCCAGGCGGGCCCAGGACGGGGCTGCTCTGGCCGGGCCCTGCGGGGCTCTGAGGGAGGGCGCCAGGGCCAGGGTTGGCACAGGGGCAGGGGGCAGCCCTGTGCTGGGGGCACGGGTCGGGCCTGGCGTGGTATCTGGGAGGGCTGGCCAGGTGGAGGGAACGGGCCATGCTGCCTGCAGCGGCTGCAGCTGGTCCAGCGCTGAGTGGCCTGGCACCGGCTGGTGCGGGAGGAGGCCTCAGGACTTCTCACATCCCCACATGAGTCAGCCCCAGCCCCACAGAGCTGGATCTGTTCTGGGGACACCCCCCCAGGACAGGCCCCGGCCTCTCTCCGCCCGGCTACGGGCTCTGTCTCCTCCCTGGCCCCTGAGGGGCCTGCATGGTCCGGGGCCGCACGCCAGGCTGGCCACGTGCTGGGAGATATGGGCTGTGCGGGACCAGCGGGACCGGACGCTGCTTAGGGCGTCAGGGCCAGCGGCTGCTGGGGTGGGGGAGGCGGGAGCCGAGCGTCGGCAGGGATCCGAGTCCAGGGCCCGGTGCTCCAGTGGCCGTGGGGCCAGCAAACCCCATCCTGGGCTGGGGAGGGAAGGCAGCAGGGACACTAGGGCTGGGAGGGCCGTGGCCAGAGGCGCCCAGATGCCCCGGTGATGGGCGTGGGAAGATGGGAGGGGAATGGGAAGGAGAGGCTCCACTGCCCCCTGCCAGCTGATGGAACCCCCCCGAGGGCCTCTCGTTGCTGGGCAAGGTCAGATCCAGCCCTGGGCTGGGCCTGGCAACGGTGAGTCAGCCCAGTCCGCTGGGAGCGACTCCGCCCCGACTTCCTGTCCTATTTCTGTCCTGTCCTCCGGCGCTGGAACAGCCTGTGCGGCGGGGCTGCCGCGAGCCCCTGAGCCGTGCCGCAAGGCACCTCAGGCCGGGGGGAGCAGCCTGCCCCCAGCACCCCTTGTTCCAGCCCCTGTGCCTGGTGCCCCACTCACCTCCCCGCTCCTGCCCTGCCCCGGCTCCTGCTCCCCCGCTGGCCACACGCAGCGAGCCCTGCGGGGCACCTCTCCCTGCAGCCAGAGCCGGGCAAGCCTGGGGCCGGGTGGCTGAGATGGGCTTCACAGGGCAGGAGCCGTGAAATCGCGCAGGGTGGGAGCCATGTCCTGTCCAGGCAACAGCTGCACCGCCTCCCCCCGCAGCCTTGGCCGTAGCTCGCTTGCTGCTAATCCCGCTGGCCTGCGATCCTTGGCAGGCGCGGGTGTCGCCTTACACGCCAGGCCGGCTCGGCTGTGTGCTGGGGCCGCGGCGAGGAAGAGCGCTGGCAGCCGGGCCCGGGAACAGCAGGGCCCAGCGGGCACTGCCTGGGAGACCAACCCGGCTGCCAGCTGGTGGGGAGCGGGGTCCCTTTCCCCAGACCAGAGGTGTCTGCACTCCGGGCAGCCCCGGAGCCCTCTGGGCTCCCTCCCCGCCTGTCCGGGGTGCCCCAGGCACCCCTCTCTGGGCTCTCCCCACACATCTGGGCTGCCCCAGGCACCCCTCTCTGGGCTCTCCCCACACATCTGGGCTGCCCCAGGCACCCCTCTCTGGGCTCTCCCCACACATCTGGGCTGCCCTGGGCACCCCCCTCTGTGCTCTCCGCACACGTCCGGGCTGCCCCGGGCACCCCCCTCTGGGCTCTCCCCACACGTCCGGGCTGCCCCGGGCACCCCCCTCTGGGCTCTCCCCACACGTCCGGGCTGCCCCGGGCACCCCTCTCTGGGCTCTCCCCACACATCTGGGCTGCCCCAGGCACCCCCCTCGGGCTCTCCCCACACGTCCGGGCTGCCCCGGGCACCCCCCTCTGGGCTCTCCGCACACGTCCGGGCTGCCCCGGGCACCCCTCTCTGGGCTCTCCCCACACGTCCCCACGTACAGCAGCCCCCCTTGGGCAAGGCCTGGGGGCAGGACACGGGGCCTGCGTGAGGCGGGGCTTCGGGGTCCCCAGGCCGGCTCCGGGAAGTCACCCCTCACCTCTGCCCCCCCCCCCCCCGCAGACGAGGAGCTCTACGCCGGGGTCTACATCGACTTCATGGGCACGGACGCCGCCATCTTCCGCACCATGGGCAAGCAGACGGCCATGCGGACTGACCAGTACAACTCCCGCTGGCTGAACGGTGAGTCCAGCCGGGCCCCGGCTGCAGCCTGGCCTTGCCCACCCGGGCTCCCGCGGGGTGGCGGCCGTGGGCCCGTGCCAGGGGCAGCCTGGGGCGCGCTCCATTGCGCTGCGGCGCGCCCGGCCGGGGCTCAGCCCGGAGCGAGCCAGGCGCGTTGTAACCAGGGTGGCGTGAGTGGCGGATTTACCTCCACTTCCCTCCCAGCCCCCGCTGCTTCTCTCCCCCGCCCATTCCCAGCAGCTGCGTGCCCCTGTGCTGGGCGCTGCCGCTGGCGTTTCCCCGGCTGGCTGCTTCCTGGGCACCTGGCCCCCCGTGCCAGCGTCTCGGGTACACCCGCCAGGGCCAACCGCTGCGAGGGCCCGCGGGGGCACAGGGACCTGCCGCGGCGCTGCATGGAGGGTGTGATGCTGCTTCGTCGGCAGCAGGGAGAGATTCCACCTGCCAGAGCCAGGCGCCGAGGCCTCGGCTGCCCTGCTTGGGAACCTCGTGTGCTCAGGAAACAGCAGAGGAGGGAACAGGGCGCCTGCCGTCGGGCTGGGGTCCTGCAGAGCCCCTCCCCGCGCCGGGACCTGGAAGGGGGAGCCCTGGCCCGGCGCAGGCCCAAGACCCTGGCAGGTGTGCGCCCAGACTCACTCGCCCGCCGGGCCTGGGAAGGGGGGGGCCTTCCACAGGCACCGACAGAAATTCCCTCCTGGCGCCTGAGCTGCAGTGCAAGCGGCTGGCCAGGCAGGGGGAATCCCTCGACGTGCCGGTGCCAGCTCGCCTCACGGACTGCAGAGCCAAGGCCCGGCATCGGAACAGCACAGGACAGAGAGCAAACCAGACAGGCAGACAGATCTATCTGGTGGATACGTGGGACGGTCAGGCTGTCGGGTGCCTGGAAGGGTTGGGGTGGAGCGACGGATGGTTCTGCAGACAGACAGGCAGATCTGTCTGGGGACGGACGGTCAGGCTGTCGGGTGCCTGGAAGGATCAGGGTGGTGCAATCATGGCTCTGCACGGGGACCGGCTGATGTGTGTGGCTGGGAACGGGCTGTCGATACCCACCCAGCCCAGCCGTCCCTCCGGCTCTGCCTGCCTTCCCCGCGGCAGCCGAGGGAGGTCCGGGGAACTGTGCCCGTGGCGCAGCAGCGACAGCTGAGTAAACGGAAGCCGGGGCGCTCATGTTCCACCTCGGCACAGTAGCTGCAATTCAGGGCGGAGCTGTCACCAGGCCCCTTGATGGATGATGGACAGCGACTGGAGCAGGGCACTCACGGGGTGCCCTTCACCCGGCTGCCAGACATTCGCGCCTCCTGCCTCCAGCTGCGTGGAAATCACCGAGACTTGGGGGCCGACTGTGCCAGCCGGGTGGGGGCTCCTGCCTGCGCACCGATTCCTGAAGTGGGAGCCGTTCTGGAGTCCCAGGGCTCGTTGCAGCAGTGAGGGTGAGGGCTAGGTCCGAGCTCCCTGGTTAGCCTAGTCTGGGTGGGAGCTCCCCCTCCGCCGTGTTCCTGTGTCTGCGCTGCCCCCAAGTGCCGGGGCACAGCCCCCTGACACTGCTTTGTGCTGAGATGCTCTGGTCACTTGCAGGAACCTGGTCTGTCCTTCGGGGGGATTGTGGGAAGGCCCTGGGGGGGTTGTGCTGGGGGTGCATTCCCCACAAAGCAGGGACCTGCCTGGCTAGCCAGTTCCAGGTGATGGGCTCTCACTCGCTCACGCCTAGGATAGTGCATGAAGAATTGTTACAAGGAAACGGCAGTTGCCCTGTTGCGCATTCCCAGGACAGACGATCCACGCACCACCTGAACTCTGCCCCAAGTACGGCTCTTGCCGCGGTGCTGCCCCTCAGTAGGTGGCAGGGCAGGCTCCTGTCCCCTTGGCCTTGGGGCGCACATGCACATGGCCTCACAGCGCTGGCTTGTCTGGTTGCAGACCCAGCCTTCGTCCACGCCCAGCTCATCCCGGACAGCGCCGAGAGGAATGACAACAAGCTCTACTTCTTCTTCCGGGAGAAATCGGCCGATGCCCCGCAGAGCCCCGCCGTGTACTCCCGCATCGGGCGTATCTGTCTGGTACGCCGCCGGCTCCCTGGGCGCTCCGAGGGGTTGGGAGATAGAGCGCCTGCAGCGCCCCCTGCTGGGCGAGGCTGGGGCTGGCGTAGCCGGGACTCCCCTAGCCAGTGTCCTGTCCCTCCCCACAGCGCCCCCTGCTGGGCGAGGCTGGGGCTGGCGTAGCCGGGACTCCCCTAGCCAGCGTCCTGTCCCTCCCCACAGCGCCCCCTGCTGGGCGAGGCTGGGGCTGGCGTAGCCGGGACCCCCGCAGGCAGCGTCCTGTCCCTCCCCACAGCGCCCCCTGCTGGGCGAGGCTGGGGCTGGCGTAACCGGGACCCCCGCAGGCAGCGCCCTGCCCCTCCCCACAGCGGCCCCTGCTGGGTGAGGCTGGGGCTGGCGTAGCCGGGACCCCCGCAGGCAGCGCCCTGCCCCTCCCCACAGCGCCCCCTGCTGGGCGAGGCTGGGGCTGGCATAACCGGGACCCCCGCAGGCAGCGCCCTGCCCCTCCCCACAGCGCCCCCTTCTGGGCGAGGCTGGGGCTGGCGTAGCCGGGACCCCCGCAGGCAGCGCCCTGCCCCTCCCCACAGCGCCCCCTGCTGAGACCCTGCCCCGGTCAGCGCCCTGCCCCTCCCCACAGCGCCCCCTGCTGGGCGAGGCTGGGGCTGGCGTAGCCGGGACCCCCGCAGGCAGCGCCCTGCCCCTCCCCACAGCGCCCCCTGCTGGGCGAGGCTGGGGCTGGCGTAGCCGGGACCCCCGTAGGCAGCGCCCTGCCCCTCCCCACAGCGCCCCCTGCTGGGCGAGGCTGGGGCTGGCGTAGCCGGGACCCCCGCAGGCAGCGCCCTGCCCCCCCCACAACGCCCCCTGCTGGGCGAGGCTGGGGCTGGCGTAGCCGGGACCCCCGCAGGCAGCGCCCTGCCCCTCCCCACAGCGCCCCCTGCTGGGCGAGGCTGGGGCTGGCGTAGCCGGGACCCCCGCAGGCAGCGCCCTGCTCCTCCCCACAGCGCCCCCTGCTGGGAAGCCCAAACTAGCAGGACAAGCATCATCCAGGTGCCTGAGGCTGGTTCCCCGGGTTTAGAACGACGACGGGGGCCACTGCTGCCTGGTCAATAAATGGAGCACGTTCCTGAAAGCCCGGCTCCTCTGCTCCGTGCCGGGGCCCGACGGGATCGACACGCACTTCGACGAGCTCCGTAAGCGCCACCCTGGCACGGGCACAGGGGCATGGGCACGGGGGGCGTGGCCATGAGGGGCATGGGGGGTACGGCCATGGGGGCAAGGGGGGTGTCACCGGGGGTGAGGGAGTCCCCGGCCCTGCCCCCCCCACAGCCAGACGTGACTCCCAGCCGGTTGGTTTGCAGGGACGCAGCCCAGCCCGGGAGCCAGGCGCAGTCTGGGACATTCAGGGCCCCCAGGCCCTGGGCCCCCCCTTCCTGCCCTGAGCCTCCTCTCCCTTCCTAATCCAGCCGAGACTGACCCACCCTCCAGGCCCTCGTCCCCGCCCCCCTCTGTTCCCTTTCCCCAGCCCAGGGTGTTACCTGCTGTCCCCTGGCCCTCAGGACCGAGAGGCTGCACACTCCTCCCCAGTGAGCCCGGCCCAGCCTGCCCCACCTCCTCCAGGCAGTGTGCCGTGCCAGGGAAACTGAGGCACACACCCACAGAGTCATTACAGAACAGCGCAGGACAGTAGAATCACGCCCCCCACAAGGCAAACAGAATTTATACAGTCCCCAATACGTCACAGGGAACCGCCCCCGCGCTCTTGCCCCACCCCCCGCATCTCCTGCTGGGACCTCCCCACATACAGCGCTCGTACCCCCCCACTGCGCTCCCTGCTGGGACCCCCCCCCCCACACACACTGCTCCTGCCCCCCCCACCGTGCTCCCTGCTTGGACCCCCCCTCACAGCATTCCTGCCCCCCCCACCGCACCCCCTGCTGGGACCCCCACAGCCAACACCCCACCCCCTCTCTACTCCACCCCATGGCCTTCCTCTGTCTGCCCCGCGTCCCCGTCTGTGACGTCTCCCTGGCTGCTGACGCTTGCTCTTACCCCCAGAGGACGTGTTCATCCAGCAGACGCAGGACGTGAAGAACCCCATCATCTACGCTGTGTTCGCTGCCTCGGGGTGAGCCCGGAGGGCTCTGTGGGGCCCAGCCCTGCTGAGTCAGCGCGTCCCTGGGCCGTGGGGGGGCTGTAGCAGGGCCTGGGCCTGGGGACGACATGCAGGGGCTGCTGGGGGCTAGAATGGGGGGCATCAAACTCGGGGTGCACAAGGCACTCTGGTCAGGCCCAGCCCAGTGCAGGCAGAAGGATGTGGGGCAGGCCCGGTGCGGGCAGAGGGATGTGGGGCGGGCCCGGTGCAGGCAGAGGGATGTGGGGCAGGCCCGGTGTGGGCAGAGGGATGTGAGGCAGGCAGAGGGATGTGGGGCAGGCCCGGTGCGGGCAGAGGGATGTGGGGCAGGCAGAGGGATGTGGGGCAGGCCCGGTGCGGGCAGAGGAATGTGGGGCAGGCCCGGTGCGGGCAGAGGGATGTGGGGCAGGCCCGATGTGGGCAGAGGGATGTGAGGCAGGCAGAGGGATGTGGGGCAGGCCCGGTGCGGGCAGAGGGATGTGGGGCAGGCCCGGTGCGGGCAGAGGGATGTGGGGTGGAGGGATGTGGGGCAGGCCCAGTGTAGGCAGAGGGATGTGGGGCAGGCAGAGGGATGTGGGGCAGGCCCGGTGCGGGCAGAGGGATGTGGGGCAGGCCCGGTGCGGGCAGAGGGATGTGGGGCAGGCCCGGTGCAGGCAGAGGGATGTGGGGCAGGCCCGGTGTGGGCAGAGGGATGTGGGGCAGGCAGAGGGATGTGGGGCAGGCCCGGTGCGGGCAGAGGGATGTGGGGTGGAGGGATGTGGGGCAGGCCTGGTGTGGGCAGAGGGATGTGGGGCAGGCCCGGTGTAGGCAGAGGGATGTGGGGCAGGCAGAGGGATGTGGGGCAGGCCCGGTGCGGGCAGAGAGATGTGGGGTGGAGGGATGTGGGGCAGGCCTGGTGTGGGCAGAGGGATGTGGGGCAGGCCCGGTGCGGGCAGAGGGATGTGGGGCGGAGGGATGTGGGGCAGGCAGAGGGATGTGGGGCAGGCCCGGTGCGGGCAGAGGGATGTGGGGCAGGCAGGGCAGGAGAGACCAAGCCTAGAGCCTTCTGGCTCTGCCTCTGCAGAGAATCCAGGGGCCCGGGGAAGCCGTGGGGTGGGGCTGTTGCCCACGTGGCAGTCCAGCGCCGCTCCAGCCGAGGGCCCGGCTGCGTGCCATGCCGGTGGGTTTGGCAGCGGTGCTCTCCGGGTAACGGGATTCTCCCCCCCAGCTCGGTGTTCAGGGGCTCTGCCGTGTGCGTGTACTCCATGGCCGACATCCGCATGGTCTTCAATGGGCCCTTCGCCCACAAGGAGGGGCCCAACTACCAGTGGATGCCGTACACGGGCAAGATGCCCTACCCCCGCCCGGGCACGGTGAGTGTGCTGGGGCCCCCGCCAGGCTGCCACGGGGCCCTCTGGGCATGGTGTCTGGACAGGGACGCTGCCCCTGCCCCCTAGAGCGACCCCCGGCCCTGGCCAGGTCTGAGACGGCTCCCAGGGAGCTGGGGGCCAACAGGCAGCATCTGAGCAGAGGGGCACCTAGCCAGAGTTGGGGGGCTGGGCAGGGGGCTGAGGGAAGGGCAAACAGACCAGGGCCTCAGTGTGTGGGGTGCTCAGCCCAGGACCGGCCCCGTGCTGCCCTGGTGCCAGGGCTCTGCCAGTCCCTGCACCTCGGGCACCCAGCCACATCTGCCAGGCAGAGGCTCCCCCACATCCACAGGGCACAGGGGCAGTGTAGTCAGAGGCTCCCCCGAAGGGCCACACGCGAGGTGGCCACTGGGGGTCAGGATGCTGGGCACAGGAGGGGTGTGCCGCTGTCCGTCAGGGAGAGGCGGGCACATGGCTGGGCACCCTGTGGGTGGGGGCCTGCGTGGGGCATGTCATTAGGTGAAGCCATCCCCTCACCGGCCTGCTCTGCACCTCAGTGCCCGGGCGGCACCTTCACTCCCTCCATGAAGTCGACCAAGGATTACCCGGACGAAGTGATCAACTTCATGCGCACGCACCCGCTGATGTACCACGCCGTGGCCCCCGTGCACCGCCAGCCGCTGGTGGTGCGCAGCAACGTGCACTACAAGTTCACCACCGTGGCCGTGGACCAGGTGGATGCAGCCGACGGGCGCTATGAGGTGCTTTTCCTGGGCACAGGTACCCGCAGACGTGCGCTGGAGACACTCAATGGCACCCACGGGCCGGGCGGGAGGGCACGCTGCCCGGCACTGGGCGTGGCAGGGAGCTGAGTCCTGCTCGGTGCCCGGCTGTGCTGCCACACTCTGCCCGTCACACCTGCTGTCGTTTCCTCGCCGCCGTGGGGGGATCAGGCCAAGCTGACGCCCTGGGCAGACCCCCAGCCCCTCACCCTGTGCAGGGCCAGAGCTGGGCAGCCCTCTCTGTGCTGGGGGCCTGGCACATGGGGGGCAGGGCCTGGGCCAGGTCCCCGTGGAGCCAGCCTGGGGGCAGAGGGGCTCATGGGGCAGAGCTGCCAGCGCTGCCCTGGCCCCTTCGGGGAGCCGAGCCCGGCTGCCAGCCGGCCCAGGGATCCCGGCCAGCAGGGCCCCACGAGTGGCAGGGAACGCTAACGAGCCAGCAAGATCCCTCTAGCTGGCGAACCGGCTGCCTCCTGGCCAGCTGTTCGCTCCGAGGCCCCTGCCCACAGCAGCCCGGCCAACTCCTCCCCAGCTGGCCCCCGGCGGGGAATTTCCTGCCAGCCCCGCCATGGGTGTAACGAATCGCCAGCGCTCAGCTGTTGCCCGGCGTGTGGGGGGTCGCTGGCAGGGCTGTGGGATGGGGGTCGGGCCGGTGCCCAGACGGAAACAAGTGCGCTGGTGGCACTTGGCGGTAGCTAGACACTCCCCCACCTGTACCCCCAGGGGGAGGGGCAGGGCTTCCCCCTTGCCACCTGGCTGCCAGCTCTCCCCCACCCCGGGGCCGGTGTCCCAGACCAGCCTCCCCCTGCATTGTGCAGCTGTGTTCTGCTCAGCCGCCGCAGCGCTCCCCCCCAGAGGCAGCTGGTCGGCAGGCCAGGAGCGGGAAGTTCTAGGCAGCCGCGGGCGAGGGGCTGACCAGTGTTTTGTACGCACGTTAGTGTGAGCGGCACGTTCTGCCGCGCCCCACATGTGGGGCCCATCTCTGGGGCTGGCATCCAAGCCAGAGCAGACACTGGCAGCTTTGTGTGTTCCTCCTAAGGATACTGCCTGCGGGGCCCCCCCCAACACTCCACACAGGCTCTGCCCCAGAGATCCCCAGCCAGCCCGACATCCCCGACCCTCGACGCAGGCTCTGCCCCGGAGATCCCCAGCCAGCCCGCCCTCCGACCCTCCACACAGGCTCTGCCCCAGAGATCCCCAGCCAGCCCGGCCCCCCGACCCTCCACACAGGCTCTGCCCCAGAGATCCCCAGCCAGCCCGGCCCCCCGACCCTCCACACAGGCTCTGCCCCAGAGATCCCCAGTCAGCCCGGCCCCCCGACCCTCCACACAGGCTCTGCCCCGGAGATCTCCAGCCCGAGGGCTCCAGCCTGTGCAGTTCTGCCCGGGGCACTGAGGTGCTGCTCTGCCTGTTGGATGCCTCGGGGAAGGTGCCGCCGGGAGATCCAGGGTTTGGGAGCCCTGTGTTGGCCAATAGCCTGGTCCTGACCTGGCCTGGGCGTGTTTATGAAGCCACTGTGGCAGGTTGGCCTCTCCCAGCGCCAGCCATACCGTGTACCCTGCCCACGGCCTGCCCCGCATGGCACTGAGCGCTGGCCATACCGCGTACCCTGCCCACGGCCCGCCCCGCGTGGCACTGAGCGCTGGCCATACCGCGTACCCTGCCCACGGCCCGCCCCGCGTGGCACTGAGCGCTGGCCATACCGCGTACCCTGCCCACGGCCCGCCCCGCGTGGCACTGAGCGCTGGCCATACCGCGTACCCTGCCCACGGCCCGCCCCGTGTGGCACTGAGCGCTGGCCATACCGCGTACCCTGCCCACGGCCTGCCCCGCGTGGCACTGAGCACTGGCCATACCGTGTACCCTACCCAAAGCCTGCCCCGCGTGTCACTGAGCGCTGGCCATACCGTGTACCCTACCCAAAGCCGGCCCCGCATGTCACTGAGCGCTGGCCATACCGCATACCCTGCCCACGGCCCGCCCCGCGTGCCACTGAGCGCTGGCCATACCGTGTACCCTACCCACGGCCCGCCCCGCGTGGCACTGAGCGCTGGCCATACCGTGTACCCTACCCACGGCCTGCCCCGCGTGGCACTGAGCGCTGGCCATACCATGTACCCTACCCAAAGCCGGCCCCACGTGTCACTGAGCGCTGGCCATACCGTGTACCCTACCCACGGCCCGCCCCGCATGGCACTGAGCGCTGGCCATACCGTGTACCCTGCCCACAGCCCACCCCGCGTGGCACTGAGCGCTGGCCATACCGCGTACCCTACCCAAAGCCCGCCCCGCGTGGCACTGAGCGCTGGCCATACCGCGTACCCTACCCAAAGCCGGCCCCGCGTGTCACTGAGCGCTGGCCATACCGCATACCCTGCCCACGGCCCGCCCCGCGTGGCACTGAGCGCTGGCCATACCGTGTACCCTACCCACGGCCCGCCCCGCGTGGCACTGAGCGCTGGCCATACCGTGTCCCCTACCCACAGCCCGCCCCGCATGGCACTGAGCGCTGGCCATACCGTGTACCCTACCCAAAGCCTGCCCCGTGTGTCACTGAGCGTTGGCCATACCGTGTACCCTACCCAAAGCCAGCCCCGCGTGTCACTGAGCGCTGGCCATACCGCATACCCTGCCCATGGCCCGCCCCGCGTGGCACTGAGCGCTGGCCATACCGTGTACCCTAGCCACGGCCCGCCCCGCGTGGCACTGAGCGCTGGCCATACCATGTACCCTACCCAAAGCCGGCCCCGCGTGTCACTGAGCGCTGGCCATACCGTGTACCCTACCCACGGCCCGCCCCGCATGGCACTGAGCGCTGGCCATACCGTGTACCCTACCCACAGCCCGCCCCTCATGGCACTGAGCGCTGGCCATACTGTGTACCCTGCCCACAGCCCACCCCGCGTGGCACTGAGCGCTGGCCATACCGCGTACCCTACCCAAAGCCTGCCCCGCGTGGCACTGAGCGCTGGCCATACCGCGTACCCTGCCCACGGCCCGCCCCGCGTGGCACTGAGCGCTGGCCATACCGCGTACCCTACCCAAAGCCTGCCCCGCGTGTCACTGAGCGCTGGCCATACCATGTACCCTACGCACGGCCCACTCCGCGTGGCACTGAGCGCCGGCCATACTGTGTGCCCTGGCCACGGCCTGCCCCGCGTGGCACTGAGCGCCGGCCATACTGTGTGCCCTGCCCACGGCCCGCCCCGCATGGCACTGAGTGCCGGCTGTGCCTTGCAGATCGTGGCACAGTACAGAAGGTGATCGTCCTCCCCAAGGATGACCTGGAGACCGAGGAGCTGATGCTGGAGGAAGTGGAAGTGTTCAAGGTACAGCCCAGCCCTGCGCGCGCTCTGCCCCCCCCTTCCCTCCGGGAAGCTCCCTTCCACCCGCCGCCGCAGGGCAGGATGCCACGGGCCACTCGGCTGGTTCGCAGCCTCTCTAAGGGCACCGGGCGCTGATCCAGCCCTTGCAGGCGTCACAGGGCCGTGGCAGCTGTGCGCCATTCGGCTGGCTCCACAGAAGGGGTAAGAGCCCTGCTACTGCCGCGTGCGGAGGGAGCGCTCCTGTAGCTCTCATGCCAGCAGCCCGTTCCTGGGGCTCCGGGGGGGGGCTGCCCCTGTGGGGTTTGGTGCCAGTGGATTCGTGTCAGCCTGGTGCCAACCGCCGGGCTCCCCTCTCTCATTCCAGGTGCCAGTGCCCGTCAAGACCATGACCATCTCCTCCAAGCGGGTGAGCCGGCTGCAGGGGCGGGGCAGGGTTCTTGGGGTCAGCTGCCAGCCCAGCCGCAGTGCTCCGGCCTGCTCAGAGGGAGGGAGAGCTCGTGTGGGTCGCGGTGTCCCCAGGGGCTCCTGTCTTCCCTCGCTCAGCGCGGCCCAGGCAGGGGCACCTGCAGGGAGGGGCTGTTTCAGGCCCTTCCCCTTCTTATCGCAGGTCCGGGGTGGCTGGCGGCCCTACCTCGTTCCCAGCCTCTCCTGGGCCACGGCAGGATCTGCCCCAGGGGGAGTCTCACCCTGTCTCTGCTTCCCCACAGCAACAGCTGTACGTGGCTTCGGCCGTGGGCGTGACCCAGCTGGCCCTGCACCGCTGCCACGTGTATGGGGAGGCCTGCGCCGACTGCTGCCTCGCCAGGGACCCCTACTGCGCCTGGGATGGCAAGGCCTGCTCCCGCTACTCCGCGTCCTCCAAGAGGTAGGCTGGGTGCCGGGGCGGTTACACCGGGCACAGGCTGGGCTAGGCACTGGGGCGGTTACACCGGGCACAGCACAGGCTAGGAGCCGGGGCAATTACACCGGGCACAGGCTGGGCTAGGCACTGAGGCAGTTACACCGGACACAGGCTGGGCTAGGCACTGGGGCGGTTACACCGGGCACAGGCCGGGCCAGGCACCAAAGCGAGTACACTGGGCAGTGGCCGAGCTGGGCACCGTGGTGGTTACACCGGGCACTGCACAGGCCAGAGCCGGGGTAGTTACACTGGGCACAGGCCAGACACCGGGGCGAGAGGGAAGGGCTCCAATAGGGATCTCTCAGGACCTGTTCCCATACTCCCAGGGGCAGCCTACGCGGGCGGGCAGGAGACCCAGGGCCTTTGATGAGCTGGGGCTCAGCTCTGCCACCGGTCCATCACAGGTACCCATATGGGGATGACTTAGCCACTCTTCCCCCATGGGACTTCCTCAGGGGGCCACTGAGCCTGGGAGAAACTTTCCATCTGCGCCTTCTCCCTCCCTACAGGCGGAGCAGGCGGCAGGACGTCCGGCATGGCAACCCCATCCGCCAGTGCCGGGGCTACAACTCCAATGGTGAGTGGGGCCCACCGGCCACCCAGCCCCCGCACACCCACACGCACATCCAGCACGCGGGAGAAAGGGGTGTGAGAAACAGCTAGGTTAGATCCCCAGGTCAATCCAGGAGCTGCACAGTTGGATGCATGGGTGGATGGATCTGTGGCGTGGATGGGTGGGGTGGGGTGGATGGATGGATTTGACTGGTTGATTGATTGATGGATGGATGGATGGATGGGTGGACGGATGGATTTGATGGGTGGATGGATGGATGGATGGGTGGACGGATGGATTTGATGGGTTGATGGATGGATGGATGGGTGGACGGATGGATTTGATGGGTTGATGGATGGATGGATGGGTGGATGGACGGATGGATGGATTTGACGGGTTGATGGATGGATGCGTGGGTGGACGGATGGATGGATTTGACGGGTTGATGGATGGATGCGTGGGTGGACGGATAGATGGATTTGACGGGTTGATGGATGGATGGATGGGTGGGTGGACGGTGGATGGGTGGACGGATGGATTTGAGGGGTGGATGGATGTGGGTGAACGGACGGACGGATGGATAAATGGATTTGACGGGTTGATGGATGGATGGATGAGTGGGTGGACGGATGGATGGATGGATGGGTGGATGGATTTGACGGGTGGATGGATGGGTGGATGGATTTGACGGGTGGATGGATGGGTGGATGGATTTGACGGGTGGATGGATGGGTGGATGGATTTGACGGGTGGATGGATGGGTGGATGGATTTGACGGGTGGATGGATGGGTGGGTGGATGGATTTGACAGGTTGATGGATGAGTGGGTGGACGGGTGGCTGGATGGATGGATTTGATGGGTGGATGGATGGATGAGTGGGTGGACGGATAGATGGATTTGACGGGTGGATGGATGGGTGGATGGATTTGACGGGTGGATGGATGGGTGGATGGATTTGACGGGTGGATGGATGGGTGGATGGATTTGACGGGTGGATGGATGGGTGGGTGGATGGATTTGACAGGTTGATGGATGAGTGGGTGGACGGGTGGCTGGATGGATGGATTTGATGGGTGGATGGATGGATGAGTGGGTGGACGGATAGATGGATTTGACGGGTGGATGGATGGGTGGATGGATTTGACGGGTGGATGGATGGGTGGATGGATTTGACGGGTGGATGGATGGGTGGATGGATTTGACGGGTGGATGGATGGGTGGATGGATTTGACGGGTGGATGGATGGGTGGATGGATTTGACGGGTGGATAGATGGGTGGATGGATTTGACGGGTGGATGGATGGGTGGATGGATTTGACGGGTGGATGGATGGGTGGATGGATTTGACGGGTGGATGGATGGGTGGATGGATTTGACGGGTGGATGGATGGGTGGGTGGATGGATTTGACAGGTTGATGGATGAGTGGGTGGACGGGTGGCTGGATGGATGGATTTGACGGGTGGATGGATGGATGAGTGGGTGGACGGACGGATGGATGGATGTGCTGGGTGGCTGGATGAGGCCGGATATGCTGGACGGAGGGATGGATTCGAGTGAAAGTGGAGAAACACGAGAACGGCCAGGTGGGGTCAGACCAAAGATCCATCTCGCCCAGTGTCCTGTCGCCAAGGCCAGGTGCCCCAGAGGGAGTGAACAGAACAGGGAATCCTCATGTGATCCCTCCCCTGCCGCCCAGTCCCGGCTGCTGACAGAGGCTAGGGACACCCTCCCTGCCCATCCTGGCTAATGGCCATTGGTGGACCTGCCCTCCAGGAATGTATCCAGCTCTCTTTTGAGACCTGTAAGTCTTGCTTGGTCTTTGCAACATGAGAACATGGGTGCACTGGGCGGGTGGACGGGTGGCTGGCTGGCTGGCGGGCCGGAATACAGGCAGGGCTGGGTGTAGATAGGGAGCAGAAGGCACTGAAGCCTCCTTAGCAAGGACAGGCTGCTGGAGTCGGAGGCTGGGTAGGGTGACACCGGATTTCCTGGGCTGGGTCCATTTTATCAGCCAACCCCCCGTCTTCTCTTCCCCTGCAGCCAACAGGAACGCGGTGGAGGCCGTGCAGTACGGGGTGGAGGGCAGCACGGCCTTCCTGGAGTGCCAGCCCCGCTCCCCGCAGGCCACCATCAAGTGGCTGCTCCAGAGGGACAGCAGCGACCGGCGGAAAGAGGTAGGCGGGCGCAGAGCTACCGCCGCCGGGCGTAGGGGGAGGGGGCTGCAGGCTGGCACTGCGGTGGGGGGAGGCGTGCATGGGGCCGTCCCCCAGCTGCGTCTGGGCCCTTCTAACGCGCTGGCCTCTCTCCCGTCCAGCTGCGCACGGAGGGCCGGGTGCTGCGGACGGAGCAGGGGTTGCTCCTCCGCTCCCTGCAGCTCTCCGACGGCGGCCTCTACTCCTGCACCGCCACCGAGAACAACTTCAAGCACACGGTGGCCAAGGTGCGGCTGCACGTGCTGAGCGGCGAGACCGTGCGGAGCGTGCTGTTCCAGGCGGAGGCCCCCGCCCTGCGGGCCGACGGCGACGCCTCCGCCTCCGCCTCGGCGCTGGGCCTGCGGGCCGGCCTCCCGGGCGCCCCCGGCCCCCACTACCCGGACCTGGTGCAGCTCCTCACCCAGCCCGAAATGGGACTCATCAACCAGTACTGCCAGGGCTACTGGCGGCACGCAGCCTCCGGCCACAAGGAGGCGCTGGCCAGCCTCAAAGCCAAGGAGCTGCAGGACCAGAAGAAGCCTCGAAACCGCCGGAATCACCAGCCAGACGTGGACCAGCTCACATGAAACCGCCGCCAGGGACTCTGTAATAACAGTGCTATATTTCCCCCCTTTTAATATTAAAATATCTATAAATATATATATAAATATATATATATATATATATACACACACACCTCCCCCTCCCTTCAAGACCGTATTTATTTGTAGGTTGTACATAGTCCCTGGGAGACGCGGTCCCACCCCGTTGCCCCACGGCCCTCTGGGTAAGATAGCCAGCAGCCTGTCCGTTTCTCCTGCTAGCGGCTACGGCACTGCCCCAGCAACGGCCGGCGCGGAGCACAAGGGTGGGGCTCGGGGAGAGCCTCTCTCCTGGCCCTCATCAAATGATGCTAATTAGGACTCGCCTGGCGCTGGCCCCTCTCGATGCCAAGCCAGGGCTGGCACCTGGAAGGGGCGTGTCTGTCCCTAGCTGCTGGGAGAGGGTGTCTTAGCTGGGGTGCCCTGTTCTTGCCCCCGGCGTGGGGCCAGCTGGACATGTGGGGCCCAGCGGGAGCCTGCAGAGCTAGCGCCCTTGGCATTGGGGTGTCCATGCTAGGGGTGCAGCTGCTTAGCCTGGTCCCTGAATATCCTTCCCCCATTGGCGTTGGGTGGGTGAGAGGGGTCCGGCTCCGGGGCACCAGGGCAGGCAGAGCGTCCCTAGGAGCGTGGTGCCCATCGGGGCCGGGGCATCTCTGGGCTAACACACCTAGAGGCACGGGCGGGCAGAGGGCCCGGGCCTGGCTTGTCCCCCCAACACTGAGCACGCATCACCCCGGCAAGGGGCGGGGCGTCTGGGAGTGATGTCACAGGCTCCGCCTGAGCTGATTGGTGGAGGATGTGATGCCCTCCCTCAGGGGTATACAAGGTGCAGCCTGGCTACGGCAGGGAGTCAGGAAGCCGGCAGAGTAGGCCCCCTCTCCCTGCCTCAGTTTCCCCCATCTGATCTCTGCTGGTTATTTAAGACCAGCGGGTCGGCCATTGGCCTGCAGCTGCGGGGCCTGTGGCGCCAGCCTCTCTGCTGTGCGGCTCTGGGCCCAGGCTGGGGGCCGGCGGTGGGCACTGCCTTGTGAGGGCCCATGTAGTGGAGTCCTGGCTGCTGCGTGGGGTGACAGCCGGGGCGAGGCAGCGTGTCTGGGGAGGGCAGGGAGAGGGGGTAAAGCAGGGCTCTGACTGGCTGCTGGCACCAGCTGAATTCAGTCCCAACGCCCAGGTCACCCCTGCTGTCCCGGCAGCCCCCAGCGTGCTTTGAACCTGGCCCGGCAGGGCCCGCTCACCCGCTGCAGAAATTCGGGGCGTTCCAGCAGCCACTGCCCACAGCTCAGCAGCCCCGCACCCTGCCCAGGAGCTCAGGCAGTGGCTGCTGCAGCCACCAGCGGGTTTAAGGCCTGTGCTCAGAGCGCCTGCCCGCTGGGGCAGCACAGGGCCAGGGCTTTGCCCCGGCTCCCCTGCCCCGGCCTGTGCTGCCTGGGATCAAGAGGGGTGGCAGAGCTGCGGGCATGTTGCCCCTCCCCCTCCCCGCTAGCTCGGCCCGGGTCCCTGGGCGATGGGAAGCGACACAGCTTCCCTGCCGGCCGTGGGAATTGGTGCCGCTTTGCCACGGCCCCGGCCCTCCAGCACCGGGCGCCCATCTCCCCACGGGCGTGGCACAGTCCCTGGACACGCCCTGGTTGCCGGCGGGCTGGAGCCGCAGGGCCAAGCCCCAGGCGGGAGGGACAGTACCTGGAGCCGCGCCTGGCTGCCCGGGGGGCGATGGAGATGGCTGCCCCGCCCCACAGAGAGGTTGCCGCCCAAAGCAGGAAGTCGGGCCCTTTGCTCCAGGCCAGCTGGGGTGCAGTGGGGGTCTCCGTGGGGCAGAGAGACGGCTGGGGGGGGCAGGGCGCTGGTTGGTCCCCAGGGCTGCTCGCCTGGCGTTCACCCCGGCCTGTGCCTGCGTGGCACGTGGCTGCTGCCAGCTCCGTGCCAAGGCCCTGCCCCTGCGCCGGGCCGGCTCCATGCCCCTCTCTGGTGTGAGTACTTGTCAGTGGAGCCCGGTGGCAGCGGCCGAGCCCCAGGGCCCGTCGCCTGTAATGGGAGCGTCCCGTGGCGGGGAATGAGCTAATAAACACTGGCTTTGGTTCTGGAGACCCTGCCTCTTCCTTTGGCCGCCTCCGGCCCCTTCTGTCCAGCAGCCCCCTAGGTGTGAGGCTGTGCCCACGTGGGGCAAGGGCCTACTACTGCTGCTGGTGGGTGGAGTTGCTCCTTCAGCTCACAGCAGAACAATTCAGTCTGGCAGTCCAGGGTTCAATGCCCAGCAATGATTCTTGGGGGGGGAGCAACCCCTGAGGCCCGTGCCGTCCAGCAGAGCGCATCAGACACCACAGCCCGGTTGGGCAGCTGGCTAGCGTGTGTGGGTGACCCTGGGGGGGCACACACTGGTGAGGGGCCACCCCACTGTGCCGCCTCAGGCGGTGACACCCCCAGAGAGCAAGTGCCACTGGTCGGTAGTGGGGAGCCCCGGGGGGCTTGGGAGCGCGGCACTGCTCCGGGGGCAAAGGGCTGAGCCAGCCTCACACGGGGGGGGATTTTCGCAGCCAAAGAGTTCCGGGGGGAAAACAGCTGCAAAGGAAGCTGTGGGGGGAGCACTGACTGGGGGAGGTGAAATCAGCAGGGGGTGCTGTCTGGGGGGGGTCTCAGCAGGGGTGCTGTGGGGAGGAACAGTAGTGCTGACAGGGGGAGCTCCCAGCAGGGGGCGCTGTGGGGAGGGACGGTAGCGCTGACCGGGGGGGGGGGGGACTCCCAGCAGGGGGTGCTGTGGGGAGGGACGGTAGCGTTGACGGGGGGGGGGACTCCCAGCAGGGGGCGCTGTGGGGAGGGACGGTAGCGCTGACCGGGGGGGGGGGGACTCCCAGCAGGGGGTGCTGTGGGGAGGGACGGTAGCGCTGACCGGGGGGGGGGACTCCCAGCAGGGGGTGCTGTGGGGAGGGACGGTAGCGCTGACCGGGGGGGGGGGACTCCCAGCAGGGGGTGCTGTGGGGAGGGACGGTAGTGCTGACCGGGGGGGGGGGGCTCCCAGCAGGGGGTGCTGTGGGGAGGGACGGTAGCGCTGACCGGGGGGGGGGGGGACTCCCAGCAGGGGGTGCTGTGGGGAGGGACGGTAGCGCTGACCGGGGGGGGGGGACTCCCAGCAGGGGGTGCTGTGGGGAGGGACGGTAGCGCTGACCGGGGGGGGGGGGACTCCCAGCAGGGGGTGCTGTGGGGAGGGACGGTAGTGCTGACCGGGGGGGGGGGGGCTCCCAGCAGGGGGTGCTGTGGGGAGGGACGGTAGCGCTGAGGGGGGGGACTCCCAGCAAGGAGGCGCTGGCTGAAGGTGGGGGGGGCCACGCTGGGTTTCCCTGTAATTTACAGCAGCCCCCTAAAAAAACAAGGTCAATTACTTTGTCACCATCTGTGTCTGCTCCACTGTGTGGCTTCTCTGATGGCTTCGGGGGCGCAGGGGCGTTGGCTGGGAGGAGCCCCTGCCAGCCTGCATCCTGTGGAGGGGCTCCATGCCACCCTGCCCCGGTGGGCACAAGGACTGCTGGGCTGCAGGACCCGGGTCAGCACAGTGCGTCTTGGGCAGGCTGGAGGGAGCAGGCCCCCAATACAGTCGGGCTGGGTGATTGGGTCCGGGGCACAGCCAGACTGGGCCAACGGGGACACCCGCTCACATGGGGCTACAGGAGAAACCACGGGGCGCTGTGCTGGGTCAAACTAGGGGTGAAGTTCATTGCCGGGTGTGGCGGCATGCTGGGGACCCCCCGACCCTGCACCCCATCTCCAGCAAGATGAGACTCCGCCAGCCAGTAGACCGGAGGGGTTATTGCTGCTCCAGGATACAGCACAGCACAGACAGGGTGTGGACAGAAGGACTCAGGGGCTGGCCGCCCTAGACCCCTTGGGGCAGGGGTATAAAGCCCCCCCCCCCACTCCCAGCACTCGGCTTAGTCGCTTCTCTCGGTGTTTTCCCAGCCAAACTGACTCTTCCCCAAACCACCCCCTTTGTTCCAACTCCTTCCTTCTCCAGTGAGAACCCTTGGGCCATGGGCTCCACATCAGGGCCCGGGGGCGACCCCCCCCCCCGGGCAGGGCTCACAGACAGAGGCCAGTAGGGGTCACCCACAGCCCAAGCATAGCGCCCAGCGAGTGGACCGGCCCCCCCACTACATCACAGCGGGTTAGCTGGGGGGGGGTCATGGGACCCCCACAGGGCCTGGCTGTGAATGGAGCCGCTCTGAGTGTGCTTGTTCCCGGGACGTGGAGACGGCGGTTGTCCAGCAAGCTGGGATGGGGACAAGCCAGGACGGAGCCACAGAGGCTGGCAGGGATGCAGCGCTCCTGCCCCCCCCCAGCCAGCGCCCTGCCCCCACAGCCAGCACTCAGCCCCCCCAGCCAGCACCCTGCCCTCCCCACAGCCAGTGCCCTGCCCTCCCCACAGTGCCCTCCGCTGGCAGAGGTTTCATTGCCTCTTGAGCAGCACCTGGGCATGCCCCCGGCGGCTGCTGCGGGGTGGGAGGGGGGCGCCAGGCAGGGCTGGCACCTGAATCCTGTGGCCCCTGCATGAGGAGACTGATCCAGGAGCCCAGCCCTGGCCTGGGAGCTGGCACGGCTGGCTTGTGTCCGGCCTGCGTGGCTTGTGCCTCCCCTGGTGACTCTGTCGCCCCCCCCCCCGGCTGCTCCTGCACTCCTGGGGGGCAGAGGCGGAGTAACAGCACTGGGGAGCAGCACGGGGAGGGCCCAACTGACTGGTTTCCCCGTGCTGGGGTGGGGGGAGTCCACGGGGCCAGGGAGCCCCAGGCACGTCACAGCAATGTCACTTCCCGCTTGCCCCGAGACCAAGCCGGGCCTGCCCCCCCCCATATTCCAGCTCTGTGCGGTCCAGGGTGGCCCCACTTCTCCGGCCCCGGGTTGGGGGAGAGCTGGCAGCCAGGCGGCAAGGGGGAAGCCCTGCCCCTCCCCCTGGGGGTACAGGTGGGGGAGTGTCTAGCTACCGCCAAGTGCCACCAGCGCGCTCATTTCCATCTGGGCACCGGCCCGACCCCCATCCCACAGCCCTGCCAGCGACCCCCCACACGCCGGGCAACAGCTGAGCGCTGGCGATTCGTTACACCCATGGCGGGGCTGGCAGGAAATTCCCCGCCGGGGGCCAGCTGGGGAGGAGTTGGCCGGGCTGCTGTGGGCAGGGGCCTCGGAGCGAACAGCTGGCCAGGAGGCAGCCGGTTCGCCAGCTAGAGGGATCTTGCTGGCTCGTTAGCGTTCCCTGCCACCCGTGGGGCCCTGCTGGCCGGGATCCCTGGGCCGGCTGGCAGCCGGGCTCGGCTCCCCGAAGGGGCCAGGGCAGCGCTGGCAGCTCTGCCCCATGAGCCCCCCAGGTGAACAAGCCCCTCTGCCCCCAGGCTGGCTCCACGGGGACCTGGCCCAGGCCCTGCCCCCCATGCGCCAGGCCCCCAGCACAGAGAGGGCTGCCCAGCTCCGCCCAGCACAGGCTGGGGGTCTGCCCAGGGCGTCAGCCTGGCCCGATGCCCCCGTGAGGGCAGGGAACCGAAAGCCTGCGCAGCCCTCCCGGCCTGCAGCCTCCCCAGGCACAGCCCAGTGCTGGCGGCCGACTCCCCACGGGGCCCCGTGCTGCCTGGGCCTGGAGCTGGTGCACCCCTCGCCGGGAGCCTGGGGGGGGGGGGCCGGACATTGCGGCAGGTCCCTGCTGCCTGCGCTCCTGTGCCCTGGCCCTGGCGCCCAGGCTGAGCCCCCAGCCGCGTCTTACCGGCCCTGGCGCCCGGGCTGAGCCCCCAGCCGCGTCTTACCGGCCCTTGGCGCCCGGGCTGAGCCCCCAGCCGCGTCTTACCGGCCCTTGGCGCCCGGGCTGAGCCCCCAGCCGCGTCTTACCGGCCCTTGACGCCCGGGCTGAGCCCCCAGCCGCGTCTTACCGGCCCTGGCGCCTGGGCTGAGCCCCCGTCTTACCGGCCCTGGCGCCCGGGCTGAGCCCCCAGCCGCGTCTTACCGGCCCTGGCGCCCGGGCTGAGCCCCCAGCCGCGTCTTACCGGCCCTGGCGCTTGGGCTGAGCCCCCAGCCGCGTCTTACCGACCCTGGCGCCCGGGCTGAGCCCCCAGCCGCGTCTTACCGGCCCTGGCGCTTGGGCTGAGCCCCCAGCCGCGTCTTACCGGCCCTGGCGCCCGGGCTGAGCCCCCAGCCGCGTCTTACCGGCCCTGGCGCCCGAGCTGAGCCCTCAGCCGCGTCTTACCGGCCCTTGGCGCCCGGGCTGAGCCCCCAGCCGCGTCTTACCGGCCCTGGCGCCCGGGCTGAGCCCCCAGCCGCATCTTACCGGCCCTTGGCGCCCGGGCTGAGCCCCCAGCCGCGTCTTACCGGCCCTGGCGCTTGGGCTGAGCCCCCAGCCGCGTCTTACCGGCCCTGGCACCCGGGCTGAGCCCCCCCCAGCTGCGTCTTACCGGCCCTGGCGCCCGGGCTGAGAGCCCTGGCCCATCACCCCAGTGGCCCGGCGGCCTCGCACTGGCAGGCTTCGGCAAGGAAACGGCCTTTAACCCCGGTGTGGCGCTTCGAAAGCCTCCTGGGGGGGGGCCTGGCCCGACGGGGGTTTGCCATAGCTTGGGGCTGCCCACGAGCTGGGTGAAGGAACGGCAGTGCGACACCGCAGCGACCCAGGCACAGGGGTGTATTACGCACCGCGCTGGCGGCGTGGCACTTGGCTGGTTAGGCGCAGTGAGCCACGGCCAAACAATGGATTACACTCGATTATAGCTGGGTGCCAATGGGGCGGGAGCGGCCGAGCCCCTGGCTGGGGTCTAGCAGCAAGACAAAATGAGCACAATAAGCCAATACTCTCAAAGGTTACTTCCTTGCCCCGCCTATAGCGCAGGGTAACATGGTTGCTGGTACCCAGTGTTACACCTTGCAAGAGGAACAGTTTGAGGGCTAAGTTAAAGCCTGATTTCAGGGCCATAGAAATGCCGGTGGCACTGCCCAGCTGGGTTGGCCCACAGGTGCATTCCTAGAGGGTCTCGAAGCAGAGACCAGCCAACAGTACCCAGCAATGACAACTGGGTGTAGTGTCTCAGTGCGTCCCCGTGTGCTCAGGGTGGTCTCTGTGCGGGACGGATGCCGTAACTCAGGCTGACGTGCTGGCCCTCTCCCTGACCGCGGCTGGCATGCGGGGAGCGTGTGCTTGTTATCTTGGCCTGCCCCGCGGAGCAGCCCCCTGGCTGTGAGTTATGTGCCCGTGTCTCACGGTAAGGCCCCCGTTACTGCTCCCCACCTGGGGGCGAGCGTGTTTATGGCGGGTTAAACAAACACGGCTGGGTCTTGCTGATCTCACCCCTTCTTTAGCCATGGCGTGGCCCTTGTTAGCCAGGCTGCAGGCCAGGCCGTGGAGGCAGGGCAGGTGGAAGATTCTTACCAGAGCCCGTGGCCAAGCTCATGTCTCCATATTAGTGGGATTTTGGCCCTTCCCCGGGCCTGGCAGGCTCCCGGCCGAAGGGGCGGGCAGGTGGCTGGAGGCCGTGGCCCATTGGAGCACCAGGCCCGGGGCTCTGCCGCCACGGCCCGCTGGGTGCTGGCTGTGCCCGCCAAAGGGATTTGTGGGGACTCTGCTCCCCCAGGTGGCTGAACGTGGCACTGCCCGGGGAGACCCTAGGCTGCCCCCAGTGGGGCTGCCCCCGGCAAGGGGCAGGTGCAAAGCAAAGAGCTGGCTGGGCACCTCCTGCAGCTTCCCAGGGGTGGCGCGGTGCCACGGGGCCACATGGGCCCCTGCGACTGGCCAGTTCACCCCAGGGGCACTGGCCTTAGAGAGCCAGCGCCCTGGGCACCCACGCTGGTGTGGGGACCTCAGCCTCCCAGGGCCCTTGGCCGCCAGCGAGCTGCGGTCTCAGTCCCTGCCTGGCACCTGCTCTCCGCTGAGCCCGGCGGCGGGAGCCCAAGCCATTGCACCAGCCTGCCCAGCCCCCGCCTGGAGCTGCAGCCAAACCACCGCCCCTCCTCCCCCCCCAAACAGCCCAGTGCTGCTGGGTCCCCGGGCCCCGCGTTAACACGGGCGGGCTCCTGGAATCGTCCCAGAGAAAGCTCAGTTTTCAGGCACAGCAGAGTCAACCCTCTTCCCCCCGACCGGACTGGGGCCCCGGGAAACGCCAGCGGCCCGAGTTGGGCAGGTTTTGGAGCCTCCCGACGCCCACGAACAGGGACGCGCACCCTGGCTCGGGGCGGCCGCACGCGCTGGAGATCTGTGCCCTACGGCGTGCTGGGATTGACATCCAGGTCCCCCTTCCCCGGCACTTAGGGCCGCGGCCTCGTCTTCGCACACGCCGGTCAGCATGTCCTGTCCCCAGGACCGGAGCAGGGAACATCTCGCAGGCCTCAGCCGCCGGCACAGCCCTGCCTCCTCCGCCTGCCAGCGGGCCAGCCGCGCACTGCCGCACCCTGCCCCTGAACTCCCGCTCGCCCACAGGGATTGCGGCAGCGGGTCAGCACGTCACCCAGTATTGGCTCTCACAGCCAGGTGCCTGGCTACCGCACTGTCCACCCCGGCCGCCCCCGTCTCAACCCAAGGGCCAGGGGTATCCGCCGGCTGCCGTGGCTCATCGCTCCGGCTGCGCACCAGCAGGACCCGGCACTGCGAGAGGAGTGCGGTGGGCCTGGGGCTCTGTTCATTCGCAGTGCCCCTGGGGCATGGCACCCTAGGGTGGGCTTGGCTGGGGGGTTTTCCAGTTTCAGCTCAAACACTTAGCCCTCACCGTCCAGCCTGGGCGGCAGCCCTCGGCCCCGGGAAGTTCGTGCAGGCAGCGCCCGACAAGCACCTCCAGCTGGCCAAGCGCTGGCCGCTCACCTAGCAGACCGGTACTCACTCGGGGCAATCCTACCGGCCAGAATGGCCACACGGGGTGTCACGAACAGGGGGAGCGCTGCCCAGCACCTGGTGACTAAGGGGTTAACTCAGGTACCTAGCAAAGGTGTTGGCTGGGGGGCCAGGAGAGCCACTCGAGATAGGGGGTTGAAATGTGATGGGATATAGGTCCCCTGCCTGCTTCCTTTGGATGCCAGGCGTTGAGACACAGCATGGTTTAAACCCAGGCAGGACGCCCGTGCCCCCACGGCCATCAGCGCCTGGGAGTGGCGTGAACAAAGAGACGATGAGACGTGAGGCCCAGGGAAAGGTGCGCCCAGCCACGTTCAGGGTCGTTTTTCTTTCCTTTGTGGTTTGGTTTGAAAGGCTCTGTGTGAATCCCCCCCTTACCAGCTAAGCCTTGTGCCAGAGGGCTGGTCTCTGTTTTACTTCGGTTGCCTCAGTTGCTCTGTAACTTCTAGCGACCAAGCCTGCGCTAGCGAGTGTAACTTTGCTTTTGTAATAAACATCACTTCTCTGACAGCGAGGGTCTGCCCCTTGTATCCTGGCGGGTCTGTCTGTGGGTCGCTGCAGGCCTTGGCCTGAGGGGTCGGCTGGCAGAGCCTGCCACTACTTGGTCTCGTTTTTCTTTTGGGGCACAAGAGCTTGGGGTGCCCCTGGGGGGATTTCAAGTGTCCCCCCAGGATTTAGGGGAAGAGCACGGGATGGCGGCAGCCATTCCCCAGACTCTGTGTGTTGGGGTTCTGGGGGACGGTTCTGTAACCAGGGCCCAGAGAGGCAAAGGGTTTGAAGCTCTCTTGTGCTCGGAGCACCAGAGGGGGGAACAGCCCTGGCACGGGGTGTGATGTGGTGTCAGGACCTTGCTGGTTGCGGTGCTTGGGCTTTGGGTGACCCTACTGGCCTCTGTCTGTGCGCACGGCCCAGCGGGGGCACCTTGAGGGCCCCCATGATAGTGACCGAATCGGTCCTACCCGTTAGGGGGTTTCTGACTGGAATCATGAAGGAGACAGACTGGGGGGGGGCTGGGAGTCTAGGGGCCGAGGCACCCCATCTCAAGGGGTCTAAGGCTGCCTGGCCCTGACTCCGGTAACCACGTCACGTCTGTGCTGGGCTGTATCCTGGAGGAGCAATAAACCCCCCTGTTCTACCGACTGGCGGAGACTGTTCTCGCTGCTACGGGGCTGCAGGATCAGGGGGACCCCCGACTCACCGTCACACGGGGTCAGACCACAGGTCCATCAAGCCCAGAGTCCTGGCTGCTGACAGCAGCCACTGCAGGTGTCCCAGAGGGAGTGGACACCCCACACCCCGCACACAAACCAACACCCCGCACACCCCACACCCACACACAAACCAACACCCCGCACCCTGCACACCCCACACACAAACCAGCACCCTGCACACCCCACACACAAACCAACACCCCGCACCCTGCACACCCCACATACAAACCAACACCCTGCACACCCCACACACAAACCAACACCCTGCACATAAACCAACACCCCCACACCGTGCACACCTCGCACACAAACCAACACCCCGCACACAAACCAACACCCCACACCCTGCACACCCCACACACAAACCAACACCCCGCACCCTGCACACCCCACACACAAACCAACACCCTGCACATAAACCAGCACCCCCACACCATGCACACCTCGCACACAAACCACACCCCACACACAACACCCCACCTGCACATCCCCCCCACACAAACCAACACCCCACCCCCCCACACACACACCAACACCCCGCACCCTGCACACCCCACACCCCACACACAAACCAACACCCTGCACATAAACCAACACCCCACACCGTGCACACCTCGCACACAAACCAACGCCCCACACACAAACCAACACTCCGCACATAAACCAACATCCCACACCCTGCACACAAACCCACACACAAACCAACACCTTGCATACCCCCACACACAAACCAACACCCCCGCACACAAACCAACACCCCGCACACCCCACACACAAACCAACAGCCCCAACACACCCAGCTGCTCACTGCAGCACACACCACCCAGCCCCCACGTAGTCACGTGTCCAGCAACCCAGAGCCGCAAGGCGCCGAGCTGGCTACTTTGCGTTTGAAAACATGGAATCCATGTGAAAACGTGAAGGGCATTTCCAGCCCTGGGTCTGTGTAGCCCAGCCCTGGGGCGGGGTCCTGTCTCCTGACTGGCTGTCAGGGGGTTTGCAGCCAAAAGCTCACCCGGCAGGAATATTTTCCAACCAGATTGGTCACTTTCTTGCGACTTTCCCATGGCCCATCGGTTGCACCGTGCCATCGAATGACAGTGACCCCCCGGCACAGAACGCCCGAGTGTTGCTCCCCCTTCAGCCTGCCCTCCTTGGGGCTCAGCCCAGGGCTCTGCCCCATGGTGCTGGCTGTGGGGGGCAGGAGGCCACAGGCCAGGCTGGTACAGCGTCTCCATTGCACCTGATCTCCGGAGCTGGGGTTCTTGCTGGCCAGTGGTGGGGCCGGGGCAGCTCAAGGGCATGGAGCTGGTTGGGAGGTGGGGCTGGGCAGGGCCTGATCAGATGAGCTTGGCAGTTTCCTTGGGGCCCCACCCTGGGCCCTGATGGGCAGCAAGGGCCGGCAGAGCTGGACGGGGGCAGGGAACTCCTGTGAGAGGGAGGGAGGGAGGCCACAGCTCCATGCCCAGCTGGGCCATCTCCTGAAGCACCCCCTGGGTGCTGTTCCAGGCCATGGTGGGCACGGCCCGCACAGCTCTAGAACGTGGCCATGCAGCTGCGTGAGATGCCAGCACCATGCACACGTGGCAGGGGTGGCTGTGCCCCACAGTGCTCACTAATGTCAGGGGAGCTCCTGGCGCCAGAGCTGTGGGCCCAGCACAGCCCTGGCCGCACTGCCCTTTGTGCCAGGCACGGGCTGGAGCAGGCTGGGGGGGGGGCTGTGGGAGCTCGGGGGCTCTGGGCAGCCCAGTGCCCAGCCACACCCGCTGTGTTGTGCCAGGGAGCCCGGGCAGCTGGCCTGCCGCAGAGCATCCCAAGGCGCTGGCCCCAGTGTCTGGCACGGGGGCGGGGGGGGTCCGAACTCAGCGGGTCCCACCACGGCAGCCGAACCAGGCTTCGACCCCAGCTCTCCGGCCTGCCCACCCTGCCAGCTGTGGGGAAGGCCCAGCCTGGCCCGCCTGCTGACCCATCCCTGGCCAGGAGCAGATGGGGCTAGGAAGTGCTGGGCTCAGCAAAGGGGAGATTTGAAAGGCTTTGACTTAAGCCAGCGGCTCGAGGCGCTGAGGCAGCAAGTCGGCTCCGACGGGGAGGGGGGGGGCCAGGAGGGCCTCACCTGCTGCTTGGCCACCTGTCCTTGGTGCAGATTGGGCAGCCAGGAGCACCTGACGGCCACGGCCCCCAAATCCGCCAGGCTGGCACCGGGCCGCGCCCAGGGCGGTTGGCGCAGCGGGGGACGGTGCCGCTCGGCGCGCCTGGTGGCCAAGGGTCATACTGGCCGGGAGCACTGGACACTTGGGGGCTGGGCTAGGGCTCCCCCGGGTCAGCCATGGGCGCCGGCGCCAGCGCGGAGGAGAAGCACTCCCGGGAGCTGGAGAAGAAGCTCAAGGAAGATGCTGAGAAGGACGCCAGGACGGTCAAGCTGCTGCTTTTGGGTACGTGGTGGCCTGTAGCACCAGCCCTGCCCTATCCTGAGCCAGCCCTGCCCCAGCTGCTGACCAGCCCCACAACGCTGACCAGCCCCGAATCCCGACCCGCAAGCCCGTGGTGCGGGGCCTTCACAGAGGGCTCTGCCCTGATGGAGGTGGGAGGGGCAGCTCCGGGGAGATCCAGCCCCGGGCAGTGCCCAGCAGGCAGGGTGGGTGCTATTGGGGGTCAGTTCAGGCTTCCTTGGCACTGAGCACAGGCCCAGGCCCGCACCCGGCCAGGACGAGGGGTGACGGTGAGCAGCAGACCTGACCCCATGCCCAGGAACACACGTGGCACCTGACACGGACAGGGCTGTGTGATCAGAGCTATCGCCCTGGCCAGCTGGGGTCGCTCCCCTGCGCCTTCCGCTGCCCCACCGTAGAGCTCCCGGCGCTCCCGCCTAGCGCCCCACGCTGGGCACGCTCCCTGCCATGCCTGTCCTTTCTGTCCCCAGGAGCTGGCGAGTCCGGGAAGAGCACCATTGTAAAGCAAATGAAGTAAGTGGCTTCGCACCTCGCTGCCCCTCCCGACAGCGCCCCCTGCTGGGCGAGGCTGGGGCTGGCGTAGCTGGGAGCCCCCCCACAGCCAGCGTCCTGCCCCCTCCCCGCAGCGCCCCCTGCTGGGCGAGGCTGGGGCTGGCGTAGCTGGGAGCCCCCCCACAGCCAGCGTCCTGCCCCCTTCCCGCAGCGTCCCCTGCTGGGCGAGGCTGGGGCTGGAGTAGCTGGGAGCCCCCCCACAGCCAGCGTCCTGCCCCCTCCCCGCAGCGCCCCCTGCTGGGCGAGGCTGGGGCTGGCGTAGCTGGGAGCCCCCCCCACAGCCAGCGTCCTGCCCCCTCCCCGCAGCGCCCCCTGCTGGGCGAGGCTGGGGCTGGCGTAGCTGGGAGCCCCCCCACAGCCAGCGTCCTGCCCCCTCCCCGCAGCGCTCCCTGCTGGGCGAGGCTGGGGCTGGCGTAGCTGGGAGCCCCCCCCACAGCCAGCGTCCTGCCCCCTCCCCGCAGCGCCCCCTGCTGGGCGAGGCTGGGGCTGGCGTAGCTGGGAGCCCCCCCACAGCCAGCGTCCTGCCCCCTCCCCGCAGCGCCCCCTGCTGGGCGAGGCTGGGGCTGGCGTAGCTGGGAGCCCCCCCCACAGCCAGCGTCCTGCCCCCTCCCCGCAGCGCCCCCTGCTGGGCGAGGCTGGGGCTGGCGTAGCTGGGAGCCCCCCACAGCCAGCGTCCTGCCCCTTCCCGCAGCGTCCCCTGCTGGGCGAGGCTGGGGCTGGCGTAGCTGGGAGCCCCCCCACAGCCAGCGTCCTGCCCCCTCCCCGCAGCGCCCCCTGCTGGGCGAGGCTGGGGCTGGAGTAGCTGGGAGCCCCCCCACAGCCAGCGTCCTGCCCCCTCCCCGCAGCGCCCCCTGCTGGGCGAGGCTGGGGCTGGAGTAGCTGGGAGCCCCCCCACAGCCAGCGTCCTGCCCCCTCCCCGCAGCGCCCCCTGCTGGGCGAGGCTGGGGCTGGAGTAGCTGGGAGCCCCCCCACAGCCAGCGTCCTGCCCCCTCCCCGCAGCGCCCCCTGCTGGGCGAGGCTGGGGCTGGCGTAGCTGGGAGCCCCCCCATACATACAGCCAGTGCCTTGCCCCCCTGAATGCCGGGTTCTGAGCCCCACAGCCCCCCCCGAGGGCAGCACGGACGCCCCTCGCCCCTGTCCAGATGCTGCCCGGGGGCTCCCCATTACCCTCCCCGCCCACAGGGAATGCTGCCCACCCACTGCAGCGCGCTGGGGGTGCGGCCGCCGGCCTGTCAGGCTAGCGCCGGGGGCCGGGCGACTGGGGGCAGTGCCGCCGCCCAATGGGTGCCCGGTGCAGGGGCCGGGCATTGCCAGGGTGCCCCGGGGGCTCAGCGCCCGCTTGTGTCCCCACCAGGATCATCCACCAGGACGGCTACTCCCTGGAGGAGTGCCTGGGCTTCATCACCATCATCTACAGCAACACCCTGCAGTCCATGCTGGCCATCGTGCGGGCCATGGGCACCCTGGGCATCCTGTACGGGGACTCGGCCCGCCAGGTGAGCGGCTGGCGCGGGGGGCGCGGGCGGGGCGCCGAGCCCCCCTTGGCCACACAGGGCAGCCGATGGGCCCCCAGCCAGCGGGGCCGGTTTCGATTCCCGCCGCCTCCGTGGCGTTAGCTCAGACCCCGCTGCGCATCTCCCCGCAGGACGACGCCCGCAAGCTGCTGCACTTGGCCGACACCATCGAGGAGGGCACCATGCCCAAGGAGATGGCCGACATCATCAGCCGGCTCTGGAAGGACGCGGGCATCCAGGCCTGCTTCGAGCGCGCCTCGGAGTACCAGCTGAACGACTCGGCCGGCTAGTACGACTGCTGCCGCGCCTCCCGCGGCAGTGCCGGGCCCCCCAGGGAGGCGTGGCAGTGGGGGGGGCGCCCCACGGGTCGCAGCGGGGGTCTCCCCGGCCAGCCCCACCTCACTCCTGGGCAGCCCTCTGCTGAGCCCCCGCAGCGCGGGCACGGGGACAAGAGGGGCAGGCTGAGGCTGGCAGCGTGGGGGGCCAGGGGGCCGGGGGGCCGGGGCCCTCTCCTGGGGATGCAGGTTGCAGTCAGGTGCCCGTGGGGAGGTCTCTATCCCTGGCGTGCCAGCCCTGCCCACTGGGGCCTGCACATGGCACGGCTGGGACCCAGCGAAGTAGCAGCAGCCCCGCGCGCCCCAGGACCTAGCTGCATTGGGGGGGGGTGTCCAACCGCTCCCACCGTTAAGCAGGAGCCCCCTAGACTCCCAGCTGAGCCTCCTTGTGCTGGGCGCCGCCCACACCCCCGCAGCCTGTGGGCAAGTGGGTGGCTGAGCCTCCGGGGCAGGGCTGGAAGCTGGACCTCTCGGCCAGCCGGGGCCAGAGCTCCCGCCAAGCCCCAGCACCGCGAGCCTCCAGTCAGTGTGGGGCAACAATGGGGCTGCGGGCCCGCACCGCGTGAGCTGGCCGGCCAGGGGCGCCCAGCGGGGAGGGCAGCTGGCCCTTGGCCCCAGCGGCCGTGCCCACGCGAGGGGGGTTCCAGCCCCTTCCTTTGTGCCCGGCAGCTACCTGAGCGACCTGGCGCGGCTGGTGGCCCCCGGCTACGTCCCCACGGAGCAGGACGTGCTGCGCTCCAGGGTCAAGACCACTGGCATCATCGAGACCCAGTTCTCCTTCAAGGACCTCAACTTCAGGTGGGGCCTGGGGCGGGAGCTAAGGGGGCCCTGCCGCCTGCTCCAGGCAGGGGCGGCACCGCCCCGTGGGGCGCTGGGCTGGGGGTGGAGAGGGCGGTCCAAGGGTTAAGGCTGCGCTCAGGGAGGGAGCGGGCGGGCTGGGCAGACGCTGCTCCTGCCCCGGAGTGGCAGTGCCCCCCCCCAGGGAACGGGGGCTGGGGGGCTGCTCTCAGGTTGGCTGGGCAGATACAGTCGGCGGTCAGCCCCCCGTGCCCGCCCCCTCAGCCCAGGCCCTGCCCGGGGGTGTGTGTGGCTCCCACCGGCTGCGTCTTGGCACCGTAACCTCCGCGGGCGCAGCTGGGCTCCATTCGTTAGTGGCTGGTGCCACCTAGAGCCAGCGCACCCAGGCTGGGCACGGTGCCAGCCTGGCTGGGCCTGCAGCCTTTCCACAGCAGGTGGGTAACGCTCCCGTTCGCTCCTGCTGCTCCCGGGGGGCACGTGGGCGGCTGCGGCTCCTTCTGCCAGCCGGCTGCTGCCAAGTGACTGAGCAGGAACCAGGCTGCTCTGGACAGGCCCAAGGGTGGGCACCCAGTGGGCACCAGCAGCCCGGCCTGCAGCTCTTCCAGCCACGGCTGGACCGGGGGGCCTGGAGCCCAGCTTCAGGGGTTGTCCTGGACCGGCTCCGCAGCTAACCCAGCACCGCTCTCCCCGCCGGGCCCTGCCACAGGGGCGGGGTCCAGGCCGCTGGCCACGCCCAGCGCTCCCACAGGCACGTGGCAGCCAGCACCCCGGCTGTGCTTGGACACGTGTGGCCGGGCCCCGTGGCACCCCCCAGGCGAGGCGGCAGGGGCTGGAGTGGAGCCGGTGGCCCCAGCCGGCCCCGCGGCAAGACCCGGTTCAGAGCCTCTCCCGCCCCAGCCGGCCCCGCGGCGAGGCCCGGTTCAGAGCCTCTCCCGCCCCAGCCGGCCCCGCGGCGAGGCCGGGTTCAGAGCCTCTCCCGCCCCAGCCGGCCCCGCGGCGAGGCCCGGTTCAGAGCCTCTCCCGCCCCAGCCGGTCCCGCGGCGAGGCCCGGTTCAGAGCCTCTCCCGCCCCAGCCGGCCCCGCGGCGAGGCCCGGTTCAGAGCCTCTCCCGCCCCAGCCGGCCCCGCGGCGAGGCCCGGTTCAGAGCCTCTCCCGCCCCAGCCGGCCCCGCGGCGAGGCCCGGTTCAGAGCCTCTCCCGCCCCAGGATGTTCGACGTGGGCGGCCAGCGCTCCGAGCGCAAGAAGTGGATCCACTGCTTCGAAGGGGTCACCTGCATCATCTTCATCGCCGCCCTCAGTGCCTACGACATGGTCCTGGTGGAGGACGACGAAGTGGTGAGTGGAGCCAGCACGCAGGGCGGGGGGGCCAGAGGGCCCAGCCCTGCAAGAGCGCCGCAGGCCTCTGCCCCGTGCAGAACTCCTTCCACGGAGCGTCCCCAAAACCGTGAGGCCCATCAGCTCGGAGCCCGGGCAGGCAGCATGGGGCAGTGGTTAGCGCCGGGCAGGCAGCATGGGGCAGTGGTTAGTGCCAGGCAGGCAGCGTGGGGCAGTGGTTAGCGCCAGGCAGGCAGCATGGGGCAGTGGTTAGCGCCGGGCAGGCAGCGTGGGGCAGTGGTTAGCGCCGGGCAGGCAGCATGGGGCAGTGGTTAGCGCCGGGCAGGCAGCGTGGGGCAGTGGTTAGCGCCCACAGGACCTTGCGTGCTGGTCCCTGCCCAGGAGCTTGGGTAAAGTGCTGCGAATGTGAGCGCTGCTGAGCCCAGAGATTGGCGGGGAGGGATATTTAACATGGTGTGACGGCGCGTCGGGGTCCCCCCGATCCTGCAGCCCCGTAGCAGCGAGAACAGTCTCCGCCAGCCGGTAGAACAGGGGGGTTTATTGCTCCTCCAGGGTACAGCCCAGCACAGACGTGATGTGTCTACAGGAGTCAGGGCCAGGATGCCTCAGCCCCCTTGAGATGGGGTCCCTGGGCCCCTAGATTCCAGCCGCCCCCTCCCCCCCGTTAGACTGGTTTCTTCATGGTTCCAGCCCCAGACTGCCTTCCCCCAGCCCTCACTTCCTAGGTCCCACGCTGCCCTCAACTGGTCAGGTCTTAGGCAGCCCACCTGCTGGGCAGTGCTCCGGCCACCGGCCAGCAGGGGTCACCCACAGCCCAAGCACAGCACCCAGCAAGGTCCTGACACGCATCACACACGGGCTTTCCCGCTGCTGACACAGCTAGAGACACCGGAGGGACAGCAGCCTGCCCCGGGACGTCCCAGCCTGGCTCCGACCCTAACAGAGGAGCAAGCAGCTTGTCAGGAGGCAGTGTGGCCTAGTGTGGGGCGCACGACCCAGGGGAAGCGCTGCCACTGGCCACCTCACTGCACTGGTGTGTGCCTCCGTTTCCCCAGCTGTAAAATGGGGCCAGTGCTCCTGACCGGCGTGAAGCGTGCCTCCGTTTCCCCAGCTGTAAAATGGGGCCAGTGCTCCTGACCGGCGTGAAGCGTGCCTCCGTTTCCCCAGCTGTAAAATGGGGCCAGTGCTCCTGACCGGCATGAAGCGTGCCTCCGTTTCCCCAGCTGTAAAATGGGGCCAGTGCTCCTGACCGGCGTGAAGCGTGCCTCAGTTTCCCCAGCTGTAAAATGGGGCCAGTGCTCCTGACCGGTGTAAAGCGTGCCTCAGTTTCCCCAGCTGTAAAATGGAGCCAGTGCGCCTGACCGGTGTAAAGCAAGCTGCGATCTCTGCTGAGGAATCTCTGTGCTAGTCACAGGTGCTAGCAGGACTCAGGCCCTGCCTGAGCAGGAGTCACAGGGCAGGAGCAATGCACACGCCCCCACGTCTAGAGGGGTTGCTGAGCTAGGCAGGGTCACAGTCCCAAGAACCTGCCCCCCACCAGCCAGGCCCCCGCGGCCTCGCCCTCCCACGCCAGCCCCTGCAGGAGGCGGCGGGAGACGCCATTTGTAGCCTCATGCGGCCCCTTGCTCCTCCCCAGAACCGGATGCACGAGAGCCTGCATCTCTTCAACAGCATCTGCAACCACCGCTACTTCGCCGTCACCTCCATCGTCCTCTTCCTCAACAAGAAGGACGTGTTCCTGGAGAAGATCCGGAAAGCCCACCTCAGCATCTGCTTCCCCGACTACGACGGTGAGCCCGGCCGGGGGGGCGGGGCCGCTCAGAGCGACGGGGGCGCCGCTGCTCCGGGCCGCGCCCCCCAGCCTGGCAGGTCTTGCCCCCGGGCGGCCGCTTCAGCTGCTCTCCGCGCCTGGCACCGCTTGGCTTCACCTGGCTCCAGGGGGCTGCCGCGGGCCTGCGCTACAGGGAACTCCTCGCCGCGGTGCCCCAGGGTGCACTGGTCTCATTCGCAGCCGCCGCCCAGCGACAGCGCCTAGCCCCCTGGATCGACCCAATGCCCAGCTCGCTCGCCACGCCCCCGCTGCTGCCCCTGCCCGGCCGCCAGCCCTGCCCCACACCCTGGGTCCTGCCCGCCAGACCTGCACCCTGCTTGGCCCAGTGCCCTGCCCGGCCGCCAGCCCTGCCCCACACCCTGGGTCCTGCCCGCCAGACCTGCACCCTGCTTGGCCCAGTGCCCTGCCCGGCCGCCAGCCCTGCCCCACACCCTGCTTGGCCCAGTGCCCTGCCCTACACGCTGGGTCCTTCCCAGCCACCAGCCCTGCCCCACACCCTGGGTCCTGCCCGCCAGACCTGCACCCTGCTTGGCCCAGTGCCCTGCCCAGCTGCCAGCCCTGCCCCACACGCTGGGTCATGCTCGACCACCAGCTCTGCCCCACACACTGGGTCCCGCTCAGCCACTGGGCCCTGCCCCACACCCTGGGTCCTGCCCGCCAGACCTGCACCCTGCTTGGCCCAGTGCCCTGCCCAGCTGCCAGCCCTGCCCCACACGCTGGGTCATGCTCGACCACCAGCTCTGCCCCACACACTGGGTCCCGCCCAGCCACTGGGCCCTGCCCCACACCCTGGGTCCTGCCCGCCAGCCCTGCACCCTGCTTGGCCCAGTGCCCTGCCCGGCCGCCAGCCCTGCCCCACACCCTGGGTCCTGCCCGCCAGACCTGTACCCTGCTTGGCCCAGTGCCCTGCCCGGCTGCCAGCCCTGCCCCACACGCTGGGTCATGCTCGACCACCAGCTCTGCCCCACACACTGGGTCCCGCCCAGCCACTGGGCCCTGCCCCACACCCTGGGTCCTGCCCGCCAGACCTGCACCCTGCTTGGCCCAGTGCCCTGCCCAGCTGCCAGCCCTGCCCCACACGCTGGGTCATGCTCGACCACCAGCTCTGCCCCACACCCTGGGTCCTGCCCGCCAGACCTGCACCCTGCTTGGCCCAGTGCCCTGCCCGGCCGCCAGCCCTGCCCCACACCCTGGGTCCTGCCCGCCAGACCTGCACCCTGCTTGGCCCAGTGCCCTGCCCGGCCGCCAGCCCTGCCCCACACCCTGGGTCCTGCCCGCCAGACCTGCACCCTGCTTGGCCCAGTGCCCTGCCCGGCCGCCAGCCCTGCCCCACACCCTGCTTGGCCCAGTGCCCTGCCCTACACGCTGGGTCCTTCCCAGCCACCAGCCCTGCCCCACACCCTGGGTCCTGCCCGCCAGACCTGCACCCTGCTTGGCCCAGTGCCCTGCCCAGCTGCCAGCCCTGCCCCACACGCTGGGTCATGCTCGACCACCAGCTCTGCCCCACACACTGGGTCCCGCCCAGCCACTGGGCCCTGCCCCACACCCTGGGTCCTGCCCGCCAGCCCTGCACCCTGCTTGGCCCAGTGCCCTGCCCTACACGCTGGGTCCTGCCCACCAGACCTGCACCCTGCTTGGCCCAGTGCCCTGCCCTACACGCTGGGTCCTGCCCACCAGACCTGCACCCTGCTTGGCCCAGTGCCCTGCCCAGCCGCCAGCCCTGCCCCACACGCTGAGTCCTGCCTGGCCACCAACCCTGCCCCGCCCCGCATGTTGGGTCCCGCCCGGCCACCAGCCCTGCCCCACACACTGGGTCCCGCCCAGCCACTGGGCCCTGCCCGGCCACCAGCCCTGCCCCGCATGCTGGGACCTGCCTGCCAGTCCTGTACTCTGCTTGGCCCAGTGCCCCGCCCAGCCACTGGGCCCTGCCCCACACACTGGGTCCTGCCTGCCCTGCCCCACATGCTGGGTCCTGCCTGCCAGCCCTGCACCCTGCTTGGCCCAGTGCCCTGCCCTGCCCCCCACACTATGTCCCGCCCAGCCACTGGGCCCTGCCCCACACACTGGGTCCTGCCTGGCCATTGGGCCCTGACAGCCCATGATAGGTGGAGGGGTGAGGACAGGAGCTGGGGGGGCAGCACAGCCCCCTGCTATCGGGCACGACTCACCAGGCCCTCGGCTGCCCTGCTCAGGTGGGCATGTGGGCAGGACATTTCCAAAGGGCAGGTGCTGCCCAGCTGGGGAGGGACCTGGATTCACAGAGGCTCTGAGGTGCCTAACTCTCCTGGGACTCACTGCAGAGGAGCAAACGCGGCCCGTGCTCCGCACACCCAGCAGAGGGGGACCCCACGTTTAACCCAGGCTATGCAGCCGGGACCCCCTCATCCCGGGGCAGGGCGGGTGCTTCCCTCCTGGCCAGTACAATCGCAGTGCCACCCTTGGCAGCTCGGCTCTTCCTATCCGGGCCACCCTGTGGGGGGCAGCCTGGGGCCATGGCCCCTGCCCTTCGAGAACAGCCTTAACTCTGCCCACGGCCAGGCCCTGCCGCCCAGACCCCTGCCAGTATCCTGCTGCTGCCAACTCCCGGGTGCCTGCCCGGTGCTTGCTGGAGCTGGGGCCGCTGGCGAAATCCTCTTGCTGCCGGAGCAAAGCCCCCTCAGTGTGTGTGTGTGGGGGGGGGGGGGGAGGCTTGTCCCAGCAGAACACCACGCGCCCCGACTGGGGAGGGCAGAGGCAGCAGAAAGGCCCCTGGCACCTGTGGGGGGGAGGCAGAGCAGCTGGGCGTGTTTTCGGCAGGAGGGGCTGGGACAGGCCTTTGGAGACTCCCAGGGTGGATGGGGGGAGTGTGGTGACGAAGGGGCGGGGGGTGTCCCAGGGATGGGGGCAGGCTCTGGGGAGTGGAGGGGCAGGGGCTGCTGGCGGGCTCAGACTGTCCGTGTCCCCCGTGGGCTGAGCCGCCCCGTGTCTCGCAGGCCCCAACACCTTCGAGGACGCCGGCGCCTACATCAAGGCCCAGTTCCTGGAGCTCAACATGCGGCGGGATGTGAAGGAGATTTACTCGCACCTGACCTGCGCCACCGACACCGAGAACGTCAAGTTCGTCTTCGACGCCGTCACTGACATCATCATCAAGGAGAACCTCAAGGACTGCGGGCTCTTCTGAGTCCCGGACCCCGGCCTCATCCCCATCCCCCCGGGCCACGGCCCTGGCCCCTCGTACCTCTGCCCCGGCCCAGCCCACAGCCCCCACCCTGGCTCACCTCCTGCCCTCCCCTTCCGCAGCCACAGCCCCCATCCTCCACCCCCATACCACGGCCACAGCCTCCCCATCCTGCACCCCCATCTTGGCCCACCGATACCATGCCCCCGTCCTACTCCCCCCCAGTACTGCCACAGCTCCCCCAGATCCTGGCCCCTGGCACTGCACCCTCTAGCGCTGTCCCCCAGCACTGAGCCCCCCGCTAGCATGGCTGCACCCCCCTTCACTGGCCCAGGGCCCGCGTCTGCATCTGCCCATTACCACAAGGTCCCACGGCTGCTGCCCCACCTCCCCAGCCCCCAATCTGAAGAAGGAAGAGATGGCGCATCAGGAGCCCTGCTCACTGCCCCATGCCGAGGGCGCCGGGTCCCTGCCACACAACCACGGCCCAGCCAGTGCAGTCCCCGGGCTGGGGCAGGTCCCACGGGGGCAGAGCCAATCAGAGCAGCCAGGCGGGTTCTTTCTACTTTTTATTATTTCAAACCGTGTGAACAATTTGGTAAAACATCCTGTGATCAAAGCGAGGCTGGGCCAGGGGCAGGCTCACGCCCAGCAGCGGTTCCTCGCCCGGCGCTCCAGCGACAGCTACGACCCAGCGCTCCGGCCAGAGGCGGCTGTACAACAGCCTCAGCACGGCTCCGGCTGGGGCAGGAGGAGCAGAAAAGGGGCGCCGGCGTCTCAGCCCTTCGGAGCCACCCCGCCCGTGGGAGAAGCCGTGCTGGAGGCTCTGGGCCATGGTCCCCCCACACCGGGGCAGTTTTATGCCAACCCAGTTCTAGACAACTCCCGCCGGAGCAAACTACAGCCCAGATGGAAACACACGACCCCCCCCAAGGCACAACTGCATTTTGTTTTTCACACCGTAGCCGATCGTGCGCGGGCCACGCGGCCAGTTAGCACTGGGCACTGCTCAATAGCGCTACAAAGAGCCATTTAAAAAGCAACGTCAAACACGATTTCTTTCGGTGGAGTTTTGGAAAGGAATGTAGGGTTGTTTTTTGCTGGTCTGTGCAAATCACAGGCGCCCGACGCGCTCGCTGGGGTGGGGGGGCAACGGTTCGCCTGTGAACACTCGGACAGTGATTTCTTAAGCCAATGAAAAGGAGGCTCAGGAGCCATTCCAGCCCGGAGTTTCCAAAAACAATTACAAATTTGGGTTCCCCCCCCCCAAAATAGTCCCTGTCGGGGTGGATGGGGGCGTAGAAATACCAAACAGGTTCAGATAGGAACAGCCAGCAGCAGGCGGCCGCGGGACCCAGGTGGGACCTGCCTTTGCGTCGTGACCGTTAACCAAAGTCTCTTTATTAGGGGAAAAAATAATAAAGAAACAAAACACAGAAACCGAGAAGCAGAAGTTGTGAACGGTGCGGTCCTTCCTTCGCCAGCAGCAGCCTCTCCTCCGGGTACAGCGCACTCCAAGTAGTCCTGGGGAGAGAGGCCCCGTGAGCGACGCAGCCGTGCCCCCCCGCCCGCCGAGCACATGGGCTGGCGGGAAAATCTCCAGGCAAACCGGGGGGGGGGGGAGGGGGGAGGAGGAGAACGGGATGCGAAGCAATGCCGACTGGCCCACATGCAGCGCAACAGCATCCACTGGGACTCGGGGGGGGGGGGAGGGAGGGGAGGGAGGACACATACAAGGTTCCGCTGGGCCTATTTAATGCCAGCAGCCATCAGCAGCCAGGATTGAACCGGCGACCTCCGGATCCCAACACCCACATCTGAGGCCCAGTCCCCACAGGAGGAGCTGGGGCTGGGGCCGGGCCGGGGCCGGGGCCGGGGGCCAGGACAGCAGGGACGGAGCAGCCCAGCCCCACGTGGGGGCCAGGCACAGTGGCCCACACGGGCATCCCAACACCCCTGAGGGGACCCTGGCGGCTGGGGGCGGAGGCGTTGGGACTGGAGCGCCGGGCCCAGCCGTAGGGAGGCATCAGCGAGCAGAGCGATGGCCGGGCTGCCCCGAGTCGTGGCAGGGCCCCTCCTGCAAGAGCTGGGGGAGTCCGCCTGGGCAGCCATGGGACCACCGGGAAAGGGAGCCCCAGTGCAGCCTGTCCTGGCTCAGGCTGGTCAGAGAACACGGGCACCAGCCCCACCCCCTTCTCCGGGGCCTCCCCCTTTGGCCCGTGGCTGGGCACAGCCCCCTCCAGGCCCTGGGCTGTCTCCTCCCTGTGCCCTGAAAGCATCAGGCCCCCTTTCTCCAGGCCCTGGGGCCTCTCCCCTGGCCCAAGGTTGGGCACCAGCCCCCCCACCCTTCCCCCAGGCCCTGGGGCCTCTCCCCTGGCCCACAGTTGGGCACCAGCCCCCCCACCCTTCCCCCAGGCCTTGGGGCCTCTCCCTTTGGCCCGTGGCTGGGCACAGCCCCCTCTGGGCCCTGGGCTCTCTCCCCTTGGCTGTGACTGGGCACCAGGCCTCCCGGCCAGCCTCACCTTCCCCCGTCGGGCAGCAGGCGTGTGCGGCCCTCAGAAGAGCCCGCAGTCCTTCAGGTTATTTTTGATGATGACGTCGGTGACGGCGTCGAAGACGAACTGCACGTTCTTGGTGTCGGTGGCGCAGGTGAAGTGCGTGTAGATCTCCTTGGTGTCCTTCCGCTTGTTCAGGTCCTCGAACTTGCTCTGGATGTAGCTGGCCGCCTCGTCGTACTTGTTGGCCCCTGCGGAGGAGGAGAGGGGATGAGCCGCCTGCGTGGGGGCACAGGGCCGAGAGGCAGCCCGCGGTGCTCTGATCCCGGCCTGGCGCCTTCCCTGGCAGTGCCTCGGTTTCCCCAAGCAGGGAGCAAGACATTGGCCTGGTGCCGGCAGGCTCTGTGCACTGAGGTCTGGCAGCAGCGGCCGGAGGGTGAATAAACGCCCAGCAAATCCTTTAACAAATGGCCCCTCCACTGCCAGAGCATGCGTGAGGCTGCTGGTAGCCACGGCACACAGCCGGCTGGCCATGGCTGCCACAGCCGGGCCTCGCATCTAGACGGGGGGACCCAAAGCCTCGGCCCTCATCTGTCCTGGCCACAGAGCGTCTCAGCCACACACCCCAGCCATGGCTGCCCCCTTTAACTGATCAGCTGCCAGCAGATCCTGAGGCAAGGAGTTCCACAGGTCACACCCACACAGAGCCTCTCTGGCACTAACAGGCATTTCCTGGCCCGGCCCTGCTGCACAGACCTTTGGGTCTGACTCACGGACTCTGCAGAGCCCTGTGCGTCTGGCATGAGACTGACCGAGCTGGCTCTAGTAGTTCAGCTTTCTCTCTGTTCCATCCGCACGTTCGGTTCACGCCTTCCTAAACCCTTGTGAGATCTGCGCGGGCACCAGTCTTCCCATGTGTAGTCACCCCTCTCTGTCACCCCCTTATCAACAGGCGGAGACCTCGGCACAGCCGCCCCGCGAGCCTCCGCCTTCCTGTTTCCACCTCTGCCCTGCCACCCCGTATCAACGGGCAGAGACCCCGGCACAGCCGCCCCGCGAGCCTCCGCCTTCCTGTTTCCACCTCTGCCCTGCCACCCCGTATCCAACGGGCGGAGACCCCGGCACAGCCGCCCCGCGAGCCTCCGCCTTCCTGTTTCCACCTCTGCCCTGCCACCCCGCGCCAACGGGCGGAGACCCCGGCACAGCCGCCCCGCGAGCCTCCGGCTTCCTGTTTCCACCTCTGCCCTGCCACCCCGCGCCAACGGGCGGAGACCCCGGCACAGCCGCCCCGCGAGCCTCCGCCTTCCTGTTTCCACCTCTGCCCTGCCACCCCGCGCCAACGGGCGGAGACCCCGGCACAGCGCCCCGTGAGCCTCCGCCTTCCTGTTTCCACCTCTGCCCTGCCACCCCGTTCCAACGGGCGGAGACCCCGGCACAAGCGCCCCGCGAGCCAGGGGCTGGCGAGTGCTGCCCACGGGGCCCGACACACCAGGGAGGGAGACGCAGCGCCCACCTGTGTACTCGGGGAAGCAGATGTTCAGGGGGCTGTGGACGATCTTCTCCTCGAAGAGGTCCTTCTTGTTCAGGAAGAGGATGATGGAGGTGTCCGTGAACCACTTGTTGTTGCAGATGCTGTCGAACAGCTTCATGCTCTCGTGCATCCGGTTCTGGGAAGACAAGCAGCACAGGTGCTCAGCGAGCCAGAGCCAGAACCAGAACCGGGGAAAGGGCAGGGCTGCCTAGTGGTGAGGGCGCGCCTACGCCCGGAACGCAGCAGGCCACGTTCAGTTCCCTGGTCCCAAAACTCCTTCGTGCCAGCTGCCTCGGAGGAGTCTCGGCTTCCAGTGGAATCAAATCCCCTTTGCCCAAGCTGAGTTCAGCTGAAATCAATGGACACTCAGAGCCCGATACCTTTGCGTGTTGGGCCTCAGTTTCCCCATCTGCACCCGGTGGGGGGGGGACACCACACACCACTGCCCTGCTTGCGGGTGAGGGAGGGGTCATACAAGGGCACCCAAGAGACCAGCCTGAGCTGGAGAAGGTCTCAGGACCCAGTGCAGACGGAGCCGCTGCCTCTCACGCCCAGACGGCTGGCGCCGGGACCTGTGGCTCCGCTTTGGAGAAGTCTGGGGCAAGGGGCCGGTGTGTCCCGCTGTTTTCGGGAGGGAGCAGCTTCTAGCCATGCCCACCAGAGACTGGCAAGACGCCCGCTCGCATCTCCTAGGCGTGGGGCCCAGGGTCACGACCCTGCCAGCTGGTTCCCCCCGGCCATTCTGTGGGGCCCCAGGAAGAGGAGGAGCAGGCGGGGGCGGGGAGAGATAGGAGCCAGGCGTGGAGGGGCCGGTGGAAACCAAGGAGGGATAAGAAGGCACCTGGCAGGGGTGGGGCCATAGAAGGCAGGTGGGCGGGGCCGTGGAAAGCAGATGGGCGGGGCCTCCTGCAGCAACCCTCCTACCCAGTTAATGTGTGGGTCAGGACTCAGCCGGAGACACCGTCCCATGGGCCCTCCAGCTAGGGCCCGTCCGACCAGCTGAGCGCGCCACTGGCCGGTCAACCCCCTCCCCTCCTTACCATCTCCTCATCCTCCGCCAGTACCAGGTCGTAGGCGCTGAGTGCCACGCAGAAGATGATGGCCGTCACGCCCTCGAAGCAATGGATCCACTTCTTCCTCTCCGACCTCTGGCCCCCCACGTCGAACATCCTGCGAGCAAACGGCCGGCATCACCCGCCGAGCCCCCGACGCCCGGCCGGCTCAGGCTGAGCCACGCGGGAGGCTCACGAGGTTACTTGGGCCCAGATCTGCAAAGGGAGCTCGGCCCCGAACCCCGCATGGCTTGAGGCAGGTGCCCCCGCCCAAGACCTGCTGCGCTGGTGGGACAGGGCCTGCCGCCCCAGGGCCAGGCCGAGGGGGGAACAGAGGGGCCGGCCCGTCTTGCAACCCCCACTCACTTGAAATGCAGGTCCTTGAAGGTGAAGTGAGTCTCTACGATGCCCGTGGTCTTCACCCGGGTCCTCAGCACGTCCTGCTGGGTGGGGATGTAGTCCCCTCTGGCTATCCGCTCCAGGTCGTTCAGGTAGCTGCCGGGAGAACAAGGGGGGCTGTGTCAGCACGGCCGGCTTGGGGCGGGCTCGGGGCTCTGCCCTGGAGGCTACTGCACAGAGCAGCGGCTCTGGGGGAAAGCAGAAGGCCTTGGTCCTACCTGGAGGAAAGCTGCCCAGGGAACGTGTCCAGCCAGGCCTGAATCCCAGCTGTTCCTGAGCAGGAGCATGGAAACCAGAAGGCATACATGCTACGGTGGTGGGCCCTAGAAACTACACATCCCAGCATGCAGTGCAGCGGGTGCACACACAGAGGGGGGAGGGAATGCCCAAGCCCCTGAGAACTACATATCCCAGCATGCCTTGCAGCAGGCACACACTGTGGGAGGGAGCACCCAAGCCCCTGGGAACTACACATCCCAGCATGCAGTGCAGCGGGTGCACACTCAGAGGGGGGAGGGAATGCCCAAGCCCCTGAGAACTACACATCCCAGCATACAGTGCAGCGGGTGCACACACGGAGGGGGGAGGGAATGCCCAAGCCCCTGAGAACTACACATCCCAGCATACAGTGCAGCGGGTGCACACACGGAGGGGGGAGGGAATGCCCAAGCCCCTGAGAACTACATATCCCAGCATGCCTTGCAGCAGGCACACACTGTGGGAGGGGGCACCCAAGCCCCTGGGAACTACACATCCCAGCATCCAGTGCAGCTGGCTTCGCAGGCTCTTGACAGCGGGGGGCTGTGTGTGGGGGGCTGATCTGCGGCTCCTGCCACTAGCTGCCGGGCTGGCTCCGCACAGATCCCCGCAGGGCCGGTCCAAGGGCCAGGGCCGCCTCACCCGGAAGCCAGGCCCCGTTTGCCAGGGCGGTTCCCAGGGAATCCCGGCTGCGGGGCCGCACGGGCAGGGCTGCTCTCCGGACAAGCCGGAGAGGAAAGTATCCGGCGCTATGGCAACACACCACGCACAGCGGAAACCAGCGGGGGCAGAACTCAAACCCTGCATCCGGCAGGAAGCGGGCGGGGCCGGGCACCGGGGAGCTGGGCGGCGGACACCCCGCGAGGGGCATCTCTGCCCCCACGGCCAGCTGGGGGGGCCAGCCCACGCTCCCCACCCCCGTGCCCTGGGGGGGCCCTGCCGGAGGAGCTGGGAGGCAGAGCGTAGCCCCGAATCGCCAAACGCGTGGCCCATGCATTGCCCTGGTTCCGTCGAGTCTTGCAGCGTCTGGGCGACGCAGGACCCACCAGGAGAGGGGACCCCCCCCCCAAAGAGATGTGGGAGGCTGGGCCCCAGGTTTGCACCCGGGGTGCCCTGCCCAGGCTCTGAAGGTCCCGGCGGAGCTGATTCTGCACCAGGGCCTGCTGCCGGGCGTGTGGCTGCCTGGCTCCGGCCCAGTTCTAGCAAAGCCAGCCGGCACAGGGAGAGAGGCAGGCAGCTCTGGGGGACGTGCCAGGCCCTGGGCGGGCCAGACGAAAGCTGCTTGGGCCCATGGGCGGCGCGGGCGGCCCTCTCGCCCAGGGAAGGGGCTCTGCTCCGCTGCCCATGTTCTGGGGACCCCGCTCAAGTGTCAGCACTAGAGCTAGCTCATTAAGAGGCCCCATCTCTCCAGCCAGAACCCAGCCCAGGCCTTCGCCACCCGCGCGCCCTGGGGACGGCGCCTTGAATGCGAGAGGTCCTACAGACGGGCAGCAGGTGTCGGGAGCGCAGTACGATGAAGGCATAAGACCAACGCCCACGTAGCACAGGCCTGGCGACCAGATAAAACCTGGCTAACAAAGCCAAGCTACGCAGTGAGCGAGAGACAGGCCCCTGCTCGCGGAACTGGCGCCAACAGGGCCGAGCGTGCAAAATCCTACTTGGTAACAGGCCCAGGTGTCGAACAGTCAGCGGTCCTGGGCACAAGCGGACAGCACGTGGTACCAGCGGCTCGTTAAGAAAGACCTGGGTACCCAGTGCCCACAGATACCGAGCCAGGGTCAGGAACGGTCCACACTGAGCACGACGGACAGAGATGCTCTAATCCAGCCCCGAGGTGCAGGGTGATGGGGTATCTAAGCAGGTATAACTTGTACTTGTCTGTCACGTGGTGTCCTGGGGGGTCCGGGCGGCAGTGGGAGTTCCCCGCTGGGTGAGCCAGCCGGTTGCTGCGGGTCCACGTTCGCAGTGCGGCGGTAGAGGCTACTGACCGCTGTGACCGCACTTCCCTTAACAGCCAACTGGGCTGGGCACCATGGCTCCTTGACTGGCTGTGGCCTGGGGCCCCCGGGGTCTGCCGTGTCCAGGCGTAGACCAGCACAGCCCACGGCAGCACCCACACGCAGCCGTGGACCCGTGAGGCGTCTCGGCAGTACGCCCGGCCCCCGACTGGCTGCGGGGAGGTGCCCCGCGAGACGCAGGCAGGCTCAGACGTCGTGCGCCCGCTCCAAGTCCCAGCTCCAGCCGGCCGGCTCCAGGGCCTGCCACCCGCACGCAGCGCGGGGGACAAGGCCAGGCCTTGGGGCGTGCTGGCTCTTCCGGTGGCCTCCGGAGAGGGCGCCCCGGGGGCTGCAAGCGCGATGCCGGGGCCCAGCAGGGATCCTGCCCCTGACGCTGCCCGGAAGGCCAGGCGCAGGGGAAGCCGCCCCAGCTTGGTTGCTTCATTGGACTGGTCCAAACGGGCGCCCCTGAGCCAATTGGAGCCAAGCTGATGGAGGGATCTGCAGCGCCCAATCTGGTGAGAGCCGTGCAAAGCATGGAGATGGCAGCTCCCCCTCCAGGCCAGGGAGCACCAGGCTGGCGGGGGAGCAGCAGGCGAAGCGCCAGTACGACCATTACGCAGCGTACAGACGTCCCGGGGGGACTCCCGCGAGACCTGCCCTCGCCTTCCCGCTGTGCTCATTAACACCCAGTCCCCGCCTGACGCCGCAGCGCCAGCCACTGCGGGCCAGTGTCAGACACTCTCTAGGATGCCATGGCGCCAGGAGCAGGCCGGCGTCAGACACGCTCTGGGACGCCGCGGCGCCAGCCACTGGGGGGCCAGCGTCAGACACGCTCTAGGATGCTGCGGCGCCAGCCACTGGGGGGCCGGCATCAGACACACTCTAGGATGCCGCGGTGCCAGCCACTGGGGGCCAGCGTCAGACACGCTCTAGGACGCCATGGCGCCAGGAGCAGGCCAGCGTCAGACACGCTCAAGGACGCCACGGCGCCAGGAGCGGGCCGGCGTCAGACACGCTCTAGGACGCCACGGCGCCAGGAGCGGGCCGGCGTCAGACACGCTCAAGGACGCCACGGCGCCAGGAGCGGGCCGGCGTCAGACACGCTCTAGGACGCCACGGCGCCAGGAGCGGGCCGGCGTCAGACACGCTCTAGGACGCCACGGCGCCAGGAGCGGGCCGGCGTCAGACACGCTCTAGGACGCCACAGCGCCAGGAGTGGCCCGGCTGGCACTGAGCACGCTCCTCTTGGAGACAACTCAACGTCCAGCCTTGGGTCTGGAGCCTGCCCCAAGCCACCCAGACGACGAGCGCTGTGGACGACCAGCCTCCCACACGGGGCCCTGCACTGCTGCTGGCCGGGCCACGCGCTGGCCCCCAGCTCTTTGCCACGGTCTGCACGCCTCCCCCGTGCTCACCGGCTGCGGGCCCAGGGACACACGGGGCCAGCCTGAACCGCCACAGGGAGCCAGTGGCACTGAGCCGTGGCCAGCAGCGACGACCCCGGAGAGATGCGGATTGACACCCAGGGCTCTGATCGGCCTGACGCTGCGCGTTTCTGCCCTCCCCACCCCGCTGCCGGCCGCAGGGGACGCAGGCCCTGCCCACGCCAGGCCTGGCTCCGCAGGTTCACTCTGCAAAGGGCCTGAGTGCACCATGCAAACGAGCTGGCTGCTCATCCCGGCCGGAAACGCCTTCAGCCGCACCGTGCAAAAACAGGAAGCCAGAGCCAGGGCGGGGCCAGGGCTTCACACGCTGCTGCTGCAACAGGGCCTTGTGTGCCATCCCCGGTGCCAAGCCCTCTGCCACGGCCTGGCCCCTGTGCCGGCGGACGCCCGGCAGGGATTCCTTAGCCAGCCAGAGGGCCGCACTGCACTGCCCTGTGCACGAGGCCTGGCTGGAACGTGCAGCAAAACGTATGGCAGCTGCTGGGCACGCGCTGTCAGGATCGGCAGCGCCAGGCCGCGGGGCGCCCGCACTGCCGCCACCCGCCCCACGGCGCCTGCCCTCTCGCCTCTGAGGCCAGCCCGACACTGGCCTCCAACAGGCAGCTCCAGGTGCTGGCTCGCCCCTGCTGACCAGCGCCAGCCACCGACACGTCCCGGGCACTCAGCCCAGGTCAGCGCCAACCGGGTGCACAGAGGGGACTTAGGGTCCTTCCTTGCTCCTCTGAGCAGACCACAGCGGTCATGTCCGTACCCCTGCACCCGACTGGGGCGCCCTCCCCCCGGGCACACAGGCCCACGGTCACCCAGGGACCCCGGGGCACAGTGAGGAACCAAAAGGGTCCCCCAGCTCCTCTCCCAGCAGAGCACGGGGGTCTGTTCCGTACCCCTGCAGCCCCCGGCTGGGGCGTGCCCCCCCCGGCGCAGCGCAGCACAGGGGCCCGTTCCGTACCCCTGCACCCCCCAGGCTGGGGCGTGCCCCGCCCCCGGCACAGCACAGGGGCCCATTCCGTACCCCTGCACCCCCCGGCTGGGGCGTGCCCACGCAGCGCAGCACAGGGGCCCGTTCCGTACCCCTGCACCCCCTGGCTGGGGTGTGCCCACGCGGCCCACCAGTGGCAAGTCGAGTGCCCGCTAAACTTGCGGGGAAAAATCCGAGCCCACGCTCCTGCCAGCGCCAGGCAGTGGGAGCCATGCCGGGCTGCTCTGGCACCAGCCACAGACAGGGCTGTGCCAAGCCACGGCAAATGCCCCTCGGGAGCCCCCATGTACTGTACACCACCGCCAGCGAGCCAAGCCCGGATCTTACGGACCACACTCTGCCATGCAGGCAAGCCCTGGGGTCCTGCCACTCCTGCACCACTGCTGCGCTTTGACAGGCCCCCGCTTGGCCGCGCCCCCTGACGCCGGGCCAAGCGCCCACTGTGTCCCCCACACCCCTTCAGGGCCGACATCCCATGCCCTCCGGCTGCCTGTCCCGCTGGGGGAGCCCCAGGGCACCTTGCCGGAAACGCCACCCCGCTAGAACCGCCAGGCAGATTTCCCAGGCTCTCCCGGCGCCCCGCTGGCAGCACGGACGCCTCTTCCGTCCAGTGCCTTGTGCTACCCATACCTGGCACTGGAGCGTCCCGCTCTCACCCGCCCAGGATGCTTCTGCGTGTCATTCGTATCACAGCACCGAGGGACCACGCCCATAGCCCAGGCCCCGCTGCACCCAGCGCTGCACACACACACCAGCTCCCCCCGAGAAGCTTCCAAAGAAAGGCACCAACAGACGGAGACAGAGCGACAGGCGCCAAGACGGGGTGTGCGCCAGGCTGGACTGACAAGCTGGACCCGCTCTCCAAACCACGAGAGATCAGATGTCTGAAGGTTCACGCTGTGCCCAGTGACACAACCCTCCCACTATCTGGATTGCACACCCTTTGGGCGCACACACCACACCGGGAATCAAGGAACACGAGGGGATGGCCCATGAGGGTTCAGGGGCCTTCCAAGTGATTTTTGCTACAGTTACATTCTTATACAAATATTTACTCTTTATTCAACTCCTCCCAGGTTCTTGGGCTTGTGGCAGCAAGTTCCACAGGCTGCCATGGGAAGAGATTGGGAAAGAGGGAAAAAACAACTTGGGAAGTATACACAGCCTAAGGGGGCTGGTCTCGCCAACAGATACGGAAACCAGGGCTCGAGGGAAGTCGCCTGAAACGAGCTGGATGGTGTTTGGGGACAGTTTGGAACAAGGAGGTTTCATTTGAGCCTCACCGGGCCTTGTCAGAGCAGGAATGAGACAGGGCTGTGAAATATTTCAAGGCTCCTCCCAACCAATGGAAAACCAACACTGCTGGGCAAGGAATTCCATGAACTCAGCCGCCAGCCGCGATGACGACAGTGAATCCTGCTTCCGCGGAGGAACCCATCGCCGCTCTGAATTTCTGTGTCAAGACCGGGATGGTGCCAAGAGTTATGCAGACGGCAGCCTGAGGCAAGAGCTCGTTAGCACAATGCAGATGTGCATATTAATGACGACCCGCAGAACCTGCTGAGTGCCAAGGAAACGCCACGGATCATGATGCTGCTGGTTTTACGGGCCGGCCGATGAAAGGATTTCCACCGTCGTTCTAATAGGGAATACCCTGCCCCTGTCAGAGCAAGGACCTGGATGGACTCCTGTTTCCCGGACACGCCCCCGTGCTGACCTCGCATCTCTCCTGCTGGACACATCCCCAGAGGGCAGGTCCTTCGATGGCTGCGAGCCAGGCTGGGCAGGGTGGGTGCTTGCCAGAGTCTGGGAATGGGCGAGCGGGGAGGGATCGCATGCTGATGCCCTGTTCTGTCCCCCCCTCCCTAGAGCCAGGACCAGCCGCCCACCCCCAGCGCCGCAGGCAGCAGCACCATTGGAAGAACAAGCAGAACCGGAACCGAGGGGGAGGGATCCGTGAGCCAGGCAGCCTGGGCACGAGCGCTCCAGGCGAGCCAGCTCAAGCCGGGGAGCCGCCTCCGGTGCACACCCACCGAGGTCGGCAGTGCCAGGAGGAGAGACGACTCGGTTCCAGTGCGGGCCAGCGGAGTCTGCCTCTCCCCCGTGCCCGCGACGTGGACGCAGCACGGCGGCTGGAGAACTTACACCCCCCGACAGCAGGCGACCCGCCGGGGAGAGTCCCAGCCGCCGCTGCGCCCCAGCCAAAGCCAGCAGAGAGGAAGGGCAGGTCTTGGGGAGCGGTGTCCCCACGGGGCGGCGGAGTCGTGCCTGGCTTGCATGCACTGAGCTCCGGTGGGCACGGTGACACGCTGGACGGACTGGCGCGTGCGCGCAGCTGGAGAGACACTGGTGTGACGGGACCCGAGAGTTATCGGGTCGCTGCAAGGCCCCGGCTCAGACCCTCCGTGCCAGGCGCTGGACGCACACAATGTATAGATGGGCCCATCCCTAAGGGGGTGCAGGCAATGGCCCAGACTGACAGACGGGGGCTCCAATGGGACGATGGCTCGGCGTGGCAGGCGGGGTCTCCGGCAGAGGAGTGTCGAGGAGGGACGGCAGCTGAGGTGGCTTTGGGTATGGTCCTGGGGGGGCCCCAGAAGGCAGGCCTTTGTGGGGGGGGGGGGTGTGGGCAGGCTGGGAAGCATGCCCTGGGGGAAGCGGCAGGCCGGGAAGCAGGCCCTGGCTTGGGGGGGAGGAGGCAAGACTGTTGGGGGGGGGAGGGGAGGCTGCCCCATTAAGCCCTGGCACGACAGCGGCATAAAGGGCCTCAGTTCAGAACCATGCAGGCGACTCCGGCCCGCTGCTCAGAGCAGAGTGAGCGAGGTCGCGCCTGGACCTCCCGCAGCGCACGGGGACAGACGCCCCCCCTGCACTGCCTGAGCTGGGGCCGGCTGCCAAAGCCCCACACCCGACGCAGGGAACGCGTCCAGCAACAAGCAAGGCCGGCGGCCAGCCGGAAACCCCCCAGTGCTGCCGGCGGGAGGAGGGCCAGGGCTCCAGGACAGCAGAGGGGAGCCCCGGGACAGGCCGGGGGGCGGGGGGCAGCTGCAGCATGCGCCCAGCGGGCGGAGAGGTGGCAGCTGACCCTGCAGCCTGCCTGGCCGGGTTTCCAGGGGAGCCCCAGAGGGCGAGGGAGGCAGGTGCTGCAGGACCCCAACGTGGGAACACGGGAAAGGCCCGGCCCTCCGTCCGGGCCGGCAGCTGGGATCCCACGACACGGAGCCCTTGGGCTGGCTCCGTCCCAGGCGAGGCTGCGGCACAGGCCGGGCAGCGGAACCGCGCCAGAGCCGCCCGAGTTAGTTCACCCGGCCCAGCACCGACAGGCCCGTGAGCCGGGCGCTCTAGGGCGCAGCAGAGGAAGCCAGGGAGGCCGCCACGTCCCCGGCAGAGCTAGAGCGAGGGTCAGTGTGTCGCCGTCCTACCCTGCCCCTCTGGTGCGTGCCCGGTGCAGCCCCCGCGCCCGGCCGCCGAGATACTCACTAGGCAGCAGAATCGTTCAGCTGGTACTCCCGGGAGCGGGTGAAGCAGGCCTGGACGCCGTTGTCGGCCCACAGCCGCCGGATGACGCTGGCCAGGTCCTCGGGCATGGCGCCCTGCTCCTCCGCCGTGCAGGAGAGTGCGAACAGCTGGCGAGCATCGTCCTGCAGGGCACGGCAGAGCACACACGTCAGCCAAACCCGAGCGCCACGCTCCGGGGGTCCGTGTCCCACCCCAGGCACGCCGCGCCCGGGGTCCGTGTCCCACCCCAGGCACACTGCACCTGGGCTTCGGCACAAAGTGGCAAAGCGAACGGGAAAACGACCCCAGGCCCAGCTGCAGCCGCCCTCCACTCTGAAGGACACTGCGGGGCTACTGCTCGGGGGGGCACCAATTAGTTACATCAGTGTCCGTCCCGGGGGGCCCACATGACGCCCAGTTTGAAAAGGGGCCCAGGCCGTGCCAGTATGTCTGGCGTCCGCCCCGGGGCAGAAGCGTCGAAAGGACAGTAAAGAACCAAACTGTCAGGGCCACCGAGCGCAGGATCCGGCGGAGCCGCATACAAGGGGAACAAGCCTCTTCCTCGTCACCTACCCCCAAAACACCAACAACCTCCCCAAAGTCCTGCTCTTCCCTTAGGTGGGCACACGCCGCACTCCAGCATCCCTGGGGGTGCCCTGCCCCACCCCGGCAGAAACGAACAGATTTTGTTGGGGGAGAGTCGGCCTGGCTTCTGTGAAGGGAAATCCTGCCTCACTGACCCCCTAGAACGAGGGGGTCAACAAACAACGTGGCCAAGGGGGATCCAGTGGGCTTAGATTTCCAGAAAGCCTTTGACAAGGTCCCTCCCCAGAGGCTCTTAAGCCGAGTACGTGGTCATGGGAGGAGAGGGAAGGGCCTTGCGTGGGCTGGTCACTGGTTTAAAGGCAGGAGACAAAGGGGAGGACTGAATGGGAAGTTTTCCAAGTGGACAGCGGTGACTAGTGGGGTCCCCCAAGGGTCTGTCCTGGGACCTTTCCACATGTTCATAAATGAGCTGGAGAAGGGATGCCAAGGTTACCCAGTTACCCGGATTGGCTCCCCGGGATGCTTAACGGGGTACCAGCTGGACGGCCAACCGCGGCAGGCTGAGCCTGCGTCGGGCCGGCAGGAACCTGGCCGCTCGGGCTCGGCCCAGGCGTGGGACCCTGGCCAGCAGCTAACCGTTCTATGTAACCGCTTGCCATGTAACCGGTTACCTATTTCAACGGCTACTTCCATTCCGAAGCTGCAGTCAGGGGTAAGCAGCGAGGTGCAAAACGTGCAGGTGATCTAAGACCACTCCCGCCCCAGACAGCGTGCAGGGCTTCGGGGGAATCTCACAAAAGCGGGTGACTACACCGCAAGATGGCAGGTGAAATTCAGTGCGGAGAGATGCACAGCAATGCACACTGGAAAACCGAATCCCAGCTACCCCCACACTACGAGGGGGACTCATTTAGCTACAACCACTCAAGAGAGATCAGAGAGAGTTCTCTGCAAGCGTCCAAGCCGTAGGCAGCGGCAGGCAAAAAGCAAAGCGCCTGTTGGGAATCATTGAAAAAGGGACGGACAGTAAGACCGAGAATCTCTTATCGCCGCTCTATAAAACCATGGGACGCCCACAGCTTGGACACAGCGTACCAAAGCGGGCGCCTCGTCTCAGACAAGATATATCGGCACTGGAAAAGGTTCAGGAAAGGGCAACAAAAACAATGAGGGGTTTAAACAGCAGCCATCTGAGGAGAGATGAATGAGACAGACCTTTTAGCTTGAAGAAGAGATGACTCAGGGGCAGGGCATAATAGAAGTCTACAGAATCACGACTGGTGTGGAAACAGCGGATAAGGAAGTGTTATTTGCTCCTTCTCATAACTAGGGGTCACCCAATTAAATTAATCGGCAGCAGACAAAACAAACAAAAGGCAGTATTTTGTTCACACTGTGCACAGTCAACCTGTGGAACTCCTTGCCAGAGGAAGTTGTGAAGACCAGGACTTTCACAGGGTTTAGAAAAGAGCTAGATAGATTCATGGAGGACAGGTCCATCAATGGCCATGAGCCAGGTTGGGCAGAGCTGGTATCCTTAGCCCACGGGCACTCGGCCTGGGCGCGGGCACTCGGCCTGGGCGCGGGCACTCGGCCTGGGCGCGGGAACTGGGGGCCAACTGGTTCCGGTTAATTGTTTGCCGCTGGGGGCTGGAGCAGCTCCAGCCCCACGGCGGTGGGGGGCCTACCGCAGACAGGGCCAGTTAAACACGTTTACCCGGCTAACCGATGAAACGGGGTTTTCCCTACCCCTCCCCCCAGGAACCCGGCCAGCGCGAGGCGAGACACTGGGCTCAGCGTCGCGCTGCCTGGGCTCCCCGCTCTGCGGCCTGCAGGGCCCTGCTGATAGGCTCCGGACCCAGCCCTGACACGGAAGCGCCCCGGGGCAGGCAGAAGGCAGTTTTGCTGCTGTGAACAGGCTCTCAGCTCATCGCTGGCTTGGCCGGAGGACCAGCTCCCCTGGCCGCGCGAAGCCTCTTTTAAGCCTGGATTGAAAACCTCTCCCCACGTTGTGGGGCGCTCTGGGCGAGCAGAGCTGGGGCACTCCACGCCAGCCCCAGGGCACAGCGGGGGGGCGCCGCAAAGAGGGAAGAATGCCAGAGCCGGCCTGTGGCACGCGAGAGTCACGTGGAACTGGGCCGGCCCGTGGCACGCGTGAGTCACGTGGAACTGGGCCGGCCCGTGGCACGCGTGAGTCACAGCCGGCCCACTCTTGTGCCCACAACCCGAGCCAACTCTGCGCTACACATCTCACCGCTGCACAGCGGTGCAAGAACTTGTCGGTCAATACATGCCGAGGCCCCAGCACAGGCCACGGGCTGCACAGCGGTGGGAGATCTCCCCCCTCAGGCGGGAGCCGAGCGAGTGCCGAATGCAGCAGCCCGGGCCCCGAGTCCCTAGGTTAGGTGTAAGCCCCAAGGCCACAGTGGCCGGCGGTGGCACATCCACACATACGCCCGGCTCTTAAAAGGCCGGTTGAGTGCAGCTGCTGCTGGCCACGGCGAGCCTCAGCCCACAGGGCCCCCCAGCCCCAGGCCACAGTCCCTCTGGCCCGGCGCTCCCGCCCCAGCGCCCGGGGGGACTCACCGCGCGCGCGGGGTCTCCAAAGTCGATCTGCAGGTTGCCCATGGCTTTGATGATGGCCATGATGGACTGGATGGTGTTGCTGTAAACCACCGCTTTGTACTGCCGGCACTCCTCCTCCGAGTAGCCGTCCTCGTGGATAATCCTGGGGCGGGAAGGGAGTCAGAGCCGCCCGCTGCGCTACATCAGGGCTGCTATGGAAAATGGGCCCAGCGGCACCCCGGGAACACGCTCTAGAGGCAGCTGCGGCGAGCAGAGAGCACCGGGCCCCCCCGACACCCTCACCGCTCCACAGGCTTCTCACCTCCCCGACTGCTGCAAAGAAGGGGCATCCCCCCTTGCCCCGCTGGATTTTGTCCCGTGGCTGGTCAGCCCCAGACCTCAGCCGCTCGCACCTCTACTACAGCCGCCTGGAGTGCAGCTCGGGAACAGGGCTGGCTTGTGAGGCGCGCGGGGCTCTCCGGGCGGCCTCTCCCAACACAAGGCACCCTGCCGGGGCCAGCACGTGGCACGCTGCTCAGCCCAGGCGCGCCCGGAGCGAGTGGCCCGCCCAAGGGGAGAGGGCCCGGCTGCGAGAGGCGGGTTTGTTTTCTGAATCCACGCCTGGCATCGGCCACCCTGCGGCTCCCTGAGCCCAAGCAGCGTTAGCACAGAGAGCCGGCGCGGACGCACACAGCCCCCTCCCAGCCTCTGCCGCCCCCACCCAGGCCAGAGCCCGGTGTGGACAGAACGCCACCCTCCCGGCCCCTGGGCGCAGCGCCCGCGAGGCAGGCCCGCGAGGCAGGCCTGGGCTTACTTCATCTGCTTCACGATCGTGCTCTTCCCGGACTCCCCGGCACCTACAGAGAAAGAGAGAAGCCATGAACTGGGGAGCCTGGGGTCACCCCGAGGGGCAGTACAGACCTCCCAGCACCAGCCTGCCCGGCTGGCAAGCTCTTGTGCGGGGATCAGGCCGGTCAGGCCACTCGCCTTGCCCAGGGAGGCGCTGGGGTGGGCACCGGGTTCGTCCCCGCTGCTCTCGGCTTCCCTCTCCCCACACGGCCCCAGGAAGAGCCGCACCGAGTCCTGCGCCTCCCGCAGCAGCGCGAGGGAACGTCCCCGGCTCGGAGAGGCAGCCCTGCCCCATGGTAATTCAGTCTGGCCTGGCCTGGCCTGGCCTGGCCTGGCCTGGGGGGGGGGGGGCCGCGCCGCGCCGCCACCCGCTCTGCTCCCCTCTTGCTGCCAGCAGGGAGCTCGGGCCCTCTCACCCCACGCAGGTTTCCACACACTCCCCTCCAGCAGCCGGCACCCCACGGCAAACACTGCCCCCCTGCCCAGCACCCCATGGCAAGTGTCCGTCCCCCCACCCGGCACCCCACGGTTGAGTACTGCCCCCCCACCCAGCGCCCCACGCGAACGGCCCCCCTGCCCAGCGCCCCACAGTGAGCTAGCCCTTGCTCAGGAGCGGCAGGGGGCCTCTGGAAGGCCCCCCAAGGCCTAGCCGCCAACCCCTGTAAACGGGAGACGCCTCCACCCCTGCCCCCCTCCCGCCCTGAGACACCGGCTCCGAGGTGGAGGCCAAAGCAAGGCCATGTCCTCGGCACAGCAGTGCCAGGGCCTGGGGCGGAGCGCGCCTCTGCCAGCCGGAAGGGCAGCCAAGCCAGCCCCAGGCTTTGCACGAAGAATTCGAGGCAGAGCCACCGGGCCCCGGGAGGCACCCGGAGCCTCCCAGCTCTTCCCTGCGCCGAGCTGGCACCTGGCAGGGATTTTAATAAGCTAACGAGATGGCGCAGACGCCGTCCAGGCCGGGGCAGAGCGAGCCAGCTGGCCTGCTGGTGCGAGGCGGAGTCCCGCCTGCACCCCTCCCGGACAGCGACTGCCTCGGATCCCTGCCCCATGCGCCAGCCCTGCCCCCTTCCCCCAGCCCGCAAGCCGGACTCTCGCTCCCCTGGCCCTGGGACAGGGCGCTGGGCCCACGGGGAGCCAAGCGGGCAGGGTGCCTTTTGCTCTCCTGGCTGCCCGCGGCAGGGGGTGCCCGTGGGAACGGGGCCTGGGCCCTAGCGGAAAACTGCTTCCCAGGCCGTCCACGGCAGAGCAGGCCTGGAGGAAGAGGGTTGGAAAGTCTAGCGCCCTGCTCCCTCTCCGGAGAACCCGTCCCCAGCCCACCCCCGGTGCCCAGCTCCGCGGACCGCAAGAGGTGCAGCCCAACGCCCCCCGCCAGGGCAAAAAACCTGAGGCGCACAGTGGGGGCGGGGAGCCAAATTCCAGGCCACTGAGCGCGACAAACGAGAATTTAGACATGCACTTTGGCCGCCGCAGACAGGCGGGATGGGCTGGGAACGGGGCCGGGGCTCGCCCAAGGGGATGCACCAAACACAGCTCACGCCAGAGGCTTCGAGGCCTTGCGCCCATCGTGTCCTGGGAGCGCACAGCCGGCAGCCGCTGCAGGGAGCGGCGGAGCACCAGGGCCGGCGGGACAGCCAACCAGGAATGGCGCACACGGGAAAGACTCGTAAATGCAAATAGCTGATGCGCAGGCAAATCCACTACCCCCCCAACGGAGACCGGCTTTGCATCGCACGCACACGGACCGGCCCCTCCCGACCACGCCCGCCCTGGCAGCTGCACCCGGCCGTGTTCTCAGGCCAGGTCTGCGCCTACCCCGAGATCCACGCCCCACGGATCTGCCGGGGTTTGAGTTAGTGGGTCTAGCAAGGACCCACTTAATCGATGGCTGACGGCACCTCTGTCGGTCCTAGCAATCCACGGGGCGCGAGGAGCTGACGGGAGCTTCTCCCATCGACCCCACTAAGGGGGGACGTCGCAGAAACGCGACACTGTTCTCGGAGCGGGTGTGGGGTCTCTGCGGGCAACTCGCGCGGTCAAGCTGCCTCCGCTGGAAAGTTCCAGGATGTCCCCGCAATTAGCCGATTGCAAACGCAGTCTGACTTCAGAACAATGGGGAGCGGCAAACAAAGGCGCGGACGACTCAGGGAGGGCGGCGGCACCCGTGTGCGCAAGCCTGGGAGCTGGCATTGTCAGGGGGCTCCGACACGCCCCTTCACAATGCCCTTTTGGAACGTCCCCCCCTCCGGTGACGGGCCAGCTTCCTCCCTCTCTTGCCAGGCCCCTGGCTGCGCCGAGCCGCCTGGCACCGCGCAGCTCTGCAGAGAGCCGCTTCTAACCCCCGCCCAGCTGTGGCACAGACAAGTATTTCCTTGCCACACGCACAGTCTGCGGGGCGCATCGCCAGCGCTGTAACCAACTCGAGCGGATTCAGAGGCCAGCCAGAGAAACGCTCCCTCTAATGTTTCCATCCGTGTGCGGAATACATTTTGTTCTGTGCACTGAGGCATGTGGCGATGTGCACCACCACCAGAGACATGCTGCCCACTGGGGCTGCTGTGCCAGTCAGCTGCCCCAGCGCTCCGCTGGCAGGGAGCACAGCCCGGAGGGACACCAGGAAGGAAAGCCAGGAGCTCTCACCTCGATTCAGGACACAAGCGCTGGGGGCGGGGCAGAGCCCCTCGCAACAGGCAGGTGATTTCGCCACTGCCCATGACGTGGGTCTCGCACCGTGCGCTGCAGCAAGTACCACGGACACCTCCCAAAGACCGGGCCCTGGAGTAGGGGGGGACATCGGCTTGCCCCCATTTTGTAGCCAGGGAGCTGGGCTGTCTTGGCCACAACCCCCCCAAGGAGCAAGCTATCGACACGACGGGACGCTACGTTTGTGACCCCACAGACACGCGGGCAGTGGCCCAGGCAGGCCCTTCCGGGCACAGAGCCAGAGCGGCATGTCCCTCCTGCTGACGGCAGCTCCCCGCTCAACCTGTCATCCTGTGCCAGCTGGCGCCCTCCCACCATTGCTCCACCTGGCCGTGCCGTCCTCGGCTCTGTGCCGGGCAGCCCGCATGGCTCCCCTCGGCAGCAGCGCACCCTGGAGACCACGCTGCGGGATGGGGACGGAGTGGCTCTCAGGTCAGGATCGTACGCCCCTAGGCCGCTGCTCGGGCGCCTGGCCCTGCTTGCTGTCAGTGTGGCCCCCAGCGCTGGCGCTGAGCCGCCCCGGGGGCTCACAGGCAGCGGAGACAGAGGCCGATGGCACCGGGCCCGGCTGGTACGAACACTTCCCTGTGCGTGGGTGTGGGCGGCTCCAGGAAGCCTGCAGGAGGGGCTCCTTTACCGGCAAGGCAGGTCCCGCTGCAGGCTCCTCTGCTCCTTCGCAAGCAGACCTGGGCACCGCCTGGGACCTTCTCACCCTCGCCTGCGCCAGGCCGCCCTCTCCGGGCCCTTTCCTAGCCGGGCCTTGCTTGGTAAATGCACCGGCACCAGGAACCGGGCCTGACGGGCGTGCTTTCTGGGGAGGAGGCTATTTGCCTGGTGTGTAAACCAACTGCCAACCCCGCTGACCGATCAGCCTGCCCGGCGCCTGCGCTCGGCCCCAGCTCGGGCAACGGGCCGCCCGCTTTCCAGGGACCCGACAGCAGCAGACACTGGAAGGATCCAGCACACGCTGGTCCCGTCACTCCACCCATGGAAGCAGCTCCCCACATGGACAACGGCAGCCCTGCAGCACTCCCGGGGGGCTTGGCTTTGGGCCGCCCCATCTGCACGAGGGGCCGTTTAAAACTCTGCTTCCGAGCGGCAGCGCGGGGCTGAAAAGGCCATTCAGATCACAGATGGCAGAGCGGCCGTCACTTCGGCCCCGAAACCTGCTCGCCGCTGGCAGACTCGCTGCTGGCAGGAGGGTTTGGTGTCCGACATTTAGGAGCAAGCAGCCCAGTTGCTTAAAAACGCGGCGTCCAGGGGCACCCTGAAGGCTAGCGCTGGTTTGTGGGCGGGGGGAGAAGGAGAATAACCCACCCAGCAGCTGGCAGAGCTAGCGGCGTCCTGTGGCCTCCAACACATACGAGTGCATCCTAGGGCTACGCAACCAGAGCAGCTGGCCACGGCCCCGGCAGGTAACTCAAGCATGCGCTGGTGTCTGACGCAGCTCAGCTGATTCCAGGTCACTGCTCTTGCAAACGGCTTCCTCCCCCCCATGCCTCGGCTGAGGAGCGAGCGAGGCAAAAGCCAGTCCTCGGGCAGGCCCCCGAAGCCCCGGGAGTCCCTCACTGCCCGAGAATGGCCAGCTCAGCGCGCCAGCCTGCGGCGTGTACTCCGTAGCGAGCCTGGGCTGGGAACCGAGCGCCACGCCCGAGAGGGCAAACTCGTCCGGGGGGCTCTAGTCCTCAGGCAGATTTCCCACCAGTCACACGTGGCCAACACAGCACGTGGCCCCGCCTGGTCTCAGCGTTGGAGAATTGGGGAGAGGGGGGGAAGAGGACAGCAACTGGCAGTCCCAGGGCTCTACAGAGGCCGCGTCCGCAACGCTGAGTGTGGGGCTGGCACCTCCGTGCCAGAAAGCGCCAAGAGGCTCGCGGGGCCAGAGGGCTGACTCTCTGGGGGCGTGATCTCGGTGCTGGGGCGACCGGCTGGCAGCAGGAGAGGAGCACAGCCTGGTACGTGCGAGGCGGGAACCGGCTGAGAAGGAACGGTTGGCCCCAAGCCCAGGGAAACCTCTCGACCCCCCAGAAAGACGAGAGGAGGCCTCAGCACAGAGCAGCAGTCGGGCAAGCCCCCGCGTGGGCCGGGCAAAGCAAGGGAGCCGTGGCCTTAATGAGCTTAACGAGGAGCCGTCACTAACCTCGTTATCCTGGTGTATGTCTAATAGGATTCTGTCATCAGAACGCCCCAGCTCAGCTGGTCCTCTCTGCGCTGAAACAGACACCGGCCAGGGGAGTCCGTTCAGCACAGTCCCGGCACCGCACACCTAGGCACTGGCAGCCCGAGGCTCCTCGCCCGCTCAGCGGGAATACGGCCCCGTCTGCCTCCCCGGGGCGCGGCTCTCCGCCCGCAGCGCCCCGCTGGCTCTCACGCACCGGACAGCTGCACCGCCGACCGCGTCACATTTCACAGCAAGGGTTAAAGGTTCAAAGGAGATGAGAAACCCCTTGGTCCGACACTAGTGTTGCAGAAGTAGCAGGTCCCTCCTGACAGACGAAGGGGCCGAAACACGGCGCGCGGCCCAGTTAAACCAAGCAGCCGAGCGTCGTCCGGCCCGCCCCTGCGGCAGTGCAGCAGAGACACCCCGCGGTGTGCCCGGCGCCACAAGTCACTGTGCGTACACAGGGCCCGCTCCCGCTCCAAAGATTCAAACCAGGCCCCGCCGGCCTGGCCAACGACAGACCCAGGAGGCTGCCCCAGAGGCATGCTGCCACCAGAGACGGGGGCTGCTGTGACGTCGGGGCGTAGCTTCCATCCTACGCGGCCAGAGGCCCCTCAGGGAAGCCCCCCCAATCAGCCAGCTCCTTGCAGCTGTCCCCCCGCGGGCCGCTTACCCACGGTCCCTCAATGCACGGCGGGGCCAAGCCGCCCCACCCAGGCCAGTGCGGAGCGCCGTGCAGCGGCAGCGCTGCTGTTCACGGTGGTTTCCCAGCTGTTTCCAAGGGGGCCAAGTCCCCTCTTCCAGAAGCCTGCTGCAGCAGTTGTGGCTTTCCCAGCTTCCCGCGGCTGGCTCCCACCCTGCCACGCCGTGGAGACCTGCCCTTGCCTGGGGCCACACGTGGCTCAGAGCTTGCTGCAGAAGCGTGGAGCAGCATTCCGGCCAGCTCGAGATGGGCCCCGCACGGCTGGGAGGGAGAGCAGGGGCGTCCCCGGCCCAGGCGCCTCCAAGGCCACGCAAATGAGACGCTGCTCAACGGGCAGTCCCTCCTGGGCGCAGGGGTGGGGGGAACCCCCATGACCACGGGGACTTTGGGTGTCTCCACTGTGCTGCCAGGAGTCCCCGCGCCCCACTGTGCGCAAGGTGCCCGACACATGGGGCGCCACCCGCCCCGGAGCACAACCAGGTCACTTCACGGGGAACACGGAGCTTACGAAAAATGGAGGAACCTTCATCTGCCATTTTGGGGACCCAGATGCTACTCGGCGGGCCAAACGCTCCAAGGGCCACAGACTGACAGACCCACAGAGCACCTGGCCTGGACCAGCCCTCATCCCCTGCCCCCCAGCAGGACCCAGCACCGCCCACACCAGGGCTACTCGACTTTGGAAGCCCCGGGGGCCACACTGATACTCACAGCACATGCCGAGGGCCCAACTTAAGTGTGGTTGCATAAACATGCAAATATATGCAAATAGCTTTGCTCACACAGACAGGCACGAATACCCAGATTAAGGCAGGGCTACACAACAGGCAGGCCCCATTTGAGTCAGTTCCGCCGATACCAATAAAATGCAGCATTCCCCGATTTCCACCCCCGGACCGCACTTTGCACGAGCAATGGCAGCCCAGGAATGGAACACCCAACGCGCAGCTCAGCAGCAGACTGTTTCGTTTTGGTTCCCACCCGCGGGCCGCGGGCCGAGTAGCCCTGATCTAGCCCATCCCTGAGGGGTGTATCCAACCCGCCCGTAACTCTCCCCAGGGCTGGAGATTCCGCGCTCTCTGCTGGCGTCGCCAAACCCGGCCCCGGAGGCGAACCATTTCCCGCACAGCGCTCCCAGGCAAGGCGATGGGCACCGTGCGCTGCTCCGGCCCCGGCTGGCTGAGGCGCTGGGCCCCGAGAGCAGCGCGGACCGGCTGGCCGAGGAGACGGAGGAACAGGCGCCCGAGGGGGGTCTGAATCCACAGGCTTACGGGGCCTTGTCCCCAGGTGCTAATGCCCCCCCCCCAGCACTAACACCTGCCCCGCCCAGTGCCGCCAGCCGGGCTAAGGCAGCACGCGGAGAACAGCAGCCGGGGGCTCGGCCTGGCTCTGCCATTAACGGGGGGGGGGGGGCGGCACGGGGGGCAGATGGAGCAAGTCACTTAGGAACTGCGGCCCAGAGACCTTAGCTACGCAATGGGGGCGATAGGATGCCTTAGCTCAGAAACAAGGGCCCCGTCCCATCCCCAAGACAGCAGTGCCTGCGCCCTGGAGCCCCAGCCTGCTCCAGACCCCCATGGTCTTGCTTCTCCCCCTCTCCGGGGCTGGGGGCCGTTTGTTTGGCCTTAGCTGGAGCTTTCTCCAACTCCCTCCCTCCTCAGCGCACGTCTGCGGGCCCGCAAACCACTCATCGCCTACACACTCGCTCGCACACCCGCCCACTCGCACGCCCGCCCGCTCGCTCACACGCTCACAGCGGGAGGTGCCTGCAATGGGACTGCTTCTCCCAATGCCCCAACGAGGCAGACTCAGCAGGCAGGTGAAAGGGGCTGGATGGGGGCCTGACCCGCCCTAAGCCTCCCACCCCGCGGGCACCCTGGAGGCAGGTCAGCTTTGCTGGCTGTTGCCCTTTGCCAGGGAGCGAGGGGAAAGTGCCCAGTTTGCTGCCTCCTCACTCCGGCTGGGGGGGTGCAGGGGGCAGACAAACCTGGGCCTGGCCCAGCTGGGGGGCATGCCCCCCTCGCCCAGCTGGGGGGCATGCCCCCCTCGCCCAGCTGTGCCCGCTGGAGCTGCAGCAGCCATGGAGAGGTGCTTCTCCCCTGGGCCCAAGCTGCTGCGGTGACAGAGGGCTGGGTCGTCCTCTCCCCGGGGCAGCCTGCACCCTGCCCCTCCTCCCCAGCCCCGCCCCAGAGTGGCCATCCAAAGGGAGCCTGCAGGTTTGCATTTTATCTCCCAAAAAGCAAACATGATTTGAGTCAGGGGCCGAGGGCGCCAGGTTCCCTCTAAGAGCACGGATCTCTCCCAGCCGTGCCCCTTGAGCCAAGCCCCCAGGAGGCGTGGGGTCTACTCCCAGCTCAGCCCCCTCCAGGTCTCTACGTCCCCATCACTCACTGTGGAACAAGGCCGCTGACCCCCCTTGGAAGCTGCTGAGGAAGAGCGCTGGAGCAGCGGGCCGCGGTGACGCACCTTCTGTCGGAGTCAGCGCCAGGCTCGCACCAGCCAACCGAGGGCCGGGCCGGGCGGGCGGGCGGGCGGGCCAGCTCCTTCACTGGTGCCCTCTCTGGGATTACTGCCCCCCCAGTGGTGCATGGGGATCCCCCACAAGCCACGCCCCAGGGCCCACGCGCAGAGGACGACAAGCCCTAGGAGCATTCCAGCGCCTGCTCCCCCACGGGCCTCACCTACCACACCCCTGAGCCCCACTGCGCGGCACGCCCGGTTCCCACCCGCCCCTTCTGCGGCCTTACGCCTCCCGCCGACTTCACGGCCCCGGCGCGGGAGAGGCCAGCGAGCGGCTGGGCCTGAAAACGAACGTGAGACTGGCGGCCAGTGACGGGCAATGTGATCAGAAGCAAACGCCTGGCACTGACGAGATCAAACCGCTTCCCCCCCGCCGCCGGGCAGCAGCTCCGGGCCCCCCTACATGGGCCTCCCTGCTGGCAACAGGCTGCCAACTCCGGCTCACGCCCCGCCCCGGCGCGGACAGAGCCCTGGGTTCAAAACGGAGAAAGGACCCGGCCCTCAGGCGGGCAGAGAACGCCAGCGCCCCTCTACAGCCCCCAGGAAAAGCCCCCTGCGTGGTGGATTTGCCATCTGCCCGAGCGGGACCCTGCTCCCATGCTTGGGCTCCTGCAAGGGTCCACCCGCACAGACGGCCCCCCAGTCCCCCCGCCGGCCTGGAGCACCAGGAATCGGGAGAGCCAGTGGCTGGGTCGGAAAGGCAACGCTCCACTTCCTCGGCACTGCGGGACTCGCCCGGGCCGCTCGGACCCAGGGTTTAAGCTGGCAGGGGTCCCTCGGGACATCCGATGCAAGGCCCCCTCCCATCGGCCGATGCCCGGCCCCCTCCCATCGGCCGATGCCCAGGGCACGGCAACTTGGCAACTCACTGAGCGGCAGGGCGGAGTCGCCTAAACCCGCTGCAGAACTGACTGCCAGTTCACCCCCCCCACCCCTCCCCAGCTTCAAGAGCGCCCTGCTCCAGCAACCCTTCCCTGCCTGCCGCCCAGCCCTGGAAAGCCTGCACAGCAAAGCCGCACGGACCCAGGCTGTCCCCCATGGCCAGCCCCATCCGCCGGGCTCCCTCCCGCGCATCAGTGGCTCCAAAAGGCGCAGGACCCAAGTGGCCTCCCACCACCTCTGGAGTGAGGCTTTTTCAACGCCGGCAGGACCCAGGCCCCGGAGCCCCCGCAGGGCTCACGAGAGCGGCATGCTTCTGGGATCGAGGGTCTCAGGGGCCCTGGCAGGCCAGGAGCACGGGGCAGGGTCCGCTCGCCCCTGGGCTGGGACTCCCCCAATCTCCCTTTCGCCACGGGAGCTCCAGCCAGGCCTTAGCCCACAGAGCCCTGCGCCCACTGCAGCCACGGCTGAGGGGAGGCCACAGCTGGAGGCGCCCGGGAAAAAGAAGCGGCAGCCGTGGGGAGGGGTACAAAGGTGCCCGGGGGGGGGAGGCCCAAGGAGACGGGTCGATCCTGAGCGCTCTGAAGGAGCACGAGCGTGGGGAGGGACCAGACACGGGGAAGCCAGCTGGAGGCAGGGGGCGTGCCAGGAGGAGACTGATGGGAACTCACTCTGCATGGCTCTCCGTCCACTCCCTCGGGCGGGCAGCCCTCCCCGTGCCCTGGGGAGACGGCAGCAGATAAGCAGAGGGCAGGACTCCAGGCGAGGGGGGGCGTGGCTGGCAGCGTGGCCCGGGGGCAGGCAGGGAGGGGTGCCAGCAGGGCCAAGGAGGGGGTCTGCCGTGGAGACAGGCAAGAGGCTGCTCCGCGTGGCAATACATGAGTGGCACCCACAAGCCGGCCCTGTGGGTGGGACATGCGCCCAGGACTTGGGCGATGGGGGTCCAAGCCCCTGCTCTACCGCTGAGCACCATTGGGCCGCTGCTGCTCCTCTGCACAACGGGGACAGCGGCCGGGCCCGGCCTCCCAGGGCGCGGGAGGAGAAACACGCAGCGGGGCCCAGCCAAGATCTAAAGACGGGGAGCCAGCTCTGCAAGCGGGGGGACGCGACAGCCGAGGCGCTGCTCCAGGCAGAGACCAGAAGGTCGCTCTCTAGTCCTGTGACGTTGCCAGTGTATGAACTACTCCCAGCGCCCTGCCTCGGTTTCCCCGTGCACACAGGGCGGCCAGGGGTGGCGAAGCGGGTCTCGCTGGTCACAGAGCAAACAAACGGCAATCAAAGAAAGGCAGCAGCAGCTGCGAGGGGAGGAGACTATTTTCTGGATCGCCGGCTGGCGCGGCCACGTCTTCCCTGGCACGAGCGCGCTGCCGAATCCCAGCTCAGATGGCATCGGCTGCCATGCAAAAGTGAAAAACATTTTGTATGTGTCGGCGCCAAGGCCAGGCGAGGCTGTGGAGCACGGGGGGGAGGGGTGCCGGAGCAGGTAACGAATTAACATCTGCAGAAGGCTCACGCTTGCCTGCTTTGGTCAATCCCTCTTGGCGGTTAGGGTCTGCACTGTCAGAGGTGAGTGGAAGAACCAGAGTTTGACATTCAGCAAGTCATCTGCTCGCGTCCATTTATGAGGAAGCAAAATGACTGTCGATCTGAAACCGCTCACGGCTCCTTTCACACACCCACATCAAGCCTGGGGTGTGAACTGCTCTGGAAAAGGACCGGAATTCAGTCTGCCAGCGCTGCAGGACCAGGTCTGGATGCACGGCCTTAACTCGCTCTTGCCTTGTTTGAAATGGCACCTGGGCAGAGCGTCGCCTTGGAGAGCGGAACCGGCTAGTGAGCGCTGAATGGGCACAAGGCGCTCGTCCGGCGAGCCTGGCGCACTCTGGGACCATCTGGGCTTCGTCGTGCGGCTAGTTTACAAACGGACCATTCGGAGGAACCGCTCGAGCGGCCGTCGGGCGAACGGTCCGGCGCCGTTACCCGTCACGGCAGAGTGGCAAGGCACTAGGCACGAGACTGAGCACCGCCTCGGAGCGACAGTGGCTCTTCCGCAGTGATGGGATGGCCCTGCGTCACCTGCAGCAGCTGCTCCCGGGGAGAAGGCGTGCACGGCAGGACCCTGGCGGGAGAGTAAGCGAGCGGGAGGAAGCAGCCTCTGACCAGCCAGAGCAGTGTTTGGAAATCCCTGGACAGAGACTCCACTGGTTTAGCAATCATTTCCCCAGCACGAATTCTCAGCTCAGCAGCCGCTTATTGGCTGTTTCGAGAACAGGGAAGCTGTAAGTATTCGTACGATCTATTGCTTACTCACACCTTTGCTTCCTAATATACGTAGGAAACCCCACAAAGGTACGTATTTAAACCCACCCTAGAGATCACCCACTCCCCAGAGTTCAATAACGTGATGCCCACTTACCCTGTAGCACCAGGGTTTCAAACGTGTACCAAAACCGCCCTGGGCAGAGGCGGAGCAGAAGAATAGGGGAGGGGATGGAATAACAAGGCTACTGTCCAAGAGGGTGAAACTGACAAAAAGCCGTGTCTGTTTCACAGAAGCGTGAAACTGACTAGCATTCTCATACCCTCACTCTACTGCCCCCGGGAATGCTGGACGGGCAGTAAAAGCCCCAGGGCTGCCTGCCTGCAGGCGGGGGAAGAGAACAAGGTTTTGGTTTCTCTTTGGAAGGTTCTCTTCATACCCAGCCTGTTCCCCATCTCACTTCAAGCTCTGTTTCGGCAGGAATTGCTAGGTCTCTTCACTGGACAGGGAAAAGCTCCCAGGGTACCAACGGGATTGTTTGAGCCCTGTCTTGGGACGACAGCCAGAATGCTGGGGGGGACACCTGCAAAATAACATTCCTTTAGACTGCCCTCTGCAGCCACAACAACTGGAAAATTACTTTTAAAATAAGGGCCTTCCCAAAAGGGCTGGTTTCACAGTGGCCACCTGACAGCCATGCGGCGCTGGCAGCCTTCCGGCAGGACTGTGCCTTTCTAAGGGAGACTCGGATTGGCAAGCCAGGCTCCCGCTTCTCCACTCGCCTCCTCTTAAATCACCGGCTTGCGGCAGACGCTGTCATCTTCATGCAGAAGCCGTGACGCGCCCCCGGCCCTGTCGCCCGTGCCAGCGCAGCGTTCCAAGCCCTCCTAACGGGGGGCACTGGCTAGCTCGCACCCTCTGCACGGGGCGGCCGCTGCCAAATGCTCCCTGATGGCTTTGGGGCAGGAAGCTGGCTGCGGCCTGGCCCCCGGCAAGAGGGAGGGTCTCCGCAGAACACCCGGGTCTGCAGCTCTCGGGTTCCACCAGCGCACCCCACAGAAATCACCTCTTGGAATCCACACCCGCCCACGGCCGTCAGCAGGTGAGAGCCCGTGACACCCAGGCCAAACCACACTTCCCCTGCAGTGGCCGCCAGGCCAGATGGCTCGGTCCCACCGCAGGCTGCATGCGGTGGGAGTTAGGCACGTCACTGGTTAACCCATACGCACCACCCATCCCAGGTGAGTCTTACCAGTTATGGGTTAACCAGCTGCCCAGCTGGGCAGCTCCAGACCACGGCTAGGGGGCACTCCTGCTTGGCCAGGCCTGGCAGGCTCCCGCCCGGCTGAGACAGCCCCTCCAGCTGGAGTGGCCCCCAACACGCAGGATCCTGTTTAACCACTTAAGTGATTCAACAGGATTTCACCCCCCTAGAGCCAGTGGTTAAATCCAGAAAAGCCTTAGACAGAGCGCGGCCTCCAGTCCCTCCATGTACTGCTGAGGGGAAAGCCTTTCAGCCCCCCACCCAGGAAATTAAACCCCCTTTTGTTCTTCTACCACATTCCCTTCCGGGCCACAATGAACTGCCACCACTCGCGTGGCAATGTAGCCCAGGCTCTCGCACACTGGCTGGCTGGGTTCCCCGGCGGGCGGGAACTGGATCGTCTGGGACTATCCCTTATGGAAGCCACCTGGCCCTGGATGCTCTCTGCAGCCTCCTTAGGGCAGCAACAGGGAGGCGGAACGGACCCTGCAGGCGGGTTCTTGCCACGTGACCGGGGCCGCCTCCCAGCAGCTGCACAGGAAGGAGCTGTGGCAAGAATCTAAGCAACAAACAGTTCTCCGAGGGGGCCTGCAAAGTTTTAAACAGTCTGAAAAAACCTGCTTTCCTTCTTGGCGCCCAGCCCCTGCTCCCGAGGGGATTTTCCACCCTTGCGCCCGACTGCCAGGGCAGCCAACACCCGAACCCCACACGGAATAAACTGGCAAGAAACAGTCAGGGGGGACGGACCCACACCCCCTTCAGGCCCCTTCGCACACCAGGATCAGCACAAGAAAGGGGCAGGTCTCGGCTCGCTGCCGCTCTGCAAGCTGGGCCGCAAGACAAACCCTGCTGCTTTAGATCAGGCCTGCTGGGAGGGATTGTCCCTGGGGGCAGACGCTGGCACAGCTGCTTACTGGGGGGGGGGGGGGGCGCTTCTTGTACCACGCGGGGAAGGAGCTGGCACTGGCCGTGGCAGAGGCAAGCAAGCGCGCTAGCTGGGCGGCCAGGTGGTATTTTGTCCCGCTTCTCGGCCACTGCCCTCAGTCCAGGAGAGTACCTGGGAAATGGCAAAGCAGATCTTCCGGCCCCTGCTCTTCCTCACCGGGGCCTGCGTGTCCGCCCAGGGCTCCCAGATGGCGCAGACTGACCTGGCGCCCGCCACCTGCCAGCCCCAGAGTCAGTGCACAGCCGGAAAGCGCCGGGGCGGTCAGAACCTCACATCTCAGTTGGTGGCTCCTGCTGGGGCCCCACGGGGGCGCAGGGTGGTTTTCAAGAAGCCAGGCCGGGGTGCAGACACCAGGGAGACCAGCTCTGCGAGCTGCGCCTCGGCCAGAGCAGCGTGCTCACGCCTCTGTGCGCCGCAGCACCGCATGGCCGCCGAACGGAGGGTTTCACAGCGGGGGGCTCAGCCCGTCGCAGGGGCCTGGCCTGAGTCACGGATTGGGGAAAGCCCAGCTCGGCATTTCCCCAGGCGCGTCGGGGACCCCCAACCCTGCACCCCCGTAGCAGCAAGATGAGACTCTGCCAGCCAGTAGAACAGAGGGGTTATTGCTTCTCCAAGACACAGCCCAGCACAGACGTGATGTGGACATAAGGAGTCAGGGGCTGGCCGCCCTAGACCCCTTGGGGTGGGGTCCACAGGCCCCTGAACCCCCAGTACTCAGCTCAGTCTCTTCATGTTTTCTCAGCCAAGACTGCCCGGCTCCCAGGCCCTGCCCCCAGCCAGGTGGCGTCTCCCCCTCCCTCCCTTTGTCTCTCCCCCTGGCAGAGCCTTGTTATCTGCTCAGGCTGGGCCGAGGTGTCTGGGCCAGTCCACATGTGGGGGAGTCAGTGGGAATCACACAGCCCAGCGTGGGGGAACCTGGGTCACAGAGCAGACACCCCCTCCCCCCCCCCCCGCGGCACAGCAGCGTGTCGCAAACTCTCGCCAGGGAGCGGGCAAAGGGCGAGGGCAGCGCTCCTGCCGTCCCTGTAATAAGCGTGCAGACCCGCTGCACTGGCAGGCTGCCCTCAAGACCCCACGTGGCACACCAGGGGCAGCGGCTCGTGGATTTTTTCCCTGCCACGCGCAACTGACGCAGAATTAAAGACCCAGGGCACCCCCGGCCACACTCGCCTGGCTGTTCACTTCTAAGAGCCTGTGGCCCAATGCAGAGCCCTGCAGTCTGATCCACACAAAGTGCAGAAACACACTGGCACGCCGAGCGCCCCGCATCTCTCCGGCACGCAACTGAGTTCGGCCCCCTCAGCCCTGAGAGCCGCGTTCCCTGCCCCATGCTAAGGGACAGGGTGCCAGGGACGACTTCCCTGCAAAGCAGGCTGGGTGCTCTTAGCTTCCCAGTGACCTGCCAAGAATGACTTCCTGCCCCGCGCGCCCGTTCAGCCACTGCCCCGTCTGGCCAGGCTGGGAGGAGGATGGAGAGACCGTTAACGTGAATTCAACTTGAAATCCATCAACTTCAAGAAACGAGTTTTGGAGAGTTTCCGGCAGGGCTGCATGTACAACTTTGCAATTAGTTTTCCAGCTCAAGAAATACTCTCCCCACCCCGCTGCTGAAGGAAAGATTCACCCCAAGGATCCAGGAAACCTGAGCGGGGAGGGGACACGGAAACGGGCTCTGCATTGTAAAGACGGGCGGAAGCGCCAAGTAAACAGGCTGAAAGTTGGGAAAAGGCTCTGCCAGTAACGACAGCACCAAAAAGTTCTGGGGCATTTTAACAGAGCGTGTAAAAACAAGGGAAAAAATGAGTGCGATGCTTCATTTCGTCTCACCCCGCTCCGCTTGCCGATGGATTTCCAAAGGCCCGAGCCTCACGTGGGTCTGGCAGGGGGCCACGCTCCACAGAGCAGGCGATGAATTTACCAGGGAGCACGTTGGGAGCGCCTCTCTGAAGCCACGTATGAAACGCCCTTTCCTGCGGCAGTGATGGAGGCGGACAAGGCCCAGCCAGAGAAGCGGGACGATGCGTTTGCGAGCCAGCCGGCTGCCGGACGGCGCAGTGGTACTCCGCAAGGAATTCGCCTTCACTGGAATTCAGAGTCCAGGCATGGAAAGCCACCCAGAAAAATTGAGCAAGAGATCATTTACGGACATTCTTCTTTGCACATGCAGCCGCGGGGGTCCGCTATGGCGGGGGGGGCGGGCGGCTTTTTAGGGCCGGAGGCCACTGACCCACAGAAAAGTCAGTCGGGGGCTGAGCACAAGTGAGAAGCAGAAAACCCAAAGCAACCCCGCACTGCCGCGGCCCGACAGAAGGCCCCTCCCCGCAGCCTCCTTCCACACCAGAGCCTGGGGGCCAGGCTAGTAGAGTCTGCCCTCTCCAGCCCTGCGGTGGGACGCAGGTTTCCAGTGCTGGGCGAGCCCTGAGCCGGCAAGCTGGGGGCCCCATCCGGCCCCCCGAAAGGGTTCCCCAGCCCTGAGCTACGTGAAGCCCTCAACTGCTGGTATGATGGACGTCAGCTCCCCTGCGCCAAACCCTGCAGGTCCGTGTGCCGGCCGCTCTGGCGCGCTGGGGGAGGCTCTGCACCCCACCCCCTAGAAACGCAACACAGAGCTTGCTGCCCGGGGGTGGGGCTACAGCCGCTGTAAGCCCACTCGGGGTCCTCCCGACCCCCGGCTACACGATGGTGGCGTTGCACGGACTCTTCGCACCAGTGCGAGCAGGCCATGCGCCCCGGGGAGCCTCCGAAGGCCAGCGGGGGTGGGGACCGAGTAGGGGCGTGCAAGGTTAACTGGTAACCATCATCCGTAACTGGTGACGCTCACTGGATCTGGTTAGCTGGTGGGGGCTGGAGCCGCTCCGCCCCGCCATGGGCAAGGTCTGCCCCAGCCCCATGGGGCCCGCTGCGGGCAGGGGCTGCCCTGCTGTGGCACGGTTGGGGGGCGCTCCAGCCGAGCTGGGCTGGAGCGGTCCCCACTTAACTGGTTAACCAGTGGCAGGGGATTTTACCTCCCATGTACTGGGGGATCCTTCCTAGCCGGGCCAAAGACCTGCCGCGCCCTGTACTCCCCCAGAGCCCTTTCCCCACCGGGCAGGCGTTTGGGGCCGGGCCCGTCTCCCACTGCCGCGGGGCCTATCTGCAGCCAGGCAGGCCCACGGGCGAGCGCATCTGCCAGCCGGAGCAGCGGGAGAGCCTGCGCGATTCAAGCCGGTCGGCGGACGCGCTCGGGAGAACCTACAGCCATTTCTCCCTGCTCCTGCGCCTGCAGCGGCACGCCCGCCCCCCCCAGCACCCTGCCCAGCCAGAGTGCGCAACGGGCCCGGGCCAACGCCACATGGATATCGGCGCGAAACTCCTCAGTAACTTCCCAGCAAAGCTGGCAGATCCCCGCCCCCCCACAAACACCAGCCCCGCGCCCGCGCCCTGCAACGCTGCGAGTGACTCCGCCCAGCCGCTCCCCCGCCTGGGAAGCCAGGGCCCCGAAGCGCTGCCCCGGGCGTTGCTGTTTCTATCGGTCGCGAGCAGGACCCCCGGCTCCGCCAGCCAAGGCTTTTCGCTCTGCAGCTCTCTGGAGCCGCCTGGATTTTGTCAGGGAGCCAGGCAAACGCCCCTCGGGGCCATCCAAAGGCTGCTGGAGAAACGGGGGGGGGCCAGTGGGCTGGGGCATCCCCGGGCATGGGCCCCGCCCCCCCCGGCAGACGGGGCACTTGCGGCCGCCCAGCCGGGAGGAAGGCAGGGAAGAGCAGGCGCGGCCCACGGCCGGCCCTCCGTCGGTGAATCACCCGCTATCTTTAGAAGCCAAGTGACTCATGCCGGGGGTTGGACAAACGCTTATTCCCAGCAGAGAGGGCTCACTTGGACGAGCCAAACGGCGAAGTGCAAAAGGTCCCCCTTTGCCAGCTTGTGCGCCCCCCACGGCTTGGGCCCTCGGCAGCGCCACGAGGGCCCGCGCACCAGAGCGGCGTTAAGCCGAGACAAGTGCTAGGAAAGCAGGGCTAATCCCAGCCCACCCCCACGGCCACGAGACGTTACACAGCCGCACCCCCTATGCTGCGGGGCTCAGGGCCGCGGTGGGGAGAACGGAGAGGGGCCCCTGCCAGCCCCCGCACCCTCCTCTGTCCCAGCGGGGAGCTGCCCAGGTAAGCCTCAGCCCCTGCTGAACCCCAGCTCAGAGCCTGAACCCCAAACCCTAGCCCTGAGCTTCCTAGTTCCAATACCCCCACAACCCCAACTCCCCACCCTGAGCCTCTCCTGCATCATCCCTGGCCCCACCCCAGAGCCTCCCCCCCAGCCAGCACCCTCACTCCCTACACCCCAACCCTCTGCCCCAGGCCTGAGCCCCTCCCACTCTCAGAACCCCTTGGCCCCACTCCCACCACATTACATTCGCCACGTACACCAATATGAAAGTGATGTGGTGCACAGCCCCTCCACGCTGGTGCACATAAGAAAATTCATTCCGCTCGGGGGCGGGGGCGATGAGAGGGAGCCCTGAGCTACCCCCTCCATGAACTCCTCTGTCCCTACTGGAAAAGGGGACAGTCTGTGAACGTTACATCACCCCCCCGGCACGGCAGAGCTAAAAGGTTCCCCAGTCTGTCGGCAAGCTTGCAGGGGTCACGAGGAAGAGCTTTCCTCAGAACGCAACCTAAAATTACAACAAACCATCACTGGCTGCAAGTTCCAGCAGAAACAAACGGATTGCTTGCTCCTACAAGCTCACCAGCGGGGCAAGGAGATACTCCCTGTGCCATTCTACAGGCGCATCGCAATGGGTTTGTAGAATAAGACAGAGAACATCTTATAGCCTCTATTTAAATCCACGGCACGCCCACTTCTGGGATCCTGCCTGCAGACGTGGGCGCCTCATCTCAACAAAGATCACTTGGCACTGGAAAAAGTGCAGAAAAGGGCAACAAAAATGATTAGGGGTTTGGAACGGGTCCCATAGGAAGAGAGATTCAAAAGACAGGGACTTTTCAGCTTGGAAAAGAGGAGACTAAGGGGGGATAGGATAGAGGTCTAGAAAAACATGCCTGGTGGGGGGAAGTAGATAAGGAAAAATTATTTACTCGCTCCCATATCACAAGAACTAGGGGTCACCCAATGAAATTAATAGGTAGCAGGTTTCAAACAAACAAAAGGCAGTTTTTCTTCACACAGCGCATAGTCAACCTGTGGAACTCCTTGCCGGAGGATATTGTGAAGGCCAGGACTTTAACAGGGTTCAAAAAAGAGCTAGATAGATTCATGGAAGGTAGGGCCATCAACGGCTGTTAGCCAGGCTGGGTAGGGATGGTGTCCCTAGCCTCTGTTTGTCTGGAAATGGATGACAGGAGAGGGAACACCCGATGAGTCCCTGTTGTGTTCCCTCCCTCTGGCCTCTCCGGGGTCAGCTCTACCACTGAAACGTAACTCTGTCACAAGCCTAAGGACGCAACCATCTGGCCCCTGCTCAGCTTGTGACCAGCTTCCCGTCCATCACGCCCAGGTGACTTACGTATGCAAAGCAAGACTGGTTACAAAGACCGTCCCTTGTGCTCCCCTGACAGCTTGTGCAGAACGGCCGGCCCCGGCCCTGCTTGAGGTGATACCGCTGGGCAAACAAACATCACATGCAAAACCCACGGCCTGCAGAGCAGGTACACGCTGCTCTGGGGCGGTCGACGCACACAGCTGGTGCGCTTGGGAGGGAAACGTGACAGGTGGCAGCCACTTCACAGCTTAGGTTGCCATCACCCCGTTTCCATAACAGCCCCGATTGGGAACTGCAGGTCTATAGTGGAAGTCAGACTGGCCTCAGATTAGCACCTTGGACCAGGGCGCTAGGGCAGAATTTCTCGACAAAATCTGAAACAAGAGGGACAAGAGTTGCTTGAGTTACCACACCCTGGAAACAGAGGTGAGCACCAGGGTTCACAAAGTAACTTCAGAGGGTATTGTTTAGTATGAGCTGCCTCGCAGGGGCACACAGGCAGCAAGCGAGAAATTAGCCTTCGTTTCCTGGGCTCCAAGCACAGGTCTAGGGCATGGGACCGAAACTCTGAGCGTAAACGCCTGTGGCACGTTCAGTTTTGACGTGGGAATGTTGCTGGGGTTCTTTGGCTCCGACAGCCAGTCCAGGAGCTGCCGGACACAAAAGCACCCATCTCGATCCAGGGCGCAGGCACCTTCTCGCACGCGGACCAGGGACCCTGACGCGATCCAGGTCAGTTTCACTGCTGCCTGCAAGACTCCAAATAGCAGCAGTGAAACTGACAAGAATCACGTCAGCTTCCCTCCGGGCGGCCGCAGGAGGAACCAGGGCTAGTCACGGAGCTAAGAGAGCCCAAAGAATGCGGGGAGGAGCAGAGCAGCGGAGCCCAGGCCTTGCAAAAGACGTAGCAAAGCAGGCCCTGCCCCCACCCTCCGTCCCCAGCCGCCAGGACTGTCCCAAGCCTTGGACCAGATGAAACACCCGCATCCAAGAGGCTCCTCCTGCCAGTTTAAAGCCGCTCACTCCTGAGCCCCAGGTAAACCCCTCCCCTCCGCTGCTGGCTAGAGAGCAATGTGCTGGTAGGGTTAGGGCTGCAAAATTCCCAATCGATCAGGTAACCGGTTAACCCAACATTTTACCAGTTAGCCCCTAAGCAGGGTCCTGGGTGGGGGACGGTTTCAGCTTGGCAGCAGCCCCCCACCCACAGGGCTCCCGCTCCCAGCCCCACTCAGGGCTGGCGGCCGGCTCCTGGCCCCAGCGGCATGGGGCTGGCGGTCCTGGCCCGGCGGGGCTGGGGCTGGACCAGGTTTACCTGCTCACACACCTAATCCCGAGGGCAGCCCGTGAGCCCCGCTGGGACCCAGAGCGCCACACTCCCGTGGCCCGCCCCTAGGGATGGGCCAGACGCAGCAGCCAGGTGCGCTTCCCAGCCCACCCTGGCACAGCCCCACCCACAGGGCCACCATCTGCCCCCCGGGCACTGGAAGGAAGTGCAGCAGAGCCAGATGGTGACTCCCCGGCCAGGCGGGAGCGAGGGATGCAATCAGGACGTTACCCCCCCGCCCCCCATCAATTCACAGGGCAGCGGCTCCCTTTCTGCCTGCTCCCAGGAGCCAGCAGCTGCGAAGCCTGGAAAGGGCAGAGGGGCTGTCTCCGCAGGACACGGCCCCCCCAGGAAGAGACTGGTCCCCTCCCTGGAGCATAGCCCACCAGGCCGCCCAGCCGCAGCAGGGAGAAGGGAGGAACACGCCCATGAACACACCAGACCTGGCTCCGGAAGGGACCTTCGCCTCCCAGAGTGCAGCACATTCTGACCAGGTGGGAGAGGGCCTGGAGGCAGAGCAGGGCCAGCACAGGGCGTGAGGAGGCACCATTCAGGGCGGCAGCTCGTGGGCTCAGCACTGTGGCAGGCACAAAGCCCGGCAGCACCACACGCCCTGCCTGGACCCCAGCGGAGCCGCATTCCCCTGCACTAAGCCCTCTCTGCCACTGCCAAGCCTGCCGAGACCGGCTCAGGCACTGCCGGGCGGTCCAAGCGAAAGGGCCATGTCCATGTCCAACGCAGAGCCCACGGAGGCCTGGCCACGGAGGCCTACTCCCCTCTGTGCCACGCTGGCCAGGTGGCAGGGAAAACCTGGGCTGCACCTGCCTGGGGGAAGTGGCCCCGGAGAGGCCTTTCCCAACATCTGGCCGAATCGGGGGGCAGAAGGGAATGCTTTGTGCCGTGTTGGGAGCGAGCCGCGCCGAGGCTCAAACCCAGCCTCTGGCTTCCCTGGGGCGTTGCAGAGCGCACCTGGCTTCTAGCTCCTCCTAACAAAAGCAGACAGAGCTGCTGCCAGGCAGGGGTGTGAAATCCCGGTTAACCAGTTAACGGGGGCGCCGCTGCAGCCTGCCCACCACCAGACTGGAGCACCCCTCCCCGGCTTCAGGCAGGGCTGTTCCAGCCCCCACCAGTTAACCAGTAAGCCGCACTTGCGAAGGTTAACCAGTGAACCATTCCCAGCCCTACCACCAAGCACTTCGGGGCGGCTGGGAAACCCAGCAGCCCAGACTCCTTTGTCTCCTCCATTCGGGCGGCTCGTGGCCATCAGGAGACACCTGCCTGCGAGCCGGCCGGGGGACCCCCAACGAGGCAGAGGAGGGGCACGAACAAGCAGGTCTGCCCGACTCCAGGAGCAAGCACAGAGAGAGGAAAACCCTGCCCCCCCCGAAAAGGAAGCCCGCAAGCGCCCGTTGCAAGCCAGCCCGACGCAGCCGGGTGACTGTCGCACAATAGCAGAGCGCTTCCTGCCCCGCCTCCCCCGGGCCTCTTCCTCTGTCTGTCTGCCAACCAGCTGCGGGAAGCAAGTCTCGCACAGGGGAATGGCTGTGAACGTGCAAGGCAACGGTGCAAGCCGGCCCCGAAAGCGGGGCGGGCGACTCCAGCCCAGGGGCCCCTCCAGCCGGCCGGGCGATGCAAGCCACAGCAGCCGGCCCAGTGCCACCCCCGGGTGGGAGGGGTTTGTTAAGGGACATTGTTAGAGCAGCAGAACCTGGCCTGGTGAACGGGAGCGAGGGATGCCGAAAGCGGGCCGGTCCCAGAGCGCAAATACAAGTGCACCTTCCTCACCGTGCCCCTGCCAGTGCAGTATCTTACCCCAGCTCCTGCCACGCACTTGGCAACAGATCTCACCGCACTTAGCAAAGAGGGAAGGATCATTCCCATGTTACAGATGGGGAAACTGAGGCACCGGGAGCTCAAGTGAGTTGCCCAAGGACACCAGAGGTCAGTGGCAGAGCCAGATCTCCTGAGTCCCAGCCCAGGGCTCTGACCACTAGGCACTAGCACTCTGTGTGGCACAAGCGGCGTCCCCGCCAGGAGGGTTCGGCAGTCGGGCTACACACCACACCCTCCCTCGGGCAGGCAAGGTTTCAAAGAGCTCGGCTCCACCAACTTGCGACTGCACTTCCCCGTTCCCCGGGGCCACGGAGCGGGAGGTGCGGAGAAGTCCTGGCAAGTGTCCTCTGCTGGCCTCGCGGCTCACCAGGGAGCGTCTCTTCCCCGGCTCCCCCAAGCCGCAGCAAGCGCTAGGGAGGCCGCCGGAGCCTGCACTGCCAACCGCGGCCATTTTAGCAGCGGTGAGCTGTTCCGGGAGCCAGGCGATCGCTTCTGCCTTGCCCCTTGCATGGAGAAAAGCCAGCCCTGGCACCGGGGGAAACGGCCCCGCGGGCGCTTGGGGCCCCGCACCGGGACAGCAAGGACACAACATGCACGACTGGTCACTCGATCTTTCGGCTCCGGAGTCTGGCTGAGCCGGCCCCTCCCTCTCCAAGCAACAACCCTCTGCCCCAGCAAGAGACAGAACCCACAGCTCACTTCCCAGAGGCCACCTAGCGGCCCTCGGAACAAGCGTTGGGCGTTACCAGCCGGGACGGACCTGAACCAGCACCCGGAGGCGCAGGGTCTCCCGCACCAGCGGAGCTGCCCAGCACCCGGAGGCGCGGGGTCTCCCGCACCAGCGGAGCTGCCCAGCACCCGGGCAAGCGGGCCCGGGAACTCACCGGCACCATTTTCTAGGAGACTGTTCTTACCGGGACCACTTTCATGTTGCACCAGAACCTGCCAGTTATTGTTGCTCCGCCGCCACCTATTGCAAACCTCTGGGGTAAAGGGTCAAGAGTTTGCGCTTTCAGCAGACAGGCTGATGCAGTCGCCTGTTGCCAAGATCAAGAAAAAGAGGGAGGTGTGCATGCACACAGGCGCACACACACACACAACCCCCTGCTGCCTCCAAGCTCAGCCGTCACATCTAAGCAACTCAGGGCCACCCCGCTCCGATTCTGGCTCTCCCACCCGCGTTGGCTATACCCCCCCAAAACACAAGGCTAAATGTCTCCCCCACCAAGGGATGGGAGAGGCGAATGCTGACCCAGCTCCCAAAGCGAGGGGGTCGGGGCGGAGAGCGACACTTCCCAAGCCACACGCCGGCTCCTCTCACTGGCACTACAACCCCTCGGGGGCCTGGGAGCTGCCCAAGGGCATGGCACACCAGGGCAAGCCTGATCGGCCAGCTGCGGGGGGGCAGCACATTTCTGACTAGCGGGGACCTCCCTGGCCCAGTGCACCTCCATCTTCAGAGCAGGAGAGGTTTGCTGAGACCCCGATTTCACTCCAAGTCACAGATTCTCTTCCTCCAGGAGCGGGACATTGCAATGGGGGGGGGGTGTCATGGAGATCTGCCTCCCTGAAAAATGCTTTCTGCAAAACACCCTGGCATGGTACCCTGGAGAGCGTACAGTCTCCTGACTGCGTGACCGGTGTGTGCGCAGTGGGGTGGGTGCGTGTAAACCACCCACCGTTTAACCAGGAAGAGGTTACACGCCATGAAGCCCCCTCCCTGGGAGCCGGGCAGTCGGGGGCAGGCAGCCCCGCTGCCGGCTCTGCAGCAGGACGCTGAGATTTGCCGCTGTTGCGAGTTCACAATCGTGCACAATTGTGAACGTCCCTAGTGAGCCTGTCCCAGGTCGGCGTCCGACAGTTCCGATCAGCGTGTCCGTGTTGGGGAAAGCCCATCTCCAGCCCGGCCACCACGCAGCCAGACACAGAGCTAATGGCCCATCAGCCAGAGACAGCTGAGTGGGGGCGAGGACGGGCCAGCTGCTGCTGGAATCCACCCTGACTCTGTCCTTCCCCACAAGGGGCAGGGAAGGGAACAGACCCTCCCAGAGGGAAAGCCTAAGGGAAGTAGACAAGGGCCTTTAGCTGGCTTTACAGACCAGATGCTGAAAACACCTGCAGCCAAAGGGACTGGCAGGTGGGGGAGGGGGGCTCAGACAGGACAGCGCTGGCCCGAGAAGGACTTTACCCTAAATAAGACCTAGGGAGAGAAACGACGATTCGCAACAAGTCCTGGTGCCTTAGTCTCCGCGGGCGCGTTTTGTTCTATTGCGCTGTTCGGCTGCCAGCCCCTCCGACTTCCACCCGACTGCCTCTTCGCCCTAACATCACTTCTGCATAGGAAAAGCCCGGTGGAAAGCCTGTTAGCTGGGGGGTGGGGCAGGGGGCGTGTCTCATCGATAAGGGGGCAAACGTTTTACGAGCTTGCTCGGCATAACACTGACACCCAAGGCGACGGATCGACCCGGGGCTCTGGCAAGTCCCTGCGACGGAGCCGAGCTGCTCTGCGGGGGGCGGGAGGGGGCTGTGCGCCAGCGCTGGGGGATGGGGGCTGGCTCAGCAGGGCACCCCAGCGGGCAGGCAGGCGGCTCCGGGGTCTCAGCACATCAGGGGACAGCCCCAAGGGGGGCTCTGTGGCCCGGCCCAGGCCTGTTCCTCGCCCGTCTGCCTTGCCGCCTCTCCAGAGCGCACTTCCCAGCGGCGCGGAAAGCTGGAAAGTCCGCGTCAGGCAAAGGAAGCCCACGGAACAAAGCCTGGAAGCAAATTCAACAGGCCCCAGGCCAGCCCCGGCCCAGCCCCGCGAAAGGGGGAGGCGGTTCCGCCAGCGGCTCAGCGCACTGGACAGCTGGGCCGGAGACAGGCGCTGGCGTAGCCATGCCGGGGCACGGCCAGCCCCCTGCAGCCAGCGAGCCGGGGGAAGGGCGGCGGATCGGGCGCGAGGACCCACCGCGCGCCCGGCAGCCCAGGCCAGGGCGTGCTGTCTGCCACGCAGGCAGGTGCCAGGCCCCACGGCGGGCGTCTCTGCTGCCCCGTCTTCGCGGCACTGCGGACCGAGCGTTCGAGGCCGAGCCAGAAGCAGGGGAATGCGCAATCAGCAGGGTTCGGGAGGGGCTGCGTGTTAGCGCCCAGGCCTGCGTTCCCCCGGGAGGCCAGGTGTGAAACCTCCATCCGGCAGGGCTCTCCCCGGCTTGGCGTCAGCTGTTGCTGCAGCCCTTAACGCCGCCCCTCGGCACACGCACCACGCAGGGCTTGCAGCGGGGCTGGCGACAGGCACCCAGCGTCGCGGTTCAACCCCGCGCGCCATGTGTCGCGCGGCAGGCAGGTCCGTTACCCCCGGAGTGCGCAGGCACACGGCAGCGGCGGCACAGGCTGCGAGCGAGCTGGGGCCGGCACCGCAGGCTGGTGCGCTAACGAGGGACGTCAAAACCAGCTGAACAACTCGTTAACCGGCCCCCTGCTGCGGCCCGGGCCCAGCCCACCGCAGCTGGGGCCCTGCCGGCTGGAGCACCGTGGACGGGGGATGGAGGAGGTTCACCGTCAGCCTCCTAGTAACCAGCAGCCTGGCTGGCAACGTCAAATCCTGCTTAGTCAGGTATCCGAGGAGCCCTTAGGTCTCACTAGCTAACCGACTGGGCGGGGGGGCCAGCTCCTGCTCCCATCACCCCACACATGGGGGGCCAGGTCCTGACCCTGCGGAGCAGCCCTCCGTCACTGCGCCCGGGTACCGGTTAGCCCAGGCCCAGTGAGGGTGATACCTACCGGGTACCGGTTACCCAAATGCGGCCGGGCCACCATGGAACCCTTTCCACCCCCAGCTCTACCCCGGAGCATCCTCTCCGTACGCCCCGCTGGCCCCCAGCCCCCAACGGGGATCGCTCCGCCCAGCAGAGGCTCAGCGGGGTGGCAGAGGCTCCCCGAGCCAAGCACTACAGCACAGCAAGCCAGGCTGGGACCAGGCGGGTCTCCGGAGACAGAGAACCCCCCCACCCCCAGGATGAGGCTTGGGCCTTCTCTTCGGCAGCCAGCTGAGCTACCCAAGGAGGCAGCGGCTCAGCGGAGCCGACCTGAGCCCCAGCGGCTGGACCGCGCGCTACATGCCGCTGCCCCCCCGCGGCCCCGTCCACAGACCCACGCGCAGAAGGAAGGGCAGGGATTTGGGGACTCATCCAGGGAGGGAGGATGGAAATTCCGGGCGTGCCGGCCGCCCCGAGGAACGGCTCCGTGACCCCACGACGCAGGCGAATGCCTCCTGCCTGGGCAGGCCGTTCAGCCGCTGCCGCATGGGCAGAAGGACCCGTTCAGGGGCGCACCGCGGGCTCGGCTCAGCGCTGTCCCAGTCGAAGCGTACACCCCCCCCAGTACAGCAGGCTCCGCCCCCACGGTACAGCAGGCTCCGCCCCAGCTGCCACACCCCCAGGCAGACTAAGAACCGGAAACAAGAGTCTTGCCAAGTCTTCGACCGTGTCCCGCGATGGGGTCTCCTCTCCGGGGCTCGGCCACGCGATCGCCCCGGGGCCGCCGAGCACGGTCGTGACTCGGTCGCTCTTCCAGCACGCTTACGAGCCCGTGAGGCTGAGCAGGAAACAAAACGCCAGCCTCCACCATCCCGAGAGACGCGACCCCTGTTGGCCGCAGCCTTCCCTCCGGGATCGCCAGAACCGCAGGGAGCCTCGTCACCGGATCCGAATCGGCCCCGATGCGCGACGTTAGCGCCCGACTCCTGGGGCGGAACGAGAAGCCGAGGTGGAGTCTCCAGGGAGCCCCGAGGAGGCCGGCGGCAAAGGAACGTGGCCTTTGCCATCCCTGTGGCAGGCCCCGTTTGCTCAAGAGCAGCCCCTCCACGGAGTGAAAGAGTTACAGGGCTGGGGGCCTGTCAGCATTGACGGGCTGGGCGCTAACGAGCATCCCCCCCAGAGCCCACCCTGAAGCACGGCCTGCCCGAGAGCCTCCGCCAGAGAGGCTCCCGGGGCCGAGTGGCTGGGACGGGCATTCTGCCAGGACGCGCTCGCCACGCCGGCCCGGGGCTTTGGGTGCTTGCGGCGGTGGGACTGCGAAAGCGACGCAGGTGGCGGGACGTCGGCCAGGCGGGCGGGGTCCCTGCTGACCGTTCCAAGGGGAGCCGACTGGTTCCCGCTGCACCAAGGGCCCGCGCTCACGTGGCAGGCGCCTGGGCATGGCTGCCCCCCCCGCCCCAAAAGGGACTGTGAGCCGCGTGGTCGTCTCGTGGCAGTAGCCCATGAAACTCTGCCCCAGGGGAGGCCGGCAGCCGATGGCCACAGAGCTGCCGAAAGAACACTGCCACCCTCCAGGAGCACGACCGGCCCTTGCTGCCCACGGCCAGGGCCTGGGACCGATCCCAGCGCCTTCCCCCACAGGACGTGGGCCAACCCCAGTGGCCCGGTGGGCAGTGCCCTGTCCCACACTGCAGGCTGCGTGCGCCCGCCACGCCGCCTGGACCCAAGGGCAGAACTCGCCCGCGGCGGGACCCCGCGCAAGCCACGGGGCTTGGCAAAGCCACGAGGTGCCCGGGGCTCCAGGGAACAAGGAGGCGGCTGCCGACGGCGCAGGTCCTGGTCCCTCCGGCCCCACCCCACGCCAGCCTGCAGAAGGTTTCACAGAAATGGAACAGCAGCATGCTATGGTGGGGCCTGTGGGGGGGGGGGGGGTTTGCAGTGCAGAAGGGCCCCGATCCGGAAGTCTGAGAACCCCAAGCTGAAGACGGGGAGATGTAGCTCCAACACCAGGCAGCACACGCCCGGCAGTTCCAGAGAGCGCCCCCAAGAGCGACCACGCACGGGACAGCCCATTCAGACGGGCCTGTGGCTAGGGACCCGGCAGGGAGCTCCCCCAATCGGGGCCCCTACAGTTCCACGCAAGGAATTACAGATTCCTGTAGGGAGCAGCCAAGCATTTTAGAGACGGGTCAGCACCACCTTGATTTTACAAATGGGGAAACTGAGGCATGACCTGCCAAGAGACATGGAGCAGAACCCACACCCTCCTGGCGCCAGAGTCTGCCTCTCTGGGCCAAGTCCTCATCTCTGCGACAGCAGACGCTGCGATGGCGTGGGGAGCGGACGCTGGCAGGCCTGTTTTCACACTATGCTCAGTGCAGGACCCCGAACGGCGCCAGGAGGGGAGGAACGCTGGTACCAAGGACGAACCGCACAGGCAGGACAACAGGCAACGGAAAATCGGGCAACGCCCCAGCCCTGCACTGTAGCGCCCAGGCTGCTGTAAGCCCCCAAGCCAGCGGGAAGCAAGCCCCCTCGCTGGCAAGGAACCTCCTGCTGACTGGGCCACTCCCCCCTCCCACCAGGGCACAAAACACTTCTTGCTCCGAGTCAGGCTTAACACCAGGTTACAAACGAAACCCAACAGGCCCCATTCACCCCCGCCAGAGCTGCGCCCCTCTCGGGTCCCCGTCAATTTCACATCGAGGATTCCTCCGGGAGCTAAACCCAAACGGTCTTTTCAGGCTGCCTCCCGTTTCTTCCCAAACCCACCTTCACCCTGGAGCCGAAAGGCGCCCGTTGATTGTGACCGAGCGGACTCTGAAAGGGCACAGCCGGGTTAAAACACCCGGCCCGAAAGCATCTTGTCCGCCACCCTCAAATGCCCCACTTATCAACGGTGCAAGCTCTCCTTTGCTCCCACTGCCGGCATGTTGGACAGGCATTTTTCTCAGCTTGTTACCCTAAAAATAGACGAGTCAGTGTCTTGTCACTTTCACTTCCTGTGTCTCCAGCAGCCAGGGCTGGCCTGCAAACATTGCCGGGGGAGGAGGGATGGAAAATTTCCCACAAGTTTCTAATGGAAAACTTTGCTGTGGGTTTTTCAGGTTCTAGAAGAGCTCAGCTTTGGCGCTGCGCTCAGGCTCCCGAAATCAGACCTGGCGGAGATCCCTGCAGCATCTGGATTCAACATCAGGCCAAAGCACAGGTTAAACCGTTCAGCCCGTTCCCAGGCATCAGGCAACACAGCTGCCCCCTGGGGAAGCATCTCAGGGAATGGGAGTGCCCCAACCAAGCCTCGATGCTTCCGAATTTCCTCCTCTGGGGAGCAGGGGGTCACACGTCAGAGCAGTCGAGGGAGAGGCGGCAGCTGTGGGGCAGGGTGGGGGACTTAGGAGCAATTATGTGCCTCCCTATGGATTTAGGCGCTTCAGGGCAAGCACCCCAATTTGGAAAGGGGGGGGGGTGCACCAAAGTCTGTTCACAGTCGCTGAAGGTTACCCAAGGCAGATGCCACAAGTGGGCAGCAACAGAAAACCACCTTCGCGCCACCCGTGTGCTGGGAACCTGCCGCCGGCCCCTCCTTTCCTCTGGTTTTATGCAAACCTCAAAAACAGAAGTTGCTGCCCCCTCCCCCACCCCGCAAGGGGCCGGTTCCCGAGGGGCGGGGCCGCCGAGAAGGCGGGCCGGCTGCTTGAACCCCGGGACTGAAAGCGACGCCTGTGGAGCCCCCCCGGCCGCGGGCCTGGGGAGGGAGCGTTCAGACACGCCCCGGGGAGCTGGTGGCACGCCGTGCGGAGGCCAAAGGGAGGCAGCCGGGACATTTCCAGCCAAGCGCACGGAGGCGACCGGGCGGCTGACGTTTCACGTTCGGACACACGCCAGGCATTAGCAAAACCGATCAAATCGCAGCTTCTGAAACGCGCTTCTTTGTACCGTGGCTGCCGCAGCCCCGCCCCAAGTTACATAACTAGCTGCCTGCAGCTCCTGAGCACACCCCAGGAGCGGGCCTGGGGCTAAGGGGGTGCTGGCGTCCATGCAGAACACCAGGAAGCCAACAGAAAGGAGCCAAACTCTACAGACAGTTGTGGGTGGGTGTGAAATTCATCTCCCGTGACACAAGTGACTTACTAACCCTCACGAGCTAAAAATAGCTGGGCTGTCTGGGAGCAGGCCAGCAGCCACAGGCCTGGGATCACCGGCATGCGGGCGCACAAGGGACCGGAGACCACTCGGAACGGAACGGCGCAGGGCAAGCCCGCCCCAAGCTCAACCGCAGGCCCGGAAAGGGAGACACCAGCTCCCCAGGTCCGGGGTCTAACGGTGGCACCACTCACTGCCTGCAGCCGGCCCGAGGATTCCCGCGGCCACCGAGAACAGGGGCTGTCCCCGCCAGACCCTCCGGCTCCTCCTCCCGCCAATGCTCTCCTCTGCCGCTCCTCTCCACCCTCCCAAGCAGCTGCCTGGGACCCAGGGACCACCGGTTTCTCTCCTGCCCACGGGCTTTGAGAGGAAGCAGCGACAGTGAATCTCGCTCACGTCAGCCTGACACTGCGTGGCAAAGCTCGGCGCCCCAGCAGGCACCGCTCACACCCAGAAAGCGGGACTCCGCAGACACACACGGCCACATCCAGCCTGGGAAGAGTGGCTCTGGAAGATGTAACATGGGGAAGGGGGGGACCTCAGGCCCGGGGAGAGGGGAGACTTGCCTGGATGCAGCCCCCGAGGTTCATGCCCCCCCCAGCATTGGGGAGCCCATGCTGGCGCTATCTACTAGGCTGGGCCCCCCCAGCTCTGGTGTGCGAGGGAACGCGGGGAGGGCCTGTCTCCCTCTCCCTCAGGGCACTTGTCGGTGAGGGTTTGGATTTTGCTTCTCACTTGTGTGCAGCCCCCGACTGATTTTTCTGGGGGTCAGCAGCCCGGTGTAACAGATGCAGTGGTGCGTGCCGGAGTCTGCAGGAACAGCCCTGAACTGCCTGGCCCTTCCCTGCCGAGCCAACACCGGTCACCCACGCCCATGCCAGCAGCGCGCACAGGAAAGCCCCCCCCCGGCACACAAGCAGTGAGCTGCTGCACGCACTCCTGGGTGGCGCGCCAAGCCTGGGGGAGCCCTCCTGTGGCTCTCCGCACGGAGGGAGGGAAGGCGGGGGAGGACCCATCGGTCCTTGCTGGGCACACGGGGCCCTGCCACACGAGATGTGCTCCGCTGGCGCTAGCTGGGATCTACAACACACAGCGCCCCGGGACTGGCTGTGCGCGCTCCTTTTGGCCCGTAGCCCCTCTCAGACCAGCCACACGCAGCAGCACCCTTGCAAATGAGGGGAACACTTGAATTCACTAACCAGGGAAGACAAACCCTTAGAGCAGGGAGGATAAGGCGGGTGCATAAATGGCTGGAGAACGGGTCCCAGAGAGTTGTTATTAACGGTTCACAGTCATGCGGGAAGGGCAGAACAAGTGGGGTTCTAGGGATCAGAGAGGACCACAAGCTAAATGTGAGTCAACAGTGTGACACTTACAAATACGATTCTGGGATGCAACAACAGGAGTGTTGTGAGCAAGACAGGAGAAGCCATTCTTCCGCTCTGCTCTGCGCTGGTTAGGCCTCAACTGGACGACTGTGTCCAGTGCTGGGCACCGCATTTCAAGACAGAGGTGGAGAAATTGGAGAGGGTCCAGAGAAGAGCAACAAGAGTGATGAAAGGTCTAGAAAGCATGCCCTGTGAGGGAAGACAAAGAATTGGGCTTGTTTAGTTTGGAAAGGAGAAGACTGAGAGGGGACATGACGGCAGCTTTCAAGTATCTAAAAGGGTGTTATAAGGAGGAGGGAGAAAAATTGTTCTCCTTGGCCTCTGAGGACAGGACAAGAAGCAATGGGCTTAAACTGCAGCCAGGGAGGTTTAGGTTGGACGTTAGGAAAAACTTCCTGCCTGTCAGGGTGGTGAAACACTGGAATAAATTGCTGAGGGAGGTTGTGGAATCTCCATCCCTGGAGAGATTTCAGAGCAGGTTGGACAGACACCTCTCAGGGATGGGCTAGACGGTGCTGGGTCCTGCCGTGAGGGCAGGGGACTGGACTCGACGACCCCTCCAGGCCCCCGCCAGTTCTAGTGTTCTGTGGCTGTGCGCCCTGGGCATCATCAGGGTAGCACCACATAATGAGTTGCAAGAGCTCCACTAATGCCTGTGAGACGGGGCATCGTCTCAATAGACCACTCAGAGAGCAGAACTGCACTGGATGGAGACCAGTTCAGTGTTAAGAGTTTAACACACGCGCGCGTCCGGGATCAAGCAGAAATGAAATCACAGGTTCGGTTTCTTAACCGCTCAAGTTCACTTTCCATGATTCACGTCTCTGACTGATGAAGACACAAGTGGAGAGAAGCCAGGTTTCCCTGCTGTATTGCTAGGGAACGGTTTCTCGGAGATTGGTTTAGGGACGGCTGGACCTGTGGCTGCACAAAGGCAATTTCACTGTTACCGCAGTGGCCACCAACCAGATCAGGATCTACGGGTGGATCTTGGAGCCTCTGATAGGGGATCCTGACGGGTTTGGCCGGGAGGCTGTCAAGTGCCGGCCCTTCAGCTGCCCCTCCCCACACTGCCCTGCTGCTCCTGCCCACAGCCTCCTGCTTGTTGTGGAGAGTGGGGGAAACAGAGGCAGGAGGCGCTGATGTTGCTCTGTGCAGAAGGGATGTGGGGGCAGGGCTGGACCTCGGCGAAGGGGCGGGGCCGGGGTATTTGGGTTTGAGGAAGATCCTGGACTGACTTATATGCAAAAAGTGATCTTGTGCTTAAAAAGGCTGGAGACCCGGGTGTTAAAGAAACCCTTCCAGTAGACTCAACTTTACGAACAGGCCCATTTCCGAATGGCTGGAAGACTCGCACCTTGCTAGCGGCTATCAGCCACCGGTAGCCTTCCTGGCCATCAGACCAGAGGGGCCCACATGATTACCTCATCTGCCCTGCTGCGCGACAGAGGCCGGAGCACTTGTCCGACATGATCCCGTTGGCGCGTGGGCAGGTCTAATAGAAAATCCCCCAACCCTGAGCCAGGCCTCCACTGCACACCGCCCCCAGCAACCCCACGCGTCACTCGGAGGTGCGACCCGCCTACAGCCCACGCTACCCCCGGTGCAGCCCGCACTACGTCGGGAACGGCCCCGCCTCTCGGGAAGCGGGATTCATCCTGCCTCCTGTCCGCGGGCTGGCACCTGCACAGAGGCGCGGCTGCCGCACTGTGAACAGGTTCCTGCCCCCGTTCACACATTTCCAGCGGTGAAGAATCCACCCCAGCTTGAGATATGGCGGAGGGGGGGGATCTCTTTTATTGGACCATCTTCGGTTGGAGAGGGGGAACGTCCAAGCCACACAGAGCTCTCCCTGCGGAACAGGCCACGGAACAGCTCGCCTCCCCCCCCAGACGCTGGTCCAATCAAAGATACCACCCACACACCTAGTGCCCCCCCAACACCTCGGGGCCGCTACAGCTCCAGCCCTGCCTACGCCAAGGCCTGGGTCCCAGCCCACTGGTCGCTCTCCACTTGCAGAGCGGCCGCGCTCAGCCTGCCCGACAGAGTCGATCCTAGGTAGCTCATTGGGCCCATTCGTGCCTGACTCGGCTGGAGGAAGCAGGCAGTGTGCACACCCCCCCGCACACTCATTCACTACATCTGCCGGCCATGGATTGTTCCCCCCACCCAAATAAGCAGCGACCAAAAATCTACTCTCTGAGCGGAGCAACGTTCTAGCAACAGGGCCCCCGCCGGCCCATTCCAACCCAAGCACAGGTGGGCTGGCCTGCTGCCCTGCTAACATGAACGCTGGTTTCCTGCAGGCGACGGTGCCAACGGATGCCGCTATCCTCGCAGCCACACTCAGAAAAGCCAGCACCCGGGTCAGTGTGCAGGGCTGCAGGAACGAGCCTTGACGAACGGTTGAATTCCAAAGGTCCCGGTGGTTCCAGTTTTCTCCCGCTGTTATCATCCGAGCGCAACTACCACCGCTGCGCCCAAATCTGAATTCTGCTACGAGAGCCCACGCTGGCCACAGCTGCTGGGGAAACGCCTCCCGGGCTTCTGGAGAGCAAACCCAGGCTGAGAAAGGCAGCGAGGGCCTTTGCTTTCTTCTAACTCCTTGGTGGTGCGGGTTTTGTTTTCAATTTCCTCTGACACATGATGCCACCTTCCACATGTGAGCTGATAAACCCCCCCAGAGATATGAAAACCTTCTGGGCTTCGAGTTCCTAAACCAATTCTAAAGCAGCCATTAGGAGGCTGGAATTACTCCTCCCCCGAGGCAGAGCTTAGATCTAAATTAAAATCGCTCGTGCTGCGCCGCCCCAGGAGGGACTGCCTGGGGGGGGAGAGCTGCCTGCCGGAGCACCAAGGGATGGTGGCGGAGAATGGAAACAGAACTCGAGCGCGCGTCTAGACCTGCAGTAAGTCAGGGCACAGGCGACATGCTCCACCTTGCTTCGGGGGCCAGCAAAATTCAGCAGTGCATCTCTCTGGTACCAGGAGGGCAGTTCTCCCTGGCTGCGGAAACCCTTTCCCAAGCCAGCTCAACAGCCGCCGATGGCGCTTATTTTTAGCCAAAGAGTCAAACTTGGAACAAAGCTGCAGATCCATTTTCTCATGCTTATTCCTTAAAGAGAGAGAAGAGGAAAGTCGTATAGGGCTGCCGGGTTCCCAACCACAGTCGGCCTCTTCAAAACACATTTCCCTGCAGGCAGCAGGCGACTTTTGACACTGAACGATGGGCACATTCGAGGCTGCCCCTCCGCCCCTCAGGAGCTTCCTGGGACCGAGCACACTTGCATTCAAAGCTGTTTGGTAATCTGTGGCCCGCGGGAACAAGCGATTAACACACCACGATGTTTGCACGAATAATCGAAGCCAAAGCCACGCTGCAGAGCGGACCATGGCGCACGGCTGAACACCAGCCCAGCAGAACAGATTACCCACTGGCTCCCTGCTGTGTTTGCTGGGGCCCAACTGGCTGATCGAAGCGCGCAGACCGGGGCGCAGGCTGGAGACTTGGCCACACGGCCGTGCGAGAGACCCCGAACAAGAGAGGCTTTTGCCTGCGAGGAGCAGGAGGAGAGCTCTGATTTGACAGGGATCGGCTGAGACCTCAGCCCAGCCTTCAGCCACAACACACAAAAGCCGCCGTGTCTGCTGAAAAGTGCTCGGCCGCGCTTAGGCGAGGAGCGTGCACCGATCGCGGCAGCTGCTCCCCCCAGCCGCCAAGTGGGCGGACGACTCGTGGCCCCGCCCTCTGGGCCCAGGGCTCACGAGGCCGTCACTGGCAGCTGGGGACGGAGGGAGCGCTCATCCGCGCTGGCTCTGAGGCGGGGGGGGGGACACATGCCAGCCAACAGCTGGAAGGCCAGGGAGCAGGAATGCGAGCACAGTCCTACAACCACAGGGACACTTTGCTGAGATGGCAGACGGGTGCCAGAGACACTCGGACTCCAGCGTAGGGTGGAGAAAGGCTAACAGATGAGGTGTACCCGTTCGGGTACCTGGCGGGGGGGGGGGCAGCTCTCGGCCCGCCCCGGGCAAGGGGCTGTGCCAGCGTCCACACACGCCAGCTGTTAGCCACGGGGCTGGGCACACAGCGCTGCCACTAAAAGCCATGCAGTGCAGCCCTAGACCCGCCCCGCTTCCTTTCAACCTTACCGGGAGAAATGCTGATCCTTTCATCACGAGCAAGCCAGTTTTCATCTTGAAAGTGCCTGCACGGCCCAGGGACTCCTCGGGGCCGCTTCCCAAACCCACGTGCCTGCTGGTGTGTCCCGAGCAGACCCCCCATGCTGCAGCGGCCCCCCAGCCTACAACTGCCCTCCGAAATGACAAACTGCACAGCACTAGCCAGGCAGTAGCAGGAAGCAAAAATGCCCTCGCTCGCCCTGCTGGGTGTAGAGCCCCCCCCAGGAGACGCGTCTCCTGAAGACTCTCGCCAGCCCCGAAAGCGAGACGCATTTCCCCCCCGCCTCTTTCCAGCCTTGGGGAAGAAACGATTGGTTCCGCCCTGGGTGTGCAGGCCCAAGCCCGGTGCAGACAGCGGGCCGGAGGGCAGGCCGCGCGTAGTCACCCACCACTCACGCGGCCCGGAGCTTCTCCTGCCTGTCACGTCTCCGCACACAGGCAGAGTTCAACGCAGATGGCCATTTTGGCAGCAGTCCTGCCAGTGCGACAGTCCCTGGTGTGTTGGCCAAGATGGTGGCTAAGCTGGGTGCTTCCAGGCGATTTCCCGCTTGAATTAATGAGCCCCGGCTATTTCGCGAGGGCTGTAACAACTCACATCCTCCCTGATCGCCACAGAGGGGGGCCTGTAACACCCCCCCCCCGGCCAGGCACAGCCTCGGGTGCCCGTGCGTAACTGTACGCACCAGGCCTTCGACTCACTCCACCAGCAGCCAGCGCGCGACTTACATGAAACACGGGAACAAGTGCTCCTGAAGGAGTGACCCTACAGGACACAGCCCCTAAACTGAGCGACACGCCCCGGAACGAGGCCTGAGCAGTGCTAGGACTTGTCAATTAACCCCATGCATCGTTTGCATTTTGCTGCCCGCGCGCTCTTGTTCCACCGTGCAAAAGTGAGTCTATGAAATACAGCCATTCCCAAAACCGCACTTGCTGGGAGTGTCCCATGCAGCTCGAGACTTTGAGCAAGGCTAGCAGAACTGCTACGGAAGAGCGCTCCAGGCAGGCTTCCAGTCAGCTCCGCTCCGTTCTCACACCAGTGGCAATCCACATCTAAGGTGCCAGACACCTTTGAAAAGCTATTTTGAGTTTATGGGTGAAGCTGCTGCCCTCTGCCTTATTTACCCAGTGAATTCACCTCCTGGGCCATAAATCCACAAGCAATCACAAGCGTGGTTACGTTACAAATGACACAGGCCGACAGATGCCAGACTCCTACAAGAGAAAACTCACAGAAAAACAATCTAGCACCTGGTTTGCTACAAACAGCACCGCAGATACCTCATCCTGCAGCCTCCACGGGCAACGTTTAGCAGTTGCAGGGAGTGAGGATTGAAAAGAAACTGCAAGAAACACCAGTGTTTTAGTAAAAAACAGCAAGCAAATGGTCTGGTAGCACTTTCTAGACTAACAAACGATGTAGATGGTATCATGAGCTTTCGTGGGCACAGCCCACTTCTTCAGATGACCGGAGTTGTGACTGGAGGATAAGGAAACTCGAAATAAATATCTTCTAGTCACAGCTCTGGGCATCTGAAGAAGTGGGCTGTGCCCATGAAAACTCATGATCCCATCGACATGTTTTGTTAGTGCTACCGGACCATTTGCTTGCTGTTTTTTTCCTGTAACAGACTAACTTGGCTACCCCGTGAAGCTCCAGTGTTTTAGTGCCGCTGCTTCACTGGGCCCATTCGTTTCCAGAGGGAGAAAAAGGAGGAAGACTGGATCCTTCACACCCAGGAATGTGTGCTGACTTCGCCCCACCGATCTCTCCCCTCCTGCAACAAAGCCCCTGCCCGTGCAAGCCCTCTTTCAATCTGGGGAACTGCCCTGAGTCCACCCACCGGGATCCCGACCCCAGGGCCTAAGACAGTAATGGCATGACGAAATCTTGCTTCCGGGTGGCCAGTTCTGGCCCCATCGGCACGTCCCGCCGAGCCAGGCGGAGCGACGTCGTTTGGAGAGGGCTTTCGGGAACATATCTCCACTGTCCTCAAATAGGCCTGTGGATTTTCCTATCTGCGGCGCTGGCACTTAACCAATAGTACCTAAGCCAAGAAGTCACTCTTGTGCTGATAAAGAGCATTTCCAAATGAGGGTGCTATCTTGCCGAGAGCCGGGCGGATGTGAACTGGGTAGTCACTGAAGCCAGGCTGCGTTTGAAGAAATGAGCGGGCCTGATTTCCCCACTGCTTCCTGCCACTGGTTCCTCAATTTCAAAACTCCGCAGGTCAGACATTTTCTAGACTGCTTTGCCATCACGAGCTCCTCTCCTTCCACCCGGTCTCTCCTGATCTCCTCCTCCCCTCCGCCCGTCCCCCCTCCCATGGGGGTGCGCCACTTCAGGCGGAATGAAATGGCCCTTCCTGGGAATCTGGAGGCAGGAGACAATCCTGCGTGGCAGGCCTTTAACGCTGGACACAGACACACGCTTCCTTCCCCCGCCAGAAAGCAGAGAGCTGAGCTGCCTGCCTGCCAAGCGCTGGGCCCCCAGCCCCGGGTGGGCCAACGCTCGGTTACGCTCGCAGCCACTGCCAAGCGGGAGAACATTTCAGGAGCAGTCAGCGCAGGCCGGGCCGGGCGAAGTTTGCTACTGGGCGAAGCGAGTGAGCAGAGCCAGCGTCCCGCCGGCCGGAGTCCCACGCCGGCGTGGTTCCAGGGGACACGTGCCATGCAACACAGCCATCAGCCCCCTGCTCGCATGGCCCTGAGGAACCATTTGCTTCCCCCCCACTTCCCAAGCCCGAGGGTGGGCAGGGCCATCTGAACTCAGTGTTTTCTCGCCTAGCGACAGCCCCGTGACGGCGGGAGAGGCGGGGAGAGCGCCACTGCTGGGTGCAGGGTGGAAAGCAGCACGCAGAGCTACAGACACAAGCCCCCCCGGGCGGAGGGCACTATCCGGGTGCAGTCGGCTTGCCAAGGGTTTCAGAAACAGGGGGACCAAGAATCAACAACAAGACTCGCCCCCCCGCCGAGCTCACTGCTCACACAGGGGCTCACCACACGGAGCGCAGTGCCCCCCCAAAGCGGGCTGGGAGACCGTCTTTCCGACCCTCCTCCCACACAGCTGAGGAGTTCCCTAAATCCGCCACATCACCCCTCCCCCCGCATGGGCACCCCCCATGCAGTCACTTGGGCAGGGGGCTGGAAAACACCAGCAGGGTGCCCGGCTCGGGGAGGGCAGGGGGTGGCTGGAGTGCGGACCAGCCTTCAGAGAGGAGAGTGGCTTGAATGGGCCGGGCTATAGGAATGGGGGGGTCTCTGGGGAGGGAGGGATAGCTGGGGGGAAGGGGCTGCCTTCCTAGAGGGATAGGGCAGCTGGGGGGGGTTTCTTTGGCTGTCTGGGGGAGACAGGGAGCAGCAGAGTGGGGGGCGGGATGGGAACTGGTAATTTACCAGGCTGGGGAAGGCAGGGGAGGAGCAGGGAGAGGAAAAGGGAGTTGGGGTACACGCAGGGCTGAGGTACAGGACTCCATCGAAGGGGATGTGGGGATTGGAATTGGGGGGCCTATGGCATGGGGGGGGCTGTCACATGTGGGGTGGAGGCTGGAGCTGTATCTGGGGCAGTCTGTCTCTAGGGGGGCCCCGCCTGGGGCGCAGGTGCAGGGGGGCATTTGGGGGTTCTGAGGGGTGCATTGGAGAGGCGTGTGGGGTGCAGGTTGCACCGGGGGGGCTCTCACAGGGTGACTGGGTGCACTAGGCACACTGGAGCACTTGAGTGTTGGGGGGCAGGTCTCTGGGGGCCTTGGGGATGCTGGGATGTACCCCAGTCAGGCAGGGAACTCGGGAGAGGCTGGGGGGCTGGACCAGCAGGGCTCATGCATCTTGGAGGGTGCTGGAAGCCAGGCGGTGCGGCCAGGGTGCAGGGCTCACCTAGGCCAGGCAGGGCCAGCCCGGGAGGGGGGTGGCAGGGTGGGGGGGTTGGACGGGGTGGCAGACCAGACTGGGTGTGGGGATGCCAGGCTGGAGCAGGCAGGGGATGGTGGGGCAGACTGGATGATGGCAGAGCAGACCGGGTGGGGGGATCGCAGGGTGGACTGGACTGGGCAGGGCCATACCGTACCTGGCAGAGGGATCCCAGGCCAGGCGTGGGAGGGATACTGGACCGGAGGGGGGGTTACTGGACTTGGGGAGGGATACCGGGGCAAGGGGCGGGGGAATGCAGGGGCAGGTACTGGACTGGGGACGGGGGGTGACAGGGCAGATGGGGGAGGGTACCAGACTGGGGGAGGGGGAGTGATGCTGGGGGAGGGGTACCGGACTGGGGGAGGGGCAGGGGAATGCCAAGGCAGATGGGGGGTACCAGACTGGGGGAGGAGCAGACGGGAGGGGGGCGATGCCGGGGGGGGGCACCGGACTGGGGGAGCGGCAGGGGAGGGACAGGGGGATGCCGGGACAGATGGACAGCGGTACTGGACTGGGGGGGTGCGGGGGGATGTCAGGACGGATGGGGCTACCGGACGGGGGGGATGCCGGGGCGGGCGGGGTGGGGGTACTAGACTTGGGGGGTGGTGGGGGGATGCCGGGGTGGGCGAGGAGGGGGTGCCGGCCGGGGGGGCGATGCCAGGGGGAGCGGGGGGGTACCGGCTGGAGGGGGTGGGGAGGTACTGGGCAGGGGGACGATGCCGGGGTGGAGGGGGGGGGCGATGCCAGGGCGGGCGGGGGGGGGGGGGCGATGCCGGGGGGGGACCGGGCGGGGGGGGGGGCGATGCCGGGGGGGCGGGGGGGTACCGGCCAGGGGGGGCGATGCCGGGGGGACCGGGCGGGGTACCGGGCGGGGGGGGGGGCGATGCCGGGGTGGCGGGGGGGGTACGGGCGGGGGCGCGATGCCGGGGGGGCGATGCCGGGGGGTACCGGGGGGCGATGCCGGGGGGGGGCGATGCCGGGGGTACCGGGGGGGCGATGCCGGGGTGGCGGGGGGGGTACGGGCGGGGGCGCGATGCCGGGGGGGGCGATGCCGGGGGGTACCGGGGGGCGATGCCGGGGGGGGGCGATGCCGGGGGGTACCGGGGGGGCGATGCCGGGGTGGCGGGGGGGGTACGGGCGGGGGCGCGATGCCGGGGGGTACCGGGGGGGGCGATGCCGGGGGGTACCGGGGGGGCGATGCCGGGGGGGCCGGGCGGGCGCTCACCCAGCAGCAGCAGCTTGACCTCCCGCGCCGCCTTCTCGCCGTCCTCGCGCAGGTTCTTGTCGATCATCTTGGAGCGCTCGGCCGCCGCCTTGTCCTCGGCGCTCACGGTGCAGCCCATGGCGGGGCCGCTCAGCTCTGCTCCGCCGCCGCCGCCCGCGCGCCCGCCCGCCCCGCGCCGAGCCGAGCCGAGCCGGGGGCGGGGCGGGGCGGGGCCGGACCGTTCTGTGCGCTTCTGGGGGGCGGGGCAAAGTGACTCCATGTAGGGGGTTGGGGCGCAGCGAGCGGGGGGCTCTCTGGGGGGGGTTGGGGCGCAGCGGGGGGGCTCTCTGTGGGGGGTTGGGGTGCAGCGGGGGGGCTCTCTGTGGGGGGTTGGGGCACAGCGAGTGGAGGGCTCTCTGTGGGGGGTTGGGGCACAGCGAGTGGAGGGCTCTCTGTGGGGGGGTTGGGGCGCAGCGGGGGGCTCTCTGGGGGGGGTTGGGGTGCAGTGAGTGGAGGGCTCTCTGTGGGGGGTTGGGGTGCAGCGAGTGGAGGGCTCTCTGTGGGGGGGTTGGGGTTCAGCGGGAGGGCTCTCTGTGGGGGGGTTGGGGCGCAGCGGGGGGCTCTCTGGGGGGTTGGGGTGCAGCGGGGGGGCTCTCTGTGGGGGGTTGGGGTGCAGCGAGTGGAGGGCTCTCTGTGGGGGGGTTGGGGTGCAGCGAGTGGAGGGCTCTCTGTGGGGGGGTTGGGGCGCAGCGGGGGGCTCTCTGGGGGGTTGGGGTGCAGCGGGGGGGCTCTCTGTGGGGGGTTGGGGTGCAGCGAGTGGAGGGCTCTCTGTGGGGGGGTTGGGGTGCAGCGAGTGGAGGGCTCTCTGTGGGGGGTTGGGGTGCAGCGGGAGGGCTCTCTGTGGGGGGTTGGGGCGCAGCGAGTGGAGGGCTCTCTGTGGGGGGTTGGGGTACAGCGGGAGGGCTCTCTGTGGGGGGTTGGGGCGCAGCGAGTGGAGGGCTCTCTGTGGGGGGTTGGGGTGCAGCGGGGGCTCTCTGTGGGGGGTTGGGGCGCAGCGGGGGGCTCTCTGTGGCAGGTTGGGGTGCAGCGAGGGGGGGCTCTCGGTTGGGGTGTAGCAAGCGGGGAGGCCGGGTTGCACTTACAATGTCATCAGTCCCCATCCATTGACTATCAAGACTGGTTTAACACATGTGGGGTTTCTTAGTTGCCTTGTGGATTTTGAACCACTGACTTGCACTTTCCCCCACAAACCCGACAACTAGAAACTTCTTTTTTTGATGGTAAACGTTCTCGTGCAGCACCTGACTCCAGGCACTGGGGCTTAAGGAAGACCTGCCGGGAGCCTGAGGCTGAACTCCCAGCGGCTGGAAGCAAGGGCTGATTCCATAGGGAGAGACGGGCGGCTCAGTGGGCTGCTTTGAGGCTCTGGAGGGACATGGGGGTGGCCGTGTCTCCGGGGGTGGCCATGGGCGGTGCCGGATTAAGATGGAGCTGGGCAGGCTGGGATGGCTCTGTGCAGCATGGAAGGGAGGTTTGGGGACGTTGTTCTGGGCTGGGCCCTTTGGACCTTCTCCGTCTCTGTAAGCCCCAAATCTCCCCCCAGGTTTTGGAGACCAAGAGCGTGCCCCCACTTTGAGCTGGCCAGAGGGGAAATCTCCAGGCTTGTGAATAACAATAGGAACCTTTTGACGGTGCAGGTGCTGGGAGAAAGGGCCTCACAAGCCCATCCTGGCTCTTGCTGCCAGGAGCCCCCTAGAATGTCCTCAGCGGCCAATTTGGCTCCGGATCCTTACTGAGCTGCAGAAACGATCTTGGGGGGAGGGGGACTTGTCCGCGATGGCTCCAGCAGCATTTAACACATTACACTGGGAGAGGCACCGGAGCCGTGAGAATCCCTGGCCCGTGAGAGAGGCAGAGCCCACGGACCGGCTCACGTGTTCCACCCAACCAAGAACAAGCACTAGCTTGTAGCCCCTTGTGACAGCACGTCGAGGACCCCCCGACCCTGCACCCCGTCTGCAGCACGATGAGACTCCGCCAGCCAGTAGAACAGAGGGGTTATTGCTTCGCCAGGATATAGCACCACATAGGCGGGGTGTGGATATAGGAGTCAGGGCCAGGAAGCCTTAGACCCCTTGGGGCAGGGGTACCCAGGCCCCTGAACCCCCAGTACTCGGCTCAGTCTCTTCTCTTCATGTTTTCCCAGCCAAGACTGCCCCTTCCTTTGTTCAAACCCCTTCCCTGCTCAGGTGAGAACCAGCTGGGCCATGGTCTGCGAGACATGAGGGCCCTCAGGGTGCCCCCCGCTGGGCAGTGCTCACAGACGCAGGCCAGTAGGAGTCGCCCACAGCCCAAGCACAGCGACCAGTGCGTGCCCAACCAGAGTGGACAGCCCTCACTACGTCATACCCCTGCTCCAGCTACCTGGGCTGGTCAGGTTAGTGGCAGAGAGGTGGGGCAAGTGGGATTTAAAAGCAATGCTGCGGGCAGCCCAGCTTCCCAACACTGGCACGCAGCCCCTGGTCCCAACTAAGGATGTTAACTAGCGGTTCATTGACTAGTCGAGTAGTGGATGGAATTTCCATCCACTACTCGACTAGTCGATCGGCACTACCGCATTCCTCCTTTGAAATGTACGAGAGCCCCAGCGGGGGCCCAGTGGAGGCTCTTGTAGGTTTCCAAGGAGGGCTGCGGAACTCCATGTGCAGCCGGGGCCGGCGAGAAGTCCCCCTGACTCTGGGCTGCATGCGGGTGCCAGCTTTGAAATGTACGAGAGCCCCAGCGGGGGCCCAGTGGAGGCTCTTGTAGATTTCCAAGGAGGGCTGTGGAACTCCATGTGCAGCCGGGGTGGCGGGAAGTCCCCCGACTCCGGGCTGCATGCGGGTGCCAGCTTTGAAATGTACGAGAGCCCCAGCGGGGGCCCAGTGGAGGCTCTTGTAGATTTCCAAGGAGGGCTGTGGAACTCCATGTGCAGCCGGGGTGGCGGGAAGTCCCCCGACTCCGGGCTGCATGCGGGTGCCAGCTTTGAAATGTACGAGAGTCCCCAGCGGCAAAGCGGCAGCTCAGCGTGGAGCCTGGGGACAGCGGGGCGGACTCAGAGCCCTCCGCTGCCCCCGGGCTCCATGCTGCGCTGCATGCCACACAGAGCCCAGGTCAGCCGGGGACTCCTGGGCTCCACTCTCAGCAGCGCCGCATAGGTGATCCCGGGCTCAGCTGTGCAGTGCTGCTGCTGTGAGGTACCCTCTCTTCTCCCCTTTGCTGCCTCTGGCAGATAGAGGCAGGGGCGGGGGAAACCGACGAGTCGACTGACTATCCAATCAGCCTTTGCTTATAGGATAGTTAGCTAGTCCTTAACATCCCTAGTCCGAACACAGTTATACGGAGCGGCTGTGCCTTACACCGGGATACCGGACTCCCCTTCCCATGCCAGAATCATCGATAATGACAGAAGCCCTTTTATGGCAGGGCAGAGCATCCGTGCCCCGGAGGCTGCACCGCTGACCTCAGCCCGGTAACTGAGGCCTAGCGACTCTGTTATCTGGCCACCCCCGGGGCCAGCCTGCATGCTTGTTTTTCAGAACTGAACCCCCTGGAGGCAGTGGCGTGCAAACCATTTTAAAAGTGGGGGTGCTGAGCTCCCTCACCTCTGCCCACCCCCACCCAAGGCAGGCAGCAAGGCAGCAAAGGCCCTGGGGCATAGGGCAGCAGCCGGGCACAGGGTGCTGGCAGCCAGGACCCCAGGCATGGGGCCAGCAGCAGTAGTCCCCAGTGCACTGGGCTCAAACCGGGACCGGAGCACCCAGGGCTGGCAGCAGGGTCCCTGGCGTGCAGGAGGCAGCAGGGAACCGCCCTGTGGATTCTGGGCACTAGGCCAGGAGCCCAGGGGTGCTGCAGCACCCCCCGCACCTCAAGTTCCTGTGCCCAGACCGGTCTTTAATTTCGCACAAATCGCTTTCCAGACCGATGGCTGCGACGTTTGACGCCGTAACGGCGGCTGCTGGGGCCCACCTCTGGCCGGAAGAGCATGCAAAGTCTCTCTAGTGAGTCAGTCCCCTCTCCTGGGCACGCTTGCCCAGAGGGACGAGTTGGAGACTCTAGCAAGGCACTTGTTTTCTAACTGACCGGAATCCAGTCACTTCTGGGGCTTGATGGCCCCGCGGCGGGGTCTGGGGGACGCTTGGCGGTGCTCCGTACACATGCTCACCCCCAAAGAGAGAGTCAGGGTCCAGTGAGTAACACTGACCGCCCTGCGGAGGCCCCAGAGAGGCGCTTTGTCCATGTGAGTGTTTTGGATTCCGTCACCCCGGCTGTGCAGGGCAAACTCTTTGGAACGAGTCCGTTTGTTTCTTAACCTTTTCCGGGTTGGGATTCCCTTTCCCTAGCAGGGAACGCACTCCCTGTGAGTAATATGAGCGGCGGACGGGGGGGGGGGGATGTGTGGATGCAGGGCCTTGGCACCTGCTCACGGCCCCCAGCTGAGAACCGACTGGCACAAACACCTCGGTTTTTGCCTCATCTTCCCTTTTTGAATTGTCAGAGGGGAGCTCGTGGCTCTGCCCAACTCCTCCTGCGGCTTAGAACTGTGCAGCGGCAAAGTCCTGCAAACCGATCTCGGCCTGTCCACTGGCGCCTTGTCCTCATTCAATATGCAAACGAGGGCTGCTTGGCTTGGCGCCGACGCTGGATCCCGTGGCACCATCTCCCCTCCCGCCGTGGACGAGCTTTGCTTTCAGAATCAAGCACTGTCGAGTCCGCGTTTGCAGAGACTCGGTGTCCCTTCCTGCCAGGAAATCCGTGTGCGAACGCAAACAGGCCCAACCACAGCGGAAGCACGTTCGGGGGGGGTGGGGGGGTGGAGAGCAGAGCTCTGGAAATATTTCTGACGAGTGATTTGCCAGCCTCTAATTACAGGGAACAAAAGCCCAAACAATCCCTCTCCAGCCTGCAGGACGGGAGTGTTCTGGAGCTGTGGTGCCACTCTCTGACCCAGGTGGCTAGGCAAATGTTGGGTTGCTAAGAAGTTCTTTGTAAATAAACACAACGCAACAAAGAATGCCCACAGCCCCGTCCGTGACCACGGGCAGGCTCGGCGGGCAGGAAGAGCTTCCCAGGGAGAGAGCACGCTTCTCAGCCCGCACCACCCACCCAAAAGCCTCTCCCCGGCTGTCTCGCAGGGCCGGAGCCCAGACCTCCCGCTGCCCCTGCAGGCTGTCTGTGCCGCGAGCCGTCCCCCGCTCGGTCAGCATCTCTTGGGCTCCCGCCCGCCCCTCAGCAAACGCCCGGCGGGCTCCCAGCACTAGCGAGGGCAAGAGCCACGCCCTGCCTCAGCGCAGGACCTTCGGGGCACCCAGGGGCGGATTTCAGCCCACACCGTGCGGTCCTCGGTCCGTTTGCCAGCACAGCGCCCTCGCAGCCAGGACTCAGCCCCCCTCGGAGGCAGGGGAGGGGGGCGAGTCTCCAAAGCACCTGGGCTGACCCCTGCCCCCCTGCAGGGCTGCTCTCATTTGCAGCCTCCAGCCCACCTACGATCCAGGCGGTGCACAGCCAGCTCCAGCTCTTTGCTTCCTTTCGCCTGGGCCCCCTGGCACAGACTCCATGGGGATCTGTAGTAGGGGAATTGTGGGGCATGTGTGGGGAAACTCGTCCGGCTTCTCTGCTCCGACACAGAGCTGGCCTCACAGACCCAGATTCTGGGCGCTTAACACTGCTTCAGTAACACAAAGGAACACAGCCCCAGGGCAAGCCAGCCGGCACGTACTAAAGGGTGAACCTCCCTCGTCCGGCACTCTCTGGTCCGGCAACCTCCATGGTCCGGCACTCTCTGGTCCAGCAACCTCCCTCCTCCAGCACTCTCTGGTCCGGCAACCTCCATGGTCCGGCACTCTCTGGTCCAGCAACCTCCCTCCTCTGGCACTCTCGGTCCAGCAACCTCCCTCCTCCGGCACTCTCTGGTCCAGTAACCTCCATGGTCCAGCACTCTCTGGTCCAGCAACCTCCATGGTCTGGCACTCTCTGGTCTGGCTACCTCCTCGTCCGGCACAGTGGGAGTTAGCCAGATGGCCACTTATGAGTGGGGCCAAGTTTCCCGTGGTCCCATAGAGTTTGTTGACAGCCCCCTATCCTGGCTCCCAGTGTTCTGTGCTGCAATTTAGCTCGAATTTCCCCCTCTATCTCCTCTCAGAGCCCAGGAGCAGTGGGGGCGATGGTGCTGCTGCTAGACAGCATTGACCGCCCGTGGTCCGGCTCCAGTCACATCCCAAGGGTGCCGGACTAGAGCTGTTCAAGCGGCAGTGACTGCAGCAGGGGGCTGGGAGCGCGGGTAACAGCACTGGGGGTAGAGGACAGACCGGCCGTCACGGCCCTGCCAGTAAACAGAGTGCTGTTGTGTGTTGCGTACCCTGGGTGGGCTGGTGGGTGCACGGCTCTGGGAAGGAATGGTGGCCACAGCCTTTGCTGGTCTGTTTTGCTGTGGTTGTACGGAAATCAGCCCCACGCCCAAAGGATTTGCTGGGGAGCTGTTCCCACTGAGGAATCCTGTCCTAGTAAAAACCGTAGGATTTGTCCCTTAGGTGTTTTTTTAAATCGAGACAGTGTGGCCTAGTGGAGAGAGCACAGAATAGGGCTCCGGGCAGCTGAGTTCTGCTCCCAGCTGTATTGCTGAATGACCCTGGACAAGTCGCTGCCCTGCTCCGTGCCTCAGTTTCTCCATGACACTGCCCTTTGTCCAGAGCTCTGAGCTCATGAGCTAGATACCAGCCGCGGCTGGCGTCCTTTAAAAGGGATCCATCAGACAGGTGACATCATGCCAGGGGCATGTTAAATGGCACTTCCTTCCCCCAGGCCCTGCTCTGCAGTCCCAGCTGTGGCTCTGCGCACGGTGCGTGACCCTGGCTCCGATCTGAATTCTCGGCCGCGTCAGGGCCGAGTTCTGGGGCAGGAAGCAGGGACGTTGCCAGTCGTCCATGGCTCTGCCGGGGAGATCTCGTAGCTCAGGCCACGTGGCTGGGCTCAGGCAGGCCTGCGGGTCTGGTCTGGGCCCTGAATTGGAACGAGAGCGAGAGCCGTGCTTGGCCCAAGGGCCGCTACCCAGACAGCATGTCCCGCTCCTGGGAGCCCTCGCACCCTCGGCAGGGAGAACACCTGTTGGGGGCCAGCTCCGCTCAGCGCAAGCCCCGTGTATCCCCTGCGGCTGGAAAGAAGCACCAGTTGCGACCGCACAACTAAACAGGGGGCTTTTCGGCCAAGCGGGCGCTAGCAGGAAGGCCTGGGCTGGCCTCCTCCCCACACAGCCACAGGCTAGAAGGTTCCAGCGCCAGTTCTCCGTATTTTGCTCTCCGGCAACTGTCTTTTGCCCATCCCTCTTCCAAGGGGCGTTCGCTCCGGCATGCTGCAGCGAGCAGAGCAGCAGTGTCAGCCACCGCGGCAGCGGATACAGACCCGCGAGCGAGGCACCACGGGGGGGCGCGCGCTGTGCACCTGCAGAGTGCCCACTAAGGAACAGCAGAATGGCCCAGTGGGTAGGACACTACCAGGCGAGTGGGGAGACCTGGGCTCAGCAACCTGCTCTGCTACTGACTTCATGGGGGGCCTCGGGCAAGTCACTTGACACAGGCGCGTCTACCCTGCGATTCAAACCCCACGGCTAGCACATGCCAGCTGGCTCGGGCTCACGGGCTTGCTGGTGAATTGCAGTGCAGATGATTGGGCTGCGGGCTGGGCTCTAGGAATGTCTAGAATGAAACAGCCCTTTTGCCTGGCTCGGGGCCAGGGACAGGTTTTAACTGGAGTGTAGACACAACCTCAGGGTATATTGAGATGGGTTCCGGCCAGAGATCCCCTTGAGCCTGTCCCCTGATAGGCTGATCGTACCACTGGGCCTGTCTACCTGCCCTCTGAAGTACTCCACCCCTATCCTGCTGAGTCAGCACCGCTGTTCTCCCCCAACCAAGGCACAGAGTTAGGGGCACAGTCCCCAGGAGAGCAGCACAGACACCGAGAGCAGCACAGCTGTGGGGAGGCTCAGCCGCAGGGCTCTGCCACAGCCCCCAGGTGCAGAGCCCCAGATAAATCCGTCGTGTTCTCTGTAAGAGTTTTACACCGAGCAAGCTCAGACAGTGTTTGCCCCCTTTGTCAAAGGAAGAGAGCTGTGCCCGCTGTCTGCCCCCCTCCAAGGTACCAGTTATTTATACCGGGTTTGATAATACACAAGGGGGAGTTTACTGAGTATCCGAAGTAGGATTTAAGTGGCTGCAAGTGACAGCAGACAGATCAAAGTAAGTTACCATGCGCCAGCTAAGTCTCATGCTCTAAGAAACGTGTGCCATGCAATTTCTTACCCTAGCGATAGTTCTAATTGGCGTCTCTCACAAGCTACGCAGCCTCCTAACGTGGGCTTGTTCCTTCCCCCTCTTCAGTCTTAGATGTTTCCAGAAGACATCTGGGTGGTAAGCAAGGGGTGTCCCAGTGTCTGGCCTCCACCAGTTCCCCTGGTTCTTTGGTTCCCTGCCCACATAGATTTCGCCCCAGGCAGGAATCCTTCGTGTCCAGCTTCAGGCCTTCACACCCACTGGAAAAGGTCCACGTCTTGGCAGGACCAACCTTAGTCCAGGCTTACAAGAAAAACAAGAGCATTCACAGATCATTGTCTCGAGCACTGGGCCATTAAGTTCCCCAAGTTCCACTAAAGGCCCTCACTTAGCACGTCTAGATTAGTAAATAAGTGTAGACCTCTAATTGCTAAGTCCACATACAGGAACGATACATGCTCACAGCTAGACCGTGCACCTTCAGAGGGTCACAAGCTTTCCAGTGACATTTTGCCTACAGCATAGGCATCGTCACAGTCAAAAATAGGTGGCCATAAAAAGTATGGGGTGCAGCATCACGTATGCCGCCGGTGCAGTCCTGGAATGTGATTGCAGCGGGCGTCGATCCAGCCAAGCATGCTTCAATCTAGCTCACTCGGGCTTCAGGACAGGCCTGGCAACATGGGCCAGCCACTTCCGTTACACCCCAGGATGCTGCCAGAGTGTCACGGAGCATGCCAGATTAGTCTCTGTGGGTCGATCTACAAGAGCTGCAGTCACATGCTGTGTTTACAGTGTGGACACCATCTTGGCTGCCCTGTGCCTCAGTTTCCCCATCTGTAAACTGGGACTAATGACCCTGACCTCCTCGCACGGTGACTTTGAGACTGACTGAGGAAGAGCGCGATATGGAGCTGGGTGCTCTGAGCCATCCAGCGGGGCAAACAGCACGGCCCTGCCTCCCCGGTGGGGTGATGGGAGGTACTGTAGAAATGGAGAGGTCCAGTGGGGGAGGGGGGTAGATGGGCACGGTGGAGAGGCAGAGCGCTGGCTCTGGGGTGCTGCACCTCTCCGGGTTTGGCCGAGCCGACTGGCAGGAGTTAAAAACAACTCCGGTTGGTCCTGGCTACGGATGCAGCCAGTCACCTTCCTCACCCCAGGAAAGGGGCTTCTCTTAATGGCACCAACTCTTTTTGCCTTCGGGCAATGCAGGGTGGCCAGTCAGAGACCCACACCAGCCCCCTGGGGCCAGCAGGCCCACTGGATGCAGGCGGCACTGTGGCTAGTGGCTGCTTCCAGGGAAGGAGCCCCAGACAGAGCTAGACACGGAGGCAGCAGTGTGGGGAGCGGATGTAACCCACGCCCCCTGGTTCCCAGCTAGCCACCCCCTGGACCCTGCACCAGGGGCATCAGGTGTAACAGAGCCGCTTTGCCCCGTCCCCTCCTTGCCACTCCTGCCTCTGGCGGGGGCCCCAGGGCCCCTCCACGGGGGAAATCCCCGTGAGAGGCCCCAGGACATGGCAGCCAAGAGGGGAGAGCGGCCCAGAGACACCCAGGGGCGAGTGGGATCAGATGGTAGGCCAAGCGGCAAGCCCCATGGGAAGCCAAGGCGCCCGGGAATGTCAGCCCTAGAAACCATCCCCTCCACTGGGATCTGACGTCCCCAGGCCAGAGCCATGGGATCCAGCCCTCCAGCACCGGCTGGCTCTGACGGGCACCTAGAGGCCATTTCTCAGCGGCCCAGTGGGGAAAGGCTGCCCCTGGGAGGCTGGGGCGACGGCCGCAAGCCCCAGGGAGGAGGCGAGAGCGAGATCGGAGAGGCTGGCGGGGGAGGGAAATGCCCCTGCAGCCCAGTTCTTATCTGCACCCAGCCCGGCTGTCCCTTCCCCCACTGCCTCTGCTTCCTCCTTCCCCTGCGTCTCCCCCTCGCACGCGAGCCTTCCCGGCTCCATCCAGCGTAGACTGAAACCGCGCCCGTTTGCACCCGCACGCCACTCGCCAGGGGTCCCGACATTAGCAGGGCTGGGACACCGCTAAGGCTTTGTCTGAGCGGGTCACTTCGCCCTCACCCTGCACGCTCTGCACACTCGTGCTCTGCTCACCCTCACAGAAGGATTCAAGTACATGCACGCACACGCGTGCTCGTTCTCTGGTCACCCTCGCAGAAGGATTCACTCACATGCACATGCACATGCATGCACACACACGCACACTCGTTCTCTGCTCACCCTCGCAGCAGGATTCACGCACACACACGTGCATGCACACTCACGCACACTCGTTCTCTGGTCACCCTCGCAGAAGGATTCACACACACGCACGTGCAAGCACACTCACGCACACTCGTTCTCTGGTCACCCTCGCAGAAGGATTCACGCACACGCACGTGCATGCACACTCACACACACTTGTTCTCTGGTCACCCTCACAGAAGGATTCATGCACACATGCACTTGTTAGCTTTCTACCAGCAGGCCGTGCTGGGAACCATACCTGGGCATACTGGCCTCAGGTGCTAACTGGCCCCTCGGGGCTGTGGGCCCCTTGTGCTGTGGCACCTGCTGTCCCCCAGCCGGGCAGCTCTGGAGCTCGGCCCAGGCGCCTCTACCCTACAGCGCGCTACAAGCCACCGGGCTCAGCTAAGGCTGTCGTGCGAGCCACTCGTTCTCTCTCGGTGCGGCGTCTTGGCACCCCCCCAGCAGGCAGGGGTTCCACAGACCGTGTGTGGAGCTCTGACATGTCTGGTAGCACTGGGAGGGCTAGCAGGGGGGATGGGGAGGGTTTGCAATCCTCACTGCGTCTGTGCTAGACCAGTGTTTCTCAGCCTTTTTCTATGCAGTACCCCTTTTTCAAAAAAAAAAAAAAATTATAAGTCCCCCACTATCTAATTTCCAGACACAATTTTTTTTTCTACCATTGCAACACATTTGTTTAAACAACTTAATCGTAGCCTGGTGGGGGATGAAATGTTTGGGTGTAACAAGGACAAAAATAATCAAGCACCTTAAAGCAAACATTCAGTTTTCTCCACACTTCAGTTGTGCTGACGTACCCCCGGCTTCTCTCGAGTACCCCGAGGGTACTGGACCACTGGTTGAGAACCCCTGGTCTAGACGACTGATTGGTCACCTCAGCAGCCCAGCCAGATCATAGGGCCGGAAAGGAACATTGTGACCAGCTGCTTTGAAGCCCTGAGCCCCAGCAGTCCTGTCCCGTGGGGCAGAAGCCCCCAGACCCCTTTCCCCATAAGGCTGTAGCCCTGAGCCCCAGCAGTCCCGTCCCGTGGGGCAGAAGCCCCCAGATCCCTCTCACCATATGGCTGTGGCCCCGGCAGTTGCAGCCCAGCTCTCAAGCTTCTGAAGATTGTCACAGGCAGCTTGGGGGCCAGCCCGGTGCCAGAGCTGGAGGAAGAAGTTACCCGCCTGGAAGCTTGTTCCCACTGGGCCCAGCTGTGAGCCTCCCTGCTCCCCCAACTGCATGTAGAGGGGACCAGGAGTCAGACCGGGGGGGGGGAGTGATACGAGCAAGGGGGCGGGGAGGAAACTGAGGCAGGGAGAGAGTGATACAAGCAAGGGGGCAGGGAGGAAACTGAGGCAGGGAGTTGGGGTCGGGGCGCTCTAACCCAACCCCCGCATGGCTGTGGAGGAGGCCTGGGGAGGACCGGGGGCGTTCCTGGCGGGACGCTGACAGACAGGTGCCAGTTCAGGCCCCGTGGCCCGTGGTCTGCCCCAAATGCTGTTACATACTGAGCCGGGCGGCACCCCCCCCCACCCCTGCAGGCTTCAGGAGCGCAGGCAGGAGAGGATCGCTGCAGGCAGCTCGCCTGGGACCCCTGTGCCCACCTGACAAGGCTAAACCAAAGGCCGTGTCTACCCTGCCAGGCGTGGCGGGACGGAGCGCCACATGTGGCAGCAGGGGAGGCGGCTTTGCTATGCCGACGGGCAGCCGGGCCGGGACGCTGGCTGCAGTAAACCCGGCTTCTAGCCGCTGGTGTGAAATACTGCCCGGCAGGGCGACCCACAGGAGCCACGCGAGCCTGGCGCCCCAAAGGGGAAAGCGGCTGCAGAGTTTCTTACCCACCCCTCGGCAGAGATGTGGCACGACTCAGGCCAGGCCTAAAACCGCCCAAGCCAGGGGAATTAGTTGCTGGGCCACTGGCAACCCGCAGAGCAAAGGCTTCTCTGCCTCAGCAAGGGACCCTCTAGAATCCAGGTACAGCAAACCATGGAGTCATGGCAGGGCCCTCGAGGGGCATTGAGCCCAGGCCCCTCCCGGCAGCCCCAGCACCGCCTAGACCCCCCTAGCAGGTGCCCATCCAACCTGCTCGTCGGTGTCTCAGTGAGGGATTCCCTAGGGCCTGGGCCATTTGTGCCAGGGCTGCGCTTAGCCCCGAAGGGCAGACAGAGCTTAGGACAGAAACTTCCACTGCCTGTCAGCAGCAAGGCTGTAACTCCTGGGCGCGGCACTGGGCACCGCTCAGGGCGAATTGCTCAAACTCGGGGCTCCTTACAGCCCAGACCAGAGACCTTCCCGACAGGCCACACACCAGTCACACCGAGCGCTCCAGCTGCCAGTCCGGCCAGCAGGAAGCCTCATGAGCAAACCCCTCCCACACCCCAGCTCTCCCAGTGCCACAATCAGCCCCAGGCCTAACACACAGGTGAGGGGTTACAGAACCCAACCTCACCCACCCCGAACGGGTCCTCCTGTCCCAAAGAACCAGCCACAGATCCCAGTCAGCTTACACTCTGGATCTTACCACAAGAGCACGCTGGGCCGATCCTTTTGTTAATAACCCTTTAGATGTTAGATTCTAAAGAATGAAAAGGTTGAGAGTAAGGTTAGGGTTGCCAGGTGTCCGGTATTGGCCTCTGTCCGGTAAACCCCCCCAGAAAATAGCGGACAGGTAAAACGTCTGGTATTTTCTCTGTCTCAGATGGAAGGCCACAGGGGACACTCTCCCCCTGCTGTGCCTGGGGGGGTGCGGGGGGAGCATGGGGATTTAAAGGCTCAACAACTTTGGTTTTATGGGGTTTTTTTCTTCCCCTCAACCAATTTTTTCCCTGCCATGTTTGGTGTTTCTTGTGAAACGATCTGGCAACCCTACGTGAGGTCGTTAAGGAGAATACATTACATGCACCAATCCCCCAGTTCTCAGTGCAGGCTCTTAGCAGAGATGTTACAAACTGCCAGCTTAGCAGTCTCTGGTGCACATCCTGGGTGCGTCTAGACTGGCAAGATTTTGCGCAAAAGTGACTGCTTTTGCGCAAAAACTTGCCGCCTGTCTACACTGGCCGCGAGAATTTGCGCAAGAGCACTGACGTTCTAACGTACGAAATCAGCGCTTCTTGTGCAAATACTCTGACGCTCCTGCTCAGGCATAAGCCCTTTTGCGCAAGAATACTTGCACAAGAGGGCCAGTGTAGACAGGAACGTTAATTTCTTGCGCAAGAAAGCCCGATGGCTAAAATGGCCATTGGAGCTTTCTTGCACAAGAGAGCGCCTATACTGGGCACGGATGCTTTTGCGCAAAAGCAAATCTTTTGCGCAAAGGCATATGCCAGTGTAGATGCTCTCTTGTGCAAATACTTTTAATGGAAAAACTCTTCTGTTAAAAGTATTTGAGCAAAATCATGGCAGGCTAGATCGCAGCCCCTGTGTCCGGACAGGCCAGCGATCCTTCCCGGCTCTGCCCCTCGCAAGGCTGCCTCTGGGTCAGTGGCGAGATTGGAGTCTGCCTCGTGGCACCTTTATATCTCTGGTGTCCTCCAGACTGGAGCGGGTCACATGATCAAGCGACCTGTCTCTGTTTCACAGGCTGGCAGCCACGATGCCCTGGCCAGTCGGCAGGTTTCCAGACGCATCCCTCAGGTGTGTGCTGGCCGCTCCGAGACAGGGCTAGCGCGCACGGCCGGGCACTGACCAATCCTTCCTCACAACAGGCAGGCCAGGCCCTTGGCTCTGCCCCAGGCAGAGAACGTCACCGCACCAGCCCAGAGCCCACGTTCGTAACGCCACATACAGCATCACCCCAGTACACGCGTCACAGACACACACTCAGCAGAGCACAAGCTTTCCTCTGACACCTCACATGGCCCCTTTGTACCCAATCTGGGGCAAGCCCCCCGGGGGCGCAGCAGTGACCCGGCTGCTCCCCTTAAAACCCAGTGACATGACACGCCCTTGCCTGTGGCACCCTGGCCAGTGACTCCTCTCAGCCACGCGGCCCTCGGCACTTTGGCCACCAGCTCCACGTGGGGCAGGGGGTCCAAAGCGCAGCTGCTCGGGACTCGGAGCCGGGGCCGTGGAGGGGGGCACCCGAATGCAGCGGTGACTGGGGTGTCAGGGTCCAGCTCTCCCAAAGGCAGCAGGCTCCCCGGGCGGTCAGATCGCCGTGCCCGAGGGGCTGGCCATGCCTGAGAAATCCCACTGGCGGCTGGGGGGGGGAGACCACAGTGCAGGACTCCCAGCCGTGGTGGGGCTTGGGCCCTGGTTCCCAGCAGCCTGCCCCCCACAGGCACGCCCGACCCTGGCATGTAAGTGGCACTTTTCTCGGGAGGGGCTCTCTGCCTGTGATCACGGGGGCTGCCCCCCTCGGCCAGCCAGGATCTGGGCGAATCCCCTTCCCCCGGGCCTGCCCTTGGAGGGTTGAGGGGAGCCGGGCTCCTCCCGGCCTCATGTCTCTGTGCTGGGCTGAGTCCCCCCGTGGGGGCAGGGTGACACCTTCCCAGAGGGGTGGGGACAGGCCGGGGGCAGGGCGCGAAAAGCTCATTCCGCTCTGTCTGATACAGGCGCTGCCCTGCCTCCGCCGCCCCCAGCCACGGCTCCTCTGGCGCTAAGCACGCTTGGCAGGCGGCCGGCAGGCCCACGGACCGGCCCATCGGCGGCAGCGGGACAGCACATGTCCAGCAAGCGCCCACGCCAGGGCTTGTCCCTCCATGCGCGCTGCCAGTGCCACGGATCACACCGGCCTGACAGTGCGATGGGGACACACTGGGGGGGGGGGGGGGAAGAGGTGCTTTCTCTACATCCCTAGCTGCCACGCAGCCTGCCCCAGACTTGCACTGGGCTGCGACAGCCTTGAGTAACCCGTTCACCGGCATAACAGCACCATCCCGCCATGGGAACCCACCCGCCAGGGGGGCCACGGGGGCATCGCAGCAGCCTCCAGCGCGGCACCTGGCCTGGGCTCACACCCGCTGCAAAGGGGCTGGGTGCCTGAGCCGGCCATTCCTGCTGCTGCCTGGGGTAGCCAGGACCAGAATCCCACCCTGAGCCTCTGGGATGGAGTCCAGGCGCCCCCTCCTCTGCCAAGCTCGTGCTGCACCTGGACCTCCGCCAGGACGTGGTTAGGCACCACAGCCAATGGCAAAGCTCCCAGGACACCCAGGCAGCGGGATCTGGCTCTGCCCAGGGTGCAGGAGGCTGAAAGCAGAACAATCTCCCCACTCCCGCGAGATCCCCATCTCTCCAGCAGCCCACATGGCCGTTAGGCGCAGCCCATCCCCTGTACCAGTCCCTGCTGCTCGGCGGGGGGGGGGGGGGCTGCGTCGTGTTCCTGGATCCAACAGGAGACTCGGGGGGGGCCCCGGCTGTGTGCACAAGGGGCGAGTGAGTTTAGTTGGCGGCACTAGGGTAGCCGCGTGTCTGGTTTTGAACCGGACAGTCCAGTATTTGAGCTTCCTGTTCGGGAAACAAATTGAGACAATAGAAATGAGACAATAGAACTGACAGGTATTTTCTAAATAGGATGTGATGTAGATTGTGATGTCATGGCAAGTTGTCACGTTATTGGGTTTTAAAGATCGCTGCTGCACCCATGGGGAGGGTGATTGCCCCAAAGTCTGCACAAAGGGGGCCATGTGAGGTGTCACATGAAAGCTTCTGTCGTACTGATTCTGTATGTGCTTTTCATGTCCTTGTGTGATATCTGTGTGTGGAGCTATAAATATGGACTCTGTGCTTCTGCTGGGAGAGTCTCTGTCGGAGACAGAGCAATGGGCAACGAATGTTCAGCCAATGACTGGGCTAATTAGCACGGCTCCAGGGACAATGGCTCTCTACGTGCCAATACACACCTGAGGAATGCATCTGGAAATCTGGATACCTGCAAACCAGCCACTGTCTGATGGCCGCTGACATGGTGTCACATTACTGGATTTTGAGGGAAGCAGCCAGGTCACTGCTGTGCCCATGGGGGGCTGTTGGCCCCAAAAGTGGGTACAAAGGGGGCCATGTGAGGTGTCAAACGAAAGCTTCTCTTATACTGAGTCTGTGTATTCTATTCATGTAGTTGTAGAATATCTGAGTGTGGAGCTATAAACATGTACTCTGTATGGAGACTGGAAGTTTCTCTGTATGAGGCTGAGCGATGGGCTCAGCCTGTGGACATGCTAATTAGCAAGCCACCAGGAACAATAGGTCTCTTAAGTACCAGAGACCCACCTGGGAAGGAATCCAGGTACCTGGCCAGAGACCATGTGACTCTCTCCAGCTTGGAAGAGACTGGGGGTGGAGGGGATATAAATACGCCATGTGGCATCCTCCATTTTGGTCTTCAGCTCAGCTCTTGATCCTAGAGGCCACCCTGCAAGGAACCACGAGCCGGAAAGAACTGTGGACCCATCCTGACATAGGATGTACACCAAAGACTTTTAAGCCAGCAGTTATAACATCTCTGCGGTGAGCCTGCATCGAGAACTGGGAGATTCGATGCATGTAATGTAGGATACTTCAACAACCTCACTCTCATGCTTTTCTTTCTTTTGAATAACACCTTTGTTGAAACCATCTAGCAACCCTAGGCAGCGCACGTCAGGGTCTGTAAGTCACAGGGTGTGTGGAGGGGGTCTTACCCCCGCGGCACCTCCTGCTGGCCCTTCTGGGAGTTAGCTTAAGTCCTTCTGCAGGTCTCCTTCCCCCAGTGGTGACTCACACGCTGATACTCCCCTTCACTGCCTCCCCATGCTGCGACCCACACTGCTCTTCAGGCCACAGCCCTGGGCTGTGCCGTGCTCGCCATCTCCCCATTCAGGGAAGCAGCCGTCTACGGTCCAGCCCCTCGCCTCGGGCCTGCTGCACTCACCCATCTCGTCTCCTGCTCCAAAGGCAAACTGCAGTCAGTATCAGCCACTTCTTGCGGGGCAAGCGGGGAGGAACCCAGGCCTGCCCATATGCTGGGTCCCGACCACTGGTCCCTCTACATTTTCCATCCATGCGTAGAATAAGTTTTGTTCTATGCACCAAGACGTGCAGATGTGCACCACTTGTAGAAGCACATGCTGGCAGCTGTGGATGCTCTGTTCATCAGCTGGGTGACACCTGAATCTCTCCTGGGTGGGGGGGTGCCCCCCTCCAAGAGCTCAGCTTACAGGGAACACTGGATTCCTGATCCTATAGCCAGCAGCCACGCACTGCGCCTCCTCTTCTGCTGCCTCCTCTCCCTGGGCCACTTTCCCATTAACCCTAATGCCATGCCCTGCCCTGCCCGCCCTGCCCTGCCCTGCCCCGCCCCGCCCCGCCCCGCCCCGCCCCGCCCCGCCCCGCCCCGCCTCAAGGCCAGGTCCTCTCCACTGGACTCCAGGGAGAGACTGCCCTCTGCTCTGCTGAGCAGCCCTTTATACACAACCCCCACTGCCCTTGTTTGGCTGCTGCAACAAGCCATCTCCTGACTGGCTCACTCAATAAGCCCTCTTCTAATTGGAGAGTTCTATGCAGGCTCCCATTGGCCTGCTTTCACCCCTCCTCTGCCCGGTGTGGGGCTATTGCCCCCCTAGGCAATTGGGATTGTGTGCTTGAGCCTTTGTTCCCTATCCTCTTTCATCAGCCTGGGACAAGTTCCCTGGGGAGGGGTGGAGTCTCCATCCCTAGAGGTGTTGAAGTCCCGGCTGGACGAGGCCCTGGCCGGGCTGACTGAGTGGGGGTTGGTCCTGCATGGAGCAGGGGGGCTGGACTGGATAACCTCCCGAGATCTCTTCTAGGATCCCACTCCCTCCGTGTGACTGCCGAGGGGTAGGGCTGACCTAGGAGAAAAGCCTTCAAAGCCAGCGGCAGAGCGACCAGGGCGGTTTGGGAGGGAGTCGTGATGAATCGCGATGGTTCAGTGGTCTCCTCCGCCTGTGCCTGGTGCCACAGAGGCCGCTTGACCATGGAGGCCCCGCCCCGGCTCCTGGTGTGGCTTTGCAGAGACAGTGACCTGCATTTCCCACTTCCAGGAAGCCAGGCTGTGGCGGGGGGGGGCACCAGCTGGTGGGACATCTCCGGATGCAGGCGGCAGAGTGATGGGGAGGAGCATCGGCGCCCCCCAGGAATCCCGAGCCCGGGCCCCTGTGCAGGCGCCCAAGACGGAGGAAGCAGTCCAACTGCAGAGGATGGCTGCCCCACCCCACCTGGGGCTCTGCCGGAGGAGGACACACGGCTGGTTACTGCTGGCCACGCCCTGCCACCAGTTAGGCTGCCCTGGGACCAGGAGCTGAGGAAGGCAGAGCCGAGCACCCCCCAGGCTGGAGCTCTGCAGCCCCCCCAGGAGGAGACGCAGGGGAGTGGCGGCGGGTGAGTCTCTTCTGAGGGGCGCAGGGGGGCCGTGCACAGGGCATCACCGGGCTGTCCAGGCTCATCTGGCCCAGGGAGGGAAAGTGACGTGGCCAAGCTCAGGCAGCAGGGCAACGCGTGGGGATAACGTGGGGCTCCTGGGTCCCGGCCCGGTGCTGTGTATACTTGGCGGGGGGGGGGTGTTGCCCCGTGACACCTGCCCCTCAGGCTGCTTCCCACCCGTGCCCTCTGCCCCCTCCTGCACCGGCTCAGCATGGCGCAGCGTCTCAGCCCGGCAGCCCCGCCCCGCGGGGTCCACGGGACTTGGGTGCGGGGGCAGGTACAGCGAGACAGCAGGCGTTCCTGGCCAGCCAGCCGGTCCCACGCCACTCGGAAGCTCGGCTTTCAGGGGCACTTGCTTAGCGCTCCGCAGGCCCCGAAGGAGGGAAGGTGCCCATGCCTGGGGGTGCACTCAGGACCTGACATCGGCTCTTCCTCTCCCCACCAGCTGGAGGCGCTGTCCCCAAAGCTCGCTGGCCATTGGTGGGGCTAGTGACCCACAGCATCCTGGCCTCGTCCTGCCCGGGCGCTTGGCCAGCACTTTCCATGGAAACAGAGTCATGTTGACCTGCGGTCCCAATTCCCTTAGGCAAGGCAGGAAATTTCAGCCCTGGCATCTGGAGAAAGGCACCTCAAGGAGTTCTCCGAATTGCCAGAGGTCTCTGGGGGATGGACACACAGACATAGACATGCATGCGTGCAGACACACTGTGAGGAAGGGGGGAGTTTTGAGGGTTCGGGGGGCTGCATGCAGAGGGGCGCTCAGTGCCCGGATGTTACTGGTTAATGTGACAAAGGGGGGGGCATTTGTTGTTGCAGAGAACGGCCCAGAACTGGAGCCGCGGTGTCTGGTACCCTGTCACCCCGGCCCTGCTCAGAGGACAAGGCCGATTCTGGCTAGGGTGGCCAGGTGTCCGGTTTTGAACTGGTCAGTCCAGTATTGGAGCTTTCTGTGCAGGAAACACATTGAGACAATAGAAATGTCGGGTATTTTCTAACTAAGATGTAATGTAAATTGTGATGCAATGTCAAGGATGTCTGATATTTTTGTTGAAACTATCTGGCAACCCTAGTTCCGGCCAGACGACAGACAAGGGGCGACTGGCCCAGCGGGTCCCAGCCAGGGGAGAACATTGGATGGGGGAGAAGAGGCGGAGAAGAGGGGCCCAGATGATCCTCTTACCTGGGGAGAAGACAATGGCGGGGGAGGGGCTGTTGCTGGGGGTATTGGGGGCTCTGCTGGGAGACGGGGGCTGTTCTTGGGGGGCTGAGAGCGGAGCAGGCAGGACTCAGCTGGCTGCGGGGAGGCTGACGTGTGGGCGGAGGGCCCAGGCCGACTGGCCTGAGGGATCCTTTGTTGGGTTCAAAGCTCAATAGACCCGCCTGTTTGGTGCTGGCCGGGAGTCGCTCTGGGCTGGAGAACAGGGGGTGCTAGTCCCTCTGGGAGGGGAGGCCCTGGGGGCCAAAGGGAGGTGACTCCCCAAGGGGACTCACGGCGGAGGCAGGCAGCTGGAGGCCCTGAGAGGCGCCGTCCCGGAGGCGGAGGGGCAGACCCCCCAGGTGAGTGTGGCCCCCAAGAGAGGGTCGCCGCACTGGAGTGGCCCCCTGAGAAAGGGCTGTCTCCCTGCCGCTGGAGGGGGGGGCTCCCGCACTGGAGAGGGGGGTTCCGCCGAGGGGCCAAGCGTGGGCACAACCTGTGAGCCGTCACACAACACACACACACACACACACACACACACACACGCATGCGTGGCAGGGCACGTTCACACACACACGCGCGGCAGGGCACGTTCACACACACACGCAGCAGGGCACGTTCACACACACACACACGTGCGCGCGGCAGGGCACGTTCACACACACACATGCGCGCGGCAGGGCACGTTCACACACACACACACACACACACACGGCAGGGCACGTTCACACACACACACGCACACACACACACACACACACACGGCAGGGGACATTCACACACACACACACGTGCGCGCGGCAGGGCACATTCACACACACACACACACGGCAGGGCACATTCTCACACACACACACGCGCGCGCGCGGCAGGGCACGTTCACACACACACACACACACGGCAGGGCACGTTCACACACACACACACACGCGCGCGCGCGTGCGCACGCGGCAGGGCACGTTCACACACACACACACACACGGCAGGGGACAGTCACACACACGTGCGCGCGGCAGGGCACGTTCACACACACACACACACGGCAGGGGACAGTCACACACACACACACATGCAGCAGGGCACGTTCACACACACACACACACGGCAGGGGACAGTCGCACACACACGCGCGCGCGGCAGGGCACGTTCACACACACACACACACACACACACACGGCAGGGCACATTCACACACGCACACGCGCGCGCGCGGGGCAGGGCACGTTCCCAGGTGCAGCACCTCCCGGGGGGGGCGAGCCCAGGGCAGCCGAATGCCGCAGGCAGCGCCGTGAGGCTGGCGGGACCCCGCCCAGGGAATAGGTGACACATTACAGCCAATGACATAAGCGAGGGGTAATTGATCACGCAGAGAGGACAGGTTCCCACAGGGCAGAGGGGAAGTGAGCCGCTGCCGGGCCCCTGGCTTCCCAGGGAACTGGGGCTGGGTGGGAATGCCGTGGGTGTACCAGAGACCTCCCCCCTCAGCGCCCCATGGCTGGGCTCCCGACCCCACCTTGCCCGGGGCAAAGCCTCAGCGGAGGCACCCTGCAAGCTGGAGCGTAGCTGTCGGTCCCCCTGCGGCTCCGGGCCCCAGCACAGGACACAGCTGGACTTGTCCGCAGGCCACGGCCAGGAAAGCCAACCGAGGCCTGGCCTGTGCGCCAAGCTAAGCCAGCCCAGGCCCTACACACGGTGGGGGGGGAGAATTCACACCTTAAGGGGTGTAGTTCAGTCGACCCAACCGCGGGGGAGACAGCACTCAGTTGACAGAAGAATCCTACCACTGACCCAGGGCACCGGCCACCAGCAGTACAGAGGGACCCCCGCGATTCCGGCCACTGGTGCCACATAGCCCCTTTGGGCGCTGCCGGGGGTGCAGCGGGACCCCCTGCAGCCATGCTGTGAGCTGTAGGCCCTGCTCTTTGCCGGGTGGGTTCCTTGGCCCCGGCCAGGGCAAGCCCTGGGGGGGGGGGTTCCCAGCAGCCCCCACCAGCAGAACGGGATGGCGGGGGGGGGGGCTGAAGCTACAATGGGTTCCCCAAAGCTCAATGCCTGTGCAAATGCCAGAGCCAGTGCCTCTGGGCAGCGGCTGGGGTGGGGCGGGGCCTCTGAGTGGTGGGGGGGCTCCCTGCAGCCGCCATGCTCTGCACCCTGGCCCAGGGACCCGGATTGCGGGGGGGGGGTAAGGGCCCCGCCTGGGCGCTACCTGGCATGTGCTCAGGCATTTCAGCCAGGCAGACACGGGGGGGCTGACCCTGCCCAGCGCCCCCCCCCCCATCTCAGCCCCGACACCGCCCCACGGGAGCGCCTGGCAGTAACCCCCGGGCGAGCCCTCGGGGCGCTGGGGCCGCCCAGTGGGCAGCGTGGGGAATGGCCAGGCCCGCTCCAGCCCACGCACCCTGGGGCGGGAGGCGCACGCTCCCCTGGCCTCACGCTGCCCCCCCCCCCCGGTGCCTGGGAATCCACAGCCAGCGACCCCCCCGCTCAGCGGTGCCCCTCCCCGCACAGAGCGGCCGCCGCGGCGTGTGGCGGGGGCTGCCGGCGGGACTGTCCGTGCGCCTTTGCGTGCCATGGGGCACCGCTCCCCCGGCATGGGGGGGCAGGGGCTGCCCAGAGCCAGCCAAGGGGGAGGGGCTCGCTCCCTGCCAGGGCCTGTGGGGGGGGGCCCCCCACTCCTGTGCAAGGGGCGCTGCGGGCAATGGGGCTCTGTCCCCGCCCGAGAAGGCTGCACGCCTGGGCGGACCCGCTAGCGAGCGGAGGCGGGGTGCCGTGCGCGCCCACCACCCGGCTCCCCTGCGCCGCGCGCCCCCCGCACCCGGCTGTGCTGGCGGGGGGGACGGGGACGGGCCCGGGCCCGGGCCGAGCAGCGGTTCCTGCGGCCTCCCGGCGTGGCCACCAGGTGGCGCCAAGCACCCGAACGAACGGGACCGGGGCCGGGCACAGCTCTCCAGGCCGGGGCCCGGTCCCCCGGCGGCGGGCACAGCTCTCCAGGCCGGGGCCCGGTCCCCCGGCGGCGGGCACGGCTGGCTGGGGCCCTGGGCTCGGACTGCAGTAGCGAATGGTCCCCGGGGCTCTCTGAGCCCCCCAGCTCCCCTGCCCCACTCAGCCGGCCGGCCGGCCACCCTGCCCACCCATCCCCTGGGGCGCCCGGCTCTGCTGCGCGGCTCTAAATCGGGTGCTCTGCAGCGGCCGAGCCCAGGGCTTCAAGGGGCAGCCACCCTCCGACAGGCCCTGCTGAGAAGCCAGTGGGAGGCAGGCCCCCCTTTGCCCCGCTTCGCTGCCCCCCCCAGCACAGCACCGAGCGGAGGCCGGGGGACTGGCCATGCAGACAGCCCCATGGCCCCCACGTGGGCTGGCACCAGGGCAGTTGCCTCTGCTGGGGCCTCCCCACGCCAGGCCTGACATTGGCAGGCAGGGCCAGGGGGAGACAAGCGGGCCACCTGCCCAACCACCCGGCCGGGGCAGTGTGGACTAGTGGGCAGAGCACCAGGGTTTGGGAGACCTGGCGTGTGGTCCTGCTTCTGGCACCTGTCTGCTGGGCGCCTCTCCCATACCCCTTCACGTGGGGCTGGGGTGGCGACCCTCAGAAGAGAGGTGTCCCCATTGCCCGGTGGCCCTAGCAGAGGAGTGGTGACCCTGAGAGAAGAGCAACCCCACCCCCCCCATTGTGGGCTGCACACCCCCGGCCAGAGCAGCAGCCCTCGGCACACGGGAGGGTCTCCGGTCCAGCCTGACCTAGCCCTGGCCTGTCGCCTTGAGGGCCAGGAGGATGCCCCCTGGCTTCCAGCTGGAGCAGTCACTTCTCATGGGGGCTGGGCGCTGGCTCCAGAATGGCAGTGATGTTGGAGCTTGCCTGGCTCAGGTCTCCGGTGCCTCGGCTTCCCCTCCCGGAGACAGCAAAGAGGAGGCAATGCCAGGAGCGGCTCCCCTGGGACCTAGGGACCGACATCTTCATTGCACATGGCCACGGCATTGTGCCCCTGGACCGGGCGCCAGCCACCACGAGCGCCTGGACTGCAGCGAGCGAGCCTCTATTAGCCAATGGGGCCGTTACTTCCTGCCCCGCACTGCAGCCCAGTCGGTTTATGCCCAGAAGCATGTGGATGTAAAAGCGCTCTGGACGTTTGAATCACGCTGCATGAACTTGGGGTGCGTTCCCCCTCCAGACACATGCCTCAGCCTTTCAGAACAAACCCAGGCAGCTCTGGGGCTGGCCCGAGCGATATCCTGCAGCAGTGAGTCTTGCAGGTTAGGTGTCCGTGCTGTGCAATAGGGATTCCTGGCCCTGATGAAGGGCCTACCCACTGGGACCCCTGTGTGCCTCCGGTCTGCCTGTGGCCACGTGGGGGCAGGCTGGGCTCCTCGGTTTCTATGGCCACAGTGGCAGTAATTTACCGCTTCCCGGGAGTGCCCCCCCAGACCTGTGGCGCTGCCTGTCCCATTCTGTGCCTGACCCACACAGGCCAGGGGCCCCTCCCCCACCACTGGGTGCACCCCAGTATCTCCGAGTCAAGAGCACAGGGAACCCAGGGCTTTGCGTCTCCTTTATTATTTATTACACGGGGGGGTCGTTTCCTTCCCAGATATAAATCTCATTTAAACAGATCAGTTCAAACCGACACCTCTCCCTGTCCCAGGCCCAACTGTCCCCCCCAGCCAGGAGGGGGGCGAAGGGACAGGCCAGGGGAAGGCCCCGCATGCGGCACGCGACCGAACCCACTTCAGCGCCCGGGCAGTAACTCCGCTTGGGCGGGTGGGGCAGTGGGTGAGTACAGCTGCCCACTCTGCCCAGGGGCTGAAGTGGGATACAAGCCCCGTCCTGCCCCCCACACCCTGCCCCGAGCTCACCCATCCCACAGAGCCCCAGGAAACCTGTGGGCCCATCCTGGGAGCGGGGCTGGTGCAGAGCCTTCCTGGCAGGCCCCTGGAGCCCCCTCGGGCCTGAGCTCAGCACCTCACAGGATGGGGGCCTCGGAGGGCTGACAAACACCTGGGAGCCCTTGGCTGGGGGGCGGGGGGCAGTTGAGCACACTAAGCACAAGGGTGTGGGCAGACGCATCCCCGTAGCCGGGGCTGGGCCCCCCAGGGAGAGCGTGGCCCGAGCCGGTGGTCAGGCCTGTGCGGCGCGGGTAAACAGAGCCCCCCCAGGCACAGACCCGGCGTGGCCCGGCCCCCCAACACGGGCCACCAGCCGCCCAGAGATGGCGGGTCGGTGGCTTCGCCTGCCATCCCAGGGCGCCCGAAAAGGCTGCTCGCTGCGATGCTCAGCTGCCCAAGGGCAATGGCGAGGCTGGGCAGCAGGGCCCCACGGACCACAGCGCTGCAGCGTTACTTGGTGCCCCTCCCCTGGGTGTCTGGGCCCTACCAAGCCTCAGGCTGTGCTCCCAGTTAGGGGGTCCAAGCCCCCCATTCTTCTGCTCCCAGGGCATTCCCTGCCCCCAGGACAGAACCCGCTGGCTGCTCTATGGGGCTCAGCGAACACTGCCACGGTCAGTTGCCCCGCCTGTACACTTCCAGCCTGCCCCACGGGCATGAGCCCAGCGATCGCCTCTGCACAGTCAGACCCAGGAGAGCCGGGTCAGGCCCGCGGCCCCAGGCAAAGGGGTTGGGAGAGACCTGCCTTGGTGCCCCTGGGCTCCAGCCGCCCAGCTGGACAGCAACTTGACAGCCGGGCCCCGGGCGGCCTGCTGCGGGAGCCCCCAGCAGCCTGCCTGTGGCTCTGCCCCCAGGCTGGAGCCAGTTCACCTGCTGCCCCCCAGGGCTAGGAGCCCGCTGGGCACTGCGGCCCAGTCAGTTTATGCCCAGAAGCATGTGGATGTAAAAGCCCTCTGGACGTTTGAATCACGCTGCGTGAACTTGGGGTGCGTTCCCCCTCCAGATACGTGCCTCAGCCTTTCAAAACAAACCCTGGCAGCTCTGGGGCTGGCCCCGGGGAGCTGCCCAGTGGGAGAGGGGCCCGGGACCATGGCGCATGGGCAGGGCTGGGCTTGGGCTGACAGCTGATGGGATCCAGGTCACCAAGGTGGACAAGACCCATCCAAAGGGGCAAAACTAGTGCACCCTGCACCCTCTCCCCAGCCTGGCTCCACAGCCCGCACAGCCTCCCAGCTCTGGCACGGGCTGAGGGGCTGGCACCTAGGAAAGCACGAGCCACAGGGTCAGCAACACCAGAAGGACAGTGTGTGCGTGTGCGCGCATGTGCATGTCACGTGTGTGCATGCGTACAAGTGTGTGTGTGTACATGTGTGCACACCCGTGTGCGCGCACATACACACGTGTACATGTGTGCACACACGTGTGCGCGCATATATACAAGTGTGTGTACACACGTGTGCATGTGCACGTGTGTGTATGTGTCTACACATTTGTGCACGTGTACAAGGGTGTGTATGCGCATGTGTACATATACATACATACATAAAATAAATTAATGTCAATTCTCTTACACTATTTCGATTAGCAGCAAATCAAGTTGTAGGGACTATTTAGTTTCGACACAAGCTCAGAGGTGGAACCACAATGCCCAGCGGCGCGCCCCTGTCGGCCATGGGGAAGGCCACGTCTCTCCATGCTGTGGGGCAGGGTGTGGGTCCAGGCAGAGGGCAAGAGCTCCGGATGTAATATCAGGGCAGGCGTTGAAGTCCCCACTCTCCTGGGGAGTGCGCCAGGCAGAGGCCTGTGGGCAGGGTGCCCTCAGCTCACCCCACACGCCGCCCTCCTTGGCAGGGGGGAGACCACGGCCGTGGGCAGCCACAGAGCAGCAGCCGTGCCAGGATCTTCCATGAGCCAGACCCTGTGGGCGCCGCACTGGGCATGGGACCTCCCACCGCAAGAGGCAATGAGGGCTCTGAAGGGCACGTCCGGCCTTGTGCTGTGGCAGGGAAAGAAACCGAGGCACAGGGCCGGACGTCCTGCATCCCACCCATTCCAGTTCCTTTCGCCGCCCTCCCCGCCGCCCCTCCCACGGGCAGCACGCACAGCTCACAACTGACCCGTGGTGAGGTAGGGAAGTAGCAGTCTCATTTTACAGATGGAGAAACTGAGGCAAGCTCACCTAGCCGGGAATAGTGCCCACTCCCGTGCTGCAGCCACTAATCCTGCATCTTTTGGCGCTTCTTGTGCCCCGGCCGCATGGCCCAGCAGGGCTGCGCCCACCCCCACTGGGGGATTGCTCAGCTCCGCCTCGCTGTGTTCGTTGGCGGTGACGGGCTGGCCCTGCCCCTGCAGGGGAAACCCTAGTGGCGCCGAAGGGCCGGGTCGCGGGGCAGAGCGGGCAGCAGGCAGGGGCAGGGGAGCATGGCTTAGCCAGCCCCGTCGCCCAGGACGCAGGCCGGGGCGGGAGGGCACCTGCTGCTGCCCTCTAGTGGCTGCCCCCGCTCTTCATGCCACCCGTTGCCCAGTCACTGATGATGAAGCTGAGACTCATGACCATGAAGAGCACGCCAAGGCCCGCGAAGCCGGCAGCCTGAAAGAGACATGGGGCGCAGGAGCTGTCAGCCCACTGCCCATAGTGCCAGGGAGCTGGTCACACCCACCTGTGTCCGCACATAGCTCCGCCCCACCGCCACCCACCTGTACCCTTCAGGCACCTAGCTCCACCCCCAACCCCGCCCACCTGTATCCCTCAGGGACATAGCTCCACCCCCAACCCTGCCCACCTGCACCCCTCATGCACCTAGCTCCGCCCCAACCCCGCCCACCTGCACCCCTCAGGCACCTAGCTCCGCCCCAACCCCACCCTCCTGCACCCCTCACGCACCTAGCTCCACCCCAACCCCGCCCACCTGCACCCCTCAGGCACCTAGCTCCACCCCCAACCCAGCCCAGCTGTATCCCTCAGGGACATAGCTCCACCTCCAACCCCTCCCTCCTGCACCCCTCAGGCACCTAGCTCCGCCCCAACCCCGCCCACCTGCACCCCTCAGGCACCTAGCTCCACCCCAACCCAGCCCAGCTGTATCCCTCAGGGACATAGCTCCACCTCCAAACCCTCCCTCCTGCACCCCTCAGGCACCTAGCTCCGCCCCAACCCCACCCACCTGCACCCCTCACACACCTAGCTCTGCCCCAACCCCACCCACCTGCACCCCTCAGGCACCTAGCTCCACCCCCAACCCAGCCCAGCTGTATCCCTCAGGGACATAGCTCCACCTCCAACCCCTCCCTCCTGCACCCCTCAGGCACCTAGCTCCGCCCCAACCCCTCCCTCCTGCACCCCTCACGCACCTAGCTCCGCCCCAACTCCACCAACCTGCACCCCTCAGACACCTAGCTCCACCCCAACCCCGCCCACCTGCACCCCTCAGGCACCTAGCTCGGCCCCAACCCCGCCCACCTGCACCCCTCAGGCACCTAGCTCCACCCCCAACCCAGCCCAGCTGTATCCCTCAGGCACCTAGCTCCACCCCAACCCCGCCCACCTGCACCCCTCAGGCACCTAGCTCCACCCCAACCCCGCCCACCTGCACCCCTCAGGCACCTAGCTCCACCCCAACCCAGCCCAGCTGTATCCCTCAGGGACATAGCTCCACCTCCAAACCCTCCCTCCTGCACCCCTCAGGCACCTAGCTCCGCCCCAACCCGCCCACCTGCACCCCTCAGGCACCTAGCTCCGCCCCAACCCCGCCCACCTGCACCCCTCAGGCACCTAGCTCCGCCCCAACCCCCCACCTGCACCCCTCAGGCACCTAGCTCCACCCCAACCCCGCCCACCTGCACCCCTCAGGCACCTACCTCCACCCCAACCCCGCCCACCTGCACCCCTCAGGCACCTAGCTCGGCCCCAACCCCGCCCACCTGCACCCCTCAGGCACCTAGCTCCACCCCAACCCCGCCCACCTGCACCCCTCAGGCACCTAGCTCGGCCCCAACTCCACCAACCTGCACCCCTCAGACACATAGCTCCGCCCTGACCCTGCCCACCTGCACCTTGCTCCACCCACCTGCATCCTTCAGGCACATAGCTCCGCCCCAATCCCACCCACCTGTACCTAGCTCCACCCCAACCCCGCCCACCTGGGTCCCTCCCTCAGCTGTGCCCCTCCCCCAATGCATGTGTCATATCTCCCCCCTGCAGTGCCTCCCACTAAGAGTCTTCGGGGCTGTCAGATGAGAGAGGGTGACTGTGAGAGCAGGGTCTCTCTCCCCGGCTCTGGGAGGGGTTTGGGGACTAGTGGTTAGTGGTGGGGGGCTGAGATTCAGGACTCTTGGGTATAGCCCATGCTATAAACACACTCCCTTGCTTCTAACAGGGGAGCCACCCTGGCCCACAGCCAGAGGGATCTGGGGGTCCCCCTAAGTGTGTGCCCTCCCAGAGGGGAGGACGCTGGAAACGAAGGCCCCTGGCATCAGACCACTGGTGGCCATTAATGCGGGGTGGCTTGAGACACGGCACAGCCGCGCTGATTGCCCTGTGGGGCCGACTGCCTCCATGGAGGCTCGGCTGGCCCCCACGGCCGAGTCGGTGCTGGCCTCAGGCCACGCCCTGCCGCGCCCCTCAGCCCCATGACGGCCCTGCTGCAGAGGACGTACCAGGAGCTTGGGGACGGACTTGGCGGGCTCCTTGTCCTTGGGCATGATGCGGATGTAGAAGATGGCCGGGAAGATGAAGATGAGGCAGGGGGCCGACGTGGCACCTGGAGAACATCAGGAGAGGGTGGGTCTGGGGGGCTGGTACTTCCCCACTCCAGGGGAGAAAAATCTGAACTGAGCACAAAGAACTCCCGCCTTGTGGGGGGGGGGCAGATGCCAGGAGACCCCCACTTCCTCCCCAAGATGCCTGCTGGAAACACTAAACCCACGTCGGTTTGTTATCAAGCCTGGTGTAAATAACTGGAGGGCGCCAGTGTGCATCTCCCTCGCGCTTATAGAGGGCCCACGTGCCACCCTCCCTGGGTAAAACTGTGCCACCCTCTAGGAGGGACTGGTTTGGGGGCTTGGCCCCACTGGGGCTCTACTCCCGGCTGTTGTAGCTGGCTCTGTGTCCGTGTTGCTCTGCTGGGGTCTGTGACCCCAGCTCTGGGCCTGAGCCAGGGGAGAGCAGAGGACAGGTAGACGTGATGGGCCAAGGGTGACACCCCCATGGGGACCCCGTAATACGACCCATTGCACTCCCCCCCTCCTCCCTTAATTAGCTTCCCTGGAATCAGTGGGGCCAGCCATCCTGGCCCACCCCCCAGGCGCCAGCCTTGCCCAAGGGCCCCCCGCAGCGTGGGGCCAGCCAGCGACCAGGCCCTGAGTGGTGAGGGCGGAGAACCCCCGAGTGCAAGCACAGAAGAGAAGCCCCCAGCTGCAGCCCTGGGCATCGAGCTCAGGGGCTCCCAGCCCAGGCCAGAGGGGGCAGCCGGTTACCGCAGGGGCCTTTGCCTCTCGGGCTCACTCCAGGGACGAGTGGGGTTCAGCGGCGGCAGGACCCGGGTGCCCGGTGGCGCTGGGGAAGGAGAGGCTGGCCGGTGGGGGGAGGGGACTCACCGATCAGGCCGAAGATGCCCAGGATGGAGGGGGCGAAGATGACCAGCAGGTTGATGGCGATGAGCAGCACCACGGCGATCACCGTGTGGCGGACCCAGCTGAAGTCCTTGCCTTGGAACAGCATCTGCTGGATGGCGCGGCGCACCTGCGGGGGAGGGGGCGCAGATTGTATGTGCCCCTCACCAGGGCCTCTGGCCTCCTCACCCACGCCCGCCATGGCCTGGGCACTGGATGTGCCCCGCATCAGGGCCTCTGGGCCCCGCTCGCCTCACGCCCGTTGTGGCCTGGGCACTGGATGTGCCCCTCGCCAGGGCCTCTGGGCTGCTCTCCCCACACCCGCCATGGCCTGGGGACTGGATGTGCCCCTTACCAGGGCCTCTGGCCTGCTCTCCCCACACCCGCCATGGCCTGGGGACTGGATGTGCCCCTTACCAGGGCCTCTGGCCTGCTCTCCCCACACCCGCCATGGCCTGGGGACTGGATGTGCCCTTCACCAGGGCCTCTGGGCTGCACTTGGCCAGCCCCCTGATCCCAGCCCCCTTCCTGCAGTTTGTGTCGATGTCAGTTTCCTGCTGCTCCCATGCCCACTGCAACCTGTGCAGGGCCAGCCCTCTCCAGAAAACCGCAGACACGTGCCAGGGCCCCACACTGGGCTGCCCTGAGTCCCCATGGCCCACCCAGCCCCTGGCCTCTGCTGGCACTGCCCACAAGCCACCGGCCGGTGCCCACGTAGGCCGTGCAGGGACCAGGGACCACGGTGCCAGTGTCACCCGGGTAGGGGCGCGCACAGGGAGCCACGACCCTGCCGATGAGGGAACGGCCCTGCCCTGTCGCCCACCCTGAGGCTGGTGGCGCGGTGCCTACCGGGAAGAGGACGATGGGCACGGTCAGCGTCACGGCGACGAGCACGGCCACGCGCACACACAGGATCAGCACGTCGAAGGGGTCCACGTAGCTGTAGGTGTGCAACAGCTCCGACTCCACCCGGCCTGCGGGCACAGCCTGCGTCAGGGGAGCCCCGGACACCGGCCCGGCCTGGCCCACATGGCTGCAGCGGTACTGCGGCAACGGTGGCACCGGCCAGCCCTGGGCTCGGGGAGGGCTGGGCAGGAGAGCAGCCCATGGCGGGCAGCCCCACGGCGGCTGCCAGTGGCTGGCGGCACGGGAGGGCCCCGCTTGTGAGCCATGCAGCCCAGGAAGCTGGCAGGTGCTGGCTGCATCCCTCAGGGGCTGGCGAGGGCAGGAGAAGGCATGGAGCTCACACGGGGCAGGGGCTGGTGCAGGGCTCAGGCAGGGTGGAGGCAGGAGCGGGGCATGGGCAGGGCTGGTGCGGGCTGGGGCGTGTGGGGTAGGCTTGGGCTGGGGCAGGAGCAGGGCTCGGGCGGGGGTTAGTGAGGGTGGGGGCAGGAGTGGGGCACTGGCGGGGCTGGTGCAGGCACAGGCGGGGCAGGGCGCACGGGGCAGAGGCTGGTGCAGGCTGGCTCAGGTGGGGGCAGGCACGGGAGGGGCAGGGTTGAGGCAGGCGTGGGCTGGGGCAGGCGTGGGTGGGGCAAGCATGGGCGGGAGCTGGGGTAGGCACAGGCAGGGCAGGTGCGGGCGGGGCAGGGCTGGGGCAAGCGGGGCAGACGCGGGCGGGGCAGGGCTGGGGCAAGCGCGGGCGGGACAGGGCTGGGACAAGCGGGGCAGGCGCGGGCGGGACAGGGCTGGGGCGGGCGGCACTCACCGTAGAAGGTGAGGTAGCCGAAGAGGGCGGCCAGGAAGTACATGAGGTACATGACGACGATGGAGATGTTGGCGATTCCCTGCATCTTCTTCTTGGAGGGGCTGCGGGACACCGGAGCAGGTGACATTTGCTGGGCGCTGGCAGCTCTCAGCCCTCCTATGCCTGGGCCCCCCCCCGAGGCTGGGCCCTGCCAGGCGGCTAAGCGAGCCCCCCCTTGCCCGGCGCAGACGAGGGGGCCCGCTCCTGCTGCAGACCCCAAGGTGCCCATCGTCCTCTTCCCGGTAGGCACCGCGCCACCAGCCTCAGGGTGGGCGACAGGGCAGGGCCGGGGCCGTTCCCTCACCGGCAGCGGCTCTTGGCAGGGGAGCGGCACACCGACCACTGGTGGGGGCCTTGCAGGCTCTGCCCTGAGGGCATCTCAGCCGGTGTGCAGGGTCCTACTGCCAGCTGGGCATGGACACAGCACGGGAGGCAGGAACTGCTTCCATTTCTGGTCCGGTATCGACCAGGAGAAGGGGGACGGGTCTGTCGGCCGGGGGGGCTGGCCAGGCAGTGGCATGGGCTGCACAGATGGCACGGATCATGGGCCCCCAGAATGGCCGTGGGCGCCTCCCATGCTGCCAGGTGCCCAAGCCAGAGAACAGCCGGGGGGGGCCCAGAACCTGCTGGAGCAGAGCCCAGATCCAGGAGTCCCACGCAGCGGAGGTGGCTTGGAGCAATAGGGGCCCTGATCCGGGCCCCTGGACCAGCCACAAGGGGCCCCTCTGGGCGTGGATCCTGGCATCGCCCCACTGCCTTCCATGGAGCCACGTTCGGTTCTGGGGCTGAGCACCACTGGATCAGGCCCCTGTAGGGGGCAGTGGGGCAGGGCCCCGGGGCTGCCCCCTTCTCAGCCCTGCCCCCCATCCCGGTCCCCCAGGACTCACTCCTTCAGCTCCGTGTAGATGGGCAGCACCTCGGGGTGGCACACGAAGGCGAAGGCCATGATGGGGATGGTGTAAGCCGTCTGCAGAGACACCGGGGGTCAGAGGGGCAGGGGCACTGCCAGGGAGAGCGCCAAGGCTGCCCAGCCTGGGGCCCTGTGGCTGGGCGTGGCCTGGGGCGGGAGTGGAGTGGGCAGGAGTGCCAGGGAAGGGCGGCGGGCTCAAAGCCACCAGCCCCGCGCTGCCGGCTCCCAGCGGATGATTCTGGGTCCCACCAGCCGGGGACGCCCAGCTCCCCCTGGGAACAGAGCATCTCTGGCCACGTGGGACCAGGGAAATGGGGGCCAGGCACGGCCCGAGGGCAGGGCCCCGAGGCAGAGGAAACCCAGGCATCCTGTGAGCCAGCCCTGCCATCCTGGGGCCTGAGTAGAGACCCGTGGGCTTGGCCGGGCGGCGGCAGGGCCAGGAGTGGGCACAGCAGTCGAGGGAGACACCTGCACCCGCAGCCAGGGAAGGGCCGGTCCCCGCCCATGCGAGGCGGCAGAACACGTGCATGCACACACACGTGTGTGCACACAGACACGCACACTGCCGTACACGCACACGTGCGCGCGCCCGTCTGCAGGTGCGGGGCTCCTGGCTGGCCTGCCGTGTGCCCGGCACGGGCGTACCTGGGAGTTGAGCGTGAAGAGGCTGGCGGCGCAGGCGTAGCCGGACGGGTGGTCGCCGGCGCTGCCCTGGGTGTGGCTGAGGTTGCTGGTGCCGTTGCTGCCCCGCTCAGGGAGGGGGCAGGGGATCTGGAACTTCTTGTAGATGACCTGAGGGAGAGAACACAGTCGGCGCCCGGCCCCCGAGGCCCCTGCTTGCGATGCCCAGCGGGGTCCACGTGCAGCCACCAGGAGCCCGTGGCTGCAGCCCCTTCTCCACGCCCAGAGCAGACGTTCAGCCCCGCTGGGCTCCGAAACCCTGGGACACCACTGGCCGGACTTTCCTGCACCGGGCTGAGGCCTGCCTGGCCAGGGGCCTGCCCACGGGCTCCTCCCCCCATCCTGGGACAGGCTTTACCCAGACAAGCAAGGGGAGTCCCTCCCCGGGGCCAGGGCATGAGAAGGGCCCTGGGCTTTGTCCGTCAGGCTCACTCCACGAGCCACCTCGGCGCGAACCTGCGATGAACCGGAGCCAACGGCACTGACCCCCCAGCCGCGCAGCGCAGAGGCCCGGGCTGTGCCCGGGCCGTGTCCGGTTCCTGTAACACCCTAACTCTGGCCCGTCTGTCTTTCTGCGAACAGCCCTTTGGATGGGAGATGGCCAGGGCTCGGCCCAGCGAGCTCTTCGGGTGAGACCTGAGCTGTGAATTGCCCTGGGACTGCAGCTGGCCCTTTGAGATGGGTTATAACCTCTCCCCTGTGTGGGGGGAGGGGGCTGAGTGGGGCACAGGGAGCACTGCGGTAGAATCACAGAACACTAGGACTGGACGGGACCTCGAGAGGTCATCGAGTCCAGCCCCCTGCCCTCATGGCAGGACCAAGCACTGTCTAGACCATCCCTGATAGACATTTATCTAACCTACTCTTCAATATCTGCAGAGATGGAGATTCCACAACCTCCCTGGGCAACTTATTCCAGTGTTTGACCACCCTGACAGTTAGGAACTTTTTCCTAATGTCCAACCTCAACCTCCCTTGCTGCAGTTTAAGCCCATTGCTTCTTGTTCCATCCTCAGAGGCCAGGAAGAACAAGTTTTCCCCCTCCTCCTTGTGACACCCTTTTAGGTACCTGAAAACTGCTATCATGTCCCCCTCAATCTTCTCTTTCCTAAACTAAACAAGCCAATTCTTTCAGCCTTCCCTCCTAGCTCATGTTCTCTAGACCTTTCATCACTCTTGTTGCTCTTCTCTGGACCCTCTCCAGTTTCTCCACATCTTTCTTGAAATGTGGTGACCAGAATTGGACACAATACTCCAACTGAGGCCAAACCAGCGCAGAGCAGAGCGGAGGAATGGCTTCTCGTGTCTTGCTCACAACACACCTGTTAATGCAGCCCAGAATCATGTTGGCTTTTTTTGCAAACATGTCAGAGGGGATGTGGGGGATGGGTTATAACCTCTCCACTGTGTGAGCGGGGGCTGGGGGGGCACAGGGAGCGCTGGGGTGTCTGAGGGGAGGGGGGATGGGTTATAACCTCTCCCCTGTGTGAGGGGGGTCTGGGGGGGCACAGGGAGCACTGGGGTGTGTGAGGGGAGGTGGGGGAGGGGTTATAACCTCTCCCCTGTGTAAGGTGGGGCTGGGGGGGCACAGGGAGCGCTGGGGGGTCTGAGGGGAGGTGGGGAGGGGTTATAACCTCTCCCCTGTGTAAGGTGGGGCTGGGGGGGCACAGGGAGCGCTGGGGGGTCTGAGGGGAGGTGGGGAGGGGTTATAACCTCTCCCCTATGTGAGGAGGGGCTGGGGGGGCACAGGGAGCCCTGGGGTGTCTGAGGGGAGGTGGGGGATGGGTTATAACCTCTCCCCTGTGTGAGGGGGGGCTGGGGGTGCACAGGGAGCGCTGGGGTGTGTGAGGGGAGGTGGGGGAGGGGTTATAACCTCTCCCCTGTGTGAGGAGGGGCTGGGGGGGCACAGGGAGCCCTGGGGTGTCTGAGGGGAGGGGGGATGGGTTATAACCTCTCCCCTGTGTAAGGGGGGCTGGGGGGCACAGGGAGCACTGGGGTGTGTGAGGGGAGGTGGGGGAGGGGTTATAACCTCTCCCCTGTGTAAGGTGGGGCTGGGGGGGCACAGGGAGCGCTGGGGGGTCTGAGGGGAGGTGGGGGAGGGGTTATAACCTCTCCCCTATGTGAGGAGGGGCTGGGGGGGCACAGGAGCCCTGGGGTGTCTGAGGGGAGGTGGGGGATGGGTTATAACCTCTCCCCTGTGTGAGGGGGGCCTGGGGGGGCACAGGGAGCGCTGGGGGTCTGAGGGGAGGTGGGGAGGGGTTATAACCTCTCCCCTGTGTGAGGGGGGCTGGGGGGCACAGGGAACACTGAGGTGTCTGAGGGGAGGTGGGGGATGGGTTATAACCTCTCCCCTGTGTGAGGGGGGGCTGGGGGGCACAGGGAGCGCTGGGGGTGTGAGGGGAGGTGGGGGAGGGGTTATAACCTCTCCCCTGTGTAAGGTGGGGCTGGGAGGGCACAGGGAGCGCTGGGGGGGTCTGAGGGGAGGTGGGGGAGGGGTTATAACCTCTCCCCTGTGTAAGGTGGGGCTGGGTTATAACCTCTCCCCTGTGTGAGGGGGGGCTGGGGGGGCACAGGGAGCGCTGGGGTGTGTGAGGGGAGGTGGGGGAGGGGTTATAACCTCTCCCCTGTGTAAGGTGGGGCTGGGAGGGCACAGGGAGCGCTGGGGGGGTCTGAGGGGAGGTGGGGGAGGGGTTATAACCTCTCCCCTGTGTAAGGTGGGGCTGGGTTATAACCTCTCCCCTGTGTGCGGGGGGGCTGGGGGGCACAGGGAATGCTGTGCAGAGGGCGACCCTTGGGGCAGCCGGCAGCTGGGCTAGCAGGGGCTGCGGGTCAGGAGCGAGGAACGTGGGACCCAGAGCTGCCCAGCGGGCGCATGAGACGGGCAGGGGAAGTGAGCTCCAGCTGCGCTCAGGTCAGGGCAGTGCCCCAGGAGAGCTGGTGCCAGGACTGCAGCGTATCTGGCCGGCTGGCCCCGGCCCGGCACACTCACCGAGATGAGGAAGAAGACCATGCAGCTGAGGGAGAACCCACTGGTGTAGCCCAAGTAACCTAGGGAGAGAGAAGAGGGGGGTGGGCATGGGCCGAGCTGGGGTGTCCCGGCCCTCGCCCAGGGCCCACCTGGGGCTGGCCTGCTTGGGGGTGGCGTGGCCCCATGGTGACAGGGTGGACTCCCCACTCTTCATGCTTGGGCCCCAGGCCTGTCTTGGGCTGCTGCCGCCAGGCCCCGGCCGGACTCTGCGCTTGGCCCAGGCCCACGTGGGGCGTGGGGGGGGCTGAGCTCTGGGGCGAGGGGCAGCAGAGAGGGCGTTGGCCAGACCCCTAGTGCCCACCCGATCCCAGCGAGAGAGACCTGCCCGCCCCGTCACAGGCTGCTCTTACCCTGCCCCCAAACCCCTCCCTGTCCCCCCTGGCCCCAAGCAGCCTGACTTCCAGCCCCCGCTGCCCCCCAGCTAGCCCCACACTGCGCTCGCCTGCCCTGCAGTGCTGGGGGGGCTGCACAGGGTTCTGGGCAGGGCTCCAGGGTGCTGGATGCACCCGGGCCCCTCTCTCCGGTACCCAGCCTTGCGAGGACGACTCACCCAGCTGCTTCATGAGGGCCAGGGGCAGGATGACGCTGACGGAGATGAGGATCACCAGGTAGTTCCCGTTCAAGTACCAGTCCCTGTGTGACGTAGTGGGGGTGCTGTTACAGTCACTGCTGTGTTTTGGGGGGGGTCCAGGTGACAAAAGATTCACCTTGGGTCTGGGAGCAGGACCATGGAGGAGGCGGAGCCGCCTGGGGGGCTCAGGGACCAGTTGCTGGGGGGGAGTTAGTCTTGGCGGGGCTCGGAGGAGTCAGGATGTTTCAGACCAAGGGGGGGTGTTCAGGGCCCGTGAGCCCTTCCCCCCAAAAGGAATAAGGCTCCACTGTTAACACTGACCCTAAGCCAGGCCATGTCTCTGGGAACCAATAACCCTTCTACTCTACTGGCTGGCTGAGAGTCCCTCTGGCTGAGGGTGGGGTGCAGGGTTGGGGGTTCCCCGCCGCGCCGTCACACCCTGCAAGCCAAGAGCCAGCTCAGGCCCTGCCATGCTGGGCTGGGGGGCTAGCGGGCCTGGGGCTGGCTCCGGTGATGCCCCGAGTCAGTGGGAAGCACCTCACCCAGCCCTGCCCTCCCCCGCTCTGCGGTGCCCCTCACGCCCCACTAGCCCGCCCCGGAAGGAGAGCTGGTTACCCACCAGCCCAGTCCTGCCTGGACCCGCAGTGGTGCCCTGCGCTGCCCGGGGAGGCTCTGCCTCACAGCACGTCTGCCGGCCCGCGGCCGGGAGCTGGGACAGAGCCGGCCCTGTGCAGGGAACACTGAGCCTTTGACGGGCCTGGCGCTCGGCCTGGCCACACTGAGCCGGCTCTGCGGGGCCAGCGCTGGGGCCGCTCGGGCTCCATGCAGCCACCGGCCGGGACCAGACGCCCCGTCCCATGGCCCTCCAGCTCCCCGCAGGCAGTCCCCCCTGCAGCTCCTCCAGGCTCCTCGGTGGGGCCCCGGTGCCTCTGGGGGGGCCCCGGGTATCGAGTCAGGGCCCTACCGGGGAAGCCAGGTGCAGATCCCTAGGAGTGCGTGGGCACCCGCAGCCCGTGGGCAACAGGGCCCTGGTGGGGCCCACTCGCCCATCGTGGGGCTAGCGATGGGGGGGGCACTGTTGCCATGGGAACAGCTTGCAGCGCTCCTTGTGGGCAGTCTGACTCAGGGCCTGGATCTCATCTCACCCACCCCTCTGTGCGCCCGGGGTTGCGCCGCTAACGCCTCGCCAGCGCGGGGCTGAATCCACCGTTTTGCTGCTGCCCGGCTCACAGGGCCTGGCCCTGAAACCATTCACATCAAGTGGCGGGGAGTTCCACAGCCCACAAGCCACGGCTGGAGCCCTGGCTCAGCCCTTCCCCCATCCAGCAGCCCCGGGAATGATCGGTGGGGTCTGTACAGGGCAGTGCTAGCTAGCGCCGGGTGGGCCTGCGTGCAAGGTGGGGCGCGGGGCTCTGAGCAGTGGCTGGTGCCAGCATCAGGCCCTGCGAGTGGCTGCCAGGCCCAGCAGTGCCCTCACCAGGCCCTGCCTGGGCAAGGTCCAGCTCCGCACTCCAAAGAGATCGGGGCTGGATGGGGGAGAGACGGGCTCAGGGTGTGTGGAGGTGTGGCGTAGTGGGGGGCTGTCTGCTCTGTAACCCGGTGCCCCCCTGCGCTGATGTGTGATTCCCACTGACACAGCCATGTGTGTATTAGCCCAGACACCTGATAACAAGGCCCTTTGCCCAGGGGAGAGACAAAGGAAGGGAGGCGGAGACGAACACCTGGTTTTGGCGGGGTCTGGGAGCGAGGCAGTCTTGGGCTGGAACCATGAAGGAAACAGACTAAGGAGGGGGCTGGAATCTAGGGGCCCAGGGACCCCATCTCAAGGGGGCTGAGGCATCCTGGCCCAGATTCCTGTAGACACATCACGTCTGTGCTGGGCTGTACCCTGGAGGAGCAATAAACCCCCCTGTTCTACCGGCTGGCGGAGACTGTTCTCGCTGCTACGGGGCTGCAGGATCGGGGGAACCCCGACTCGCCGTCACAGGAGTGACCCGCCCTTCGGCCTCACGGGCACCGGGCACGGAGCCGCCTCTCCCAGCCTGTGGCCTTCAGCTGCTGCGTTAACCCCTCGGGGCCCAGAGGTGGCAGCTGCCCAGGCGGGAGCCTGACCCAGGGAAGATGTGTGCCCAGCATGGATGCTGGCTCTGCCCAGGGACGGGGAGCGGGGATTGGACGTTCCTGTCAGTTTAATCCGACACCGAAGCCTTATTCAGCTCCAGCATCAGTCTAAAATAGACGTGACTTGATCCGGCCAGATCCCTGTGCCAGCTGGAGGCCAGACCAATGGGCAAGGGGGCGGGACTAGAGGGGAGGAGCACAGGCAGAGGGGAGGGAGAGGGGACATGCCCTGAGGAGTGGGGGAGAGACGGGAAGGCTTGCCAGTGTGGCAGGACGCAGACCCAGGCTGGTACAAACCAGTCGCCAGGGGGCCTCACAGTGAAAGCATCAAGGTGGGACCGCCTGGCTGAGCTGCTTTGCGGAGGGGTGTTGTGCCGGGCCTCAGTTTCCCCAGCGGAGGGGTGTTGTGATATGCCTCAGTTTCCCCAGCTGGCCAGGGAGATGGGCCCAGAGAAGTGGCAGACTGTGCAGGGAGGTGCAGTGCTAGGGAGGCAGGAGATGAACCAATGGCCAACAGCAGGCGGCTGGAGTCACAGGGAACATTCTCCCGCAGGGGCCGGGGCCACATTCAGCGCAGGTCACGGGCAGATCAGCTTTCGCTCCACATGATCCCCAAGGACGCCGGTCCCCAGCCAAGCACTAGCCCAGGCTGGGCTGGCGGGGGCTGTGGGTCGGGAGGGAGGACAGGGCCGGGGGCAGCTGGCGGGGGCTGTGGGTCGGGAGTGAGGGCAGGGCCGGGGGGGAGCAGGCTGGGCTGGCGGGGCTGTGGGTCATGAGGGAGGGCAGGGCTGGGGGGAGCAGGCCGGGCTGGCGGGGCTGTGGGTCAGGAGGGAGGGCAGGGCTGGGGGGAGCCCAGGCTGGGCTGGCGGGGCTGCGGGTCGGGAGTGAGGGCAGGGCCAGGGGCAGCTGGTGGGGGCTGTGGGTCGGGAGTGAGGGCAGGGCCGGGGGGAGCCCAGGCTGGGCTGGCGGGGCTGCGGGTCGGGAGTGAGGGCAGGGCTGGGGGGAGCAGGCTGGGCTGGCGGGGCTGTGGGTCAGGAGGGAGGTCAGGGCCGGGGGGAGCCCAGGCGGGGCTGGCGGGGCTGTGGGCAGGGAGTGAGGGCAGGGCCGGGGGGAGCTGGCGGGGCTGTGGGCAGGGAGTGAGGGCAGGGCCGGGGGGAGCTGGCGGGGCTGTGGGTTGGGAGTGAGGGCAGGGCCGGGGGGAGCAGGCTGGGCTGGCGGGGCTGTGGGCAGGGAGTGAGGGCAGGCCCGGGGGGAGCTGGCGGGGCTGTGGGCAGGGAGTGAGGGCAGGGCCGGGGGGAGCAGGCTGGGCTGGCGGGAGCTGTGGGTCAGGAGGGAGGGCAGGGCTGGGGGGAGCTGGCGGGGCTGTGGGTTGGGAGTGAGGTCAGGGCCGGGGGGAGCCCAGGCTGGGCTGGCGGGAGCTGTGGGTCAGGAGGGAGGGCAGGGCCGGGGGGAGCTGGCGGGGCTGTGGGTCGGGAGTGAGGGCAGGGCCGGGGGGAGCTGGCGGGGCTGTGGGTCGGGAGTGAGGGCAGGGCCGGGGGGAGCTGGCGGGGCTGTGGGTCGGGAGTGAGGGCAGGGCCGGGGGGAGCCCAGGCTGGGCTGGCGGGGCTGTGGGCAGGGAGTGAGGGCAGGGCCGGGGGGAGCTGGCGGGGCTGTGGGGCGGGAGGGAGGGCAGGCCGGGGGGAGCTGGCGGGGCTGTGGGGCGGGAGGGAGGGCAGGCCGGGGGGAGCTGTGGGGCGGGAGGGAGGGCAGGCTGGGGGGAGCCCAGGCTGGGCTGGCGGGGCTGTGGGCAGGGAGTGAGGGCAGGGCCGGGGGGAGCTGGCGGGGCTGTGGGGCGGGAGGGAGGGCAGGCCGGGGGGAGCTGGTGGAGCTGTGGGGCGGGAGGGAGGGCAGGCCGGGGGGAGCTGGCGGGGCTGTGGGGCGGGAGGGAGGGCAGGCCGGGGGAGCTGTGGGGCGGGAGGGAGGGCAGGCCGGGGGGAGCCCAGGCTGGCTGCTGCAGGGCAGGGCCGGGGAGCTGGGTCGGCCCAGCTGGGGATGGCCGCAGGTTGTGACTAGCCCCTGGATGTGCAGCCCTCCACGTTGTGGTCTTCCCCCAAGCAGTGTCCCTTCCCCGCGCCCCCAGCTGGCTCAAGCTGCTGGCCTCTGCTGGGCCCCGACTGTGATGCGGGGGGGGGGGTGTCTGCTCTGTGACCCGGTGCCCCCCCGCGCTGGGCTGTGCGATTCCCACTGACTCCCCCACATGTGTATGGCCCAGACACCCGGACCCAGCCTGGGCAGAGAACAAGGCTCTTCCAGGGGGCGAGGGGGACGGGGACAAACACCTGGCTGGGGGGCAGGGCTGGGAGCTGGGCAGTCTGGGCTGGGCAAACATGAAAAGAAGGGACTAAATCGGGTGCTGGGGGATCAGGGGCCTGTGGACCCCACCCCAAGGGGTCTGGGGCTGCCTGGCCCTCACTTGGATGCCCACATTGAACCCGGGCCGGGCTGTACCTCAGAGAAGCAATAAACTCTCCCTGTTCTACTGGCTGGTGGAGTCACATCTGGCTGCGGACGGGGGTGCAGGGTCGGGGGTCCCCGATGCACCGTCACACCGACTCACCCCTGAGCTCTCCGAGGGGAGCCTGGAGAGGACATGGACCCGCGCGCATGGCCGGTGTGTGGGCATGCACAGGGCCTGGCTGCTCGGGAGACCAGCACAGGGCTGGGGGGGGGGGTCTGTGGCTTACCTGGGGGTGCACTTGGCTGGGGGGCACACAGATCCAAAGGGGAGTGTCTGTCGCTGGCCAGGGGGGCCTCAGGGCCGAGGGGTGTCCTGGGCCAGGGGGTCTGTCACTGGCCAGGGGGCCTCAGGGCCGAGGGGTGTCCTGGGCCAGGGGGTCTGTTGCTGGCCCGGGGGGCACAGGGTCAGGGTGGTGTCGCTGGCCGGGGGGGGCACAGGGACTCACGTGCTTTTCTCCTCCAGGTTGAGGAAGGTCTGGATCACCAGCGGCACCTCGGACTTGACAATGTACAGGTAGCTGGACATGGCTGTGGGGAACAGAGGGGCCGCGGGCAGCCCGGCCCGGCCACGTTACTGGTGCCCGCCAGACGCTGCCCGCCCAGCCGCACCGGGGAGGGGCAGCCAACGCCCCCGTCTGTGCCCAGGCAGGGCGAGCCCCAGGTGCCTGCGGGCACCAGCTTGGGCTCCGAGCCATGCGAGGCAGGGTCCCTGGGGCTGTGTCCACCACCGCCTACCTCCGATGTTCTGCAGCGTGATGGCCATGGCCGCAGCCAGCTTCCCTGGCGTGCCGAAGGCCCGGTAGCCCAGCTGCTCATAGGCCCGGATCCCTGAAGGGGCAACAAGCGGGGTGAAGGGAGCCACAGTGGCCACACCGGGGGGGGGTTGAGCCAAGCCAGACCCGACGCGCTGGGGAGGGCTGGACCAAGCCGGAGCCGACGCGCTGGGAGCTGATCCGTCCGCAACCTCCCATCAGCGCAAACCCCACGCGTGGCAAAAGCTGAGCTGCTGCGCCAGGCGCCCAAGGCCAGCAGCACCCAGCCCTGTGGCTCCCTGGCTGGCCACAGCCCACGCGGGGTGGGGGTGCCAGGAAACGGGAGAGGGGAAGCAAACAGGAGCTGGGCCCGCTGGGGGAGACTTACCCACAATCCCCGAGGACTTCAGCAAGAGGTGGATGGAGTAGCTGGACAGCAGGGCCACGGTGGTGAGGAGGAAGCTGGAAGGAGAGGGGAGCTGAGCGAGCCGAGAGCAGAGCCCTAGGGCCTGGGGGGGCAGAGACCCCCCCTGTCAGTGGCCCAGGGATACCGTGGAGGGCCAGATTCTCTGAGGTGTGCAGCCCCTGGCACACCCATTACCTCGGGCCCCCAGCCCCTCCGTGCCTCAGTTTCTCCTTTTGGAGCGGGTTGGGGGCTGAGTGTGTTTCTGACACAGGGAGCTGGGCAGATTCAGCAGCCAAAGGGTCCCACAAGCCACTGGTGAAACCCCACTGGGTTCAGTGTGGGCTGCAGCCGGCCCCCCGCCCTGCCACACGGCGCAGCTCCCAGCACGCTGCAATCAGCCTTTGGGGGCCCCTCAGTGCTGGGGGGAGAGCGGAAGAGCTGCCCTTGGGCAGTGGGTCCCGGAGCCTGCAGCTCCCGGGGGGGGGAGGTGGAGAGCCCCAGTTAACCCTGCGGTCCCAGCCAAGGGCTGCTGTTGGCAAGAGCCATCACCCCAGACCGGGCCCGCATCTCCAGCTCATCCCACAGGGCCCCGCCGTCCTGGGGCCGCCCCATGCGTATGTGGGGAGCTATCGCCCCCAGCCCGCCCCTGGCTGCCAGTCACGCCCCAGGCCAGTCTGCGGCCTTGGCCTCCCCTTCCCAGCAAGGAACAGAGCAGGCCCCAGCCGGCGGCCGCCAAACCTCCAGCCGTAAGGCCAGCTGGACTCCTGGGGCCCATGAGCGCCAGCCGGAGGGGGGTGGAAGGCATGGGGAAGGGGCAAAGCACTCAGCATCGGGGGGCAAACACCCCGAGCGAGCCCAGAGCCCACCCAGCTAAGGCCCTTCCGCCACAGGAACAGCCCTGACCACACCGCTCCACAAGGACCCCAACCCAGCCAGGCAACCCCCCGATTCCTCCCACTCAGCCAACCAACCAAACACTCACCCACTGACCCAACCCACCATTCGCTCCGCCACCCAGCCAATCAACCGCCCACTCGCACACCCAACCAGTCAACCATTCGCTCAAACATTCAACTAGCCACCCAGCCACCCATCTCTCCAGCCCACCGTCACCCAGCCATTCACCCGCCCAGCCCAGTCGCCCAGCCCACCAGCAAGCAGCCATTCACCCGCCCAGCCCAGTCGCCCAGCCCACCAGCAACCAGCCATTCACCCGCCCAGCCCAGTCGCCCAGCCCACCAGCAACCAGCCATTCACCCGCCCAGCCCAGTCGCCCAGCCATTCACCCGCCCAGCCCACCAGCAACCAGCCATTCACCCGCCCAGCCCAGTCGCCCAGCCCACCAGCAACCAGCCATTCACCCGCCCAGCCCAGTCGCCCAGCCCACCAGCAACCAGCCATTCACCCACCCAGCCCAGTCGCCCAGCCATTCACCCGCCCAGCCCACCAGCAAGCAGCCATTCACCCGCCCAGCCCAGTCGCCCAGCCCACCAGCAACCAGCCATTCACCCGCCCAGCCCAGTCGCCCAGCCCACCAGCAACCAGCCATTCACCCACCCAGCCCAGTCGCCCAGCCATTCACCCGCCCAGCCCACCAGCAAGCAGCCATTCACCCGCCCAGCCCAGTCGCCCAGCCCACCAGCAACCAGCCATTCACCCGCCCAGCCCAGTCGCCCAGCCCACCAGCAACCAGCCATTCACCCGCCCAGCCCAGTCGCCCAGCCCACCAGCAACCAGCCATTCACCCGCCCAGCCCAGTCGCCCAGCCCACCAGCAACCAGCCATTCACCCGCCCAGCCCAGTCGCCCAGCCATTCACCCGCCTAGCCCACCAGCAACCAGCCATTCACCCGCCCAGCCCAGTCACCCAGCCCACCAGCAACCAGCCATTCACCCGCCCAGCCCAGTCGCCCAGCCCACCAGCAACCAGCCATTCACCCGCCCAGCCCAGTCGCCCAGCCCACCAGCAACCAGCCATTCACCCGCCCAGCCCAGTCGCCCAGCCATTCACCCGCCTAGCCCACCAGCAACCAGCCATTCACCCGCCCAGCCCAGTCGCCCAGCCATTCACCCGCCCAGCCCAGTCGCCCAGCCCACCAGCAACCAGCCATTCACCCGCCCAGCCCAGTCGCCCAGCCCACCAGCAACCAGCCATTCACCCGCCCAGCCCAGTCGCCCAGCCCACCAGCAACCAGCCACTCACCCGCCCAGCCCAGTCGCCCAGCCCACCAGCAACCAGCCATTCACCCGCCCAGCCCAGTCGCCCAGCCATTCACCCGCCCAGCCCACCAGCAACCAGCCATTCACCCGCCCAGCCCAGTCGCCCAGCCCAGTCGCCCAGCCCACCAGCAACCAGCCATTCACCCGCCCAGCCCAGTCGCCCAGCCACTCAACCAACCAATCAAATGCTCACCCACTCAAACCCAGCCAATCAGCTGGCCACTCACACACCCAGTCAACAATCTACCTAGACACAAAATCAACCAACCAACCCCCACCGCTGCTCAGCCACCCACCCAGCCAACCACCCACCTACTCAGCCAACCTGCCAGCCGCTCTCCCACCCAGCCACCCACCTAGAAAATCAGCCATTCAAAGCATCTTGAAAGAAAGTTGCTTAGATGACCCCGTGTGGTGATTCATAACCACCTAACACCCCCCATCAAGCCCCTCTCCGGAGCAGAGCTCTGACCCCACCCAAGGGACGGGAAGGCCTGCAGGCACTGCCAGACAAACTCCCGGGGGCCCGGACACCTGCCAGGGGAGGGAGGTATGCTTTGAGATTTACCCCCAGGGCTATGTGCGTGTTCCCAGGCCCGTGGCCCGCCCGGCCCCTCTCCTGTTCACAGACATTTCAATTCACAGCCTCCCCGGTTTGCTTTGGAAGGGCTCCTGGTCCCCTCCAGCCAGCCGGGGACTTGGCGTTGTCCCAGGGGAGCCATCCCGGGCCGCAGCTGTTGTGGGAGGAGACGAGCCCCAGGGAGGTTAGGACGCCCCGAGCCGGATGGATCCAGGCCCAGAGAATCCCACTGGCATAGCCACGCCAGCGCTCGCCTGGCACACGGGGCAAAGGGGCCCCGATCGCCCACACCGGCACTGGGACAAGGGTTCGCGGCGTCCCCATGACAGCCGAGCTCGCCTGGGCAAAGTGCCGCTTCGCCGGGACGGGCCACACGGCACCAGCCTCCGCCTGGGCCCCGCGTGCATGGCAGGGGAGCGGGCGAGGGCCGGGGCTGGCTCTCCCAGCACAAGGTGGTGCAGGCCGTGGGGACCGGGCGGAGCCGCGAGGGCATAACCGGCTGGCACTGCCGAGCGCAGGATGGAGAAAGCGGCTCCGGCCCAGCCTTGTCTCGCAGGGTCCAATGCAGCCCCACACACCGGGGGGGCAGAGAAGGGAGCCAGCAAACCCGCCCCCCACCAGGACACGTGGAAACACGGCTCCGTCTCCATGCTGGTGCCGTGAGCGGCTCCCCGCGGGCACGGAAGAGCCAGAGGGGCGGGCATAGCCGGGCAGCTATCAGCGGGGCTGGCCCCAAAGCCCAGGCTGAGTTTAAAACGGGAGACGGGGTGGGGGGGCAGGGTCCCGTTCCTGACTCTGGCCTACTGTGTGATGGCAGGTGAGTCAGTGCACCGCCTGCCTCGGTTTCCCTGTCTGCACCACGGATGCAACGACATGCCGCAGGGCCCCGGGCAGCCTGGCCGTGGGCAGGGCGTTTACACTGCAGGGCTGGGGCCCCAAGTGAAGCTCTGGGGTCTGGTTCCGATCGACCCTATAGCCACGGCATCCGAGCACCTCCTGCTGTGCAGGGTCCCTAGCCTCCCCTCCCCCGGCCCGGGGCAGGGCAGTGCCCCCCAGCACAAACAGGGAAACCGAGGCACGGCACTTGCACAACTCAGCCCAAGCTGTCAGCTGATCCTCTAGCCACCTTCCCACAACTTCCCACCCAGCCTGGGCCTGGCTCCAAAAAGAGGCTAATTAACACCCTTATGCTAATTAACGCCCTTTTCCTTTCCTCTCTTGCCCTTCGTCACAATGCTTGCCTTTGAACTGGCTTTCCCCAGTCACCTTTTGTGACAGTGCTGTACAAACGCAGCAGTGAGAGGGGGCCCGACCCTGCACCCCCGTCTGCAGCCCGTCCTCAGAGACAAAGCGTCGCTTAGGATGGATGTTAGCACCGGAGCAAGGGCAGAGCCTTATTCCTCTTGGGGGAAGGGCTCAAGGGCCCTCAACCCCCTTTCCTTGCTCTCAGTCTGCCCTCTTCATCCGACCCAGACCACCCCAGCAACAGGTCACTCAGCCCCCAGGCAGCCCCACCTCCTCCACTGTCCTCCTTGCAGTCCCATGGTGTTATCTCCTGTCACCTGGGCCTCAGGAGGTGAGAGACTGAATGTGCTTCCCCAGTGAGTCACACCCAGCCTCCCCCTCCTCATGCAGAGAGTGCTGCAGAGCCTGGGGAAACTGAGGCAGGCACACCCCCACACGCAGCTTCCCTACAGAGCAGCACAGGACAGTATGATCACATGGAACCCCCCAAGACAAGCGGAGACGGCAACACCAGAGCGACCACAGGACTCCAACAGCAGACAGCACCCCCACCACGGCACACCTCTTAGGGGAGTTCTTTCCTCCCCCCCGCCCCAGTCTCCAGCTAGCGGGGCTGCGGCGGGGGGACCGGGCAGTGTGGCTGGCTGGGTTTGTCTCTGGATCTGTTCATCCTGGTTTTACTCCGTCCTGTCCTGGCCCCCCACATCCATCCGAGCGAGGCTGTGAGAGCGCACACGTCTGGCCGCTCACCGGCCAGGGTCACCCCGCAGCACTGCCAGCGACACCCTGAAGGCTGCCTAGTCAAAGCGCCGGGCTAGAGGCAGGTCTGACCCCTCTGCCGCGGGGGTGACAGGCGGCGCCAGATCCCATCCCCACTGCTGCAGTGGGGTGCCACTCTCCCACTGTGCCAGGCGCTGTACAAATGCAGCAGTGAGCAGGGACCTAATGCAACATGGGCAGAGCTAGGGTCAGAACCAGGCTCACCAGGCCGCATCATGGCCAAACCCGGGCGCTGCATGGTGGGGGTAGCAGAGATGGGTTCTCTTCCAGCCATCAACAGGCGGGGCCGCTGTGCCCCCGCCCCACTCTGCGCCTCAGTTTCCCTCTCTCGCTCTAGGGGAGATAATGGCACTGCCCCCCTCCCTTCGGCTCGTGGGAGGAGCTGGCTGGAAAACGTCCATCGAAACAGGTTTGCATGGGGAAAATACCGATCTGACTAACCCAAAATCACAAACGTCCTTTAGAAAATAAACTCATTACAAGCACGGTGGAGGGCCCCCAAGGGGACTGCGGGGTTTCCTGGAGAAGCGTTCGGTTCGGAACTGAAGGTTTCATGAGCAGCAGCTCGGCTCGGCCCCTGGGCCCTGTGAGCCGGGTCCCACCCACAAGATTGTCTGCAAAGCTGCCCGCCTGGGTCACTGCCCCCCCGGCTGCCGGGACCTCCTGCCTCTCGGTCAGGAGAAAGCGGCTTTTCGGAGGCTGCCGCCAGCCCTGCAGCCCCACAGCCCCAGCCTGGCGGCCCTGCCAGCAGGAGGGCGGATCCACCTGCTCCTCGTTAAGGCTGAAGCGTGACGAGGAAGGTGCCCGGCAGCTGCTCTGCACCCCGCTCCCCAGCAAGGCGAGGGGCCAGTGTCTCCCCAGGCAGCGAGTGAGATGGGAACCCACCCAGCCCTGGCCACCGGGCTCCGTGGCATGGACAGGCGCAGTGCTGGTGCCCAAAGCTGCCCCTGGTCCCAGGTGCCAGGCAGTGCGGCTGGTTCTGCTGCCCCCAACAAGCCCGTCACCACCTTGAGCTGTGGGGCTGGCTGGGGAAGGATCTTTGGAGAACCAGCTGGGCTGGGGCCTCCCCAGGCCTCTGGGGGCCAGGCTGTGGGTGCAGCTGCGTTCTCAGGCTGCATGGGAAGCTGGGCATGCCACACAGCCCCTGCCCCACAGCCATCTGCACAACCGGGGAGGGAGGAACCTCACAGGCAGCTCCCCACCAGCGCTCCGTTACCCCGCCCCGGTCCCCGCTTCCTGGCGGCAGCCTTGGCAAGGCATGGGAACAGCCCCTGTTCCCCCAGCAAATGTGGGGCCTGAGCCCTTGCCAGGCTCCACTGAGGGCTGCCCCGTGGGGCTGGGAGAGCCAGGGCCAGGAGCTGGGGGGTGGGAATCCTGCCCCTGGCTGGAGGGCAGCAGACACGGTACTGCAGAGGTGGCTGGTTCGGGGCACACGTGGCCCTGTCTCTATAGCAGCAGGGAGCCTCACACATGACCCATCAGTCTGCGCCTCAGTTTCCCCAAGTAACTCGCCCAGTCTGTGGCAGAGCTGGGACCTGGAGCCAGGTCTCTTACAAGGCAGGAAACGCCCGACCCGCTAAGCCCCGGGCCGTGGCCCCTGGGCACAGAGAGAGGCTAAGCCGTGGGTCCTGCCAGTGCCACCTGCCACCTGGCACTCAGCCATGGTCCCCCCAGCTCTGCCTGCCCCTGCCCTTGCCCCAGCCTGGCCACCAGGCACAGGGTTGCCAGATGGTTTCAAGAAAAATACCAGACACACGTGACATGACATCACAATCGACATTACGTCTTAGTTAGAAAATCCCGGACAGTTCTATTGTCTCATTTCTATTGTCTCCATTTGTTTCCTGAACAGAACACTCAAATACCGGACGGTCGGGTTCAGAACCGGACACCTGGCAGCCCTAGCCAGCCAGGGCCAGCACGCAGGGGTTCGCTTTGCCGCAGTGCCCGCGCTATGACTCGCAGGCACTCCCGGTTTGAACCCCGCAGTGCCCCAGCCCCACCCCCGAGCCGCACCCCAACCCCAGCCTGCCCCAGCCTCGCCCCAGCCCCCCCGAGCCGCGCCCCTGCACTCACAGGAAGAGGAGGATGCCGGTGTTGGCCATGGCGTAGGCCAGTCCCAGGATGCCGCTGCCCATGATGGCGTTGCTGAGGTTGAACACGGACATGCCGAAGGACGTCTTCCCTTCGAACTGCACAGAGGGGACACAGCGTCACACGCCGTGGCTGGGCGAAGCCTGGCCCCCTGTGCTCGATGGACACACCCATGTGGAGCCCCGCCCCGATGGACACGCCCCCACGGAGACCCGCCTGATGGACACGCCCCCCACGGAGCCCATCGCCCTGCCCCGATGGACATGCCCCCACGGAGCCCCACCCCGATGGACACGCCCCCGTGGAGCCATCCACCCGCCCCGATGGACACGCCCCCGTAGAGCCCCACCCTGGACATGCCCCCACGGAGCCCAGCCCCGATGGACACGCCCCCGTGGAGCCCATTCCCCCCGCCCCAATGGACACGCCCCCGTAGAGCCCATCCCCCTGCCCCGATGGACATGCCCCCGTGGAGCCCCGTCCCAACGGACATGCCCCTGTGGAGCCCCACCCCAATGGACACGCCCCCACAGAGCCCATCCCTCTGCCCCCATGGACACGCCCCCACGGAGCCCCGCCTAATGGACACTCCCCACTGAACCACGCCCCAATGGACGCACCCCCACGGAGCCCATCCTCCTGCCCCGATGGACATGCCCCAGCAGAGTCTGGCCCCCATCCCTGATGTACACCCCCCCAGGGAGCCCTGCGCCCCGGCTCCGCCATTCACAGAGTGACACCTTCAGTGCACCCCAGCGAGCCCCCTGCTTTGGCAATGTGGGGACCGAGCCCATCGGCAGAGCCTCTGGGCATCTCCCACCATCCCTCTGCCACCGGCCGGGTAGCTTCCTCCTTCTAGCGCCTACAACTTCCCTCATAGCCTCTCACCCGCCATGGCCTGCCTCCCTGCCCTAAGCCGCCCTTCGGCCTGGCTCTTCACCGCCAGCTGGGGCTCCCTGTGCCCCACACGCCAGGGCCAGCACACGGCACGGCCCATTTGCCTGGTGCAAGGGTCCCCCCAAGGGGCGTAGAGCTGGCCAGGATGGGATTCTGCGAGGCACCGCGCACACCGGCCCAGCTAGGAGGTGCCGGGGCATCTCTGCTCGGACAGTGGCATTCGCCGGCCGGGAGGGACGCTCCCACCCCACGGAGAGGGCCCGGCACAGGCAGGAGCATCACTGCGGCTCATCAGAGGGGCAAAGATTTCTCTTGATTGCCCCCCGCCTCCGCCCGAGGAGGAGCCCTGCTGGGAATTTCTCCCCACCACTGCATTAAGCCGAACGGGCTGGGGGCGCGGGGGAGGGCTGGGGGGATAAAAAGCACTGACAAGGAGCAACCGGATCTTTTATGCTGCTTGGGCTCGGCAGGGCCAGGACCCAAAGATCCCCAGGCTTACCCCGGGTTGGCCCTGGCGGGCAGCTGGCACCTGCTTATCACATTAAGCCTGGGGCTCATCTGGGCGTGTCCGCGTTTACCTGCTTTAACCTGGCAAAGCCCTCGCCGCTTTCTGTCTCCTTGTTACCCCGGCTTAGAGCAGCCATGCCGAGCCCCGGAGCCAAGGCAGAGCAAGGCGGCCCCGCAGGGCCCTACCCAGCTACCCGATTCTCAGCACCATGGCAGATCCGCCCGGGTTAAGGGCAGGGGAAAAGCTGCCTGACGAGTCACTCATGAAATCCCGGGCGGGGGGGGGGGGGTGCTTTGTGCAGGAGACCGTCAAAGAGCCGGTCAGGGGCTGTATTACAGGGCTGCCTCCAAGCCCTGGGGGCGGGACCTAAGGTGCAATTGACCGGGGTAAGTGACGAGTCCCTGGGGGCTGGGAGTAACCCGAATATTGGGGTGATCTGTGGCATGAGAGGCTGGCAGGAGAGACAGGCCGAAGGGGGCGGTTACAGCGCCCGTGGGAGGAACTCTAAGCATAGAGCTCAGACTCAGCTGGCCCCACACTTGAGCCCCTGTGAGTCGGCCGAGAAGGGGACGTTGTGTCGCTGTAACAAGCCCCCTCGCCCCTCTCCAGGGGGCACGAGCGCTAATGGCCAACGCTCTGCTCCCTTGAGCTAAAGGAAAAGCTCTGCAAATGGTGAGCAGCAGTGGTAGGTTTTTATCCTCTAGGCTGACCTGCAGCTAGGGGGCAGATGGGCCACATGCTAAACTGGAGGCTTGGGGTGAGACCAAAGATCTCTCCAGCTCTCTGTGCCCCTCGAATGGGCTCCGGGGGCAGCCCACGGGGGTAGGGGACAGACTCGGCTCCTACCCTCCGCCACCCCACTCTGCAGGGAAGGACAGCGGGTCTGTGCCCCCGCCAAGCAGTGTGAGGAGAAGCCCAGGCTGCAGCCACCTGCCAGCCCCTCCCTGCCCGGACTCACATCCGTGAAGTGGGTCTGCTTCTTGTCGGGGCCATGGGGCAGGAACTCCTCCATCTCCGCCATGGCGGGCTGGCCCTCGTCAAACCTGGAGAGAAGAGCTGTCACGCCACCCACCCCTCAGTGCCACCTGGGCTGCCTGCTGCCCCTCCTAGGCTCCAAGGCAGAGCAGTGCCGGGCGCTCCGCTGGCATGGGTGCCAGCCCAGGGGGAACCTGATCCCCAATGGCACCGGGGGGGCAGCCAAGGGTTCCTGAGTGACTGGCACCGATCCTTTGCCCTCCTCCCATGGGCTCAGAGTGCCCCACAAACACCATCCCCTCCAGGCTGGGATCCCCTGGGGAAACTGAGGCCCAGTGAGGTTGGGACTTGCTCAGCACACGCCCTGCCCCAGGCAGGAGCCAGCAGACCCCGGTGTCCAGTCTTGATAGACACCCCGCCCTGCTCCTGGCCACAGGGCGTGTGTGACCCCCAGTCAGTTCCCCCAGGAAGTTCTTCCCCTGCCCAGGCTGGAGCCGGCCCGTTGTCAGACTGCGCCGTGCTGCTAGGCCCCTTGCGCTGTCGCTCCGCCGGGCTGGCCCCATCCACCCGCCTCGCCCGCCTCTCGGCCTTTCTGAAAGCCCAGCAATGGGGCGCGCTCGTACGGACGTGCCTGAACAGCGAGCGGGATCCAAGGGGCTGCCCCAGCAAGCCCCCTAAGTGGGGATCAGACCCCCCGGCTCTGCAGCCTGGTGCCTTTGCTTTCTCGGCTGCCTGGGGCAGAGCCGTGGGGGGCTGGCACTGGAATAGCAGGGGGCTGCAGGGCAGGAGTGAAGGGCACTGGCAGGGCTGGGGGGGCAGGGCTGGGCCGGCAGGGGCTGTGGGTTGGGAGCGAGGGGCACCGGCAGGGCTGGGGGCAGGGCCGGGCTGGCAGGGGCTGCAGGTCGGGAGTGAGGGGCACCTGGGGGGGCTGGGGGGCAGGCTGGGCTGGGCTGGGCTGGCAGGGGCTGCGAGAGGAGAGAGGATCGGGAGTGAGGGGCACCGGGAGGGCTGGGGGGCAGGCTGGGCTGGGCTGGGCTGGCAGGGGCTGTGGGTTGGGAGCGAGGGGCACCGGCAGGGCTGGGGGCAGGCTGGGCTGGGCCGGGCTGGCAGGGGCTGTGGGTTGGGAGCGAGGGGCACCGGCAGGGCTGGGGGCAGGGCCGGGCTGGCAGGGGCTGCAGGTCGGGAGTGAGGGGCACCTGAGAGGGCTGGGGGGCAGGCTGGGCTGGGCTGGGCTGGCAGGGGCTGTGGGTTGGGAGCGAGGGGCACCGGCAGGGCTGGGGGCAGGGCCGGGCTGGCAGGGGCTGCAGGTCGGGAGTGAGGGGCACCTGGGGGGGCTGGGGGGCAGGCTGGGCTGGGCTGGGCTGGCAGGGGCTGCGAGAGGAGAGAGGATCGGGAGTGAGGGGCACCGGGAGGGCTGGGGGGCAGGCTGGGCTGGGCTGGGCTGGCAGGGGCTGTGGGTTGGGAGCGAGGGGCACCGGCAGGGCTGGGGGCAGGGCCGGGCTGGCAGGGGCTGCAGGTCGGGAGTGAGGGGCACCTGGGGGGGCTGGGGGGCAGGCTGGGCTGGGCCGGGCTGGCAGGGGCTGTGGGTTGGGAGCGGGGGGCACCGGCAGGGCTGGGGGCGGGGCAGGGCCGGGCTGGCAGGGGCTGCAGGTCGGGAGTGAGGGGCACCTGGGGGGGCTGGGCCGGGCTGGCAGGGGCTGGGGGTTGAGAATGAGGGGCACCTGGGGGGCTGAAGGCAGGGCTGGACTAGCAGGGGCTGTGAGAGAAGAGAGGATCGGGAGTGAGGGGCACCGGGAGGGCTGGGGGGCAGGCTGGGCTGGGCCGGGCTGGCAGGGGCTGTGGGTTGGGAGCGGGGGGCACCGGCAGGGCTGGGGGCAGGGCCGGGCTGGCAGGGGCTGCGGGTCGGGAGTGAGGGGCACCTGGGGGGGCTGGGGGGCAGGCTGGGCTGGGCCGGGCTGGCAGGGGCTGTGGGTTGGGAGCGGGGGGCACCGGCAGGGCTGGGGGCGGGGCAGGGCCGGGCTGGCAGGGGCTGCAGGTCGGGAGTGAGGGGCACCTGGGGGGGCTGGGGGGCAGGCTGGGCTGGGCCGGGCTGGCAGGGGCTGTGGGTTGGGAGTGAGGGGCACTGGCAGGGCTGGGGGCAGGCTGGGCTGGGCCGGGCTGGCAGGGGCTGTGGGTTGGGAGTGAGGGGCACTGGCAGGGCTGGGGGCAGGCTGGGCTGGGCCGGGCTGGCAGGGGCTGTGGGTTGGGAGCGGGGGGCACCGGCAGGGCTGGGGGCGGGGCAGGGCCGGGCTGGCAGGGGCTGCAGGTCGGGAGTGAGGGGCACCTGGGGGGACTGGGGGGCAGGCTGGGCTGGGCCGGGCTGGCAGGGGCTGTGGGTTGGGAGTGAGGGGCACTGGCAGGGCTGGGGGCAGGCTGGGCTGGGCCGGGCTGGCAGGGGCTGTGGGTTGGGAGTGAGGGGCACTGGCAGGGCTGGGGGCAGGCTGGGCTGGGCTGGGCTGGCAGGGGCTGTGGGTTGGGAGTGAGGGGCACTGGCAGGGCTGGGGGCAGGCTGGGCTGGGCCGGGCTGGCAGGGGCTGTGGGTTGGGAGCGGGGGGCATCGGCAGGGCTGTGAAGGGGACAATTGCATGGCACCTGCCCTCTCTGTGCCCGGATCTGGGGAGGGTTCCTAGCTCAGCCCCCGCCTGGGGCAGGAAGACAGAGCAACACGGTGTCTCCCCTGCCTGCCCCCACGCGGCGCCGTTACCTGTCATTCCCCACCAAGGGCACGCCCAAGGCATTCCCGGAATGTTTCCCGTTGGGCACCAGCTCCACCATCTCCGTCTGGACGGGCATCTCTGCGGGCTCCATCCCTGGCCGCGAGGTCCGGGCTCGGCTGGCAGGAGGCGGTGGGGAAGCCGGACTCCCTGGGCAGCTCTGGCTGTGGGAGGGAAGAGAGGCCGGTCGCACGCAGGAGGAGGACCCCGTGGGGCTGGGCCGGGGGCTGCTCCCGGGCTGTGCCCTGCTGGTCCCTCCTGGGGAGAGGCCCGGCCAGAGGGGTTGTGGCGGGCTAGGCACACGCAGTAGCACGTGTCCGGGCCACGGGCTCGGCGTGCGACGTTAACCGGACCTGCCGAGATCCCCCCGTGGGCGGCCTCAGCTCTGAGCCAGTCTCCCCTGGGTGCGTGAGAAATGCCAGCGGGGTGCCCGCCTGTGACGTTGGGGGGGCCGGCTACTCTTGTGGCCCTGGGCCCACTCTGGGTGGGCAGTCCCTGGTTGCCGTGTTGTGCTGGGTGCGATCCCTACGGCCCTGTGCTGTCTGCAGACACTGTGTGTGTGTGTGTGTGTGTGTGTGTGCGTGTGTGTGTGCGCACTGCCCAGTCGGGGGGGGTCCCTGAGGGCAGGCACGTAGGCCGTGGCCCAGCCACTTCTCCCCGGGCCCGCAGCTAGCGTGGCACTGTAGAGAACTGGCGGGGGGCCGGGGAGAGCCAGTGTGCTGTGTGCCATGGGAGGGTTCCCCCCAGCTGCCGGCCCCCCCGCTCACCCAGCCGCCAGCCTCCAAGGGGCAGAGCCAGCAGCCTTGGGAGGTGCCAGCCAAGAAGTGGTCTCCACGATACCTGCTCCTCTCCGTGGCACTGCCCTGCCGCCGCCTGCTGGGCTCAGCTCCCTGCGGGCGGGGGACCCCTCTCGGTGCCATGGGGGGGGGGGTAGCAGCAGCCGGCCGGTCCCTCACTCCTGCGGCTGGCTGCCGCCCTCTGGCTCCGCCCAGGCACAGCTGTGAAAACCTGCTGGGAGCGGCAGCTGCACCCATCAACCCCACACCCTGTGCTGGCTGCCAGGCGAGCTCCTGGGGGGTCTCTGTGCGCACCCCATGTGTCTCCCAGCCCTACCTGCTGGCCCCCCCTACGTGCACCCTAGGCCCACCTGCCGCCCCTGAGGGGCTCTTGGATAAGCTGGCAGGGACGCAGCCCCCCCCCCTCCCCAGGGCGACCCGAAAGCTCAGGCAGTGATGCCGGGAGGGGACCGCTCCCCGGGGCGCTCAGAGACAGGACACCGGGTGAACCGGACCAAGGATCTGCCCCGGCCTGGGCACTCTTACAGCTCTGCCCTGAGCTCCCCGCTGGGCCCAGCCTGCCCCTGCTGGGCAGAAAGCAGCTGCTCTAGCGCGTTGGCATGTGGGATAAAAGCCTACTGCAGCTGCCACCGAACGGAGCTCCCCTTTATTGCCGGTCAGCCAGGGCAGCCCTTCTCCTCGCCCCCTTTTCACTCTGGGTGAGTGTGGACGGTTCGCGGCTGCTGCGGCTCCCTGGCTCAGCTCCGGGCTCTCGGCAGGCACCGCCCGGCTCCGTGCCTCAGTTTCCCGTGCCCAGTGCTTGGAGGCTGGCACAGCCTGGCAGCAGGGACCGGCATTTCACACAGCACTGGGACAGGCCCCCTCAAGGACTGGCAGCCGAGGGCTCAATGAAGAGGGGGACGTGGAAGAATAACGCCCCTCCCTGTGAGCCTGGGGGGGGGGCCTGTACCCCGCTTCCAGCAGCACCGTCGCCCCAGCTCCATGGCCTGGCTGAGCACCCCACGACAGAGGATGAATGCTGCCCCCCCGGGCTGGGGGTGATCCAGGCCGCCGGCGGGGGCAGGAAGGGGGAGGCGCGAGAAAGGAGGCTTTGCAGAGGCCGCTGGCGGGACTGTGAGCAGGACGCCTTGGCAGGCAGCACAATGCCCGCTCTGTGCCGGCTGATCGCTGGGAAACGGCTCCGGGACAGAGCATCTTTATGGGCCGCGGGCGAGTGAAGCCCCCGCCCTGCCCCCGCCTCGGGGCTCGGTGGCTGCCAAACCTCTCGGGAAAAGACCATTCTCATTAGAATAATGTTGCGGCTGCCCCGGGGCACGTCCACCTGGCGAAGGGGGGTCCCGGGGTGATGGCGCAAGGCGGAAGATGGCAGATCTGGGGTCGTTCCTGGCCTGCTGGCCCGGTGCCTCAGTTTCCCCACCTGGCTAACGAGGACAATAATCGTTCCTTGGCCTGTCCCAGCTATTCAGCTAGCGAGCTGCCCTCCGCAGGGGCTGGCTTGGGCCCGACCCCGCAGTCCTGGGAATAAATAAAGGATCCCAAAGCACCCAAGGACGGCAACAAGGCGGGAAGAGAAGCAATTTGCAGAGACTGCATCAGCCGCCACTGAAAGGCAGCTACCTCTGGGGTGGAACAAAGCCAGGGGCAGCAGGTGGAAGGCCCCTTGTCATCCCCAGGCTCGCGGCCCCTGCGCCTCACCCCTGCCTGAGAGACGCCCCCGGGCTGTTCGGTCCTCAGCTAGTGCTGCCAACCCGGGGGCAACCCGGCTAGGATGGGCGGCGGGCACGGCCGGGGGCACGAGTCTGCCAAAGGCGGGGACAGCCCGTTTGCCGGGCAGATGCTGCCAGCTGCTAAGAACTGCCGGTCACCCCATCGGAGCCAGCGTCCCGGAGACACCAGGCCCCTGCGTCCCGCATCCCCCCAGCTCCAGCCCCAGCCCGGCCATGTGGGCGGTGCCGCCCGCTCTGAAACCCTGTACGCCCCCAGAGCTACAGACCAGGCCCCGCCCGGCTGATCAGCCTGGCTGGCTCCTGGACCCAGCCAGCTGGGGCGGCTGCGGGCGGCTACGGGCAGGTGACAAAGCCACTTGAGGAAGGGCTGGAAGGAGCTGGAGACTGAACGTGCCCTGGGCCCCAGCCAGCAGCTCCAACGGGCTCCTCTCGCTGCTTTCGAGCCGGGGCGTGCAGCTCCCACCCCATCAGCTGCCAGCACAGGGCACGGACGCGCCGGACCGGCACCCCCGGAGGGACTTTGCCCGCTGCCCGGGGCAGGAATTGACGAAGGCAGGGGTGGCACCAGCCTGCCAAGCCAAGGGGAGCCCCAGTCCCCATGCCCTGCCAAAGGGGCACCGGCTACCCGCCACAGCGCCCTGGCACCACGCCCCTAATCCCAGTCCCTCCAGCCGCAGCTCCTCTCCTGCCAGACTGGGCCCAGCTCCCCCAGCTGGGATGTGTCCTGCCGGGCCGCCTTCCGCCAAACCTGAGTAAGTGGCACTGCCACCCCTGCCGCTGACCCTACTGCCCTCCCGACCTGGCCCCCATGCCCCTGCTCCAACCACCAGACCCTACTGCCCTCCCGACCTGGCCCCCATGCCCCTGCTCCAACCAGACCCTACTGCCCTCCCGACCTGGCCCCCATGCCCCTGTTCCAACCAGACCCTACTGCCCTCCCGACCTGGCCCCCATGCCCCTGTTCCAACCAGACCCTACTGCCCTCCCGACCTGGCCCCCATGCCCCTGTTCCAACCACCAGACCCTACTGCCCTCCTGACCTGGCCCCCATGCCCCTGTTCCAACCAGACCCTACTGCCCTCCTGACCTGGCCCCCATGCCCCTGTTCCAACCAGACCCTACTGCCCTCCCGACCTGGCCCCCATGCCCCTGTTCCAACCAGACCCTACTGCCCTCCCGACCTGGCCCCCATGCCCCTGTTCCAACCACCAGACCCTACTGCCCTCCTGACCTGGCCCCCATGCCCCTGTTCCAACCAGACCCTACTGCCCTCCTGACCTGGCCCCCATGCCCCTGTTCCAACCAGACCCTACTGCCCTCCTGACCTGGCCCCCATGCCCCTGTTCCAACCAGACCCTACTGCCCTCCCGACCTGGCCCCCATGCCCCTGTTCCAACCACCAGACCCTACTGCCCTCCCGACCTGGCCCCCATGCCCCTGTTCCAACCACCAGACCCTACTGCCCTCCCGACCTGGCCCCCATGCCCCTGTTCCAACCAGACCCTACTGCCCTCCCGACCTGGCCCCCATGCCCCTGTTCCAACCAGACCCTACTGCCCTCCTGACCTGGCCCCCATGCCCCTGTTCCAACCAGACCCTACTGCCCTCCCGACCTGGCCCCCATGCCCCTGCTCCAACCAGACCCTACTGCCCTCCCGACCTGGCCCCCATGCCCCTGTTCCAACCAGACCCTACTGCCCTCCCGACCTGGCCCCCATGCCCCTGTTCCAACCAGACCCTACTGCCCTCCTGACCTGGCCCCCATGCCCCTGTTCCAACCAGACCCTACTGCCCTCCCGACCTGGCCCCCATGCCCCTGCTCCAACCAGACCCTACTGCCCTCCCGACCTGGCCCCCATGCCCCTGTTCCAACCAGACCCTACTGCCCTCCCGACCTGGCCCCCATGCCCCTGTTCCAACCAGACCCTACTGCCCTCCTGACCTGGCCCCCATGCCCCTGCTCCAACCAGACCCTACTGCCCTCCCGACCTGGCCCCCATGCCCCTGCTCCAACCACCAGACCCTACTGCCCTCCTGACCTGGCCCCCATGCCCCTGTTCCAACCAGACCCTACTGCCCTCCCGACCTGGCCCCCATGCCCCTGCTCCAACCACCAGACCCTACTGCCCTCCTGACCTGGCCCCCATGCCCCTGCTCCAACCAGACCCTACTGCCCTCCTGACCTGGCCCCCATGCCCCTGCTCCAACCAGACCCTACTGCCCTCCCGACCTGGCCCCCATGCCTCTGCTCCAACCACCAGACCCTACTGCCCTCCTGACCTGGCCCCCATGCCCCTGCTCCAACCAGACCCTACTGCCTTCCCGACCTGGCCCCCATGCCTCTGCTCCAACCACCAGACCCTACTGCCCTCCCAACCTGGCCCCCATGCCCCTGTTCCAACCAGACCCTACTGCCCTCCTGACCTGGCCCCCATGCCCCTGTTCCAACCAGACCCTACTGCCCTCCTGACCTGGCCCCCATGCCCCTGCTCCAACCAGACCCTACTGCCTTCCCGACCTGGCCCCCATGCCTCTGCTCCAACCACCAGACCCTACTGCCCTCCTGACCTGGCCCCCATGCCTCTGCTCCAACCACCAGACCCTACTGCCCTCCCGACCTGGCTCCCATGCCCCTGCTCCAACCACCAGACCCTACTGCCCTCCTGACCTGGCCCCCATGCCCCTGTTCCAACCAGACCCTACTGCCCTCCCGACCTGGCCCCCATGCCCCTGCTCCAACCACCAGACCCTACTGCCCTCCTGACCTGGCCCCCATGCCCCTGCTCCAACCAGACCCTACTGCCTTCCCGACCTGGCCCCCATGCCTCTGCTCCAACCACCAGACCCTACTGCCCTCCCAACCTGGCCCCCATGCCCCTGTTCCAACCAGACCCTACTGCCCTCCCGACCTGGCCCCCATGCCCTTGCTCCAACCACCAGACCCTACTGCCCTCCCGACCTGGCCCCCATGCCCCTGCTCCAACCACCAGACCCTACTGCCCTCCTGACCTGGCCCCCATGCCCCTGCTCCAACCACCAGACCCTACTGCCCTCCCGACCTGGCCCCCATGCCCCTGCTCCAACCACCAGACCCTACCACCCTCCTGACCTGGGTCTGGGACCAGAGCCCTGGCTCCCCAGACCTCTGCTCTAACCACTGGACAATGCTGCCTCCACCATGCTAATGGCTGAAGAGCACTGGGGTGTTTGCGGCTGGCGCTGCAGAGCGCGGTGACAGTTTCAAACCGAGGTGGAATAACCCTGCTGTGAAAACCACCTCAGCTGTCACCGCGCCGGGCAGCCCGTTCCCACGGCTCAGATGCTCCTGTTTGGGGTCTGAGTGGAAGCTCCTAGTCCCCATTCCCAGCCCGGCCCCCCTCTGCCCGGCGGGGGAGGGCAGCGAGGCCTATTTCCAATGCACCAAAGCGGCCGTGATGCGCGCAGGCCGGCCCCCACCCTGGGAAACGTGCCCTCCGCACAGACCCCCCAGCGGAGTTTGCATCTCTCCTTGGCAGCCTTCCCAGAATGCAGTGCGCGCAGGCGTTCGGCCCCCGAGCCGCCGTGAAAACAAGCGGGTCCCCTGCCAGGCGGGGGGGGCCTCAGTGGGCACCCGATAAGGGTTTGTGGCGGGGCAGGGACCCAGCCGGAGCCGCGGACCCCAGTTTGCTTTGCCCGAGATAAGCGGAGCCGCCAGCTCCGGGGGTGGGTTTGGAGCTGTGCCGGGTGGGACGCGGCGCTTCCCGGACATAGCAGAGCGGTCGCTCTGTCCGGGGGCGGGTGGGATTGCAGGGCCAGGGGTGGCACGCCCCTCAGCGTGGGGAACCTGTGCCCGGGGGCGGGCGCACAGGGCTGGCGTGGGCGGGCGTCACAGGCCACGGGGTGGCTGGCAGGCGCACGGCGGGTTTGGGTTTGGGTGGCTTGTGACACCCGGGTGACTCTGGGTCTGTCGGTGCAGCCAGACCAGCTCCCCGTGCGCCAGCCTCAGCAGGGCCGGGTTTGGACGCTCCCTGGACGCAGCCACAGTGGGTGGGAGGGAGACACCGGGGCTGGGGTCACAGAGCCAGGGAGATTCCCCCCCCCCCCCCCGGGCACTGCTCTGCCCAGGCATTCGGGCGCCTAACTCCCCTGGGTCTTGCAGGGTCTGGCCTTGCCCCAGGTGTGAGTGGCCCGGCCTGCCCCACGCAGGCCCACGCCCCCTCGTCTCCAGCCCGGGAGGGGGTGGCGGAAAGCCCAGGAGCCCCTGCGCGTTATCGATCTGTTTGTTCCCTGCTCAGCAGGTTCCCTGGGAGAGTTCCCAGCCGCTGTTCCTGGAACAAGCCTGGGGCCTCTGCCCCTCCCCGCGGGCCTGGCCTGTTTGCTGAGGGGGAGGCTGGGAGAGCCAGCGGCCAGCAGCAGGCCCAGCGAGGGGGGCCCGGGCTCAGCCAAGCCCGGGCTCAGCCAAGCCGGGCCGGAGATGGCCCCCGGTGACACCTGGCCTCCCAGGGGTCTAAGCCTTCGGCATCCACCTGGAGTCAATGGTGCGGGGCAAGGCCTGGCTCCCCCGGGCCCTTCTCCAGCCTGGGGTCTGGGGCAGACTGTCAGCCAGGGCGCCTGGTTCGCCCTGAGCCCTGCCGAAGCCTTCCCTCCGCCCGGCCTCCTGGGCTGCCTGGTTCCTAGAACCCACAACCCGAGAACTGGCAGGGAACTCGCGAGGCATCGAGTCCAGTCCCCTGCCCCCGGCAGGGCCCAGCACCGTCTAGACCAGCCCTGAGAGGCGTCTGTCCGACCTGCTCCGGCAGGGATGTCCTAGTGTCCAGCCCAAACCGCCCTGGCTGCACTGTAAGCCCACTGCGTCTTCTCCTGTGCTCAGAGGCCAAGGGGAACAGTTTTCCCTCCCTCCTCCTTGGGACACCCTTTTAGACACCTGAAAATGGCTCTCATGGCCCCCCTCGGACTTCTCCTTCCCACACTCAACAAGCCCAGTTCTTCCAGCCTGGCCTCCTAGCTCCTGCTCTCTGGACCTTTCATCAGTTTCGTGCTCTTCTCTGGGCCCTCTCCCGTTTCTCCACAGCTTTCCCGGAATGTGGCGCCCAGCACGGGACACAGACCGGCAGGGCCCACTGGATCCGCCTGTCTCACCTCCCATAGCCAGGGTCACCGGCGCCCAGGGAGACCCAACATCTCAGTCCTCGGGGCGGCCAGAGCCGAGACCGCGGGGCTGCCGCTGCCCGAGGCTGACATGAGCATTTCCCATGCCAGTGTGGGGAAACTGAGGCCCGGAGCAGGGGCATGACTTACTCTAGGCTACGGAGCCAGGAACAGAACCGGGGTGGGGAGTGGCTGGGTTCCCGCTTCCCGCCAAGCGCTGGGACCGCACTGGGCTCCGCTGGCTGCCTCTCCCCTCCATCCACGGCTTGCGGCTGCCTCTGTGCCCGGAGGTTAGTGCCCACAGACGCAGGGCTAAGAGACACAGCAAGGGGTGCCCAGCCGGGCCTGCGGTGCCTTTCAGCCCCACGCACACTGAACATCTGCAGGGCCCTGCAAGCCGGCCCGTGCCAGGCCCTGGGTCTCGTGTGCTCAGGGCCAGCTTTACTCTTTGGAGCAGGTCCTATCCATGCCTCCGCTGCACAGCCAGCCACCCCCGGCCTGCCCCCCTGCCACACAGCCAGCCAGGGCCTGGCCTGCCACAACCGAACCGTGCTTTCCTGTCCTCGCATGAACCCTAGAAAATACGGGGGGGGGGAGTTTTCTCATTTTTCAATGAATTCACTTGACATGAAATTATTCTGCCCCGCCCAGCGCTTTGAAACGTTTTGAGGGGGATCCCCGTCCGGCCTCACATCTCCCCGCCGGGGAAGGGCCGCGCCTGCCTTCTGGCCTCACGCGCTTACAGCTGATTCGCTTTCTAGCCCGAGGGCTGGTTTTCGTTTCTGAGAACTTTTCCCTGTGGCCCAGCCCCCTTTCCCAGCAGCGGGAACAGGTTCACGGGACCATTTCTCTCCTCTAAAAGTTCTTCCTGGCACGTCTCAGCGCGGGCCGGGCCTGAGCCAAGGAACAGCCTGCCATGTTACTGGATTTTAAGGGGAGTAGCCAGATCACTGCTGCACCCATGGGGGGGTGTTTGCCCCAAAGTGTACACAAAGGGGGCCATGTGAGGTGTCCCATGAAAGCTTCTGTTCTACTGATTCTGTATGTGCTGTTCGTGTAACGGTACGATATCTGTATGTGGAGTTAGGAACATGGACTCTGTGTGGATGCTGGACAATTCTCTGTGGCTGAGCAATGGGCAAGGAAAGCTCAGCCAATGGCTGTGCTAATGAGCGAGGCTCCATGGACAATAGGTCTCTAAGTGCCAGAGACACACCTGAAGGAATGTGTCTGGCTACCTGCTGTATAATGGCTACAAGCATGTGAAAGAAGGACAGACCCCTGAACCATATGACCTGCTACAGCTTGGAGGAGGCCAGGGGAGCTATAGAAGGCCATGTGGCACCCTCCATCTTGGTCCTCAGTTTTGCTCCTGATCCCAGATGCAGCCTTGCAGGGAACAGAAAGCCGGGAAGAACCGTGGACCCATCCTGACATAGGATGTACACCAGAGACTTTTAAGCCAGCAGCTTATAACAGCTCTGCTAAGAGCCTGTATTGAGAACTGGGTGATTCGATGCATGTCATGTATTCTCCTTAACAACCTCACTCTCATGCTTTTCTTTCTTTTAGTAATAAACCTTTAAGGCTGCGTCTACACTGGCACGTTCTTGCGTGAAAACAGCCGCTCTTGCGCAAAAACATGCCGCCTGTCTACACTGGCCGCGCGTTCTCGCGCAAGTAAACTGACGTGGTACTGTAGAAAATCAGGGCTTCTTGCGCGAGAACTCTGACGCTCCCTCTCAGGAAAAAGCCCTCTTGCACAAGAGCTCTTCCAGAAGAGGCCAGTGTAGACAGGCAACATGAATTTCTTGAGCAAGAAGCCCCTATGGCTAAAATGGCCAGCAGAGCTTTCTTGCGGAAGAGAGCCGTCCCCACTGCCATGGATGCACTTGTGCAAAAGCACATGGCAGTGTAGACGCTCTCTTCTGGAAGAGTTTTTGCACAAGAACTCTTCCGCAAAAGAGTTCGTGCGCAAGAAGCCGCCAGTGTAGACGTAGCCTTAGATGTTAGATTCTAAAGGACTGGCTCAGCGTGATCTCGTGGGTAAGACCCAGAGTGTAAATTGACCTGGGAACTGTGGTTGGTTTCTTGGGACCGGAAGAACCTGTTCAGGGTAGCTGAGATTGGCTTCTACAACCCCTCACCTGTGTGTTAGGCCCGGGGCTGATTGGGGCACAGGGAGAGATGGGGTGTCAGAGGGGTTTTGCTCGTGAGGCTTCTGGCTGGCCAGATCGGCAGCTGAAGCACTCGGTGTGACTGGTGTGTGGCCTATTTGGGAAGGTCCCCGGTCTGGGGCTGTAAGGAGCCCCGAGTTTGAGCAGTTCACCACGAGCGGACGCCCTCAGCTGGGCCCCGGCCTGGTCTGTCACACAGCCCCCTGAAACAGGCCGGACTCTCTGTCCCTGCATGTCTCTAGCCTGGGCCAGATTGCTCTGGAGGACAAAGACGCCCGGGAGACTGATGCCACTCACTAGCCTCCGCCCAGGAGTAACTGGTGGAACTCACCGCTGGGCTGGAAACAGGAGATCAAAGGAGATGATCTAACCATCCCTACTGACTCTGTGGGGGGAAGGCTTCATTCCAACTAACCACCCCACCCTGAGACAGGGCAGCCCGTGGGTCCCCACTCAGAGATGGGGAAACTGAGGCACACAGAATGCAAAGCCCAGCCTAGAATCCAGGCTTTTCCTCCTGGCCCCAGGCTCGCGCTGGGCGGTGTGCGTCGGTGCGTAGCAGAGAGATTCCCACACAAAGCTTGTGGCTTGAACTCATTAGCTCTTCCCTTTCATTCGCACTTCACTGCCTCCCGGGCCCTGCCAGCCGCCCTGCTGTGGTCTCCCTACTCCAGCGACCCGCAAAGTCCCTGCTCTTGGCCTCGGCTCCAGCCCCATGGGCTGAAGCCAAGGAGCTAAGGGGACCAGCCCTGGGTTCCCGGATGGGGATGTGTGTCCCCCCGCCCCCAGCAGAGTTAGCTGATCGGCCCTCGGGGCAGAGCTGGGCCCAGCTCTGAGCCCCCGAGTTAGCCAAGCCCATGTGAGCAGACCCCGGCCCAGCCTTGCCTGCATTTCTGTACCCTGGGGACCGCTGCTACATGGCAGGGGGCGGTTCCCGTGCCTGTCTGCCCTCGGCCTGTGAGGGGGGAGGGGCGCTGAGGGACGAGCAGCGCGGGATGGTCTAGCCTGCGTCCCCCCCCTGTAAAACAGCCAGGTCACCCACCCCAGTGCACCGGCCCCCAGCCAGGCCAGCTAGCCAGGCCTCAAAGCACCACAGAATCCAGTCAGAGGGGCTGGGGGGGGTGGGGCAAGGGCAAGTCCGGCCCCTGCCATCACAGGCCACCCAACTCCCCCTCGCCCAGAAAATAAGCCCCCCTTCACTCCCGACTCCGTCAAAACTTCCCAAGTCTGTGTGCGCAGAGAGCCTGAAACACCAGCTCCAGAAGAGAGACTGGCCCCCTCATCTGAGCTGAGTTCCTCCCCCACAGAGGGCAGGACATGGCCTGGGAGAGGGGCCTCAGGGGCGCCTCGGGCTCCCCCCAAGCCAGGGGGGCCCAATGAAATCAAACGGCAGCAAGTTTAAAACCAGCAGAAGGAAGGGTTCCATCACCGCGCAGACACCTGGGGAACTCCCTGCCGGGGGAGTGAAGGCAAACTGGAACTAGGTTCAGCAGAATGGGATGTTCCTGGAGGATCAGCCCATCAATGGCTGGTAGGCAGGAGGGCTGGGGACGTGACCCTCACTCCAGGTGCCCCTCACTGGGACCGCCAGAACCTGGGACTGGATGCCGGGGAGGACCCCGTACTAATTGCCCTGTTCTGAGCACCCCTCGGAGGCACCCAGCACCGACCCCTGCCGGAGGCAGGAGTACAGGCTGGGAACCTGGTTCAGAGCCGGGGCGGCTCTTAGTCCCTGCCCGCCAGTGGGCTGATGGATCCCTCGTTCCGCCCTGTCTCCGGCCCCCAGCCCCTTGCGACTTCCTGCTGCACGCGGCCCCTGGCCTGCCCCCAGGACAGAGCCCTGCCCCGTGCCGCTTTCTGGCCGCAGTTTGCACAAGCTGTGTGGCTTCTGGCAGGGGAACCGCCCCCCCAGGAAAGCCAGGAAGCCCCCCAGCACCAGCAGGGTCCGGTGGCGTGTCGCAGGGCAAAGCCAGCCTCCACCAAGGCATCCGGGCCCAGGCGTAGGAGCCAGGCCACGGGGAGCTGCCTGGGACGGGCCCTTTGGGGCAAGAGCGCGTGGCCAAAAGGGCGCTTTGTCCACACCCGCAGCACAGCGCCAGGGCAGCTCTTGGCCGGTGCAAAGCGCTGGGCGCAGCCTCTGATTTCAGTGCAAACCGGGCTGCTCACGATTTCGCCACAATCAGCCGCGAGCCAGTCTCAGCTCACTCGGAACAAGGACATCTGCCTGGGGACGTTGGCACGGCTGTGAGAACTGGCTGAAGTGAAGCCGGCGCAGCCTGCAGCTTGTAGACAAGATCTAACGACGAGGGCCCCTTGCTGCCCAGGCCAGGGCTGTTTTCACACAGCAGGGCTGGGAAAGCCGAGGGGAGACAAGGCAGGGTAGTTTTTATCTCAAGGAAACTTAGGCACCACAAGGTACAGGCGGCATGGGGTACAGGTGTCATGGGGTACAAGCAGCCTGGGATACAGGCGGCAGGAGGTACAGATGGCACGGGTTACAGGTGGCATGGGGTACAGGCATCACAGGGTACAGGCGGCACAGGGTACAGGCGGCATGGGGTACAGGCGGCATCTGGCTCCAGGTGACAGCGCCCTGCTGCGTTTCTAGGGCACTGCTCCTCAGGAGGGTGCAGAAAAGCGGCCAACAGAGCGCCTGCCTGGGGGTGAGCCACTGCTGGCCAGCCATGCCCTTGGCCCCAGCTGGTCCCACGCCCGGAGGCTGGCAGAGTTCGGGGGGGCAGCTCTGGAGGGAAAACCACTCGCTCATCTCCCTTCTCATCACAGCCGAATCCCTGCTAATCCGCAGCGCGGGGCCGGGCGGGGAGCTGGGCGGGTAATCCGGCTTTAGCGCCGGGCACTCGCCCAGCTGCTGGGGCTGCGTGCAGTTGGCCAGGTACCTAGGCACCAGCTACGTGGCCCGGGGAGTCCCGGAAATGCCCAGGCAGGCAGCGTGGGCTGGGCTCTGTCCCCCTGCCTGTTTCTCTTGGAGCCAGGCCCCGATGGGGGGCAGCTGCCCCAGGCCTTTTCACCAGCGCCATTGTAGCAGCCTGGCACCCACTGCAAGGCACCCCAGAGCTGGGATCTGGGGCGGGGGGGAGCTGGGAACAGAGGGGGAGCCAGGCTCTAGGGGTAAAGCCAGGCACGGGACCGCAGGGGGCAGAGGAACTGGGCTGGGAAGGGCCAGCTGGGAGAAGGGACCAAGGGGGCACAGAACCACCAGGGGCAGAGAGGGGGGGGTGGGAGGGGCACTCCGGGCAGGTGGGGGGTGGCGCAGAGACCAACCCGAGGGTCTGATTGGAGGGTGCTTGGTGTTTCTTTGGGCAGGGAGGGGGTGGCTTGTGCCCTTTGGAGCTGGTATAAGCAGCCCAGCAAGGCCCAGTGACCTGAAGCCCCCAGCCGGGGGTCACGTAAGCAGCAAGGAAAGGAAACCAGGAGTCCTGGCTCCCAGCCCCTCTGCTCTAACCACTAGCTGACACTCCCTCCACAAGGTACCCCAGAGTCCTGCACTCTTCCCCACGGACCACAGTCCCCACCCAGAGCCAGGAAAAGAACCCAGGGGTTCAAACGTGCCCAGTGCTCTAACCACTAGACAATGCTGCCGACAGGCGGACGAAAACAGCTGACTGTTGGCTCGCTGCGTTGCGAGAGCTGGGAACCCTCCAAAAGCCAGGTTGAGGCGCATGCCAGATGGACCCTGAGTTACCCTGGCGCATGGGGGGGCCCCCCGCTGACCTCACCCAAATCCCTCGGCGCCTCGGGGCCCAGGATGCTGGAACGCAAGCCCCAGCGGTGCCGGCCGTGGGAGCTGGGTGAAGTGTCGGGCTGCCGGGCTGTCCGGAGACGCGGGGAGTTTGGAAACACTCACCCCTCTCCGGCCGGAGGCATAGGGCCCCGGGTCGGGGGGCTTGGGCCACTCGCTGCTGCGGCCCCAGGCCCTCACCCCGCGTCGGGGCAGTCTGGGCGGTAGCTCCCCGACTTGCGTGAGGAGACTCCTAGAAACGCCCACGTGCTGCCCCAGTGCCGAGGCAGGGCCCAGGCCCCCAGACGAGCCCGGCGGCATTTGTCCAGCCTGCTCTCCGAGTGCTCCCGTACCGGGGCCGCCCCGCCTCCCTTGAGGCCCAGGAGCAGACAGCAACCCAGGCCCCCGCCGGAGCCTCCGCTGCTTCTCCTAGCCTGCTGGGGCAAGGTCCAGAGCCAACGTGCAAAGCCGCGGCCCCTCCCGTCGCCGCCCCACCCGCCTGCGAACCCACGAGCCAGGCAGCGCGACGGGGCATGGGTCCGTTAGCCGACCGGGTGACCCTCACACCCCCATAGGCACAGGAACTAGGGGGCAGCACCCCCGGGCTTTAGGCGGGGCCCTGGCACACGGGGTCCAGCTGCCGGCCCCGGCCGTGGCTGAGCTGGGCTCAGAGCGAAGGCTGGATCCGAGACCCGGCGTGCAGGAGGCAGCGTCGGTTGCGGGCCCAGCCTGGGAGCGCGGGGTGATGGGGGCCGTCCGGGACAGGGAAGGGGAAAGGGCTGGGGTCCCATGCTAGCCCAGTCCGAGCCGGGGGCACAGGAGGAGAGAGCGCACTCGCCCACACCGGCGCCGCCCACGGAGACAGCTCGGGGTCCCATGGGCTCCTCCAGCCGGCTCCCTCTCCAGGTCCAGCAGGGCTATGCCCTGTCCCAGCCTCAGGGGAGCTCTGGGCGACACCCCTGTGCCCCAGCTTTGTCAGTTCCCCGGGGATCCCCTCCCGCTCCCCTGGCATGTGCCCCTGGGCTCATTTCGGCCTCAGAGGGGGAGATCCTCGGCCAACCCCCTTCTCTGCCAGCAGAAGGGGAGTGAACCCGCAGCGCCCCAAAGGGGTCAGCCGCCCGCCCACAGCTTGGCCAGCGCCCGCGCCACTCCCACATTCCCAAGGGAGCCAGGCCCAGCGCTCTGCCGGGCATGGGGGCAGCCAGGTCGCCCCGGCCCTACCCTGGGGCACTGCCTGGCAGCAGGGGAGTGGCTGTCCTCTCGCCACCCCACAAAGGGGGATCCTTCCGGCCCTGGTGCCGCAGCTTAGAGTTAGCACCAAGCCAGCCAAAGGGAGCATGGCCGAGCGGCCAGAGACTCGGGGGCCTGGGTTCGCTTCCTGGCTCTGCACTGGCTGGCACTGGGCAAATCATTTCAGCTCTGTGCCTCAGTTTCCCCATCCCGTGAAAAGGGAGGCATGGCGCAGGCGCGAGAAGGATTTTCCTGCCTCGGAGCAATAACATCCCATCTACAGCCCGGCTCCAGCTCGAGCGATTTCCTGTCTGACGGGCGAGCGATTAGACCCAGGCCGCAGCGTGGGGTGGGGAGTACCACACCCTGCCCCCCGGCCCCTAGTGCAGGAAGCCGGTGTAAACGCAGAGCCTGCCCTGCCCAGTGATCAGTCAGCCCGGGGCAGATGCAGGCTGGGAGCTGGGTGTCCCCTGGCACTGGCCCCATTGGCCAGCCCTGCCCATTCACCCCTGCTGTGCTAGCAGCCCTGCCATTCAAGGGTCCCTCCTCCAGAGAGGCGTTCACCAGGCCCCCCCATACTCCCCTGCAGCTTAGGGGGGTCCGGGGGGCACCTTCCCTCCCTAGGCTGCTGGGCAGCATTGCAGGGCCAGCTGCCATGTCGCTGCCCGGAGGTGGCTGCATTAGGCTGGTGGAGCGGCCTGGTCTCCAGGACCTACAGGCTCTCTGGACGTGCCGTGCTAGAGGAACGCCGGGGGTCCCCTCCCCGGCTCTGCCCATAGCTAGGGCTCAGCTGGCCCCAGCGCCCCAGGCCTGGCCATGCCTGGAACCCAAGCGAGAGCCCAAACCCACCATCTGTGGGCATCTCCCCGTAGCTTGGGGGGCAGCGGGGCGGGGCTGTGCCCCGGGACTGTCGTGTGGGGCCGGGGCACAAGCCCGGATCGGTGCCTCGCACGGTGGCCTGGCCGGGCAGGGTCTCTTACCACGGGCGCAGTCGGGAGCTTTAATCCATTGCGGGCCCTTTCCCACCACCGCCTGGCTTGGACCCCCGCGGGGTCATGGTCGGTAGCCCCTCCCCACAGCCACGTGAGCCAGGCGCTGGCGCACCAGCCGAGCCTGCGGCCTGAGCTGTGGCGGGGAAGAGACACCCATTGCTACAAGATGTGCCATGAGGGGGGGTCGGGCAGCGGCTTCGCCTGCTCACACCTAGCCCCCACGGCCAGCCGACTCCTGGGCTCAGCAGGAGGCAGGTCCGGAGCAGAGGGCACCTGCAGGGTGGGGGGCTTGGTCCAGCCGCAAGCGTTTGGTGGAGACAAACTTTGTCCCCTTACCATGGGCAGGGGGTGGAATCCCCCAGCTTCTAGTACCAGCATCTCATAGTAACGTTGACTGCCTCGGGGCCAGGCTCCCAGCTCTAACCACTAACCCCCACAGCCTGGGAGAGACCCTGGAGTCCTGGTCCCAGCCCCCTGCTCTGACCACTACCCCCCACTCCCTTCCCAGAGCCCAGGAGAACCCAGAAGCCCTGGCTCCCAGCCCCCGACTCTCTCCTGCTAGCTCTGGCGCCGCCTGTCCCGGGGGTTAATAGCCAGCCCGTTCTCGGCCATCTGAGTTCCACAGGGGACCGGCATCCTGGCCCCTCCCCGTTGCCTGCGCCGTGGCCAAGCGCTCCCCCACCCTGGAAAATGGCCGGCTGCGAGCCTCGCCCCCGGTGTCCTGAGCTGCCCTTCGGAGGAAACCTAATCCCGGTGCGGGGGGGGGGGGCTGCCAGCTGCTCCGCATAATCAGCCTGGCTGAGGGGGGGCCAATGATCTGACTCAGCCTCCCCTGAGCCAGCCCCCTGTGTCAGAGATGGGGAAACCGAGGCATGGAGGAGGATCACATGATGCGGGAGGGGTCCTGGGGTGTGGGGCTAGAGGCGCCAGCACCCGGCGGCGTGGCTGCCCGTGCCAATGCGCCAGCGCCCGGTGGAGGGGCGGGTAGGGATGCCAACGGCCAGTGGGGGGGAGATCTGGCCCAGCCCTGGCTCGGCGGGAGGTTGGCAGCGCCAGCCCCAGCCGCCAGCGACTCCCGTGGGTACCCGCGCGGCAGGCCGTGGGGCTCAGCCCAGGGCCTCTGGAGCCTGCGTGGGGGAAGCCAGGCTGGGGCAGACCCAGCCCTGCAGGCCAGGGTTGGTAACATGCTCTGGCCCAGAGCTCACCCAGACACACGGATGCAGGGGCCAGGTCCTTGCCTGCGGAGCCCGCACCAGTATCAAGGGCAGCACCGGGGGCCGACACCAGGGCTGTGCCAAGGGGGGCCCAGGGCTGCGCCAGGGCACTTGGCCTGGGCCCTATGCTGCCTCCAGAGTGCCCAGGACTGGCCATGCCCGGCCGCTGCCCTGGGAGAAGGCGCACGTTGGAGGAAGCCAGGAGAGACAGCAGCCGCTGGGCACGACCTCGGCCAGTCCTTTCCTTTCCTGCGGGAGGCTGGATTTTAATCAAGCCGGCCCAGCCCCCGCTCTCCGCCTTGCGTGGGCCAGACGTGGCCGCGTGCGTTAGCTAATACCCCCTGGGGCTAAGCCCGCTAAGGCCCACGTCTGGGGCCACGCCAGAACTCAGCCACTAGCCCACCCCTCCGACCGCGCAAGGCCAGGCCTAGCCGTGGGTTCTCCCCCGGCCCTACTGCATGACAGGCCCCGCTGGCCTCAGTTTCCCCTCCTACGCTTTGCCTAAGTTGGACGGTGCAGGGACTGCCTCTGAGTACGTACAGCGCCTGGCACCTCGGGGCCAGGATCCCAGTCTGCCCCAGCGGAGACAGTGGCAGGGAGCGGACAGCCCTTCGCTTGGGCCTTCCTCCGCCCCATTGACGTTCCCCCAGCCGAATGGGAAGGGGCCTCCGGGCACTCAGCAAATCTCTGTGTCAGCAGTGCTGCCTGGCAGGGGGCATGGGCGGCAGCCAAGCCCCGCGGGCCAGGGCTGGCCTAGGTGAGCGGGCGCCGGCCCTGACAGCCTGGGGAAGAGTTTACTGAGAAAACAAAGGGTGGGCTCCCAGGGCTTCGCTCCCGCCCGCTCCCCCGAAAAGGCCCCGGCGGGAGTGGCTACAGCTGGAAGCCCCGCAGCGCTGGACCTCAAAGTGCGGCCTTCAGCCAGGCCGGCCAGCCCCTGCAGCTTCTGGGGTGGGGCAGCAAGGGGCAGAACCGAGCAAAGGGTCCCTCCCCGCCCCAGCTCTGTCCTGGGGCAGGCCAGCGCCGCACAGTCGCAGGGCAGTGGGGTCTAGTGGTTAGCGGGCGGAGGCGCCTGGGAGCTAGCCCCAATGGAGTCTGTTGGTTAGAAGCCAGCCATGGGGTTCAGGAGTCCTGAGAGGGGTGCGGGCTTAGAGCAGGCTGCCTTGGCTTGGGCACCTCTCACCGCTGAGACGGGGCTGCCCACCCTGAGTGCGAGGGGGCCACGGGGCACATGTGGCGCCAAGAGGTCCCAAGAGGCTCAGGCAGCCCGGGAAGAGCTGCCAAGTTGCCAGGCGCCCCCTCAGCCCTGGCCCTTTAATTGCCTCCAGCTGGAACCGGCGGGTCCACGTCCGGGGCCGAGCGTGCCAACGTGCAGCCTGCACACGAGCCTTGGCTCCGGTTCGCTCAGCACAGGCTCCCCCGCGGCAGCCCCCGGCCCAGCAGATGCCGGGCCCTACTGGGGGCAGCGGGGAGGGGCCCGGGGCCCAGATGGGTCTGCCAGCCCCCTGCCCAGCGGGCTGCATCCTGGAGCCCCAGGCCCGAGTCCCGGCTGATCCGACTCAGCCATCTGGACTTGAATGAGTCACGCTCCCTGCTGAGCCCCCGGAGCCCGGGCTGGGTCGGCCTCCGCCGGTGCAGTGGGACACAGGGGTGAGCGCCCCAGCTGGGGAGATTTTACAGCAGACTAGGCCCCCCCCCAGTGTGGGACCCTCCCAGCACTTGCCACAGTCGCCTCTCCCTCCTCAGCTGCTGGCTGCTGCTCTGCCACAGAGCTGGCTGCAGGCACCCAGCAGTGCACCCACCCTTGGCACCCGCTGCTCCCCCGGCCCTGCCCAGCCTCTCCTGTACTGGCACCCCTTCCCTGCTGTCTAAGGGGGGCCCATGCCCCCTGATGCTCAAGGCTAATGGGCGTGGCTATGCAAATGACAGGCTGGGGGAAGGGCGGGGTTAGCAGTGGCCCCGCAGGTTGGCAGCAGGAGCTGCAGAGGAATGCAATGTGTGTGCCCCCCCCCCCCATATGATGGCTCCTGGAGTAACCAGGCTCTATAAATACCCTGCTCGGGGCAATGCAAATCCCGCGCACGCCCCAACCGCCTGCTCCCAAGCAGCGAGCACTTGGACCCCCGGCCCGAGCAAGGACACCTGATCCGGCCGCCGCCTGCCTCCCACGCCCCATTAAAAATTAAAGTGGAAAAAGGGGGTGTCAGTGCCCGCAGGCCGGCGCGTAAGCAGCAGCTGGCCCCGCTGGCAGCCCGGGACCAGACGCGGCCAGCCCGCAGCAGGGCAGCCTGCGGAGCCTGGGCACGCGTGGCGAGAGAACCCCTCCAGAGCCGCCACACGCCAGCCCAGGCCGCCCGCAAACTTTGCCGGGCCGCCGGCTTGTCCCCCCGGCCTTGGCTTGTGCGGGCACTCCCCTGACCGGGAGGGCGCCGGGGACTTGTGCACAGGGCGGCGTGCACGAATTGCACAGGGCGCCAGGGACTTGTGCACAGGGCGGCGTGCACGAATTGCACAGGGCGGCTTGCACGAATTGCACAGGGCGCCAGGGACTTGTGCACAGGGCGGCGTGCACGAATTGCACAGGGCGCCAGGGACTTGTGCACAAGGCGGCGTGCACGAACTGCACAGGGCGGCAGGGACTTGTGCACAGGGCGGCGTGCACGAATTGCACAGGGCGCCAGGGACTTGTGCACAGGGCGGCGTGCACGAACTGCACAGGGCGGCTCGCACGAATTGCACAGGGCGCCAGGGACTTGTGCACAGGGCGGCGTGCACGAACTGCACAGGGCGGCGTGCACGAATTGCACAGGGCGCCAGGGACTTGTGCACAGGGCGGCGTGCACGAACTGCACAGGGCGGCTTGCACGAATTGCACAGGGCGCCAGGGACTTGTGCACAGGGCGGCTTGCACGAATTGCACAGGGCGCCAGGGACTTGTGCACAGGGCGGCGTGCACGAATTGCACAGGGCGCCGCTGGCTTTTTGCAGGGGAGGACAGCGGTTCGAGGGCTCCTGCGGGGCCGGGGTCCCGGCCCTAAACCCGGGCGGGCAGGCGGCGCGTTCGAGGGGGAAGCCGGAGACTCCAAGCGAGGTGCAGACGGAGGGGGAGGGAAAGGGGCGGTAAGGCAGTGCCCAGGCTGACTGCCTGCCCTCGGAGCGGGCGGCCAGAGGGTACGCCCGCCCCTAGCGCGCCCCGCGCAGGTGTTCCCGAGACCCGGACCAGGGGGCTCAGGAGCGCCCGGCCAGCTCCGCCCGGCCTGGCGGGCCGAGCTCAGACAGCGCGAGCGGGGCTGGAGAACCGAAGGGGTTTGTGCGCTTGTTGAAGTGCCAAAGCCGGGTCGGGGCAGCGGCAGTTTTAGGAGAGGCGCCAGCCCGGGGAGGGAGCGGGGGCAGGGCCTGGCACTCACCGGCTGTGCCCCTGTACCCCAGACAGCGGCCGCTCTGTCCTGCGCGGGCCCGAGCGGGCGCAGCTCGCCGAGTCGCTCCGCGGGAAGACGGGGCTGCGCGCTCGGAGGCTGCCCTGTGGATGACGGGACCGGGGTAGCCTGTAATCCCCAGGGAGGCCGGATTAAAGCGGCCAGGCCCGCCCCCGTCCCCGCTTCCAATCTCTGCCGCTGCTGGGCCAGCGTCACGGCCGACCCCTTTTTGCAGGGCTGGGAGGGACGGACACACGCCGAGCAGGATTAGAGGGACAGCGAGGGCAGAGCGCGGCTCCCCACCGCCCGCCCGGCTCTCGGCCTCCATCCCCCAGGCCTGCTGGCCGTTTGCCCACGCTCCGGCCGAAGCTGCCCCCTTTCTCCGCTGCTTTACAGAGCGCCTTGCGGCCGGCCTGCCTGCCACGGGCTCAGCGCAGCCCCGGCCCCCTAAGGTTGCCCCTCGGCCTGGGCAGGAGTGGTCCCTCTGCCCTTCTCACAAGCCGGGGGGTCGCCAAGGGGGCCCGTCCCCAGCCCAGGGACCCTGCCTCGCAAGCCGCGTCTGGATTACAGGCCCCGGCTATTTTGGTTCTTCTAATCCAAGCTGGCGCTCTAAGTATAGCGGGACCCACATTGGCTGGCTGGAGGGTGCCGCACAATGCTCGGGGTCAGGGGGTGCGAGGGCTAACGGCATTGGCCCTGGTGACATCGAGGGGGCTCCCTGTGCATGCACAGGTGTGCAGAAACCGGCTGCTTGGCCTGTTCAGCCCCCTGGGCGCCGACCTGCCTCTAATTCCCTTCCAGCACAGCCCAGCCACAGCATGTGGCAGGGACCCCGAGGAACAGGCCAGCCGGGCCGCAGCTGCCACAGAGAAGCCCGATGCGGAGAGGAGGAAGCTTTGGCACATGCTGATTGTTAGACGGCAACCACCACATGGGCCGGGGCAGCCGGCTGTTTTTTGGCCTGGTCCAAATTTCTTGGCCAAGGTCTAGGCAGGGTCCAGATTCCAGCGAACCCTCTCCCAGCCAGCAACGGCCCCCGGGCAAACACAGGGCACGTTGAGCATAGCCCCCCACCCCGCTGCGCGGCATGGGAGTACATTCTATGGGAAATACAGTCAAACCATCTTACAGCCGAACCCAACCTGCTAAGAAAGCTGTGATGGATTAGGGCCGAGACTCGGAGGAAATACATGGCGGGGGGGGGGGGGAACCGAGTGGTCCAGAGTGTGGGAGGGGGCTCAGGGCAGAGGTTAGGACTCTGCCTGGAGGTGCAGGCTCTGGGATGGAGGTGGAGAGGAGGGGGTTGGGGTGCAGGCTGCCCCAGGCTACAGAGGGGAGAGAGGACACCCCCCCCCACAGCGTGCTCTCCCCACAGTAGCAGCTGAGGAGACAGGCTTGAAATTAGCCATTACCACTCTCGAGAGATCTTGGAGTTCTTGTGGACAGTTCTCTGCAAACATCCACTCCGTGGGCAGCGACAGGCAAAACAGCAAATACAATGTTAGGAGTCATTGAAAAAGGGATAGAGACTAAGACAGAGAATATCTTACTGCCGCTGTATAAAACCATGGGGCGCCCCCATCTTGTATACTGTGTACAGATGTGGTTGCTTCATCTCAAAAACGAGATATTGGCATTGGAAAAGGTTTCGAAAAGGGCAACAAAAATGATCAGGGGTTTGGAATGGGTCTCGTAGGAGGTGAGATTAATAAAACTGGGACTTTTCAGCTTAGAAAAGAGGCGACTAAGGGGGTATGACAGAGATCGATAAAATCATGCCTGGTATGGAGAAAGAATAAATGACACTTCCTCATTTACTTTTTCATAATAGAAGGACTAGGGGGTCACCAAATGGAATGAACAGGTAGCAGGTTTCAAACAAACCAAAGGACATTTTGCTACACGCAGTGCACAGTCAACCTGTGGAACTCCTTGCCAGAAGATGCTGTGAAGGCCAAGACTAACAGGGCTCAAAAAAGAGCTAGATAGATTAACGGAAGTTGGGTCCATCAATGGCTGTTAGCCAGGAGGGGCAAGGATGGTGTCACTCGCCTCGGTTTGTCAGAAGCTGGGAACGGATGATGATTTCCTGGTCTGTTCACTCCGGCTAGGTCTAGACTGCAGGCTTCTTTCGGAAGAAGCTTTTCTGGAGGAGATCTTCTGGAAAAACTTCTTCCGAAAGAGAGCGTCCACACTGCCAAAGTGCATCAAAAAAGCAATCTGCTTTTCCAAAAGAGAGCGTCCAATCAATGTGGACGCTCTCTCATATTTCAGCTGTGATTACTATGGATGGATTGGCCACCAGGGCACCTGTGCTTTTTCCTGGAGGCCTCTTCTTTCAAAACCCCTCTCTTCCCCCTCCACACATGCCTTTTGCAGAAAGAGCTCTTTGGAAAAAGGCTTCTTCCTCATAGAAAGGGGTTTACCACTGTCGGAAAAACCCCTCTGGTCTTTTGACTTTGTCAAAAGAACACAATTGTGGTGTAGTAGTAAGTGTAGTTTTTCCAGAAAAACTCACAGTGCAGACATACCCTCCCTCTGGGCCCCTGGCATTGGCCACTGCGGGCAGACAGGGCCCTGGGCGAGATGGACTGTGGCGCTGTTCTATTGTTTCTTAAGAGGGCCCATTTTTTAGATGAATTTTAATTCAAAAACAGATCAGCGGAGGGATTCCAGCCTCAGAGCAACCCGTGCATGAAGGGCAGCTGCTTGTTTGAGAGCAGACGCTGGGCTCCTAGGTCCGATGAAGAACCCGCTGGCCTGCGCCTAACGATGGAGCTGGCCCGTCCATCACCCCCCCGCGGGAGACGTTAACTATTCAGTACGTTGCTGTCACAGGAGCTGCCCTGGGGCCCCACAATAGCGCATCTCCGGTTACCGCCAGCCTGGCTTTGCTGCCCATGAGTGAAAGACGTGCTCCGACTGAATCCCTAAGGGAACTCTTGACCCACCAGTTGCCCGGCGGACAGCAGGACAGGCCTGCCCAAGCTTTTGGAAGTTGGCAGGCTGAGCTGAGCCGTCGGTGGGAAGTTCCAGCTTGAAAGAGATAAGGCGCCAGTCCAAGGTTGAGAGCCCTTCTTGTGCCCCAGGGGTGCACACGGCGGGAAAATGCCGGGATCCGTGTTTCTGACCTCGGGAAGGGGTTAAAACCAGGCGGGAGTGAGGCCCAACCAGCAAACCCTCCCGACTGACACACCGAGGCCTGGGACATTTAATACAATGGCAGTCGAGTCGAATGCCCTGCCGCACTTGTCTGTGCACCACTGCATGCCCGGCTCTCGCACGTAAATCCTTTGGAGCGGCAGCTGCCAAACCCCGAGGAGACAGCGGAGAGACCAGCTAGCTCAGCTGCAGGAGTTTCTGGGGGGGCCACTACGCCGCAGCAGTCTTGGAAACATCCTACAACGCCACCCCCTTCACGGGAGTTGCATAAATGCTCCCTCTTTTACTGTAGGCCAGGGAGAAGCCAATGCAAATTAATTAACTCAGCACCTCAGAGGTCTGAGAGTAACCCCGCGGCAGGGAGGGACAGGCGTAGCAACACCCTAAAACAGGTTTGAGGGGCTGTGTGAACCTATCGCATCTCCCCAGAGGTGGGAAACATTTGTAGCTGGAACCATTTTTTAAGAAAAGCCCCGCCTCTTTTGTATGACCCTGCGCAGAACTGCCCTGGGCGTGTCCACATGTAATTTTGAAACCGATTCCCCCCCCCCCCGCTTTCTTTCTTGCCCTTTTGCCACAGAACCAGTAGAAGATGGCGAGGGTTTTGTTTCCTGCTTTCCCCTTCCGCCATGCTCACTTCCCAAAACTTCCTCCACATTGGAAGTGTTCTAGGGTGGCCGACGCACACCAGGTGGGAAGGCGAGGCAGGGTTGGACGGCAAGAACGGCAGTGGGCAAAAGGAAGGCGCCAGGTTCATCAGTCGCTCTGGGGCTGGCTGGCCAAAACCGAGGGCAAGTGGGGAAGAAGTGAGAAGCTGCAATCTCCAACATACAAATGTGACATTTCCCAAACCTGGAATTTTTAAACAAAAATATTTCACAAACCCCTGTCCCTTTAGAGCCCTGCACAATGGAAACCCCAGAAAACATTTCAGCCGGCTGCTTCTCCTGGGATTAACCCAGCCCCCTTCCCTGCCCTGCGCTACCCAGCTACAAGGGAAAGAAAAGCGTGCGCCAACACTGATTGGATGCCCTTCCTCCGGAGGTGGGACTTGGAGAGAAGCAGCCAATTAGGGTTTTTTCTCTCTCTCTCTCTCGCTGCAAACAGGTGTGCTTTGGTGGGACACCACTGGGCATATCTAATTCAGGATGAACTGCTGTGAAACGGGGCAGTCACAGCCAGTGTTCCCTCTACGTTTTTCCATCTATGTGCGGGAAACATTTTGTTATGTGTGCCAAGGCATGTGCAAATGTGGACCACCAATAGACGCACATGCTGCTGGCTGTGATCAGCTGTGGAGACGCTGCTCATCAGCTGGGCGGCACCTGAATCTCTCCTGGGCGGCCACCCAAGTGCCGGTGTGCAGGGAGCACTACTCACAGCCCAAGACTGGGGGTCCTCCACTTACCAGACACCAAACCAGTCACAAAGAACATCTGTCTCGTCCCACTGTCCAAGAAGAAGTCACAAGAGCAATCCCAGGAAGGGTGCTTTTAGGGAGGAGTGGTTATCAAAGCCAATCTCATCAACTAAAAGTTCTTCTGATCATAGAATACTAGGACTGGACGGGACCTCGAGAGGTCATCGAGTCCAGCCCCCTGCCCTCATGGCAGGACCCAGCACTGACTAGACCATCCCTGATAGACATTTATCTAACCTGCTCTTCAATATCTGCAGAGATGGAGATTCCACAACCTCCCTGGGCAATTTATTCCAGTGTTTGACTACCCTGACAGTTAGGAACTTTTTCCTAATGTCCAACCTAAACCTCCCTTGCTGCAGTTTAAGCCCATTGCTTCTTGTCCTATCCTCAGAGGCCAAGATGAACAAGTTTTCTCCCTCCTCCTTGTGACACCCTTTTAGATACCTGAAAACTGCTATCATGTCCCCCTCAATCTTCTCTTTTCTAAACTAAACAAACCCAATTCTTTCAGCCTTCCTTCACGGGTCATGTTCTCTAGACCTTTCATCATTCTTGTTGCTCTGGATGAGGGGATGGACTGTACCCTCAGCAAGTTTGCAGATGACACTAAGCTAGGGGGAGAGGTAGATACGCTTGAGGGCAGAGATAGGGTCCAGAGTGACTTAGAGAAATTGGAGGATTGGGCCACAAGAAATCTGATGCAGTTCAACAAGGACAAGTGCAGAGTCCTGCACTTGGGACAGAAGAATCCCAAGCATTTTTACAGGCTGGGGACCAACCAGTTAAGTAGTAGTTCTGCAGAAAAGGACCTGGGGGTTACAGTGGATGAGAAGCTGGATATGAGTCAACAGTGTGCCCTTGTAGCCAAGAAGGCTAATGGCATATTAGGTTGCCTTAGGAGGAATATTGCCAGCAGATCTAGAGATGTCATTATTCCCCTTTATTCGGCTCTGGTGAGGCCACATCTGGAGTATTGTGTCCAGTTCTAGGCCCCCCCCACTACAAAAAGGATGTGGACGCATTGGAGAGGGTCCAGCGGAGGGCGACCAAAATGATTAGGGGGCTGGAGCATACGACCTATGAGGAGAGGCTGAGGGATTTGGGTCTATTTAGTCTGCAGAAGCGAAGAGTGAGGGGGAATTTGAGAGCAGCCTTCAACTTCCTGAAGGGAGGTTCCAAAGAGGATGGAGAGAGGCTGTTCTCAGTAGTGATGGATGGCAGAACTAGGAGCAATGGTCTCAAGTTGCAGTGAGAGAGGTCCAGGTTGGATATTAGGAAAAACTATTTCCCTAGGAGGGTGGGGAAGCACTGGGATGGGTTACCTAGGGAAGTAGTGGAGTCTCCATCCCTAGAGATTTTTAAGTCTTGGCTTGACAAAGCCCTGGCTGGGTTGATTTAGTTGGGAATTGGTCCTGCCTTGGGCAGGGGGCTGGACTTGATGACCTCCTGAGGTCTCTTCCAGCTCTGTGGTTCTATGATTCTCTGGACCTTCTCCAGTTTCTCCACATCTTTCTTGAAATGCAGTGCCCAGAACTGGACACAACACTCCAACTGAGGCCTAATCAGCACAGAGTAGAACGGAAGAATGACTCCTTGTGTCTTGCTCACAACACTCCTGTTAATGCAGCCCAGAATCATGTTTGCTTTTTTTGCAACGGCATCACACTGTTGACTCATATTCAGCTTGTGGTCCATTATAACCCCTAGATCCCTTTCTGCCGTACTCCTTCCTAGACAGTTGCTTCCCGTTCTTTGTGTGTGAAACTGATTGTTCCTTCCCAGGTGGAGCACTTTGCATTTGTCTTTATTAAGGACCAGCCACACACGCTGGCCAATATGAACTCAGACCGTGCCCACGTAAAAGCCATGCTGTCCCCAAACTTTTAGTGCCTAAAATGTAACGTCTCCGAGGGCTGCCACAATCCTCACAGCCAGGGTCTGCTCCCAAAGTCCAAAGCCTGTTTTTTCGCCTTCTTGGGGGGAAGTGCTGGAGAGGGAAAGGCTGCCTGGGGGTTTCTGCCTGCCATGGGGTGCCCCTCACCTCCCACCAGGGCCCTTTTGGCCGAGCGCATTTGCCTGCTCTGGCTCGGAGATGCCTTTTTGGCTCCTCAGCCCTGCGACCAAGTCACACTCAGTGAAATACCCAACCCCTTCCGAGGGAAACGCCTCTTGGGCCCATCCCGGGGCCCTCTGCTGGCACCTCCCAGCCGGGCCCAGTTCATTCTCCCCACTCCGCTCCAGAGCGGTGCCTCCTGGGCAGGCAGCCCCCTTGCCCTAGCTCAGGGCTTTATCTGCCAGTTCATGGCTCTAAGCAGCTCTCCCCACAGTGTCGCCCCCTCAGCGACTCCGGCTCTCTCCCCCTGAGGCTGGTGCTGCAGCATCTTATGGAGTCCTGCCTGGCCCCTGATTGGCTGGCTCCTTCCCAGCCCCTCTAGCCTCCCGGAGGACTTATCTATGGCTCTTTCTGGGCTCAGGGTCTTGTCCGCCCGCTCACGCTGCCCTTCGCCTCTATAGTGCAGCCACCCTTGGAAAGGCAGTTCCCTGCGGTTAGCCCAGGACAAAGTCCATTCCTGCTGAGAGGAACCAGACAAGGCCCTTGGGGGGCAAAGCGGTTCCCTGCTGTTTGCTAAGGCGCTGCCCTGTTTGTCCTGCCCTGCTCCCTGCCAGTGTCCCTTGGCTTCGATGCCACCAGCCCGGCCTTTGTCAGTGAGAAACAGCCTTGCCCCGTCCCCGGCCGTTTACACAGCTAAGGAGAGCGGCGCGTGAGGTGTGACCCCGGGGCCATTCGGTCACAGCCACGCACGTCCAAGGGGGATTTGCCCCATCAGGGCCAAACCGACACCCTCTCTCTTGGCCGGGATCAGAGCGGGCCGCAGCAGCGCATGGGGCAGGACCACCGTGGCTTGGAAGCGCACATCTATGTTCTCACAACAGTCCAGTCACCCTCACACCAGACAAAGCGGATCACTTCCCAAGAGCCCAGGGGGACATGCCGTATTTTTATGGCTACATCCAGGAACACATTCTTATTTGGACAAACACCCTCCCCCACACACACCCAGCTGTTGAACAGCAAGCCTGGTCTGTTTCAGGGAGGGGCTGGAACTCAAACCCCTCCCACTAATTGTTATTCATGTTCCCCTGTTAATTCTGTTTCAAGCCAAAAATGACATTTCGGAGCAAGCGAGCATTCTCTGCGCGCGTGTTCCTTGCCGGCAAAGAGCCACGGGGCCACTGAAATATATTTTGAGGAAAAATTTTGGACCAGCTCCACTGCCCACCCAGACACGTTCCAAAGGAGGAGAAATACGGGCCCACGGGCAGGCCAGCGCCAATGCGGATGTGGGTTCCCACGGCTCAGGGACACACAGCACAGCGGGGGACTGGAATTCGAAGAAAGGGTTGAATGGTGAGACACTGTTGCGTACAGGTGGTTGCTGCCCATGTTGGTCATGGCGGCGTTCCAGGGTGCAGGCTCCTGGTGGATGGGGGCAGATCCCACAGAAAAGTACTGGGTAGATCTGTGCTGCTTGTACTTACAGTCAGCATGGACTGGCTGGCAGTCCAGTGGCTTGTCTGCCCTTTGTCTCTGGCACACCGGGCAGCCAGGGGGCTCTACACATGGCTCCCACCCCAAGTGCTGGCTCCGCAGCTCCCATTGGCCACATTTCCCAGCCAATGGGAGCTGCAGGGCTGGCACTTGCAGACGGGGCAACGCACACAGCCACCTGGCAGTGCCTCTGCCTAGGAACCGGAGGGGGGCTGTGTCACTGCTTTCAGGAGCTGCTGGAGGCAAGCACCGCACAGAGCCTACGCTGCAAGACATCCCCCCTCGCACCAGCCCTGATCCCCCTCCTGCCCTGCGGGAGCTTGCACTCTGCCCTGCCTGGTGGGGTGCTGGGCCACTGAGCTGGGAAGTATGCCCGGCTGGGCAGCAAGGCAGACCAGAGCGCCGGGCGAGGACCCTATGGGTCCTCAAACAGCCTCCCCAAGGCGTTTGCACTTAGCTGCAGAGGACGTGATCGATGTCAGTTTCCTGATGCCAGGCCCACAGCTGTAAAGTCTGGGAAATGCCATTTACTGCTGAATCACACAATCCACCGATCTAGCCAAGACCCAGCCAGACTCCCTGCCCAGCACCCAAAGTCCAGCTCCCTTTTCCTGCTGGACGGCACTTGCAGAACAGCTCCTGAGTCAAGGGGTGTGAAAAGAAACCCAGGCCAAACTGTGGGTTTGGGGTGCAGAAAAGCCAAAGGGTTACTCCCTGGGTGAGATTGTTTCTCTGGCTACAATTCATGGTTAACATCCCTGCCATGCCACCAGGAGATCTCAAAGCACTGCTCAAGGAAGTCAGGAGCATCCTCTCACTTTTACAGATGGGGAAACTGAGGCACGGGGAAAGTGACACATCCAAGGTCCCGCAAAAGGTCAGTGGCAGAGGTGAGATTTGCACCCAGTTCTCCTGCAGTCTAGTCCACTTCAACCACAAGGCTGCTCAGATCTGCCACATCCCAACTCCAGGGCCATGACAACCTAGTGGAAGACACAGCTGATTGATTTCGCTCTTCACTCCTGGCCAGGGCTCGGGCAGGTGGCTAGTTCAAGCCAGCAGGGTTCGTGCACTCTGAATACAGCTGCAGAGAGGGGTGAGAAACCGGTTTGGTTTATAGCCCTGGCATACTGTTTATATCACAGTGCAGTCGCCCCACTCCCAGGTGGTGGGGGAACTCAATGACACCGACCAATAATTAGTTAATGCAATTTCAGAACATTATTTGCAATTATAATTCATCAGAAGCCAGGCATGATCTTTGCATGCTGGGGACGGGTTTCTCATTTGTTCCTGGAAAATCTAAGCCAATTAACTTTACACAAGGCAGAAACAAACACTGGTCGCTGGCCCTGAAGGCTCTAGGTTTATCTCCTCGCTAAATCACTCACCTCCCACATGCGTCATGGGCAGTGGTAGTCAGGCTGGGGTGGGGGGAGGGAAGGTAGGACGGGCGGGGGAGGGGGATGGCCTACGAGACGGGCCTCTTTGCAGTGAGGATTCCTCCATTTCGGTAAGACGACGGGCCGGACGGTGACCTCGCTGCTGATTTGACCCCGAGGGGAGAGCAGAGTCAGGCCCCAAACACCTGGTTTTCTGCACGGGGTGTGAAGAAATGCCCCTGCCGGGTTCTGATCCAGCCCCCGCTCCGCCAGCACGTCCTGAGCGTAACGCAATGGATCCCAGAACATCCCAGCCACGAATGTGCCTGTGGAATGACTGCGCCTGCCCACGCGGTGCAGGTAAGCCCCATGCAAGTGTGGCTGCACACCCACCTGGTCTCTCTCTCTCTCACACACACACACACACACACCCCTATTCTGCAGGCAGGGTGACAGGGCGAAGGGAAAGGAGCTGGGAAGAAGCCAGGCTCCCAAAGGGATCTGGAAGCCTTCCCCGGGGAGCAGGGGTATGCGCAGAACGGCGCCCGACGTGCGGGCCGAAAAGCGTTCCCACCGCCAGCGGAGAGGGCATCCAGAATGGACGATTTCACGGGGCCCGGGCCACGCTGGGCGCAGTTGCTTGCCGGGGGCTTCCCGAGCAAAGCGCAGATGGGAATGTTCACGCCGGCGACCGGCAAAAGACGTGCTGAATTGGTTTGGCATCTTGGGCCTCCCCTCCCCCCTGCTGGCTGCCATGTGGGGGATGGCAAGGCGCCCCCAGTGCCAGCGGGCTGGGAGAGCAGGTCACCAAAGGGGGACAGACGGCAGCAGATCTGGCTCAGTAGAGGTGTCAGGCGGAGGGGGAACATTATTCTAGTTCAGGTCAACAAAGAGAGGATGCGGGGAGAGGGGTGGGGGTACAGCTGGGGAGCAGAGGGGGGCTGGTGCAAGCCCAGATACAGTGACAGTCATCAGCCATGCCCCCCCCCCCACCATGGGACCCCCTCCCGGGCCGGGGTGGAGAAACCTGTCAGCTGTGCCTTGCAGGGGAACGGCCCCATCCGCTGCAGGTGCAGGGGTGGGGCTCATCAGGGAGCAGACCGGTCAGGGCTCTTTCTGACCTGCAGCTATAAAACCCCTGGACGTGGGCTAGTATCGGAGCCATCCCCCCAGACTGAGACAGGAGGCACACCACTGGTCCGGCTCCTCTGGGGGGAGAGGGCCTGGTCGTGCAGGTAGCTCTACCCGGACAGGCCAGGACGGGAGGGCACGCAACGCGCAGCAGAAGGGAGGGAGGACAGGAACCCCCCACAACCCCACGATGCCGAGAACAGATCGATCAGGAAACCAAAGGTGGTGCAGAGAGGAAACCCTCGGTCGCCTGCGCACCAGCGCTAGGAGCCTGGTGCCAGACAAGAGGGACTGGAACTGCTGCGCAGAAGTTCGATCTGGCTGGTGTCCCTGGGACCTGGTGGGACGGTTCCTGGGACTGGAACGTGGCAGCCCATGGCTACAGCCTGTTCAGGGAGGCAGAAATAGGTCACACCTGGCCCGCCGGGTTTGGGCCGATCACTTAGCACCCTTGGGATTTCTAAATCCTCTGCCCACGTGTGGCGTAGTGGGGGGGCTGTCTGCTCTGTAACCAGGGGTCCCCCTGCGCTGGGCTGGGAGATTCTCACTGACTCTCCCAAATGCGTATTAACCCCGACACCCAGGCTCAGCCTCCCAGGGAGAGAGAGAAAGGGAGGAAGGCAGAGACCAGCACCTGGCTGGGGGCCAGGGCTGGGAGGGAGGCAGTGGCTGTCTGGGAAGCATGGAGGGAAGAGGCTAAGCTGGGGCCTAGGGGTGATGGACCCCTAACCCTGAGGTCTGAGGCATCCTGGCCCTGGCTCCTGTAGCCACATCACACATGTGCTGTGCTGTATCCTGAAGGAACAATAAACCCCTCTCTGTTCTACGACTGGCGGAGTCTGTTCTTGCTGCTACGGGGGTGCAGGAACAGGGGAACCCCGACTGCATCGTCACACCACTTCCTAACTCAAAGGCTTGCCTCCAGCAGGGCGGGGGGAATTCTCTGTTACACCCCTTGACAGATAGAGCACTGAGGCTATATCTACACAGCAGCGATATTTTGGAGTAACTGACATTCCCAAATAACAGAGTGCCTCTACACTGCAAGCTGGTATTTCGAAATAACGGTGAGCTGGAGGACTTCCTACTCCGACTCCTGAAACCCTCATTTCATGAGGAGTAAGGGAAGTCAAAGGAAGAGTGTTCTACCTCGGACTTCCCGCTGTGTAGACAGCACCAAAAGCTGAATGAAGCTATTTTGACTTCAGCTACGCCATTGACTTTGCTGAAGTTGCGTAACTTAATTTGACTCTAGCCCTGCTGGGTAGACATGCCCGAAAAGTGAGGCACAAGCGATCCTGATTTGATAACATTTTAAATGCTCAGACAGAATGAAGTCCAGATCTGTAATTATATACTTGGTTCTTTAAAAGGGTCAGTTTCACAAAGATGAAAACTATTTTGAGCCGAGTCAGCTGGGAGGAAGAATTTAATCAGAAAAACGTGACTGATAAATGCAAATTGCTTAGCAACAACATCTTATTAAATGCTCAAAAAGCCACAACTGAGGAAAAAGCCCATTGTGGTTAAAGAGAGATTTGATTTCAAAGGAAAGTGACAGCATCTATGCAAAATAAAAATATACATTCATAATAAATGGAAGAAAGGAGAAGATGATAGGAAGGAGTATAAATCAGAAGTTAGGAATGGTAGAACATTGAAAAAGGAAGCAAAGGGACACAAGGCGATATCTATGGCCAGCAGTAGTTAAGGACAACCAGCAGGAGGATTTTTTAAAGTATATTAGGAGCAAAAAGAATTCTAAAAATGGAATTGATCAGAGGAAAATGATAGAATTATCAAATTATAATGAAGAGACCAAAGTGCCCAGTAAATGTTTGTTCTGTATTTGGGATAAAGCAGATGAGGCTTTCAGATGATAAAATGCTCCATCGCACTGGGATCTCAGAGGATGGTAAAGAGCAGCTACTAAAGTTAGACTTTTTAAAATCAGCAGGCCCAAACACCTTGCATCCAAGAGCTCCAAAAGAGCTGGCTGAGGAGCTCACTGGCCCTTTATGATGTTGGTTTTTAGTAAGTCTTCAAATCCGGGGGATGTTCCAGGAGGCCGGAAGAGCAAACCTATGCCAGTATTTTAAAAGAGTAAACAGGATGAGCCAGGTACCTGCAAGAAATCTGACATTGTTCCGAGGCAAGATAAGGGAACAACTGATAGGAGATTCCACTAACAAAGAACTAAAGGCGGGCAATCAAATTAACACCAATCGACACAGGTTTATGGAAAACAGATCCTGTCGGACGAATGCTATCCTTTTTGTATAACAGCACAAGTTTGGTTGATGCAGGTAATCGTGTTGACATTGTATATTTAGGCTTCTATCGGGTATTTGACTCGGTACTACAGGACAGTAAAGAACAAGACAGACATAAAATGAACAAGGCCCGTATTAAATGGGTTAAAAAATGGCTAGTTAATAGATCTCAAAATGTAACTGCAAACAAGGAATCAGCATCAATCAGGTGTGTTTCCAGTGGGGGTCCTGTAGGGATCCATTCTTGGAATTAGACTATTGTAGCCAGACATGAACCCCATCTTGTTCCCCCCCCCCCCCCGAGAGCAAGAGAAAGGCAGTCAGCCTTTGATGCCCTGGGAACGCAGGGGTGCTGCTTGTCCCTGACTCTAATAAACAGAAACCAGACAGTAAATGGGCTAGCTGACGACCCAGGGCCTCCTGCTGACCTGATGGCTAGCACCAGTAATTGACACGCCTGCACTGTCCCAGGAGAGGAATTTTCGCCCATCACATACCAGAGGTGCCCAGTGTCTGCATTTTCCCAGGTGTGAATTATGCTTTGCACCCTTCGTGGGAAACTTGGCGTTCAAAGCCATTTTCCCTAATTGGCCACTTGAGACCAGGAAGAAGCCTACGTGACCCAAGGGGTATAAAGAGGGGTTTAGTAGCCCACCCCATTTGAGCTCCAATCATCTATACCTGCTGGCAGGTATATGTTGTCTCCCGAGGTCTGTGGGACGCCCAACCTCGCCCTACTTCTTCCCGAGGGATTGAGAGAAAGACGCTGGCCACGCCAAGTCTGGAACGCAGGGGTGAGAATATATACCTGCTAGGTGTCTATTTTGCATGCATTTAATAAGAGCTCAGAGAACCAAAAGGGTTTCATGGTACCTGTAAGTGACTTATTAGTGTAATTTCTGTCCTGTCCTTTGTAGTGGCTGTGTTATCTGTAACACAGTAGTAGCATTTAACAGCTAAGTTTACCCTGTAACAATAAAATAGTAACTGTTTAAGCTGTGACCTGACTCCTTCAGTTGCTGTAACAGAACCAAGCACAATTTTTAAAAGAACTCCAGCCGGTCATAAGGGACGGATATAGGGAGAGCTTGAGCGTTGGATCGTGTCGCTTCCAGGGGACAGATCCGTTGGGGCATCTCTCAGCCTCCCCAGGCTGCCCGCTGCGAAGGGATCGTGTATCCTAGCAGTCAAAATCTGAGGTGTAATAAGCTCTCCCTGTAAACTTCTTGGGGCGCCCGTCAACCTCCTCCAGGTTGCCCGCTGCTAAGGGACCCCAGTCCTAGCAGTTGAAGTCTCGGGTGTATAATACACACACCACTCACTGCCCTGACCACTGGCTGACAACTATGTAATATTTTCAGTAATGACCTGGAAGAAAGCAAAATCAGCACGGATAAAGCTAGCAGGTGACCCCCAAATTGGGGGAGTGGTAAATGAAGAAGAGGACAGACCCCCAGCTACAGACCGATCGGGATTGCGTGGTACGTAGGGGCCAAGCAACCAGTGTGTGTTTTGACACAGCTCACTGTAAAACGTGAGGAACAAAGAGCACAGGCCAGACTTCCAGGCTAGGGACCTCACTGTATATCTGAAAAAAGATCTGGTGTCTCCTAGTGCGACGCTGTGGCTAGGAGAGCTAATGCAATCCTGGGATGCGTCACCGAGGGCATCTCAGGCAGGAGCAGCGAGGTTATTCTACCCCTGGGAGACACTGCCCGTTCCAGCCCATGCCGCGCTCAAAGGGCTGATCCCCGCCCAGGTCTTTTCTGAGCACGAGGCAGCCAATTGCGATGGCTGGGTCACAGACAGCCAGGACAGGCGGCGGAGCTGTTCTTGGTTCAATGAGCCACACAGCCCAAAGCAGGAGGACTTACAGCCGGAGGACGCAAGGGGACAGGATGTGGCAACCCCAGTCCCCAACAACTCAGCCTGAGTCTGTGCTCGCTGGGGAGGGGAATAGGGGTCGTGACCCACCCGTGTGAAGCAGGTCCCACCGACCGGCTAAAGGTGCCGTGCGAGATGGATACGTTGCTGGTTCAGTGGGGGGCTAACGATCACCAGCACGTGGCAGGTAAAGACGTGGCCTTCGGGGACCAGTTCTGGTGAACGTTCTCCGTTCCCCATGGACATGGTGGACGTGGCCCGCGGGGGCTGTGTGTTCACACGGGGCCTGGATGTGCCGGCGTGGCAGCACTGGACAGTGGCTGCGGCAGACTTCTAGGCAGGGGGATTGTCAGGGACTGTGGGCCCCTCACGGGCACTCGGGGGGGGGGGGGTTGCTTGGTTCACTCCCAGGATCCAAAGGAAGGGGACAGGTCTTTGGGGAATCTGGACCCTGAGACTGACAGCCCCCAGGACCAATGGGAAGAGGCCAGTGCTCCAGGTCAGCCTGATTGCCAGGCGGGCAGGCCAATGAGGGAGTGAGGGGCTTGGGGAGTCCCACCCTCCACGTGAGCTAAGTTTCCAGGCCCAGGCCTGTTGGGGTGTGGAGCGCGGCCGGGGACTCAGAGCCTTTTGCAGACCCGTGGCGCTGGGGTCATGGGGGGGGGGCAGGAGAGTCCCCCACGATAGCAGGACCATCCCCGAGAACATGGAAGGAACGTACAAACGTGCTGGAAACACACTCCCCTCTTCCAAAGCGCCCCAGCACTGCCTAAGGCCAGCCTCTGTGGGGCCCACGTCATGCCTCAGTTTCCCCCCAGGCCCGCCCTCCTGTGGCACACGCCGCTGGACAGAGCCACGGCCCGTGCTCTCCCGCACACTCTGCCGTGGGGCAAAGGGTGTGGCCCCAGAGCTCCTCTCACCCCCTGCACACACCTGTGGGGAGATGCCACCCGTCTGGCCCACATCCCATCTTCCTGGCTTTCTGTGCAGGAGCCAACGAGCTCACCCCAATCTGCTCTCAGCCCAAGAGGCATCGCACCCCCATTTCTACCCAGCCATCCCAGACGGGCCACAGGCCAGCTGTGCGGCAGGTGCAAAGGAGCAGAGACCCATCACCGAGTCACCGCCTTGCAATGCTGCACTGGGAGGAGCCCACAGACATACCTAGGCCAGCGGCAGCTGCCTCAGTTTCTCCTCCGAGCCAGGGTTTACAGGCTGGTAGGCAGCTCTAGTGCTCCACAGAGGGGTTCACACTCCAGCTGAGCCTCAAAATCCCCTGTCCAGGCTTCACTCACACACAGCCCTGGCAGAAAATCAGAGCCCACGCACCCACCCCAGGTCATGGCTGGGCACAGCCCTTCCGACCTGTCTGTCTTGGGGCCTCACGAGAGCCTCTCTCGGCCCAGCAAGTAGGTCTCAGCTCCCACCGGCCCCTCCAGCCCTGCTTTCCTAGGGCTGTCTCACCCTCTCACAGCTACAGACAAGAGCCAGGCTGCCCCATGGTTACCAGCAGCTGGTGCACCCTTAACTGATGTGGCACAGGGCTGAGTTAATTAACTGGCCTTTTGCAGCATTGGAAGGAGCTGGCAGCCCTCTGCTTCACTAGGCAGTGTTACTGGCACAAATTTCTCTCTCCCTTCCACACTGTAGGGACACACACCTTTACCCAGTTCCTATGGCTCAAGGTGCAACCCTGTGAATTTACACACCCACCCTCACCCACTTCCTAGGGCTCAGGGTAGAACTTCCCATGGGTTGGCAGGATCTTAGGCACTGAAAGAGCCGCACACAGTAATGTCCGTATCTTCTATTTATTGACAGTTCCCAAACAAGCAGAATACACACGCTAAGCACACACTGTCATGCTCACCAATCCGGGTACAGGCAGACTTCCCCTGTTGGCCAGGAAAGGTCAGTCTCTCTGGATCTAGCTGCTGCATGTCACGGTCGTGCAGGAGAGTCCTGGCAGCTCTGGTCTTAGGCTGGGTCTTGGAGGTGAGTTCTTCTTCTGGGTCTTCCCCCTTCTCCTTGGTGTTCCCTGTCTCCCTTTGGACTTCTTCCAGCCTTTTGCTTCTTTCCTTCTGCTTCTGTTACTTCTGATCTTCTTTCTGGTCTCCTTTTTGGACCCCAGTTTATATAATGAAACCCGAGTCCTGCTTAACTAGACCTTAACCAATTATGTTAGTATCATTTTACTAACCAATCCTAACAAAATTACCTAACCAATCAGACCCCACCACCTTAATTGATTTACACCTAGCAAAATTAATTATACAGCAGACAGAAACAGTTACAAACCAGACAGAGATCGCACAGTGTAACAATAGGCAGTGTAATGACAATGATCATAGAATGAGGATTCCACAACCTCAGCTATGGAGAAGCAGTTTCTTGCCAGACAGAATGGGGCGACTTCAGTTTTCTTTACCCATCTTGAGATCTGTCTCTTTATCTGGTGACAGTGCGGGGCTCTCAGGACAAAATCCCCTTCTCACAGCCTGGTGTGATGCTATTTTAATGCAATTTAGATGGAATGTGAGTATGCGACTCCAGGCCTTCCAGCTAATGGCTGCTGCTCTTCAGTCTGGCTGCAGAAGGTGGCTTTGGCTGCCAATATGGCTTCAGGCCTTCCGTCATGGTTACAGAAAAACCATATTGTTACAGCACAAGCTTTGGGACATTTGTGCACCCTGAGGCAAAGCCGCGTCGTCTGAGGCACATTAAAAAGCTACTGACTTCTTCAGACCCAAGGCGCTGTGATAGGCAGGAACTCCCACTGGCGCAAGGAGAAACCTTTCCCAACCATCGTCTCGCTGGTTTCATTGGCAGCTGGGCCGGATCCCTGGCCACAGGCATCCATAGAGCTTCATTGGAGTGAATGGGCCAGAGGCTCAGCTGGTGTCACTCAGGTTTGCTCCAGTGGAGCCAATCCTAGAACTGGCAGGGACCTCACAAGGCATCGAATCCAGTCCCCTGCCCTCACGGCAGGACCAAGAACTGTCTAGCCCATCCCTGACAGGTGTCTGTCCAACCTGCTCTGAAATCTCTGCAGGGATGGAGATTCCACAACCCCCCTAGGCAATGCTTGACAGTTAGGAGGTTTTCCCTAATGTCCAACCTAAACCTCCCTTGCTGCAGTTTAAGCCCATTGCTGCTTGTCCTGTCCTCAGACATTAAGGAGAATAATTTTTCTCCTTCCTGTTTGCAAACATCCTTTTAGGTACTTGAGATCTGCTATCATGTCCCCTCTCAGTCTTCTCTTTTCCAGACTAAACAAATTCAGTTCTTTCAATCTTCCCTCCTAGCTCCTGTTCTCCAGACCTTTCATCATTTTTGTTGCTCTTACTCTGGACCTTCTCCAATTTCTCCACATCTTTCTTGAAATGTGGTGCCCAGAAATGGACACAGTACTCCAGTTGAAGCCTTAATCAGCACAGAGTAGAGTGGAAAAATTATTCTTGTGTCTTGCTCACAACACTCCTGTTAATGCAGCCCAGAATCATGTTGGCTTTTTTTGCAACAGCGTCACACTGTTGACTCCTATTTAGCTTGTGGTCCACTCTGACCCCTAGATCCCTTTGTGCCGTACTCCTTCCTAGACAGCCGCTTCCCATTCTGTGTGTGTGAAACTGATTGTTCCTTCCTAAGTGGAGCACTTTGCATTTGTGCTTATTAAACTTCATCCTGTTGACCGCAGACCATTTCTCTAGTTTGTCCACATCATTTTGAATTATGACCCTATCCTCCAAAGCACTTGCAACCCCTCCCAGCTTGGTATCATCTGCAAAATTAATGAGTGTCCTCTCTATGCTGATATTTAAATTGTTGATGAAGATATTGAACAGAGCTGGTCCCAAAACAGACCTCTGCGGAACCCCACCTGTTCTGCCTTTCCAGCATGACTGGTAACCATTAATAACGACTCTCTGGGACCGGTTCTCCAGCCAGTTATGCACCCACCTTCTAGTAGCCCCATCTAGGTTGTTTTCCCCTACTTTATCACCAGGCCAGCTGCCCAGCTGGCGTGAACTGGTCCTGGGAATCCCATGGCAATCTCAGCTGGAATCAGCCTGAGTTCCGCCGGCTGAGCCCGGGCTGCGATTGGCTGCGCCGACTCTTTCTGACCGTTTCGGACAGCCTTGTTTCCTGCGGTTGCTCAGGGCATGTACTGACAGCCAGTGACCGTGGGAGCTGTCACAACGCCTTCTCTCCAGAGACAAGTCTCAGTTGCCGGGGGAGGGGAAGACAAAAAATAACCCAAGCTGCAAATAAGAAAAAAATGAAGCAATCAGTTTGGATTAGCTCCCCCCAATCCATACCCCTCCCCCCGTTTCCACAGCAACCAGCAGCAAAGGGCCAAATCTTCGCCTCCGGAGACTGGACGCATGAGGCCAGATCCCCCACTGGAGTAAATAGACTCCACAGGCGCGAAGCCATTTACCCCAGCAAAGGTGGGCCATGGGAGGGTGGTCCCAACAACTCGGCCAGGACGGGGGGGTCCCGCTACAGTCACCATGAGCTTGGAATCATCTCTGCCTGTTTTGACGAGCCCAAGGCAGTGGTGGGAGACAGTGCTGCCTCGTGCCCCCCTCCTTTCATCTCCTACTTCTCCAGAGCGTGGGGCTGGTGGTTCTGTCTCCCAGGGGGCAGAGTTAAGGTTACGGCGGCGTGCTGTGCGTGAGGCACTGTCTGCACTGGGCTTCTCAATGCGTAACCGCTGGCCCTGGCAGCGACGCCCCTCCCCTGCCGGGGTCTATCTGTCCCGGTGCACCCTGCTGGCACAGCTCCCATCTGGGCCCCTCTGCCGGCCGTGAGGATCTGCAGAAAAGCGCACCGCCTGCAGCTGCCTGCATCTATTGTGATCTCTAGAAGGGACGAGGCGATTTCGCGGCTGCCTCCAGCTCCGTGCGCTCCCCTCCTTGAGCGCGTGGGCCTTGGCGGGTGGCAGCCCAGCAGAAGGATGGCCTCATGTCAGAGCTCTAAAGCATTCCTCTTAACCTCCTGGCTTCTTTGTCCCCCCCTTGGGGATTTTTCATTCCTGGGCAGACAAGCAGGGTTTTCCTTGTGGCTCTGCTCGGGCCAGCCCTCCGTGCCGGATGGTCTTTTAACTGTTGACTCCTTGAGCCCCCGTCGGTAGCAACGCAACAGCCAGCAGGGAAACTGAGGCCCGCGGTTTTCCTCAAGACATTACTGACATTTCCCGTGCTCTCCGCAGAGGCCGGCTGGGTGCAAGCGTGACTCTGAAATGCATCTGCTACAGAGGGGCTCTTTGGGAGGAGTCCATCGCCCCCGCAGAGCCTAAAAAAGAATCGCATCCCACTGCCCGGCAGAGCGGCTGCCCTCAGGGGAGAAGTGCTGGGTCCAAAGATTGTCACGGCCCCCCTTGAAGCCAGTGGCTCTGCTAGGCACTGTCTTTCAGGCTCAGCGGAAGCCGCTCTCAAGCCACAGATCCTGGGGTGACCCCCCCAAAGCGGGCAGGTCAGAGCCGCAGCCTGGGGGGGCAAGGGTTCCTTTGGTTGCAGAGGCTTGGACCCCGGCAGGAAGCAGAGACAGAGTTTCTGGGGCACAGAGCTCGCTGGAGAGTCAGCTGGGGGGTTCTGAGCAAGGCCACTGCGGCCGTTAAAAAACCAAACACTCCCTCTGGCTCACCCCACGGAGAGCCCTGGCCTGCCTCGCTGGCTGCCGGCCAGACAGGCAGCAAGGATCTCAAACGCTTCCCAAACGCGGCTGTGTGAAAGGGCGCCTAAGAGCGAGAGACCCTGCTGGAGTCCCGGGCACACCCGCTGAGGGGCGCGGACGCCTGGAGAGCGAAGCACGGAAGGTAGGCCAGTCTCCAGCTGGCAAGAGGCAGGGGGGACCACAGAGCATGGTCTAGCAGAGGGTGCAGCGCGCCCCGCACTGAAAGGCGGCTGCCCTGGCACGGGCACAGGAGAGGCAGTCGGTGGCACGTCAGCAGACAGCCCGGGGCGCGAGCATGTGGCAGGGCCCGGCCATTTTCCCCCTGGTCGTGCACGGCCCCGGCTCACCCAGCCACCTGCAGCCCCGGGCAGGCTCCCCAGCTGAGGTGGGCAGCATCTGCTCTCTCCGGCCTCCCCCAGTGCCTGTCTGCTCCGGTGCCAGGCCTGCAGAACAGTGCACAGCCGAGGCTGGGGGGCAGAGGCAGTGTGTTCAGCCAAGCCCCCTTGGGCACAGCAGGCCCCACGAGGCCCGCTCCGTCCCCCACCCCCCGCCTGCCCATGCACCAGCTCCACGGTCTAAACATTAACTATCTGTGTCTGCAGGGCAGGCGGGGGACACCGGGACCTGGCATCCCACCGCACATATGGAGGCACGGCCCGTCCTGGCGAGGATCCTATCATGCTAGCACCGCCCCTCCCTCTGGGTGCTTCAGAGGTGGCCACGCGGTGTCTCCGCATGCGGAGGCCATCAGGCTGCGTCGCCCTGGGCGGGCGGGAGAGTCACACGCCCCTGGCACAGGCTGGGCCCAAAACTGGCTGTCTGCCCTCTCCCCTTCCCTGCTCTCAGGGCCGGGCGACAGAAGCGGGTAAGAGTCTACTACAGCTGCCAGCCAGCGAGAGGGGCCCACGTGGCAATTTATAAAATGCCGTAGGGTTGCCAGCCGGGAATGCCACTGGCCAGGTAGGGCCCTGCAGGCACATGTCCCTCCACCCCTTCCCACGGGGTTCCCCCTGAGCTCCAGAGACTACCCCACAGCCCTTGTCCCCAGGCCTGATTCACTGCATTCATCCAGCTTCCCCAGCTGGCTCCCTTAGGCCCATAGGTCCTAGCAGCCTCCTCGGGGCTGGGGTCTCCCTTCTGGGAGCCCAAGTCCTGCAGGCCAGGCCAGCTGCAGCCTCCAAGCACTTCCTTCTTAGCTGCTCCCTGTCCTCGGCCAGCCCCTGCCTCCGCTGGAGTCTCCCTGCTTTGAGCGAAGGGGCAGAATATATAGAGCCCTCTTCCTCCAGCTCATTCCCAATTGGTCGGGTGAGGAGGGAGCCTTGCCCCGCCCACTCCCCAAGGCTCCTGTCCTTAAAGAAACAATAACCGACTTTCTCCCAAACATTACTTATTCCCAGCATCGCTTCCTCTCCACCCATACAGGGCGTCCCGGGATACATCCATTCCGCACTGAAGTCATTGACTCTTGTAGGGACTGATGCGTCCTTCCATTCCCCGCTCTTAAGTGGTGCCAAAAAAAACCCCACCCCAATTTGCACAAATGGAAGTCATCCGCGGGAATAAATTCCCCACTTTTAGTTGTTTCACTGTAAGTCTAAGTGTTTTGGAACAAATCTTGGATGTCTAGCGAGAACGGCCTGTCTTGTCTATTTTGCATACTCATCAATACCTCCCAAAATCTTACCAGACCACCTGGCTGAAGTCATCTTACCGCTAGGACCCACTGTGCTTAACGAGGCAGACTTCCCCATCATACTCCATTGTTTTAATTCAGCCGATAAAATCAGTATTTATGGGTAAACACTTATTTCAGATGGGGAGCTATTTCAGTTTTCACAGTTGCTCAACATTACCGCTTTCAAGCATTTTTTCAATTTTATTTTGAGCCATTCAAATTTTCAGTGGCAGCAAATTATGGGGGTCAGACAATAATTAGTAAATGAGAGCAGATGCTGCGATTTAGAGAGTTAGAGCTCTATAACCATTAAACACCAATTGTCTTCGTGCATGTCAATATACCCAAAGCCAGTGTCCTTAAATCAAACTTTAAATAGTTCTCAAGAAGCCTTTTCCTTCCTGTGCCTGTCAGTGCATTTGTGTTGTGCTCAATGGAAATGTTTTGTGGTTGTCATAAGAACGGCCACACTGGGTCAGACCAAAGGTCCAGGACAGCCCAGTGTCCTGTCTGCCCACAGTGGGCAACACCAGATGCCTCAGAGGGAGGGAACACAACAGGGAATCCTCACGTGATCCCTCCCCTGTCTCCCACCTCCAGACGAACAGAGGCTAGGGACACCATCCCTACCCAGCCTGGCTAACAGCCATTGGTGGAGCTAACCTCCATGAATCGATCTAGCTCTTTTCTGAATGCAGTTAAAGTCCTGGCCTTCACCACATCCTCTGGCAAGGAGTTCCACAGGTTGACTGTGTGCTGTGCATTCGTATCACGAAACGGAGCGTTTGTGACCAGGGCCAGATTAAGACCTTTAGAGGCCCTAAGCACTGAAAAGATTATGGTGCCCCCCCCATATGTAATTCAAAATAAAAACAATACTATACCGTAACATCTCTTTTTTTTTTTGGTGCCCCTGCTTTGCTGGTGCCCTAAGCGCGTGCTTAGTCTGCCTATTGGGTAATCCAGCCTCGTGACACTGATCGATAAAAATCTGATCCTGCCAAACCTATAGCAGAGGGGAATCGGGTTAGTCTGTATCTGCAAAAACAACGGGGAACCCTGAGGCCAGGGCTGTCCCTAGTGGGGGCTGGGGCCCCCGGCATGGGGTCCAGGGCAACCCCGCACCTCAGGCCCTGCCCCTGCTCCTCCCCTTCCCCCAAGCCCCACCCTTGCCCCCCCTTTGTCTGAAGCCCCTCCCCCAAGCAACGTGAGCCAGGGGGGGCTTGGTGAGGGGCAGCAGCAGGGGTTCCCCACCCCCGCACTGCAGGTTGGGAGACGGGGTTGGAGCGGAGCTGGCTGCCAGGTCACTCCGGCTCCCGCTGCTGCGGTGGGTGGACCCCCAAGCAATCCCCTGCTCCTACCCCACGCCAGGACCCCCAGGTGATCCCCCGGGCCGCCTTGGGCCCTGTCCACAGGGTGGTTGAGGCCCCTGAGCCCCTGCATGCGATGAAGATGGTCTTGGCCCACGAAAGCTTGAGCCCAGTGAAATCTCTGAGGTCCACGGGGCTCCTGGTTGTTTTCCAAACCTCTAGTGTGTGTGGTCGCTCTGGATTGGACCCAGGCCAGCAGCTGCCACGTCCATCCTGGACTGTGCTGTCCACACTAGTGTCTGGCCAGGCGTCCGGCAGGCTCCGGGGCCTCCACTGTGCGTGTCCAGAGCTCGCCACTGCCCACGTCACTGCAGCCACGCGTGAGTCTCCTGCGGAGCAGCTCTGCTCAGCAGACTCCCTGTCAAACGCCCCGCTCTGACGCCACGTGGGCAGGTTCAGGGCTAGGCCAGAGGGCCGGGCTCCCGCTCGTGTCGTCAGAGCCGATGTAACCATGCTTTTTCTCCAGGGCTGGGCGCAGGGGCATGGTTTGGCCACGGTTCCAGAGTGGCACGACCTCCCTGTGGGAACAGCCCCGGTGCAGCCCACGGGGACCTGGTAAGGCCTGGGATCTGCCCTCCCATGCTGTGTCCCGGTGCCAAGCAGGTTGGGGCATGGGACACGGCACCGAAGCCGAGCTGCCGGGATCTGGTCATGGGGTGCAGGCAGGATAAAGCAGCTATTGTACCTCCCAGGCTGATGAGAGAGGAAGGACACAAAGGGAAGTGAGTGACTGACATGCCGTCCCAGGAGAAGGGAGCTCGGGGGGCGCATACCGCTCGGGCAGTTGCAGGGCACCCACCGCTGCCACCAACGGGCCTGGGATCCGCAGCCCAGCCAGTCCGGGACTCTCACCCAGGAGCCACGCCGGCAGCGTTTGTGGCACAGAGACACCCTGGCAGGACGCACAGCCAGCACCCGCTCACCACCAAACGGCCAGCAAGGGAGGCGCCAGTGTGCTGGCTTGGAGTCCAACCGGTCACCTCCGCTGGCACTGGAAGGCTGGGCCGGGCTGTCCCCGAGGGAGGGGATCGCTTTCCTTCTGCCAGGCAGCCTTCGTGGCCCCGGCCCAGCCTGGCCAGAGGCTTGTGTGGGCCTGGTTTCCAAGCACTTAGTCTCCCTCAGGCTGGGTGCAGCTGGGCATCTGGGGGGAGCTGAGTGGTTGGGGGGGACATTGGGTGCTCTGGCCGGTGAACCTACAGCAGCTCAGTGGTGGGGTGGGGTCCCTGCGGGGCCAGGACCGAGAGGACAGGGTGTGTGTGCCCCCAGGGGACGGGACTCTCCTGCCCGGCCCTTTCCCCGCAGCTGTGCAAGGAAAGCCGCGGGGGCCCCGTCGGGACGTCCCGCCACCTGGTTTTGTGACACGCATCACACGAGGGAGACACCCGGGCCCTGCCGTGACTCGCACACGCATCCCCCACAGGCAGGAATGGAGTTCTCGGCTCCCCCTTATCAGAGAGAGTGTCCCTGCCCCGTCACTGCCCACGGTGCAACGGGGACTGCAGGACTCTGCCCCGTCCCTCCCCTGCGAGCTGGGTAACAATTGGCTGCCAATCCGCGCTCAGGGGGCACTGTCCTTGATCCAGCGGGGCTGTTCATCTCGTCCTGGGGAGTAAACAGCCATTTCAATACATAATCCACAGCCAAAACGAGGAAAACAGTCTGGACCGAAACGTGCCCGGGACAGGACTCGCCTCCCAGCGACCTGCCAAGCGGACGGTGACGGAGGCCCCCTGGCTTGCCAATGCGCAAACGGGGCCAGAGCGCCTCGTGGGGGATCTCAAAGCCCCACACAACGGCGCTCTGCATTGTGATCCCCATTGCACGGATGGGGAGACTGAGGCCCGGGGAGGCCACGCAGGAAAACTGTGGCAGAGCCAAGAACTGCAGGCAGGTCTCCGGCGCCAGCCCTAACCCCTGAGCTGTTCTTCCTCCCTTGAGCGCTGCTACCTGCTTCCCCAAGCTGCTGCTCGTCTTAGCGGGCGTCTGGCGCCCTGGGCTGCATCGTCAGCCTCCCTGCCGGGGCGCCCAGCACTCGCTGTACTGCCAGCACGGCCCTCGTAGCCAGATCCCTACGGACGGCCCTCGAGCAAGGAGCCGGAGCCGGGGGCATGAGGCAGGCGCTGGCCACCTGGCGTCAGCGCGGGACTGGAAGGCCCTCGGGGATGGGCGCAGTGTAAGAGCCAGTGGAGAATAGAGTTGAAAAGCCTATTGAGAGATGGGCACAGGCTGCTCCATCTCCCAGCGCCTCCCCCGCCAGAGCCGTGGGGAGTCTGGATCTCCAGTTCAGAGGCCATGGGGGGCTCGAGCCTCTAGGGCCAGCCCCAGCCCCAGCCCAGCAAGGGGAGGCGGGAGAGAGCTGATGGCATTGGGAGGCCAGGCCAAAGACACATTAGAGAGCAGGCACAGGGGCTGTGACGCGCCCGCAGGATTTAGGAGCCTCAGTCCGAGTCTCAGGAGCAACCCAGACACCAGGAGCTAAGCTCCGTGCCCCACAGGGCCTGCAGCCCAGATCCTCAGAGGTATTTAAGCACCTAACTCCCTTGGGTTTAATGGGCGTTAGCTGCCAAAATCCCTTTGAGGATGTGGGTGGCTTTTGAAAATGGCACTTAGGGTCCAAAATCACTGGGATGCTTTTGAAAATGTTCCCGCTCACACAAACACACAAACACACACACATGCCCGCGCACACACACGCGCGCACACAAACATACACACACCCTGCGATGCATGCGCGCACGCACACACACACACACACACACACACACACACACCCCACACTCCGTGCATGCATACACACACACACATGCATGCACGCACACAAACACATGCACACACAAACACACGCACACCCTGCGATGCACACACACAAACACATGCACACAAACACGCATACACACGCACACAAACACACTGCGATGCACGCACACACACACACACACACTCCGTGCATGCACGCGCACACACACACAAACACACATGCACGCACGCACGCACAAACACACGCACACACACACACACACAAACACACACACACCCTGCGATGCACACACGCACACCCAAACACGCACCCACCCACCCTCTGATGCACGCACACACACACACACCCGCGCACAAGCATGCACGCGCGTGCACACACACACACCCCATTTCTGCTCTGAAGGTGGAAGGAGCCGGGCGCAGGGAAAGCCCCGCTCCCAGAGTCACACCCCACTCCCTGCGGACGGAGGCCCGGCCCGGCCCGGCGGTGTGCAGACAAGGCGCTGCGGGCCAAGGCCCCGTATTGCTACGCCAGTCACGCCCCCGCTCAGGATCGGGGCCCTGCAGTGCCAGGCCTGGCGCAGACCCATTGGAGCAGGCCGATGGGAAGAGCAGCGCCTGGCAACCCGGCCCAACCCTGATGGGACCCGGCCACAAGGGTGAGGCCTGAAAACCGTGCCCCTCTTGTGCTGGGGAGAGGCCTCAGCTAGCACCCCCAAAGCCCAGTGCAGGGCCGGCGCTTGACCTGCACCCCACGGGTCACAGTTGGGGGAGAGCCGTGTGCAGAGGGGCAGAACACCCCCCCCCAGCCTGCCCTTACACCACCATCTCCATACGACCTCTTGGCAGCTGGGCAGCTGTGCGCGGGGCACACGTCTGAAACGGGGCGGGAGGGGAGGCCACCCCCTCCACCTCCTGCCCTGCCACACCGCCCGCCCACTGGCAGCTCTGCCCGCCTGTACCCGCCCCTGCCCCCTCGTCTCAGAATGGCTTTGCCCAGCTCCGTCCTTCGGGCAAGGCGACTGCTCCGGAGCCAAAGCTCCAGAGCCTGCTGCTTTGGCGCTGGCTCCGGCTCCGGGATCCCTGCTGGGGTGTCAGGCTGCCACTTCCGGCTCCTCTCCGCTCCCACCTGCGGCGGCGAAGCCGACGTTCCTTTGCCCCTTGGGAGCCGGGCACAGCCTGCACCTCCTGCGCACCCCTCTCTGGCGCGGGGAGCCTGCTGCACGGTGCAGAGGCAGAGCTCACGTGGCAGCTGGCCAGGACTTGATAAAAACTGGTGATTAAAATTCACAGCCTGGCCAAGGGACAAGCTGTGCTCCAGGTTGGTCACAAAAGGGCCTTTCTCTCCCTGGGCCGTGTGGAAAGAGAGGCCCACAGTGGCTAGAGGCCCCGGCATCCTGCATTCTACTCCCAGTGCTCCCACAGATTTGTGGTGACACCTTGGAAGAGCCGCGTCAATGGCCGTGCCTCAGTTTCCCCTCTGTAAAATGTGGGGAGGTGGGTGTAATCCACTTGGCTCTGATTCGGAAAGTGTCTGGCTCCGTAGGCAACCCCTAGAAATACCTAAAATAAAAGGAGTGTCTGCCGTGAGCTGAGACCCTCAGACGAAAGCTACTGAGGCGGGCAAGGCAGCGACCTTTGGGTTAGATGACTAGGGAGGCAGGATGGTCCTCAGGCCAGGAGGATACCCCCACCCTCGGCTGAATTCCCTGCTGTGCCCCGGCCTGTCTGGGAAGTCCTGGAGCCTCTGAACCTCACTGTACAACGGTACCGCCCATGATTTACGGTTTTAAATCAAGAGTGGATTTTTCCTAAAGGTCTGTTCTGATTCCAATGGGAATGGTCTCTAGGTCAGGCAGGGTATCCCCCATCTCCAAAGCAGAAGGACTCACGACTGGGAATGTCTATTCCCTGGGAAATTCGGCCACTTTGGCATTATTTTCATTGAACGTCGGCACGAGGCGTCGACGTTTTGAAACGTCCCACAAAAGAAACATGCGGACATTCTGGGATTGTGTTTTAGACAGATTATTTTCTCTCTCAGTGTATTTGCATCCTTTTTGTTTTACATTGTTTCACATTTGATCTATGTACAGCTGGAGGGCCGGGGGAGTCACCCGGTTGTAATTCAGTCGTGGGACGCCCCTATAGCTGCTAGAAAAAAACTATTCGGCAGCAAGCATCCAAACACTACAATATGCAAAACATGCGCACTGTCCCACTGGAACCACCGTGGCTCCTGTCACCTCACACAAACGTGCCCATTTCCTGCCCTGCTGTTTGTTACACAACTCGAACCATGCCTCCCTGATCTATGACATTTTGAAGCACACGCTCCATTACTATTGAAAGCACATCGCCGGCTCCGTGTTGTGGCAGAGAAATGCCCAATGGGTGGAGTGCCTGACGCTTCTGTGTGAGCGGAGTCTGAAACTTACTAATGACGCCGGTAAATTTCACCATCCTCGGCATGTCACTGTACGGCTAAGGACCCGCCTGCTTTGGCTGAGGACTTCTCCGGGACGCTTGCTTTGGAGAGATGCTCTCTGCCGGGTGTGGTTTCTAAAGCACGTGAAAGCGTTGGGCGTTCATTGGATGCCTTGGATTTTGCAAGTGTGCTTGGAACAGTGCGGTGTGGAAGAGAATTGGGGAACCCATCAGCTGAGAAACATGGCTGGTCATCACCTACAGTCCCCAACTTCAACCCCTCCAGCGCATCACTGACAATCTACAGCCTCTCCTGGGAAACCAGCCCTCCCTCTCACAGGCCTCGGGGGCAGGCCAGTCCTCACCTGAAAACAGCCCCCCGACCTGAAACAAACTCTTCCCACAACCCCGCAGCACCCCTCCATCACACTCACCCAGGAGCTTCCCCTGCAATCAACGCCGGTCCCGACTCCGCCCACACAGCTACACAAGCAACCTCACCACGTCGGAGGCTCAGACAGCTGCACGTCCACCAATGTGATCTCGGCCATCACGCGCCAGCCTTGCCCATCTGCCGTGGACACTGGCCGGACTGGAACGGCTCTGCACCGAAGGGTCGTTGGACACAAATCAAACATCAGAAATGGGAACACACCGACCCTGTTGGGCCCTGTGTTAACTTGCCCGGACCCAAATGACATCGAACACTAAGGGTTGGACCCTTACACCCCCCTCTATTAGCTGCATTTAGCACGGACAATTTAATTGGGTGGGGTCTCCTTCTCCCTCTTTTTCTGCTCTATGTGTGTCCCTGGGTGCCCCTTGCTCCATCCATCCGAAGAAGTGGGCTGTGCCCACGAAAGCTCATGACACCATCCACATTGTTGTTAGTTTCGAGGGTGCCGCAGGGCCACTTGTTTTTAAGGGGGTTTTAGGCAACCTTTACTACAGCGGGTCTCAACCTCTCTCTTTCTAAGGCTGCCCAGCAAGCCGCCACACAGCACGGCCCAGGTGTGCCACCACAACTGTCTTTCGGTGTCACAGGTGCTACGGCTGCAAAGGTCCCTGAGAGGGGTCCTGGCAGCAGGGATGGAGTCAGAGATTAGTGACAGTATTTGCCCAAGGTCAAAGCACTAGGCCGCAGGCAGGGCTGTGGCGCTGTGACCCCCGAGAAATGAGGCTCTCTACTGCCCGTCTTTGCTGCCCCCCATTTGGAAGCTAAAGACCCCACCAGGCTTTGTGAAAAGGGTTAGGGCAAATGTGCAGCGTTAACCCTGCCCCCCGGCAGAAATGTTTGTCTTTGGCACCCCCCTATGGCCAGTCCACATATGAGGACAACAGTCTACTACAGCTGCCAGCTACACGAGTGGCCCCTTTCACTCAAACAGGAGTGCGCCCCTTTGGTATCGAGGCTCCCCCCGCCCCCCATGAGCCTTCCGTTCATGGAGCCTCCTGGCCTGTTTATCCTTTTCCCCCCACCTCCTCTCCAGGAAAGCTTCGGGCCAGGTGCTGCCCAGAGAGAAGGCAGCGTGACCCCCTGCCCAGCGCACGACCAGCTCGGCAGCCATGTAACTGAGAGGAGACCCAGCTCTTCAGCGCTATGAATTTCCTGGCCAGGTGTGTTCCCAAGCTCCGGGATAGGCCAGCCCCTCATGGGGGCCAGAGCAGTCTGCCGAAGTGCCGGTGTTTGCTGGTGCTTCGCGGTCTCCCCGTGGAAGGACAAGCTCTGCAGAAGAGCCAAATCCCTCCCTTCTGGGACCACGTGCAAAGGGCCACGGGGCTGGGAGACGCCAGGAGAAATGAGGAAGCGCAAGAGCTTTGTAAACCTGAGGACTTGTGACCTTCCAGCTGTTTATACATCTGTGCGCCAGGCAATCAGCCCAAAGCACCGCTGTTCTGTACGGGAAAGCCCAGACCAGGAGCCAGGTGGGCTAAACTGGCTGGGGATAGAAGGTCAGGGCCGGCAGCCAGCTGGCAGAGCTGGGTGGGGGCAGCTTGCACCAGATCTACCTGTGCCATGTCTGGAGTGCGCCCGCGCCGTCAGTAAGCGCTGGCACGGCAGGGGAGCGCCGGGGCCAGGATGTGCCTGTCTGTCTGAGCAATGCACCTGTGTGCAGAAACAGGCTGGAGATCCAGCAACGCCAGCCCGTCTGCCCTGTTACACCCAGCCCTGCTCTCCGTGGGGGCGCCTCGCAGGCAACCAGCATGGTGCCCCTCAGGGCCGCGCGGGTGGCACGCACACCCTGGGTCACACCACCGGCCAGCAAAGAACCAGCCCCTCTGGCTCTGAAACAGGAGCGGCGCTGCCCGGGCTAACGCGCCCACGGCCGTCTGGAGACAGTCCTGCCATTGAGAGCAACGGGCACGAGACCCCGTGTGGCGCCGTGGCTGCAGCTCGGAGCCCGGCGGTGTCAGACACGGCCAGAGGCGGCTGAACAGGACCCTGGCCCTGCTACAGCCCCACGGACAATGCAGAGGCATCTGCAAGGGAAATGTTGTTTCTCCCGGTTGGAGAATTTTTCCACAAAAAAGAACGTTGGGAAAAGGGACTGAACTCGCCAGCACGTAAACTGACATTTTCTACGTGAAAAGCCCAAGCTGTCTGCGCCCATGTGGAGTCTAAAACCCCACTGCCAACGGCTGGAGCAGAGCCCGCCTGCTTGGGCGGAACTCGGCTGGGCAGCCGCATTCGCACGCGGTGGCAGGGGGCTGGCTTTTCAGCCTGCTTTGGGATGGGAACCCTTTTTACACGTGGAAACTGTTCTTGAGACCGGGCCGCCAGCCAAACCGCTGCCCCTGGTCTAGCCACATCACCCTGGGACAAGCGCATCACCCTGGCGCTGGCGGAGACCCTCAGGCAGGAAAGATTCACGCAGAAGAGTTTATAGAAAGAATATCAGGGGGTGGGGAGGGGGAGAATGGAGAAAAGCGAAACGCCTTCATGTCCTTTAGAACACATACGAACAAAAGAACGGCCAGGCTGGGTCAGACCACGGTCCATCCTGCCCAGTGTCCTATCGGCCGACAGCGGCCAGTGCCAGGTGCCCCGGAGGGAGGGGACACAACAGGGAATCCTCACATGACCCCTCCCGTCACTCATTTCCAGACAAACAGAGGCTAGGGCCACCATTCCTACCCATCCTGGCTAACAGCCATTGATGGATCTAACCTCCATGAATCTTTCTAGCTCTTTTTTGAACCCTGTTAAAGTCCTGGCCTTCGCCACATCCTCTGGCAAGGAGTTCCACAGGTTGACTGTGCACTGAGTAAAGAAAAACTTCCTTTGATTTGTTTTAAACCTGCTGCCTATTCATGTCATTGGGTGACCCCTAATTCTTCAGTTATGGGAACAAGTGAATAACTTTTCCTTATTCACATTTTCCACACCAGTCATGATTTTATAGACCTCTCTCCTATCCCTGCCCCCCCCCCCCAGTCTCCTCTTTTCTAAGCTTTCATTAACACCTGCAGAGGAGGCTAAAAACCCAGCTGCCTCCCAATCAGACCTACAGGGCTTTGACACGGTCTTTTCCAGCCAGGTCTCTCCACTGCGGCAGCCTTTCGCTCTGGGTGTGGTGGGACAGCAGATGGGCCTGCTAAACGCCGCGGCAGCGTGTTTGCCTTTCAGTCCCTGGCGCTCCGATCCCCAGGGCCTGCAAGAAGGCAGCCTGGCTAGCTCCAGCGGGGGAGAGGCAGGGAACCCGCCCGCAGACGCTGTGTACGGCGGTGGTGTCGATGGCTTGGTGGGCCTGGCGGACTGTCCCGAGCGCCTGAGCCCGCATGGCCAGGCCGGTACGCTGCGCCCGTGTCGGGGAGCTGGAAAGTGGCACGTCTGGTCGGGGGGGGCTGAGGCCGCCAGAGGGAACTCGTTAATAAGCTCAGGCTCCGTGTCCCAAGCCCCTTGAGGGCTTTGCTGTGGCTCGTTACGCAAGCAGCGTTCCCCACGCGCCCTGGGCGCCAAGGAGAGGGTCACGCCAAAGGGAAGCAGCGAGCAGGAGTCTCTGTGGTCCCAGAAGCAGCAGAGAAGCCCACATTGCACAGGTGTCCAGGAGACCGTGGCCGGGCGCTGGCGTGGCACAAGAGTGGCACGCTCCCGGGCAGGCAGCACTGGGGCATGCGGAGGGTTTCCCCCAGTGGGCACCGAGAAAACTCCCTGGCGCTGTCGGCAGGGACGGACCTCGGGTACCCTCCAAAAGCGTCACAGTGACACCCGCCACTCCTGACCCACGGCTCCCCCATCCTGGGCTCTGGGCTCAGCCCTGCTGCCCCCGAAATTATCCAGCCGTTTGCACGTGGAATGCCCATGGAGTTTGCAGGCGAGGCAGGGGCGCCGCAGATGGGACCGGCCTGCTTTGGGGCTGTACCTCCCCCTGGAGCCTCCCAAATTCTGGATGGGGCAGCCCCTGATCTAACTCACCGCCGTCTTGCACAGAACAGCAGGAGCGTGCCCCTCCTCCCCAGGACGTGGCCCCCTCACCTCTGCCCCCTGCCTGGGGCTGCTGGTTGCCCACGGGGCAAATTCCCCCCGCGCTGCTGGAGGCATTTGAGGTTGGAAGGGCAATTCCAGCCCGCTGGGGAAGCTCCGACCCAGAATAACTGCAGGGGCAGCGCTCAGGGAAGGCGGTGTGACTGTGCCCCCTAGTGCCCACATGTCCCAGCAGGCTCTCAACACAGGAGCAGGCAGGTGGGCAGGCCCCCAGCCCTGGGAGCCCAGGGACATTATCCCAGCAGGAGTCCGGCTGCATTCACCCTGCAAGCCACAAGCTGCGCTGTGAAAAGCGGTAGGGCAACACAATATTCACTCTCTGTGGAGCATGAGACTTACGGCTGAGGTCTGTGATTGTTCTGCGAAACCCTCATTTCTCTGACCATGAGAACAGCCGCGCTGGGTCAGACCAAAGGTCCATCCAGCCCAGAGTCCTGTCTGCCCACAGCAGCCACTGCCAGGTGCCCCAGAGGGAGTGAACAGAACAGGGAATCCGCAAATGATCCCTCCCCTGTCTCCCATTTCCAGCCTCTGACAGAGACCAGGGACACCATCCCTGCCCATCCTGGCTAAAAGCCATTGATAGATCTGTCCTCCATGAATTTATCTACCTCTTTTTTGAACCCTGTTATAATCTTGGCCTTCGCAGCATCCTCCAGCAAGGAGTTCCACAGGTTGGCTGTGTGTTGCATGAATAAATACAGCTTTTTGTTTGTTTTAAACCTGCTGCCTGTTAATTTCATTTGCTGCCCCTTAGTTCTTGTGTTATGAGACAGAATAAATAACACTTCCTTATCCACTTTCTCCACACCAGGCATGATTTTATAGACCTTTATCATATCCCCCCCCCCACTCATCTCTTTTCCAAGCTAAAAAGTCCCAGTCTTATTAATCTCCCTTCATAGGGCACCCATTCCAAATCCCTCATCATGTTTGTTGCCCTTTTCTGCACTTTTTCCAATGCCAAAAGATTTTTTTTTTTGAGATGAGGTGACCACATCTACACACTGCATTCAAGAGGCGGGCGTACCGTGGATTTATAGAGAGAGGCAATATGATGTTTTCTGTCTTACTCTCTCTCCCTTTCTTAATGATTCCCAACAGGCGATTTGCTTTTCTGCCTGCCGCTGCCCACTGAGTGGATGTTTTCCGAGAACTTTCCATAGTGACTCTGATCTCTCTTGAGTGGCTAATTGAGACCCCATGGGGACTTTTTCTCCTGGATGTAAATACCTGTTGCTCCCACCAAGAAGTTAGCCCCCTCCGCAAATCGGCACCCTCGTGGCCTCATCCCACACAGGGAGGTAGGGTAGATTCCTGACTGCCTTAAATAGCCAAGAAGCGGCATCACCAGCTAGTAGCTAAGACCCCAGTCCTTGGAACGGCCAAAGCAGGGGGACACGGGGTGAAGGCTCTTGTGCGTGACTGCCTGCCTTTAGGGGTATGGCAGTCCATAAAAGGCCCGTACATAGGGAAGGAGCTACCTTACTCTGGGGGGCTACTCCTCTGCAGGAAGGCAGACAATAGGCGGATTAACCCTGATGTCAGACACTTGACGCTTGCGTCGATTAGTGCTGGGCAAAACTTTTCAGACAAAACTTTTTTCCCCACTGGAAAAAAAATGCAGATTTGGGTCAACAGAAACAGCTTGCGAATTTGTGTTGAATTTCAGCAAAATCTTTCAGTAGGAGAAAAAAAATCTTATTTTTCCTCCCCACGAAATCCTGAACTGGTTTGATTTTTTTTTTATTCACAACTGCACAAGAGGGCAGTGTTTTGAAATTCCCTTCAATTTCTTTTTGCTGAAAAAAAGTTTTACAACCATGAACAATCCCAAACCCTTTTGGTCAACCCTACACAATGTCTTTGATTTTCCTTTCACCAGACAATTAGGAAAATATTCAGTTTCGTTGGCCCAGAACTGATTTCCCTCTCTCCTCCACTCCCACAGTAGCTTGGTTTAGCCAGTAAACCCACAAATCACAGAGCCAAGATTCACCTGCACCACACTCTGATTGGCCAACTGGCTGATGGAAGCGGGAAGAGCCAGGTGGGAAGGTTGAAGCAAAACGTTTGAACGCTGAGCTTCCGAGGAGACAAAACATTGACTGCGCTAGGCTTGCCGAGCCCACTGTTGGAGAAATCACGGGGACAATGGGTAGGTTCTGAGACAGTCGGTCTCGCTGTGCTCACCCTTTCTACAAAACTATACTGGATTTTGTACAGAGTCCCCTTGTGTGGCATCATCTGAAAACTCATAATTTGCTGATCATTATTGTCCCGGTGAAGTATGTGTGGTAACGTTGTATGTAAAATTATAAGATTCTACCGCAGCAGCTCCCAGACTGTGGGGCATGCCCCCATAAGGGAACATGGAGGAATGTCCAGAGGTGGCCTGGTGGGGCCCAGCCCAGCCCCCATGAGGGGAGGGGGCCCAGCCAGCCCCACTGTCCCCCGTGCTGTGGCCCCAGCTCTGCTCCTAGCCCGCAGCTGCAGTCGCAGCCCTATTTCCTGGCTACAGCTCAGCCCCTGGTCCCTGCTGTCTGCCCCCAGCCCCGACTCTTGGTCCTCGGCCCCTGCTCTCGACCATCAACCCCTGGCCCCTGCATTCAGCCCCAGCCCCCGTTCCTGGCTTCTGCTCCCTCCTCTGGCCTGGCAGCGACTCCACTCCCAGCCTGGGTGCCACGGGCACATCCATTACTGGGAAGGGGGAGTGTAAGAGGAAAAGTTTGGCTACCACCGAGCTCAACGTGTGTCAGCCTCTGTTGTTTTCACCCTTTCCTCCTGCTAGCGATGCTGCTGTGGCCAGTAAAAAATGCTGCACCCTGAGCCCTGCATCTGACACCCTATGCCTTGCGCCTTGCACCCTACGCCCTATGTCCTGAGCCCTGCATCCTACACCCTACGCCTTGCGCCCCGCACCCTACGCCCTATGTCCTGAGCCCTGCGCCATGCAGCCTACGCCCTATGTCCTGAGCCCTGTCTCCTATGCTCTATGCTTGTGCCCTGAACCCTATGCCCTGTCCTGTGCCTTGCATCCTACGCCGTATGTCCTGCGCCTTGCGCCCTGCATCCTACACCCTATGCCTTGTGCCCCACACCCTACGCCCTATGTCCTGAGCCCTGCCTCCTATGCCCTATGTCCTGCGCCCCACACCCTACACCCTATGTCCTGCGCCCTGCCTCCTACACCCTACACCTTGTGCCCTGCATCCTACACCCTACATCCTGTGCCTTGCGCCCTAAATCCTACACCCTATGCCTTGCGCCCCGCACCCTACGCCCTATGTCCTGAGCCCTGCCTCCTACGCCCTCCGCCCTGCGCCTTGCACCCTACGCCCTGCACCCTACGCCCTGCCTCCTACGCCCTACAACCTGTGCCTTGCACCCTACACCCTATGCCCTGCGCCCCACATCCTCATTCGCATGCCAATCTCAGGTTCCCGGAAGGAAAAATAGCGCAGGGGCCAAAACCTGGTTGGAGCTGCTGAGACACGCTGGCAAAAAGGGGATCTGTGGTGGGGTGGGGGGGTTGATTCCACTCCCCGAGTGGGGCAGGCAGGACCCCCATCCCGGGGGTGCCCACAGAGAGGCAGCGAGTGCGCCCTGGAGCCCTACCCGCTGCCTTCTTTCAGAGCTAGGGCGTGAGCCGGCATGTTGCAGCCCTACACAGCTAGAGCCGCATGTCCAACCCCCCCGCCCCGGCCCGGCCCGATGTCGCCCTGCTGAGCAGTGCAGCTGGGGCCTCCTCCGAACACTGGCTCCTTACCGGGCTGGCCGCAGGGATGTTTTTTTAAAGAAACACAGGCTGTGTCCCCCCGGCACAGTCCGTCCTGAGCCTGAGCGCATTCCTCATCCCAGCTGTGCACCGCAGGAGCCGTGTCGTCCTCCCCAGCAGGACACAGAGCCCGCCCCGCCCCCCCGCCGCCTGACTCCGCGCTGCCCGGCCGCGTGCACCATGGTCCGCGCCCCAGGCCAATGGCCGCAGGCCTCACCGGAGCACGCCAGGGCACGGCCCCCCCAGCACGACGCCCTCCCTGCCACATTTCCGCTCCTTTCCCGAAGCTCGTTGGGCGTCGGGCTCACTCAAAAACCCACAGCAAGGCGCAGGGCTCAGGATGCAGGGCGCAGAGGACACAGGGCGCAGAGGGCGCAGGGAACACAGGGCGCAGGATGCAGGGTGCACAGGGCGCAGGATGCAGGGTGCAGGACGCAGAGGGTGTAGGAAGCAGGGGGCACAGGGTGCAGAGGGCGCAGGGGATGCAGGGTGCAGGACGCAAAGGGTGTAGGAAGCAGGGGGTACAGGGGGCAGAGGACGCAGGGCACAGAGGTTATTTTTACCACTGGGGGAAAATAACAAACCTGTTCCTAAAACCTGCCCACGCTGGAGATTCCCCAGCTCCCCAGGCAGCTTGCTCCATTGCTTGATGGTTCCCTTTGCTGTCGGTGCAGCGTGCCCTGGAGCCTCCAACCGGCCAGCTCTGGAGGGAGCCCAACGGGCCATGCCGGCCGGCCACGTGCAAGAGGCGCTCCTTGCCCCGCACCAGTCCTGGCAGGGGGAGCCGGATGCCATAGAACCCTCCCTGCTTTTTCTCATGCTTCGCCGTGTCTGACTGCAGCGCAGTGCCGCACCGTCTTTGGCGAGTCCCCCTGCTCCAGCCCAGCAGGCCGGCTCCCCGGCCGACTCCACCCTGCTGCCTGCGCTCAGACAGCCTGGCTCTGCTGCTCCCGCGTCCACACTGATCTCCGGGGCATTACTCTGGTGTCGCGCTGGCCCAACGGGGGCTGATCTGACCTGCTGCGTGAAACAAGTGGGCATCTGAGTTGTGGCGACTGGTTACAAGCGGTGCTGGGACCCTAGTGCCTGGGGTCGTGGCGGGGCGCCCCGGCTGGTGCATCACAGTGTGGCGAGGTGGGTTTCTCTGCCGCCCCTCTGAGCCAGGCCACGTGTGGCCTCCATTCGCCTGTGGCTCAACCCTCCAGCCAAGTCACCTTCAGGCTGACCCCACTCAGGGTCCATCAGGTCTTCATGGAGTAGTGTCTGGAATGAGCGGTGGATATAGGGCAGGGTGAGCGGGGTGGCTGCCCTAGGCCCCACGCTTCAATAGGCCCGGCGGGATACCGGGAATTTCCCGGTGGGCCATCTGCCGAAGGGCCAGCTGGCGGTTGCTGGAGGAGGAGGGGGATTGTGACGGGGCGCCACAGCCTTGCACTTTTAAATTCCCCGGCACTGGCCGGTACGGGCCATGTGGGGCCGAGGGAGTGCATGCATGGCATGCTGAAACGCCACGCAACAGCTGAGAGGGGAGACACCCAGGCGTGGCGTGACATCACGGCCCGGGACTTTAAAACCGTGTGGCCCAGCGTTGCACCACTCAGTTCAGCACGTGGTCTGGAGCCTGGGCCGGGGTCACGGCCACCCTGCAAACGGGAAGGCAGAAGGCAGAGGAAGGGGCTTGTGCTGAGGGGAGGGGGGCAGGTCAAGAGAAGAAAGGGGAAGGCACCAAGGGACAGCATGGAGGAGAGACAAATCCCAGGGGCCAAGTGCAGACAATGAGGAAAAGGGCAGGAGGGGAGGTCTCAGTGGGAGGGGGGACAGGGTGATGCTGGGAGAGGAGAGGGGAAGGGCATTGGGGGCTGGAGGGGGAGGTGCTGGGAGAAGGCTTGAAAGAAGGGGTGGGCATGAGGAAGGCAGAGATGGAGCAAGGCATGTGTGAGGGCACAGGGGCATGAGGGGAATGGGGGCAGAGGGTGGTGAGGGGGCGGCTATCAGGGAAAAAGAGGGCAAAGGGGGCAGGGCAGTGAGGGAAGGGGGAGGCACCAGGAAGGTGCAGGTGCCAGGGGATTCTAGGGGGTGAAGCAGAAGGGCAGACACCTGCAGGGGAGGGACCAGCACCAGAGGAGAGAGGCAGGGCAGGTGTGTAGAGGGAGGTGTTAGGAGAGGGGATGGGGAGGGGTAGCTCACATGATTAGAGTGGGGCGCCTGGAGGAGTGGGCACAGGGGGACGCCTTTTTTCTATTTTTTCTCCAAAGGGGGGGTCCTGCGAAATTGTGCTGCCCTGGGCCCCGCAAAACTCTCATCCGCCCCTGCCTGGACCGCGGATCAACAGCCCTGACCCGGGCCCAAACATCCTCTGGGCTCTTCCCACCATGGGTGGAACCCTTTGAGCCCGGCCTCTCCTGGGACCACGCTCCACAACGGGGCAGTCTCCCCAGGCGGGCGGGCGAGCACTGGAAAGCACAAGCGGCCGGGCTGGCTGGCACAAACGGGTACAGGGTGTCGGCATGTCTAGCCCCCAGGGAGGGGGTACCAGGAGTGCCGGGGCATTGTGTGAAAGAAGCTATTTGCATGTCTAGGCAACCACACCCAAGCTGCGGCCCTCGGCATGTGCTGCGAGTATCCCTGCGGCCCCTTGGCTCCCAGAGTGGAGGAGCCCTGTGCTGGGTCTGTCTGGGACCAGTCCCATGTGCCTTATGGACGAATGGTCTGGCGAGGCGGGCGGCAGCGAGGCGGCCAAGTGACTGGCCGAGGGAGCGGAAGCGGCTGGCAGGGGGCTCACGGCGCCGGGGGCCTGGGCAGTGAGCGGCAGGTGCGATTCCCTGCCGATAAACACGGCATAATGCGCGGGGGGACCCGTCCCAGCTCACCACGCACAAGGCGGGTGCCACCCTTTGCTGGGAGCTCTGGGAGCCCTGGGGGGAGCTCTCTGCCAAGCGCCGCTCGGGGGGCAGCGGCGGGAAGACAGCAGAGGAGATGGGGGGGTGACGGCGCATCGGGGACCCCCGACCCTGCACCTCCGTCCGCAGCCAGATGTGACTCCGCCAGCCAGTAGAACAGGGAGAGTTTATTGCTTCTCCAAGGTACAGCCCGGCCCGGGTTCAATGTGGGCATTGGAGTAAGGGGCAGGCAGCCTCCGACCCCATGGGGGAGGGGTCCACAGGCCCCTGAACCCCCAGCACCCGATTTAGTCCCTTCTCTTCATGTTTGCCCAGCCCAGACTGCCCAGCTCCCAGCCCTGTCCCCCAGCCAGGTGTTTGTCTCCCCCTCCCTCCCCCCCCCGGAAGAGCCTTGTTCTCTGCTCAGGCTGGGCCTGGGTGTCTGGGCCAATCCACACATGGGGGAGTCAGTGGGGATCCCACAGCCCAGCGCAGCCAGGTGGGGACACCTGCTTGCAGAGCCGACAGCCCCCCACTATGTCACAGGGTGTCACTGAGAAAGACACAGAATAAGACAGAGCATCTCTTCTCGCCCTCCCTGCCTGGTGCAGGGTCTGTGCACCCCGGTTTTCCTCCAACGCGTGTCAATTTCAGCAGCTCCCCTCCCCCCACATGTCCACTCTTCGGTCCCACGGCCATCCTGGGCGGCGCGCTGGAAAAAGGCCAGCCCCCGTTCGCCCTCGGCCTTACAGACGCTCCCCAGGGCAGCTGGCGCAGAGGAGAGTCTGCCAGCAGAGATCAGCTCACACACCCTCCCTGGCATGCAGCCGTCACAGCAGCCCCGGTGTGAATTCACTGCACCGAACGCGGGCAGCCAGGATCAGCACGCTGGCTTACATCAGCCTCCCGAGGAGCGGGGGGCCCCCTTAATCCAATATACCCTAGCAAAGGACAGCATAATCGAGTTACCTGCTCTTTGATTGTGCCAAATGGACCGGCGCTTTTCTTCTCTTCTCGCTCGGACTCTCTCATCGTAATAATCAGCCCTTAAAGCACCTCTCCTGGGAGGAGCTGGGAGCAGTCTGCACAGGCAGTTAAGCATCTTCAAGCAGGGAAACTGAGGCACAAGGCAACAAAGTGGCTGATCTAAAAATCACACCACAGATCAGTGGCGGTCGTTGACTGGGCCACAGGTGGTCATGCCTAGTAGTTAGAGCAGGACTCAGCAGCTGGAAATCAGAGCCCAGGGTCAAAGCTGGGGTCAGAGCCAAGGGTCAGACCCAGGTTACCTGGAGTGAGACAAGGAGCTGGGCTGGAAAAGCGCAGGCGTGATCACAGTCTTGGGCAAATGCTTGGAGCAGCCCTGAGCTGCTGCTGCTGGGCTTAGAAGCCGGTCTGTTAATTCCTCCATCCAGTCGGGCAGCGCAGCCAACCAGGCAACCAGTTACAAGCCATGAGGTTACAGACCTCGAGCCGATCCCCCCTTAGTCTCCTCTTTGCTGGGATGAAAAGTCCCTGTCTCATTAACCTCTCTCCCCATGGCACCTGTTCCAAACCCCTCAGCGCCGCTGCTGGCCTTCCCTGTGCCTTTCCCAGTGCCAGGGGATCTCTTTTGAGATGGGGCAGCACACCTGTGCACTGTATTCGAGACGTGGGCGTGCCGTGGTTTTACACAGAGGCATTGAGATATTCTCTGTCCCTTGTTCAATGATTCCTAACACTGGATTTGCTTTTCTGCCTGCCGCTGCCCACGGAGCGGATGTTCTCAGAGAACTCACCACACTGACTCCAAGATCTCTCTCTCGAGTGGTTGTAGCTAAATTAGCCCCCCCATCATATTGTGCGTAGAGTTCCACTGGGCATTACTTTCCATTGATCCACATTACATTTCATTTTGGTGCCCAATCCCTTAGTTTGGTGAGATCTTTGGGAAGCTCTTCCCAGCCTGCTTTGGTCTGAACTTGAGCAGTTCGGTGACACCTGCAAACTTCGCCACCTCCCTGTTTACCCCTTTCTCCAGATCATTTAGAAATAGGTTGAACAGGATGGTGTCGGGGCAGACTCACCACCCTGGCGCCTCTAGCCGCTTGCTCTGGGAATTAGCTCGTTGACTTGCTGGACGCCTCCCTCTAGCTGGTGTCTCCCCGTGTTCTCGCTGCCCCCTCTGGTCCAGACACATGTCACTCATGGGCCTCGGCGTCCTCTTCAGGACATGGCCCTCTGGCCGTGCCCACCCCAGTGTCTGAGCCCCCTTCTGGGGGTGGGTGCTTATCCTGCTTTCCCTCCAGGGTCCTCCCCTCCCCCAGGCACCCTGTTCTCCCCCCAAGGAACCCCCAGTTCCCACCTTGCCTCAGTGACCCACTGCCAGTCTCCATCTACCCCTGCCTCAGGGGCAAGCTGCTGTCTGCAATGGCCACTCATCACTGGCAAATGGGGTGGACCTGCAGCCTTTGCCTAACCTGGCTGCTTCAGGCCCTGCAGCCTGGGGGCTCGCTTGGCCAGAATTTCCCCAGCCCTGCTCTACCTCCAGGAAGCCTCCTGCTTCCCTGGCAGTCAGGCCCCTACTGTGCTCTCTGTCCTAAAGCAGCAGTCAGTTCCCCCTCTCCCTCTAGGAGCCCTCCTTTATATCCCCCCGCCTGGGCCCTCCTTAGCCAGAACTGCCTCAGCTGGGGCTTCCCTCGCAGCCCTCACTCAGGGCTGGGGTTTTGCCCTTAAAGAGCCAGTGCAGGGCAAGCGCCCTGTCACAGATGGGTCCCAGGACAAACCCTTGGGAGACCCCACTAGTTTCCTCTCTGCACTCGGAAAACTGACCATTCAGTCCTACCCTTCGTCTCCTGCCTTTTAACCAGTTACCAGCCCACGAAAGGCCCTTCCCTCTCCTCCCATGCCAGCGTACTCTGCTAAGAGCCTTTGGGGAGGGACATAAGAACATAAGAACGGCCAGACAGGGTCAGACCAAAGGTCCATCTAGCCCAGTATCCTGTCTGCCCACAGTGGCCAGTGCCAGGTGCCCCGGAGAGGGTGAACCAAAGACAATGATCAAGCGATTTGTCTCCTGCCATCCCTCTCCAGCCTTTGACAAACAGAGGCCAAGGACACCATTTTATCCCCTGGCTAATAGCCTTTTATGGACCTAACCTCCATGAAATTATCTAGCTCTTTTTAAAACTCCATTATAGCCTTCACAGCCTCCTCTGGCAAGGAGTTCCACAGGTTGACTGTGCGCTGTGTGAAGAACTTTCTTTTATTAGTTTAAAACCTGCTACCCATTAATTTCATTTGGTGTCCTCTAGTTCTTATATTATGGGAACAAGAAAATAACTTTCTTTATTCACCCTCTCCACACCACTCATGATTTTATAGACCTCTATCATATCCCCCCTTAGTCTCCTCTTTTCTAAACTGAAAAGTCCCAGTCTCTTTAGCCTCTCCTCTCATGGGACCCGTTCCAAACCCTCATCATTTTAGTTGCCCTTTTCTGAACCTTTTCTAATGCCAAAATATCTTTTTTGAGGTGAAGAGACCACATCTGTACGCAGTATTCCAGATGTTGATGTACCATAGTTTTATACAGGGGCAATAAGATATTCTTCGTCTTATTTTCTATTCCTTTTTAAATAATTCCTAACATCCTATTTGCTTTTTTGCCTGCTGCTGCACATGGAGTGGATGTTTTCAGAGAACTATCCATGATAACTCCAAGATCTCTTTCCTGATTAGTTGTAGCTAAATTAGCCCCCATCATATTATATGTATAGTTGGGGTTATTTTTTCCGATGTGCGTTACTTTACACTTATCCACATTAAATTTCATTTGCCATTTTGTTGCCCAATCACTTGTTTGGTGTCCCTCGATCTTAAAAAGTTTAAGAAACACTGGTTTAACGGCTCTCAGCCAATAAGAATTAATCTTTCTTTAGGAAAATCCGTAGAAAGTATAACTGCAAAACAAAACTAAAATCCATGATTTAAATTGAGGGTTCCTGCTCGCTCATCTAAATCCTGGTTCCATCGCTCTGCCTTTTTTACTTCTGTTTGTCGCTTAGTCAGCCCAATAGGATCCTTTACAAAGGGACCAAGACAACCAATCCCTGTTCATCTCAAACAGCTGTTTGGAAATCTTGTGTGTGACTGGGGAATCCCTCTTTTGGCAGTAACGGCATCATTCTCACAATGGTTTTTAACCTCCACGTCACTGCCACGCACGCCGCCAACCCTGCGTCCTGGTTCATGCAGTTCTTACCTCGGAATGTAGATGAATGCGACTTCATCCGCCTAAAGACAACAAATTGAGACACGCCCTTGTGACTTATCCCTTTCCAAAGCAGTGAAATTGGTGGTCACGTGGAAAACACACTTTTTAAAAAATTGTCTATGACGTCTTCATGATGAAAAGTCCGTTTCTGGGGAAAAGATCAGAGAAAAGGAGGAAACGGTTCTCCCTGCTGCTGGATTTTGTAACCCTCCAGAGAAACAGAGCTTTCCCAGGGGGACTGTGGGGTAGACGCAGGGAGGGGAAGGAGCAGCAGCTAGACAGAGTGAGAAGGGGAAGGAGAGACGGAAGAGGAAAGGAGGCCCCGGAGGACCCACAATGCGGAGAGTGTGGAAAAATCTCCAGTACCTCGCCGGAGCATTTTTTCGTGGACAGGAGCTGCTGGCTTGCTTTGTAAGGCAGGGGAAGAATGCCACCGCGGAGGCGTTTTTACATAATGGAAAACCCCCAAAGGATTCTGCGTGGGGCCTTTCCTAGAAACGCAGGAATCCAGGCAGTGCCGGGCTCACTTTGGCTAGCGCAGCCACTCCTGCATCAGACTGGAATTTTCCAGGCTAGGCATCTGCCGCGGGCTGAATTGTGGTGGAAAGTTTCAGTCGGGACAGTTCCACTCACAGAACCTGGCTAGAGAAGAATCCCTTGTTTGGCCATTTTAAAAGGTCCCTGCGATTTCTGGGCCGAGTGGCTCTCCCGTCCCCATGCTGCGGGCGCAGGGACTTGAAGGGCCTTTGTTCCAAGGAGGTGCTGGCTGGCAGGCATGGGGAAATCCTCTCCGCTTTGGCCAAGAGGCCGGTCACAGCCTCTGTCCTGTGAAGACGTCTTAGTGCTTAGCAGCTAAAATCTTCAAAGGTTCCCTCCTTGCTGAGCCTGTCCCACCCCTCCCAGTTCCGGGTGTGCGACCAGGCGGCGTCCTGCAGCTCCTGCCGGCTGTGCGGGGCGTCTTGCTCCCCTCTCAAAGGGAGACGCAGAGAAGCTGCACCCCAAGAGACCCCGGCCCCTGCGACCCTATGCCAGATCCTGGGTGGGGGGCGGCTGGATTTAGGGGGCAGAGGCTGCGACGTGGCGCGGCGAAGGACGGGCACAGAGTTGGCGCCGTGTTTGTGTGGGCCCCTGCCCTGCCTCTGCACACTCAGCTCACCCGCTGCCACTTGGCTTTTGATCGACCATAAAACCCACTGGGCTCCCCTTGGGATCCTGCCAGGGCAGAGCCTGGAGGCGACAGGCCGGTCTCTGTGCTGGGTCCAGGACGCAGCCCGGAGGCCTCCACAGGCCAGCTCCAGGGTCGCCCCCGGCCCCCAGCTCGGAAGGGGGGTGAAATGTGGCGATGCAGAGCTGGCCGGCGCATGGCCAGGGACAGGCCAGCAGGTGGCAGCACAGGGCTTTCTCATGGGCCTGGCCCCTGGCAGCCCCGTCCAAAGGTGGCGCCGGGAACCCGCCGGTCCACGGGGGCAGAGCCGCCCCCCCCACGGCACGTGGGACCTTTTCCCGGGCTGGGCGCCTTAAGACAAGGCCGGAGACCGGCCGGCGACGCACAGCACAGGCCTTCCTGGGCACTGCCCCAGTGCACCCCCACTGGCGGCGCTGCTCGTGGCACGGCAGATGGTGCCATATTGGCACCAGAGCAAATTCCCGCTGGCGGGCCCGGCCTTCCCTGATCCCGGAGCAGGCAGCCTCGGCTGTGACCCTCTGGGGCACGTCCACACGGGAAGGGAGGCTGGCCGCTGGCTGCAGAGCCCACAGACCCTCGAAGGCCCATGCCGGCCTCGTGCCCAGCGCCGCAGACCCAGCCGGCTTCTCAGCGCTGCCTTCCCTGCACCCCTGCTCGCTGGACCCGCCCGGAGCCAGCCTCTTTGGACGGCTGACTTGCCCCGGTGCGGCTGGTGACATCACAGCGGGGGGGTGGGGGCGACTGTGATGTCACAAGCAGACTGTGATGATCTCAGCTGAGCCGGGCCCGGCGAGGGCCCCCTGGGGTAGCAGGAGCAGACGGAAGCAAGAGTCTCCAGAGCTGCCCCCTGTGACGGCGCGTTGGGGTTTTCCCATCTCCTGCACCCCCGTAATGGCACGGACAGACTCCACCAGCCAGTAGAATAGAGGGAGGTCCCCCCCACTACGTCACAGTTCTCCCCCCTCCGAAAGCGAACTGAGCAGGGTCACTCCACTCGTGACCTAGGAAGTTCGGGTCCTCTGCGTGGGAATCCGCCCTGGGGACATGGGTGCTCCCCTTGACTCGGGCCGGCCGCGGCGAGGCCCCACATGAATCGGCTTCCCTCTGTCCACTCGCTGCACCGCTCCGGGGGGACTGGCACAGGCCTGTCCTCTGTGGTCGCACCCATCCCTTGCACTGGCCTTGATCTCTGGCCAGGGTCTCTTGGGCCGGGGCCATGAGCTCAGCGAGCCTTCCCTGGACAGCCAGGGCGTCTTCCACCCCCGACGCTCCATCCAGGGAGGTCTTCCCCTCCCATAACTCTCTCAGCAAGCCCAGGGGCTCCTCTATACGGGGAAGGGGCCCCCAAGCAGCTTTCCTCCCGTCTTCGGCCTTCCCGCCCCTCTGGCAGGAGTTGCAGGACCGGCAGTACCGCTGCACGCAAGTATCCCCGGCCAATAGAAGTGTTGGAGGAGCCTCAGCCGGGTGCGCCGGATCCCCTGGTGCCCTGCAAAGGGGACGTCGTGGGCCAGATACAGCAGCTTGTGGCTGGACCCCCCATGCCCTCACCTTCCTGGGGGGAAGCCATTCCCGGAACAGGAATCCCCGCTCCCACAGGAATCTCTCCTGGCCTCCTCCCCCAGGGGCTGAGCTGCACGGAGGCCAGCCTGGTCCCTCAGCCTCCGCAAGGAGGGGTCTGCCTGCACCGCAGCCTGGAATTCAGCTGCTGGGGCAGGGATCGGGACCTGTTCCCCGCCCTTGCCTAGGTCCAGAGTCCCAGCCTGGCTGGACCCCGTGTCCACTGGGATGGGACCCTGAGGACCCTGCATGGAGTCCTTCCCTGGATCCAGGTTGTCAGCCCGTCGCTGGCTCTGGCTACGGGCGGTGACTAGACCCCGCTGGGATTCATGGGGCCACTCCTCTAGGTCATTCCCCATCAGCACTTCCGTGGGCAAGTGTGGGTGGACCCCCACTTCCTTGAAACCTTCCTTGGCCCCCCATTTCAGATGCACCCTGGCTACAGGCACCTTAAACGGGGACCCGTCTATGCCCTTCAGGGTCAGCTGAGCGTGGGGTAGAACCCGGTCTGGGGCCACTATGTCGGATCGGGCCAGCGTCACCTCCGCCCCCGTGTCCCAGAAACTCGTCATCTTCCCACCATCCACCTCCAGGGGTAGGAGGCACTCGCTCCGCAGGGGCCGTCCTGCCCCCACCCGGTACACGGAGAAATCCGCCTCCCGAGGGTCAGACCTCCCAGGGGAGGGGCACTGAGCATCCTTCCCCCCACTCTGAGCTGAGGTTTGCCTGCCAGCCCCTGCCTCTGGGGCAGCCTGCCCTTCCTCCACCCCAGCCAGTTAACCCTGGGAAATCCCAGGTCATGGGACCTGGTGCACTGAGCCCTCTTGTGGCCTTTTTGCCCCCAGCGATGGCAAGTTAGGCCCTGCGGGCCCCTTTGGGACGTCTCTGTCCAGGCCCTGGCTGGTTCTCTGGGGCGCAGACGACTTGTCTCTTGGGCTCGCCTCGTAGATGACTCTCTCCGTCGCTCAGACGAGATCCGGTCTCTGCACGATTCCCTCTCTCTCCAGGACTCCCGTTCACACCGGGACCGGATCTCTGTGAACTCGTCCGCCAGCCTCCCGGCTTCCTGGGGGTTCTCTGGCCTCCGGTCCTTGCGCCACAGCCTCAGGCTGGGTGTGCAGGCTTCATAGAACTGCTCCATCATGATCAGCTTGAGCAGTTCCTCTGTGGTCTGGGCTCCGACTCCAGACACCCACTTGCGGCAGTATTGCGCCAGGCGGGAGGCCAGATCCACATAGGTCTCCTGTGGCCCCCTCTGCACCCCCCGGAACTTCTTCCTGTACATCTCGGGGGTCAGTCCAAACTTGTGCAGCAGGGCCTCCTTGACTCGGTTGTAATCCCCTGGCTGTAGGTCTTCTAGCTGACTGAGCACCCCGGCAGCCTCCTGGTTCAGTGCGGGGATGAGCTCCTGTAGCCAGTCAGCTGGGGGGACCCGTTGCAGTCCACAGGCCCTCTCAAAGGAGCTGAGGAACCGTCTATGTCACCCACGTCCTTCAGTTGGGCCACCACGAGCTTCTCCAAGCATCTGGCAGCTGGGGGCCCTTGGGGTCCGTCCACACTCGGTGCAGCCGGGGCCCTACCGCATCTCCGCTCTGCCATGGCCAGCTCATGCTGTCGCTGCTCTCTGCGGTCCTGGACTTCCAATTCCTTCATCTGCAGCTGGATCTCCAGCCGCCGCAGCTCCGCTGGGTTGGACCCTCCCCTGGGTGGACTACGGCTTGCAGGGCTCCCCGGGGAAGCTGTCTCATCTCTCCGGCGGGCTCCAGTGCTCCGCCCCCTCTCAGCGCCTGACACGCTCCCAGGGGGGGTCTGGCTGCTCCCCACTGGGACAGGATCCCGGCCCTGTGGCTGGTCATTCTCTTCCAGCCGGGCAATCAGCTGGGCCTTGGTTGTGTTCCGCACAGGCAAGCCCCTCTCTCTGCACAGCTTCACCAGCTCTGCCTTCAGGAGTTGGGCGTGGGCCATCTCCCCGCTGGTCCCCTCAGTGCAGACTCACCAGTCTAGTGCTGCTGCGCCCCACGATTCCCAGGAACCGCTTCGCTCTGTCTCCAGCACGCCTGGCTCCACGGCTCTTGCTTCTATTGCGCCTTGTCACTCGCTGCTGGGAGCTCCATCCACGGGGTGCAGTGCATCCCACTCCTGACACCACTGTGGCGGCGCGTCGGGGTCCCCCGACTCCTGCACCCCCGTAATGGCACGGACAGACTCCACCAGCCAGTAGAATAGAGGGAGTTTATTGCTTCTCCAGGATACAGCACAGCACAGATGTCATCTGGTTACAGGAACCGGGCCTAGGATGCCTCAGCCCCCCTTGAGATGGGGGATGCTGGGCCCCTAAATTCCAGCCCCTTTCCCTAGGCCGTCTCTTCCATGATCCCAGACAGAAACTAACCCCCTCACTTCCAGCCCTGCCCTCAGCCAGGGCTCCACCCCCCTCCTTCCCGTTGTTCCGCTCCATGGGAGATACCTGTCTGACGAGTTTCGAAGCCCCCTTGCATAATGACTCATCCCCTGCCCTGCTGGGCCGTGCTGCAGACAGCAGCCAGTGGGGGTCACTGACAACCCACTGCCCAGCATAGCAGCCAGCAAGGTACCCCCGCTACGTCACATCCCCTTGTCCATTGTCTGAGCACTCTGCTTGTGTAAGCCAGCAGCCCCTCCCTCTACCGCCCCCCCTTTTCCCCAGTGAGTCACATTCCAGCCCTGACCCCTTGGCGCTGGGGGTGGGGGGTGAAAGGGCTTCACGGGCAAGAGTAGCCCAAGTCAGCACTGACGTGCAGGGAGCACAGAGAGGGAGACGGTCAAGCCCTCTAGTGAATTAAGCTGAGAAAACCACCCCTCCCAGGTACGGGCCATGCCCTTCATGTGCGCTGTGCCAGGGCCACCGGGCTGCTGTGAGCACAGGCAGAGTGGGACTCTCTTCCCAGCTCCACCACTGAGTTCTTGGGCACATCCCTCACAGCTCGTGCCTCAGTTTCCCAGAACCAGTGGGCGAGGGCTAAAAAGCACCAGGTGTTCGCACAGCTGGATGTCGAGAGCCCTCTGGGGGCAGTGCCCGGGCCCTAGCAGGGATGCAGGTGTGGGGCCGAGGTGCCCTGAGGGAAGAGACAGCGCTGCAGATGAAGGCAGGGGCCGCTGGTATGGCTGGGAAGCTGGGCCGGAGCAGGCATGTTTGCAGATGGAGGACTCCTGAGCAGCAAAGGGCAGGTCTGGGGAACTGGGGGGCAAGAGACCTGGGCACAGGGAGTCGGCTGGCACCGCTCGGAGGGGACGGAGAGAGCGGGGGACGGGGGACAGAGGGGAGGCCAGCTTGCACCAAGGCAGGCGCCGTTCTGCTGGCCCGGGCAGGTCTTGTCCCTCTCTGGGACCTGGTACTGCGGTGCACAGGGGACACGCTGGGGCCTGTGGCCGGGAAGAAAACGCCGTGGCCTCGTGTCCATCGGCAAGTCAGACTCCACACCGCCTGCCGGCGAGCCATGTCCCGCACGGGCTCTGGCTCCCGAGGGCCTCGAATGCCGCCCGGCTACATCGCCACGTGGGCGCCCCTCCTCCTGGCACAGAGCCCAGCCTGGGGCGCTGTGGGTGCCCCTCCTCCTGGCACGGAGCCCAGCCCGGGCCGCAGGGCACTGTGGGGCCATTCCTCCAGGCCCCGTGCTGCGCCCGTCAGAGGGACTGCAACGCGGCGCAAGCGTTGCTCCAGGACGCGCCGGCGCTCTCAGGTCCCCCTGCCACGGGCCTGGGCGCTCTTGCAGCTCTGCCCCGGGCTGGCGCTGGGGCCGGTGCCCTGGGTGAGAAAGAGACGGAGGCCAGGGCTGACGGGAGCAGACGCTAAAGACAGGGCTGGCCCCGAGAAGGGGAGCGCTGGGGGGGGCTGCTTGCTGGAGACCCGCAGGAAGGAAGGAGCGAGAAGGGGAGGAGGAGCGGGGCGTAGGGGTGCCAGGTGTCCGTTTTCAACCCAACCATCTGATATTTGAGCTTTCTATCCGGGAAACAAACTGAGAAAATCCTGGACATAGAAATGTCGGGTATTTTTTAATGAAGCCAGTTTTATTATCAGGAGTATCAATACGTAGCTGGCTGGCTGGTGGACACACTCGCACTGCCTGAGTCCCAGTGCGTGAGCGTGTCGACCAGCCAGGCAGTGCGCAGCTGCGCAGTAGAGAGGAGGGGGCGGGCGGGATGGAATCCCCGGGGCAGGACTCGCTCATGCTCCGCCGGGACCGTGCACGGGACAGGCAGCACCCCGGGATGTGTGTGCCCAGGCCCAGCCTGTTCTCTCCCCCCACTCCTCCCGACCCCCTCCCGGCCAGCCCTGCTTCCCGCCAGCCAGTTCCCCCCCCTGCCAGCCCTGCTTCCCGCCGGCCGGTTCCACCCCCACCGCCAATCTCCCCTGGCCAGCCCTGCTCCCCCACCCCCCAATCTGAGATCAAGTGTGTCCGGTATTTTTTTTAAGCCAGCTGGTAATCTAGCCGGGCTGGAGAGACCTGGGGGTGCCCCCGACAGCAGGACAAGCCCTGTTCCCACCCCGTGCCCGGCTGCAAGAGAGGCAGGAGGCCGCGGTCCCGGGGCGGCTGGCGGAGGCGCGGCCAGAGGCGGGGCAGGAGCTTCTGGGGAGTGAGGAAGGCCCATTGCGCGTCGGGGGACGGGCAGGGGCTGTCCGTGGGGTGGGACCCCCCCCCGACTAGGCGGCCAGGAAGGGCCCTGGCCATGCTGATGTCAGGGGAAAGGCCTCCTGGAGGTGGATGTCCCCACAAGGGCCCCATTGTGGGGGGCGTCCCGCAGGCCGGCGCGCACTGCCGGGGCCTGCTTGGGCCCCGTGCCCTTCCCCGTGGCACGGTGCCACCTGGCCAGACAAAGGCGGCTCAGTGCTGGGGGCCGGCTGCCGGCCAAACCCCGCCAGAGGCGCTGGGCACCAGCCAGAGAAAGGGCCCGTGGCCGCGCCAAGCTGGGGGCTCCTGGCCGCTCCCGGGCCAGGGGAGAGCGACGCTCTGACGGCGCTCCCACCGCGCCCTGCAAGCCGGACGCCCCCTGGGCCGCTAGCAGCCACTCCGCCGGAGCCCCATACCCCAGCCCCAGGGCGAGAGTGGCTTCCATTCGCACCAGTGGGGAGTCAGGCCCTGCCTCTGGCCTGCCCTCCCACCAGCCCGGGGGCCCTCCTGCAGCAGGCCTGGCCCTGGAGCACGGCTCGGAGGGCAAGGGGACTGAGCTGGGCCCGTTCCTGGCACACCCAAGTCAGGGGGTCATGGGGGGGGGGTTGTTCCCCTTGGCCTCTGACGACAGGACAAGCAGCAAGGGGCTTAACCTGCAGCCAGGGAGGTTGAGGTTGGACATTAGGAAAAACGTCCTGCCTGCCGGGGGCGGTGACACACTGGACTAAATAGCTCGGGGCGGGGGGGAATCTCCAGCCCTGGAGGGATTGCAGAGCAGGGTGGACACACGCCTGTCAGGGCCAGGTGAACCACACTGTTCCCGTGGAGCGTGGGTACCCTTTGCTACAGTAGCGGGCCAAGCGGTTCGGCAGCGCTCCTCCAAGCAGGCACGTCTTGCTGCAAGCCGCTGGGTGCGCCCTGGCATGGGGGCACTCCCCACACCGGCGCTGCCCGCCCCCCTCCGCCCGGCACTCCTTGCCACGGCTCAGTGCGAAGGAAGAACTGGAACGCTCTGCTTGCACGCTCCCCCGAGGGCAGGTCTCCCTGTCGCGCGGCGCCCGGCCACGCCCCCAGGAGCAAAGTCTAACGAGTCACTCGCCAGAGCGTGCTGCCCGGGGCGGGGCCTCCTCAGGGAAAGCCACGTGGGGTCCCCCCCACTTCCTGCCAGCGCTGGCCCCCCCCCAGCGCCCCCCGTGCCCTGGGGAAAGCACTGACCGCAGGCCTGTGGCCTCCCACAGCAGCCCGGGGTCTCCCATCGCCAGGTGCACGCCAGGCCTGAGAACGGAGGTGCCCCGGGGCACGGCCAGCACGCTAAACGGGCCCTTGGCTCTTTGGCTGGGGCCATGGACTGCGCTGCTGGGGCCGAGCCGACCTGGCAGCAGGCCTGGAGCGGGCCAAGGGGAGAGGTGCCCACTCTCCGAAGCCGCACAGCGGGCAGGCCAGAGCTCTCCCGGTCCCTCCCGGCCAGCTGCAGACCTCCACCCCAAGAGGGGCCTCCCCGCTGGCCAGCCCCAGGGGAGCCGGGCGCAGCTGCCTGGGCACTGGGGGCCTCGCACACGCATGGGAAGCGCCGAGGGTCCGAGCGTTGCAGCTAGCTGCCCAAGCTGTTCAAACATGAGCTCTCGTCGTGCATCCCCTCCCACGCACCCGGCCCGGCACGCCCCCAGCCGTGCTCCCTGCCCTCTGCCCCTCTGTGCGTGGAGCTGGGCTGGCGGGGCTCGGGGTGCACTGGGGCAAGCGCCATCTCCCGGCACGCCCGGTGCAAAGTGCTGCCTGCCTGCGTGGCGGGGCTTTCAATGAGTGACCGGAGTTAAACCACAGGCGTTCCCCTCCCGTCGGCACCACGCCCTCGCCGGGGCTGGACCCTCCCGCTGCCGCGCGGCTCTGGCTGCCTGGACCGCAGCCAGGGGCAGACAAGGTCTCGAGGGAGAACAGGCACAGCGGTTCCTTCTCGCTGCGCTCCCAGCCGGAAGGCAGCCCACCAGAGCAGTCCAACCTGGCCCCGTGGCCCACGGGGAACGAGGCCCATTGAGAGGCACCGGGGAGCTGCCTGTGCTGGACTGGCAGACACTGGGGGGCTGGGAGGGACAGAGGGAAGCTGCCCACTGGAGAGACAGACACAGAGACACAGCAGAGTCCGGGTGCAGGGGTCTCCCACACACACACCTGCGCCCCCTTTCTGCGGACTGGGGGGGCTCGGCAAGGCCCATCACTGCAGTTCCTGGCTCTGCCAGATGAGCAAATCCAGTGTGATTTTCCTGGCACAGGAGCAATGTGGGGGGTGCCAACATGAAGTCATCCGGGGCAAGTCCTGCCTGCCCAGCCTGGTCGTTCCTTGCGGAGCTGAGCAGCTCTGTGGACATGGGGAAGGCAGTGGACGTGATCTACCTGGACTTTAGCAAGGCTTTTGATAGGGTCTCCCGGGTGTGCCTGCCAGCAAGTGAAGGAAGTCCGGCCTGGCTAAATGGACTGGCAGGAAGATAAAAAGCTGGCTCGATCTTCGGGCCCAACGGGGAGTGATCAACGGCTCCATGTCTGGCTGCCGGTTGGTGTCAAGGGAGTGCCCCAAGGATCAGTTCTAGGGCCGGTTTTGTTCAACGTATTTATGAATGACCTGGAGGAGGGGATGGATTGCACCCTCAGCAAGTCTGCGGATGACACTAAGCTGGGGGAGAGGCAGATAGGCTGGAGGGCAGGGAGAGGGTCCAGAGTGACCTGGACAAATTGGGGGATTGGGCCAAAAGAAACCTGAGGAGGTTCCACAAGGACCAGTGCCGAGTCCTGCCCTTGGGACGGGAGAATGCCAAGCCCTGTTACAGGCTGGGGACCGACTGGCTGAGCAGCCGTTGGGCAGAAAAGGGCCTGGGGATTGCAGGGGCTGAGTCAGCAGGGCGCCTGGCGGCCAAGCAGGCGATGGGCACACTGGGGGCACTGGGAGCAGCGCTGCCAGCCGGCGCGGGTCAGGTGACTGCAGGCCAGGGAGGGGCGCTGGGCGCTGACTCGGCGGCTGCTAGCACAGGGCACAGAGGAGTCATTGACGGCCCCTGGCATTGCGGGCGGCCTTGTCTCAAAGCTGCTTCCTTGCTGTGCCTGAGTGAATGGGCTTGTCAGTTACCAGCCCACCTCCCAGGCTGAGTCACAGCTGCCAGTGCCCCCAGCGCCCCCTGCTGGGAGCCCCCCGCCCTGTGCTACTGCCCCTCCCCACAGCGCCCCCTGCTGGGAGCCCCCCGCCCTGTGCTACTGCCCCTCCCCACAGCGCCCCCTGCTGGGAGCCCCCCCCCGCCATGTGCTACTGCCCCTCCCCACAGCGCCCCCTGCTGGGAGCACACACACACCCCGTCAGCGCTACCACCCCTCCCCACAGCGCCCCCTGCTGGGAGCCCCCCCCCCCGCCGTGTGCTGCTGCCCCTCCCCACAGCGCCCCCTGCTGGGAGCACACACACACCCCGTCAGCGCTACCACCCCTCCCCACAGCGCCCCCTGCTGGGAGCCCCCCCCCCGCCGTGTGCTGCTGCCCCTCCCCACAGCGCCCCCTGCTGGGAGCACACACACACCCCGTCAGCGCTACCACCCCTCCCCACAGCGCCCCCTGCTGGGAACTCCCCCCCATCAGCACTGCCACCCCCTCCCCACAGCGCCCCCTGCTGGGAACTCCCCCCCATCAGCACTGCCACCCCCTCCCCACAGCGCCCCCTGCTGGGAACTCCCCCCCATCAGCACTGCCACCCCCTCCCCACAGCGCCCCCTGCTGGGACTGGAGCAAAATGGTTTCCCAGCCATGGCAGGCGAGCTAAGACAGTGGATTCTTACTGCAGCGGTGGATGTCAGAGCCAGGCCCACGACACCCCTCAGCACGGGCAGTGGGCTCGCCCGGCGAGCCGTGTGTCCAGCCCTGAGCCCGGGCCCTTCTCTCCGAAAGACCCCGCATCTGGACAGCAGCCGGGTCCTGAACAGGCTGAGTGGGCCCCGGGAAGCTGGGCTGAGCTGCGTGGGAAAGCCAGTTGGCCTGGCTGGGCCCTTTACGGCCGGAGGAGGTAGGTCAAGGGGCCTGTGTCCCATGGGGACCTGTCCGACCCAGAGCCACCTCCTTCCACTCATGAGTGGGGCGCTGGAGGGAAAACCGGGCTCTTGCTCCTTGAAGGGCCTGAGGCCAGGAGCCCAGCGGAGGGGATGGGGCAGGCTTCCCCCAGCCAGTGGGGATGGGACTTGGAGGTCATCAGGCCCACCTGGGGGGGAATCAGGAGCTGGACAGGTGTTGGGGCGAGTGACTGAGAAGAAGAGGCCTGGCCAGGCTGTGGAGGGAACTGCTGGACTTGCTGCAGAGAGCAGCTCTGAAGACTGTGGAACCCCGAACTTTAAGGGGTGAGCTATGGTCGGGGCGAAGCCACAGTGCCAGGGAGAAGGGCTGGGGGGACTCTAGGAGCAGGGGGGGGTTCATGTTTCCAAGACTTGGGTGTGACTGGATTGCTTCCAGGAACCCACAGGGAAACTGAGGCATGACCAGCCGCTCAGGGTCACGTCCCTGCCAGGCAGCATGCGGCCTGCTCTGGCTGCCCGTGGGAGCCGGCGGCGGGGGTGGCTGCCCAGGGCTCAGTACCCGGCACGGCAGGGCCCCTTCGTTGGCACCAGAGGCAGAGGCGTTGGGTTCAGCTGCTGACTCGCCTCTTTTGCAACCCAGCTCACACCGCCGACAAGCAGCTGCCCTCCCCCCGCACCAGCCCGGCTCCCGGCCGCCATAGCTCGGGCCCACCATGCGCTGAGAGACCATTCACCCCTTGGCGGCACGACCCCACCCCGCTGCGGCTGGAGCAGAGCCAGCCCGTCGGCGCAGGGAGCGGAGTGTGGTGCCTGGAGGGCTGGTGCGTGCTGCCCAGGTGGGAGCTCTGGGGGGCCTCCCTGCCCCTCACCTGCCCCCCAGGGGCAGAGCCACGCTGAGCTGGAGATGGCAGGGGACCAAGCTCATGCTTGGCTCTGTTCCTGGGGCCAGGCAGGATGGGCAGCGCCAGCCCTGCCTGCCCGGGTGGCTCCAGCCCGTCATGCCCGGGGCAGGCTGCGGGCGGGCAGAGCTGGTGGCTGTGGGGCGGGGGCAACAGGGGCAGCGGGTCCCATGGCCAGGGGAGAGCCCACAGGAGGGAGCTGGCCTGCAGGTGCTTGGTTCTGCCGGGCCGTGCTGTGGGCCTGGCCCTGGGGCTGGGGACATGGTCCCTTCCCTGCACCCGCACAAAGAGCCCACCGGCACAGCCAGGTGGGGAGACCATCCCGGCCTCTCCCAGCAGGGGGCACTGGCTGGCCCAGCCCACGGCGGGGCTCTGAGCGGGGCCGTCGCGCTGGGGGGCCGGACTGGCTGGCTCTGGGTGGGAGCCTGCTGTTCGCTGACTAGTGGGCCTGGCATGGGGGAGGCCTTCCAGGCGAGAAATCTGCCCCCCTCCACCAGCCAGCCCCCTCCCTTGCTAGGCCCCAGGCCTGGCTTGCCCTGGCACCGAGGTGGGTGTGAGGAAGAAAGCAACGTCTCCGGGGTCTGAGCCGGGCTGGGAGAGCCATCCGCACACAAGGCCCTATTGTGTCTGTGCTCTGGACTCTGCCGCACCGCTGCAGATCAATGGCCCATTATACGCTCCTGGGCCCAGCCGCCATGGGCGGTGAGGGCACCGTGGGACGGGATTCCAGGCAGCCGGGGGGAGCTGGCGGGGAGGGGACAGGGAGAGCTGGGCAGGAGGCGGGCGAGTGCTTGTGAGATGCTTGCAAACAGCTTAATGGCCGGTGGCACGATGAACGAATGGCGCTTCCGTGCCATAAGCTCTAGCCCAGAGAGCTGGGACCAGGTGTTCCCGGGGGCTTAGTCCTGAATTGGGGCTGGCTGCCCCGGGACGCCGCCGTGGGGGACCTGGAATCTCCGACGCGTGTTTCACTAGCTTCCTCGCAGCCAGCTTTAGGGCCAGGATCTGCTTCCCCACCACCATGCAGCCGCCTCTGGGGTGGAACGTGGCCGCTGCGGAACAGCGCACGGCAACGCCGGCCGAGAGGGACTGAACTGACACTGCAGGGAGACAGAACGGAGCAGGCGGTGGCAGGGATGGTCGGCCCTTCCCTGCCAAGCCGCTCCTGGCGCAATGGCTGTGCTCGCCGCTCGGCCTCGCTATACCCCCAAGGGGCTTGTTTGCCGTCTCCTGTGAAACACGGCGTCCCTACCATGGGGCGTTCCCTCGCCCCCGCCCCTCCGCTCGGCAGCCTGGGCCATCTCCTTGGTGGTCTGGCAGCCCTGCCCCGCCCTGACCCCGCTCAGCGCAGATCAGAGCGCCTGAAAGCCTCGCGCTGCCCCATGGGTGCCCCCAGCCGGGACGGCGGAGCAGTGAATAGAGCCCGCGCCGAGCCTGCCTCCCAGCCCACGTCCGGCGCATCCGGCCGCCCTTTGTTCCCCCAGACAGTTGTTTGTCAAACGAGGGGCTGACGAGAGAAAGGGACCCCCCCCCCCCACGCACACACACAGCCCCCCCCACCCCCTCTGCTTGGCTTTGTCCCTCCAACACAGCCGGACAGTGTGTTCCCTGCTGCCAGCGCACTGAATGGCTGAGCCTGCCCCCGCTGGGAGGCGCCGCCATGGGCCTGCGTCCCGGGCCTTGCTCCATGCTCCAGGGCCAATGGGAAAGGCCCAGGCAGCCTCGCACCCGCGATCCCAGGCAGCTCGGGGCCGGTGGTCCCCGGCAGGAGGGCGAGAGCTTTGCCAGGCACCAGGGGTGCTGGGTGGAGGGGGCGTCTGAGACAGCCACCAGCAAGGGGCGCTTCAGAGCCTGTCTCAGAGCCGGGGTCCACTGGGTGGGGTGGGGAGACATTTGCAGCCCCAGCTGGGCTGGGCAGCTCCCCTTCCCAGCTCTCTCACCCACCACAGCCGGTTGCTGGGCCCCCCGAGCTGTGAGCAGGGGGGCTCAGGGCTGGGATAGCAGGGGCTATGGGCTGGGGGCCCTGGCAGAGCAGGGGGGCTCAGGGCTGGGATAGCAGGGGCTGTGGGCTGGGGGCCCTGGCAGAGCCAGGGGAGGTCAGGGCTGGGATAGCAGGGGCTGTGGGCTGGGCCCCCCGAGCTGTGAGCAGGGGGGCTCAGGGCTGGGATAGCAGGGGCTGTGGGCTGGGGGCCCTGGCAGAGCCGGGGGAGGTCAGGGCTGGGATAGCAGGGGCTGTGGGCTGGGGGCCCTGGCAGAGGAGGGGGAGGTCAGGGCTGGGATAGCAGGGGCTGTGGGCTGGGGGCCCTGGCAGAGCCGGGGGAGGTCAGGGCTGGGATAGCAGGGGCTGTGGGCTGGGGGCCCTGGCAGAGCCGGGGGAGGTCAGGGCTGGGATAGCAGGGGCTGTGGGCTGGGGGCCCTGGCAGAGCCGGGGGAGGTCAGGGCTGGGATAGCAGGGGCTGTGGGCTGGGGGCCCTGGCAGAGCCGGGGGAGGTCAGGGCTGGGATAGCAGGGGCTGTGGGCTGGGGGCCCTGGCAGAGCCGGGGGAGGTCAGGGCTGGGATAGCAGGGGCTGTGGGCTGGGGGCCCTGGCAGAGCCAGGGGAGGTCAGGCCTCGCCAGCCACTTAGAAAGGGACCTGCAGTCTGGGTCCATTTGGGTTCACATGGCGCGTCCGTAACCTCGGGGCATGAGGGTGTAATGGTCCCGGGGCCGGGTTTCTCTGCAGCGGGGGGGCCTTTGGTGTGTTTATTGTAACGTACAAGAGTGTCTCGTTTTCATGCTTTTCTATGTGGTTTGTATGGTGAGTACAGGAGTTTGCCACATCATCTTTCTCTTCCTCCCCTGCCGTGGCAAGGGACCCACCCCAGAAGTCCCTTTTTGCTTGGATCCCTGGCGGGATGGGGTGGGGGGTGTCACACAATTTAGCTGCAAAGCACACCTACCTCCTACCATGTCTACACTGCACTTAGCACAACGGCCCTGCACTGTGATTGGCAGGGTGGAGGCTAGAGTCTACTGTAGTAATTAATTAAGAACCTTGAAGAGTGTTCTGAATGGCCCGTTTGCTTGCCATATGTTGTTCCCGCCACAAGGTGTCTCTGTGAGCTGTATCAGGCAGGGGACAGTCCCTGGTAAACACAGGAGACCAAGCTGGGCCTCAAGTTGTGTGGAAGCTGGTTTGTTTGGGTCTGCAGCTGTGTCTTTTAGTCAACACCTACCGCCTGAGGCAGGCTGGGATTCCAGCGAGCACGGCGGGCACTGCTGGGAAACAACAGCGGGGAGGTTAAAGTGCTCTGCGAACTATTAGCTCATCAGGACTTCAGCTAGAGCACACCAGCCATCAAGGGACCGGGCCCTTCGTTCACACACGCCCCAAACTCTCCCAGCTCTGCCCTCTCCTGCCTTCCCGGTGCACCCTGGAGCTGCGCGCCCAGCACGCATGTCAGCAGCGCCCTGCTGCCGGGACGGGCCCCCTGCTCCATTCCTGGAGCCCAGCAGCGCCTGCAGGTTGGCCCTCTGCCAATGGAGCCAGCCCTGTTTTGTAGCCGTGGGAGTGACGGCGCTGGGCACCTAACGGCAGGTTTGGGCCTTGCTCTTGGGTGGTCCCAAGCCCTGTCTGGTTCATAGCTGTCCATGCGGGCGGAAGCAAAGGGGCTAACCACCCATCCCCCCCCAGCTGGTTGGCAAGCCTTCCAGTCACCTGAATCTGTGCCAGCGCCTGGGCCCAAATGCTCCCAGCTCAGGGGGCACCAGCCTCCCGTGGTGCCTCGGAAATCAGGGCAGGGAGAGGCAGCTTCCATTAAACTCCCACAATGCTCCAGGGGGGCTGGACAGGGTGGTAGGAACCCGCCTACCTCATTGGCTCTGGCTCAACGTCTTGTCTTGGGGCGGAAGCCAAGCCCTGGGCCCAAACTCCCCGAGTTGGCAGAGGGGCTGATCCGAGCCAGCTGGGCCCGACCCCAGCCTGGGCAGCCCAGAGCTGAGCGTGAGCTCTCACTGGAGAACTGGGCTCCGAGCCGCAGCTGCGGGGTGGCTTGTGAGACATCCAAGCACCCTCAGTCCCTGTGCCTCCCTGCGTCCGCCACATGGGACGTGCCCCTTCCCTGCCTGGCAGCCCATGTCCGACCCTCGGGTGGCTTAGCCAGCACGGCCACTCGAGTGCCCCCTGCCCTGCTCCCCCTCCCCAGGAACAAGGCGTATCCAGGAGAAAGGGCGGCTGACACGGCTCCTGCAACCTCCGGCTGTCTGGGCACCGTCAACCAGTGCCAAGTGCCATGCCTGGGACTGGCCAAAGTGCAGGCTGCCCTTTGGTGGTGGGGGGGGTGAATGCGACCGGACGTTGCATTTTCCCCTCCCTCTGAGCTCAGCTTGGACTCTGCCCCAGGCCTTTACGTTGGTTCTTTCTTGGTCGGTTTCCCTTCGCTGGAGCTCCGCGCCATCTGGCCAGGGGAGCGCGTGTGCCAGCCGGGCGCCCCCGGCCCGCCGGGGTGAGCGGAGCAGTGGCGGCCGGCGGGCAGCTGCCTTTGTGGCGTCTCGTTTCTCACCCTGCAGTTCTGCCGTGGCCGCTTCCCCCTAGGGAAGAATGTTCCTGATCGGCTTAAAGCCCCTCAAATCCGCTCTGCAGGGCAGTTCAGCCGGGCCTCGTGCCGGCTAATTCCCAGGGGCCCTGGGGGCTGCCCAGGCAGTAAGCCGGGGGTGGGGAGGAGGGTGTGCAGATTAGCCACTGACCCTCCTTTGCTGCCCCAGTGGCTCCTCCGAATGCTCTGTCCTTTCCAGCCTGGGGCTGTGCTGGGAAACGGGGGGGCTCTCCTTCACCCTCCCCACAGGCCCAGCAGAACCCTCCCCCCCCCCCATGGGGCTTGGCACGGGATTTAGCCGGTGTCTCTGGAACAGTGCGCTCCTCTTGCCCCACACCTGCCCGACCCCTTCCCGGGTCTGGGGGGCTACGGCAGCTGCTTGCTCCTGCCTGTTCCATCACTGCCCTTCCAAGACCTCCTGTCCCTGGACTGGGAGGGCAGGTCCACACGAGGAAACAATTTCGAGGCAACGAAAACCAATGGAATAAGGCCGGAAATACCCACATCCAACTCCCCGCGACAGGGAGCCTCGAAAGGAGCCCAAGGCAGGCGCCGTTAATGGGGCCGCGGTCCCCGACTTCCAGCCCCGGGAGTCATTCCTTCCCATGGCTCTGGGGAGTGGTTGTTTCGAAACAGCCATGCCGGAGCAGCCGCGCGGCCGCTGTTCTGAACAAAGGCTCTCGAAACGGGCATGATTCCCCGTGGAAAGCAGGAGGGCAGATCGCGGAGCAAGCGGCCCCGTTGTTTCGAAATGGCGGGCTGCGCCGTGCGGACGCGCCGCTGGTTAATTCAACCCAAGGGGGGTCATGTTGAGATAAGAGTCCCTGCGCAATGGGACCTGCCCCCCGTGGCGCCCCACCGGTCTGCTGCAAACGGGCCCGGGGGCTCTTACATGGCCCTGGACGAACAGGCTAGAGAGGGGGGTTTGTTTCCCACCCGGGGCAGCGTTTCTCTTTCCTTGTCGTTTCTCCCAGACTCCCCGGGTGCGAGATCTCCCCCTTCCTGCATCCGTCGCTGGCGCTAGCGGGGCGGATCGATGCCTGGCCAGTTTTGACTGCTGATCCGCACGGGGCGGCATGCTGCCGTTGCAAGCGTGTGGCGCTCTGGGTGGGTCTCGCCGGGCGCTCACTCCTGCCGCAAGGCTCTGTGCACTGCGGGCAAAGCAGGGGACTCCCTCCGCGCCTGCAGGGACCCGGGACGTGGCCAAATGCCCAGGATCCCTCCTGGTGCTTCCCAGACTCACGCTGGCACCCTCGGGCCCCTGCCAGCCAGCCCGGAGCAGGACTGCTGCCCTTTCTCAGCTAGCCGGTCCCTTAGCCATCGCCGGCCTTCTGATGGCCCTGTGCGGCGCTGGGGGGTCTCTGGGCACCACGGCGGCTGGGATTTCCAAGGGGCAAGAGGGCTGAGTCTTTAACCCCAACTTCCTTTATCCAAGGGGTAAGCTAGTCGCTGCCGCTCCATGGGCCTTACGGAACGGCCCAGAGTGTGGCGCAGGGCCCCACAGACCCTTCCCCCGGCTGGGACCGGACTGTCCCGCCCGGTTCCCAGGTCCCGCAGTCACCAGCATCTGCCCGACTGGACGCTCCCGCGCATGCCCTCAAAGCCTTCCCAGGCTTGCCCCTCCTGCAGCCGCCAGCCCAGGGCTGGAGCCATCTGCTGCTCCCAGCCTGGCTCCCCCCGAAGGATCGCTCTGCTCCGCTGCGTTCGCTGGCATCGCTCCCTTCTCCTAATGGGATCCAGACCCGCTCTCCTGCGGCCCCTCCCTCCTGGGCAGGGCTGGGATCCCGTCATTCCTAGGCCCCCCAGCCCCCCACTGCCTGGCTGCTGTCCAGGGAGGAGCTGGAACGCGTGTCCCGGCCTCACATTGCTTTCCGCACGTTCCCAGTGGAAGCACAGCCTGGCCGGCAGCCCCCCGCAGGCTGTGCAGAGCTCGGGCCTGCATCATCGGCCCGCGCAGGGCCGGGTCCCCACAGGGAGGGACCATGGCAGCAGGCCGGTGCTCGGCCGTGGCCCCCATCAGCTGGCTTTGCGGGACGTGCCGCAAGTCTGTGCTGGGACCCTGGCGGAACAGCCAGTGCAGGGGAGCGTGGCCAGGCCAGGCTGGCACTGGGATGCCTTCAAGCTGCCATGCCAAAAGCCACAGGCCACTTAGGGAGCCCTCAGCCACTGCCTCTCTCCGGGTGGGCGGGTGCCCAGGCGGGGACTGTGACGAGTGGCCAGCGACAGGCTCCCCTCTGGCTGGTGAGAGCCAGAATGATTGCCCGGCTCCCAGGGAATTCTCCCCTTGCCCCCAGGTCTTTGGACCCTCCCCCTGCAGCTGGGGCAGGGCTGGCAGGCCCCCGAAGCAGCCATGTGCCAGCAGCAGAGAGAAATGCACGAGTGGAAACGGATCAAGGCCGAATCCACGAGGAGTAACAGTTAATTCGAACTAAGGAGTTAGTTCGAATTAACGTTTAACTGCCGCGTCGAGCCACGCGGGCAGTTAGTTCGGACTAAGGGGGATTTAAAAATGGCGGCGCCTGGGAACATGCAAATGAAGCCCGGGATATTTAAATCCCGGGCTTCATTTGCAACTCCGGTTGCCCTCATTTGCCTACCTAGCTCGAACTAACGAGCTAGCGTAGACATACCTTATGGTGCCTACGGGTCACTTGGGGCCGGATGTCTCCGCCACGGAGGCTCAGGGGGGCTCCCCTGGCGCGAGGGAAGATGGCGCCTGTGCCCATCACCTCTGGGCAGCATTATCCAAGGCGCCTACGGCTTTTGGCAGGCTGCAGACCAGGCCTGTGGCTATTACGGGACCCGATGTTCAAAACCCTCAGGGGCCCGATCGGGGGGGAGATCAGGCCCGGGTGGAACGTCTGGGTGCTGCTCGTAAGCCCATCTCACCCACTTTCCCATGGCTAATGCGCCTGCTTCCCGGCGCGCCGCCCGCTGAGTTACCCTGCAAGCGCGGCTGGGACTCATGGCCGCTCACCTCTGATCCCTCGCAATGGGACGCCGCTGCTTTCCTGACCCCCCCGGCCAGTGCGCCTGGGCTCCCAGTGCCACAGGGCTCGTGGGCCCCACCCCTGGAGCAGGGAGGGGTCCTGTGTGTGTCCTACCGGGGGGGCGCTCAGCAGGGCGAGAACGAGTGGGGATCGGCAGCGTTAGCCACGCGTCTGGTGCCTGGGCACTGCGGGGCTTTGCCAGGCTCACGGTTTCCAAACTTTTCTCCTCCACAGGAGCCTGGAAAGATTCCCCTGGTCTGAGTCCCCTGGAACCGCTCCGGTGCAGAGACAAGCCCAGGCTGCATGTCCCGGCGTCCCCGGCCTGGCGCTAGGAAGGACTCCCCCAATGAGTCCGTCCCCTTGTTTCTCCCGGCCGGGCTTGCTTGGACCCTGGACAGTTTCCTCTGAGTCAAGCAGCTGGCGGTTGTTGGGGGGTCCCGGCCGGCCGCCCGAGGGCATCGCACCACTCTGTCACCGCCGGCTTGGGGCTTGGCGGGGCTGCCACGTTCTGCGGCGCCGAGATGGGTCCCCATTGGCCGATGCCCCGGGAACCTGCCTGCAGCTCTGGGAGCAGGGTCTCCAGTGGGCAGTGCTGCCCCGGCTGAGTCTCTGGGGCTCTCCCAGCCTTTCAGCAGAGTTAGGCCAAGCTGGGGCGTGGGGGGAAATGCCACCCCTTGATTCCAGCTTTCGGAGGGGAGGACTGCTCAGTGGTTAGGGCTCCAGTCCGGGACTCCATGGGCCAGTCTCCCTGGGCCGCAGTTTGCCACCTGTCCAAAGGGATGATGGGCTGGGGCTGCCTGCCAGGGGGTCCTGTCCAATCCCACTGCAGGATCGGGGCCCCTGGGGAGCGGAGGTGCCAACGGGAGACCTTCCTGGTAGGCTGGCAGCTGAATCCTGCCCACATGCAGATCCTGTTGCCTTCCCCGGGGCGCCGGCTCCAACAGGCAGGGGATCAGGGGGTCCCCGTAGGCGTCTGTGTGCCCGAGTCCCCACCGTGACTGCGGTGGCCTTGCTGCGAGGGGGCAGGGAATGTGGCACAGGCTGGCATCTGGCTGAACATGCCGCCCTAACGCATTGCAGCTGCAGGGAGAAAACTCTGGCCCGGCAGGGCCCAGGCTTCTGGTTCAGAGCGGCCGCGCTCAGCTCCAGACCAGGAACCAGCCGGGGCAAGAGACGCTTCTTGCTGCCTGCAAGGCTCCCGGAGCTAGTCACCCGCAAAATACATGGGCCCAGCTGGGGACCACTCCCCCTTGGTGCCCTCTGGATCACCCCGCCCCAGGCCCAGCAGGGGGCGATGGGGGGCCGTCGCCTGGGCTGCTTCGGGATGCCCACCCCGTTGGGAGCCGGCCCTGGGTGCAGCAAAGCAGCCGGCATGGGGGGGCCCAGTGCCAGGGCCGGGCCGGATGCAGTGCCTGGTGCCTCCCCTCGGGTACAGCAGCAGGCAACGCAGAGGCTGGTTCACTGAGTCCCCTCACACGGCCTGCTCCAGGGTGCCAGGGAGCGAGGACAAAAGCCCTTTCCCTGTGCTCCCCCGGGGGCGGGCCCCGTTTTGTTAAAGGACAAAGCACTGGCTGAAAAGCAGCCATTGTGGGGAATTAATGAGTTTCCCCACTGCCACCGCAGGAAGAGGAGAGGAGTAAAGACTGGTGAGGCAGACGGACAGCTCAGGACAGATCAAAAACATTGGGCCTGTTTAGCCAGAGACGTGTAGCGGGATGCGAAGGCAGAGATGCTTGCGCGGCCTAGAGGACAGGGCTCCTGTGGGCCGGCTTGCAATACAAGCGCAAGGCTTTCCATTGGCAATACAATTCCAGGCCATATGCAAGGAAAGCCATTGTTAATCTGTGGAACCCCCTGCCACATGATATGATCACACTTTTGTGATAGACCCAGAGCAGGGGCTGCTGCAGCACAATGAGGAAGATCCTGGGGCCAATGAAGAGCTTGCCAGAAGCAGCAGGCCAGTCCGAAGAGCTGCAGAGCAGCAGGCCAAGCCCTGGGAGTGAAGAAGTGCTGGGGGAAAGGGCGAAGGACGTGGGCAGGTACCAGGAGGAAGGTGCTAGAAGGGGTTGGTTGGGGAACTGTCCCAGGGGAAAGCTGCAGCGTGATGTGCCCCCGTCATGGGCCGGGCCCTAGGTGGGTCGGAGTCCCAGCTGGCACTGCCAGGGCATTTGCAAGCTTGCAGCCCTCGAGAGCTCGGCCACAAAGACGCGTCTGGGGAGCTGGCCAGGACAGGGCACTGCTGGGAGGAAGCTCACAGCATCTGAATGTGGGCACATGGCACCCTCTGGCACCCATCGCTGTCGTCTCGGGGGCCTCGCAAGCCCTGCTGTATTTCTCTGCGCCCCCGAGAGCAGCCGGCACTGCCTGCCCGGGCTCGGAGCCACAGGAACAAGGGGGAAGGGCCTGTCCCATGTTCAAGCTCTATCCAGGGCCTGGCTCTGGATGGTGGGGTCGGTGGGGTGGGGCCGGTGTCATGCTGGGGGCCAGTTCCCTGCCCGGCAATCCCATCGGCTGGCAGCTACACGTGGGTGCCCTGAGCAGGCCTGCCCGGGGCTGGGACTGCGTCTGGCTCCCACCCCCTCTCATCCGGCTGGGAGAGCCACACATGGATACAGGCAGCCTGCCTTTGCCAATGAAATCGCTACTGTCCGACCCCCCCTCCGGCCGACACCCCTCCCCCCGCATCCCAGCATTTTCAGGAAATGGAACACTTAACCCAAGATACATCTTTAAAGGGCTTTAAAATCCATCGAGTTCATCCCTCCAAATAATTATCCAAGCCCTGCCCAGCGGCTCCCTCGCCCCCTGATAAACAGCTGCAAACGAAAGAAGCAAAAGCCCGGGAAGAACTCTCTCCTGGCTGTTTTTGCCAGCTCGCTTCCTAGAAAATGACGCTTCCTAATGGAGAAACCACTGACAACTGGGCTCCGGGCTGTCTGGGCCAGCCAATCCCATGCATCGCCTGTGAACAAGAAATAACCTTTGCTGGCAGCACGAGGATCCTTTTCTCGGGATGCTTTTGCCCTCCGCCGGTTCCAGCGCGGCGCTCCCATGGAGACTGCCTGGCGCGTGGGGTGTGTTGCTTTCCCCTCGGGATGCGGCTGGGTGGCTTCGGATGGCCGAGGAGTGAAAGTGACCATCTCCTGCGCCCCTAAGGTCACTTTCAACTTTTTCTTTTTCAGGCACAAATCAGATGCTGCCCTGAACTGTAATTCGCCTCTCGTTCTCCTCGAGGATGGGTTTAATTTCCGGGGGAGGAGGAAATCCATCTGTCTCTGAATGTGAAGGACTTGTGGCCTGTATCCGACTCTTTGGCTGTGGCTGGGGGGGGTAGGTCATTGATCTGACATGCAGGACTCCTGGGTCCATGCATGGATCTGGGCGGGGAGGGGAGCGTGGTATAATGGTTAGAGCACGGTGGGCTTGGCGCTGCACTGAGGCGCTCTTTTCGCAGCGCTGGGGAGGGCGAGTTCTCTCATGGCCACAGCATAGATGGGGGGTTGTGAACTGGGGCTCCTGGCGTCTGTTCTCCAGGGGTGGGAGAGAAAAGGGGGTGAGTGGTTAGAGCAGGGAGGCTGAAAGTCAGGATTCATGGGTTCTCTAAGCAGTCCCAGATGAGGGAGGGGGGTCGAGTGGTTAGTCTGCTGCAGTAAGCGCCATCGGTACTGCTGGGTTCTAGTCCTGGCTCCAGCGCAGGGAGTGGGGCCTAGTGGTTAGCACAACGGGAGTTAGGATTTCATTAATTCTATCCCTAGTGCCCTCATTGACTTTGAAGTCATAGAACCAGAGACCACTAGAAGGGACCCCGAGAGTCATCGAGTCCAGTCCCCTGCCCTCACGGCAGGACCCAGCACCAGCTCTAGCCCATCCCTGGCAGGTGTCTGTCCAACCTGCTCTTAAGTATCTCCAGGGAGGGAGATTCCACAACCCCCCCTTGGCAATTTATTCCAGTGTTTAACCACCCAGACAGGCAGGAAGTTTTTCCTAATGTCCAGCCTCAACATCCCTTGCTGCAGTTTAAGCCCATTGCTTCTTGTCCTGTCGTCAGACGCCAAGGAGAACAATCCCTCTCCCCACCCCTCCCCATGACACCCTGTGAAGTCACTGCCTGGCTCTGTGCCTCAGTTTCCCCCCCGTACAAGGGCACAGGGGGACTATTCCTCCCGCGCAGGCTGCCAGGATGGGCCAAGCACTGGGCAGGGAGGAGAGCGATTCCCCAGCTGGGGCACAGCGAACCCTCTGCCTGGAGCAGGGGCCTGGGGTGGGAAGCAGGCAGCTGGAACATCGGAGCCAGGCTCAAATTTCCTTCCTCCCCGGGCGAGTTTGGGAGCTTGTTTTCCTCACTGCCGCCGGCCGGCGCCCACCCATGCGGAGAGCAGGGCTGGCGCGGGAGGCGGGGATGTGGCAGCCCCCCCATAACCTAAGCGGAGCAGGAATCCAGGCCATGGCTGTGCCAAGTGTCAGTGAGAGGCTGCCGGGCACTGAGCATGTGCGAGGGAGCAGGGCCCAGCTGTCAGAGGGGCCGTAAATCCTGGAGAGGTTGCGCTCTCCCCCTGTGGGCAAGTGGCGGTGCCAAGGACCCCGCACTGCCCCCTGTGGGTGGGTGGCGGTGCCAGGGACCCCGCACTGCCCCCTGTGGGTGGGTGGCGGTGCCAGGGACCCCGCACTGCCCCCTGTGGACGAGTGATGGTCCCAGGGACCCTGCGGTGCCCCCTGTGGGCTGGTGGTGGTACCAGGGACCCTGCGCTGCCCCCTGTGGGTGGGTAGGGGTGCCAGGGACCCCGCACTGCCCCCTGTGGGTGGGTAGGGGTGCCAGGGACCCCGCACTGCCCCCTGTGGGTGGCTGGTGGTGCCAGGGACCCCGCACTGCCCCCTGTGGACGAGTGATGGTCCCAGGGACCCTGCGGTGCCCCCTGTGGGCTGGTGGTGGTACCAGGGACCCCGCACTGCCCCCTGTGGGTGGGTAGGGGTGCCAGGGACCCCGCACTGCCCCCTGTGGGTGGGTAGGGGTGCCAGGGACCCCGCACTGCCCCCTGTGGGTGGCTGGTGGTGCCAGGGACCCCGCACTGCCCCCTGTGGGTGGGTGGCGGTGCCAGGGACCCCGCACTGCCCCCTGTGGACGAGTGATGGTCCCAGGGACCCTGCGGTGCCCCCTGTGGGCTGGTGGTGGTACCAGGGACCCTGCGCTGCCCCCTGTGGGTGGGTAGGGGTGCCAGGGACCCCGCACTGCCCCCTGTGGGTGGGTAGGGGTGCCAGGGACCCCGCACTGCCCCCTGTGGGTGGCTGGTGGTGCCAGGGACCCCGCACTGCCCCCTGTGGGTGGGTGGCGGTGCCAGGGACCCCGCACTGCCCCCTGTGGGCGGGTGATGGTCCCAGGGACCCCGCGCTGCCCCCTGTGGGCAAGTGGCAGTGCCAAGGACCCCGCACTGCCCCCTGTGGGTGGGTGGCGGTGCCAAGGACCCCGCGCTGCCCCCTGTGGGCAGGTGATGGTCCCAGGGTCCCTGCGGTGCCCCCTGTGTGCGAGTGGCGGTGCCAGGGACCCCGCGCTGTCCACTGTGGGCTGGCTGGGAGTCAGAACAGGACACTTGGGCTGTTTTCCCAGCTCGGGGAGGGGAGGAGAGTGGTGTCTAATGGTCAGAGCAGAGGCCGGGGCAGCAGGGCTCATGGGGTGTGTTCACAGGTACTGCTGACTGGTTATGACTCTGGGCGAGTCACTTCCTCTCCTGGGGCCTCACTTTTCCCCTTTAGACTTTGTCCTGCTCTCGGAATTCCCTGAGAGGCGGGACATCGGCGTGATTGGGATTGTTACTCACCTGGCCCCACCCCAGCATGCCAGGCAGTGAGAGGCTCAGTACGGGGGCCGGGGGCCTGCAGAGGTTCTCCTGGGACCTCTAGAGGAGCAGCACGTTCAGGGTGAAGCCCCCCTTAGCTCTGCCCTCCAGGCTGAACCCCGCTGGGCAGGAGAGCCCTGCTGGGCCCCTGTGGGGCGGGTCGCCGCAGGCCAGTGTCGGTACCCACCACAGGAAGTTCCTTGAATCCTGCGTACAGATGGATTCAAAAGATCTACTGGCATTAGAAAAGGGTCAGAGAAGGGCAACTAAAATGATGAGGGGTTTGGAACGGGTCCCATGTGAGGAGAGATTAAAGAGACTGGGATGTTTCAGCTTGGAAAGGAGGAGACTAAGGGGGGGATAGGATAGAGGTCTATAAAATCATGGGTGGTGTGGAGAAAGTGACTAAGGAAAAGTTATTTACTTGTTCCCATAATATAAGAACTAGGGGCCACCAAATGAAATTAATGGGCAGCAGGTTTAAAACAAATAAAAAGAAGTTCTCCTTCACACAGCGCACAGTCAATCTGTGGAACTCCTTGCCTGAGGAGGTTGTGAAGGCTAGGACTATAACAGGGTTTAAAAGAGAACTAGATCAATTCATGGAGGTGAAGTCCATTAATGGCTATTAGCCAGGATGGGTAAGGAATGGTGTCACTAGCCTCTGTGTGTCAGAGGATGAAGACGGATGGCAGGAGAGAGATCGCTGGATCATTACCTGTTTGGTTCACTCCCTCTGGGGCACCTGGCATTGGCCACTGTCGGCAGACAGGACACTGGGCTGGAGGGACCTTTGGTCTGACCCAGTCTGGCCGTTCTTATGCTCATAGCCGTGGCTGCTGGCGTGTCTTGGTGCTTGGGGGCTCATGGCTCTGTCCCACACCGGGGGAGAAGCAACGGCCCATGAGCCTGGAGCAGCCGCCGGAGCACTGGCCCTTGACGATACCCACTGGGGGGCTGGCACTGACCGAGGGCTGGGATCCTGTGGGCAGCAGCCCAGGCCCTGGAGCGGCCCATACAGCCTCCAGGAGCTCTGGGGCCTGCAGCACTGCCATGGTTGTGGGCAGGGCCCTGGCTGGCAGGCAGAGCTGATGGAAAGAGACATGGGCAGGGGCTCAGGGAGCCTCCAGGATGGTGCCAGAGGAGATTCGTCCCACTCAATTTCGGCCACTCTGTGGCTGTGCCGGGGCACTGCCGGGGGCGGGGGGCACCTCCGCAGAGTAAGACGTGGCCTGACCCGGGGACGGGGACGAGGCGCAGACAGGCTGCCGCAGAGGCCCCGGCTGGCCGCTCCTTTGAGCAGCAGTGAGCCATGTGGGTGCCGGGCTCCAGCCCTGGGGCTCCACTTCACACTTGGGGCAATGCCAGGCCCTGGGGTCTCACGCCACCCACGCCGGTGTCTGGAAGCTGCTGCCCAGCTGTGCCTGGCAGGGCCCACCGCCGCATCTCCCTTGGCTGGCATGGCCAGGTGGGTGCAGAGCCAGGGTGAGCCTGGCCAGGGCTGTGAACAGCAGGAGCTGAGCTGCTGGGGGCCCCGGGCCTCCTCTGAGAGGCTCTCCCCAAACCAGGGAGCCCGGTCCCTGCAGGGGGCAGTCGGTGCGGTGGGGCCCAGAGGAAGCTGCCTGGGTCACTGCCCCTCCAGCTCAGGCAGGAGAGAGCCCGTGGTCTGGGTGCCTGTCCCTGCAGACGGCCCAGGCTGCGTGGCCCTGCCACATCTGTGGAGGGGAAAATGCTGCTCTTCTTCGCATGGCAGGGGAGCCATCCCCCTGGAGCAGGCCCCACAGCACCAGGTGCTGCCTGTTGGCACCACGGGGGTTCTCCCTGCGCCTTTGCCCCAAGGGCCTGCGGCGGGCACGTGGGCAGCCAGAGCAGGCTGGGCTGGGTCCTGGGCAGGTCTAGCCTGCTCCCACCAGGCCAGCAGTGAAAGGGTTACAGGCCTCCACCCACCCTGGGAACTGCTTGTTCAAACAAACGTGGGGCAGAGGGCAGGGCATGGAGACTTGGTAACGTCCCTCCCCTGCCCCGATGCCTGGGTATCCCAGACACCTGGCCCAGGGCGCAGCCCCGGGCAGTGCCGCTGGCAACACCCCCCCCCCCCACACACACACACAGCAGCAGGTACTGACACAGGGTGTGCCAGGCAGACACACGCCAGCCAGCGCCCTGGAGGACTACTGGACCCCCCGCCCTGCCCTCCAGAAGTGCTGTGGTGATGCAGCCGAGCTTTCGCTTGTGACGTGCATCTAGGCCAGGCTGGCAGCCCTCGGGGCTGGGTCACAGGGGCATGACGGGCACCTCGGACACAGACCCGCCAGGCAGCGGGCACAGCTGGCACCCCCCCTCCAGGCACATGGGGTGTCTTGTGGTTTTATGGGATCTAAAACACCCTGGTCAGGCCTATCCTCCCTTCCCCTCTTAGAGCCCCTCGTGCCCCCCCCATGCCAGGGCACCCTCCCCATGTATAGCTCAACTGCCCCAGCTCTGGCTCAGGGCTAGCAGGCACCCCCCCCCCCCCCCGATATTTCTGCTTTTGCCAAAAGAAACTGGTGTCAAAACGTTTGGAGGGAGGATTCTCGGCAGATCTAGGGAGACTTTTCTTTCTTTGATTTTCACTCCCACGTGACATTCCCACAAGCTCCTGCTTTCAGCCCATGGGGTGTGGGACAGCCCCATGCGGGACGGGGGCGGGAGCAGGTAAAGAGACTCCCTCTCTCTTCCGGTCTGGCTTTCCAGAGCTCTTTGGGTGGGGGCTGGCGATGGGGCCAGGCCGAGCTGGGGCCGCTCTTGGTTGCTTGCTTGTATCACTGTCGCCCCGAGGATCCGGAAGCCCCTGGTGCTTGGAGCAGGACATGCCCACTGCTGGGGGCCGCTGGGGGCTGAGGGGGCAGTGAGGGGGCAGGGCTGTGACTGGGGGCGAGGAGGTGGGACACACGTTGCCCGGCGTGGCTCTTGCTAATGGGGTATGGCCGTGCTGTGGGTCACTGGGGGCACCGTGTGGGCCCCTGGGGGAGGGGCTGCGAGGAGCCGGCGCTGGGCAGGGGCTGGCTGGATCTTGGGGGTCCCAGAGGAACCCAAGCCAGCGCTGACCTTGGCTCCTCTCCAGGGGCGTCTCCGCGCCAGGCTGAGACCTTCAGCTGGGAGATGCCAGCCCGCAGCCTAAACACGGCCCCTGGGCTGGGTGCACTGCCTGCCGGGGGCGTTTCCCCCTCGCGCCAACAACCGGCCCCCCCAGCTCACGCCCTGCCTGTCCCTCTGCCTGCACCCCTCGTGCCAGCAACCGCCCCCCCAGCTCACACCCTGCCCGTCCCTCTACCTGCACCCCTCGCGCCAACAACCAGCCCCCCAGCTCACGCCCTGCCCGTCCCTCTGCCTGCACCCCTCTCGCCAGCAACCAGCCCCCCAGCTCATGCCCTGCCCATCCCTCTGCCTGCACCCCTCACACCAACAACCCCCCCAGCTCATGCCCCACCCGTCCCTCTGCCTGCACCCTCTCCCCAGCAACCAGCCCAGCTCGTGCCCCGCCCGTCCCTCTGCCTGCACCCCTCTCCCCAGCAACCAGCCCCCCAGCTCGTGCCCCGCCCGTCCCTCTGCCAGGCAGGCTGGGAGCAAAGGGCCACAGGCCAGTCCCCCCAACCACTCCACCTCCCCTGATGCCCCCTTCCCTGGGCATCGGATGCCCCAGCAGCTGGAGCCCCTGCCTGGGAGCACCGCACTGCTGTCACTCGGGGAGCAGCTGCGGGAGCAGCAGATGCCGAGCCTGGCAGCCCCAGAGACAGAGCTGCTGTGTACCCCTCTGGCGGGACCCCAGGAAGAACCCCCCAGCTGGCCTGGCACGACCCCCTGCGGGTGACAGGGGAGGGGGGCCTGGCGGTACGGAGCCTGGCACGACCCCCTGCGGGTGACAGGGGAGGGGGGCCTGGCGGTATGGGGCCTGGCACGACCCCCTGCGGGTGACAGGGGAGGGGGGCCTGGTGGTAGGGGGCCTGGCACGACCCCCTGCGGGTGACAGGGGAGGGGGGCCTGGCGGTAGGGGGCCTGGCACGACCCCCTGCGGATGACAGGGGAGGGGGGTTAGGGTTAGGGGCCTGGCCTCCCGACTCGGATCACCCAGCCCCCGGGAGAGTCGACCTGCTGCAGTGACTTTGTGCCAGCTGCGGAGCAGGGCTGGGATCTGAACTCGTCTCCCTCCTGCTAGTCCCCAAGCGTCCAAGGAACCGGCCCTACCAGCTCTCTGCCCGGCCAAGGGCAGCTCCGTCCGCACTTCCCAGCGTGCGGTTCCCCTCCCTGGGCTGGTGGTGGGTGTGGCACTGGCGCGGCGGTGCCCGTGGCTGCGGGCGGGCGCAGAGGTGTGGGTGCGACCCCCGGCGGGGCGAGGGACATGCAGCAAGGTGGGTGCACAGCAGCGGGCGCTGCCCGGCACTTGCTATTCTTGGCAGTGCCGGGTGGAAAATTAGAAGCATCAGAAGAATTTTGTTTTCCTTCGGCTGGGCCAAGGCCAGGCAGCTGGGCCACAGCTGAGCGAGGAGGCCGGTGGATTCCAGCACCCCCGAGCCGCTGGCCTGGGCCTGGCTCCGCAGGCTCGGCGATTGCCCCGGGAGCCACAGGGCCAGGGCTAGCCCCTCCCTGCCGTGCGTCACCTTCCCACGCGCGCTTTGCTGCCCACGGGCACCCGGGGCTCTGCGGGGCCCCACCAGAGGCTGCGGCTGGAGCAACTGATGCTTTTACTGGCAGTCCCCAGGTCAGCCCCCCCAAGCCAGCCCTTGCCGGAGCCACCCAGAGGAAATGGGACCAAACCCCCGGGGTCTCCCAGCAAGCAGCCCTGGGCTGGGCAGGGGTGTGCAGCGGGGGAGGGCAGAGCACAACTGACAATGAAAGAGGTGCCAGGATGTCACTTTTACTTTCATACCTGACGTGGCAAGTCCAGAGGGGCCAGGGGCTTTGAGCGCCAGGCCTGGAGGGGGTGGGGGGCTCTGACCGCCAGGCCCAGAGGGATCGGGGGGGCTCAGCACCAGGCCTGGAGGGGGTGGGGGATTCTGACCGGCCAGGCCTGGAGAGGGCAGGGGGCTCTGAATGGCCCGGCCTGGAGGGGTGGGGGGCCTGCTGGAGCCATTGCATGCATCCCAGAAGATGGGGAGCAGGCAGAGACTTGGGGTGCCATTCCTCTATGTGGGGCTCGGTGGAGGAGGGGCTGGGTGTGGGGAGCTGGGCAGCGGGGCTGGGCCTGGGGGCTGACAGAGGGGCTGGGGGGCTGTGCAGGGGAGCTGGGCGGGGTGGGGGGGGCTGGGCTCGGGGGAGGCTGCCAGCCCCTGGGGCAGCAGCAACAACCTGTTCTGCAGGATGCCAGGGCTGGCAGTGGGAGGGAGAGGGGGCGGCTCCGGCCTTGGGCCCAAGGCTGGCTGGGCTACCCCGAGCCGGGCCTGAGCCACTGTCAGGCTGGGGGTCTCCCCCTTCCAGGGGCAGAGGGCCAGGCCCTGTGTGGAGATGGGGGGCGAAACGGCTGGGGCTTGGGCGGTAGCAGGGGCGTGAGCGGCCTGGGGCAGGTGTGTTCTGGGTGCACAGGCCATGCTGTGTGGGTGTGGGGCGTGTGTACCGTGAGGTGTGGGTGTGTGCTAGCTGTGTCAGGACAGGCGTGCGCCGGGGTGGGAGTTCTGGAGGTACAAAGTGTGTTGTGGGGTGCTGGGGGCACAGCGGTGCTAGGAGAAGGGCGTTGGAGGCACAGGAGTCGGGGCGAGGGTACAGGGGGTGGGTCCTGGGGGTGCAGGAGGAGGGAACAGGGGGCGCAGGAGTCGGGCTGGGGGTACAGGGGGTGGGTCCTGGGGGTGCAGGAGTAGGGAACAGGGGGCACAGGAGGAAGGCTTGAGGGCACAGGAGTTGGTCGCAGGAGGAGGGTGCCCAGGGTACTGGGGGGCACAGGAGGATGGCACGGGGGAGGGCCGGGGGTGCAGGAGTCGGCTGGGGGCGCGAGTCGGGCCGGGGGCACAGGAGGAGGGTGCGGGGGACGCTGGGGGCGCAGGAGTGGGCCGGGGGCGCAGGAGGAGGGTGCCGGGGGTACTGGGCGGCACAGGAGGATGGCACAGGGGGAGGGCCGGGGGTGCAGGAGTCGGCTGGGGGCGCGAGTCGGGCCGGGGCACAGGAGGAGGGTGCCGGGGACGCTGGGGGCGCAGGAGTGGGGCTGGGGGCGCGAGTCGGGCCGGGGGCGCAGGAGGAGGGTGCCGGGGACGCTGGGGGCGCAGGAGTGGGGCCGGGGGCGCAGGAGGAGGGTGCCGGGGGTACTGGGGCGCTCCCGCCCCGGCTTTGCAGCTCCGCTCTCCCGCCGCGTGGTCGGGGCGCGGATCCAGAGCAGCGCGCTTCCCCCTTTAAGCGCGGGCGGGGCCGCCCTGCCTGTGGCTGCGCCGGGCTCCCCTCCCCTGGGCCCGGGGCAGGAGCCAGCAGCCGCCGCCGCCGCTGAGGCGCAGGCCGGGCTGCGAGCAGGGCGCTGCACTGCGCAGCTCCGGGAACTCCGAGTTCGGGGCCACCCGGGGCCCGAGACGAGCCAGGTGGGTCCCCCGTGGGCGCACACGAGCGGGAAGCGCAGCCCCCTGCTGGGGGAGGGCGGGCCTGCCCGGGCACGCCCCCCCCCAGCAGTTCCCTGGAGCCCTGGTCGCCGGTAGCTCCCCCGGCCGGCCCGAGGCAGAGGTAGCGCACGGAGCAGGTGCTACCACGGTAGCCTTTCCCCGGAGCCTCTGCCTCCCTACGCGGGGCGACGGATGCCACGGTGAGGGGCGCGAGGCGGCTCCGCGCGGAGAGGCTGGGCTGCGAGCTGTGGGGCGGGGCGCAGAGGGCCTGAGGGGAGAGCAATGCCGCAGTTAGAGCGGGCAGGGCAGGGGACACGCGCTAAGGAGACCTGCCCCTAGGGGAGTCTGGGCAAGGCACCGTGCCTCAGTTTCCCTACCTGTGTGGTGCAGTGGCTCTGGGGGCAGGGGATGAGGGGGCGACAGTAGAGCCAGGCTGTGTGGCCGCGCCGGGCCGTTAAGGCTCCTCTGAGGGCCAGGTGCTTTCCCAGGGTCAACAGGTAAGGAGGCCTGGGGGGGTCCCCAGGAGCTGACTCCAGCCGAGCAGGTGGGGGGAGCCCTGTGCTGCCTGGGGCCCCTGGGGAAGGGGCCAATGGCTGGGGCAGAGGGCTAGAGAGCGGGGCGGCTTCCAGGACAGAGCAGGGTGCTCCCCACCCAGCCAGGAGGCTGCGGGAGGGGCTGTCCCAGCCCCAGAGCAGGGTGTCTGGACGGTGCCAGCCGGGACACGCGGCCACGGGCAGGGCCGGAGCTGCCCCCGGCCGGGTGTTTCCGGGCTCCAGCGGGGGAGGGGGAGGGGCAGGACTCTGGCCTTCCCAGCTGACTCCTGCTGTGCCGGTCACCCGATCCCAGCAGGCACGTTACAGCCTTTCCAGCGCGCAGCGGCCCGGGCTGGCGGCCGCCCCGGCCTCGGCTTTAAAGGGGCCGCGCGTGGGCTCTGCCCCAGGGCGCCAGCCCGCCCGGAGCCGCGATGCCCCGCAAAGCAGCAGCGTCTGGGGGCTCGCCGCCCTCCGGGAAAGGGCGGCACCCTGGGCCCCCACGCCGGGCACCTCGCGCCTCACCGGAGAGCAGGAGCCTGTGCTCTGCTGGGCTGCACGCACAGGGGCTGCAGCGGCGGGCCGGCCAGTACCCCGAAGTCTGTCCACCCCCGACTGCACGCCCGCCCGTCCCTGCACCCCCGCCGGTCAGTCCGTCCCTGCACCCCCGCCCGTCCGTCCGTCCATCCCTGCACCCCCGCCCGCTGCACGCCCGTCCGTCCGTCCGTCCCTGCACCCCCGCCCGCTGCACGCCGTCCGTCCGTCCGTCCATCCCTGCACCTCCGCCCGGCCGCCCGCCTGTCCGTCCGTCCCTGCACCTCCGCCCGGCCGCCCGCCTGTCCGTCCCTGCACCCCCGCCCGTCCGTCCGTCCGTCCCTGCACGCCCGCCTGCTGCACGCCCGTCCGTCCGTCCCTGCACCCCCGCCGTCCGTCCGTCCGTCCCTGCACCCCCGCCCGCCCGCCCGTCCGTCCATCCCTGCACGCCCGCCTGCTCCTTCGTCCATCCCCACACGCCTGTCCATCCGTCCTTGCACGCCCGCCCATCCGTCCCCGCACGCCCACCCGACCATCCGTCTGTCCCCACGCACCCTCCCGTCCGTCCATCCGTCTCCACACGCCCGCCCGTCCGTCCGTCCGTCCCCACGCACTCTCCCGTCCTCCATCCGTCTCCACACGCCCACCCGTCCGTCCCCGCATGCCCTCCTGTCCGTCCGCCCGTCCGTCCCTGCACGCCCGCCTGCCTGCCTGTCCGTCGTGCCTGCCCATCCCCTCGCCCGCCTGCCTGTCCATCTGTCCCCGCACACCCGCCTGGTCATCTGTCCATCCCCACCCGCCTGCCCGTTCATCCCCACCCACCTGCACGTCCATCCCGCCTGCCCATCCATCCCTGCACACACCCCCATCCATCCTCTATGCCCACCTGCCTATCTGTCCCTGTATGCCCCCCATCCATCCATCTGTCCATTCCTGTACGCTTCCCGCTTCCATCCCCACATGCCTGCATGCACACCCACCCATCCACCCACCCATCCATCCATCCTCATACGTACACCCACCTGCCCGCCCAGCCAGCCAGCCCCATACACACAACACCCACCCTCCTCTCCGTCCCCACTCGCACAGGCCCCACCCTCTGGGTTTTGGGGTGGGGAGTGAAGACAGCCGTCCCCAAGTGGCATGTGGCAGGGAGGCAGACCTGGCGTGTGCTGTGGCCGGGACACGGGGGTGGCACTTACAGGACCAGGGTTGCCTCCAAGGGGCAGTGCCTTGCCCTCGTGGGGCGTTCAGCTGCCCACCTGCCCACACATGCCGGGCTGAGCAGCTGTTCATGCTGGGGCACAGGGCAAGGTGGGCAGCCTGCCCTGAACCTTCCCAGCCTGGTGCAGGGAAGCGGGCAAGACACGGAGGCATTTTCATAGGCAGGCTGGCCAGAGGTTGGGAGGGGTCGGGACAGCTGGCCAGGGCAGGCAGATGCTAAGATCTAGGTGCCTGGTTCCTCTGCCCTCTGCTAGCTGCGGCTCCTCTGGGTCTCAGAGTGCCACACAAGTGCTGTTGAATCCCCTGCTCCAGAGTGTCCCCCACAAAGTCAAATCAGGCGCTTTCCAGTGCTGGCCTCTGTTGGCCCCCCATCAGCCCTCTGCAGCACGACCCACGGCCGGGGGTTGTCACAGTAGGGTGGCCCTGGGGCCAGCGCTGCACCCCCCCCCCCCAACTCTGTGCACTCAGGCCGATGCAAATTCATTTTCCTGTTGAAACAGGCTCTGTCGCTGGTGAGGAACCAGGCCCTGCCTCATTTCTGCCCCCCCGACCCCTTTCTCCTAGCCTGGCATTGCTGCGAGGAAGGGATCGTGTGGGCGGGTCCCACGGCCGCCGCTCAGCAGTCTACGCTGCGCCAGGCGCTGTATGAACCTAGAAGGAGCGGCCAGGCAGCAAGACAAGACGGTGGTGGTTCAGTTTTAAGCCGTCCAACGGGGATTGTTTGGCTTTGCAGGGGCAGGGGGGCTGTGCGGCTAATGAACATGCCCGGGGGTTATGCAATGAATACCCACAGCTCCGAGCCAAAAGTGACCGGATGAAGTACAGAGCTGTCCAGGGAGGTGGTGCCCTGGGAAAGAGGCCATGGTCTCGGCCTCATCTCCCCCCAGCAGGAGGAGTCGAGTCAAACATGGCTTGCCCCGAGCACGAGGGTGGGTTGCAACCCTGCTCTGTGCCTCAGTTTCCCCCACCTGGAAAATGGGAGTGTGTCACTCCAGTTGGAGGGGGAAGCTGCTCCCAGGCCAGCGCGGGGGGTTCTGCTGTCGGCGCTAAAGCAAAGTGAAAGCTGCTTTGGCTGGAGCAGCCCAGGCCGGGGAAGGGCTGCCCAGGGGGAGCAGAATCCATTCTGGGGGGCCCAAAAGTCCAGGTCCAGTTGGTTTTCTTGCTCTCAATGCCAGTGGCCTGCCAAGGCCCAGAGCTCGCTGCCAGCCTGAATCGCACGCAGACCCGCGGCCCCCGGGGTGGGTCTGGAAGATCCCCGGGGCCGCCTTCTGGCTCCGTAAGGGCTTTGGGACATTGTGGTCACTTCATCCCAGCCAGCGCAGTGACGCACAAGCCGCCTTGGCTGCGGTGCCGCGGCCCGTCCCTTGGCCCAGGAGCAGGGTGGGGCCGGGGAAGAATTCCTTGGGGGCGGGAAGCCAGGCAGGTCCGACTCAAAGGGAGAATGAGCTGGGCTCACTCCCGGGTGCAGGGGTCGGGGATGGGGCTTGGGTACCGATCCAGCAAGTGATCGAAAGTCACCCGCATCAGCCCTTCTCCATAGCTCCCAAAACACCTCACTGGCTAGCTCCCATTTTCCAGGTGGGGAAACTGAGGCACAGAGCAGGGTTGCAACCCACCCTTGTGCTCGGGGCAAGCCACGTTTGACTCCCCAGGCCTCTAGGGGAGAGGCAGCATGGTCTAGTGGTTAGAGCACTAACTGGGGCTGGCGGAGAACGGGATTCTGTGACAGGCTTTCAGCGAGGCCTCGGCCAAACAGCCTCTGAAGTAGGGCGGAAGCCCTGGCCTCTTGTGGGGCAGAGCCATGCAGGGTCGTAAGCTGCTCGGATGCGGTGGGGGGGGGAGGGAGGAGGGGCGAACTGGGTGGGACTGAAATATTTCAGCAGCATCTGCTGTCCTGGGGCCGCCCACCATACCGATTATTCCTGCTCCCCAAGCTGTCCCAGGGAACACGCCTCCGCCTGGTGCTGCAGGGCCGTCCGCCCAGGCGGGCCCAGGCCGATCCCATGCCTAGCACAGGCTGGAGAGCTGCCAGGGAAAATCCAGGTCGATTGCTTTTCTGCCTTAGGCCACCGGGTGGTGTTGTGGGGGCGAGGGGGCATTTGCTGGCAGACAGAGCACAAGCAGGGCAGGTGCTTCCAGCCAAAACCCTTCACTCAAGAGTTAACCGATTGACCCAAGAAGATTTTACATCCTTAGCTGGAAGTGTGGCTTGGGGCGGGGTCTGGCAGACTCCCCAGGGCAACATTGCTCCAAATTCCACATCCTTCCACTAGAAACTCTGGAAATGATCAGTGAAGCCAGTGCCCAGCCCTCCCCTCACCATCTGGTCCCACCCCATCATTCATCCTCCCCACATAACCTTAACTCTGCCCCCTGAAATGTGTGACGATAGAAATAAGCCGTGCCTGGAGGCCACTGAGACTCATGGACTCACCCTGCAGATGATCTCCATGAGTCCGCTGACCCCAGCAAGGCCTGTAATGGTCCCCGCTGGCACACGGGCAACATGGGAGCGTTACTCGGTGACGTGGTTGCACATAGGGCCTCGTGCGGTCAGTGGCGCGACCGCGCTGCCGCCTGGGACACGGGCAACAGCTCGGACCAGCCACCTGCCCTGCCTGACTCCGTCGGAAATGATTCTCACGCATTTCATAGGCCACACGCAGCCCGCGGCCACGTGCGGTGGCCACTGAGCGGAGTGGGGGGTGCAAGTTTCACCCCCTGGCAGCCTCTGGCGTCTGCCAGCCCCAGCATGCTCGGTTTGAAGGGAGGGCTGGGTTGGGGGATTTCCCGGATTCTTGTTGGCAAGATCTAAGGATTAAAACCATCTGCAGGAAGGCCCTGCCCCGGCACATCTGGGTCTGGCCGTACAGTGGGGACAGACCATGTGCTGGGACATTTGACCTGCCGGGTGACAATGGGGAGGTCCTGGCCCCGCATCGTGCCTCAGTTTCCCTTCCCCATCCTTTGCCTTGTTCCTTTCGCTTGCCAGCGCTTTCTCGGCCCAGCGCCCGCATGTTCCAGGTTGCCGTAGTGCCGGGATGCTCTGTTGATCTCAGCTTATTGGGGGAGGCTGCTGGCCGTGGAGTGGAGGGGAACGGGTTCCTTCGCTGTTTGCTTTATGATCCTGCGTCACGCGGGGCTTAGAGCGGCTTTAGTGGGAGGCTGGGGAACACCAGCGTGTTCCCAGCCGCACGGTTTGTTCTGGCCACAGCGCTGCTGTCGTCACGTTCCAGAGAAGCCGCCAACCCTCCCCTTCCGCCCTCCAGGCCCCCCTGCTGTGGGGCTGGTGCAGGGCCATGGCAGGGGAGGGCACTGTAATCCACAGTGGAAACTTGAGGGCCTTCGCGGGGGGGGTTTCTCTCTGGAAGATTTTAAACACGGGGGGGGGGTGAAAGCCAGGGGCTGTGGGGCCAGGATTTCACTGCTGGAATCTTTAATGTGGGTCCAGTCCTCTCCCTCCCCATCCCCTCTGGGCCCCCAAAATGCCCCAGCTGCTCCCCTGAACCCCATTGCTCCCCCACAAGGGCCCCCCTGTGGCGTAGCCAGAGCGGAGTCAGCAGCAGCTCAAGTTCTGATTTCAAGCCTGCTGTGAGACTCCTTCCCCTGCCCTTCTCCCCTGCCCAAGCCTCCCTATATGTGGGGGGAGGGGGGATTTCAAGGGGATTGCTTTGTGGGGCGGGTTTGCCACTCCAAGCTGCGACAGGATGCTCCTGACTTTAGCCTGAATGGAGCTGCGGCACCATAATGCTGTAATGAAGAGACTAATGCCTATGTGTACCGCTGCCCCCTGCTGGAGGATATCAGAACTGCACCCCTGTGTGTCATAAGCCCTAGACTGTATGCCTTCAGTGGCGATTCTCCTTTAGCACTGAGCTCCAAGTGGGCACTGGGGCCCTGCTCCTGCTTCTGTTCCCTCCTTCTTTCTAGCCCATCCACAGAGGTCTTTCCCTTGGGAAAAGCAGAGGCTTCGTCATCCCCTCTGGTTTTGTGTGGCGCAGTTTTCTGCTGTCCTTTGTGTGGAGCCGCGTCTGCAATGCAGCTTTCCATTCCCCGCTTGGCCCCTTTGTCTCCCGCGCCTTGGAATGCAAAGGCCTTTTGTTGGCTGGCTTGTGCTTAGGCCAACCGGGAGCCTCGCTGGCCCCAGTTACCGGCCGCTGGGGAACCAGAAGGGGGCAGTGCCCCACACATGGCTGCGCTGCATGAAGAGAAGTAAACAAGAGTAAACTCAGCCCAAGTCGCATGTGGTTAGGCCCTGCACTGCCTGGACTCCCACAGTAGGTCACAGGAAAGGATGGGACTAGAATCAGGTGTCCTGACCCCCTGCCTATTGCTTTACCCACTGGGCAGCACTGCCTCACTGGTTATCCTGTCGAGCTGATCTTGGCGGGGGGCGGGGGGGGGGGGCTCAGAGTAGCTGTGTGGCAAGGGTTTCCTCAACCCTGCAATCGCTTTGAGAGTTTGCATTTGGTTCCCAGCTCGAGTTGGGGGCAAAGTGGAAATCCCGCAAATATCTGCAAATGGACCTGACTTTTCCCTTTTTGGGGTCCGGTGAGTTGTTTCCTTTAAAATCTCTCAGCCCCTTTCTGCATCCCGCTCTGCCCGACTCAGGCAAGGCCCCAGTGGGAGAACTGTCCGGTGCTGGGCCCTGCACTTAGCAAAGAGGCCATCATGTCGGAGAGCAACAAAGACGATAAATGGTTTGGAAAACCTGACCTGTGAGGAGAGGTTACAAAACCGGGGCATGTTTAGTCTTGAGAAAAGGAGCCAGCTGGAGGGGGAACCTGCTGGCTTCCAATACATTATAAAGAGGACAGTGATCAATTGTTCTCCGGGTCCACTGATAGTAGGACAAGTAGCTGGGGCGGAAGCTGCAACAGGAGAGCTTGAGGTTGGAGGTTAGGAAAAGCCGTCTGTTTCCCAGGGAGGGGGTTGAATCTCCATCACTGGAGGTTTAAGAACAGGTTGGACAAACACCTGCCAGGGCTGGTCTACGGTTACTTGGATCTGTCTCGGGCCGGGGGGCTGGACTTGATGGTTTCCCGAGCTCCCCTCCGGCCCTGCATTCCTGTGATTCTTTGCTTTCAGTCTGGTTTGCTGAATGTTGCTAAGTGGCTTTGGCAACCTGGAACGTTTCATTTCAAAACCAGCAACACGACCCAATGGAGAGCTGGAAACTTTTTCCCGGGCTGGGAGGTTGACCCTGCTTTGGGGATGGATCCAGTCGATGAATCGGCATCTTCTGGCAAAACACAATGAGTCACAAAATCCCCCACCGGCCCCAGCATTCGGTCCTGCGCACGCCCGGCTCTGCTGGGCTCCAGATGGGCCGGGCCCGGCAGGGCTCCGGCCCTGATGTGGCACGTTTCAGCAGGTCCGAGGCAGGCCCTGCCACGAAGCGCTGGGCCGGATCTCACCCGCCCGCTGTTTACCAAGCAAGTGCCGAGGTGCCCAGGTCAGAGAGGGGCCAGGTCCTGGCGTTACCAGCATGTGCTGAGCATGCCTGTGTCTTGGCCCCTCATCTGGAGCAGAGACCCCTTGGGCTGCTGGCTTCCGCGGGGTCCTCCCACTGCCAGGGTTGGCGGGATCGGGCCCAAGCCCCTCCCAGCCACCTGCCCCACTCCAGGGAGTGCAGGAGCAATGTGTGTCTTGCCAAGGGCCATTCCTCCTCCCCTGAGGCGGACTCTGAAATCGCCCTCCCCCTCGCCCTGGGGAGGGGGCTGTAATCTGAGCTCACTGTCTCCTTCGCTCCTCTGCCGTTCCAGCTGTCTGCGGCTCAGAGTCCAGCCCGCCGCCGAGCCGGGAAAGTGACCATGGTGCCCGCGCTGCTGCTGCTTTTGCTCCTGGGCGCACGGGGCAGGACGGCCGGCCCCCACCCCAGGCTCAGGCTGCCCTTCCAAGGTAAGCGTGGAGGGTGCCGCCTGAGAGGAGGGGTTCTGGCTGGAGTGTGCGGATCCGTGGGATCCCCATCCTGCCACCAGGCCTCCGGGCGGGGGGTGAACCACCTGCTTGGCTCTGTCGGCGTCTCCGGTGGGCTGGTTGCGTGGAACCCGTAGGGCATCGCTTAGGCAAGCTGTACCGGAAACGCACCCGGGCTGTGGCAATGAATGACCGGTCACCATGGGACAGGTCCTGCCCTTGGCCACCGTGAGCACCCCTCCCGTCGCCCCGTGAAACCCGGGACGGATTCTGGTCTCACACACATCAGGCCACGAATCCTGAGCTGGCCAGGGGAGCGCTGCCGGATTTCAGTTGGGGGAACCAGGGTTGGGTTCTGGCTCCGCATCCGGTGACTATGGTGCATTGACGCCTCCGGCCCCAGAGACCGAAAAGGGGGAAATCCCTGGGGGTGACAGGACCCTGTTGTGGGTACAGGCAGTTTGTGCAGCTGTCCCACCAGGCCCTGCAGCAAGAGGGCTAAGGGGGGCCTTGCCTGGGCTCGGAAGATCCGTATTCAGGCTGGTTTCCTCGCATCAGGCTCCGGAACCGGACCCCACAGGCCGGAGCTGTGCTAAGCGGTGCAGCTGGGGAGCTGGCCCCCGGGCTTGGCTGCAGCGTACGCAGGCACCTCCAGCTCTGGGTGAGCCCCAGTGGGCAGGGATTAGGGGGCTCGTGCTGGCCGTGTATGGTACCAGGAGGGCCTTTCTCCTGGGCTTCTGGCTGGGAGCAGCGCCAGCCTGCCTGGGATTAGCGGGGCAGAAGCTCCGTCCAGCCTTGCTCCGCACCATGGGGCAGGGAGGGGTTGTGACTAACTCTTACTCGAGCCCTGCCAGGCCGCCCGCCGTGTGTTGTGCCTCTCGCCCTGCTTGGCCAAGGCTGGACCGGCTCCACGCCCAGGCCAGGGGGCTGCAGCTGACGCAGCAGAGAGAGCACAGGGCGCATCCCGCTCGCTCGCCTGGGTTAACCCCGTCAGTGCTGCAGCCCAGCCCCAGGCGCCCCATTGTGCAGGGCCCGGCCCGCCCCGTTATCGCGGATGGTTGGTGTTGCTGGGGCAGCGCTTGCCTTCCCATCTGGCGGTGGGGGCAGGGCCGTAACCGGGGTCGCCTCCCCCCCAGCTCTTCAGGTGGGATCCCTCCGGATTGCGGCCTCCGGAGACATGACCCCTCCCCCGTGCCCACCCCCAGCCGGTGAGCGCCCGTCGTCAGATCTCAGGGCTCCGTTTCCCTGGCTGGGACATGGGCATGTTTCGGGGGCTGCCGGACCGTTTCACCCCAGGGCATGAGTGACCCTGGCCTTTCCCAGGGCTACCAACCGTGTGACGTGGGTTCGGGGGGTGACAACAGGTCCCCCTGCTCCTACCCCCAGGCTAAACCTCAGACCCCTGAGTGCCCTCCCCTCTCCGACCCCCAGGGCAGGTGGGCTGGGGCTGGCCCTGCTGCCCCGCACTCCAGAGAGAGGCCTGGAGGGCAGGTGCCGGAGAAGAAAGGGACCTTCATGGGGCTGACGCTGAGGCAGGAGTGGAAGCCGCGTGGCCCCTGGGCACAGCTCCCGACATCCTCTCGCTGCCCCACGCGGCCCCGTCTCCAGCAGCCGGGCAGGGGGCTGCAGGGGCTTGGGCGCGGCCATGGGCCGGCCTGCAGCGGTGCCCGGCCTCGGTGCTGATCTCACACGCAGCGTGCCGGGGGGCACAGAGCGCCGGGCAGCCTGCTCCCCTCAGGGCCGCTTGGACCTCCCCCCCCCAGGCGCTGGCCATTTGGTGAGGGCACCCCGCCAGCAGGCAGATGGGTCGGTGCTGGCCCCTCCCACGGGCAGGGCGGCACACGGGAGCAGGTCTGTGCCCGCGCCGGGGGGCGAGGGGTGCCGCGGCTGGGGCAGTGGGGCACGGCCGGGCTGAGAGCGGCGGCCTCCGGGAGGCCTTTGCCCTTCCACCATCAGCCAGAAACTCATTAAGGAGGTATGTGGGGGAGGCTGCTCTCGCGCTTTCCAGGAGAGTTGCTAAGCAGCCGCGTGGGGTTGCCGGGTTACCACACGTGATGCCAGCCCCTGAATGCTGCCGGTCAGGCGGGATTGAACCCGGGGGAATGGCCCGCGTGGGACGGGGAAGGGTCATGGTGTGACGGGGGAGCTCCCCGCTGGCCCCAGCCTCTCCCAGCAGGGGCGCTGTGGGGGCAGCAGGGCGCTGGCAGGGGGGGCTCACCCCAGCCTCTCCCAGCAGGGGGCGCTGTGGGGCGTGGCAGGGTGCTGGCAGGGGGGGCTCACCCCAGCCTCTCCCAGCAGGGGGCGCTGTGGGGGCGGCAGGGCGCTGGCGGGGGGGGCTCACCCCAGCCTCTCCCAGCAGGGGGCACTGTGGGGCGTGGCAGGGCGCTGGTGGGGGGGGCTCACCCCAGCCTCTCCCAGCAGGGGGCGCTGTGGGGGCGGCAGGGCGCTGGCGGGGGGGGCTCACCCCAGCCTCTCCCAGCGGGGGCGCTGTGGGGGCGGCAGGGCGCTGGTGGGGGGGGCTCACCCCAGCCTCTCCCAGCAGGGGCACTGTGGGGGCGGCAGGGTGCTGGCGGGGGGGGCTCACCCCAGCCTCTCCCAGCAGGGGCACTGTGGGGCGTGGCAGGGCGCTGGCAGGGGGGGCTCACCCCAGCCTCTCCCAGCAGGGGGCGCTGTGGGGGCGGCAGGGCGCTGGCAGGGGGGGCTCACCCCAGCCTCTCCCAGCAGGGGCACTGTGGGGCGTGGCAGGGCGCTGGTGGGGGGGGCTCACCCCAGCCTCTCCCAGCGGGGGCGCTGTGGGGGCGGCAGGGCGCTGGTGGGGGGGGCTCACCCCAGCCTCTCCCAGCAGCGGCACTGTGGGGGCGGCAGGGTGCTGGCGGGGGGGGCTCACCCCAGCCTCTCCCAGCAGGGGCACTGTGGGGCGTGGCAGGGCGCTGGCAGGGGGGGCTCACCCCAGCCTCTCCCAGCAGGGGGCGCTGTGGGGGCGGCAGGGTGCTGGCAGGGGGGGCTCACCCCAGCCTCTCCCAGCAGGGGCGCTGTGGGGGCGGCAGGGTGCTGGCAGGGGGGGCTCACCCCAGCCTCTCCCAGCAGGGGGCGCTGTGGGGGCAGCAGGGTGCTGGCGGGGGGGCTCACCCCAGCCTCTCCCAGCAGGGGCGCTGTGGGGGCGGCAGGGTGCTGGCAGGGGGGGCTCACCCCAGCCTCTCCCAGCAGGGGCACTGTGGGGCGTGGCAGGGCGCTGGCTGGGGGCGCTCCGGTCCCACTGAAGTGCCTTGCTCCCACGTGTCCCGTTGCAGGACAGGGGCCTTGGCTGCCAGCCTGAGGGTCCCTCACACTTGGAGTTGGGGTTGAGCCCCCTCCCCCTGCTGGGCCTCAGGCCTCCGGCGATACTGACTAGAGAGGAACATGAAACTGACCAGCCTGGTGTCAGCCCCTGGCCACAGTCAGTGTGTGTGAGGGGGGGGGGCGATTGCCCCCTCATGTTCTGGCAGCAGCGGGATCCCATGCAAATGCCCAGGAGAGGCAATGAGGTCCTAGGTGCAGCGTCCTGAGCCCTTAGGCTGGCAGGGGGACACAGGGGTGCAGGCAGGGCCTGGGCTGGTACTGCAGTGGGAAGGAGACAGAGCTAGGGAGGGATGTGCTGGCAGGGTGGAATGGGGGAGGAAGAGTGAGCTAACAGTGGGGAAAGAGGTGGCCAGGCACTGCAGGGGAGGGGCTGCAGGGTGGGCTGGCTCAGTGGGGGAGGGGGCAGAGGGGGAAGGGCTGGCACTGCAGGGGAGGGGCTGCAGGGTGGGCTGGCTCAGTGGGGGAGGGAGCAGAGGGGGAGGGGCTGGCACTGGGGGAGGGGCTGCAGGGTGGCCTGGCTCAGTGGGGGAGGGGGCAGAGGGGGAAGGGCTGGCACTGCAGGGGAGGGGCTGCAGGGTGGGCTGGCTCAGTGGGGGAGGGAGCAGAGGGGGAAGGGCTGGCACTGCAGGGGAGGGGCTGCAGGGTGGGCTGGCTCAGTGGGGGAGGGAGCAGAGGGGGAGGGGCTGGCACTGGGGGAGGGGCTGCAGGGTGGCCTGGCTCAGTGGGGGAGGGGGCAGAGGGGGAAGGGCTGGCACTGGGGGAGGGGCTGCAGGGTGGGCTGGCTCAGTGGGGGAGGGGGCAGAGGGGGAAGGGCTGGCACTGCGCGGGAGGGGCCGCAGGGTGCAGAGACCTGGCTGAGCTCTGGCCTTGCGGGCTGGGCTCCCCCTCCTCCCCACAATGGCCCATTTGTTCCCGCTGCGGGCAGGGAGCAGAGCCGGCGCCGTGGGGCACAGAAAGGGCCTTTTCTCTGGGGAGCCGCCTGTAGCGTTGCCACTGCTACTGAGCTGGTGGGGAGAGGGGGCCAGGATGAACGATCCAGGGATGGGGCAGGATGCAGAGGGAAGCAGCAGTCCCTGGGCGCCTCCCTGACCCCCATGCACCCTCTGCCCAGCTCCCAGGTTGCCCCAGCCAGGGCAGGTTGAACAGGGTCCTGTGGGAGCTGACTGGCACCCCTGAGACTCGGGGGCTGTGTGCTCCGGGGTGCCTAATATATTCAGAGCCAGCAATGCCCACCCCTGCTCAAAGTGCCTCAGTTTCCCCTCCCCTGCCTATGTGGATTATTGTGAGCACTGGGGACTCTGTGTCTGGCACAGTGGGGCTCTCACCACTCCCCTAAGGCACAGCACTGTGCCCAGGTGCCTGCTGCTGGCAGAGCCATGGCCCATGGGAACCCTGACTCAGGAAGCGTCATTCATGGGGCACCTTGTCCCGAAGGGTTAATTCCTTCTGCAGGAGCTTTTGCTGGAACTGGGACTGGAGCCAGGGCTAATTCCACAGCCTCTGCCTTCCCTGGTGGGGGATCGCTGGCCTAGCCCTGTCCTCCGTAGCCCTGGGTTCCAGCCTCGGTATTAACTTCTTCAGCATTGCCTCCAGTGCGGGCTAAGCACGGTTCTGGAGCTGCAGGCCGGCCTGCGGGCGCTGACTGCCCCGGGGTGCCAGAGCCATGCACAGCCTGGGACATGGTGTGAGATCCTATGGAAAATGGGGGGGGGGGGCGAAATGAGAAACGTTAACTCTCAAGGTGCCGCTGGCACGAGGTTAATGTGTCTGCCCTCTCGAAAGGCAGTGAGGTGTAGTGGTTAGGGTGGGGCAGCTGGGAGGACTCCCAGGTTCTATCCCTGGCATTGGGAGGGGCCTGGGGTTTAGTGGTCAGAGCAGGGCAGGTGGGTTCTCCCCCCAGCTCTGGGAGAGGTGTCACCTGCCTAGTGCAGGAGACCTGAGTGACATGGTGTCCGGGTGCATTGTTCGGGTGACCGGTTTGTGCACGTGACCTGGCCCTTGGATGGAGATGGGCAGCCAGCATGCAGGGCCGGCCCTTCCCCCAGGCTGCTTGGCTCCAGGGCTGCGCTCGGCCGCCAGTGAGTGACTCCTCTCCGAACACAAGGCAGAACCGGCCCCCTCGCTCCTGGTTCACACAGCCCCTTCTCTGCTCCTGCTGCCTGGGCACAGGATCCCGCGGGGCCACAGCGCATGTCTTCCCAAGGCTCCAACCTTGCTCGCACAGCGGGAGAAACCAATCCAAAGCCTGGGGGTGCAAGGGCCACCTGCCGCTGCGGCGCCCTCTGGCAGTGCACAGATGGCTGGCAAAGCCCCCCAAGTTTTTTGCCAGTCAGTGGGTGCTGCCTGTTGGCCCTCCCACCTGCCCTGGGCCCTGGAGCAGCACGGTGCTCATTGCAAAGGGCTACAGAGCTGCCGCAGGGCTGGGCTGGCTTCTGTACAACTCACATGAGTCTTTCCTCTGGGGTCTCCCTCCCTATTGTCACTGTCAGAAAAGCACCAGAAAGCGGGGTGACACCTCTGAGCTCATTGGAGCGCCCAGAACTTTGGGGGGGGTAGCAGTCCTATGGCACCCACAGGGTCTCCTTTCACATCTGAGAGCAATTTGCCAGTGGGTGCTTTACCCACTGTGGGCTCGGAGCTAGGACTCATGGGTTCTATTCCTGGTTCTGGGAGGTCAGTGGGTAGGGCTGGGAGCCAGGACTCTTCGGTTCTTTCCCACTGGTGATAAGGTCTCTGGGCACATCTGCGCTGTGATAACTGGCAGCCCTGGATCTCAGAGCCCAGACCAGCTGGCTTGGGCTCACAGGGCTAAAAGCAGTGTAGCCCTCCCACCATGTGGGGTCCCAAGGCAGCTGCCCCCCGGCCGCACTGCAACTCTTTTACTGCTGCAGAGGGGCAGAGCCTGTTGCCACAGGCCGGCCGGCAGGCTCCGAAAGATTGGGCCCCGAGCTCTCTCCGAAACAGCCCGTGGCACCCGGGCCAAGGCCTGAGCGGCGGGGGCAGGAACCAGACCACAGCTCATGGGGCTGTCTGGGCCTGTCCCCACCGCTGCCAGCACTGGGAGGGGCAGCATGTGTCTCTCACCCCATGGTCCCCACGGCCCAGCCCCAGAGGTGCCCGGCTCCCGCAAGAGAGGAGCCCAGATGCCTTTGCCAACCCAGGCCCAGGGTCTTTGCATTCCCTTCCCTTGGCTCGGATCCCTGGGAGGAGCCGGCCTGACCCCAGCCCCGTCTCCCCGCAGAGCTAAAAGCCCGCCACGGGCTGCACACCTACGGGCTGGAGCGCTCCTGCTGCTATGAGGTGCTGCTCCTGGACGAGGAGCGGGGCCGGCTCTTCGTGGGTGCCAAGAACCACCTGGCCTCCCTGAGCCTGGACAACATCAGCCAGCAGGACAAGAAGGTGCGGGGGGCAGAGGCTTTCCAGGGGGCCGTGCAGCTTGCAGGGCATGTGTCGAGCGGGCCGGTGCTCAGCTGGGCAGGTGTGGCACTGCGCAGAGGGGCGCAGGCCGTTGCTTTGCTTTTCAGCCGGGCAGCTGCTGCAGACAGCTGAGGACTGGCACACTCAAGCCACTCCAGACCGCTCCAGAGAGCCCCACTGCGGGGGGGCACTAGCAGGGCAGGAGCCTCCTTCTGTTCCTGGGGTGAGCTGAGCCAGGCAGGTCTCAGCCTGACGCTCCGCAGGGCGGGGGGGAGGGGCTGGGATGGAGGCGCTCCCCCGACTGACCCGCTCTCTCCCCACAGATCTACTGGCCGGCGCCCGTGGAGTGGCGAGAGGAGTGCAACTGGGCCGGCAAAGACATCAATGTAAGTGCCAGGGCCAGGCTGAGCGGGGGGGATGGGCCTCAGGGGCAGGCTCCCCGCAGATCCCGGAGCCCCCCACCCCACTGTCAGGAGCCGCCAGCCTGCAGAGATGCCCGGAGTGGCTCCCCGCAGCGCCAATGGGGCCTGCCCCAGCTGGGTCCATTTGGGGGCATCCTGCGTGGTACCCAGTGCAGGGAGGGGGCAGCCTGGCCCAGCAGTGCCCCGGGGGGGGGGGGCCAGATGACGGGAGTTTGGGGTCTGCCTCTCAAGGGCGCAGGGACAGCGTGGGCTGGGTGGGCTGCCCCCCATTGGTTCTGCCAGCCCCGATGGGACGGGCCCCACAGATGGGCAATGCCAAGGCACCCAATATGGCCCAACCAATGTGCTTTGGGAGAGGTGCTGGGGGCAAGAGGGGCTCTTGATCCCCATTGGGCAGGGATGAGCCCACTGGGCACCGTGGGCCGTACCACCCAGAACTTGCCCTGCCTGGCTCAGGCAATGGGGGTGCTACCGCACTGCAGCAAGGGCCGGGGTCTCTCTTCGGGGAGCCCCACAGCTGGGGGGAGGAACTGGCTGGCTGCTGGGAGCTGTTGGGGGCAGAGATGCTGGAAGTAGTTCGGGCTGGAGGCAGCAGTGAGCGGTCAGAAGGCGCCTACCTCTGCCCCCCATTGCTGAGGCTCCCCCGGGGGCCGATTGCTGTGAGACTGTGCCCCAGCTGGATTGGGCCCAGCGGGGCAGGGGCAGGATCAGGCCCGAGGAAGCCTGGAGCCGGGGGAGGCTGATCCAGGCAGCTGGGGGCCGAGCTCCCATGGGCTGGGGGACCATTCCCTGAGTGTTTAACCCATTTCCACCTCCAGCCCACCCTTTGCCCTGCAGCCGTGGCCGGGCTGGGGCAGGGGGATCCCAGGACCCCCCTGAGGCCCCAGGGCCAGTTACTGATGGTGCCCCCAGCTCCTTTCATCCATCAAGTGCCTGGCAGACAAGGGCTGCTTGTTCACCGGGCTGGGGCCATCAAAGCAGCTGGGCTTGGCTTGTGGGTGCCAGCCCCAGGCGCTCCCCGAGGGGGGTGTGTGTTTCCCTGCCCCCACGCACTCCCCGATGCCACGTAGCAGGGGCTGGGGCAGCGCCCGGTGACACCCCCACACCAAGCCATGTCACTGCTCTTGGGGGTGCTTCTCCCAAGCCCGTGGCCCTCAGCAGGGGGGCTGGGGTCATACCTGGTTGGGCAGCACCAGCTGAAATGGCAGCTCCAAATGGGTCCTCAGGCAATGGGGGCCACGCACCAGGCATCAGGCCCAGCTGACTCAGGGCTGGGATGGAAAAGCCCCGTCCATGTGCCTGGGAACAGTGAGTCACTGCTCCGGCCAGAGGGGTGGGGGGAAGGCACATGGGTGGGGCCCTTCTGCCAGCCTCCTCCAGCCTGGCACACCTGGGGAGACTGGCCTGGATCCCCATGGCCAGTGGCCCTGGGGTACATGCCAATGTGTGGGAGGACTTGGATCCCCCCTCAGTGCTCCTGCCCCTCCCCACCTCACCCTCTGCTGGGAGAGGCTGGGGCTGGAGTAGCTGGGAGCTCATCCCACAGGCCAGGCACCAGCTGGAGACAAACCCACCCTCCCCCAGGGGATTCCAAGCTACTGATCTGTGCCCCATACAGCTGGGGGAGTCCCGGCACACAGCTCAGCTTGCGGCAGGGCTCTCACGCACTCAGCACCCCCTTATCCTGCCTTCCACATCCGGGAACCGGTTCTAGTTCTAGGGCAGCCAGAACTAGCAATGCTGGGGCAGCCCCACAGCAATTCACCCCCAAGGGGGCCGTTGCTCAGGCCTGGGAGCCGCATGCTGGAGCGGGGCAAGCTGTGGGTTGGGGGCAGCAGGGCAGATACAGGGGCCCACAGAGAGCGGGGCAGGGTGAGGCACAAGGGTGGTGCCAGCTGTGTGGAGTGTTACCTGCACAAATTTCTCTCTCCCTTCCACACTGTAGGGACACACACCTTTACCCAGTCCCGAGGACTCAAGGTGCAACCCTGTTAATTTACACACCCACCCTCATCCAATTCCTGGGGCTCAGGGCACAACTGTCTGCAGGTTTTGCAGGATCTTTAGCCACTGAAAGAGCCTCACACAGCAACGTCCTTATCCTCTATTTTTTGACAATTCCCAAACGAGCAGAATACACACGCTAAGCACACAGTGTTGTGCTCACCAATCCAGGTGCAGGCAGACTTGCCCTGTTGGCCAGGAAAGGTCAGTCTCTCTGGATCTTAGCTGCTGCACATCACGGTCGTGCAGGAGAGTCCTGGCAGCTCTGGTCTTAGGCTGGGTCTCGGAGGTGAGTTCTTCTTCCAGGTCTTCCCCCTTCTCCTTGGTGTTCCCTGTCTCCCTTTGGACTTCTTCCAGCCTTTTGCTTCTTTCCTTCTGCTTCTGTTACTTTTTGGACCCCAGTTTATATAGTGAAACCTGAGTCCTGCTTAGCTAGACCTTAACCAATTATGTTAGTATCATTTTACTAACCAATCCTAACAAAATTACCTAACCAATCAGACCCCACCACTTTAATTGATTTACACCTAGCAAAATTAATTATACAGCAGACAGAAACAGTTACAAACCAGACAGAGATCGCACAGTGTAACAATAGGCAGTGTAATGACAATGATCATAGAATGAGGATTCCACAACCTCAGCTATGGAGAAGCAGTTTCTTGCCAGACAGAATGGGGCGACTTCAGTTTTCTTTACCCATCTTGAGATCTGTCTCTTTATCTGGTGACAGTGCGGGGCTCTCAGGACAAAATCCCCTTCTCACAGCCTGGTGTGACGCTATTTTAATGCAATTTAGATGGAAAGTGAGTATGTGACTCCAGGCCTTCCAGCTAATGGCTGCTGCTCTTCAGTCTGGCTGCAGAGGAAGGTTTGGTTCAGGCTCACCACAGGCCTTCCAACATGACTACAGAAAAAACATATTGTTACAGGGAGCAGTGGGGGGATGCGCCGCCTGCCAGGCCCCACCCCGCCCACCCCCAGCTCCCCTCTCCGTGTCTTTCAGGCCGAGTGTATGAACTTCATCAAGATCCTGCATCCATACAACCGCACCCACCTGTTCGCCTGCGGCACGGGCGCCTTCCACCCCGCCTGCGCCTACGTGGAGGTCGGCCAGCGCGTGGAGGTAGGGCCAGCGCACACCAGCTGCCCCACTCCGGGCCGAGTGAGAGATACCCCCCAGGCTATGCCCAGAGCATCCCCCCGCCCTGCTGGGGCTCCATCAGGGCAGATGGGCCCAGCCGCCCTGACCAGAGACCCCCCCATCGCTGATGCGCCTTGTTCCTTTCCCCAGGAGCCCGTCTTTAAGCTGGACACAGCGGCCATAGAGGATGGCAAAGGGAAGAGCCCGTATGACCCACGGCACGCGGCCGCCTCGGTGCTTGTGGGTAAGAGCTGCTGCCTGGAGCTGGGGCAAGCGATGGGGTCTGCATCCCTGCTGAGAGCCACCTGCCCTGCCCCACAGCGCCCCCTGCTGGGAGAGGCCGAGCTGGGGAGCGAGGGCGCCCTGCGCCCTGCCCTGCCCCACAGCGCCCCCTGCTGGGAGAGGCCGAGGCTGGGGTAGCCGGGAGCCCCCCACAGCCTGCGCCCTGCTCCTCCCCACAGCGCCCCCTGCTGGGAGAGGCCGAGGCTGGGGTAGCCAGGAGCCCCCCACAGCCTGCGCCCTGCTCCTCCCCACAGCGCCCCCTGCTGGGAGAGGCCGAGGCTGGGTAGCTGGGAGCCCCCCACAGCCTGCGCCCTGCTCCTCCCCACAGCGCCCCCTGCTGGGAGAGGCTGGGGCTGGAGTAGCTGGGAGCCCCCCCACAGCCAGCGCCCCCGGGCCCTGCTCCCCTGCGAGTGTTTAATGCCCCCTCTGATCGCTGCCCCAGGGGAGGAGCTGTATTCCGGGGTGGCCACCGACCTGATGGGCCGGGACTTCACCATCTTCCGCAGCCTGGGGCCGCGCCCGTCCATCCGCACGGAGCAGCACGACTCCCGCTGGCTCAACGGTCAGTGCTGGTGCTCGGGTGTTGGGGGGGGCGGGGGTGAGGCCAGGCCTTGGAGGTCCCTGCGGCTGCCCCACAGCCGAGCCCTTGCCCCGAGGGAGCTGGTGTGTCCTGAGTGTGATGCCTGGCAGCCCCAGCGGGGGACAGCGCCATCGGGGGAGGCAGAGCTGGGCCCTGGAAGTGGCTCGCTGGGGGAGATTCACAGCTTTGGGGCAAGTGGATGCTCTGTGCCCCTGCTCGAGAGTCATTCCCAAAAGGCTGAGGGGCACTGGCAGCGCTGGGGGTGGGAGTGAGGGGCACCGGCAGGGCTGGGGGGGCAGGGGCTGCGGGATGGGAGTGAGGGGCACCGGCAGGGCTTGGGGGCAGGGCTGGGCTGGCAAGGGCTGCAGGGCAGGAGTGAGGGGCACCAGCAGGGCTGGGGGGCAGGGGCTGGGGGCAGGAGTGAGGGGCACCAGCGGGCTGGGCTGGCAGGGGCTGTGGGGCGGGAGTGAGGGGCACCGGCAGGGCTGGGGGGCAGGGGCTGCGGGGTGGGAGTGAGGGGCACCGGCAGGGCTGGGGGGCAGGGGCTGGGGGGCAGGAGTGAGGGGCACCAGCGGGCTGGGCTGGCAGGGGCTGTGGGGCGGGAGTGAGGGGCACCGGCAGGGCTGGGGGGCAGGGGCTGCGGGGTGGGAGTGAGGGGAACCGGCAGGGCTGGGGGGCAGGGCTGGGCTGGCAAGGGCTGCAGGGCGGGAGTGAGGGGCACCAGCAGGGCTGGGGGGCAGGGGCTGTGGGGCGGGAGTGAGGGGCACTGGCCGAGCTAGGGGGATGGGCAGATCTAGGGCAGCAGAGTTCGGGGGCTGCAGGCCAGGACTGAGGAGAACCGCCCCCCCCCCCCCGGGCTGGCTCTCCTGTGGGTCTCGTGGAGCGAGGCTGCCACCTAGTGGCAAGAGTCTGCAGGGCCCCCTTTGAGCAGGGCCTGGGGTAAGGCGATGGAGCGGGGGTCTGGGGGTCTGGCTGCGTAGCCAGAGGAGCCCCCCAGCAGTGAGTTCCAGGCAGGGGCCAGGTGCCCCCAATCCCAGACAGGCAGGGCCTGGACAGAGGCCCTGGTGCCATTCCCTGGCAGGGTTGTGTGGGTAATGGTTAGAGCAGTGGCTGTGCCACTGATTCACTAGGGAACGTTCCCCTCTGGGCCTCAGTTTCCCCATGCCAGTGGGGGCTGGGCACCCCCCGCGTGTCTCGGCAGGCAGGTAGCCAAGCGCGGCAGATTGCGTGCAGGGGCCGAGGGCAGCCGTTTCCCGCTGTGCTTTGTGCCCGAGCTGCTGTCCCGGGTGCCGGGCGCCCGCCTCCTACCTCCCCCGCCTGACCCCTCCTCTCCCCCGGTTCTGCCTGGCCCAGAGCCCAAGTTCGTGGACGTGTTCTGGATCCCCGAGAGCGAGAACCCGGACGACGACAAGATCTACTTCTTCTTCCGCGAGACGGCGGTGGAGGGGCAGCCGGGGCTGGGCAAGGCCAGCTTCGCCCGCATCGGCCAGGTCTGCAGGGTGAGAGCTGCCGTGCCCGCCGGCCAGGACAGGGTGGGGGGCGGGGGCCCCTCTGCACTCCGCCTGCGCGGGAGCCGCCCGGTACGCAGGCAGCGCAGGGGCCCGAGGCCATTGCCCTGCCGCGTGGGGGGGAGGGGCAGGGGTGCCCCTGCCCGGCCTGGCTCAGCCTGTGTCGTCCCCCCCCCCACAGAACGACCTGGGCGGGCAGCGGAGCCTGGTGAACAAGTGGACGACGTTCCTGAAGGCCAGGCTGGTGTGTGCCGTGCCGGGCAGCGACGGGAGCGACACCTTCTTCGACGAGCTCCGTGAGCGGGGGGGGTGCGGGGGGCTGTGTGCCAGCCAGGGCGGGGGGCTGTGTGCCAGGCATGGCCGTGTCGCTGGGCGCCCTGTCTGGGCAGTGGGGGGGCTGTGTGACTGGGGCAGTGGGGGGCTGTGTGTCTGGGGGATGCGGGGGGCTGTGTGCCAGCCAGGGCGGGGGGCTGTGTGCCAGGCATGGCCGTGTCACTGGGCGCCCTGTCTGGGCAGTGGGGGGCTGTGTGTCTGGGCAGTGCGGGGCTGTGTGTCTGGGGGATGCGGGGGGGCTGTATGACGGGCAGCGGGGGGCTGTGTGTCTAGGGAGGGTGGGGCTGAGCAGTGACACACCCAGCCCTCTGCCACTCACAGGTGATGTCTTCCTGCTGCAAACAAGGGACACGCGCAACCCCCTGCTCTATGCCGTCTTCTCCACCTCCAGGTACGGCGCCGCCCCCCCAGCCAGGCTCACGTGGCCCCCCAACACCCACCCCTCAGCCAGCTCCACATGGCCCCCCCACGCCCAACCCCCAGCCAGCTCCACGTGGCCCCCCCACACCCAACCCCCAGCCAGCTTCACGTGGCCCTCCCCAACGCCCACCCCTCAGCCAGCTCCACGTGGCCCCCCCACACCCGACGCCCAGCCAGCTCCACGTGGCCCTCCCATGCCCGACCCCCAGACAGCTCCATGTGGCCCCCCGCATGCCCAACCCCCAGCCAGCTCCATGTGGCCCTCCCACGCCCAACCCCCAGCTAGCTTCACGTGGACCCCCCAATGCCCACCCCCTTGCACCCACCTCCACATGACCCCCCTGCATCCATCCCCCCAGCCAGCTCTGCACTGGCCCCCCGCTGACTCCCCCAGAGTAGCCCCCTCAGCTTGCCCAGCCTTTGCCAGGGGCACCCACATTCTCCGGCCAAGCTTGGTGCAGGAGACACTCAGGGGCCAGGCCCGCTCTGACCCCTCCCCTTCCCCCGCCCCGATGCCCCTTTGCTCCGGGTGCCCCTCACGCTGCGCCTGTTCTTTCGCCCGCAGCTCGGTGTTCAGGGGCTCTGCCGTCTGCCTGTACAACATGCACGACATCCGCCGAGCCTTCCTGGGGCCCTTCGCCCACAAGGAGGGGCCCAACTACCAGTGGGTGTCGTACCAGGGCCGTGTGCCCTACCCCCGCCCGGGCATGGTACGTGCCGTGGGACCGGGGGGCGGGGGGGGGGCTTCACCTGCAGCCAGCGGGGATCCAGCCCCCAGCCTGCCCTCCACCTGGCGTGGCTGCAGGTCGGGAGTGAGGGGCACCGGCAGGGCTGGGGGTCGGCAGTGAGGGGCAGCAGCAGGGCTGGGGGTCAGCAGTGAGGGGCAGCGGTAGGGCTGGGGGTCGGGAGTGAGGGGCACTGGCAGGGCTGGGGGTCGAGAGTGAGGGGCAGCAGCAGGGCTGGGGGTCAGCAGTGAGGGGCAGCAGCAGAGCTGGGGGTCAGCAGTGAGGGGCACCGGCAGGGCTGGGGGTCGGCAGTGAGGGGCAGCAGCAGAGCTGGGGGAGCCCAGGGCTGGGCTGGCAGGGCTGGGGGTCAGCAGTGAGGGGCAGCGGTAGGGCTGGGGGTCGGGAGTGAGGGGCAGCAGCAGGGCTGGGGGTCAGCAGTGAGGGGCACCGGCAGGGCTGGGGGTCGGCAGTGAGGGGCAGCAGCAGAGCTGGGGGAGCCCAGGGCTGGGCTGGCAGGGCTGGGGGTCAGCAGTGAGGGGCAGCGGTAGGGCTGGGGGTCGGGAGTGAGGGGCAGCAGCAGGGCTGGGGGTCAGCAGTGAGGGGCACCGGCAGGGCTGGGGGTCGGCAGTGAGGGGCAGCAGCAGAGCTGGGGGAGCCCAGGGCTGGGCTGGCAGGGCTGGGGGTCAGCAGTGAGGGGCAGCGGTAGGGCTGGGGGTCGGGAGTGAGGGGCAGCGGCAGGGCTGGGGGTCGGGAGTGAGGGGCACCGGCAGGGCTGGGGGTCGGCAGTGAGGGGCAGCAGCAGGGCTGGGGGAGCCCAGGGCTGGGCTGGCAGGGCTGGGGGTCGGCAGTGAGGGGCACCGGCAGGGCTGGGGGAGCCCAGGGCTGGGCTGGCAGGGCTGGGGGTCAGCAGTGAGGGGCAGCGGTAGGGCTGGGGGTCGGGAGTGAGGGGCAGCGGCAGAGCTGGGGGTCGGCAGTGAGGGGCAGCAGCAGGGCTGGGGGAGCCCAGGGCTGGGCTGGCAGGGCTGGGGGTCAGCAGTGAGGGGCAGCGGTAGGGCTGGGGGTCGGGAGTGAGGGGCAGCGGCAGGGCTGGGGGTCGAGAGTGAGGGGCAGCAGCAGGGCTGGGGGTCAGCAGTGAGGGGCAGCAGCAGAGCTGGGGGTCAGCAGTGAGGGGCAGCGGTAGGGCTGGGGGTCGGGAGTGAGGGGCAGCAGCAGGGCTGGGGGTCAGCAGTGAGGGGCACCGGCAGGGCTGGGGGTCGGCAGTGAGGGGCAGCAGCAGAGCTGGGGGAGCCCAGGGCTGGGCTGGCAGGGCTGGGGGTCAGCAGTGAGGGGCAGCGGTAGGGCTGGGGGTCGGGAGTGAGGGGCAGCAGCAGGGCTGGGGGTCAGCAGTGAGGGGCAGCGGTAGGGCTGGGGGTCGGGAGTGAGGGGCAGCGGCAGAGCTGGGGGTCGAGAGTGAGGGGCAGCAGCAGGGCTGGGGGTCAGCAGTGAGGGGCAGCAGCAGGGCTGGGGGAGCCCAGGGCTGGGCTGGCAGGGCTGGGGGTCAGCAGTGAGGGGCAGCGGTAGGGCTGGGGGTCGGGAGTGAGGGGCAGCGGCAGGGCTGGGGGTCGGGAGTGAGGGGCAGCGGCAGGGCTGGGGGTCGGCAGTGAGGGGCACCAGCAGGGCTGGGGGTCGGCAGTGAGGGGCAGCAGCAGGGCTGGGGGTCAGCAGTGAGGGGCAGCGGTAGGGCTGGGGGTCGGGAGTGAGGGGCAGCGGCAGGGCTGGGGGTCGGCAGTGAGGGGCACCAGCAGGGCTGGGGGTCGGCAGTGAGGGGCAGCAGCAGGGCTGGGGGTCAGCAGTGAGGGGCAGCGGTAGGGCTGGGGGTCGGGAGTGAGGGGCAGCGGCAGGGCTGGGGGTCGGCAGTGAGGGGCAGCAGCAGAGCTGGGGGAGCCCAGGGCTGGGCTGGTAGGGCTGGGGGTCGGGAGTGAGGGGCAGCGGCAGGGCTGGGGGTCGGGAGTGAGGGGCAGCGGCAGGGCTGGGGGTCGGCAGTGAGGGGCACCAGCAGGGCTGGGGGTCGGCAGTGAGGGGCAGCAGCAGGGCTGGGGGTCAGCAGTGAGGGGCAGCGGCAGGGCTGGGGGTCGGCAGTGAGGGGCAGCAGCAGAGCTGGGGGAGCCCAGGGCTGGGCTGGTAGGGCTGGGGGTCGGGAGTGAGGGGCAGCGGCAGGGCTGGGGGTCGGGAGTGAGGGGCACCGGCAGGGCTGGGGGTCGGCAGTGAGGGGCACCGGCAGGGCTGGGGGTCGGCAGTGAGGGGCACTGGCAGGTCAGAGGAAGCCGGGGGGGGGGGCTGTAGGTGGGAGCTGAGGGGCAGCAGGGTCGGGGGTACAGTGGCCTGTGGGCCCCCCCCCATTTCTCCGGCCGACCTCCCCCGCTCACCCCCACAGTGCCCCAGCAAAACCTTCGGCACCTTCAGCTCCACCAAGGATTTCCCCGACGACGTGATCCAGTTCGCCCGCAACCACCCGCTCATGGCCAGCCCGGTGCTGCCGCAGGGCCGGCGCCCTGTCTTCCTGCAGAGCAGCGGGGACGCCACCTTCACCCGCATCGCCGTGGACCGGGTGACGGCCGCCGACGGGCACTATGACGTCCTCTTCATTGGCACAGGTGCGCCCCTCCCTGCTGTCGGGGCCGAGCCCGGGGCTACATGTGCCCCGAGCGCCTGGCCTGGGGCTGGGGGGCTCTGCCCCCTGCAGCTCAGGGACAAATCGGGGGCGTGCCAGTGGCTCTGTTACCCGGCCTGGCATTGGCCTGCTGGGTGAGTCCCTCCCCTGCGCTGTGCCTCAGTTTCCCCTCTGAGAATGGGGACGATGATAGCGCCCGGGCTGAGCTGGGGGAGCAACGTGCAGGACTGGGGGATTGTCCCGTCCTTGCTTATGCTGAGTGCTGCCTGTGGCCCTTTGGCTTCCCCCCTTCCCTCGCTGCCCGCCGGCAGACCGGGGCGGCTGGCCCTGGGCCCCGGGCCTGTCCTCTTCCCGGCCGGGTGTGCGCGTGGGGAGCCGCCTGGGGCGGGACGTCTGGGCCGTGGGTGTGGCCGTGTCTGTCACCCCTCCCCTCCGGCAGACGTTGGCACGGTGCTGAAGGTGGTCTCGGTGCCCAAGGAGAGCTGGCAGAACATGGACGAGCTGCTGCTGGAGGAGCTGCAGGTGTTTAAGGTAGGGCAGCGGGCAAGGCGGGGAGGTGCCGGGGGCCTGACCCCCCCACATCTGCATCGGTGCAGGCTGGTGAAGTCTTGCCCCCCCTTCCACCCTGGGCTCCCCCTTGATGCGCCTCGTGCTCTGCTTGTCTCGGCAGGACTCGTCCCCCGTCACCAGCATGCAGATCTCGTCCAAGCGGGTGAGGAGCCCAGCGGGCGCGGGCGGCATCGGGGAGAAAGCGACAGGGGCTGGGGAAACAGCCGGGGGGCATGCCAGGCGTTGTGCCTGCTGCTGTGCCAGGGGCCCTCTGTGGCGAGATCCGGGGCTGGCACTGCGCCCCTCCTTTGTGGCTGACCAGCCCCTCGCAGCTGGTGCCAGCTGTTGTGAGGCTACGGGCAGGGCCCACTGGGGATTGACGCCGGGCCCTGGCACCCCTGGGGGCCGAGGAGGGGGAGTCCCGTGGCGGGGGCTGGAGGAGGTCTGGGGAGACTCACCCACATCTTGGCCCCTTATTTGGTGAGCTGCCTGAGCCTGGGGCAGCTGGACTGGCTCTCATGCCCTCCGGGCGCCCTGCCGTGGGTGAGGCTCGGAGGCTTCAGGGCCCCTCCTTTCCCCAGGCTGGTGCCTCCGGTGCCCCCCAGCCGTGTGCTGGGGGGCAGGTGCCCGGGTGCCGGGTCTGCCCCTGACCGTGGCTCTCCCACAGCAACAGCTCTACGTGGGCTCCGCGACGTCGCTGTCCCAGCTGGCCCTGCACCGCTGTGGGATCTACGGCAAGGGCTGCGCCGAGTGCTGCCTGGCCAGGGACCCCTACTGCGCCTGGAACGGCACCAGCTGCACCCGCTACATGCCCAACACCAAGCGGTGCGTCCCGCCGCAGGCCCCGGCCTTGGCCCTGGCCAGACCGCGCCGAGCCCTTCCCTTTCCGCCGGGCCCTTCCCTTCCGGCCGGGCCCTTCCCTTCCCGCCAAGCCCTCTGTGCCGAGCCCTTCCCTTCCGGCCGGGCCCTTCCCTTCCCGCCGGGCCCTTCCCTTCCAGCCGGGCCCTTCCCTTCCCACCAAGCCCTCTGTGCCGAGCCCTTCCCTTCCGGCCGGGCCCTTCCCTTCCAGCCGGGCCCTTCCCTTCCCACCAAGCCCTCTGTGCCGAGCCCTTCCCTTCCCGCCGGGCCTTCCCTTCCCGCCAAGCCCTCTGTGCCGAGCCCTTCCCTTGCCGCCGGGCCCCCCCTTGCCGCCGGGCCCTTCCCTTCCGGCCGGGCCCTTCCCTTCCCTCCAAGCCCTCTGTGCCGAGCCCTTCCCTTCCGGCCGGGCCCTTCCCTTGCCGCCGGGCCCTTCCCTTGCCGCCGGGCCCTTCCCTTCCCGCCGGGCCCTTCCCTTCCCGCCGAGCCCTTCCCTTTCCGCCGGGCCCTTCCCTTCCCGCCGGGCCTTCCCTTCCCGCCAAGACCTCTGTGCCGAGCCCTTCCCTTTCCGCCGGGCCCTTCCCTTCCGGCCGGGCCCTTCCCTTCCCGCCGGGCCTTCCCTTCCCGCCGGGCCCTTCCCTTCCCGCCGGGCCTTCCCTTCCCGCCGGGCCCTTCCCTTCCCGCCGGGCCTTCCCTTCCCGCCAAGACCTCTGTGCCGAGCCCTTCCCTTCCCGCCGAGCCCTTCCCTTCCCGCCAAGCCCTCTGTGCCGAGCCCTTCCCTTCCCGCCGGGCCCTTCCCTTCCCGCCGAGCCCTCTGTGCCGAGCCCTTCCCTTCCCGCCGGGCCCTTCCCTTCCCGCCGAGCCCTCTGTGCCGAGCCCTTCCCTTCCCGCTGAGCCCTTCCCTTCCGGCCGGGCCTTCCCTTCCCGCCGGGCCCTTCCCTTCCCGCCGGGCCCTCTGTGCCGAGCCCTTCCCTTCCCGCCGAGCCCTTCCCTTCCCGCCGAGCCCTTCCCTTCCAGCCGGGCCCTTCCCTTCCCACCAAGCCCTCTGTGCCGAGCCCTTCCCTTCCCGCCGGGCCCTTCCCTTCCGGCCGGGCCCTTCCCTTCCCACCAAGCCCTCTGTGCCGAGCCCTTCCCTTCCCGCCGGGCCCTTCCCTTCCCGCCGAGCCCTCTGTGCCGAGCCCTTCCCTTCCCGCCAGGCCTTCCCGTCCCGCCGAGCCCTCTGTGCCGAGCCCTTCCCTTCCCGCCGGGCCCTTCCCTTCCCGCCGGGCCCTTCCCTTCCCGCCGGGCCCTTCCCTTCCCGCCAAGCCCTCTGTGCCGAGCCCTTCCCTTCCCGCCGGCCTTCCCTTCCCGCCAGGCTTCCCTTCCCGCCAAGCCCTCTGTGCCGAGCCCTTCCCTTCCCGCCGGGCCTTCCCTTCCCGCCGGGCCCTTCCCTTCCCGCCAAGCCCTCTGTGCCGAGCCCTTCCCTTCCCGCCGGGCCCTTCCCTTCCCGCCGGAGGCCCTTCCCTTCCCGCCGGCCCTTCCCTTCCCGCCAAGCCCTCTGTGCCGAGCCCTTCCCTTCCCGCCGAGCCTTCCCTTCCCGCCGAGCCCTTCCCTTCCCGCCGAGCCCTTCCCTTCCCGCCGGGCCTTCCCTTCCCGCCGAGCCCTCTGTGCCGAGCCCTTCCCTTCCCGCCGAGCCTTCCCTTTCCCGCCGGGCCCTTCCCTTCCCGCCAAGCCCTCTGTGCCGAGCCCTTCCCTTCCCGCCGGGCCCTTCCCTTCCCACCGAGCCCTCTGTGCCGGGCCCTTCCCTTCCCGCCGGGCCCTTCCCTTCCCGCCAAGCCCTCTGTGCCGAGCCCTTCCCTTCCCGCCGAGCCCTTCCCTTCCCGCCAAGCCCTCTGTGCCGAGCCCTTCCCTTCCCGCCGGGCCTTCCCTTCCCGCCGAGCCCTCTGTGCCGAGCCCTTCCCTTCCCGCCGGGCCCTTCCCTTCCCGCCAGGCCTTCCCTTCCCGCCGGGCCCTTCCCTTCCCGCCAAGCCCTCTGTGCCGAGCCCTTCCCTTCCCGCCGGGCCCTTCCCTTCCCGCCGGGCCCTCTGTGCCGAGCCCTTCCCTTCCCGCCGAGCCTTCCCTTCCCGCCGGGCCCTTCCCTTCCCGCCAAGCCCTCTGTGCCGAGCCCTTCCCTTCCCGCCGAGCCTTCCCTTTCCCGCCGGGCCTTCCCTTCCCGCCAAGCCCTCTGTGCCGAGCCCTTCCCTTCCCGCCGGGCCCTTCCCTTCCCACCGAGCCCTCTGTGCCGAGCCCTTCCCTTCCCGCCGGGCCCTCTGTGCCGAGCCCTTCCCTTCCCGCCGGGCCCTTCCCTTCCCACCGAGCCCTCTGTGCCGAGCCCTTCCCTTCCCGCCGAGCCTTCCCTTCCCGCCGGGCCCTTCCCTTCCCACCGAGCCCTCTGGGCCGAGCCCTTCCCTTCCCGCCAAGCCCTCTGTGCCGAGCCCTTCCCTTCCCGCCGGGCCCCTCCCTTCCTGCCGGGCCTTCCCTTCCCGCCAAGCCCTCTGTGCCGAGCCCTTCCCTTCCCACCAAGCCCTCTGTGCCGAGCCCTTCCCTTCCCGCCGGGCCCTTCCCTTCCCGCCGGGCCTTCCCTTCCCACCAGGCCCTTCCCTTCCCGCCGAGCCCTCTGTGCCGAGCCCTTCCCTTCCCGCCGGGCCCTTCCCTTCCCGCTGGGCCATTCCCTTCCCGCCGAGCCCTCTGTGCCGAGCCCTTCCCTTCCCGCCGGGCCCTTCCCTTCCCGCCGAGCCCTCTGTGCCGAGCCCTTCCCTTCCCGCCGCGCCCTTCCCTTTCTGCTGAGTCCACTGCACCGAGCCCCAGGGAAGACGTGGGGGGCGGGGAGAGGCCCTTGCCGCAGCATAGCCGGTGCTGGCTACATCAACCGCTCCCCCACTCTGCCAGGTCTGGGGCACGTCTGGCAGGGCTGGCGCTGCCCAGCCTCGTCCCGGCCTGGCTGATGTGGGGAGACCCAGGCTGGGGCAGGCGGCCTCCGCTCAGGGCGACAGGCTCCTGGGGTGGCTCTGGCCTGGCCCTCCCACCAGGCGCATGGGGAAGCGATGGTACAGAGAGGGAGGCACCCAGATGCCATGGTGATGGGGGCCCAGGTAGGAACAGGCTGCCAGCGGTTCAGGACAGGCTAGCGGCTGAGGGAGAGATGCCCCGTCCTTCCCCTCATGTTTCAGGGCTGGGGGTCCAGCTGGGCGTCTGGTGTAGGGTGCCCTGTGCACGAGGAGAGGGTGCCAGTGCCCCTGTCTGTCTGTCTGTCTGTCTGTCCATCCATCCCACTGCACCCCCATCGTGACCCCTCTCCTTGCTCCCCCTACAGGCGCTTTCGGCGGCAGGATGTCCGGAACGGGGACCCCAACACACTGTGCTCTGGAGGTCAGTGTGCCCACTCCCTGGCCCCGGGTGCCACCTCTGCCCTTGTGTGAGGGCGAGTCAGGGGTCCCCCTGATCCTGCAGCCCTGTAGCAGGAAGAACCGACTCCACCAGCCAGTAGAACAGGGAGGGGTTATTGCTTCTCCAGGGTACAGCCCAGCACAGACGTGATGTGTCTACAGGAGTCTGGGCCAGGATGCCTCAGCCCCCTTGAGATGGGGTCCCTTGGCCCCTAGATTCCAGCCCCCTCCTTAGTCTGTTTCCTTCATGATTCCAGCCAGAAACTGCCCCTTCCCCCAAAACCTGGTGTCCGTCTCCGCCTCCCTCCCTTTGTCTCCCTGGGAGGAGCCTTGTTCTCTGCTCAGGCTGGGCCTGGGTGTCTGGGCCAATCCACGTGTGGGTTAGTCAGTGGGAATCACACATCAGCGCAGGGGGGCACCGGGTTACAGAGCAGACACCCCCCACTGTGTCACACCTGGCCCCCTCTGCTTGCACACCCTGGTGTGAAGAGACACGGGCCCAGGCCACGGCGTGACCCTGCCCGCTCCGCATGGGCGCCTGGAGCACTAGCTCATGCCCGCAGCGTGGCCCATGAGTCTGGCGCACTCCTACCGGGCTCCGCTGGCCTGCCCGGGGCGTTGTGCCCGCTCTCTGCCATGGGCCACAGGTGCTGGTGCTGGCCCCGTGACCCGGCTGACGCGCCCGGTGCCTGCCCGCAGATCCCCACAGCGGCAGTGTGCCGGAGAAGAAGCTGTACGGGGTGGAGGGCAGCAGCGCCTTCCTGGAGTGTGTGCCCAAGTCGCTGCAGGCCCGCGTGCTGTGGACCTACCAGAAAGCCAGCGGTACCCCCAGGAAAGAGGTACGGACCTCCCCCCTCCCCCCCGCTGCATTGCTAGGGGCCAGGGCCGGCCGTGCCAGGCTGCGCAGAGCCAGGGACACAGGCTGGCACCTGCCCTGCCCAGGCCCTGGGCCCCTGCGCCCCCCGCTGGGCTGCAGCTGTCCCCCCCCATTGCGGCCGCATGTGCGACTCACAGCCACCCCAGCTGGGACCCTCCCGGATGCACAGACCCTCCGGCCCCAACACCTCACTCTGCCCCGCTGAGCCTGCCCTGCCCCGCCTCCCTGCCCTGCCCTGCCTGGCCCCGCCTCCCTGCCCTGCCTGGCCCCGCCTCCCTGCCCTGCCTGGCCCCGCCCTGCCCCGCCTCCCTGCCCTGCCTGGCCCCGCCTCCCTGCCCTGCCTGGCCCCGCCCTGCCCCGCCTCCCTGCCCTGCCTGGCCCCGCCTCCCCTGCCCTGTCTGGCCCCGCCCTGCCCCGCCTCCCTGCCCTGCCTGGCCCCGCCTCCCCTGCCCTGCCCTGCCTGGCCCCGCCTCCCATGCCCTGCCCTGCCCTGCCTGGCCCCGCCTCCCTGCCCTGCCTGGCCCCGCCCTGCCCCGCCTCCCTGCCCTGCCTGGCCCCGCCGCCCTACCCTGCCTGGCCCTGCCTCCCTGCCCTGCCTGGCCCCGCCTGCCCCGCCTCCCTGCCCTGCCTGGCCCCGCCTCCCTGCCCTGCCCTGCCTGGCCCCGCCTCCCTGCCCTGCCTGGCCCCGCCCTGCCCCGCCTCCCTGCCCTGCCTGGCCCTGCCTCCCCTGCCCTGTCTGGCCCCGCCCTGCCCCGCCTCCCTGCCCTGCCTGGCCCCGCCTCCCCTGCCCTGCCCTGCCTGGCCCCGCCTCCCCTGCCCTGCCCTGCCTGGCCCCGCCTCCCTACCCTGCCTGGCCCTGCCTCCCTGCCCTGCCTGGCCCCGCCCTGCCCCGCCTCCCTGCCCTGCCTGGCCCCGCCTCCCTGCCCTGCCCTGCCTGGCCCCGCCTCCCTGCCCTGCCTGGCCCCGCCTCCCTACCCTGCCTGGCCCTGCCTCCCTGCCCTGCCTGGCCCCGCCCTGCCCCACCTCCCTGCCCTGCGTGGCCCCGCCTCCCCTGCCCTGCCCTGCCTGGCCCCGCCTCCCTGCCCTGCCTGGCCCCGCCCTGCCCCGCCTCCCTGCCCCGCCTCCCTGCCCTGCCTGGCCCCGCCCCGCCCCATCTCCCCTGCCCTGCCTGGCCCCGCCTCCCCTGCCCTGCCCTACCTCCCTGCCCAGCCTGCCCCGCCCTGCTCACGACTGGTTCCACCCTGTCCCACCTGCCCTGCCTGACCCCACCCTACTCGTGCTGGCCCCGCCCTACCCCGCCTCCCCTGCCCAGGCCTGCCCCTCTGTGGGGCCAGCTCTGCCTTGTCCCTCTGTTCCTGGCTCAGCTCTGCTTTTCCCTGGCCCAGGTGCCGCTGGACGAGCGGGTGGTGCAAACGGAGCGGGGCATCCTCCTGCGCAGCGTGGCGCGCCGGGACGCCGGGCTGTACCTGTGCCAGGCCAGCGAGCACGGCTTCACGCAGAGCCTGCTGCGCCTCCGGCTGGAGGTGCTGAGCGCCCGGGAGGAGCCACCCGCCGCGCCGCCCAGCTCCAAGCTGTGGTACCAGGACTTCCTGCAGCTGGTGGACCACCCCAACCTCGGCGCCGTCGACCGGGTCTGCCAGCAGCTGTGGGGCCGCCAGGGCTCCCAGGCCAAGCCCCACAAGTGGAAGCACCTGGAGGAGGCGCGGAAAGCCCGCAAGCGGCGCACCCACGAGCCGCCCCGTGCCGAGAGGGGCCCCCGCAGCGCCGCCGCCTGGTGACCTGCCGACTCCCGCTAGGGCGGGGCAGGGGGCCGGCGAGCCCAGCCGGCTGGGGGGCCCCACACATAGCTAGGGGGGGCAGCCACGCCTCTGACAAACCTTCTCCCCTATGGGGCACAGGGGCCCCGGGCCTGCCCTACAGCCAGGAGCCCAGGCCGCGCACCAAAGACCGGAGAGGAGCCGGGACTGCGTGCCTGGCACATGCTGCGAGGGCCTCCTGGAGCCGCGGGCCCCAGCCTAGAGCACCCCCGCGGGGCACATCAGCCCGATGTGTTCCTTCAATTGGCCCTCCCCCCCGACATCCTGTAACCCAGCCCCCTCCGGCATGGAGACCCGGCAGGACAGCTCCCCACACAGCGCTGCTCGGCGGGCGTGGGGGCAGCCAGGCCAGTCGCTGGGCTCCCCAGGACACGACCACTGGTGTATTTATTAACAGACTGTTACTGATGAATGTAAACCCGCTGCGGACGCGGGGCCCTGATCCTGTCTCACGATGTGGGCGCGATCCTGGCTGGTGGGTGCTGGGACAGGCAGCAGGGGTCTCCCCTTTTAGTGGGGGGCAACAGGGAGAGATCAGAGCCCAACCCTCTCACCTCGGAAGCATGGGCAGGGCAGGGTGAGCGCCGTGTGGCCAGGGAGAACTGCCCTGTGGCGCGGGGGCAGCTGGCACCGAAAGGCTGGCAAGGCAGAGTGGCTCACACCCAGGCGAGGTGGAGGCGGCTGCTCCTGGCCGGGGACGAGGCCTTTCAGCTCAAACCTGGGCTCTGCCACTGCCCGGCCGGGGGACCTTGGCCAAGTCCCTTCACCTCTGTGCCCGCCTACCAAGGCCTGAGGAGCAGCCGGGGCATTGAATCCAGTGGGTGAAATGCTCCTGGCTGGAGCTGCATGTTACCACGTTAGGCCTGGGCCCCATCTGGCCCCATCCACGCCGAGATGGGGCGGGTGGATCAGTGGACACAGCAGCAGGCCATCGAACCGGGGCCTTGGCCCTGAGGCCAAGATTTCAGCTCTGACCCAGGGGCAGGCAGCCGCAGAACAGCTTCCAGAGCTCCTGCCTGCGTGGCCAGATCCCTGGGCCCGGGGCGGGGCCGTGGGCGAGTGAAGAGCAAAGCGCCGTGGGCCCTGGGAGCCAGCCAGCGGGCGTGGGCAGCGCTGGGCGGAAGGAAGGCCAAGCAGGAGAGCAGGGCTGCAGAAGGAAGGCGCAGGCCAGGCCCACCCTGGCGCTGTAAGCTCGGCCCCAGGGCTGGGCACAGAACTGGACCCGCCCAGCGGGACTGTATTAAATTAACACAATAAAAGCAGCTGATGAACCTCTGGCGGCTGGTTTCTGGAGGGGCCCCTGGGACCGGCTCTGTGCCTGCCGGGGGCTGGACGTGGAGTCAGCCAGGACCGAACCTGGGGCTCTGGCAGAAGCTGCAGGGCTCTGGCAGGCTCAGGTGCCGTGCGGGGGCCAGAGCAGCAGGCCGTGGGGGTGTAGCGCCCCCTGCTGCACACACGCTGCCATCCAGTTGGCTCTAACATGAGCCCCGGGCCTCGGAGGGTTGGTGGGAGCTGGGCAGGGGCCGGGAACCAGAGCGAAGGGCACCCCTGGGGGGAGGGCTGGCTGGGTCCTGAAGCCTGCAGCTACCCAGGCTTGGTGCAGCTGGTGCCTGCCTGTGACTCGTCCCGGCGGCACTAGCAGCCCCCCCATGTGGTGGGGGACACACCCCACTGTTGTGAGTGGCAGAGCCCGCTGAGGGCCTGAGTTCTAGCCTGGCCCACGGCAGCGACCCTGCCCACTGGGGATCCCGCCACCTGTCTCCCCACAGCATGGGGCCATCAGGCTGGGCACAGTCCCTCTCCAGGGCTGGGGTCACACCGGGGGAAAGGAGGGGTCCTCCCCCTCCTCTGCCCATCTGGCTGCAGGGCTTGGGGAGCTGAGACACCCCACACCTGGCGGGCGCTGGGCCCAGCTGCTACAGAGGGCAGGAGAGCTGGGACACCCCAGGTACGCCTGCCCCACAGGCACTGGCCAGGCCTGCACTGTGGGGTTGGGAACAAAGGGGGCCAGGCAGAGCCAGGGTGCAGCTCCTGGGCCTGGCACCACATCCAGGGCGATGCATTGGCCTCCCTGCCCCTCATCCCATCTCCCCCCCATCCCTGCTGCTGGCATTGGCCTCCCTGCGCTCCACAGAGCGCTCCCCTGCCCCATCTCCCATTGCCCCATCTCCCCCCGTCCCTGTGGGAATGGCCACAGCCACTCAGCATCCCTCACCACCACCCCTGCCCCCCACAGCCACTCAGCACCCCTCACCGCCACCCCTCCCCCCTCCCAGCCCCCCACAGCCACTCAGCACCCGTCACCTCTGCCCACCTTTCCTTCCCCACCACCACCCCTTCTCTGTCCATCTCCTTCACAGCTGCTCTCTCTTGTTGCGCCTCCACTTCCTACTCCGTCCCCGTCCCCCCACAGCACCCTCAGCCGCAGGCTGGCCATCAGCCTCTCCCTAACCCTGCGTTGGCCGGGCAGAGGCCCCGTGGCTGGGTGGGTGACTCACAGGGCAGGGCAAAGCCCCGTCACAGGCCTGTTCAGCACCCTGCGCACCCCGGCAGGGCCAGGCCTTGGCCAGGAGTGCGGGCCCGCAGCTCCTCTGGCTCCCTGAGCCCCCGTCACCAGCTCTGTGGGGTACGTGTTTGGCTGCTGCCCCACCTCCCACCTGTGGGGCTGTCAGCCACGCGGCTGTGCCCAGCCCGAGCAGTCGCACCAGGGTCGCCTTGGCGTTCCGGCCCATGTAGGCCCCCTGACAGTGCCCCGGGGTTGTTAGTGCCCCGGGGGGGAGGCCCTGAAACAACCAGCAGCCCCCGCCCTGGGGCAGGCAGCTCTGACTGGCAGGGGTGCAGGGTCCCAATGGCCCCGGTACAGGACGGTGCATCGGTGGCAGGACACCAGCCCCCTCGGACCTGCGCAGGGGCTGGGACGGGCCCGTGGCTGCCAGATGGGCAGTGGGACAGGCTGGGGCGAAGGGAGGCCGGGGCCCATCATGGGAGCACCACCCGGGTGCCCGCTGCCCTGACCGCTGGCGTCTCGGTGCCAGGGGGAAATGCCCGTGTGGGCATTTTCCCTGGGTCAACGTGTGGGGCAGGGCTCAGCCTGGCCCTGCCCTGCGGCTCTCAGGCCCCGGGGATGGTGCGGGGGTGGAGAATCACCGCAGAGCAGGGCTGCCCCAATCTGCCCCCTCCCAACCCTTCGTGCCCAGTCGGCGGGGGGGGGGAGGGAGGCAGCGCCCCTGCACTGGGGCGGGGGAAGGGGCTTGGCCAGCAAGGACCAGCCATGGACATGAACCCCTCGGCTTGGCTCCGGGGCGCCCGCTCTCTGGTGGGCAGCGCTGCCCGCGGCTCCTGGCAGCCAGTGCCACCATCTGCACTGCTCAGTTTCCCTCCCGCCCCGGCCAGACAGGCGCAGGGCAGAGATGGAAAGGGAATGTGATGGGGGGGGCAAGGTGTGACACTGGCCCCTCCCTGACAGTTTCGATTCTCCATTCTCCAGCAGAATGGAAAATGAAACCGAAGATGGGGAACCCCTCCGCTCTGCTCCTGCCAGTTAAGGTGGCCTCAGGGTGCAGGCCCAAAGCGTTCCCCTGAATGCTTCTGTGCCCTGACTCCCGCACAGGGGTGCATGGCCGAGCCCCCCCCTCCTGTTCGGCCGGTTCCTCCTGCCAGGCCTGGGAATGCCACTCAGCCAGGGGGCGGGTGGGGCGCTGGGCCCAGGGGACCCTCACCAGCCGGCCCGCCTGTAGGCCTCTGCAGCTGCTCAGCGTCAGAGGTGCCCAGGTCAGGTCCGACTGACTCCTAGATTCCTGTGGCCCTCTCTGCCCAGACCAACCCCGGGTGCAGACCGGCCAGCTGAGCATCGGGTCTTGCTTTGGAAAGGGCCAGGGCCGGAGAACCCCCAGCCACTTGGTACTTACCCTGCTGGGGCAGTTCTGTGATCCTGGGTCCCAGCCATTCTGGGAACCCCCCCCCCAGCTGGGAACTGACACATCTCCGGTCAGTGTCACTCTCAGGCAGGGAGAGGGGCAGAAACTCAGGTTAGGGGCTGGCATGGACAGCGCCCCCCAGCCAGGTCCAGGACGCCCCCAAGCCGGGACCCCAGCAGCTGGGGATGGGGGTGTGCACTGGGCTGCCCCCTGGCATGGGAATGGGGAGCAGCCCCCGGGTTTCCCTCCTGGCCCCTGCCCAGCAGGTGGCTGGTGGGGAATCCCAGCCCTGTAGCCCGAGCCACCTTAACAAGTTCAGTCTGACGCCATCCACAGGGGAGGAGCCGGGCGGGGCTGTTCCCCGGGTTGCTTAAAAGCAGCAGCAGCGGCAGAGGCAGAGGCAGAGGCAGGCAGGAGCAGGGAGCCAAGCTGCAGAGATGGAGCTGTACCAGGTGCCTGCCAGCTCGCTGGATACCTGGATCATGGAGAACCTCCAGCCCAGCGAGGAGTTCCGGCTGCAGGTGAAGGACACTGTCCGGCGGCTCTGTGATTTCCTGAAGGAGATATGCTTTGAGGACATCAAGCTGTTCAAGACGGTGAAGGTGAGGCTGGCCTGGACCTGGTGCTTGCCAGGGCTCCTTTCAGAAGGGGAGGGTGTACGTCTGGGACTGGGCAAGCCAAATGCTCTGTGGCACAGTCGAAGAGCAGCCAGGTGGGCTCCCAAATCCACCCTGGCTGCCCACTTGCTGGTGGGGTTGGTGCAGGGTTAGCCCAGGAACCTGTCTGTGACAGGGATCGACCCCAGCTGCTTCAGAGGAAGGCACAAGAGACCCCCTTGCGGACAATTGTATGATCATTTGCCGTGACGGGAAGTTTCTTCCTGCCCACAGACTGCTGGTGGTCAGTGCAGGCTCTGAAGCATGAGGGTTTGTCTCCCTGGGCATGTCCCTTCCTGCCAAATACACACTGATGTGCTAGTTATCCTGTGGCCTGGGCTGAGATGCTCATGGCCTCACTGAGTGACTTCCACAAGGTAACTATTTGCTGGGTCACCAAAAATACCTTCCAGCTCTTTGCAATGTGTTTGTTGCCTTCTAAGCTAGCATTATTAGGCAGGGTATCCATCTGCCTTCTCTGAACCAGGGGCTCTCAGCACTCCCCTTTACCAGCCACAGGACAGGATGTTCGTAAAATCCCCTTCCCCCCCGTCCCATTTATTATGTCTAATCAAACTACACTGGCAGAAAGCTATTGAGGTTGCAACTCAAACATGAGGAAATGCCAGTGTTAAGGTCACCTGTTTAACCTTAACTCAGCCCCATTGTGCATCTGCATTACAGTATAGCCTTTAAAGACAGGATCCCCTATTTGGGCCATAGGGCGCTGCCTCACTCAGTGCACAGGGAGGACTTGCTCTAGGGGGGGACTCGGGGCATGTAGTGAAGGCAAGGGCTGTCTGTGCGGCCCCTCCTGAACGTACAGCAGTCGGAAGATGTGGGAGGAATGGGGCAGGGGTTGCTGGAAGAGAAGGGAGGGTCCCCTGGGTAAGGCAGCTGAATGCTGCCCTGGAGAACTGAATTCTTGCCCCATCTCTGCCACTGAGTTCCTGTGTGGTGCTGGGCAAGTCACTGAAAATGTTCCCACAATGTGTGTTCCTCATTTCTGGGGAGCCTGCCCAGAGCCCCGGGGTCTGACTGGCTGAGCACTCCTACCCACGACTGAAGCCACGGGGAGGTGGGCTTTGACCATGCAACGTGTTCTACACCTGCTAAGTTATCTGGCGGGCTGGCCAACCCCGGCCTGGCTGTACTGAGCGTGGGCAAAGGGAGCAATTGGAAGGGCTGTAGCTGGGCCAGAGCTGAGTGGGTGGCAAAAGGCGCAGCCCTCGGATGCCCTGCTACCAAGTTTCAAGTCTCTGCCCCAAAGCGTGCAGGGGAGGGGGCGCCTGGGCGCTAGAGCATCTTAAGACAAATCTAACAGCTGCTTTGCTCGCAGGGACCAACAGCGTCTCCCCTCCCCCCACCCCCATTTTGTCCAATGGCTCTTGACAAAAGGCCGAGGAGTTGGGGTAAAAGTTCCCAGAAACAGGGCAGCCCTGGTGCGGGAACGGTCCATGCAGGTTCAGTGTGGCTCTCGGGGCCTGGCTGGAGGGACCCATTGGGCAGCTTCATTACAGCTGTCCCTGCCAGCGCTGCCCAGATGCCCCATTTCCTCTGCCTCCGCTAGGGCCGTCTGCTCTGGCGCCTCTCCCTAAGCTGCCTGAATGGGGAGCCCCCCGGCCTCGGCCAGCTCTGACCCCCACCCGCTGTGTCTCATGAGCCCCAGTGTCTCTGTGCCCACAGCACTGCGGCTGGGTGCCAGGCAGAGCGGGCCCCGGGCCCCGGCACAACTTAGCGCCATGGGGGCGTCACGAAGGGCAGCGCGATGAGCAAATGCCTCTGTTCCCTGGCAGGGCGGCTCGGCAGGCAAAGGGACAGCCCTGAAGAACAAGTCGGATGCGGATCTAGTCCTGTTCCTCAGCTGCTTCTCCAGCTACCAGGATCAGGCAGAGAAGCGCGCGGCCGTGCTGAGCACCATCGAGCAGAAGCTGAACCGGTGCCGGCAGAGCATCGCCTACAGCGTGGACGTGGAGCTCTCGACACCGAAGACGAAGGGCGTCTGCCCGCGCTCGCTCTCCATCACCATCCAGTCGAAGAAGCGGCAGGAATCCATCGAGGTGGACATGCTCCCGGCCTATGATGCCTTAGGTGGGGACCATGGATCCCTGCCCCTCAGCCCGGCCCCCTGAGACCCAGCAGCTTTGGGGGCCCCTGCCCTGCTCAGCAGCATCGTGGGCCCTGGGGCTTGTCCTGAGAGCTCCTGGGAATGAGGGTGCACCTTGTGCATGGACATGGGACAGGCTGCCCCTCGGAGGGCACACGTTCCCCTGGCACCAACAGGGCAGGAGTCCCGAGCTGGCTCATTGTGACCCTCCCCTCCCCCTCCAGGGCAGGTGACTCGAGGCATCAAGCCCTCTCCCCAGATCTACGAGGCGCTGATCTGGACCGGCGCCGGGCCCGGGGAGTTCTGCACCTCCTTCACTGAGCTGCAGAGGGACTTCGTGAAGCGGCGCCCGGCCAAACTCAAGAACCTGCTGCGGCTGGTAAAGCACTGGTACAAAGAGGTGAGGCGCCCGCCCTGCCCGTGGGCCTGCCTGCGCTACCCACTGTCCCTCACTGCCTGTTGGCTGCAGAGGTCTCCCGGCAACAAGAGGGGGAGGTCCCCCTCAGGTAGATCCCTTGGCTTCCCAGCGGCTGGCTTGGCTTCGGCTGCTCTTTTCCTAGCCTGCTGGCAGTGGGGATAACACGGGGATCCTTCTGTTTCAGAAGCATGGACGCCTGCCACCTATACTAATGGAGAATCCCCACTTGTGTTAGCAATATAGGGCCTTGACACACAGCTGAGCAGCTCAGATTCCACATACACACTAATTGGTTCACGGTGCCCCAGTTCACCTTCCCCAGCCCCTGCTAAGCACCCAAGGGTGTGGGCAGAGCACAGGGTGTAGGCTGGGGGGACCACACCTGGCCATGCAGCAACAGAGATTTGAGGCCCTGTACTCCCACTTCGTGTCTCAGTCTGGTTCCTCCTGTTGCTTTCCCAGCTTTCCCAGAGGGTATCAGGCTTGCCAGCCAAATACGCCCTGGAGCTGCTGACCATCTACGCCTGGGAGAGCGGCACTGGGGAGGCGGAGAACTTCAGCACCGCCGAGGGGCTCCGCACAGTGATGGAGCTGCTGGTCCGGTACCGCGAGCTCTGCGTCTACTGGACCGAATTCTATGACCTCACATCCCCTGTGATAGGGCCCTACGTCAAACGGCTGCTGCAGGCGCCACGGTGAGACCCCCTGTCTGCTCCTCCCACCCCTGCATGGCTCTCACACACCAGCCTGCCTTCCTGGCGGGGGGCTCTGTCGGACCTGGGGACACACGGGCAGAGAACTGGCAGCATCTCTCCGCCTGCCCCTGAGGTTACACTCAGCACTGGGGCCAACAGAGCCTACGGCCCGCAGCACGACCTGCTTGAGGTGGAGCCAGGCTGTCACGGGGGGCGTATGCTGCCAGGGAGCCCCTGGCCCCATGGAGCCCACTGGCCAGACCCCATTAACTGCAGGGGGAAGGGTTCCACTGGGCAGCAGCCATCTGATGGAGAAAGGGTGGGGAGCTCACAGCCTGGCACATGCATGTCACCTACTCTGCCACCATTACCTGTGCCTCAGTTTCCCCAGGGGCACAGTGGCAATGAGGACACTGAAGGCATGAGGGCTTGTGAGTGCATGTGGCATCCAGCAACACCCTGGGCTGGCAGTGGCAGCAGGCCGGGGCAGAGAGCAGAGCTCCTGGCCACGGGGTAGGTGCTCAGCCAGGAGCCATCGATGGAAAGAACCCATTGTGTGTCTGCAGCCCCGTGATCCTGGATCCAGCTGACCCAACGGGAACCTTGGGGCGGGACAAGAAGTGGGACCTGCTGGCGAAAGAAGCTGCCATCTGCCGGGACAAGCTGTGCTGCAAGAACGGCCTCACCCCCATCCGCTGCTGGAATGTGCAGGTACCCACGGCTCACAGGGCCACGTCCCACAGCTGCCTGTCAGAGCCTCCCCAGCATGCAGTAGCTGGCAGCTCCTGCCGTGGCCTATGTTCCTGCCCCCTCCCCACAGCACCCCCCGCTGGGAGAGGCTGGGGCTGGAGTAGCTGGGACCCCCCCCCCCCCTCCGTCCACCTGTCCCCTAGCCAGTGCCCTGCTCCCCTCTCTGATGGCCCCAGAGCTGCAGGAGATGTTCATGTTGGGCTCCCATTCCCATGCCAGGCTGCCACTGCCCCACTGGGCGGTCCAAGCCCTGCTCACCCCCCCCCCCCCCCCCCGTCTCTCTTGCAGCCAGCCAGACCCGGGCGGGTGAAGGTGACACAGCTCTCCGGGGTCAGCCTGACCCTGCAGCTGAGCCCCTTCGCTACCATCTGGGAGGTTAAGGAGGAGCTCGAGCGTGCCTGGAGCATCTCTCCCCACATGCAGCGCCTGGCCCTGCAGGAGCCCCGCCTGGCCAACCAGCCACTGCCTGACGACACCACGCTGGCATCCCATGGCATCTTCGACAGCACCGTGCTGCTGCTGCTGGTAACCGAGCCCCAGAAGATGCAGATCTTTGTCAAGGACCACAACAGCAGAACCTCCCTCTATGGCGTCCACGCCAGCGACACCGTGCTGAGCTTGAAGAAGCAGGTGCAGAATCACACGGGTGTCGACGCCAGCCAGCAGCGCCTGACGTTCAACAGCGAAGAGCTGCAGGACGACCACACGCTCGCCCATTACAGGATCCGGCACAAGAGCACAATCTATCTGCTTTTGCGCCTTAGGGGGGGGTAAGGCGCTCCTTGGGCCCCCGGAACTGCATCTCCTCTGGCAGGCATCTGCTGGGTTCCAGGAGGGAGAGCAGCACAGAGGAGACCCCAGCTGGCAGGTCTCTGTTTCCCAAGAACTATTGTGTGAAATTTAATACACCCCCCCCCACACACACACACTCTCAGAATCAGCCATGTTTTCCCTCACACCTGCACTTCCTGCCACAACTCCCAGAAGCTGGTTTTCCCTCACGTGCCCCATGCCCCTCTCAGGAGGCATGGCCCCCATACAGAGCTGAGTGCTGGCTGCCCACCAGACAGTCGTCGTTAGTCCTGTTGTTCTAGCCCCCTTCCTTCTCCACCCCCACTGCTCTGCTCTGTTGCCATCTCCATTGCCATCTGTGCCGCTTGTCATCCAAAATAAACAGCTGCCGTGAGCCCCGGCTCCCGAGTCTTGTGTCCATGGGACATGAGTCCTGTCTTCCCCACAGATACAGCTGGGGGTCATCTAGAGATTGCCGGGCCTGGGGGATCATTGGATCATCTTTCGGAGCCCCTGTGTCTCGCAGCTCAGAGCCCTGCCCCACAATAATTCCTCGAGCTGATCCAGCAGTGGTTGCGTGGCGCTGTCGTGGGCCCTTCCTCTGAGGGGCCACACCAACCTCTGGGGTCTCTCCGGGGTCCCCCAGCAGCTGTTGTGCCCCAGCAGGGTGACAAGGGGGCATGGGCTGGAAGCTGGCATCACACCTTGGCACGGGGGCATCACAGGCGGTTTCCTTCTCTTCTGTGCATGGGGAGTTCCTGTGCCTGCCTGGCTGGAGCAAGTCCCCTGCTTTCCCCCAGTGCAACCCCAGCCCTGGAGAGGGACCGTGCCCAGCCTGATGGCCCCATGCTGTGGGGAGACAGGTGGAGGGATCCCCAGTGGGCAGGGTTGCTGCCATGGGCCAGGCTAGAACTCAGGCCCTCAGAGGGCTCTGCCACTCACAACAGTGGGGCGTGTCCCCCACCACATGGGGGGGCTGCTAGTGCCGCTGGGACCAGTCACAGGCAGGCACCAGCCCCACCGGGCCTGGGTAGCGTCAGGACCCAGCCAGCCCTCCCCCCCCAGGGTGCCCTTCGCTCTGGTTCCCGGCCCCTGCCCAGCTCCCACCAACCCTCCGAGGCCCGGGGCTCATGTTAGAGCCAACTGGATGGCAGCGTGTGTGCAGCAGGGGCCGCTACACCCCCACGGCCTGCTGCTCTGGCCCCCGCACGGCACCTGAGCCTGCCAGAGCCCTGCAGCTTCTGCCAGAGCCCCAGGTTCGGTCCTGGCTGACTCCACGTCCAGCCCCCGGCAGGCGCAGAGCCGGTCCATGAGCCAGGTGGCGTGGCAGGCTTGCGGGCAGCTGCGCGGCTCCCAGGGGAGCTGCGGCCTGTTTCAGACTCGGGCTGGCGCTGGGGAACGGAAATCAATAGCCCAGGCGCACGAGGGTTAATCAACCGCTTTAATTGCGCTAAGTTGCTCCCAGGGCTGGTCCGGTTCCGCGCCGGGCTGCCCCCCCGGCCGTGCCTCGGGCCCAGCTCAGAGCACCGGGGCCAGCGGCCGGGCCCCGGCTTCTCTCTCCAGCCCGATCTTCCCGCCCCGCCGGCGGGCGGCTGGAGCCCCCGGGGCGCGTCTCTGCGCTCCCCGCGCCGGGAGCCGAGGGGAAGCCCGGAGGGACGCAGGCCTGGGGGCGGGGGAAGCCACGTCCCAAGGGCTTTAGGAGCCTCGCCCAGTGAGCGCAACGGGAGCTGGGAGCCTCGGCCCTGCCCCCATCGCTCCCACGGGCTGGCTCCGGCCCGCGCGCTGCCTGCTGGGGCTTGTAGTCCCCGCCCCCGCGCGGAGCATCACGGGCCTCGTAGTCCCGGGCGCCCGTCACAAAGCGCGGCGCGCCGCGGCCCCGCCCCTCGCGGACTGCACCTCCCAGGAGGCAGCGCGGCGGCGGGCGGAGCGCTCCCGCGAGCCAGGGAAGATGGTGGCGCCGGCGGCCGCGTGGTTCCCCCCGGAGGCAGCGCCCGGCCCCGGCCGCCCCCAGCCCGCAGCGCGCGCGGCCCGCCCCGCCCCCTGAGAGCGCGCGGCCCGCCCCGCCCCGCCCCGCCCCCGCCATGCCCCGCTCCCGCCGCGCGCAGGCGGCCCGCAAGGGCGGCCGCGGTGAGTCCCCGCCGGGGGGGCGCGGGAAGGGGGGCGGGGCGGGGCGGGTTACCCCTTGTGGGGCGGCTGCTCGGGCTCCGCCTGCGGGCCCAGCCCCGAGTCTCTGAAGGGCCCCCCCGCGGGGTCCCGCCCCCGGCCCTCGTGTGGGGTCGAGGCCGGCTTGGGGACCCCCCGCCCGTGGTGGCCTGGGGGGGACCAGGAGAGTCTGACACCTGTTGCCGGGCTGGCACGTGGGGGGGGGGGGGGGCAGGGCTGGGCTGGCACGTGGGGGGGGCAGGGCAGGGCAGGGCAGGGCTGGGCTGGGCTGGCACGTGGGGGGGGCAGGGCCGGGCTGGCACGTGGGGGGGGGGCCAGGGCTGGGCTGGGCTGGCACGCGGGCCGGGCAGGGCAGGGCTGGACTGGCACGTGGGGGGGGGGGGCAGGGCAGGGGAGGGCAGGGCTGGACTGGCACGTGGGGGGCAGGGCTGGGCTGGCACGTTTTGGGCAGGTGGCGGGTCCCAGGTGCCCCTGGAGCGCGTCCCGCACTGGAACCGGAACCGCAGGGGTGGAGGAGGGAGGAGGCGGGAGCCGCTTGGCTGTGCCCTGGGCCTTTCCCCCGGGGCTGTGGCTGTCTCTAAACTCCCTGCCCGTGTCTCCCTGAGCGCGCTGGCAGCTCTGCGCAGGCTGCTGGGGGCTCGCGCCACTTGCTGCGCTCCCTGCTCAGATGGGGTGCGGCGGGCTGGCAAGGGGGCAAGCGCTTTGGGGCTCGTGTGTAAAACACCTGCCCCAGAAAGAGTCTGGTCTGGTCTGTGCCTGGCACTTCCAGGCGCTTCCACAACAATACTCTGCTACCCTCCCCACAGAGACTGTGCTCCGGTCTACAGGCTGATCTAGTTCATCGCACAGGGGTTTGAAAAATCCACACGCCTGGGTGCTACAGCAAGTCCAGCCTACCCCCCCCCCCCGCCTAGGCAGAGCTAGGTCGACAGAAGAATGTCCCACCGCCTCGCTACTGTCGCTTGCGGAGCTGGAGGCACTACCCTTTCTGTCCCCGCAGCTCCGTGACTCGTTCCTGTAGCGCAGATGTGGCTAAATGACTGATTCAGGGTCTCTGGTGGAGCAGTGACTTGAATCCACGTTTCTTACCAGCCCTTCTCGTGGTTTTCTGTGATTTCTGTGATCGATTTAGCTGAACAAATCATGCGTCTTATTGGCTTAGGGCCCTGTGAATTGAAACAGCAGGTGCAAATATGCCTACCTGTAGGTGCAGCTCTGTTCAGTTTTGTGCAGTGAGTGTCCCCTTGTGATACCTGCTCAGGGCCTCTATTTAAAATGATGAATGGCATGGTGTATTTACAGGGAGCTCAAACTTTGGCCAAGTACTAGGTATGTAAATCCAACAGCAAAATCCTGCTTTCTGGCATTTTAAGCTGAAATTGGGGGCAAGAGGGAATGCCTACTAAATCAGGGCAGCTCAAGGGTCTCTTCAGTAGTGCTTGGAAGTCTGTGCAACTGCCGATTCTAGCCTGCGTGTTCTGCTGTAGCCGAAGCACCCAGAAGTGCTGTTAGCATACTGCACCTCATGCTGCAAATGGGGACAGCTGCAGTATGCTTCCTTCTCCCTAATTAGGAGACGCCAAAGTGAAGTCCTCAAATTTGTGTGTGTGAATTTTTGGGAGCCGAGCCGAGTTTTCATGGGGGGGAATGGAAGTAAGCAAAAGTAGGTCCCATGTGCTCCCACTAACAAAGCTTAGTGAAGGGGAAAGATTTCAGCACAGGAGGGACTTCATGGAAGTTCGGGATTCAGTAGAGATGGCCCAGAATATATCCGTGGTTATGTGGTGGCTTCGTGCCTCTTAAGCCAGGAAAACCAGAAGGATGTTCTAGATCCGTGGTGTCCAACAACACTAGCCACGTGGCTGGTTGAGTGTGGCTAGTTGGCTATAGCAGCAGCCGCTGTAGTGGCTACCACTTCAGAACTGGTTGGACACTAAGGATGTTAAGTAACGGTTAATTGACTAGGTGAATAGTTGATGGAATTTCCATCGGCTAGTCGATAGGCACTTCCGCATTCCTCCTTGGAAACGTACAAGAGCCCTCGCTGCGCCCCCACTGGGGCTCTCGTACGTCTCCAAGGAGGGCTGCGGAACTCCGGGTGCAGCCCCGGGCCGGCGGGAAGTCCCCCTGACTCCGGGCTGCACACAGGTGCCAGCTTTGAAATGTACGAGAGTCCCCCGCTGCCAATTTGAAATGCCAGGCGGAGCCGGAGTCAGCTGGGGACTTCCTAGCTGATCCCGGGTTCTGCACTGGGCATCACTGCACAGCTGATCCCAGGCTCTGTGTGGCACTGCCACTTTGAAGTACCCCCTTCCCTCCCTCCCCTTTGCTGCCTCTGTCTGATAGAGGCAGCAAGGGGAGTAGTCGACTAGTCCTTAACATCCCTATTGGACACACAGTTCTAGATCCTTTAGCAAAGTTCTAAACCATGTAAAGGGTTACCTTGAATTTTTGGAACAGACCAACTTCTAATCCCCGTTTCCGATAGTCAGTCAGATAGTAACTGTTGTCTGATTTCCTCCTAAAACAGTAAAGGGTTCATTTTCTTTGCTTTGGTTGGTGCTCGTGTTCCGAGGTCTTTTCAGCATCATGGTGGGGAACAGAAACTGTCAGATGTGCAGGGTACTCTGGGGTGAGCAGAGACTTTATTCTCTCGTTTCATTTTTCGTCCAATGGGTTGTGGTAACGTCTTAGAGACCAGTTGTGGACCAGATCCCACTGCGCTAGGCACTGTAGAGACACAACCAAAAAGTCTCTCTCTGCATCTTTTTGTGTTTGTAGCTATCTGATGGGTTTAACAACATGGTTGAGGTGAATGGGACCCTTTTCTAAGTTGACCGTGTCTTTAAATCGTACTTCTCTGTTGAACTACTCCTTTCCAAAGCCCATTTCTGTTTTCTCTGTCTCCGCTTTCACTTTCCAGCTCGCTCTTAATCTTGTTCCGAAGTAGCATCCTTGCATGAAATAATGCTTCAGTTAGGATGCCTTCTGTCAACCAGGGTCCGTTACCTGGCCCATGCTTGCTAGCTCCTGGAGTCTTCCAATGCCCTGATATCTGGGTGCAAACAAGAAAGTCTTGCAGGCTAGGAATGTAGATTCCCGCTTAACCAGTTAACTTTTTACGTGCTGTGTTTAACTGGTTAACCTTGGAGCAGCCCCATGTTGTGGCAGGCCCAGCTAAGCTGGAGCAGCCCCTGCTCTGGCCGGGCTGAGTTGCCGATTACCAAGTAAGCATGCCGGTAAGGATGATGCTTACCAGGTAACCGGTTAACCCTTCACATCCCTATTGCAGACAAAAATGTGTCTGTTCACAGTGGTTCTGTAGCACTTGCAAGCCACAGCGGTTCTGCTGTTTCTGTGGAAGCGTGTCATCTGAAATCGGGTGCTCCATCTCCTCTCCATTTCATGTTCTTGGCTGCTAGTGAAGGGCCCGCAATGCTATATACGCCGTGGCAAAGTAGCCTGTTTCTGCCTCACGTAGCTTAGGATCTGACCGACACAGAAGGCAAGGCGGAGATCCGCGGGAGAGCAGGCATACCTGGATGTGTATTTTCAACCTCTGAGATGCAGTAGTAAAGCTTCTCCCTCCGAGACAAGTCTTTGAGTGTACAGCTGGTGCTGTCTGCCGTTGAGTGGCTGCCGGGCAGTGCGTTGTTCGCCCCAGCTCTGTTCCTGCGTCAGTGGGGGGACCCTCAGTGAGGTCGTTCCGAGGCGAACCACTTCACTAAGTTGGGTGAAAGTTGCAGCTTGTGCCCTGTGCTGTCGCTGACCTAGCCTGGAGCTGTCCGTGCCTCGTCGCTGTAAGAGAGCCATGGGCAGCGTGCGTTGGATGCCTGTGCGTTCACTCGTGCAGCTGTTCGCAGTACTCCAAACACGCCGCTGCGACGGTGCCAGACCGCCGTTTGCTTACGCGCTTGGAAGCCCATGCTGTGCCAACCCCGTTCCCTCTCTGATGTCCTGTGGGATCCCATGGAAGGTCGGTCTGCCCCAAAGCGTGGGCAGCCCCTGCCTCGGGCACAGCTCGCCTGCGCACGCATGGTGCTCTCCAGACAGCCAGCCAGCCAGAGCTGGATTTGAACATGGTGTTTTCGAACATGGCTGTAACACGGGTTGTAATGTTTGTTACATGTACACAAAGCCCCTTAGTTGGGGCTGGAGTAATTTTCTAGCTCCGTACTAGCCCCAGGGCTAAATCCAGTAGCCAGAGAGCTGTGCAGGTTGAGATTTGGCTGCTGTTTCCGCTGACATCTCTGGCAGGACGCCCTTGGCTCAGGCAGTCCCATCTTGGTTTGGCGAGTGGCCACTTGGCTCCAGGCCATTTGACGGGTTCCCCCGGGAAGGTTTCAGAATGCAGATCTCTCCGCGGTAGGTGGGCCTGGCTGTGGTGGGAGAGGGGGCGTGAAGAGTCTCCCTTCCTCCCCTGTGTGTGTGGGGGGGGGGGGTCGGTGCTGGGGCGTGGGGTGAGCTGGCCGGCAGGGTGCTCCATTAGCCGATACAGAGCTGCCTTCATTGCTCGCCTGACAGCAGCTAGGGGTCGGGGGGGGGGGGGAATAGGGGGCCCCTCGCTGCAGCCAGCCCGGAGAGAGAGTTTGCCCCTGCGGAGCTCCGCGGGGGGGCTGTTCTAGGGAGCGGAGCTGCCTGCTGGCAGGGAGCTCGGGACAGGTTCGAAAGGCCCGTGACCCCCACGTGCGCTTGCAGGGACTTGCTGACTCTGCTTCCGAAGGATCTCAACCGGCTGCCCTTCCCCCGGCCACTGCTGGGGGGGGACCTCGCTGGCTGTGCGCTCGCCCCGCGCCCTCAGCACCCTGTCCATGGGGCTGTGCGCTCGGCGCCACGTGGGAGCCAGCAGAAGGTTACCCCGCAGCAGCATGGCCGAGCAGCGCTCGCTCTGCCGGCTGCCTTCTGCTTAGCCTCTTGCTATGGCCCAGGGCTTTACAGCGAACTCAAAGGGTGTTCCGGTCCCCTTCCTTAGCTGCCTCCTGCCTCTTCCCCTGGCACCCTCTGCTCTGCCGCTGCCCTCTCTTGGCAGGGGCTGCTGCCGAGGCGTCGCTGTCGCTGTAACTTACTGTGGCGCCGTTTGTTCCGCCGTTAGCAACCCGTGGCGCTCTGCCCACGGAGCTTGTCCCGGCTCCTGTGGGGTCTCGTAAGGGGAGGCGGCCTCTGTTTTACCGCTCGGCTCAGCTTTCCAGGGCCTGTGTGCCTCTGGCCTGTGCATACGCCCTGCTGGGGCTGCCCGCTGCGGTTCCAGGCTCACTCGGGGCCGTTCGCCGCAGGGCTGCTCCCGGCTGCGCTCTGGTAGCAGGCACATCTCTCCTCCTGTGATGCCAAGAGCAGCCGCTCCTGCCCCCATGCCCAGCTTGCGGGGGAAGGGGAGCGGGCAAGCCCATCAGCCTGCCCTCCCAGCAGTTTCGGGAAGGCTGGGCTTTAACAAGCCCAGCTGGCAGGTGGCATCAAGTTGTTTCTGCTTTCAGAGTTCCCAGCTATGAGCAATCCCCCCCCCCCCCCATGCCAGGCCCCAAGTGGGCAGGGCCATGGGGTGGAGGATCTGGTTTGCCGTGGGGCATGGGGCGGGGCTTGCGGGGTAGCTCGGATGATGCCCTTGGAGCCGGCGGGTGATGTCTCCGGCTGGCTAAGCTGCGCAGTGCTCCGCAGAGCCCACACTGTTAGCCAGTCCGGCTTGCGCCCCGCCGCTCCCTCGGGCTCTGGCGCTGCCTTGCTGGGGGGGGCTGATGTGACTCAGACCCGTGTCTGTCCGTGGGCTGCTGCCCACTCCCACCGCTGTGCTGCCCAGCGTGCCCTGGAGCTCCCTACCCGCCCTGTGCAGGCACCTCTCCGGCACGCTCGTGCCCAGCCTTCCCCTCGGGGCACCCACCCAGATCCACGGCAGCGGCTCGACTCCACCTGGCAGGCAGAGGGGGAACCCCGGGCGCTTGGTTCTGGGCTTCCCCGGCCGTCAGCAGCCGGCTGCCTCCCCCACGCAGCCCCGTTCGCTGTCCACGTGCTCAGAGCCTGCTCCGGATCAGCTGGGCCCATGGTGACCCTGCTGGCCTGGGCTTGCCGTGCCAGGTGGCTGGTGCGGACATGAGCGCGTGGTCCGTGCGCTGGGTGCACCACAAACCAGGACCTGGCCCTGCCCCAAGGGGGGAAGATGCAGGGCCCGGGGAAGCCTGCCAAGGACTCACTCTTGGCTTACTCGGCACACGCAGCTGTTTTGTGGCCAGTCTTGGCTCCCTGCTCTCTCCTCTCGGCCTGCGCCTCTCCCCTTCCCGCGTGGGGCTGGTTATCGGCGGCTCCTGGCCTGGCTAAACGGGGTGGGGTTGCCAGTCCCCTCCCTCGCTATCTGCAGAGACACTGCCGCTTCCCTGGCTGCGTGCTGACCTGCGCTCGCCAGCAGCGCCTGCGGCACGGCAGGGAGGCGTGTGGCTGGCCGGCCCAGCCCTCGGGGCAGACTCCGCACCCGCGGGGCTGCAGCAGGCACCCGCATCGCAGCAGGGCCAGCCAGGGGCATGTGGCACCCGCACGGGGCGATGGGCGGCGGGGCGCTCTGCAGGCGCACCACGAGGTCCCGGCCTGGAGGAGCTGGCAGCCCCAGTGGGATGCCCCGTGAGTGAGGCTCCATGGGCCGGGCAGGGGGACACGGGAGGTCCAGGGGAGCGGAGGCAATTGACGAGATCTCCCTTGGCAAGCGTCTCTGGCACCTTAGATGGGCAAGCCGGGCTCAGGGCTGGCACCTCCCGGGCAGGAGGGTCGTGTTTCTGACTCGGGGTGGGGTGGGCGGCTGAGCCCTGGGACAAGCGGGGCTCCCCAGGCGTGGGGCTCCCCTCAGCCGAGCCCTCTTCCTCTTCCGGCGCCAGGAGCTCGGAGCAGCGGCAAGACAGAGGCCCCAGCCAGCGACGACGAGGCAGCCAGCGAAGTGCTGAGTCACTACAGCAGCGCCAGCGAGGGCACCAGCGTCGCTGAGGAGGGCACCGGTGAGTGACGCCGAAGGGGCTGGCCGGGCAGGAGCAGCCAAGCCCGGGGCGCTGGAGCTAGGTCTCTCGCCAGCCCCTCCCTTCTCCACTCCACTCCTTCTTCCCCATGGCCCGTAACACTCAGGGCAGGCTAACTCCAGGCCTTGGGTGTGTGGCGCGCTGCCGGGTGGGGCGCGAGGGTTCTGGCTGGCCACGCAGCTGCCTCCTGGTTGCACCCCCTGCAGCGCAGTGGCTGTGGGCAGGCGGTGTCCGGATGTTTCTCCTTCCCGGGGCTGGGTGCGGGGATTGCCCGAGGCCCGTGGGGCGCTGACGCCGGCTGCCGCTTGCAGGGAGCGATGGAGTGGACGAGCAGGCGCAGCAGGAGGAGGTGGAAGACAAACTGAAGGAGTGCATCGACCACGTGAGCGCCAAGAGGTGAGACCGGGCCGGGAGCCCCGTGGGTCCCTGTGCCCATCCCCAGTTCCCCTCTGTCCCGCCGGGAGGGGTCTGTGACCTGTTGGGAGCCGTGGGTCCCGTCCTGTCCCTGGGCCTCCCCCAGCTGCAGCCAGACGGGCAGGGCTCCCCGAGCGGCTGCAGACCGGCCCTTGGACGCGTGCGCCGGAGCCCCAGGCACAGCCCTGACGCTCACAGCCCTGGCCAGGCAGCCTACGGGGAAGGGGGTGGCCCTTCCCGGCTTGCCATCGCCCTCGGCGTCTAGCACGGGGTCTTGTTTCCAGCTCCAAGACCCGGCAGGCCGCCCTGGAGAGCCTGCGCCTGGCTTTCTCCTCCAAGCTGCTTTTCGACTTCCTGCTGGAGCGCCGGCTCACGCTCACGGACTCCTTGGAGAAGTGCCTGAAGAAAGGTACGGCTGCCCCTGCCCGTCCAGCCCCCCCTTAGCGGGGCCCTGTCTCCCCCACAGTTCCAACCTCCAAGTGCGACCCCAGGCTGCATCCGTGGCCACGCTCGTGTCCGAACCGTGGGACGCCCGGGAGAGCAGGGGGCAGGGACCCAAGGGGGCGACCCCAGAACAGGCAGAGCCTTTGCCCACCCCGCACCCAGTCTCTGCTTCGCTCTGCTTGAGCCCCTCAGCTGGGCTGGGAGCCCCCCTGCAGCCCTGCCTGTACCCGCCCGGGCTGACGGGGTGGGGGCCCCTGCCGGGAGGGGGAGCTCTTGGTGCTGATGGAGGCTCTTGTGCCCGGCAGGCAAAGGGGAGGAGCAGGCCCTGGCTGCTAGCGTTCTCACACTACTGTGCCTTCAGATGGGCTCAGGGCCCGAGGGGGAGGAGCTGTTCCGCAGCCTGAAGCCCCTCCTCCTCAGCATCCTGACGGACGCCGCGGCCGGCCCCGTCGCACGCCAGAGCGTGAGTAGCAAGTCAGGGGCGGCAGCGCTGGGACGCGAGCCGTGTGGAGGCGGGCACCCGGTTCCCACCCCGCCCCCGGGCAGCGCTGGGACGCGAGCCGTGTGGGGGCGGGCACCCGGTTCCCACCCCGCCCCCGGGCAGCGCTGGGACGCGAGCCGTGTGGAGGCGGGCGCCCGGTTCCCCCCCGCCCCCGGGCAGCGCTGGGACGCGAGCCGTGTGGAGGCGGGCGCCCGGTTCCGCCCCCGCCCCCGGGCAGCGCTGGGACGCGAGCCGTGTGGAGGCGGGCGCCCGGTTCCGCCCCTGCCCCCGGGCAGCGCTGGGACGCGAGCCGTGTGGAGGCGGGCGCCCGGTTCCGCCCCCGCCCCCGGGCAGCGCTGGGACGCGAGCCGTGTGGAGGCGGGCGCCCGGTTCCCACCCCGCCCCCGGGCAGCGCTGGGACGCGAGCCGTGTGGGGGCGGGCGCCCGGTTCCGCCCCCGGGCAGCGCTGGGACGCGAGCCGTGTGGAGGCGGGCACCCTGTTCCCACCCCACCCCTGGGCAGCGCTGGGTGGAGCTGGGCTGTTGTCGGCACAGCCCCAGAATGCGCACACTGGTCATGCCTGGAACTGGGCACCTTCCACCAGCCCTGCTTCCCCAGGGAATGCAGCTGCCGGCAGGGGCGAGGCCAGGCCAACCTGCTTCTGGACTCGCTCGGGCTGGCCCCCGGGGAATGGACCAAGATGAGGGCTGCATGGAGCTGGGACAGGTCCCCCCGTCCTCGTCTCTTCCCGTCTCCACTGTCGGTCTGTGCAAGGCCGGCTGGGGGCTTGGCGTCCCCCTGTCCAGCCTGCCTGGCTCCATGGGCAGGCCCGGAGACCCCTCCCCGAGGCTCGGGCCAGCAGACGGCACTCAGCCCCTGCTGTGCTAGGGGCCAACGGGGGCACCCAGGCTCCCGACCGCGTGGAGTCAGACACGGGGCAGGGCCTGGCCCTGCGCTGCGTGGCACAACCCGCTCCTCTCTCCGCAGTGCGCCATGGCCCTGGGGATGTGCTGCTACGTGGCTGCTGCGGACGTGGAGGTAACTGCCCACGAGTGAGCACCCGTGGGTGCCTGAGACAAATGCCGAGGGGGCTGCGCCGCCCGGGAGGGGTGGGTGTCATCGTTCCCTCCCCCCCCCCCCCCGCCGGAGGCACTGCGGCCCGGCCGGCCGCGCTAGCAGAAGCTACTCTTAGCCCGCCCTGTGTGCAGGGCTGTCGTGCGGCCGAGGGGCTGCCCTTTAGCCAGTCCCGAGCTGCGACCTTGGCTTGAGGGTCCTGCCCGGGGGGCTGTGAGCCTCCCGGGTTACCAGAGCAGCTGTCGGGAGAGCTGTGCTGGAGGCCTGCCCCCAGGCCCAGACCCGCCCTCGGGAGGGACCAGGGAGCTGGCTGCTGGGTTGCATAGGATCTGTCAGTCTTGGGCCCCCATTTCCCGTCCCGGCACCTCCAGCTGCTGCCAGCACCCCAGGCAGCAAGGGGCTGGGTCTGGCTCTTTGTGAGCAGGACAATGGGGCAGCACCGGAGAACCCCCCCGCCCCCATCCCCAGCAGCCCATGGGGGGCGGGGGCCTGTCCAGGGGTTTCCTGGCGCTGCTCTGGAGAACCGGCGGCTGGGCCCGGCAGACCCAGCTGCGATGTGCTGGTCAGAGGCTGCTGCTGGGGCTTATTCCTGCCCTGCAGTTCCCCTGGCCATGTAACCCCCTCCTTTCCCCCGTCTCTCCTGCCCTAGGACCTGATCTCCTGTCTCGCCTGCTTGGAGGGCATCTTTGGCGCGTCCTGCCGGGAGGAGGGCAGCCCTGTCCCCGCCCACCACAGCCCCCCCCTCCAGACTTTGCACCGCAACGCCCTCCAGTCCTGGTCCCTGCTCCTCACCATCTGCCCCGGCTCCCGGATCAAGAAGATCGTGGACAAGTGAGTGACCTGGCGCTGCCCAGGAGCCACATGGGGGTGCCTTGGGACCCGTTCCTGCCACGGGCTGGGGGCCACGCATGCCGGGGGTAAGAATGGGGAGACGCCAGCATCGCCCGGCCTGTCTCGGGCTGGCTAGCGAGTAGCGCGGGCAGCGGCGAGCCTGGCGCTGGCTCAGCCCTGAGCCCCTCTCTCCTGCCGCAGTCAACTGCTCACGCTGCCGCTGCTGCTGTCCAGCGACGCCGTGGACCTGCGCATTGTGGCGGGCGAGAGCATCGCGCTGCTCTTCGAGCTGGCCCACGAGCTAGAGGTAGGGCTGGGGCGCCGCGGGGCTTGGGCGGGCTCAGCGCTGCGAGAGGGCTGCCTTGCTCTTCCCGCTCCCTGTGCTCCTGGGGGCCCCGTTCTGCCCCGGCTGCCACAGGTCACCGCCCGGGATGCCCGGGGCGTGGGGATCTGCCCCGTGGGCGGGCCCATGGCAAGGCTGGCAGTGGGGCCGGCTGCCCTTGTTACCCCGGCAGCCGGGCTCTAGGCTCACCCCGGGCAGGGCTCCTCCCTGCTCCCAGCCAGGCCTGGGGCGGCGAGGGGAGACCCACCAGCCCCTCTCCTCTCGCGCAGGAGGAGTTCTGCTACGAGGGCACCGACCTGCTGTGCACCAAGCTCAAAGCCCTGGCCACCGACAGCAACAAGTACCGGGCCAAGACCGACCGGCGCCGGCAGCGCTCCATCTTCCGTGACGTGCTGCACTTCATCGAGGTGCCGCCGGGGACCCAGGGCAGAGGGGAGGCTGCCAGCCAGTCGGGGGAGCGGGGGGCAGGGCAGAGGGGAGGCTGCCAGCCAGTTGGGGGAGAGGGGTGCCCAGGGCAGAGGGGAGGCTGCCAGCCAGTCGGGGGGGGGGGCAGGGCAGAGGGGAGGCTGCCAGCCAGTCGGGGGGGGGGGGGGTGCCCAGGGCAGAGGGGAGGCTGCTGCCAGCCGGTCCGGGGGGTTATGAACCTGCAAGCAGCTGCAGGCCCCAGGCGGGCACCTTGGCCCAGCAGCGGGCCGTGGGAGAGCTGCCAGCTGGCTTCTGCCGCTGTGCAGAGGACGGGCCGTGGAGCTGGGAGCCACTGGGCCCTGCTTTGCCCAGTGGCACGGGGGGGCAGCCCTTTCCTGGGCTCCTTGGCTGCCTGCTGATGCTGCCCCGCTTGCCCCCAGAGCGGCGAGTGCCACGAGGAGACCATCCGGTTTGGCTTGGAGTGCATGTACGTGGACAGCTGGGTGCGGCGCAGGACGTACCACGCCTTCAAGGAAGTGCTGGGCTCCGGCATCAGGCACCACCTGCAGGTACCAGCCGGGGAGGTGGGATCTGAGACCCCCCTGGAAGGGGTGTGTCTCCTGGCAGTGGGGGCTCACGGCTGGGGCCAGAGGGTGGGGAAGCAGCCACCCCTCCTTGCCTGGCGAGGGCCAGGGGCTCATCGCCTGCTCTCGCCTCGCCCCTAGAACAACGAGCTGCTGCGCGAGATCTTTGATCTGGGCCCCCCCCTGGTGCTGGACGCGGCGGCTCTCAAAGCCACGAAGATCTCCCGCTTCGAGAAGGTACGTGCCCCGCCCCCCCCTCCCCCCCCGCCTCCGGGCGGGGGGTCACTGAGCTGAGTGGGCAGGTGCTGGAGAAGGCTGCGCGTGGGCTGAGGGCCCTCCTCTGGCTCCGGCCCCCAGAGCCAAGCGAGACAGGGGCTCCTGGGGCCAGGTCCCCGGCGCCTGTGGTGGGAGCTCTGGTCACGCGGGACTGGGCCCGGCCACCAGCCGGCTGAGAGGAAGGCACTGGGTCTCCCCGGGAGCGAGCCCCGGCCCTGCGGCTGGACATGGAGCTGGCGGAGTGCCCGGGTAATGGGTGGGAGACCAGGAAGAGGCCCTCCGGGTTGGCCGAGTGAGCTCCCTGCGCCGGCACTGCCAGCAAGCGAGCTGCCTTGGGCCTGGCCCAGCCGGGGTGGGTGGCTGGGTCCTGTGCGCGCCCCCCCTCGCTAACACCCCCTCTCCCCCCAGCACCTGTACAACTCGGCTGCCTTCAAAGCCCGGACGAAAGCCAGGAGCCGCGTGCGGGACAAGCGAGCCGACGTCCTGTGAGGACCACTCCCCCCCAGCCCACAGACCCAGACCACTGTGATGCGGGGGGAGCTGGGGGGGGGGGCGTGCAGCCCTCCCCCCTCAGCGGCTCCGGCCGGCCCCTCGCCCCCAGCCCTGGGGCCTTTTATGCTGCACAGACTCGCATTGAAATGGCTGGGCTGGTCGCACCGGCCAGATGAGGCACCAGGGGCTGCTTTTATTTTTTTAATCAAAAACGTCAGCGGGGGGGGGGCCTTTCCTGCCTTTCAGCTGGTGATTTTTACCTGCCTTCTGCTGCTGCCCGGGGCCGGCCCGGTGCTGAGCCTTGGAACTGTGTGTGCTCCCTGCCCAGCTGGGGCTGGTGGCGTTGGCTTCTCCCCGGCGCTTGGGCTGGGCCGAGTGACGTGAGACTGGGAGACTGTACGTGTGTGTGTGGGGGGGGTGTCCCTCAGTAGCCCCTGCTCCTGCCCCCCATACATCCATGCTTGCACTATGCCCCCCCGCCCAGGGGCACAGCAGCAGGGGGCGGGTGCATGGGGCCAGTGCCCCCCAGTGCTAGAAGGGTGGTGAGCCCCACCCGCAGCAGGGCAGCCCTCTCCCGCTCTGCCCTCCCTGGGTGAACCCCCCATGTCCCCCCCCCCCCAGAGCGGGGATGGGGCCAGCCTGGCCCTGCACTGCAGCTCCTCCGCTGAAGCACTTTTGAGGGGCTCCCTGCCTCTCCCTCTGCCACCAGGGCAGGGCCCCAGGCTGGCTGTCCGGGGGATCCCAGCGGCTGCTGGGGTGGAGGGGCCCTGGCAGGAGCCAGACTGGGGCAGGGTGAGCAGAGAGGCAGGGGCAGAGGTAGGCCGGCCCAGCCCTGCTCTGCAGGATGGAGGGCAGGATGTGGGGCAGGGCCCAGAGCCCTCAGCCTGCTGTCCTGGGAGCCCTAGGCCTGGGGGGCTCTCCCTGCCTGTGGATTGCTGGAGTGAGTTTGTCTTGTGATTACTGATCATTAAAAGGCAAAGGGGCTCAGCTGCCTGGCCTGCTTTTGGGGGGCGGGGGCCTCATGCCTTTTGAGGGGGCAGCTGCTGTGCTGTCCCTGTCTGTGTGCCAATGCAGGGTGGGTACCCTGCCCGCCCCGCCCACAGTCCGCCTGCCCTGCAAGGGCTGCTGGAAGTGAGGGGGGGGTGCTAGCTACCCTGCCTGGCATGGGGGGGCATTGTACTGCTGGGTCCTGCTTTGTCCTGTGGGTGCCGGAGCCAGCCTGCCCCCCGGCTAACAGCTAGAGCCCTGCCCCACTGCCCCCTGAGCAGAGCTGTGTGGGTCTGAACCGTGCGCTGCTGGAGCATCCACACCCCCTGGCCTGGGTAACTCGCTCCATGGGCTACGGGCAGGAGGGGCTAGGCCTTGGGGCAGACCCGCTGTGGGAAGGGCCTGGGGCTGCCGCTCCCAGCTCTGCCGCTGCACCCTAGGCCTGCAGCCCCCTTGTCCCAGCACCAAGGCCCCAGCCAAGGGGCAGCCTCCATGTGGCTGGGGCTCTGGCTGTGCTTGGCTGGTGCCCACAGCTGGCAGCCTCAGGCCAGGCCCCACCCTGGGGCAGTGTCTGCCGAGGTGGGGACCTTGTGCTGGAGCCAGGCGTGGTGGCTGGGCCCCTGGGGGTGGGGAGGTTGCTCTGGCTTTCTGGCCACATACAAAATCTGAAGGGGTGAGGGTTAATAAATAAGGTGCTGGGGTAACAGGGGGGCTTCTTACCCCCCCCCTTAGTCCTTTGCAGGCTGCCAGCCCTGGGACCCCACCCGCCTGCTCTAGGTGGGGGGGGGGGGTACTGCCCCCATGTCCTGCAGGCAAGGCCTGGCTGGGGTTCTCCGGGACGGCTCACATCTGGGCCCAAGGCTCGCTGGCATTCAGCCACTTCCACAGCTGCAGGCTGGTGCCTCTCATCTGCCTCACCGACTCCTCCTGGGCCTCCAGCCAGCGGGCCAGGACCCGCAGTGACTCGCTTTGCAGGACTGTGGGGAGAGGGAACGGTGGGTGGCACTTCCCCCCCAGCCCTTCTGGCCCGTGGCCAGGACAAGAGCCACGGCTTCCCCGCCCCAGGCCTTGAACTCGGGCCCTGCTGTGCTGCAGCAGCCCCCGTGGGCAGCTCAGCCAGGGCATGGGTGATACCCAGGGCCTGCCCTCAAAGCCAGAATCCCACCCCTCAGCCCCTGGCTGCTGCTGCCCGTGCTGCCTGCTGGCCCCACTCTGGAAGCAGTGCCCCATGGAGGCCAAGTGTGGGAGCAGTGCCCTGTGTCCCCCTGCTGAGCCTGGGGGTGGGAGCAGTGACTGTTCCCTCCCCCCCAGTACCCACCTTGTTCACCGGCCACAGCCAGCTCAAGGGCTGGGAGTGGGCCCTGTGTGCATGAGGGCACCATGGGCAGGGCTCACCCCCCACCCTCCCTGTGCTGCTGTCCCAGGGGCGGGCGGGGGGCTCAGCTCCTGCTCCCACTAGGGAGGGGCTATGGGCCCTCTGCCCGTGTTTTCCTGGCGTGGCTACCTTGCCCCCCGCACCACTCCCTTCGCCCGGGGACAGCAGGTGCTGTGGTCCTACGTAGCCCCTCCCGGCCGGGTCCCACATGCCCAGCGGGGCTGAGTGAAGGAGACTCACGTACCACTCAGGTACACGGCCAGCGTGGCCAGGGCAAGGCTGCCCAGCACCAGGGCCCCCAGCAGGGTGAAGAGGGCTGGGCGGCAGCAGACAGGTCGGCCGCAGGACCAGAGGGGGGTGATGCGGATGGTTCGCAGGGTCGGCAGCAGGGCTGGACCAGCCCCATGGCACTTGGCCGGAGGAGGCTGTGGGGTGGTGGAGGGAGATGGGCCATTCTCTGGGGGGGGGGGGGGAGAGGTTAGAAACAAGTGAGACACCAGCCCCTGGCACACTGCCACCCCCACACCCAGCTCCCCTGCCTGCCCTCCCCAGCCCCACAGGCTGCCCCATAGCCCTTTCTGTGCCTGCTAATTTCCCCCCTGACACCCATCTCCGTTGGCTCAGCCTGCTGTGCGTGGTGTGGTCTCTGCTGCCACGCTGGGCCCTGGTGCACAGTGCGGGACCCTTAGGGGATCAGCGGCTCAGGGATCCCCCCACCCTGGGCCAGCCCTGTGATCAGGGCTCTCCCCCCCCCCGCCCCATGTCATGGACAAGCTGCCAGCCCCAGGGTGGGGGGGCCCTCACCCTCTGGGGCCTTGTGGCCTGTGGACGCCCAGTGCAGATCGCTGATGGACTCGACTGAGTGCAGGTTGATCTCCACCAGGTCGCTGCCGTTGAGGTCGATGGGGTCGCTGGCGGGGGGGGTGTTGGCCCTCACTGCCGGCTCTGTGGGAGGAGGTGGTGCCGTGAGGCCCTCGCCTGCAGCCTGCTCGGTTGTGCCGGCACCGGTTAGCTTCAGCAGCCTGGAGGTGCCAGGCTTGTTCCCCGGGGCATCCTGGCCCGGTGAAATGGGCTCCCAGCAGCCTGGGGGGGTGCCACAGGCCCATGCAAAAGCCCGTCATGCTACAGTCTCCGGGGAGCTGTGGCTGGGCTGGAGTCGGGTGCATAGCACCAGTGGTGGGGCAGGCTGTTGGTTCCCCAGCTGGCGTCAGGCCGTCTCCTTGCCTGGCAGGTATTGCTACAGCCAGAACAGCTGGTCGCACCCTGGCACTTGGCTGTATCCATCCTCCTCCACCTTGGACCAACCCACCTGAGCTGGGGGCTCCCCCATCTCTCCTGGGCTTGGCACACCCCAGGGCCCCCCTCAGACCTGTGCCAGCAGCTGCCTCCTTTGGGCTGGTCTCCCAGGCCTTGTGCGGCCCGCTGTGCACCTCGGAGCCCCTCCGTTGCGCCTGGCCGGCTGAAATCCCCATGGAGGCAGCTGGAAGCCGGGCACAGGGGCAGCCGGCCACACAGGCAGGGGAATGGCACCTGTGCCCTCCAGCCCACCCCTGCTGCCTGCCCCCCCCCCCCCGGTACCTTCTCCAGCCTCCCTGGGCATCATTGTGGGCCCAGCGCCGCCGTCCCTCTGCCAGGGACCGTCCACGGGAGCTGCCGGAGTTGGGCCACGGGTCCCCCGGGAGCTGGCTCTGCCGTCAGCTGCTTGGGCTTAAAATAGGGCCTGAGCGGAGCCCACAGCGGGGCTATAAATAGAGGGGAGTGAGGTTTTGGGGGGGGGAGGCGCTGGGCTATACGCGGGGCATGCCTGGGATGCCGGCACAGCTGGGGAAGGGGAGCAGCACAGGCCACAGAGGTCAGGGAGGGCCCAGCAGCCAGTAGGTTGCCCGGGGGGGTGGGGGGGAGCAAGAGGCCCAGCCCGTGACGTGACTCAGATGCCCCTTTAGCGCTCTGCCCGCTGGGACGTCGCAAACCCCAGCAGCGAGGCCAGAACGCTGTCGCAGCTGGGAACACAACGGACTGGAGCCGCGTGTGGCTGACACACACACACACACACACACACACACACACACCCCCGGGCAAGGCGCACACCCTACCCAGGCTGAGGCTGGCTCTGGGAGAGCGGCTACAGCAGGTGGCCTACAGCAGGGGACTTGACAACCCAGGAAGGCCTTGCCAGGTGGATTACACCAGCTGGGGAAACTGAGGCACAGCAGAGCAAGGGGCCAGGCAGTGCTGAGGAAGGCTGGCCTGGTGGCTAAAGCAGTGGGATGTTTGTTTTTTTTTGGGGGGGGGGGGGAGATCAAGTCCCAGCTCTCCCACAGTTTCCTGAGCCTGGGGGGGGGGGGGGGGCGTCACTTAGTCCCTCCAGCCGGAGGAAGAATAATTCTGCCTTGGCGACTTGCAGGGCCTCCCCCGCACTGGGGCTGGGTGCGTGGCTGGTGAGCAACTCGTGCCCATGCGTGCGCGCTATAGCGCTGGCCAGCGGCGATTTCGGCCGCGCTCCGCAGGGATATCACGCGCGCATGCAAACCTGGCCTGACCCACCCGGTCAGCGCCAAGCGCAGTGGGGCACGCCGGACAACAAGCCCCCCCCCCCCCGCCCCCCAGGTGGCTTGGTTGTGTCTAGCTCCTGCTTTACCCTGGTGGTGGAAAGGGGCGGCAGGGTGCAACCCGCTGGCTTTGATGGCATCACTGGGAGCGCACCGGCTGACCGCACCAAGGTGCATGGACCGGCTTCCCGGAGATGCCTGCAGGGAAACTTGTCCCTGGTCTGGCTGCTTCCTGGCAAGAAACTGGTGTCCTGCTTCCAGGTCGCAAGGCCCCAAGCGGTTTACCAGGCCCCCCCCATGAGTCTGTTACACACGGTGCTGGGTGGCTTGGCCCCAGGCCTGCGACGTGCTAGCTTGTGACCCGTTGGGACCATCACTGTGGTGTGTGCTCAGTGCGGCCGAGCCCGACAGCTGCGAGGCGCCCGGTGTGCGCCAGGGGACCAGTAGCTGAGACGCCCGTGACCAGCAGCCCAGGCGCCGGGCGCTCCAGGGCTCTGTGCAGCAGGCAGGGCGCGGCGCTGGCACTGGCTGAGCGGGACGGCAGAGCCTGTGTTGCCCGCAGCTGGCGGAGCCAGGGGGTGGGCACAGACAAGGCTTCCTCACACTGAGCCCACCCCAGGTACCCCCGGGCCGTGTCCCAGAGCCGCTGCGCCCCGCGCCCCCGCTGGGTTGGTGCAGGCAGCACAGGACGGCCCCAGGGCACTCGCTGAGGTGCATTGCGTGCACATGGAGGAAACACGTACCATTCGGGGTCACTCCAGTTGTGGGGGCAGGGCCAAAAGCACCGGGGGAGTGGCTGGAGTGGGAAAGGCAAGGTGTGATTGGATGAGCAAGCTTTCTGCTTTGGTTGGGGCGGGCACGCAGGCAATATTGCCGCGCTGTGATTGGCTGGAGTCCTTTCCCCAGCTGATGTCGCCGTCCTGGGTTGGTTTTAGGCGGCTGTAGGCGTGGGGCTGGGGGGGCCACTGGAGGAGAGCCCATGTGGCACTTCTGGGCCGGTGGGACACAGGGGGGGACCAGGCCCCACAGCGCTGGGCTTGGGAATGAAAAGTTGGGGCCACTCAGGGAGCTCGGACCCGCTGCCCAGAGCCCTGGCTCAGCTCGCGCCCGGACGGCCGAGGCTCTCAGGGCGCCCATCCCCCCCGCCCGGGGGCACCCAGCGAGGCGGCTCTCAGATTGCAGGGCGGCTGAGTGCCCCAGGGCGCTCGCTAGCCCTGCTCCCAGATCAGCCTCCAGCCTCCCACAAGGGGCGACGCAGGGAGCCGGGCGTGTCCTTAAAGCGGAAGGGCCTGGCTCTGGATCTGTCCGTGCGGCTCAAGGGGGGGTTGTTTTGTTTCAGGGGGGAGGAGTGACTGGATCCCCCCGGATGAGCTCGTCTGGCTTCAGGGGGCACCCCCCCTTTAAAGGGCTACCCCAGCATGGAGTCACTGATGGGTTTATTTGGGGAGGGCAGGGTGGGCAGTCCCCCCAAGAGCAGCTGACCCCCTCAGGGCAGATCTGTCCATCTGGCGCATCCGTGCAGGAATTTCCCATCACTGGGCGCTCGCTGCTCCCCAGTTCCACATCTAAGGGCTGCTGAAGTACCCGGAGCTGCTCCGGGATCTAGGGGGTCACCTGAGCTCCGTCTTCCCATCGTAGGCAGCCTCAGGGCAGGTCTTGGCGCCGTTTCTGCCCCGCACGGTGACGCAGCTGCCGGGGTACTGGTCGGGCACGATGCAGTCTGGGCCCCCCATGGGCTCAGCCCACCCCCGCTTCTCACAGCTGGTGCCCGCCCACCCGCGGTAGCAGCGGCACCGGAACTGCCCCCAGGCCTCCGGGCCCGGCTGCTCCACGCCCAGGCGGTTGGTCAGCAGGGGGTCCTCTCCCCACGGCTGCGGGTGGAGGTGCAGGAAGGCTGCCAGCTCGTCGGGGAGCCGCCGCACACAGCGCCCACGCCCCTGGCACAGCTGGCGGCTGCACAGCTGGGCCGCCGACGTCACGTTCACCACGTAGGGCCCCAGGGTGTGGGTGATGTAATGGTGCAGGCTCCTGCAGCTGTCCTGGGGGGCAGAAAGCCACATGTACAGCCAGCTCCCCTGCCGGGCGTGATGGGACTGGAGAGCCAATGCCGCCACCACCACCCATCTCCCCCTCCCTGCCTTGCAGGGCCTCGCCACCAAGCAGAGCTGGGGCTCAGGGGCCCTGGTGGAAGGGGAGCAGCCAGGGCCAGTGTGCAGTGCCCCTGGGAAGGGATCTGAGACCCCCACACACTCATCTCACACCCCACGGGTGAGTCAGCTGCTTGCATTGCGACTGACACAGAGGGGCAGCAATGCAGGTGCAGGCCATGCCGACGGGCAGGGCCGCCAAAGGCCAAGGCACAGACCGGTGCGGCTCTTGGCAGCTGTGCTTTGCAAGGGCCCGAGGGGGCGAAGGGGGTACTTACAGCTGAGCGGGAGTAGGAGTTGTCCCCCCACAGCACCAGGCCGCTGGCGCCAAGTGCCGCGCTTTCCCCGATGGTATGGACCAGGTCAGCCTGCCGGGGGGAAGGGAACGAGAAAGGGAGAGTCAGACAAGGAAAATGGGGGTGCCACTTCCAGCCTTAGGTGCTTGGGGCGTTTGCTTTGCTGGCCTCACAGGATTGGGACAATGCTGCATGCGCCCCGGCAGGACTCCAGCTCCCCCCGACCCGGTGCTGGGAGGGAGGCAGCAATGTTCCCTCTGTGTTCAGAATACATTTTGTGATGCGCGCCAAGGCATGTGCAGATGTGCACCACCAATAGAAACACCTGCTGCCAGCTGTGACCAGCTGTGGGCGCTCTGCTAAGCAGCTGGGCAGCACCTGAATCTCTGCTGGGCAACCGCACAAGCAGTCGGTTTTCAGGGAGCACTGGGGGGCAGCTGAGCACCCCCAGCAGGGAGATCCGCATGAAGTCCAGTCAGCCGTTCTAGACTCAACCGGGAGAGGACGCTGGGTAAGGCCCAGCGGGAGGCAGGGAGCCAGAGCGGCAGCAGGGTGTGGAGGGGAGACCCAGCAGTGCCGCTGGGGAGCCAGGAGCCAACTTGTCAATTTCATGGCTAGGCAGAGCCCTGAAACTGACAAGGTGGCCAAGAGCAGATGTAAGGGCTGTGGCATCTACCCAGTCACTGCCCCCACACAGGCCTCTCGCTGAGGTCGGTGCAGCCAGGGACTTACCCCAGCAGGGGGTGCATTGCAGTGCACCTTGTCGACAAAACCCTGTCGCACAGACACGGCCCGTGGCAATGGGGTGTACCCGGATTACAACAGCCGCCCCCTCCTGGCTGCCCTACCTGTTGGCCATGTGGGGGTAGACCCAGGCTATTCCCACCCACCCTGGCTACGGGCGCAGGGCCCCCAGCTCCAGTTCTCACCTGGGACAGGTACCTGGCAGAGTGCTGGTAGGAGACCCGGGAGTACGCTAGGACTGGCAGGGGCCGCTCCAGGCCGAACCGCGCCACCCGGAGGGCCTCGCGCAGGCGGTGGTGGACGTAGCGCTGACGCTCGTCCAGCGGCAGCCGGGGCGGGAGGTAGATGCTGGGGTAGAGGGCGGTGGAGGCCTCCCAGAGCCACAGGAGCCGGTTGTTACGCAGCACCTCCATGGCGCGGCACTCCCCCGTGTAATTCTCCCTCCTCGCCCAGTTGCTGTTGAAGCAGTCGGGGAACTTATAGAAGCCCCACAAGCCCCAGGGCCGAAGCGCCTTCCCCAGCGCCAGCGTCCTCTCCATGAGCTCCCGGGCGGCCCCCTCGAACTCCACCTCAGCCAGATGGGCTCGCTTCTTGGCAGGCAGCTCCGGGAACCTCTCCCGCACCCACTGCTCAGAGGCCGCCTTGTAGGCAGCCTTGGTGCCCCAGTTCCGTCGCCACAGCGGCCGCCACTCCTCCCAGTCGACCACGGCCAGCCCGTGGAAGTCTGGGGGCAGGAGCCGGGTGATCTGGGCCGCGGCCCTCTCCAGGTGCTCCTGGAGGCAGACTTTCTGGGGGATGCCCCCATTGCGGTGCTGACCCTCAGGGGAGATGTAGGGGTAGAGACCAAACTTGTTCTTGTAGAAGATGGTCATATTTGGGCCCCGGAAGGCGTGGTCTGGGTTCTCCACGATGCCATAGTCCTCGAGAGGCAGGTCGACCCCAAAGCGCTGGTGGCACCGGGCCGTGGGCATGTTCCACACCACCGCAAAGGGCACCGGCCGCAGTAGGGGGCTGGCGGAGGTGCTCGCCTGGGGGGCTCCCAGGCAGAACAGAGCACAGGCCCAGGCGGTAAGGCCCAGAGTCATGGTGGATGTTCTGTGACCCCCTCCTGCTTCCTTCCTGCCCCAGCGCCCTGGGAGGGGAGAGCAAAGCAAGGTGGGGTGAGTCCGGGGTTCTAACTCTCAGGCTTGTCCACCGCATCCTCTCAGCCCCAAATCCTCCCCCTTGAGCTCCGCCCGTGACAACGGGAGCATCCAGCCCAGGACAGACCATCGCAGGTGACCCTGGCGTAATGGGAAAGGCCCCAGCCCATGCCACCGCCTTGGGCTGAGGAAGAGCTGATGCCAGCTGGGACCTAGGCAGCTTGGGACCCTGAGACGACCCAAGGCAGCTTGTGGCTGAACAGGGCTCCTTGGGGCTCCGGGGGGGGATGGCTGTGAGCAGAGGAGGCCTGGGATTGAGAAGCAGGAAACCCCTCAGCCTAGTTTGCTCTGTTTGTCCTTTGTTTTCTCTTCCAAATTACAGGCCTAAGGGATATTGACCCCTCCAGATGGGGCCTCTCTGGCTGTACCAGTGCACCCTGACCAGCCCTCAGCCTGGGCTGTGTCTGCCCCCATTGGCACCTGCCACCTGGACCACCGTCACCACTGGCCCAGCCTTCCCCGCCGACCGCCCCAGGGACTTGTCCTCAGCAGGGAAAGAGCCAGAACACCAGCAAACAGCAGCATCACCGGGCACAGTGTCCCAGGAAAGGAGCCCCGGCCTGGCCCAGCCGGGTGCAGCTCACAGGTCTGGCTGGGTCGGGCGTCTCATTCCCAAAGGGAGCTGGGAACCTCTGTGGATCTGGGCCTAAGATCCTGGGGGCAGGGCGTGTGTCTGAACACGAGTCCGTACGGTGCCCGGTAAACATCCCCTCCCCACCCAAGCAGGCGCCCTGCCCTGCTCCCCCGCCTGTCCCAGGGCCAGCGAGGCGAGAGCAACACGGGGCAGAGTCCACAACACTTCCACCTCCCCCCACTTAAGAGATGATCTGATGCCCACTGGAGTCAGTGGGAAGCCTCTGGCAGCAGCGCTGAGCCTTAGAGCAGTCAGAGCCGGCTCGCCCCTCCCCGTTGCGACAGGGAGATCTTCAGAAAGAGATTAGGAACCAGATCGGGCTGGGCCCCACGTGACAGCCCAGAGCCTTGCTCTAATCCCCCCAGAATGCACTGCCCGGGAGCGCACTGCCTTGCAGCACCCCCACTCCGCGGCCTGGCCTGGCGCAGAGCTCTCCCCACCGACCTTGCAGCTTGAAAGTCACCTCTTATCCCGTCTATTTTCACTGCCTGTAACTCTAGGTCTGTGTTTGCCCAGCACAAACACTCCCACACTCAGCTGCACCCTGCGCTCCCACCAGCCGCCCAGCCCAGCTGGGAGACCCTACAATAACAAACTCATGCAACATCCAGCCCTCGAGAGCCACTCTACAATAAAGGGAAAGGGATACAAAGGGAGGTGGCAAAAAAGCTAACAGAAGGTTAGGGTTCATTAAGAATGGGATTGAAAGTAAGAGAATTTCCTATTGCCTCCATATAAATCCATGGTGTGCCCGCATCTCGAATTCTGCATACAGATGTGGTCGCCTCTCAACAAAGATCTCTTGGCATTGGAAAAAGTGCAGAAAAGGACAACAAACATTATTAGGGGCTTGGAACTGCTGCCACATGAGCAGAGATTAATGAGCCTGGGACTTTTCAGCTTGGAAAAAGGAGACTAAGGAGGGATATGACAGGTCTAGAAAATCATGACTGGTGTGGAGAAAGTGAATAAAGAAGAGTGATTTACTCCTTCCCAGAACACGAGAACTAGAGGTCACCAAATGAAATGAATAGGCAGCAGGTTTAAAACTAACCAAAGGAAGTTTTTCTTCACTCAGCACACAGTCAACCTGTGGAACTCCTTGCCAGAAGATGTGGTGAAGGCCAGGACTTTAACAGGGTTCAAAAAAGAGCTAGATAGATTCATGGAGGCTGGGTCTATCAATGGCTATTAGCCAGGCTGGGCAGGGATGGCGTCCCTACCTCTGTTTGCCAGGGGTGGGTATGGATGACGGGGTGGTCACCTGTTCTGTTGACTCCCTCTGGGGATGGGCTGGAGAGGGGACATTTTTGCTAAGGACATTTCCAAAAGGAACTCAGCCATGTCCTCAGACGGGGGATGTAACAGGCACCTGCCGGCGGCACTGGCAAAGACACTGCCCGGTCCGCACAGGCAGCCCCGTGCATCCTTCCAGAGACGCTGGTCTGCACTGGGGGGGGGGGGGGGGCGCTGCCAGGCCAGCGGTCGGGAGGCTGACGACCCACAGCAAAGGACCCTTTCCCAGCAAGCTCCCCTCCAGCCTAGGAAGAGCCTGGTGGCTCGGTGGCGGGTGTGAATGACCATGTGGCTGATGGTGGCTCCGGCAACCAGATGTGGAGGGTGATGGGCAGGCCGGGCTGCAGCGGGTTGTCTGATCTCAGCCATACTCCCCCAGCGCTGCCAGCGCTCTCAGTGGGGGCCATGCATGCAGGAGGCTCCTGGGGCCCCTCGTCACATGGGGGCGTGGGTCCTGCCGAGAGCGCTGCCCCCACAAAGGCACCTGGGTGGGAGGGGTTCCAGGGGGCCCATGGCAGGAGTGGGGCAACCACCCCAGAAGTGGCTGCATTATAACCATGGGCCAAGGAGAGAACGGCCACCCTGGGTCAGAGCGGAGGCCTGGCCAGTCCAGTCTCCTGTCCACCGCAGCCAGTGCCAGGCGCTTCGGAGGGCGTGAACAGGACAGGGCACTTAGGGAGCGGTCCATCCCCTGTCATCCAGTCCCGGCTTCTGTAGGTTAAGACACACCCGGAGCACGGCAGCGTGTCCCGGGCCACCTCTTACCAGCTCATTCTTTTTGTTTACACAGGCGCTACCACCTGCTCCAGAGCTGCCTTGCCGCAGTTAAGAGCAGCTGGAGCTGTTGGCCAGGTCTCATGTTACCAAGACTTCCCTCTAGTTACAAAACAAGTTGCCAAATGGGTCCCAGCATATCCCAGCATTCTCCTTGGCCTCTGAGGACAGGACAAGACGCAATGGGCTTAAACTGCAGCAAGGGTGGTTTAGGTTGGACATGAGGAAAAACTTCCTGCCTGGCAGGCTACGTCTACACTACGGCTATGTCTACACTGGCAGCTTCTTGCACAAGAACACCTGTTCTTGCGCAAAAACTTGCCTCCTGTCTACCCTGCACGAGCGTTCTTGCGCAAGTAAATTTACAGTACAGCGTCGGAAAACAGGGCCTCTTCCACAAGAGGCCTTATTCCTCTCCCCACAAGGAATAAGCCCTCTTGTGCAAGAGCTCTTCCACAAGAGGCCAGTGTAGACAGGCAACAAAAATTTCTTGCGCAAGAAGCCCCTATGGTTAAAATGGCCATCAGAGCTTTCTTGCGGAAGAGAGTGTCTACACTGGCATGGATGCTCTTGTGCAAAAGTACATGGCAGTGTGGACACGCTCTTGTGGAAGATTTTTTGCACAAGAACTCTTCCGCAAAAGAGTTCTTGCACAAGAAGCCGCCAGTGTAGACGTAGCCTACGAGTTTTGCCGGAAGAGGCAATGCAAATGAAGTGCGGATTAGCATTTTCTCATGCTTCATTTGCATAATCTCTTTGGATCCGTTTTTGCGCAAAAACAAGCAGTGTGGACGTTTCCCTGTTGCACAAGATTGGTATACCTCCTTTTTTGAGGAGTAAGGATCTTGTGCAAAGAGGGGTTTTTGAGCAAAAAAGAAATGTACACACTTCTTGTTTTTGTGCAAAAAAAGGATCGGAAGAGATTATGCAAATGAAGCATGAGAAAATGCTAATCCGTGCTTCACTTGCATTGCTTCTTCCGGCAAATCTCGTAGTGTAGACGTAGCCTCAGGGTGGTGAAACACTGGAATAAATTGCCTAGGACGGTTGTGGAATCTCCATCTCTGGAGATATTTACGAGCAGGTTGGACAGACACCTGTCAGGGATGGTCTAGATGGTGCATGGTCCTGCCATGAGGGCAGGGGACTGGACTCGATGACTCTTGAGGTCCCTTCCTGTTCTAGGATTCTGTGATTCTAGATTCACCTCTTGGGATGGGATCTGCCCTGACTGTCCCCACCGTAAGTGGCGGGGCGCTCGCCTGGTCTGCTGAACACTGCGTTTCTCCCCTCCCTTGCACGATGCCCGTTGCACGGCGATGCCCAGAGATCAATCGATGCCCTGTCGCACGGCGATGCCCAGAGATCAATCGATGCTCTGTCACACGGCATTGCCCGGAGATCGATCAATGCATTGTCGCATGGCGATGCCCAGAGATCAATCGATGCCCTGTCACACGGCACTGCCCAGAGATCGATCGATGCCCTGTCGCACGGCGATGCCCAGAGATCGATCGATGCCCTGTCACACGGCATTGCCCAGAGATCGATCGATGCCCTGTCGCACGGCATTGCCCAGAGATCGATCGATGCCCTGTCGCACGGCGTTGCCCAGAGATTGATGCACTTTCACACGGCGATGCCCAGAGATCGATCGATACCCTGTCACACGGCATTGCCCAGAGATCGATCGATGCCCTGTCGCACGGCGTTGCCCAGAGATTGATGCACTGTCGCACGGCGATGCCCAGAGATCGATCGATGCCCTGTCACACGGCATTGCCCAGAGATCGATCAACGCCCTGTCGCACGGCGTTGCCCAGAGATTGATGCACTGTCACACGGCGATGCCCAGAGATCGATCGATGCCCTGTCACACGGCATTGCCCAGAGATTGATGCACTGTCACACGGCGATGCCCAGAGATTAGCCTGGGGAAGTTCACCTTTCGCGGATGGAGCCTGCTCGCTGGTCTGCTTCTAATCTCTCCCCTTGAGGGGCTCGTGAACCCAGCGACCCATCGCGCCATCTAGCACATTCCCAGCGCGGGATCATGGGAATGAACCACTGGAACAATCTGACCAAGGGGCACGGGACAATCCTTAAGCCCAGATGGGCTGTGTTTGCAGAGGGTCACACTGAGATGGGGGGGCAGGAGGGCAGCAGATGATCAGAAGGGGCCATCCTAGCCTTGAAATCCCTGGTCTCACAGTTGGAAAGACAAAAGGGGTTGGAGAACGGGTCTAACCCTTCCCCGTAGCTACCCTTCCCCACCCTCCAACCTGCACACACAGGGCTTTAGCGCCACCCCGTATTCAATTCACCCAGCACCTGGGAGGGGCTTGTTTTACACCGACCCATCCTTGGATTTCCCCTCCAACAAGAGGGAGTCCAGCAGAAGCTAGCAAACTCTAAATGAAAGAAAGAAAGGCGAGCAAAGTGATAGAAGAGCGATGGGTCGGGGCAGGCCCCCTCCAGCCAGCCCATCCTCTCTGGAACGAGACAGGTCTCCCCTCCTTGATGGCAGCTGGGATGCCCTTTACACCCACCCACCGTCCGGGCACCTGGAGTGTCCCAGGAACAGCTGCTCCTTCGGCCTCCCAGAGGGTCTGTGGGCAGCAGGAGATGGGCTGCTGCCTGAATGGGCAACCACATGGGGCCATCGCCCTGGGGGGCTGGCAGCGAAGTCAGAAGTGCCTCAGGCCCTCCCTCGGCTCAGCTGCAGTAGCTCAGGGTGACGGTGGATCCAGCCCAGGGAGCAGGTTAGGCTGGGCCTGGAAGCAGCACCTTCCCCTCAGCATGACACACAGACTCTGGCAGCGTAGCCTAGTGGGTTGAGCACAGGAGCAAGCAGGCCTGGGTTCCAGTCGCAGCTGGGTGACCTTGAGCAAGTAACTGCCCGCTCTGTGCCTCAGTTTCTTCATCTGCAAAAGGGGGCTAATGATGTGCCCTGCTCTGTGAAGCATATGGACCGCGGTGGCTCTCAGGCTCAGGGATTCACAACCCCCCTCCTCCTCTGCCCCCAATCGTGGTAAGCACTCCCATGCCCCAAAGAGCGACCCACAAGCCACAGATGTGCCCTGCTTGGCCGGCTGTGATCAGTGCCCTGCTGCTGAGCCAGCCACGGCCACAGCGCTGGAACTGGGCATGCGCTGCAGCCCCTCCCAGGGCCCACGTGGATTTGTTAGCAAGGCTCTGAGCCGATCAGCCTTGGACACGCACGGCCCCTTTGCAACCATGCGTCCAGCAGCAGCCCCCTCCCTCCGCCTCGCTGCCTCCAAGGCCTTCCCCACCGGCCGGAGCAGGAGGCCAGTCCTTGATTTGCCCAGCCCAGCAACGTGAGACCCCCAAGCCTAGGCAATGACCCCAGGAGGCGGCTTGTGGGTGTGTCTATATCCCAGGTGTGCGGGGGTCTCTCTTCTGGCCGGACCAGGAGAGAGACAGGGCCCCAGGAACCCAGGGCAAATGACCAGAAATTGGCTTCCTCCCCCACCCCCTGGGAGTTTACCCATTCAAAACTCAAAATGACCAAGCAGGGGTAAGGCAGGGGGGCAAGTTCTCCCCACCCACATCTTTAATCACCATCTCCTTGGCATACTGCGCGAGAGTCAAATGTCCTTCTTCATCCAGAAGATGGGGAGCCCTCGGAGGTCCCGGTACGGTGTCTCCAGGAGGGTCTGACCACAGGGATCCACGCCCGCTAGACTGCAGGCGATGGGGCCAGGAGAACCCGGTTGGCCCGGCAGAGGGAAGCGGCCCGGTGGAGGACTAGGGGGAAGGACTCCTGCTGGTGGAGGTAAAGGGGGGGGTGGAGGCGGCCCACCAGCAGGGGGAGGTGGCAAGGGGAGAGAAGAGGGAATGGCAGGTGGGGAGTTTAAAGGGCAGGTCGGTGCAGACAGAGATGGAGCAGGTGGGTGCACAGCGGCTGTGCAGGGAGCCGGGGGTGCGGAGGACGGTGGTGGTGGAGGAGGTGGGTGCACAGCGGCTGTGCAGGGAGCCGGGGGCGCGGAGGAAGGCGGAGGTGGGTGCACAGTGGCTGTGCAGGGAGCTGGGGGTGCGGAGGGCGGCGGAGGTGGGTGCACAGCAGCTGTGCAGGGAGCCGGGGGTGCGGAAGAAGGCGGAGGTGGGTGCACAGCGGCTGTGCAGGGAACTGGGGGTGCGGAGGGTGGAGGTGGGTTTGCTCCTGAAGTTCTGCTGTTAAGAGGAGAGGCGGTGGAGCCGGGCCGCAGTGGGGAGGGGCTGGAGAAGCGCAGCAGGAAGTCCATGGGGACCAGGGAGCTCATGAAGCCCATGCTCTGCACCGGCTCAGACACAGCATAGCCCAGGTGCGCGTAGAACTGCTGCTTGTCGTGCGTGGTGAGGTGCAGGCACCGGAAGCCACGAGCCCTGGCGTAGCGCTCGGTGGCTTCCATCAGCTTCCGCCCATAGCCCTGGCCCCGCAGCGCCCGGGCGACCACGACCGTTTCCACGAACAAGCTCTCGGGCCGGCCGAGCACGCGGGACAGCCGGGCGTGCCCGAGGAGCCGGGTGTCGGCAGCAGCCTCTGCGCTGCTCCGGGTTTGGATCAGCACCAAGCACAGGGGGAAGCTGTCCGCAGACTTCTGGAGCGAGGAGACGCGAGCCGTCTGGCTTTTCTTCCACTCTTCGTTGATGAGCTCGGCGCAGGCCTCCAGCAGGTCCGGCCTCTGGTGAAGGGGAACGGCCGTGAGCAGCTCCGAAACGGAGCCCATCCTTCCCGCCAACGGGAGATCCAGCGGGCTGAGCTCTGCTGGTCACGGAAAGCCAGGGCTGCTCCCTGAAGCCACGACATCCCAGCCAGTCGCAGCAGCGCGGCCGGAGCTCCAGTGACTGCTGCACCCGGCCATTCCCACCGGCTGGGCCAGAGTGCGGCGGGGCAGGGAGACGCCAGGCCCCAGAGGGAGAAGTCCCGTGGCAAATCCAGCCAGGAGCACGCCCGGTCTTGAGAGCTTCAGTGGGTGCTCTGGGCCGTCTTGTACCAGCAGCTGATGGAAACAAAGCAATTGGCAGGGCGCTCACCGCCTCACTCTGCCTGGCAGCCAGAGAACTTTTTCCATTTCTGGGAGAACATCTGACACCCACCCACCAAGCAGCCCTATAAAGACTACATCTACGGCAAGACGGGGCGCTGAATGGGCTGGGAACGTCCCAGAGGAATACCTGCTCTGTCATGGAGCTGCTAGAGCCGAGCTGCACTGGTCCCTGCCCCAGCAAAGCACTGGGCGCTGCTTGGTCACACCTGGCAGAGGGCCCTCGGGGCCAGGGACACAGCACGTCACAGCAGCCCTGCGGAGATCAGCCTCTGGGGCCAGTCGAGTCCTCCCTGCTGAGACCACGGGGGCTGATCAGTGCCAGGTTCCGTGAGCTGGAGCCCCGGGCCAGAAGGAGCAGGCTGAGAACCACCAACTCACTGCACGTGTGCCCTTGAAAGGCCTCGGCCATGCCAGGCTGGGCTGGGCGCAGTAGAAAGGGGCCGTACCACAAGCACAGCCCATTCCAAATGGGCACTGCGATCCTGGCCAGCTTTGGCCAGCTTTTCCAGCTGCTTGTACCAGGCCGAGGCGGCCTGGCCCCACCTCAGCTTTGCCCTGTGCCCCGCGCTGAGCCCAGGCGATGCAGGAATGAAGCCGCCCACGCTGAGGTTTGCTGCCTGCTTTAACGTGGCCCCCAGGAGATGGGCGCAAGCCCCGGCACGCTGGAGCAGCCCCCCACAAGCCACCTGTGCGCCTGAGCCAGGGGAGACAGAGCACAGCACAGGCTGCAGCCAGACCCAGCTCAGCCAGCGTCTCTGCCTCCCAGACTCAGCCCACGCAGCAGCCCTGAGCCGGCAGCCACAGCCCAGCGGTGAAATCCTCACCCTGCCCCCCTTCCGCTCTGGCTGGGTCACAGCCCTTGTGAAACTGTAACGCGCACAGTCCCCACCACGACTTCCTCCGAGCCCTCTCCCCGGGGTTAGACGCACCTCCAGCAAGCCCAGCCTCCCCCAGCAGGGGGCGCTGCAGGGGGCGGGGCTGGAGCACTGGCTGGGGGCACTGTGGGGGGGAGGGGCACTCCCAGCCCCAGCCTCCCCCAGCAGGGGGCGCTGCAGGAGCACTGGCTGGGGGCACTGTGGGGGGGAGGGGCACTCCCAGCCCCAGCCTCCCCCAGCAGGGGGCGCTGCAGGGGGCGGGGCTGGTGCACGGGCTGGGGGTACTGTGGGGGGGAGGGGCACTCCCAGCCCCAGCCTCCCCCAGCAGGGGGCGCTGCAGGGAGTGGGGCTGGAGCACTGGCTGGGGGCACTGTGGGGGGGAGGGGCACTCCCAGCCCCAGCCTCCCCCAGCAGGGGGCGCTGCAGGGGGCGGGGCTGGAGCACGGCTGGGGGCACTGTGGGGGGGAGGGGCACTCCCAGCCCCAGCCTCCCCCAGCAGGGGGCGCTGCAGGAGCACTGGCTGGGGGCACTGTGGGGGGGAGGGGCACTCCCAGCCCCAGCCTCCCCCAGCAGGGGGCGCTGCAGGGAGTGGGGCTGGAGCACTGGCTGGGGGCACTGTGGGGGGGAGGGGCACTCCCAGCCCCAGCCTCCCCCAGCAGGGGGCGCTGCAGGGGGCGGGGCTGGAGCACGGGCTGGGGGCACTGTGGGGGGGAGGGGCACTCCCAGCCCCAGCCTCCCCCAGCAGGGGGCGCTGCAGGGAGTGGGGCTGGAGCGCTGGCTGGGGGGGCTCCCAGCTATGCCAGTCCCAGCTTCTCCCAGCAGGGGGCGCTGTGGGGAGGGGCAGGGCACTGGCTGTGGGGGGCTCCCAGCTACCCAGCCTCGGCTTCTCCCAGCAGGGGGAGCTGTGGGGAGGGGCAGGGCGCTGGCTGGGGGCGGGGCTCCCAGCTACGCCAGCCCCAGGCCACAGGGGGCGCTGTGGGGAGGGGCAGGGCGCTGGCTGTGGGGGGGGGGCTCCCAGCTACACCAGCTCAGCCTGCAGGGGGCGCTGTGGGGAGGGGCAGGGCACTGGCTGTGGGCGGGGCTCCCAGCTACGCCAGCCCCAGGCCGCAGGGGGCACTGTGGGGAGGGGCAGGGCGCTGGCTGTGGGGGAGGGCTCCCAGCTGCACCAGCCCCAGGGGGCGCTGTGGGGAGGGGCAGGGCGCTGGCTGTGGGGGAGGGCTCCCAGCTACGCCAGCCCCAGGCCGCAGGGGGCGCTGTGGGGAGGGGCAGGGCGCTGGGTGTGGGGGAGGGCTCCCAGCTGCACCAGCCCCAGGCCACAGGGGGCGCTGTGGGGAGGGGCAGGGCGCTGGCTGTGGGGGAGGGCTCCCAGCTACGCCAGCCCCAGGCCACAGGGGGCGCTGTGGGGAGGGGCAGGGCGCTGGCTGTGGGGGAGGGCTCCCAGCTACGCCAGCCCCAGGCCGCAGGGGGCGCTGTGGGGAGGGGCAGGGCGCTGGCTGTGGGGGAGGGCTCCCAGCTACGCCAGCCCCAGGCCGCAGGGGGCGCTGTGGGGAGGGGCAGGGCGCTGGCTGTGGGGGAGGGCTCCCAGCTACGCCAGCCCCAGGCCGCAGGGGGCGCTGTGGGGAGGGGCAGGGCGCTGGCTGTGGGGGGGCTCCCTCCCCTGCCGTTATCAGAGCATGCATCTGCACACATCTCAAGCCAGCCCCTTTCAGCAATCAGCACTAGAGTCACTTGAAAAAAGCCCTGCAAGGAGACGGAGCCAACAGCTTGCCCCCGCTCAGGGGCCAGCCCCCTTGGCATGGCCCTCGGCACCGCATGAGACGCTGGCCTCCTGCCCTTCAACAGGGCCTGAACTTCCCGGCAGATGCTTCTTCCCCTTGCTCATGCTGGCGGGCTCTGCGAAGCCGCAGGCAGTTTGGAGAGGAACCACCAGCTGAGTTGTCTCAATACAGGCCAATAGCAACCACCACCACCACCCCTCCCCTGCCCCCCACAGCAGCTGGAGACAGAGGCCAGGGCCTGGGGGAAGCTGCAGCTCGACCCTGAGGCGAGTATCCCGTGACCTGGGACAGCCCAGGTCTGACTGTCCTGCACCCCCCCAGAACCAGCACAATCCCCCCCAGGTGCAGCCAATACCAGTCCCCCCCTCGCCTGGGGGCAGCCCCCCGCCCCAGTTATCACTGTTTTGGGGAGGAGCTATGCAGCCTCGACCAGCTCCATGAAGCCTGCCTTTGCCATTGCTCCACTTTGTCCCCAGATGAGATTCAAAATGTCTATTCAGGCCCAGGGGAATGGCATTAAAGCCAATTGCATCCCCCTTTACGCCAGCCCTCTCTCTGGCCTGCCAGGAACAAGCCAGCCCCCCAGCGGGACGGATGCCATCTCTACTGGGGAAACTGAGGCATAGGGCATGCCCCGAGCCAGAGTGGAGCTGGGAAGAATTCCTGGCTCCTGAGACCGAGTCAGCCCTGTTAGCCAGGGGGGATGTGTTTGCTGGTGTCCACTCACCCGTCAGGCCTCCCGTGCTCTGCGTCTCCTCCCTGCCTGGGGATCAGCTCGCAGTCTCTGCTCTGACTAGGGCCCTGGAGATGCTGTCCGGCCTCTTTCACAAGCATTTCACAGGAAGCTGCACGCTCCCCAGCCAACCACACACACTGACACCCAGTTCTGTTTTGCAGCAGTGAATGGCAGGTCTGTTTAGACACATGGCCAAGCCCTTCGCCCACGGGCCTGGAATGTAAACGGGTGTGGGGCAGCCCTTCCCCAGCCCTGGCACGTGCCCTGAAAGGCCCTGCGCAGGCCCGGGCACAGCAGGGCTTCAGTTCCAGCATGGCCGGGTTGGTGGGTTCTCAGCCCCATCTGCCCATGGTTACGGACCCGCCCAGGTGGGCAGCCTCAGCAGAAAGGCCAAGAAAGGGGTGGCAGAGACGGAGCTCCCGCCACGGCTGCCAGCGGCGGGCAAAGCGAGCAGCGAGCTGGTTGAGCTAGACCTGGTCTCTGGGGCTCCAGGCCGGCACCTTCCCCGAGGCAAATAAAAACGAGAGCCCTGCGCAAAGCCAATCCAGGAAGCACTCACAATGGCCCGAGACACGCCTGTAACGGCTGTGCCCATGCTCAAGCCCCTGGGCACCTGCGTCAGGGCAGCCAAGTGCGGGGAAGGAGCGGCAAACTCCATGTGAGCTCGCTAGTGAACCCTCCCTACCAGGTCCCAGATGGCACCGGCATAGGGCACTGCGGGGGGAGGCAAAGGCCCCTCTGCTGCCACCACGACTCCAATCCCAGGGCACTGGCCCTGCCACGCAGCGTCCCTGCTCCAGAGGCTCCTCCTAATTCTCCCTCTCCGGGACAGATCCCTCCCAAAAGGCAGCAGCCACCCTGCTCAGGTGGCAAGGGGACCCAGAGCAGTACCAAGGGCCGCCCAACACTGTGCCCCTACCTCAACGAGCCCTGTGGGGTTTGTGGGGGAGCAGAATCCCCAGGGTGCAGATCCAAGCCCCACACTCCCTGCCCCCATCCGCTCCCCTTGCTGCTGCAGAGTGGGGGGAAAAGGGGGGGGCTATTCCCTGGGGCTGACACCCGCCCTGGTACGGCCCCTTGGCATCAGCCTGGCGGGCACAGAGCAGCCTGACTGCAACGGCCCTGCACAGCCGGTAAAGCCAGGGCACAGCACGCCTGAAACTCGGCCCCTCCCTGCACTCGAGTCACAGCCCAGGGTGCGGCGGGGCGGGGGGGTCACAGCCCAGGGGCGCTATGGGGCGGGGCAGGGCGGGGGGGTCACAGCCCGGGGTGCAGCGGGGCGGGGCAGGGGGGGGGTCACCGCCCTGGGGCGCTATGGGGCGGGGCGGGGGGTCACAGCCCAGGGGCGCTATGGGGCGGGGCGGGGCGGGGGGGGTCACAGCCCGGGGTGCGGCGGGGCAGGGGGGGGTCACAGCCCAGGGGCGCTATGGGGCGGGGCGGGGCGGGGGGGTCACAGCCCAGGGGCGCTATGGGGCGGGGCAGGGCGGGGGGGTCACAGCCCGGGGTGCAGCGGGGCGGGGCAGGGGGGGGGTCACAGCCCAGGGGCGCTATGGGGCGGGGTGGGGGGTCACAGCCCGGGGTGCGGCGGGGCAGGGGGGGTCACAGCCCAGGGGCGCTATGGGGCGGGGCAGGGCGGGGGGGTCACAGCCCGGGGTGCAGCGGGGCGGGGCAGGGGGGGGGTCACAGCCCAGGGGCGCTATGGGGCGGGGCGGGGGGGGGTCACAGCCCGGGGTGCGGCGGGGCAGGGGGGGGGTCACAGCCCAGGGGCGCTATGGGGCGGGGCGGGGCGGGGGGGTCACAGCCCGGGGTGCAGCGGGGCGGGGCGGGGCGGGGGGGTCACAGCCCAGGGGCGCTATGGGGCGGGGCGGGGGGGGTCACAGCCCAGGGGCGCTATGGGGCGGGGCAGGGGGGGGTCACAGCCCGGGGTGCAGCGGGCGGGGCGGGGCAGGGGGGGTCACAGCCCAGGGGCGCTATGGGGCGGGCCCCCCCCGGAATCGCGGCCCCCATCCCGCCCCCGGGGCCCGGTACTGACATGGCGGCGCCGCGCGCTGCTCCGAGTCTCGCCGGCCCCGCCCCTCGCCCCCCCAGCGCCGCCTGCCGGCCCCGCCCCCTCCGCGCCCCAGCGCCGCCTGCCGGCCGGAGGCCGCCCCCACAGCTGCGTCCCACGTGGCTGTTTCCAGCCACGGTTCCCGCAGGGCCCGCTGGTGCCGCCCCCACCGGCCCCGCCCCCCGCGGGGATCCCTCCCCCAAAGCCATTCACCCCCCAGCCCCCCCCGTGGGGATCCCCCCCAAGCCATTCACCTCCCCGTGGGGATTCCCCCCCAAGCCATTCACCCCCCAGCCCCCCCCGTGGGGATCCCCCCAAGCCATTCACCCCCCAGCCCCCCCGTGGGGATCCCCCCCCAAGCCATTCACCTCCCCGTGGGGATCCCCCCCAAGCCATTCACCCCCCAGCCCCCCCCGTGGGGATCCCCCCAAGCCATTCACCCCCCAGCCCCCCCCGTGGGGATCCCCCCCAAGCCATTCACCTCCCCGTGGGGATTCCCCCCCCAAGCCATTCACCCCCCAGCCCCCCCCGTGGGGATCCCCCCGAGCCATTCACCTCCCCGTGGGGATTCCCCCCCCAGCCATTCACCCCCCGCCCCCAACCAGAATGTGCAGCACCCCCCAGACAATGCGAGTGTGTTTGTGCCCATCCCCCAGGCTGTGGGCCTGGCCCCAGCCAGCCAAGCAGCTTATAGCAGTTCCGGAGGTCCCATTCGGCCTGCTGGGTCTCAGGCAAGACTGGGCCCTCACAGGCCTGCACCTGTGCGGCACGAAGGCCATTAGGCGGGGCTCCGGTGGCAGCGCCAGGCACTCTGCCTGTGTGACCCGGCTCTCCAGGCTGGCACCCGAGTGGGTCACAACTCCAGTGGCCAGTTCTCTTTATTTCGGAGTGACCGGCCCCGGGCTGCGCATCCTTTGGCATTGCGCTGCGCTAACCTGTGGGGGTGGGTGGGCATGTGGCGGGCGGGCGGGCGGGCGGGCGTTTCGGGGGAGAGGGCCACGAGGGCTGCTTTGTTTCACAGCTATGCTCAGTGGGTTCCTGGAGGAGGCTCACGTGGCTGTAGCCCTTGCTTGCTGCTAGCGACAATACCCATTTTGGGCCATGAAACGGAAATCGCGCTGCACTGCGACGAGACCGAGGTCTCTGGGCGTTGTACACGCCTCCCTGGGGCGGCTTTAGCCTGGGCTGGCTCTGACACGGGTGAGGTAGTTCTGCATATCGTGTGTTTCCTGGTCCCAAGCACAGCGTTGTGCATGTGGGTGCAATGGGGCGATGGGGGGTGTACATGTGTAAGGTGGGTGTTGGGGCCAAATGGGGGAGTGAGACCACGTGGAGGGGTGGCAGGGTCATGGGGGAAGCATGCGGGGTGTGTGTGCATGTGGAGGGTGGGGGTTGTGGCCATGTGGGGGATGAGGCCATGTGGAGGGGGTATGGGGGATGCATGTGAGGGTTGGGGCCATGTGGGGGGTGAGGCCACGTGGAGGGGTGGCGGGGTCATGGGGGATGCATGCAGGGGGTGGGGATTGGGGCCATGGGGTGTGTGTGCATGTGGAGGGTGGGGGGTGAGGCCACGTGGAGAGGGTATGGGGGATGCATGTGAGGGTTGGGGCCATGTGGGGGGTGAGGCCACGTGGAGGGGGCATGGGGGATGCATGGGGGGGTGGGGATTGGGGCCATGGGGTGTGTGTGCATATGGAGGATGGGGGTTGGGGCCACATGGGGGGTGAGGCCACGTGGAGGGAGCATGGGGGATGCATGTGGAGGTTGGGGCCACGTGGAGGGAGTACGGAGGGGATGCATGCGGGGGGTGGGGCCACAAGGGGGGGTGAGGGCACGTGGAGGAGGTATGGGGGGTATGCATGCAGGGGTTGGGAGTTTGGGATCACATGGGGGGTGAGGCCACGTGGAGGGGCTATGGGGGGATGCATGTGGGGGGTGGGGCCACATGCGGGGTGAGGCCACGTGAGGGGGTGGCGGGGGCATGGGGGATGCATGCGGGGGGGTCTCTGTTGAAGTTTTCACTCGGGCTTGCCCTTGCTGTCACACCGAGGCCCTGCCCAGCCAGGATAGCACTGGCAGCGGAATTCTTTGGCCAGCTTGGCTCGCTCCTGCTTTGCCGGCTGGCCCTGGAGGCAGAGGCGGGGCCGGCTGCGGTGCTTCCGGATGGCGAAGCTGGCAGAGCTGAGGTGCAGGAAGGCCTCGGGGTGCCCGGCCCGCCGCACGCAGCGCCCGTGGCCGGAGCACACCGCGAGGCTGCACAGATGGGCGCTGCTTGTCACATTCACGACGTAGTGGCCCAGGCTCCCATCCACGTACTCCTTCAGGGCGAGGCAGGACTCCTGCAGGGGGCACAAAGAGGCCCAGGCAGGACATGCTCAGGGGAGTGGAGGGGTCTGATTTCCTGCTCTGCCCCCCTTCCGCACCGTCCCCCAGCCACACACCACGCGAGCCCCGCCCACATCTCCCCAGCCACGCCCTGGCCAGCACTCCCCCTCCCCCTCCGAACGCACCCGGGTGTGACTGTAGTTCTGGCTGCCCCACAGCACAATCCCCGAGGCACCTTGCGCAGCACTTTCCCCAATGGTGTAGATCAAGTCCTCCTGCAAGAAGCAGAGAATTACGGTGAAGATAAGGCCTTCGGCCGCCAACCCCGGGGAGGGGAGGGCAGCTGTGCTGCTAGGAGCCCGGCATGTACAGATCTCCCTCGTCCATCACAGCCAGAGACAACCACCAGCACCTGCTGCCTCAAGCTCTGTGGTTCTGTTCCAGGTGGGTCAAAGACAGTCAGGACCTTGCTGCCCACATGCCAAGCTCACAGGGGTTAATGGCTGCCCTCAGGCGGGTCTTGGATCTGCAAACAGTCCCTTGCCTGGTTAAAGCAACCTTCTTTCAGCCTCAAGGGAAGGAGCAACTAAGCACCCTTATATAGTGTTAGAATGGACGCAGCAGAAGCCACTGCCCAAGGCAGTGGCAGAAGTGCTCAGAAGGTAAGCAGTGTGGGAGGGGGGGTTCCCTGATGGCAGATGCAGGGGCTGGTGTGGGAGCCGTTCTGGAGCAGAGGTGTCAGCAGGCAGAGCTAGGTGCACACAGCCCTGAGAGGAGAGCAGGCCTCGGGAACTGCTGGCTGGTGCTTTCTTTCTGTTGAGGGAAGCTGGACTTTGGGCCCGTTTTTTGCAAATAAATGACCCGACTTAGTAATGACCCAGCCAAGCCCCCGCTGCTGGCTAACGGCCCAGGGCCACCAGGGCTGCAGCCACGTCTCTGCTAAGCTGGGGTGGAAGGAGAGGAGTCGCTCCTAACACTGAACGAGGATCTGGGTTGGAGGGCAGCAAACACCTCTACCCAGCCCTCACGCAGCCCCCTCGCCTGGCAGCCAGGCGATGCCTGCCCATGTGCCCTGCCCTGCCACCCCCCTCTCAGCAGCCACACACGCCAGGTCCAGACACCGGGACAGGCCGGGCGTGGCAGCTCGGCGGAGATGGGCTGGGGGCATGGCCTTGGCCGGGGGGCATCACCTGCGAGAGGAACTCCTCCGTGAGCTCGTACCGGATGCGGGCGTAGGGGAGCACCGGGAGGCTGCTGGTGCCCGCCTGGCCCTGCACCCGGAACGCCTCGCCCACGCGGTGCCGGACGAATGTGCTGACCTTGCCCGTCAGCCGGAGCTCCTTGGGCAGGTAGATGCTGGGGTAGAGTGCCCGGCTCTGGTTCCAGAGCCACTGGAGCTGCTCGTTCCGCCGCTGCTCCACGGCGGGGCACTCCCCCGTGTAGTTGGCAGCTTTGAAATCGTTGTTATAGCAATTGGGGAAGCCGTAGAAGCCCCAGAAGCCCCCGGGCCGGAGGCTCTTGCCCAGCACCAGGGTCTGCTCCATGAAGGCCTGGGCGCTGTGCTCAAATTCCTCCTCCGCTGCCTCGGCCACCTTGTCAGGGGGCCAGGCAGGGTGTTGCTCCCGGACCAGCTCCTCGGACTTCTCCTTGTAGATCTCCAGGGCGTCCCAGTTGCGAGCCCACACGGGGCGCCAGTTCTCCCAGTCGATCACCGCCAGACCCCGGAAGCCCGGCTCCACGATGGCTGCGGCAATGTCGCGCCCCGCCTTGCTGAGGTGGGCCTGGAGGCTGCTGTTCTGTGGGAGGCCCCCGTGGGCCGCCGTCCCCTCTGGGGTGTAGTGCGGGTAGAGGCCCAGCGTGTTGCTATAGAAGAGGGTCATCTCCTGGCCCAGGAAGGACTCGTTGTGGTTCAGCACCACGTCGAAGACCCCCAGGTCGAGGGGCACGTGGTATTTGGCGCCGCACGCCTGGCTCGGCGCGTTCCACACGGTGACGAAGGGCCGGTCCCGGAGAATGGGGCCCGCGCCCGGAGCCGCCCGCGCCAGGCTCAGCAAGCACAGCCAGGGCAGCCGGACCGCAGCCCCCGCCATGTTGAGCTGTCACGCAGGCGGCTAGTCCTCAGGGAGCACCTGGGGGGGGGGCAAGTCCCAGTGGAAGCCCCCACGGAGCCGAGTCCTGCCAACTTCCCAGAGCGTATTCCTGCTGGTTCGTCAGCCTCGTCCCTCCTAATAAGCCCCAGACTCTGGCCGCTGGGATCAAACCACCGGCTTTCGCAAGGGCTTGTGCTGGGAGGCCCTGGCTCCGGAGTTTGCCCTCCCCGTGACCTTGGCCAGCATGTCAGTGGATCCCACTCCCCCCTCCATCTCTGCCCCTAGGAGGGACCAACCAGCCCGGTACGGCCCCTCCCTCTTTTCCCTGCACTTCCTCCCATCGAGGGGCTGGAGGCTCCCCCGGGTCAGATTGTGGGGGGGAGGGGGGCTGGGTTGGCTGCTCTGTGCCCCGGTTAAAGATTGACCTGCAGGGGAGAGGAGGAGGGGGGCAAAGGGAGAGCAGAACATGGGGCAGAGCTGCCCTGCTAAACCACAAGACCGGAATCTTTCCAAGCCATGGCAGCAAAGACACTGCGCCGAGGAAGCTCACAACAGTAGGGGGGCTGGGCAAGCTCAGTGAGAACAATGCCTCCACCCGGGCCAGGAGCTGAGTTCGCTGTAAAGAGGCTCCAACCACCCACCAGCTGGGGGGGAAGATCCCTGGGACCTCCCCCCATCTGTCTCCTTCCCAAGCCAGCGCCAAGGGGCGAGGCGGGGGAGCGGACGGGGCAGACCCTTCCAGCCAGGGAAGCTCTCCAGCCTATGAGAGCCTGAAGGGGTGGAGTGATGGGGGGGCTGTTTCCACCCCAGTAACCGCAGCCGGTGTCCTGGGGGAATCACAGGGCTGGGGTCTGCTCCAGAACACTTCCAGGTGGTCCCTCAAATGGGATGGGGGGGGGAGGGGACATGTGCAAGCCAGATGGGCCATGTCCCACGCAGGGGGGCCTCCGCGTCCAGCCCGGGTGCCAGCTGCCCCCAAAACGAGGGCTCGGAACACAAACGGGGTCCAGATCCAAAGTCCCTGCTTTGCAGAAAGGGCCAAGCCAAACCCCAGGACTGGACCAGGCCTTCAGGCTGCCTCAGTGCATGTGATGGGGGCTCCCGCCCTGACCTCCCAAGCACCCCCCCAGCTCATGGCATGGGCTAGCCCTACAACAGCCCTGCCGCGTGGCCTTCCCAGGGCTCCTCAGTAATTTCACAGCCTGCTTTGGCGGCGGCAGGGTCTTGGCCCCCCGGGCAAAGTCCCTTACAAAATGGCCCCCCCCCTTCCTGAGTAAAACCAAACACCACCTGTCTTCCCCGCTCAGCCACTCCTCCGCCTGCTCTGGGCTCCGCTTCCAGGCCATTCTCCATCCCTCCGCTCAACTCCCAGGGTCCTTTGGCCTAGTGCCTGCTCCTTCCCGTCAGTCACCCCAAGCCTTCCCCTCCGGGCACATCGCGACTCCCGCTGCAGCCTTCCCCAGGCCTCTGCTTTCTCCAGCCCGATGGGGCAACGTGATTCACTGGTCGCAGTCGCTCCCCCAGGGGAGGAGAACTGGCTGGGCACAGGTAGGCTGAAACCCATCACCACCGAATAGCACCAGCCACCCTGTGAGTGTGCGCTGTAACGGTGCAGTGCTGGGGGTGCCCTGCAGGGGGCAGTGCATGACAACAGTAACAGCGCAGTGCCAGGGACTGTCCTGAGGGGGCAGTGTGTGTGATAACAGTGTAGCACTAGGGGTGCCCTGCAGGGGGCAGTGTTTGATAACAGTGTAGTGTTGGGGATGCCCTACAGGGGGCAGTGCGTGATTATGGTGCAGTGTAGGGGGCAGTGTGTGATTACAGTGCAGTGCTGAGGGTGCAGTGCAGGGGGGGCGCATGATTGAGGGTGCAGTGCAGGGGGTGGTGTGTGATTACAGTGCAGTGCTGGGGGTTGCAATGCAGGGGGTAATGTGTGATAACAGTGCAGTGCTAGGGGGTGCCCTGTAGAGGGCGGTGTGTAATTACAATGCAGTGCTGCAGGAGCAGTGCAGGGGGCGGTGTGTGATTATGGTGCAGTGTTGGGGGTGCAGTGCAGGGGGGTGCATGATTGAGGGTGCAGTGCAGGGGGTGGTGTGTGATTACAGTGCAGTGTTGGGGGTTGCAATGCAGGGGGTAATATGTGATAACAGTGCAGTGCTAGGGGGTGCCCTGTAGAGGGCGGTGTGTAATTACAATGCAGTGCTGCAGGAGCAGTGCAGGGGGCGGTGTGTGATTATGGTGCAGTGTTGGGGGTGCAGTGCAGGGGGGTGCATGATTGAGGGTGCAGTGCAGGGGGTGGTGTGTGATTACAGTGCAGTGTTGGGGGTTGCAATGCAGGGGGTAATATGTGATAACAGTGCAGTGCTAGGGGGTGCCCTGTAGAGGGCGGTGTGTAATTACAATGCAGTGCTGCAGGAGCAGTGCAGGGGGCGGTGTGTGATTATGGTGCAGTGTTGGGGGTGCAGTGCAGGGAGGGTGGTGTTGGGGGGGCTGTAGCCCAGCCCCCCCTTGTAGTTCGGGGAGCAGTTCCACACACTGGACAGCAGGTGGCAGCACACACACAGGTCTCAGAAAAGCTGCCAGCCAACACTGGTGGGGGTGGGTCGAGCTCAGCCCCCCCTCGAGCTCAGAATCTGGTTCCTATTACAGTGCGGTGGGGGGGCCGCTGGGGAGCCTGGGAAAGGAAACAATCCAGATCCAGCCTCCAGCTTCTGGAGATCCAGGGCCTTTCCTGTGCAGCTCAGCCCATTAACTCTTGGCTGGGCAGGGCAGGAGGGCCCATACCAGCCTTTCTGGCCCTGCTATGGCGGCAGGGCTGAGCTGCGCTAGGCTGGGCAAGGCTATTCTGCTGCAGTGCAGGGGGGTCCACTGGTTGCTGCCTGGAGCCAAGCAAATGCCCCAAATAAAGCAGAGCCACCTATTCTGGAGAGCATGGGGGGACTGCACCTCTCCTTCCCCATCCTGCCCTGAGTGCCCCCCACTGTGCACTGCACTCCCTCCCGCTGCTTGGTCCGTTCGGGGAAGGGCAGCAAGGGCTGAACGGGGGCCCATGGGGCAGCTGCCCATGAGTCGGATTCCCGGCTGCCGGAAGAGACCAGCCCGGCTACTGCCTGTGCTGGGGCTGGCTTTGGAGCATCCGTGGCTGTCCTGGCCCAGGAATCCCCGCCTGGCTGGGCACAGGCACAGCCCCCGTCCTGCTGGTGCAGCCGGGAGCGGAGCTGCCTGGGAACCCCCCCGGCTCCCACCCTCCTGGCCCAGAGGACAGGCCCCACCACCCACCCTCTGGGAGCCAGCTTTCCTGCCTGGGCCGAGCTGAGGTAGCAGCAGCTTTCTGCAAAGCCGCAAAGGGTTAAAACTCTCCTGGAAAAATGATGCATCCCCCCACCCTACTGTAATAGGACAAAGGGCTTGAAGTGAGCAGTGGGGTAATGGGGGCAGGGAGGAAACACCTCCCTTGCCCAGGAGGGGGAGAGCCGTTCCCCTTGGCTCGCAGGGGGGAGTGGGAAGCAAGGGGCCTACCCCCCCCATTCTCCCCTCACCCCAGAGAGCAAACCCAGGGCCCCAAGAAGCAGGCGAGCCAGGAAGCCTCCCGGAGTCGGCGACAACCCTGCCACTGGAACAGCCTCTCTGGAGCCCGGTCCCCTGGCCGTGGCAAACGAACTGGGCTTCCCACCCACCCCACGGCCACAGCCGCGTCACCCTGAAGCAAAGGTTACACGTGGTCAAAGGGCCAGACGGGGCTGGGACAAGACACAAGGGAGGCCCTGGGCACGGTTCCCCCCCTATAGACCCAGACACTCCCTGCTAGCCCAGCCCTGGGTTCCTGCACCCACAGCCTGGCCTCAGGCCTCTTCTGAGCACAGCTAAGCAGCTGCCCGTTCTGGGGAGCAGCTGCTTGGCTGTGCCCAGCAGATCTGCTGTCCCTGGGAGGCAGGGCCATGGCCCGGAGCTGGTCCGCACGAGCCCCCTGGCTCCAGCTGGCAGTACAGGGGAGGGGGCTCCCAGCTGCCCGCAGCAGGCAGGTCTTCACCCCCCAGGCTCCACAAGCTCTCCTCAGCCACCTCAGCTGAGAGGCCATGGACCGCCAGGGCCAGGGCACCCCCAGGCCTGCCAGGGCAGGGGGGTGGAGCTGCCCTGCTGTACACACCCCAGGGATGGGGCCAGGCAGCTGGTGCCCTCCTTGGCTTTAGTCCCTCATCCTGTGCACTGCAGGAGAAGAGCAGCCAGCAGCGGCTCCCACACTGCCCACAACCTGGGGACTTGTGGGGGCTCTGTGCAGGGGCTGGGGCTGTGCCATGCCGGGCATTGCCCCCTCCTAGTCCTGCTCCAGGCCTAAGGCGTTGGCTCTGGCAGCCCTAACTGAGCTCCTGCCCAAGCCAGCAGCGGCAGGCGATGCCATAAGAGCAGCCAGGCTGAGTCATGCCGCAGGTTGATCTCGTCCAGTGTCCTGTCTGCCAATGGTGGCTAATGCCAGGCCCCCCACAGGGATTGAACAGAACAGGGAATCATGAAGTGACCCATGCCCTGTCACCCATTGCCAGCCTCTGGCAAGGAGGCTAAGAACTCCATCCCTGCCCAGCCTGGCTAATAGCCATTGATGGACCTAACCTCCATTAATCTATCTAGCTCTTTTTTGAGCCCTGTTAAAGTCCTGGTCTTCACAACATCCTCTGGCGAGGAGTTCCACAGGTTGACCGTGCACTGCCAACAGCAGGGAACAGGCAGCATGTGGGCAAGGTCGGCACAGGTACAAGCCCAGGCACTGGCGAGGCCACCAGTGCCAAGGGGAGCTGGCCTGGGAGCCCCAGGGCACGCTCCTGGGCCGGCCCTTGCACACCCAGCAACAGGAGCCTGGAGCCCTGTGTCCTCTCCTCTCTCCCATCCCCCCTGCTGTGCTGTGGCCATTCTAGCTGGCCACACTGGCAGCCAGCACCCGCCCACAGCCCAGGCCTGGCCTCCCGCCGAGCACTGTTAACAGGGATGGAGAGGGCCTCCCCTGCTGACCCCAGTCCCGCCACATGCCGGTCTGGCAAGCTGCCGGGGCCTTTCCCCATGGGCCCAGCCTCGCTCCAGCCCGAGCTGGGAAACAGGGCTGCCGCAAAGCCCCATTGGGCGCTGCTGCCCATCGGGGACACACCCCAGCAACCCCCAGACAGCAGAGCTGCCCCTAGGAGAAAAGGGCCAACAATGGGCTATATCAGCCCCCTGCTGCCAGCTGCCACAAGCTAAGTAGGGGCCAGGCTGAGCCAGTGCCCCCCAGCTGCTACAGGCAGTGAGGTGTGGGACTTGGGGCTGGTGCCACAGCGCAGGGGGCATAAGGGGTGCAGGGCTGGTGACTACACTGGGGCCAGGCGTAGTTACGCCACAGGGAAGCCTGGGGTGTTAAGCATTCACCCCTGCAAAACGCCACTCCGGCTCTCGCACTGGGGTTTCTGACCTATGGAAAGGAGCCAGATTTTGGGCCCTTAGAAGTTTGCTGGCCCAGGGGGGGAAGAGCGCAGTATGCCTCCCGTACCCTGCCCAGAGCACCAGACTCCAAGGGGAACGCCCCTTAGTCCCGGCTCACCCCAAGAGCCCAGTGTTGCAGGGAGCAGGTGGCCAGCCCAGCAAGGCGTGGTCCGTCAGTCACTGCCCTGCCCGCAGGCCCGTTTCAGGCCAGCTGTCACAGCAAAGCCCCTTCACGCCTGGCCCAAAGCTGCCCGAGGGCCAGTCCTAGGGCAGGTGCCACACCGTGGTGGGGGGGGGGGGGCGGCTGGGGCCGTGCAGAGCACATGGGCAGCCCCCACCCCAGGGAGCAGGAGTCACGGGAAAGGGAGCCCAGGCCAGCACAGCAGCCCCAGCACCAGGCCAAGCCTCTGCTGTTCAGAGCCGGAGCCTAGCATGCGTACCAGGGACCCATCGCCCCGGGGGGGCCCCCATGTCGCTCAGGGCAGGGCCAGGCCTCAAGAAAAGGCTCTCACCTCCCCTAGTTAGCCCCCCACCCCTGCCCGCATGGCTGAGGCAGCCGCAGTCCCTTCTCCCCCAGCCTTGCACCAGCACGGATCACATGGCAAAACCTGTGGGTGCAGCGCCCTGCTGCATTTCAGCCAGAGGCCCCAGCCAAGCCTGCCACACACACTGTGGCCAGCTGCCCCATTACAGGCCCAGCACCACACACAGGCCGGGGGGGGGGGGGGGGGGAGGTCTGTGAGGAACCAGCTGTGCTGCATGGAACAAGGCACCTGCTGTTTGACAAATGGCCAAGCTAGGAGCCAGCTCTGGCCCCAGCTCCCAGCACTAGGGGGTCCCCCCTTCACACTGCCCCAAGGAGCAGGGGTCTGCCCCCCAGGTGCCTCCTTGTGGCTAGGGCAGACCCTAGTAGAAGGCAGGTTAGTGGGGGGTGGGTACCATGCATGCTGGCTGTTGTCACTGCCCCTACAGGGGCAGGAGAAGAGGGATGGGTCAGAGCGGGCTTGGAGATTAGAAGCCTTTGTAACCTGGACGGTACCTGCCCCATGGGGCCCTGCTCACATGCCAAGAGGGCAGACCAGGCCCAGCTGCTCCCCTTCTCCCAGGGCAAGGGGGGGCCACACCCTGAGCAAACAGCAGCCGCCACCGCCACCTCTCGTTCCATCTTTAATCGTGAGGTAAAGCAGGTTGGTTCTCCGTGACAGGCAGGGCATCAGCCCCATGCCCAGCTCCCCCCCCAGCTAGGCAGAGCCCCCCCCATCTGCCCCAGGAGGCTGCACATACACAGAGCAGCATGAGTCACACCTGGCCACACCACACACACACACACACACACACCCCCCTCTGCTTCGCCACCCCCCTCCTTACAACAGGAGAAGGGCTCAGCCCTGCCCTCACTCCCCCCCAGCCTAGGATGGAGAGGGGGGGCTAGGGCTCACCCGGTCCTGCCCTAGGAGTCCCTCTGTTGCATGGGGGGGGGGGGGAAGGAGAGGTGAGAAGCCCCCACACTGCCCCCTGGGGCCAGGCCCCACACTGGGGCACACCCAACAGCAGGGAAGGGGCAGGTGAGCTGGCCCTGGGGGCAGAAGTTAGTCCTGGACCCAGCCCGGGGCCTTTCCACCCCAGATGCAATCACTTGCTGCTTCCCAGAGAGGACTGGCACCCCCCCCCCTACACACACACAAAATCACTGCACAAAAGCACCCATCAGAGGCCAGCAAGGGGTGCTGGAGGGGCCTCTGCCCCCCAGCCCTGGCAGAGGAAGGGGGTCGCCTCCAGTCACCCACTACGTGGGCGCTACAGGAAATACAAAGGCTCCTGGATTCTAACTGCCCCCGGAGGGGGGGCAGGCAGGCTCTGGCGCTGAGTGCCACCTCTGGCGCCTGCCCGGCCCAGGAGACAGCCTGTTGCCATGTGGCCAAGCCTGGGGCCCAGCTAGTCCCAGCGGGCCAGGAGTCCCAGCAGCAGGAAGCCCAGAGAGGCGCCGGCCGGGCAGGCCGCGCGGTTGGGGGTGCTCAGCCGCCGCTCGCAGGTGCCCCCGTGCCAGCCCTGGTAGCACTGGCAGCGGAAGTGGGTCCGGAGGTAGGCGGTGTCAGCGGCCGACAGCTGCCCCTCGGCCCGCAGCAGCGGCCCGGCGCCCTCGGCCCGCCGCCGGATCTGGAAGCTGGCCGGGCTGAGGTGGAGGAAGACGCTAGCGGTGCTGTCGCGGCGCAGGCAGCGCCCCCGGCCCTGGCACAGCGCCTGGCTGCAGCGCTCGGCTGCTGTGGTGATGTTGACGATGTAGTGACCCAGCTCCCCCTCCAGGTAGGCCTTGATGGTGCGGCAGGTGTCCTGGGAAGGGAACAGGGGTGAGTGGGAGCCTGGGGCAGGGCGAGTCCAGGCTCACCCGGCCCTCGGCTTGTGCCTCACCTGGCCCTCAGGGCCCATCCTGCCCCACAGCGCTGGGAAGAAGCCACATTGGGCACAGCTGGCCCATGGAGAGACCTTGCCCGTAACTTGAGTTGCAGCCTCTCGATCCCAGTGGCAGGGGATGGCTCAGCATTACTGTGAGCTGCCCCCCCTTGGGGCACCTATGGGGCTGATTTCCCCCCCCTCCCCCGGCTCAGACCAGCTGCACAGCCAGAGACGAGCTACCCCAATGGCACCTCATCAGGGCACTTGGCCCAAGCCTCGGCTCATGGCACCCAGCCTGCAGCAGGAGGGCAGGGCTGCCCCCCAGTACCTACTTGGCTCTTGGTGTAGTCCGCATCGCCCCAGAAGATGGCGCCAGCCGCCCCCAGGGCAGCGCTCTCGCCGATGGTGGAGACCAGGTCTGCCTGCCAGGGAGGGACGAGACAGGCGAGGGTTGGGGGGGGAAGCACGGGGCCACGAGTGCAGTGAGCTCCCACACCCACCTGATTGTCCCACCCCCGAGGATCTGTGGGGGAGCAGTCGGGCCCTGGCTCACACAGGAGGCACCCAAGGGTGCTCAGCTTGGCCCATGCTCTGGTAGCAGAGGGGAGACTAGATAAGACAAGGCAAAGCAGCTTCTGGGCCAGACCCAGGACAGGAGTCTCCCGGTGATGCTAGTGTCCTGCTGCAGAGTCTTTTGGGCAGGCTACTATGCCACCTGCAGCCATTAAAGATCCCAGGGCACTTTTCCTGCTAGCTACCCCCCTGCCAAACTCTGTTGCCCAAAATCCCAGCTCCCAGTAATATGCATCCCCCAACTGCTCCCCCTCCCACCCCAGGTGCCTGCAGGATTCTCCATGACATGCCCCAGACTGTTGCTGGGAGCTGTTAGAACAGCTGCTGTGCTCCACCCCAGAGGTGGCTGCCTTTTTGGTCCAGGGGAGCAGCCCCCACCCCCACCCCTCCCCCTCCCCAGGCTATGAGGCAGCTGGGGTGAAAGGTTACCAGAGACATGCCAGGGCAGCACCCAGCCTGACAGCAGGCACCTGGGACGGGATGGAGGAGGAACAGCCCCCACACCTTCCTGGGCTGGGCCCAGCCCCGGCTGCGGATGCAGCAGGTGGCCTGACGGGACAAGCCCAGCACACCAGGCCAGGGAGCAGCCTGGAGCGCCAGCTCTGGGAGACAGGGCAGGGTGCAGCCAGCTCCTGCCTGCCAAGGGGTGGGCGGCTGCAGGATTAGCTTGTCTAGCAAGTGGGACTGGTGGAGCGAGTGAGGGCCGGGCTCTGATCAGCTCCTCCCCCACCACGGCCTAGCTCAGGTACCTGGCTGCTACAGGGCCCCCCCCCAAGAGCCCAGGCCTGCCCCCCAGTTTTTAGCCTGTCTTCAGGGGCCAGGTTCTCAAGACCTTTCGGCCTTTTCCTTGCCCTTCTCTGGGCTCCCCGTGGGTGCCCATCTCTGCACAGAGCCCAGAGGCGCAACATGCTCCCTGCCCCACGCCTTAGTACAGCCCAGCGCTCAGTTAGCCTGGTGAGCACCTTGGCCCCACTGGCGCCCTAGAACCAGTCTGACCCACATGAACCCCCAGAGCCCTTCCAGCTGCACAGCCACCTGGCCGCCAGCTGCACTTGTCCTCACTGGCGCACAGCTTGAGAGTGTGGCACCTCCCCCCTGTCCTCATCCTGCTCCCCAGAGTGCTTGACCCCCGCCCAGCCTGGCGGCACCTGTGTTTATCCGCCGACTCTCCCCTCCATCAGCCTTGTTGTACAAGTATTGACTAGCACTGGACCCTGCAGGACCTCACTAGACGGATCCCCAGGCTGGCAGCAAACCACTCAGTACGGCCTTTCTGCCACTTGTGCACCCACTGCAACACGCACACTCTCCCGCCGGGTGGGGCACGGACAGAGTGCCTCCCCAAGCCTCACGCTGCCATGGCAATGCCAGGCAGGACCAGCATCTCAGACCCACCCACCCAGCTAACATGGGATTCCCCCTGCCCTGCCCCCACTCACCCCACTACACCAGAGCTGCCCAGCCCAGCTCATTTGGTTACCACCAAGCATGAGTCCTGTGCCCAGCTGGCAGGGGCAGCAGGCTGCTGCCAAGTGAGCTCAGAGGGAGAGGGGTAAGCGGGACCCCGCTCTCCCCCCATGAAGTGCCAGGGCTGGGGTTGAATATGGGGAGCAGGTGCTAAAGCCCTGGAAGGGGTTGGCCCCTGGCAGCAAGCCCACCCACTACCCTCCCCCAGAACCAGAGCAGGCTAGGACCCCAGCCATTGTGGGTCCCGGGCACCTCCTCACCCTGCTCAGCACGTCCAGCTTGCGGCTGTAGGTGGGCCGGGTGTAGACAAAGACGGGCAGCGAGTAGCCGTCATGGTGCTGGTGGGAGATCCGCAGGGCCTCCAGGACCCGCGAGCGTACAAACTTGCGGCCGTTGGCAGAGGAGGCCAGGACCTGCTCGAGGTAGATGGAGGGATAGAGCGCAGTGCTCTCCTTCCAGAGCCAGGCCAGGCGGTCGTTGCGGGTCTCCTCCACGTCCGGGCAGTGCCCGGTGTAGCTGTCCGGGTTCTTGCTGTAGTCGTGGTTGTAGCAGTCCGGGAAGAGGTAGTAGCCCCACAGCTGCTTGGGCCTGTAGCGCTTGGCACACTGTAAGGTGCGCAGCATGAAGTCCCGGGCCGAGGTCTCAAACTCGTATTGGGCCTGCTTGCTCACCTGGTCCTCCGGCCAGTCAGGGTGGCGCGACAGCACCAACTGGCGGGAGCTCTGGCGGTAGATGTCCTTGTTCTGCCAGTTGCGGATCCAGATGGGCCGCCACTCCTCCCAGTCAATGACAGCCAGACCCTCCTTGGCCTCTGAGCGGATGTACTTGCCGATGCCCTCGCGGAGCCGGCCCAAGTGCTCGCTGATGCTGCTGTTCTGGGGCACGCCGCCATTCACGGCCACCTGCTGCTCGTCGTAGTAGGGGTAGCGGCCCAGGCGCTCCTTGTAGAAGATGGTGAGGTTCTGGTCCACGAAGCCCTCGTTGGGCGAGGCCTGCAGGTCAAAGAGGGTGAAGTCCAGCTGCACCTTGAAGCGGGGCCGGCAGTCCTGGGTGGGTGCATTCCAGGCCACGATGAAGGGCTTCCCGGTGAAGAGGGGGGCAAAGGCTGGCTTCTCGGCCTGCCCGCAGGTGCCGGCCACAGCAAGCAGCAAGAGCCATGGCACTGCCAGCGCGGCACCTCCCCGCATTCTCTCGCCAGGTCCCGGGATGGTGTCAGGTCACAGCCTGTAGGGGGCAGGGGCAGGGCTGTAAGAGGGGCAGGCAAAAGGCACCCCCTCCATCTGTCTGTGCCCTTGTACTACCACCACCACCCACTACTCCAACCCTGCCTTGCCAACACCCCTCAACTCCTGCTAGTGCTTCTGAGCTCTGCCCCTGCCCCCCTCTGAGCCCCTCCCAGCACCACTGAGCTGCCAACGCTTTTCCAGCTCGCCGAGGGGAAACTGAGGCACGAAGCCCAGGTGACTTGCCCGAGGCCGCCTAGGAAGCCGCAGCAGAGCTGGGAAATGAACCCCGCTCTCCCTAGACCAGCCTCCCTGCCCCGCGGCAGCCTGCCTTGCTCTACCGGGCACCTCCCCGGCTCTCCCAGCGTACTTGAGCCCTGCCTTGCCCAGCCACCGCCGGCGGGAGCGCAGCACGGAGCAGCCCCGCACCCCACGGCAGAGGGGCAAGGTCCCGCTGGCCAGAGCCGGTCGTGCCGGGAAGGGGGCTCGCTCCGCAGGAGCCCTCGAGTCGAGTCACTCCGGAGTGACGCCGGCAGGATCGGGCCCCACGCGCCGGTGGTTAGAAGCCCTGAAACATCCCAGGAATGTGCGGGCCTCGGCTTATCAGCGCCGCCGGCCCCGCTTTGTTTCAGCCCGAGCCCGCCTGCCGGGCCGGGCCCCTTTGTTCGGCAGCGCCGCGCACCGGGCAGCGCCAGCTGGGCGCCCCGAGCCGACAGCGGCGGGGAAGGGGGGCACAGCCGAGCCGGACAGAGCGCCCCACGGAGCGGCGCTGCCGGCAGCCCCAGGCCCGCGCCCAGCCCGGCCGGCCGCTCCAGCCCCAACCTCAGCCCCAGCCCCGCTCCCCTCCCGGCCGAGTGGCTCGCCCGGGACCGAGCTTCCCACGTGCGCGGCCAGCCCCGATCCCGGCCCCCGGCCCGAGGCAGGCGCCCACCCGGGGACAGCCAGAGCCAGGACACCGCCAGGCAGCTCCCGGCCCGGCCCCTGAGCACCCACCTGGACACGCTCCGCGCCCCCATCCCCAGCCGCGCGACTGCCGGGGCCACTAGCCCAACACCCCCGCCCCCGGTCCGCGGCTAGGCTCCGCGGCGCCTTTAAAAGCCCAGCGGCTGGAGCGGCCCAAGGCGAGCCGGAGGGGAGGGGGGTCCCCGAGGAGGCCCCGGTCCCGGGAGACAGCGGCCCAGCGGCCGGCCGGAAGCGGGAGGGAAGCTCTGCGGCCTCTGGTTCGGTCTGCCCGCTTTAAAGCTCCGTGGCAAAGCGGAACGTAGTTTTAAGGTGTATTAGTCCTCACCCCCCCCCCCAGTCGACAGCAGCCACTTGGTACGGCCCGGCTGACTGGCCATGCCAAGGCGCTTGCTACTGAATGGCAGGGGGCGGTGCGCGTCTGGCAGGGCGGGGCTGGGGGCGGGGCCGGGCCAGTGACCCATGGGACCTGCCAAGTGCTGCAGCGCCGGCCTCTGCCCGCAGGGGGCGCTGTGGGGAGGGTGGCGTTGCCAGCTGTGCCAGCCCCAGCCTCTGCCAGCAGGGCAGTGGGGAGGAGCGGCACAGGGGGTGCAGCGTGGTGGAGGGGTCCCGTCTACACCAGCCCTAGCCTCGAGTCAGCAGAGCTTCCAGGGTGTGGCGCCCACTTCTCAGGGAGCTGCGGACTACGGGGCGGGCGTGCCCGCTGCCTTGCCCTCTCCCGGCGGGAGTTGGTAGGAAGATTGACAGGGGAGCGCGGGCTTTCCCATCCAATCGCAAAGCGGCTGTTATGTCAACGGCTGGGAATCCCTCCGAGCGTTTGTTTCCTTATGGACTCTACATAAACATCTGCCCGGAGAACAATGTGGGCCCCAGTCAATGCCCATTGTCTCGGGAAGGCCATTTTCCTTCCCAGGAATGTGCCCGCCAGCCCGCTGCCCCGGAGCCCTGGCAACTGGCTGCCAGGGCAGGGCTTCGCATGCCAAGCGGCTGGCGTGTTCCAGGCAGCCAGCGCTCTGGAGCCCTTCCCAAGTGCCACTCGAGCTCAGAATCAAAACTGGCTCTTCAGAGGCAGAGGGCCGAGCGGCTGGATTGTCTCCCCCCCGAGGTTATTTGCACAGCAGAAGCCAACGAGGCACCAAGGGCTTTTTGGATTTCGGCGGCTGGCTGGTGTATGGTGCCGGCAGAGATGCACATGGATTCCTGATTGATTAAAGCCTCCAAAAAGCACACTTGGTTATGTACGGCACTGCGCCTGGGATGGTTCTGGGGATGGCTCTAGTCTAGACGCTTGCGTCTAGCTCCCCAGTTCCATACCCCAGCCCAGGCTGAAGAAAACCAAAGAGGCTCGCCTTGTGGTGTTGGCTATGAATTAGATGGGGAGGGTTGTCCCCGTCCATTTCCAAATGGGCCAGTGTCCACGTGATGCCCACTGCGTCTGCCACCCAACCTGCCAGCACTCCCAGCAGCAAGACCAAGGGCTGAGTCCACCACAGCTTCCCTCTCAGCTGGGGAAATGGCCCCCAGGCTGAGCACGGTTGCCCACTGCCCACCCCTCTGATTGCTGCTGCAAATGGGGTTGGTGGGGTGGGATCTTTTGGGACGCAGTGACAGAGCGCCCAACTGGGCCCGGCGCTGCCAATAGTTTGGGCCCATCTACAATAGCAGCTCCCCACAAGAATGAGGGTGGGCCCAAGGGGAATACACTGCTGGCCTCCGGTAGGATCCCTGGTGACAACCCCGTGGGGCTGGACTCCCCTGCCTCATGCATAGCAGCTGGTCTCTGTGTGGTGGGACTGAGGCATATGGGGAATGGGGGGCTACCCACGTTGTATCTAGTGGCAAGCAACCAGAGGCCTTGGAGCTCCTGGGCCATCAAGTACCAGCCCCAGTCTCACACCCCTCCAATCTAATGTGGTGTTTTATGTTTGCACAATCGGCTGGCCTGGGCACCACCCCTTCCTTCCTCCACTGGGCTCACAGGGTGAAAGGAGAAGAACCTTGGACTTTGCTTCTGGCTAGGCCCTGCTTTCCAGCCACCCGTGAGTCACTGCCAAGACACAGGGTGTAACATAATCAAGGGCTTGTCTACATGGCACGATTGTCCCACAGTGCTTAGCCCAGAAGCACCTGCCTAGTTTAGCCAGCGCCTGTCCACACTGGGGCTTACAGTGGTTTCAATTCACGCCTTTAGCTTCCGCTGGTAGAACCTCCTGGGTGCACGAGTCCAAACTAGTGAACAACTAGTGACAGCTGGGGTGAGACTCAACCCCCCTTGCCACCTCCGCCCTCAGGGTAAAGAGCCAGCGGCACAGCGGCAGGCCTGGCACACAAGATCCACTCCCACCCCAGGCGTGACTCACAGGGGACACAAATGGAGAAGGACAAATAACAGAGCATCACTTTAGAGCTATTCTTAACAGGCAGCCACCCCGCAGCCAAGCCCTGCTATCCCCCACTCTTTACTGCTGCTGCTGGGAGAGGCCAGGACCAGGAGCTCTCCCCCCACCAGCATCCTGCCCCTCTCCACAGCGCCCCCTGCTGGAAGAGGCTGGGGCTAGCATAGCTGGGAGCCCCCCCCAGTCAGTGCTCCTGCCCCCTCCCTACTGCAGGTGCCCGAGTTAGCTGGGCAGAGGGTTGCCAGCAATGGCCTCTGAGCCGCAGGGGGTGAGGGGTCCAGCAGGGCAAGCTCACCGTGAGAGCCCCCAGCCAGGGTGTAACCACAGGGAGGCGAGCCACTGGACCAGCTGGAGCCCTGGGCCCAGCTCAGGTGGATCTCCAGCAGCAGAGGAAATGAAGGGTGGCCGATCACAGCTCCCCACACCCCAACGCTGGCAAGTTGGGTGAGGCCCAAAGAGTCCCTGGAGAGCTGGGCTCTGTCCCTGCAGTTGGGGGGGGGGAGAGCTCTGCCTCTGAGTGTGAAGAGAGGGAAGGTGACAGGGAAGGTAATGGGGTCAGGCTGAGGAAGGGGCCAGGCCAGCCAAAGGGGAGCTCCCAGAGGAGCGGCACAGCTAGGGGCTTTGTCAGCCCAACCCCAAGCCCCGCACATGAGCGTGGCAGCCAATTCCAGATGGATACGTACCACCAGCCATGCAGCTGCCCCTGCACTTCCTGCCCCCTCGCCCAGAGCTGCCCCTCCCGTCACAGGCCCCAGTTCTTCGGCCCACCCCCCATTACAGACCCCCAGTCCCTCCCTGCCATGAGAGGGCAGGTCTCTGCAGGGCCACGGCTGGCTGTCACTTGGGGACACCGTTCTGGCTGGGGGCTGCCCCATGGGTGGGACACCGCACTGGCTACAGCATCGGGTTATCGGTCCAGGCCTCCTTGCTTGGAACAAAGCCCAGCTGGGGTGGATAGAGGAGATAACACGCAGCCCATCCAGCTCCTTGACAGGCCAGGAAATCCGTGTGCCTGGGATGAGGGAATGGCCAGGAAGAAATCCAGGAAGCCGGGTGCATTCCAGGCTGGAAGCACGAGACACGGGCAGTCCAGAGGGGAGAATGAAACAAGGCTTTGTCATGCCAGCGCCCCACCCTCCCCATAGTGCCCAGCCCTCCCCACAGCGCCCCCTGCTGGGAGAGGCTGGGGCTGGAGTAGCTGGGAGCCCCCCCACAGCCAGCGTCCTGCTCCCTCCCCACAACGCCCCCTGCTGGGAGAGGCTGGGGCTGGTGTAGCTGGGAGCCCCCCCCCACAGCGCCCCCTGCTGGGAGAGGCTGGGGCTGGTGTAGCTGGGAGCCCCCCCCACAGCGCCCCCTGCTGGGAGAGGCTGGGGCTGGAGTAGCTGGGAGCCCCCCCACAGCCAGCGTCCTGCCCCCTCCCCACAGCGCCCCCTGCTGGGAGAGGCTGGGGCTGGAGTAGCTGGGAGCCCCCCCACAGCGCCCCCTGCTGGGAGAGGCTGGGGCTGGAGTAGCTGGGAGCCCCCACACAGCCAGCGTCCTGCTCCCTCCCCACAACGCCCCCTGCTGGGAGAGGCTGGGGCTGGAGTAGCTGGGAGCCCCCCCACAGCCAGCGTCCTGCTCCCTCCCCACAACGCCCCCTGCTGGGAGAGGCGGGGGCTGGTGTAGCTGGGAGCCCCCCCCCCACAGCGCCCCCTGCTGGGAGAGGCTGGGGCTGGTGTAGCTGGGAGCCCCCCCCACAGCGCCCCCTGCTGGGAGAGGCTGGGGCTGGCGTAGCTGGGAGCCCCCCATAGCCAGCGCTCTACATGCACACAAACCATGCCCTGGGAGCCACAGCTCTTGCACCCATCCCATTACCAAGGCTCATGGTGTCACACTAACAGGACTGACCTCAAAGCCCTTTGTGAAGCTGGGGGGGGGGGGTCGCTATCCCCATTGTACCGCTGGGGAAACTGAGGCAGTGAGTGTTACCCAGAGACACTTAGCAAGTGGGTGGCGGAGCCAGCCCCAAACCCAGCCCTCCCGACTCCTACCCACTGGGCCATGCTGCCCCATGCGGCTCTAGGGCATTGCTGCTCTTGCGCCTCCACGTCAGCTGAGCTCTGTGTGCATCATGCAGCCCACTGCCCATGGAGCAAGGGGCTGGCTCCAGACCCTCTCGCTTGTCCCCCCCCCGATGGCCGAACCTGCCCTTTTATGCCCCCTCAGGCCTGCTTGTTCCAAGCACTGGCACATGGGCAGCCAAAGGGGGTCCCCACCTGTGTGACATGAGTCTGGGGGGTGTCCCGTGGCCACTTCCCAGTGCCCGCAGTCCCCTGCTCTTCGTGGCTGCAGAAAGGCTGAGGGCCGACCGGTCGGGGCTGAGGGACCTTGGCAGGCAGCAGAGTGCGAGCAGTGCTGGGTGTGCACTGGCGAGGACCTGGGCCCTTCCATAAACTCCCTGAACAACGCCCTGGGCTCAGCCTCAGCCAGGTTAGGTCCTAGGCCATGCGGGGGCAGCTCCTACCCCCCACCTGGCAGGAGGGAGCTGCCCACCACAGTTAGCGGTGTCCTGGGCGTGGCAGCTCACAGGCTGTTCTACCTTCCATGCGAGGGGGCCCGGTCGGTAACATGGGCCCCGTTTTATAGGTGGGGAAACAGAAGCAGAGCGAGAGGGAGCGACTTGCCACACTCAAGCAGCAGAGCCAGGCCTAGAAGCCAGCTTGTCCAAGCCTAGCCCCGTGCTCCTGCCATTAGGCAACGCTGTCTAAAGTCAGATGGGGTGCACCACGGCGCTGGGCATAGAAGTCCTGCGACACACTGTGCTCCCCTCCCCACTCAGTTAGCCCGCCCTCCCCCCCACCATCCCAGACATGGGACTAGGACCCCCCCCAGACTCCCCATTAAATTCCCCGCTCCCTCTCCAGAGCCGGGAGGAGACCCTAGGGGTGGCAGCTCCCTGCTCTTAACACTCCCTTCCTGACCTGCTTTTTATTGCTAGGTCCGGCCCAGCCCATCACCCAGTCCTGCCTGCAAAGCGGGGCCCTTCGCCCGCCCCCAGGAGAAAACACGACTCACCCACCTGGCTTGGCTGGAGGTGGCTCTGGGTGGCAGCAGCAATGCTGGCGCAAGGCGGGGTGGGGCACGGCGCTCTGTTCCCCGCTAGGCTGGGTTCACCCGGGGGAAACCCCTGCGGGGCGGCTGCACTCGGGGGAGGAAAGGAGAGCGAAATGAGCGAAGGAGCCGGCGTGGAGGGGAGTTTTGAAAGAGTCCAAAGGGTCTGGATTGGACAGCGATGCTTCCTGGGCTGTGCCGTCCTGAGGCTGGGATTTCAGGGCTGCACGGGGGCTCTGTCTCCAGTCTCTCTCGCCCAAGCTCTGGCCCCCTCTCAGGAGGTGGGCTCTCTTGCGCTCTGCAGCAGGGAGGTGCAGCTCCCCAGCGCTCCCCCGCCTCCCCGGGGCTGCCCTGTGTGCCTTCCCCAGCGCCCCCCCCCCTCGCTTCCCTCTCTCCCCCTGGCTTGGAAAGCCTTTCTCCCGGAACCGAGCCTCATTTCCTGCTGGCACATGGAAAGGGAAGCTGTGCCGTCCCTGCTCTGCAACCACAAGGCCTCCGCCAGCTCCGTGCTGGGAGGGAGGGCGGCTCCGAGGTCAGCAGGGGCTCAGGGATGTCCCCTGCAGCTGCCTCCGCTCGCGTCCCAGAGTGATGGCTGCAGTCCCAGCAGGCGCCAGCCCTGCCAACTGGGCCGGATCAGGCTCGTCTTGTCCTGTCCCAGCGGCGCTGGGGCTGTCTGGTGGCAGCGCGGGAAAACCCCCTTATCAGCCGCTGCCCTGCGCCCCAACGGCCAGGCCTTGCTTCCTTGCTCGAGCTCTGCAACTGGGGCAGTGCCAGCTGGTTGCCAAGCACAGGGCAGTTGCAGGTCAGGGTGGAGGAGCAGCTGCCGGGGGGGCTGTTTGTGATCCCAGATCAGGGTACCCGGGGGCTGCCTAGCAGGGGCATGCCAGGGGCAGGCGGAGGAGCAGAGCCAGCCCAAGTCCCCCCAGAAGCACAGGGGCATCGGAGGCCTGGAGGGCATCATGGCCGGGTGGCCCCAGGGACTGCTGGGAGATGGGCAATCCCTCCGCCCCGCAGCCTGGTTGTTGATGGAAATGCTGGGTCAGCCCCTCGGTGCCTCCTCTTCCTGGCCCCACCGTGCTGACTCAGGCACTCTCTCCCAGCAGGAGCCGCACAGGAAGGGTTTCCTGCCCCAGCGCGCAGCGGGGTGGGGTGGGGGCCAGGCACAGACGGGCGCGCTGGCCGTGTCCACGTGGAATGGGTCTGGCGGGCGCTAGGGGAGGCCAAGGGTTAGGCTGCTCCTGGGAGGGGGAACTCACCTTCTGCAGCAGCCTGGTGGGCAGGCTGGCGCCACGGGCCTTCCAATGGAGTGTCCCTCCCCGCCCCGCCCAGCATGGGCCTGCAGAAGCTACTGGCCCAGGCTTGAGGCCCCCTCTAACCCACCTTCCCTCCACATGAGCCAGGGCCACCCCAGGCAAACCTGCCCCCTGCTGATGGCCCCCCCACGCCTCTGTCTCTAGCCCACCCCAGGACATCGATGGCCTCCCGTGGCATCTTCCATGCAGCTGAAAGCTTCCCCCCCACACCCCCCGCCACCCACCCAGTCCCTTCTGCTGGCTCATGCTGCGTCTCCTGGCCCTCCCCCGAGCCTCCAGGGGCCAGTTCTCTGCTGCCAGCTGCACCCCACGTGTCATCAGCTGACGGGGCAAGGACGGCAGGGGCCACTCTCCCCTCTGTGCCCAGCGAGGTCCTTCCAAGCAGGCAAGGGCCCCTCATTGGGTGAGTCGGAGAGACCAGCCCTGGCTCTGTGGCTAGGGCCAGGTTCCAGGAACATTTTCCCAGCACAGGGTCCATGCCAGCTGACGGTGCCTCTCTCCCAGCAGGGGGCTAGCCGGGCTGGCAGGGGCTGGGCGGGTGGGCCAGGCATCAGCCCACTGGCTGGCTGGCTAGCAAGATTCGCACTGAGGGCCCAGGCTGTAGCTGGCGGCGCTGGAGTGTGCCGGAGCTGGGCTGCAGGCTGGCAGCACGGCCTGGTGCCCTGGGGCTGCCCTGGCCTGCTAGCGCAGAAGAAAGGCCCGTCTGTCTCCGGCGCGGATTCGTGGGTTCTGTCCATGCTGTTTCCAGGCGGCAGAGTCAGTTTTTTTCCACTGCGAGCTAAGCAAAGGGCCTGCTGAAGGCTCCTTTATGTGTCTGTTTGTGCAGGTCCCCCCGGTGCCTGTCCGAGGGCTGCTTGCATGTGTGCGTTAGCGGGGCCAGGGGGGCGGGTGTGATTTCTGGCAGGCGCCCGCACATGGGGCTGGCCGGGAGGCTGCCAGGTGCTGCTAGGCAGAGGGATCTCAGCGCCCCGAGCGGGACAGACTGCCCCTGAGCTAGCCCATCTCTGCCGTGCCGACTCCCCCGCGGTGCCACCCAGTTGCTCTGCCCAGGACAGGGCAAACTTCCCCAGAGCTCTATTGCTTTGGGGGAGGGGCGGGGGACAGAGCAAGGGAGCTGCCTGGCTTCCATCCAAGGTTCCTGTGGGGACTGGACAAAGCCGACTCACTCTCTGGCCTCCAGCAAGTCCCTGTCCCTCCCATGCCTCAGTTGCCCCAGTGTGCGGAGCAGGACGATGATGCCAGACTGACGGGCAGAGTTGGAGGACTGAGGGCTCTGCCCACGGAAGCAGCTTTTCCTTCTCCTTTGTCCCCTGCCCGCAGCCTAGCCGAGGATCACTGCCAGCCTCCCGGGCCACGTGGGGTGGGAGTTCCCCAGAACAAGCCCCCCAGGCTGGGTTCAGCCCAGAGCCTGCTCCTCTGGAATGAGCACTGCGCCGGTAGCGCCGCGGCCCACTGCCGAGCAACCACAGCGGGGACTCGGTGACCCATGCGGAGCATCCCTTGCGTGGACGTAGCTGAGATCTGACCTCCCCATGCGCATTCCTTCCGCAAGAAATGGAGCAGGCCAGGGAAACGAAGTGACTCACCCCAGATCACCCGCCCCAGCTCTAGCGACCTGACTTCCACACGTAGGCCAGGCCTCGGGATCAGCTGTTCAGCCAGCCGAGCCAGTCGCTCCTACCGGCCTTGAGCCCTGAGACAGCCCTCGCCCGCCCCTCCTCTCCCGTCCCTGCTGGCGGCCCCAGCTCACTACAGCCCCAGCCCTGCCCCGCTTCTGCCTGGGTCCCACCAGGGAGGTTTGCTTCACAACCGGAACCACTAGGGTCTTGGTTCTGAGGGGGACAGAGAGAGACACTGTAGGACAGATATAAACACGCTGGGCCTGGGTGTGCCATTTTCATTCAGAACCTCCTCTGCTTCTCTCGCCAGGCACTCTCCCCTTTCTCTTTCTCTAGCATGAAGAATGGCCAGATGCAGGTCGTCCAACAGTAGACCATCTAGCCCAGGGTCCTGTCTGCCGACAGTGGCCAAGGCCAGGTGCCCCAGAAGGAGTGAACAGAACAGGAAATCACCACATGACTCATCCCCTGTCACCCATTCCCAACTGCTGACAAAGAGGCTAAGAACACCATCCCTGCCCAGCCTGGCTAATAGCCATTGATGGACCTGTCTCCCATGAATCTATCTAGCTCTGTATTGAACCCTGTTAAAGTCCTGGTCTTCACCACATCCTCTGGCAAGGAGTTCCACAGGTTGACTGTGCGCTGCGTGAAGAAAAACTTCCTTTTGTTTGGTTGAAATCTGCTGCCTATTCATTTCATTTGGTGACCCCCTAGTTCTTGTGTTACAGGAACAAGTCAATAACTTTTCCTTATTCACTTCCTTCACACCCGGTACGATTTTATAGCCCCTTGTCTGATCCCCCCCTTAGTCTCCTCTTTACTAAGCATTCTACTGGCTAGAATGATGAAGCACCATGATGACTGTACTTCGGAGGCACAGCAGCTGCTAAGGAAAATTGCACTGCTTTTCAAACCTGCCAAAACCCACCAACCAACCAGCGGGTCACAGAACTGATTGGACTTAATTTGTTTGGCGCGTCAGACAGCCTTCGGCAAAGTGGCCAGGCCACTGGGAAACCGCCCTGAATCAGAGCCCTGGACTGTGCCCAGTGTTAGCGTCGCCAGGCTGCCACGCCCTGCACCTAGGCTCACTGGTAACTCTGCCAGGCGACAGCAGTCACAGAGCGTGCAGCTGTTGCAAACCCTGCTGTTGTGTTTGCCTCCTGCAGCAGTGAGTCCCCATGGTTAACTTCAAGCTTTCCTGTGTGACTATCCCTCTTCTAGCCCAGCATATACTGCCGTTCAGTGACCCCACCCCGCTCCCAAGAGCTGAGCGCCAGGCCGGGACCTGTGCTCAGGAAGAGACAGCCTGTTCCCCATCAGATGGCACAGGACGTACAGGGGACAAGGAAACTCCAGCTCCCGGAGCCAACAACAGGAAACTGCCACCTAGTCACGTGCTGTCAGCGTTTAGACTTGGTGCAGCCTGAGCCTTGTGTGAGCACCGGTGACATTGCAACAGCAGCGCCCAGGCCTGAGCTCCCTGGGGGCAGCACGTCTCCCCCACTGGCAGCTCGCTCACCTGCCCGCTCCGATGGCTTAGGGCCTCGACCCATCCTGGGCTGCAGCGAATGTCGCCTTCCCATGGGTGCCACAGGACCTGGCTGCATGAAAGCCGGCCGGCTCCCCTTCTGTGTTTCAGGACTGCCCCGCGGTGTCTCAGGGCAGATGGCAAGCCCAGCAGCTAGATGCAGCCTCCCCCCTCCACCTCTGTCTTACCCGCCGCACAATTCGTCGCCATTGCGTGGAGAAGCGCAGCCTATGGAGTTCTGCTGGGCAGTAGGGATGCAAACTCCCATTTAATTCGTGAATTGATACATTTAACCAATTAACTGATTAAATGGGGGTGACAGGGGCTGGAGCAGGCCATGAGCAGGGCGCTGCTCCTGGGTATGGGTTACTGGTTACCTGGGAAGTATCGCCCGTTAAGGGTGATGCTTATAGGGTAACCAGTTACCTGTTAACATCTCCACTGCGGTTGCCTCTGGCTAGCCTCCCCTTCCTGCAGGGATGCAGCCCACAAAGACTACATGTCCCAGCATGCAAAGCTGTAGACAGGCCAGCTGCCTATCTAGGGGTCAAGCTGGAGATTAACAACACAGCCAAGTGCCACATTCAGAGGCTGTGACCTGAGGGGAGCCCCCTGTAGGCCTCCTATTCAGCGTGTCTATCTAATTGGGATAAAGCATGCCATGGAAGGCATCGTGGGACAGGGTGGGCACGCTCTGCTGAAAGGCATTGGTCTGTCAATCTAGTGTAGGTCGCTGGCGCCCATGAAGCTGGGATCATGGAGCATGGCTGCCACTCAAATGTGCTGCGAGTGTGGGACAGCCCAGGTACCAGCTGACCGGCACTGGAGCGAGCCAATTGCCTCCTGCAGCAGAGAGTCCCCTGGGTTAACCATAAGCTCCCTGGTATGACTATCCCCTTGGAAGGGAGCTGGCTTGGAGTCACCATCAACAGCCCTTGTCCAGCCCGGGAGCGACAAGTCAAGCTCACACCACAGGAGCAGCCTGACCTGAAAAGCAGCAATGGCCCCAGAGGTGCAGGACTTGAGTTCTCCTAGGCCAGTGTTTCTCAACCAGTGGTACGCGTACCCTTGGGATCCTCGAGAGAAGCCGGGGAGGGGGGGTACATCAACACAACTGAAATGTGGAGAAATCTGAATGTTTGTTTTAAGTTTTACAGCACTTTATTATTATTGTACTTTTCACACCCAAACATTTCATCCCCCACCCAGCTAGGATTAAACTGTTTAAACAAATGTGTTGCAATGGTAGAAAAAAAATTGTGTGTCTGGAAACTGTAGGTACTGCGGGTACTTGGCTTTTTTGTTGAAAAAGAGGGTACTTTATAAAAAAAAGGGTGAGAAACACTGTCCCAGGCACACGGTGTGAGGCTATACAACCGGGGACAGAAGCCGCCTGGGCTGTCCTGCCTCTTCTCCCTACTACACTGAGGAGGAGAAGGCTGTGGCAGCTAAGGAGATGGGACCCCAGGCTAACAGGGAGAGAGACTGTAACCAACCAGCAGCATCCAGGGGGCTGAGGAAAACTGCTTAGTTCAGACATGGCCCAGTGTAACAAGGTGGAGAGTTTAGTCTGCACGGTTCCCTTGTGGCGACTCCCCTGGATTTTTGCCAGTCACTTACAATCCTTAGAGCCCAGCTCCTGGAAGCAGTACACCTGCTCTGATGTTTGTCCTCGAGGGTGGGGGGTTGACCGACGTGCTTGGTAAACCTGCTCCGGTTACACAGGCGGAGGGAGGGATCTTGGGCAGCGCTGGACGGTACATTCCTGTCCCGTGCTGGGAGCTGGGAGCGGCTGCTGCCTTTCCCTGTGTGAGTCAGGAGGGGCTGTGGGAGCCGGCATGCAGTCTGGCCTGGTGTGGGGCACCACAGGAAGTTGTGCTGAGTGGTTACAGCCCCTGGGGGGGGGGGGGGGGGGAGGGTTGCTAGGCCTTGTGAGACACAGCCCAGAGTAGTGAGTGAAGCTGGTTACAGCCTGGGATCCCAGCCCAGAGGCACAACCACAGGTCCCAGCATGCAATGCGTCCTTGGTGGAGACCAGCACCTACCAGCTGGATGGTGCTACCTGGCACTCTGCATGCTGGGGCCTGGTCCCTGCAGCTGGTGGCTGCGCCCTGCCCCAGTTGGGTGACTGCAGCGGGGACAGGGGAAGGCAGGTGCCGGGGGGCACTAGAAGGGCACCCAGAGGAGGTGATGTGCAGGTACCCAGAGGCTGAGGGACAGGGACAGGGCAGGGACAGGGATGGCCAGGGATGGCCAGGGATGGGGACGGGGACAGGGACAGGGACAGACAGGCACAGACAGGGACAGGGACAGACAGGGACAGGGACGTGGACAGGGACAGGGACAGGGACGGGGACGGGGACGGGGACGTGGACAGGGACAGGGACGGGGACAGGGACAGACAGGGACAGGGATGGGGAGAGGGACAGGTACAGGCAGGGACAGGGACAGACAGGTACAGAGACAGGGACAGACAGGGACAGGTACAGGGACTGGGACAGACAGGGACGGGGACGGGGACGGGGACAGGTACAGACAGGGACAGGTACAGAGAGGGACGGGGATGGGGCCAGGGACAGACAGGTACAGACAGGGACGGGGACGGGGACGGGGACAGGTACAGACAGGGACGGGGACGGGGACGGGGACAGAGAGGGACGGGGACGGGGACGGGGACAGACAGGGACGGGGAGGGGGACGGGGCCAGGGACAGGGACAGACAGGTACAGACAGGGACGGGGACGGGGCCAGGGCCAGGGACAGACAGGTACAGACAGGGACGGGGACGGGGACGGGGACAGGGCCAGGGACAGACAGGTACAGACAGGGACGGGGACGGGGACGGGGCCAGGGCCAGGGCCAGACAGGTACAGACAGGGACGGGGACGGGGCCAGGGCCAGGGACAGACAGGTACAGACAGGGACGGGGACGGGGACGGGGACGGGGCCAGGGCCAGGGACAGACAGGTACAGACAGGGACGGGGACGGGGCCAGGGCCAGGGCCAGACAGGTACAGACAGGGACGGGGACGGGGCCAGGGCCAGGGCCAGACAGGTACAGACAGGGACGGGGACGGGGACAGACAGGTACAGACAGGGACAGGGACGGGGCCAGGGCCAGGGCCAGGGCCAGGGCCAGACAGGTACAGACAGGGACGGGGTCGGGGCCAGGGCCAGGGCCAGGGCCAGACAGGTACAGACAGGGACAGGGACGGGGCCAGGGCCAGGGCCAGGGCCAGGGCCAGACAGGTACAGACAGGGACGGGGACGGGGCCAGGGCCAGGGACAGACAGGTACAGACAGGGACGGGGACGGGGACGGGGACGGGGCCAGGGCCAGGGCCAGACAGGTACAGACAGGGACGGGGACGGGGCCAGGGCCAGGGCCAGACAGGTACAGACAGGGACGGGGACGGGGACAGACAGGTACAGACAGGGACAGGGACGGGGCCAGGGCCAGGGCCAGGGCCAGGGCCAGACAGGTACAGACAGGGACGGGGTCGGGGCCAGGGCCAGGGCCAGGGCCAGACAGGTACAGACAGGGACAGGGACGGGGCCAGGGCCAGGGCCAGGGCCAGGGCCAGACAGGTACAGACAGGGACGGGGACGGGGCCAGGGCCAGGGACAGACAGGTACAGACAGGGACGGGGACGGGGACGGGGACGGGGCCAGGGCCAGGGACAGACAGGTACAGACAGGGACGGGGACGGGGCCAGGGCCAGGGCCAGACAGGTACAGACAGGGACGGGGATGGGGACAGGGACAGGGACGGACAGGTACAGACAGGGATGGGGACGGGGACGGGGACAGGGACAGGGCCAGGGCCAGGGACAGACAGGTACAGACAGGGCCAGGGACGGGGCCAGGGACAGACAGGTACAGACAGGGCCGGGGACGGGGCCAGGGACAGACAGGTACAGACAGGGACAGGGACGGGGCCAGGGCCAGGGCCAGGGCCAGGACCAGACAGGTACAGACAGGGACGGGGCCAGGGCCAGGGCCAGACAGGTACAGACAGGGACGGGGCCAGGGCCAGGGACAGACAGGTACAGACAGGGACAGGGACGGGGACGGGGCCAGGGCCAGGGCCAGGGCCAGACAGGTACAGACAGGGACGGGGCCAGGGCCAGGGACAGACAGGGCCAGACAGGGACGGGGACGGGGCCAGGGCTCTCCCGGTCGCGCCCGGCTCACGGCGACTGTGAAACGCCTCAGGAAAGGGCAGGTCAGGCCCTGGTCCCGGCGTGACGCCATGGGCAGCCAACGGGAAAGCCCCGCCGGTGAGCCGGGTCTGGAGCTTGCGGCAGCGCAGGCCCCAGGGAGCAGGGGTGAGCCGGCGGAGGAAGGAAGTGAGCTCAGGGCACAGGAGATAGGGCGGGAGCGGGCCGGGGATGCGACGGGGCCGTGGCGCAGGAGCGCTGCCAGGGGACTTGCTCACCACCGGCGGGGGAGCGCGGCGCTGGCTCGTATTGTTCAGCGTTCGGGGCAACTGGAGTCAGCCAGAGGCAGGGAAGGAAAACACCGCGGGGGCCGTTCCTCCAGCTGCTGTGGGCACAGCCCCGCCCCCCCCTCCAGCATAGCCCCCCCACTCCCCTCCAGCACAGCCCCTCCGCGGCCCCCCCCCCGCCAGCACAGCCCCTCCACCCCCTCCAGCACAGCCCCTGCCCCCCAGCCCCCGCCAGCACAGACCCCCGCCCCCCCGCCTGCACACCCCCTGGCCCCCACCCCTTCTGTGCACCCCCCGGGTGGCCTGGAGAACCGGGGCTGGTGGAGGGAGCTCTCCCGAGTCTCCCCGCAGCCCGGAGATGGAGGGATCCCTCGCCCGGTGGAGGGGAAGGATTTCCCCGGTTAACAACCAGAAGCATTAGCTGGGGTGGGGTTTCCCCCTTCATCCGCCGGCCGGGCCTGGTGTGACAGCAGGGTACAGCCCCACCGGGTATTTAACCCCTCAGCCCCCGCAGTGCGGGCTTTCCCAGTCGCGGCAGCTGGTCCATGGGACCCCCACCAGCCAGCACAGCTACGGGGGCTTAGTCGCTACGGGGCTGGCTGCCCAGCCGGGTTTCTACGCCCGAAGGTGGCGGGTGGCGCTGCTAGGCACAGCGGTGCGAGCTCTTCGCATGGGAGCCCAGAGCGGTCCGTAACGCCCCTGGTGAGGGTGCGATGCGCGTTCTCTGCTCGGGCGCTGGTGCAGGCAGCGAGCGGTTACTCTCTGCCCGGCCCCTTCGAGGAGCTGCTCCCCGGGGCCCGGGCGTGCAGAGCAGCAGGGGGAATTCAGCGGGGCCGCGTAGAGCGGGGATCCGGCCTGGGGAGCAGGGCTAACGGACACTCTCTTGGGGGCCCTGCCCTGGGGATCGCAACCCCGAGAGACCCGCCGTCTGCCTCGTGAAGCAGCCAGCCCCAGGAGGTGGCGGCTGCCGAGCTATCAGGCCACACGTCTTGCGGTGACCGGCACTAGGGGTTTACACCCCGTTTCCAGGGGTATCCCCTCTCCCTAGACATCCCAGTGTGCCCTAAGGTTACCATGCCTCGCTGCCACTGCCTCCGCTCCACACCCCGCCTGAGAACTGGGTTGGAACCCCCTCCCCTCGCCCCGATCACATCTCACTGGCACCCCCGTTTCAGAGCAGCAACCTGATTTCTCTGCCCTGTCCCGTTCAGGTCCCTTACTGGGCGCCCGGGCCCCCAGGGTCACTACTGCTAGCACCAGGCTGTACTGCAGGCTCGGTGTGTCCAAGGGGCACGGCCAGACCGTGCCACAGGGCTGGGTCTCTCGCCTTCCCCACCGCGCCCCAGGTGCCATTCCCGCCCGAGAAGGCAGCAGACCAGACTGTGACACAGCCGCCAGGCTGCCCCCGCCTTGCCGCGGGTCTCTCCTGGGAAGACTTTCTCTGTCAGGAAAGCGGCGCAGGTGGGTGCGATGAATTAGCGGCCAGCTGATCGCTGTCCCCTATGACTGTAAGGCTGGAGATCTCCGAAAGGGCAACACACAGACACCTGTTGAACGCTTTACCCTGCCCGCGCACTCATCCATGGCGCGCCAAGTCACCCTGTCGTGCCAGGCCGATTCCACCAGGCAAATACCAGGGAAGGGCTGGAACTTCACTCGTTACAAGGCTGATTCTTATCAGGGTGGGATGAACAGCACACGGCTGGCTCGCACCCTCCCTGCCACATCCCAGCGACAAGCAACCGACCGAACAAAGGGGCGCCAAGTGTTCTGATCGGCCTCCTGTAACTCGGGCAATCTAGTCCAACACTCCGGCCATCTGAAGAAGTGGGCTGTGCCCACGGAAGCTCATGATCCCAGCGACATGTTTAGTTAAAGTGCCACCAGACCAGCTGTTGTTTTTTTAAGTTGAATCTATTCACTGTTTTTTTTTTTTCCTCCTCTCCCCCCCACTTCCCTTCTTTCTTCTTGGAGCTGGACGTTTAATACTCCGGCCATCTGAAGAAGCGGGCTGTGCCCACGAAAGCGCTACATGTTTTGTTAGTCTTTAAGGAGCTGCTAGGCTATTGGTTGTTTTTTCAGTGTTTCCTGCTACCGACTAACTCGGCTCCCCCTCCGAGTCTCGGTAGATTGGGCCTTAGCAAGTCCCCTGGACAAGCCCTTAAGGTATGTGCCTTAGAGAGGGCCCTAGGCAAGTCAGGGTGCACTTTGATCAGTTTCACAGTCGCAGGGCTGTAAAACTCACAGGTTTCGTGCTTGCAGCTACTTCAATCGGAAATGTCACAGTGTGGGAGCGGTAGGAGCCCTGACTCAGACAGGAGTTGCGGGGAAGGGTGGTAAGGTCATTGGGAAGTTGGCGGTACTGCCACCGCACTGCCACCGCCGGCAAGCCAGAAGGAAGGATGGCACGGGTGTTGTTGCCACTTATTCCTGTGCTGCGGGGGGTGGTGGGCCCCACAGTCACCCGTCCCGGGCCACGCAGCTCTCCAGGCAGCGTAGAAGCGTGGTGCTATCACGCCCTCTCAAATAACCTTGTGACCCCCCACCCCGCGACGCCTGCATGGGTCAGGCCCCCCCCCTTTGAGAAATGCTGCCCCCCCCCAGTCTGCGTAGCATGCGGTAAAAGCGCACAGATTCCACGCGCTGGGCTGTGTCGCGCGTGGCTGTGATCCCGGTAGGGAGCTGCCCAGAAACACCACTGCTGCCTTCTGATGGGTGGCAGCAAGGGCTGCGGGCCCACTGGCCAAGAGAAAAATTCACAGGCTTGTACTGTAAGCGGCCTTCATCTGGGACTTGTGTATGAACCCCTGCCCTCCCCCCAACGCCCAGCTGGGGTGCCCATCCTAAAGGGCCACGTGGAACCTGACCTACACTGGAACAGCCACCCAGGGGCCACATGTTAGGCACAGGTGGGGGGAGGTGCTCTCCCTGCAACCTCTCTGCTTTGCCACCCTGCCCCCTGCTGCCTCGTGCGTGCCCAGCGCGGCTGGCGGAGTCCTCTAGCCCTTGGCATTGTGCCTGCGTAGGGGGGCAATGCCACATGCTGTGTAGCAGCCGCCTCTGAATCCGGGAGGGCAGGGAGGCTGCGGGGTGAGTATGGGGCAGGCTCCCTCCCCAAACCCTTCCCCGCTGGAGGGAGCTAGAGACAGTGACCCTCACCCACCAGAGAGCAGCGCCTGACTCCCCCAAGAGCAGGGCCCGTCCACCACCTGCAGGGATGGGGACTCAGCCCCCCACCCCAAGGAGTATTTCCACCAGCCAGCTGTGGCACATGGCCGCCCTGGTATGCCCGGGGCTGCTCCTTTCAGGCAAAGGCAGCTGGCTGCGCATCAGCCCCCCCCATTCATTGCCATATCAGACCCTGCAGCACCACGGACCTGCAGTGGCACGTGGCACCGGGGCGTTTGTTGCTGGCGAGGGCCACAGCGAACAGGCAGCCAGCCGCTGACTGCAGGCTCCGCACCTGCCCCGTGCCAGAGCCCACGACAAGCCGAGGCTTTGAATTCATAAAACTGTAGAGCTGGAAGGGACCTCGAGAGTCATCGGGGCCAGGCCCCTGCCCTCACCCCATGCACCATCTAGCCCATCCCTGACAGGTGTCTGTCCAACCTGCTCTGAAATCTCTCCAGGGATGGAGATTCCACAACCCCCTCAGCAATTTATTTCAGTGTTTCACCACCCGGACAGGCAGGAAGTTTTTCCTAACGCCAACCTAAACCTCCCTTGCTGCAGTTTAAGCCCATTGTTTTTGTCCTGTCCTCAGAGGCCCAGGGGAACAATTTTTCTCCCTCCTCCCTGTAACACCCTGGTAACAATCTTATAACAGGGAGCAGCTAAGACTACCGCCCCCTCTGCAACCACAGGGCACGCGAGGGCTTGGGTTTCAGACTGAAACTGGAAGCTCATGCTCTGGACCCAGAATAACCTGGCTCCCCGCCAGAGACGGGTGAATCTTGCTACCTCTCCAGCCTAACCTCCGAGCTGCTCTGCCAATAGCACATCACCCATCTGCGCTGGCCGGCAGCAAACCCCCCCAGCAGGTGGGACTGGGCCTACACAGGGAGTTACTGCAGAGAACGCGGCCCCGGCTGCCTGGCTAGCAGAGCTTGCCCACGTGCGCAGGGTCTAACCGTGCCTCCTATTCGGGGTCAGGAAGGAATTTTCCTCAGGTCAGACTGGCAGAGACCGTGGGAGGTTTCTGCCTTCCTCTGCAGCCTGGGCCACTTGCAGGTTTAAAATAGTGTCAGTGGGGGATTCTCTGCAGCATGGAGTCTTTGAACCACGCTTTGAGGGCATGAGGAACTCAGCCAGAGCTTAGGGGGCTGGGACAGGCATGGGCGAGGGGGAGGCTCTGTGGCCTGCCATGTGTAGGAGGTCAGGCGAGATCAAAGAGGGGCAAAGTACAGAGTGTCACTTCCGGCCCCACAGACCTAGCCGCACCCCTTCTGCCAGCCCCAGTCCTCTGGGAGGCAGCCAGGCCGAGTGGGTGGGGGCGGAAGACTCCAGCGGGAAGGGGCCAGTCTCCCCTCCCTGGCCTGTCATACAATTGCTGAGCCCTGCTGGGGCCCGCAGGCCACAAGATTTGCCAGCCCCTGCAGTGGATGATTGTGTGGGTGCTTCTGCCCTCAGTGGCCATGAGTCTGGGCACAGCTCTGCTCCGCCCAGGGAAGAGACCTAGCAGCACGCGGCCGTTCAGCAAGATCTCCCAACACAGGCACCTCCCTGCCCCCCCCCGGAGAAGCGCCGCATGCGGCCTTTGCAGGCACGGCCGCACGGAAGGGCCCTGCCAGGGACAGGAGATCCGTGGGCTCCTCCAAAGGCCTCGGCGCAGCCTCTGGCGCCGGTTCTGCCCGCTGGGCTTGTCGCGCCGTCTCTCGGTTTGGCAGGAACTTGCGGCATAGCTGCCCCAGGCAGGAACCGGTTGTGACACAGACTGCGGTCGGAGAGCCGCCTGGCCGCTCTCGGGGAGGAATCAAACAAACTGTGGCCACTTCCCCAGTCCCCCCGGAGCGTGGCGAGCGTGCCTGGCCTTCCAGCGGCCTCTCTAGGGTGCTATGCCCCACACGAGTCGCTGCTCTGGGCCTGGTGCGTGTTAATCACATGCTACACCTCGGCCATCACCACGTCCAGGGAGGAGACCTAGCTCCCCTTCAGCTGCGGAGGCGATGCTAAGGCAGGAGCAGCACTGGGCCAATGGAAATCATGACAGCCCCCTCCCTGGTCATTATGGACACACAAGGGCACCCCATTTCCCCCTGGAGAGAAGCCCTGACTCCGGCCAGGGCTGCCTCCACCTTGGGCTGTTTTGCGAAAGAACCCGCGTCACGTGCATCTTCGGCCTAGCGATCTCGTTAAAGTCCTTTGTGGGAGGGTGAGGGAAGGGAATCCTTCTTTCAGGGTGAAGTGGGAGGAGCAATTAAGCCCTCTTAGGTAGTGAGCCAGCTTAACGGGCTCTAAGCCACCATCCAAGGCCTGCTCAGAAGCTAAGCCACAGGGGCCAAAGGGCTCCCTAAGTGCAAATAGAAGGGTGGGGGGTGGTTTGGCAAGCTGCAGCAGGGAGAGGAGCAGCCCTGAGTGGCCCGGAGAGGGAAAAGAGGGGCAGAGCTCTTTGGGTCCCAGGAACATTGGAGATGCAGACGGGGGGGCTTTCCACCCCAGGAAACTTCCGGATGCTGTTTGTTCTTACGGTGCTCAGGAGAACAGAGCTGGCTGTCCTTCCCTGGTAGCCCAACGGGACTGCCTCAGAGAAACTGAGCTCTGCCTGTGCCTGCCCCTGGGGGAAAGAGGCAACACAGTGATTGATGGGGGCCTGGGTAGATACTTACAGCAGGAGACAGCCTCTGGCTGCCCTCCTCGAGGGGACTCTCCCCTCTAAGGGAGCAGGCGGCAGCTGATGGTCCCCTGGGGGTCTAGCTGGCGAGCTCTTGCTGGGTCACTGATCTGGAGAATTTAGCCTGACAAGCCAGCAGGTGATGTAGGACCAGGTGGCCGGTGAAAAGGTGGCTCTTCCCCTTTCATTGCTTGATGAGGGGTTTGGAACGGGTCCCGTATGATGAGAGATTAAAAAGACTGGGACTTTTCCTCTTGGAAAAGAGGAGACTAGGGGGACAGGAGAGAGGTCTATAAAATCATGACGGGTGTGGAAAAAGTGAATAAGGAAAAGTTATTTACTTGTTCCCCTAACATAAGAACTAGGGGTCATCAAATAAAATGAATGGGCAGCAGGTTTCAAACAAACCAAAGGAAGTTTTTCTTCACTCAGTGCACAGTCAACCTGTGGAACTCCTTGCCAGAGGATGCAGTGAAGGCCAGGACTTTAACAGGGTTCAAAAAAGAGCTAGATAGATTCGTGGAAGTTGGGTCCATCAATGGCTGCTAGCCAGGGTGGGTAGGAATGGTGTCCCTCACCTCTGTTTCTCTGAAGGTGGGAGACAGGAGAGGGATCATGTGATGTTTACCTGTTGTGATCCCTCCCTCTGGGGCACCTGGCATTGGCCACTGTGGGCAGACAGGACACTGGGCTGGATGGACCGTTGGTCTGATCCCGTCTGGCCGTTCTTATGTTGGGGAATTTAAAATGGTCCTGGACACGGCATGGCTAACCGCCCGGCAGGCTGGCCAGGACGCAGCTAGAAGGGTTAGAGAGCTGGGCTTGGGAGGCTGATGTTAGAGGCAGGAGGCAAAGAAGAGTTAGGGTTAGGGCTTGGCTGACCCTTGCAGGGCAGGCGATGCCACCAAGCACGGGCAGGGCATGCTGGAGGGGCAGAGGACGTGCTCTGGCCGGAGCAGCGAGCAGGCTACCAAGGAAAGGAAATGAGGCTGAATCTCAGGCCACGCTCGCTGGTGGCGAGACTGTCGAGTCAGCAGAATCCTCTCGCCAGGGAACAGGGCACCCTGCGGCCTCAGCCAGTTACCGACTAGATCCGGGGTGTTTCAGGCCCAGGCCTGGGGCGCGCAATGCCAGGCCCTGGGTGGCTTTGCTGTAGGGGGACCTGGTGACTGAGGCAGCGTCCTCCCTGGCCTGGCCCCTCAGACCTCACTGCACCCCAGACGTGGCCGGCTGCAGGCCCCACTCCAGGGCGAGGGGCCACGGGGCTTCATGCTCTGCCCTTCCCCCACGCACTGGCTCCCCATCCCATTGGCTGCCCACTGACAGCCACAATTTTCTTCAGCTGGCTCATGAGAAAATAAAGCATGGAACCCGCCAGTCTCGGTCAGCAGCCAAGGCAGAGATCAGGGCCGTGGCGCTGGGAGCTGTGTGGACACAGAGCGACCCACAGAGCCTGTCCCGGAGTGCTCGCCACCCTGCTGGGCAGGACAGAGGGGTGGGCCACAGAAGGCACTGCCCGTGATCATCTGCTGGGTCTGTAGGGAAGTCAGCATGAGAGCCCCGCTCTCCCCCGGCCCTGCCCTGGCTCAACAGCTTGAGCAAGATGCAGCCAGGGCCTGGCCCGGCCCATGGGGAGCTGAGGATGGACCAGACAGGAGGGAGCAGCTTTCCCGGCAGAGAGCGAGTCTGCTGTCCCCCCATCCCCCTGTGATCTACGGGCCGGTTCTCGGCCCGCACCGCGTGTGACCCCCACACCCGGCCTCCCCCCATCCCCCACCTCCCCCTGTGATCTACAGGCCGGCTCTCAGCCCACGCCGCGTGACTGCCACGCCTGGCCTCCCCCCAGTCCCGTGATCTATGGGCTGGCTCTCGGCCCACGGCACGTGTGACCGCCCCGCCTGGGCTCCCCCCATCCCCTGGGGACCTGATGCCGATTATACATCTCTCAGGGACCAGCTCCTCAGCCGGCCGCTCCTGGGCTGCCTCCCGTCAAGCCAGTGGCCCGTATCACAGCCGTCCTGTCCCAGAGCTTATCAGCCGTGCCCGAGCTGCGCGTCCTTGTACGGCTCGTCCTCTCCCCAGCTTGGTGGCGCTGATAAGGGGCAGCCTCCCCCCTCCTCCCCCCAGTATGGGCAGCCGAGGGAGCAGGCGCAGTGGGAGGGAAGGGCCTCGTGCCAAATTCATTCCGTTTCCCTGGGACTGAGACATGGGGCTCTTGCTGACGCTAGCTTGGAAAGGCCTGGGCCACACAGCACTGGGGCTGCGCGGATGATGTGACTCAGGAGCAGGGATAAGCACTCCTCAGAGTCAGATTTCTGGTGCAGCCCTGGCTCTGCCCCTGCTTGGCTGGGTAACCTTGGGCAAGACCCTTGCTGTTTCTGTGCCTCGGTTTCCCCATCTGAGGGGGGCCATCTCCCCTCCCAGGGATGTGAGGAGGGCCCATGTGTGCATGCAGAACGCCATAAGCCTCCCCTAGGAAGAGCCATGGAAGGACGGTGAGACAGAGCTGCTGCCCCTCTGCCCCCATTGGCGTGGCCCGTGGTTTGGGATGGAGACTAAGCACCCAGTTCACATGCACGAGCACCCACCATTGCTAGTGGGCCCCCGCTTCTGAGCGTGCCCAGGGTACACAGCAGGCCAGCTGCAGGCCACAGGGATGGCGCCGACCTGGGCCATGCAGCCACCTCTGGGGAGGAACGTGGCGGCCCCCCTGCACCAGGGAATGGAGCCAGGAAAGACCAGGGAGCATTCACAGTCACTAGGCTGACCCCACCCGGGCAGGGGCCCTTCCTGCCACATCCCAGCCAATGGCGCCAGCAGCACAGCACCCCCTGGCGCTCCACCGGCATAGCGCCCCAGCAGAATGGCCCCGCCTTCCGCACCACAGCCAGCAAGAGCCAGCGCTTCTGGTCCAGAGCCGGCCTGGCTCAGCAGTGGGGGCAGCCTGACCACAGATGGCCCTGCAGCCTGGGAGGGCAACTGATCTCACCCCACGAGCCTCCACCCAGGCTGAGAAATGCCAGGGGGATTGGCCCAAACCCAGGGGAGAGGGGGGCAGATTACTGGCATTTCTCTCTCCAACACGCAGGCTGCTTGGGGCAGGCCCCATGACCAGTGCGCCTGAACAGGAGCCAGTCTCCGTGCTGGGGTCCCCTGGCTCTTTGCTATGCCCCCCCGGCTGGTCCTACTGCTGCGGCCACACTCGGATGGCCTAACCCCCTTCCCGCTGTGCTGGGAAAGCCAGCAAGGCACGCTGCCAAGGCCTGCCAGAAGCAGAGGCAGTGTGTGTTTAGCTGAGTGCCCAGACTTCCATCGCAGCCGGTAAGAAGCCAAAGGACCCCAGTTCCCCTTGGGACGGGGCCTGGTGAGCTACAGGCTGCAGGAGTCCCACAGCCCAGGGCCTCCCCACGCTAGGCGCTGGACAAAGAACAAGGCAGCGCTCCCTGCCCTGCGGGCAAGGGGCCCAGCTCTGATCCAGCTCCACGCCCCCGCTGAACAGGCGAACTGCGGACAAGAGTCCTCGCCCACCGCCGGGGCTGGGCCTTGACAGAGGCTCAATGAGACGCAATAACCCAGGCCCAGGGAGTGGATGGCCACGTCCTAGGCACATGGGAAAGCCAGGGAGGGAGGCCCAACTGAGGCATCTGGCCAGCTGGAGCTACGGCGGGCTGAGGGTACCTCCACGTTGCCTTGGGCAGCTGGCTTGGGGCTATGCAATTGCTGCGGAGACCCCAGGGCTGCAAGACACCACAAGCAGGGGTACAGGGTGCCAGGCTGCAGCCCGAACAGCGGATCCAAGCTCTGCCACTCGGTGCCATGGGGGCTGACTGCAGAGCAGACCTGCCCTCCCCTCCCCTCTGGCGGACAGGGGCCTGCCCGGCCTCTGCCATCGCCCCAGCCTGGGCTGCCAGCGCGCACAGGCTTCCAAAGCCTGAAATTCACACAGGCCTCAGGGGCAGTGGAGCTCAAAAGGTGCTTGGGGGGGGGGAAGTGGAGGGGGGGGAGAGAGCACACACTCAGCGGGTGAGGCCTGCAGACAGATTCCTCCCCCGCCCACCCCTCACAAAGCCACATGCCGTCAGCAGGAGCTCAGCCCCCTGCGTCCGGAAAGGGAAACACCCATGAGCCAGGTCCACAGAGCCCTGGCTCTGACCTTCAACGCCCTGCAGCCGCAGGGGAGATGCAAAGACCCGGCCGCCCCCCTTCACGAGGGATGCGGGGCCAGACGCCTGGCTCCGAGCTCCCCTCCTGGGACAGTTGGGACACAGCTGGCGGCTGCACAGGGCTCACTCTGCCCCAGGGGAGACGCGGCTCTGCGAGACGCACTCGGCCGGGTCTGCCCCAGCCACACTCTCCCCAGCCAGTGAAGCAACACCGAGGGCAGCAGAAGCAGAACAAATGGCTCTTTGTCTGGGCCGGCCACAAAGCCCGGCGCTCGCGCCTCCCCAGGGGCTGGGAACACAGCCCCAGCTGCGAGTCGCAGGCCGGATCGCTTCCACCTTGGCACTCGAGGACACAGCCTGTCAGCACATGCAGCCGCATGGCCCGCTCGCAGCGGGCTGCCGCCCTCGCCTGGGCAGCTGCTGGCACGGCAGCTAGCGCAGGACTCGGGGGACCCGCGCCTGGGGTTCTGGGGGCACCCATGGCATGGGGTCATTGCCCGGGCTGGGGGAGGCTGTGAAAGGAGAGGTCACTGAGGGCTGGAGGAGGTTTCCAAGCAGGATTGGCCCCTTCCAGGTCCCAGCTCCCAGCGCAAGGCGTTAGTGGCCGGAGGCCGTTCTGCGTTCAGCTTGGGGCTGCTTGCACCGGACAGTCAGTCGCACAGGACACGCCTGGCCCTGCTCACAGGGAAAGCCGAAGCTTGAACCACTGTCTGTTGAAATCCCAGCTCCTCGGGGCAGGGTGGCCCTAGCACCGTGGGCCCCCATCTCTCAGTTGGGGCTACCGTAAGATACCCCCATTTCCCAGCCAGGGCAAGACTGCTCTGTAGGGGAACAAGAGAACCAGCCTGCTGGGCCCCGAAGCCAGCCGCCTCCATGATCAGGGCCCATTCTCACTCGCCCCAGCTGCCGGCATGGAGTCTAACCCAGCTCCCCGTGCACCCCAGAGCCTTCCCAGGTGCCTCAGCAGCAGCTAGGTCAGAACCACCTTGCTTATTTCCTTGGGCAGGCACGAGGATCTCCAGTGCTGCCGCCTGTGTCCGCCTGCAGCACTAACTCCCCTGAGAAGAGCTGCCCTCGCCTGGACGTTACTCCTCCGGGCTCACAGGCTCCTTTCACAGCCTTCCCCCACCCACAGGCTGGATCCTGGCTCTTGTCACGCCCCCCACGGCTGCTGGCTAGGGCCCAGTGTGCTGCCATCACTGACGGACCTCCAGGTCAGCAGGGCACTTCAGTCTCACTGGGTGGCGGGGGTTCATCCCTGGGGCTGCACTTCAGTTCGGCTGGTACCAGAAATCTCCCGGGCCTCAATAGCCAAAGAATCTCGGCATGCAGGCAGCATTTCCCCCCTCGGGCTACCCGATGGCCAGGCCTGTCCGTGGCTGCTCGGTTTGCCAACTGCAGCAGTGCCTGAAATCCTCTGTAATCGAGAGCCATGTCCGTTCAGCCTTGAGCTGCCTTCTCACTCATGCACTGGCAGGGACTGGGGCCACAGGAAGCAGCAGAGGTCACAGGGGACAAGACCGAGTGGCCGCTGGGAGAGCAGCCTTCAGACACACAGGAGAACCAGCTGGGTAGAACTGGCAAAGCCACGGCAGGAACTCCTGTGCCTGGTCTCATTCCAAGGAGCAGCTTCCAAGCCATTTCCAGTGCCCCTCCCCGGCCAGATCCCAACACAAAATGCTGGCAGGACAAGCTGCTTCCAGCAACTGCTGCTGCTGCCCAGATGTTTGCACGTACCCCAGCCAAGACTGGGAACAGGATTTCGCTGTGTCAGTCGCTCTCAGAGCATTTGTCAACGGCTCCTCCTCTCCCTGGGACCAGGCCTGTGCTGAGGAACGGAGGAGAGCTGTGGTGCGGCAGGAAGCCGTTCACAAACCATTTGGCTGTTCAGGGGAGGGGTGGGAGAGCAGGCAGGATGCAGCGCAGAAAGCAAGACAATGTTCAACATGCAGGGGAGGGGGGAAGAGCGGCCACCCGGGCAAGGCAGCCGCCGGGAACAGCTCTGCGCTGGGGGTGGATACACTTCTTGGACCATTCCCCCCTCTGGTCAGCTGAGCTGTCTCTCTTAGAGGTGCGTCTGGATGGATCTTCTAACCCGCAGGGATGCTCTGAGACATGAGCAAGTGCTAATGTTTTAGGGCTCGTCGAACCCTAGAAATCTCTTCCATTTTAACTGGAATCAACATGGCGAAAGCAACACCTGCCGGCTACATCGACCCCAGGAGTGCGTTCCTCGCCCAGGAATGCACTGCGGCAGATGACCCCGGCAAAGCCCTTCTTGGATAGCTGATCTTACACCAGCACAGCTGGACTTCACACTAGCATAGTAAAACCACTCCCAAGAGGGAAATGTCTGCTCCGCAGCAGCGTTGATGGTATAACTGCATCAAAACAAGGGACATTGCCGGTGTAGTGACGTTGGTCAGGGAACACCCCTCTTCCCAGCCTTGACGCAGCTGGGCCAACAGAAACACGTAGGCCTAGTGTAGAAGCATTCGTAGCGGCATAAGACAATTTACATTGACCTAAGTTATTCCAGGCTGGGAAGCAGAACTAAACTCAAGACACTTTTATACCTAGAGTCATGCGCAGATATAAAATTTGTATCTGCAGCTAACCCACAAAAGCAGTCCATAAAGCAGGTATCTGTGCTCTTGCAGGGCACTATTTATACCAGTATAACTGCGACTAGGGCTTTTATAAGCACTATCATGTTGGCAAAAAACACCCCTCCCCCCACACACACACACACGTGATAAGATGCAAGTTTTACCAGTTAAACCCAGTAGAGACCAGCCCGTAAGGGAAAGTTAACTTTCGTTAAGGTTGCTGAGTGTATTTTGTAACAAGACATTCTATTACACATCAAAACCCAAATGTGACCAATCTGAAATCAGTTACATAATTCAGAGGCTCTCTCTATTCATTAGGTTGGACATTAGGAAAAAGTTCCTAACTGTCAGGGTGGTTAAACACTGGAATAAATTGCCCAGGGAGGCTGTGGAATCTCCATCTGTGGAGATATTTAAGAGCAGGTTAGACAGACATCTATCAGAGATGGTCTAGACAGTGCTGGGTACTGCCATGAGGGCAGAGGACTAGACTTGATGACCTCTCGAGGTCCCTTCCAGTTCTAGGATTCCCCCAACACACAAATTCTGCTCTCAAACAACCTTAACTCTCCCCTTCTAATGGGCAAACTGACTGCCTGAGCTATCCCTTTCCATCCATCACAATTTTCTCGCAGAACTGCCTAAAAGCTTTAATACCTTCCTCGGATTCGTACAAGAATGGCATATCACAGAGAAAGAATGCATAAAACAAAGATACTGACTTGGGAATGCACAAATCGCACTCTGAAATCTTTGCTCCAAACAGGAATTTCACCTACTCCTAATTAGACAAATATCAGATGACAAAGTTATGTCCCTAAGGGTATGTCTAGACTACGTGCCTCTGTCGCCAGAGGCATGTAGATTAGGCTACCCGGCATAGGAAAACTAAGTGGCAATTTAAATAATCGCCGCTTCATTTAAATTTAAATGGCTGCCGCGCTGAGGCGATCAGCTGTTTGTCGGCTCAGCGCGGTAGTCTGGACACTCCGCGGTCGACATCAAAGGCATTTGTCGACCTCCTCGGTACACCTCATCCCAGGAGGCATACCGGGGAGGTCGACAAATGCCTTTGATGTTGACCACAGAGCGCCCAGACTACCGTGCTGTGCCGACAAACAGCTGATCGCCTCAGCGCGGCAGCCATTTACATTTAGATGAAGCGGCGATTATTTAAATTGCCACTTAGTTTTCCTATGCCAGGTAGCCTAATCTACATGCCTCTGTCGCCAGAGGCATATAGTCTAGACGTACCCTTACAGTATAATAGCCTTTACTGAAATGCACAAGTTCCAAGCATAATTGAGAGCTTGTCTGAAGCCCATCAAACTGCATGGAAATTTACACACAGCATCTTAGCTGCTGCAGATCAGATCACTGTCTCCAACACTAATTTTGTCCTTAGCATGAGTGCAGGCGGATGGACGTGTCCAAGACTTGGTGGTTTTCCAGTGCCTATGGAGGAGAGGTCACAGGAATGTCACGAGACGCTTCTTGACTTGGACAATTTGAGTGGTTGGCATCCAAGCTACTTAGCCAGGGCTTTCGAAACTCTAGGGAATTTTTTTTTCTATCCCAAGTCTATAATTTAAAATAAAAGTTATACTTAGAGGTTGTTCCAATCACAAGTCAGAAGCCGGAATCAAACCAAGGCTCCTGTCTAAACCCACCCAAAAAACCCATGGAACAGCACATCTTTTGCCAACATCACATTGTTCACATGGCTTGTGTATTCTATCCTGTCCCTCCACCCTGTGTGTCTGTCTCATCTAGATGGAAGCGCCTTGGGAAAGGAACTGCCTCCGGTTACGTGTTTTTACAGCTCCCGAAAATTTTTGCTTGGCTCTTAGGAACTAAAACAAACATGATTAGATTGACGAGAATCAGAATTCCAGTTGCAACTAAAACTGTGGTGTCAGGGCCACCGAATTGGCAATTCTTGCTACGTTAATCCCGGCAAGCTAACGCTTCCAGATCAAGAAAGGATTTGCCCATTTGCTTCTCCAGTATCTGCAGAGGAGTCGCTGACCTCTTACGACCTCCAGCTCACAGCCAAGACCATCACGATGTAAATAAACTTCCACCCCACATAATCCAAGCCTCAGCACTCCGGAAGCCCCCAGAGCTAGCCCTTCATGTGTTCAGGACCACAAACTGCATCCACACATGGCATTCGAATGGCTTCTACAGCAATAACGCATGTGCAAGCATGTCCAGGTACTACCATCTGTGATCGCACGTGGGGTAGTCGTGTGTGATCTCAGCAGTCACTGGGCTGTGGGACTCAAAGGTGCAAAGCTAAGCACAGCCGCTTTCTTTCCCTCCGTTGAAAACAGTTGTGTGACGAAAGAGAATATGCGCGATCAGCTGAAGAGTAGCCGTTCGGTTTGGAAAGACTCCACCGATTCCAAAGCCACGACGGCTGCTCGATTCACAAATCTGTTGGTGAACACCACAGGTGGGTGGCTTTTACTTACCACCACAACACAACACACTTTAGAGACGTAGGTTCAGATCCTGAGGGGAATGTGAGCAGACAGATCTGTAACCCTCAAGCAGGCCCTAGGTCTGAGCACAGCTCAGAAGAGACTTTCCTTGTGTCAGTCCAACGGAAGGGGAAAGAAAGTCAGGTAAAGCCTGAGTAGAACTAGGGCAGTTGCTATATGAGCCGTGACACCTGCAGGGGGAAAGCCTGCGAGTTGGCACCATGTTAGCTCTCACATGTCCACCACACACAGAGGCAGTGAGACCAGCTACTAGCCCCTCCCCCCAATAAGACAGCTATGGAACTTGGGGGATCTAGAAAGTTTTATTGAAATTTAACAAAACCGGACAGATGCCGAGGAAGGAGACTCATAAATATTGGATGTTTGAATTGGAAACTCCTACCCCTTGGCTAGAGGAACGGAGAGTGTAGTGTCAGTGGCTACAATTCTACACATCCACACTTGACAGCACAAAGTCGCACAGAAAGAAGTCAAAAAAACTGAAAAGAAACCAAGTTTTTTGCTTGCTCCAACAATACAGTGGACACAGATACTATTTACAGTCATCTTCACATTTTAAATATCCCGTCAGCTGCTCCCAAGGGTCCCCCTCATCCTGTCTGGGGAGGGTCAGAGGACCAGAGCTCCTAGGAAACAGCTGGGCTGGGATTCTAGAAACCACGCAGGCTGGCTGCCCCGCTCCAATCCCAGTGGGCTAGCCAGCCCAGAAAGAGGGGTAGGCAGCCTCAGGGCGCCTGCTGCCTCCCTCAGAAGCAGGGTGGAAAGAATCCTTCCTTGGGGGAAGGTTCCTGTTGCATCGCTCCGAGTGTGCAAAGAGGGGGGGTTCTCAGAGCAGCCAGAGGACAGTGAAAAGGGGTACAGGTTACCCAGGGTGCTTCATTGAGCAAAGGGCGCTCTGCCCGCCTCTCCGATTCAGAAGCCAGGTGGCCAATAACAGAACAGGAGGGCTCAGCTGCTCTGCTAGGGCCAGACGGAGAAACAGACACGCTACTCGCTGTACAGTGGTATGTCTGCTCTGCAATCAGACACCGCAGCTGGCCTGAGCCAGTTGACTGGGGCTCCGGGGCTATTTAATTGTGGTGTAGACTTGCAGGCTCAGACCCTCCCACCTCCCAGGGTCCTAGCGCCCGGACCTGAGAGCCTGCACTGCACAAACAGCCCCTGAGCCCGCCTCTGTGCCAGTCACCGCCACCGGTGTGTCACTGCAGCGCAGACATGCCCAGTGCCTCTCAGTCTTGGCTGGGCGCCTCTGTGCAGTGGGCAACCCCTGCCCACTTCCCCAGCAAGGGCTGGCGACACGGCCGGCCCCCCAGCGGCGCTCACTACGCTGCCCTTGGCCAGGCTGGCTTTCGGCACACAGATCTAAGCCTGCTGCCCCAAACCTATCCAGCCCAAGGACAAGGGGACGTCCTGCAGCCCTGGTACAACCCCCCCATGGGAGCTGCTCCTGGCCACATGGAGGGAAGGCGACCTGGGCCAGAAGCCACCTCCCTCCCCACCTGCACACTCCTCCAGACCAGACCCCTCCTCGCTTCTCCCTTGAGCTAGATCCCACCCCCTCTCACTCAGGACCTAACCAATACTGCTCTCCACTTGGGGGGAGGCCAGTGGCTCCCTGCAGCCTCTCGCCCCCACCAAGAGAAGCCAGAGGGGGGCTCCCAGCGCAAGCGGTCTCCTACCTCCCCACCCCCTGAAAAGCAGCAGCAAGGGGGCAGTTTTTTCAGAGCTAAGTCTTCCCATTTTGAAGCAGGGGCCATGGGCTGCATCAGCCTCACACAGCATGACCCCTCCTTTGCTGGAGACGGTGTCATGCAACCAGAGATGTGCCTCTTGCAGGGCCAGGGACAGGTCGGTGCAAAGAAGAAACTGAAAAGAACAGTGACTCTTGCGAGCAGGTGCCAGAGCAGAGCACTGATCTAGAAGGAAATGTTCAGCCTAATGTGTTCCCTGCGGGAGCTGTGACAAGCACACCACCTGCGGGAACCCGTTTCCGTGCCCGCTCGGGTGCAGGCCCAGAGGCTCTGGGCCCTCTGTGCTGTAGTTTCACTCCAACTGCTACATAGCACGACCGGGGAACAAGGTCGCTGCAGAGGCAATGGGGAGCCCGTCCAACAGCACCTACCTTGCTCTAGCTAACTCCCAGAAGCCTAGCAGGGTGGCACAGCGCCCTTAGAACTCTTCCCAGGGCAGGGGGATGGACACATCCAGTACAGACACATGGATTCTGCTAGCCATTTGGTACCAGCAGCTTAAATTAAAAATCGAGGTAGCAAATGCCTGAAGTGCTCCGAAAGTAAGTGACATGCTCTGGAAGGGGGAAGGAGAGGACTGCTGCAGGAGCCACGGCGCAATCCCGTTTTAAAGCTTCACAAGAGTTCCTGGGGGGTGTAAAGCAGGACAGATCTCGAGGGCCTGCTTGTGCAAACCAGGCTGCCCGTTCCCGTGTAACCTGTAGGGATGGGGCAGTCCTGCCCCGACCTAGGAGCAGCCAGCTAGCGCTCAGTCCTGCCAAGGAGGAAGCCAGGGATGAAATGGCAGATGCATCAATGCACAGAGTCGATGCTGCCACCACAAATCCCGCTGGCAGAGGGCTGCCCCATCAGCCATGTGTTTATCACGCTGGGTAGGGAAGAGAACCTTCCTCTCCCCCATCCCCCAGGGAGAAAGGGAGGACTGGGGAGCAGACGATGAACTCAGGTTTTGTATCTGCAGGGCGGTTCCCAAGACAGGAGGAGGCAGACGCCAACTGATTGTGGCCTGGTGCACTCGGAGCGCCGGGCAGCTGAGCCAGGCTGCTAGCACTGGGCCCCAGTGACCAGCATGTGGCTGTTACCCAGAAGCACGTTCTGAGAGGGACTGAGCTCCAAACAAATGCTGTGGCTAATCCAAGAGGCCACACTCCAATGTGCCGGAGGTTCAGGAGGCAGAAGAAAGCTGCTGCGTAGAGCACAGCCTGCTCCCGCCAAGGCAGGCCCATGCTCCAATGCGCCGGAGGTTCAGGAGGCAGAAGAAAGCTGCTCTGTAGAGCGCAGCCTGTTCCCGCCAAGGCAGGCCCATGCTAACAGCTGGCAAGGTAAGCCCTGCTGTGCCAATCCTACCCACAAAGCTCCACAGGCTCCCATGGGCTGCCAGCCCAGTCACTCAGCTCTGAACACTACAGCTGCTTCCAGCAGCCTCCATGGCTCCGGCTGCAAAGATGGGACCGTTCAGTCTGCTGGCTCTGCACCATCTCTGGCCCATGGGATTCTCAGAGGGCTGGGTACCACCAGCTGCTACCTAGAGCCGCAGGAAAGGCTTCTGGGGACCAGACGAGCCATATCGCTGGGCAGGTGGGGGCTGCGTAAGAGAGGAGACCGAGTCGGAGGCAATGAAATCTGGTCTCCTCCCTTCAAGGAGCACTATTCCATTTCAGTGGGGTTCTCAAGGTTAGCTCCACCTCAGACCGCCTCATTTACCCACCATTTCCAGACTAAACTGGGGGCACAGCATTGCCTAACCAACCCTCCCCCCCCCCCCAGGATAAACATCACCACTAGCCTTTAATTCACCACCGCTTTGTAGGACAGGGGCATTAGGGGTCTGCCCCTAGCCCCCCCGAGGTGAATTACCAGGGGCAGGTACCTGAGAAGCAGGGATTATGTTCAGCAACAGGTGCAGGCTGGCTCTCCCTTTAAACCCTCAAACACTGCTGCCACGGCAGTTCAGCGACCCAGCCAAACCTCGCATGGAGTCCTAAGGATTTAAATCTCCGCACTCAGGCGACAGGCTCGGTAAGCACATTGCTAAACAAGGTCGCGCGTCTCGTCTGGCTTGCGAGCAGAGCCCTCGCCAATTCTATGCCAGGTAAGCAGCCGATTTTGCGCCACCCCATCTCCTCCTGGCCAAGGGCGCTCCAGAGGGCGTGTCTGTGCTCGTAGTCCCCTGCAGTTCCGGGCACAAGGCAGCCTTGGGGGGTGGCATCAGGTGCGGCAAGGCTGGGCAGGTAGGGTGCACTGGCGCCGCAGCTCAGACCTCACAGATGATAACGGGGAAATCCACATGAATGCGAGGGTGCTCCAGCTTCACTATACCCTGAAGAGAGAGCAAGGAGGCTGGTGAGGCAGGGGAGAGACAGGCCTGAGAAAAGGCCTGCAAACAAAGGACCCATGCACTGCCCGTCACTCCAGATGGAGACAGACAATGGAGCTTATGTTCCAGGCCACTTCTTAATGGACAAGAGTCCATTAAATCATCCCAAGGGGCCAGTTGGTTGGCTCTGAGCACCAGGCAGACAACGGAGACTGACTCCGCACTAGAACTAGCTCCTGGGAGTCAGATTCAAGTGCCCCGATCCCGTGATGCTGAGTCAGAACTACAGCGCCACGCGAGTGGGGGAAAGCCTGTCACTGCCCACACTCCAGCTGATCCGCCGCCCAAAGGACCTTTCATTCCCCAGCACTCAAAGCCAATTAAATAACAGGCAAAGAAAGGCCGCTGGACTGAGAACAAAACCCAGACCTCACATGCACAAGCAAGCAAGCTTTCTGGCCAAGGAGCGAGGCTGAATGTAACAAGCAACAGCATTAGCTAAAGCCGCACTCTTGTGCTTTACGCGTGTGAAGCGCCCCGGTGTGAATCTTCTCACATGACAAACAGATCAGAAAGCGAAGCAGCTCTCGGGTCTATGCGTTTGTGGGTTTCATGCTCTAGTTTCACAGACAGATCCCCACCAGACTTGCAAGCGGCTGGGAGTGTGGTCTAGTGTTTCGAATATGGGAAGAGAAGTTACGTCACCCTTGATGCTTTCATTTCTCCATCTGCAATACAGCAATCAAGGTTCTGGGTACTGAAATGATTAGCTTATGTTTGCAAAGCCTCTGAAGAGCCCGAGCTATTAGGCACTAGTGAAGGACAAAGCCTATTACGAGGATGACAAACTGAGGCAGACAGTTTTATTACCTTTAATAAAAGGTCTGTATTTTCCGCAGAACAGCCAAAATTGTCGCAGGAGAGCAACATGAAACAAAGCAGCGAGGGAACGCTTTGCCTGTGGCCTTCCAATTAATGGGCCTTGCTCGGTTTACAATAGCCCAGATGGGTTTGGCACATGGCAGATGCTGGCTAGAAAGTGGCACCACCTCACGTGGATGCTTGGGCATAGTTTGAACACAACAAATGTATTTTGCAAAACAAACAAGCCCTGCCTAACCACATGCAAAAGCCCTGGAATGATGAGAATTCCCATGGCCCCAAAGGGGTTTGTTGCTGCATCAGTCGCGGCCAAAAGCCGCAGCTAGGCAGAGTTTATTTTTCGTGCTTGTGAAAGGTGCCAGACCAAGCATCCTGGAGAATGGAGCCCTCTGCCCATAAAACAAATCCAGCATAGGCAGTGGCAGTACAAACTGCATCCCATCTCTGAGCCTCACCCCATGGCCTAGAAGAACCCTCTCAGGGAGCAGAAAGGTGGCGTGTTTCCCACAGCCCATGCAGCCTCTCCTGAGAAAGCCAACAATGGCGTCAATAAACAGTGACTGAGCAATATGGACAGCTGTCTGCTAGAAGCTGGACAGACTGCAGCCCCCCAAACTCATTTGACAGGGGCTGGTGGGTGGTGACAAGGCCTAGAAAAGATAAGCTTGGGGGGATGAACTTGGCTCTACCCCAACACCTGCTTCAGCACGTCTCAATTTTAAACCCATGAAGACATGTCAAATTACAAGAGGCTACATGTAGAACCTCTGGTCCTTTCCCAGATCAGATTTCCCCCCCCCCCCTTATTTATTCCTCTGTCTGATTTGAGAGGGGTTTGTTATACTGTTCTTTTCACAACAAGATAACGTCTAGGGCCCGGCTGGAGGGGTTAAAAACAAAGGGCCTCTCTCTCAAGGCTAGTGTTAAATCTGTAATCGCAGAGCAAGGCGTCAATGCTGATTTTTAAGGTCAGACGGCTGGCTCCAGAAAGCAGGGACGTCCCGACACAAGCGTATTCACAAGCAGGTTCACTAAGGCAAGGCACAGCACGCCTCGTTGGGATTTTGTTCCAGGCTGGCGCCATCAAGTGGCTCGAGGAGGTACATAAATGTCTGAGCTTCCTGGGGTGTGCTGACTGGAAATTCGTGTTTACAACGGTTAACTGCTATTTAAAAGTTATTTCTCTCCTCCCATCCCACCCCGTCAGCCAGAGACAATGGATTGAGCCAGGCACTTAATGTGCAGGATTTTCAGGACCAGTACACAGGCAGCCTCTACTCAGTCTTACCCTTTCTCTTGCAGAACATGGAGGCCTGAGCAGCAGGGTGAGGCGGAGCACACCCCCTCTTCAGGAGCTTTGAGCAGGAGAAAGCTGGGCAAAAGGCTTCCCCGCACAGTGGAAAGCCATTGTCCCATGGGTACGTGCAGTGAGATACCACTGCGCTTCCGGGGGTGAGACCTGGCGCACTACTACTTTACTGGCCGAGTCCCCAGAAAGGCCGCTTATGTGTCCAAGCATGTTACCTGAGGTATCAGGTTCTTGTGGATCCTTCTCAGTTTGGCGCGCTTCCTGCCATTCTTGGTGACAATTGTCTCCTCATAGAATTCATGGGCAAGGTCCCCGTCCTCATCGTAATACATGGAGCTGCAGAGGAACAAGCAGAGGAGCACATAGAGATGGGCTAGCAATGATCCCTACCCAAAGCGACAGGAACACTGTGGGAACAGGGCAGGTGTCGGCGGGCAGCCATCAGCTGTCCTGATCTCTCACACTGGAGGGCAGGGCACCCCGGGACCGGGAAATTGGATACGGAGCCTGTCAGCAGTCATTTCCATCGGACAGCTGTGCAGCAGCTGTGACAAGGAGTTGGCCTTAGTGCTGTACCTAGCAAGACTGAAATCTACATCATAAAAGCTACCCAGACAGCTGGCATGGAACACACACCCTGCTCCAATTTCAATGGACGTGCCAGCAGCTGCTGTGTGTTTGCCTAGCCCTCGACTGCAGAGTGCGGCTCAGCGGAGAGAGAAGGGACACGAGCCACGGAGATCGCACTCCCCTTGGTTCCAGGGGCCTGCCAAGGCAGGGTGAGAGGGGAGAGAGAGGCAGTGCCTGTTCTGCATCCAGGGATGAGGACGGCTGTCCACTCACGCCGCCAAGGGCGAGTTTTGTACAGAAGCAACTGCGAGCAGTTAATGCCAAAGCGATGGCGCCATGGTAAGCAGTGCCAGGCACACTTCCCAGCTCTGATTCACACACAGGCAGATCCGCAGCACTCCACAGTGGGACGGCCACCAGAATCATTCCACTCTTGGATAAGCAAGCGCAGGCTGTTGCCAAGCTGGAGCGCTAGCCAGCACAAAGGATACAGGGCCATTTGTAACTGGACGATCACGGGCACGGCTCAAGCACACCTAGCTTTTCAGTCACGCTTGGCTGAGGTTGGAACAGGAACTACAAACAACTCGCTACGCGTGGACCTTGCAGTTCAAGCGCACTCTCCTAGCCCACGGCACAAGATGATTCCAGGATTTCTTGCGGCAAGAGGAGAACTCAGTCTGATCTATTCCGTTCCTGGCTTATTTGCTAGCAGCGTAGCTAACCGAGGCACACAGATCCCAGTTTTGTGATGTAAACACCACTTCGCCAGGAACCAAAGTGAGAGGAACTGCTTATTCGGCAGGAATCAAAAAAATCATCCGGTGATAACCAACTTGGATCACTACTGATCGATCTAGATCAGAACAGGGATGTTAAATATCGATTAATCGGCTAATCAAGTAAACAATGGAATTTGCATCGACTACTTGATCAGTCAATAAGGGGGGGGGAAACGCTTGTTATCCTGCGCCCCCCGGGGCTCTTCCTACATTTAAAAGGCAGAGGCACAGCAGTTGGACCCGGCACGAGCGGGGACTGCTTGAGTCCCCACTCCCGCCATTTTTCCTGCTGTGCCTCTGCCTTCCCTGCCATCCTGTGGAGCCGGTGCTGGGGGGAGCCGGCTTTTAAGTCCGCTTCCTCCAACACCAGCTCCTGCCCCACCCCACTTGCTGCCTCTGATATAGAAGCAGCAAGGGGGGGGAAGGGTGCAACTCGTGGAGTAGTGACTTGTCTACCTGACAAGCCTGGGCTAATTGCTTACATCCCTTTATCAGAACCCACCACCAGGTGGTAAAAGTCTCCAGAATCAACTCAACTATCAACTTCCCCCTTGTCCCAGTTTACGATCTGTTTTAACACTTTGCCCTTTCTCTACAGGACTGAACCAATCTGGCCCAACAGCACCGACACCACACATATGAACGAACGTCAACACCACAACTCCGTGCACACACACGGATAGTGAATGTGCCAAGATTCATACAGCTGACACGTGCCTGAAGTCCTCCAAGGGCAGCTACAGCGCCCACATCTCTCATGCTACGCCATCCAATGCTCACGATCCATGACATTAACATGACCAGAGTACTGGTACCTCTAAAGCAGCCACATAATTCTTCACAACAGCGGTGGGATGAGTAGCACAGTCTCCTTTCTGGACTGAAGCCACATATAATTTAGGGATGTAAGTGACTAGTCGAGTAGGAACTCGACTTGTCACTCTCCCCCTGCCCCCTCTGATAGAGGGAACAAGGGGGGAGCCAACTTAAGAGTCAGTTCCCCCCACCAGCACCATCTCCACAGGGGGCAGGGGCAGCAGGGAAACGGCAGGGGATTGAAACAGTCCCACTGGCGCTGGTCCCACTGCTGCTCCTCTCCCTTTGGAGTGTACAAGAGCCGCCTGCATTTCAAAGGAAGAGGCACAGAGGGGAACCCATGCCAGTGGGGACTACTTTGCTCCCCACTGGCACAGGTTTCTGCTGCCTCTCTCCCTCTGAAATATACGAGCGCCACAGGCGTCTCCTGTACATTTCAAAGTGCGAGGCCAGTGGGATGGCAAGCACCCCCCCCCCCAATCAACTAATCAAGTAGCCGATGGAAATTCCATCGACTACTCGATTAGCTGATTCATAGAAATTTAACATCCCTAATATAAACAAAGGCCCTGCTGCAGAAGTGTGGGTTGCTGTTGAATTGCTGTTTCTACACACTGCAAATCCTGCATATCTCCCCTGGTCTGAAACTGGCTGGTGGGCGTGACGATCGAGGGGGCAAGCTACTGATTTAGGCTAGATAAAGGAGGAGTACTGAGACAATGCCAGTTCCCAGACACCTTCCTTTAGACCCCAGGCAGAGAGAGAATTTCAGCTAGCCACAGGCAACAACTTGCCAGCTATGCTGCTTGGTTCAAATGCACCTTGCCACTCTCCTGACAAGGAGTTGGTACCCCAATGCCAAAAGATAATTAGGAAGAAATTAACCCAAAGCAAAAGTCAAGAACTTTGGCACAGCATTTATCATATAAATTTAAGAACTGGCAAAGAAACAGCTTTATGGTGCGCACAAGTCAGACGGAGGCAATCCATTTCAACGTAGTCACCTAGATAAAGACATTAGCTGCAGCTCCGCATTTACTTCCTTATCTGTCTGCAAGACCGTGAGACGAACACACGGCTGTCCTTTGCTCCACAGAATGGAACCAACAGCAGACAGAATTTAGTTGGCAGGTACAGCTTGCTTACAAGTTCTTGGCAAAAGGCTTGAGGCTCTTCTAAAGGAGAAACGCCTCAAACGGTTACTGACGGGAAATAACCCTACACAAAGCAGTCAGCAAAAAGCACTAACAGAAGCCTCAGTTTAAACTGCTTGCTAGGACCGGCCTGCCCTAAAGCATGAAGCTTGGTTAGCGGGGCAGCGATCCGCTGGTGTCTCTACAACTGTGGGGCGACTCCTCAACCCAGCTGAGACGCCTGACAAGGCAGGAAGCACAGCTCTTCTTGGGCCCCTCAACACAGCCGGATCAGTGGACAGTCACTCACTCTTCCTCACCAGTCTCACCTCTTGGCCCAACAGGCAGTGCTACCGCCTCAAAAGCCCGTCTGAGGAACGGCTGCGATTGGATGCGTTTTGTTTTAAGGAAGGAGACAAGCCAAGAGAAGCGGTACACCTATCCCAGGGGAGCTGCCTGGCTGCGGGCTGGGGAACGCCCTCCAGAGTCAGGGGTAACCACGTGCAACCAGCGCCTTTGGCTCGGCTCGGCTCGGCTCGGCTCGGCTCGCTGCACCCCCCCACTCTTCCCAAGGGCCCCGGAAGAGGGCTGCTCGCCTTGCCAGAGCGCAGCGTCGCCTCCCTGCAGGGTGAACGCCGCCAACGGGCAAGCCCGTCCTCCCCCGCGGCGGCTGCGGAGCCCCGCGTCCAAACACGCCGCGCCCCCGGCGGCCAGCCCGTCCCACCGCCCCCGGCCTACCCGCGGCGGGTGAAGACGAAGGGGGTGGCGCTGCAGCGGCCGCGCGCCCGGGCCAGGGCCTGCTCCCCGGCGGGGCCGGCCGGGCCGGGGGAGGCGAAGGGCCAGAGGCCGCGGGCCTTGGAGCCGCTGGCGCCCATGCTCAGGGCGGGACCATGGCCCGGGGGGGCGGGAGCCGCCCGGCGCCTCCGCGGAGCCCAGCAACGGCCGGCGCCTCCCGGCCCGCAGCGTCACTTCCGGCCGCGCGCCGCGTCACGTGTCGCGGGAGGGGCGGGGCGCCCGCCTCACGTGGGCAGGCAGTCGGCCGTGGGCGGAGGAGAGCGTGGCATGGGGCGGGGCTCCCGCGCGAGACTCCGCCCCCTCCACGTGGCGCGGGGCGTTGGTCGTAGGTTGCGGGCTCGAGCCCCGGTCCCGGCCCCGCCCCCGACCCCGCCCCCACAGCCCCAAGCTCCTGTGCACATGGCCCCTGCCCCCCTTCCCTCGCCCCCCCAGCACCTGCTCCCCAGCCCAGGGAGGGGGGGGGGGGCCTCCCAGCATGATCCATTGGTCCCTGCCACTAGGATGCCACCTGGCTCCCAGCCCAGTGGGGCGCTGGCCCTGCCCGTGAGTCCCCCCCCCCGCATCGTGCCTGCTCCGGTACTGGTGCCTCAGCAGATGGCACCCTCGGGCGCAGAGCCAGGGCCTGCTGGCTGGCGGGAGGGGGGCTGCTGGCGCCAGGGCTGGCCATGGCATTGAGCCCTCCCCCCCAGGCCCCATGCACAGTCCCACTCTCCCCGGGGCAGGCCAGGTGTCAGGCTGGGGAAGCAGCCATGTGGTGCCAGGGCTTCCCTCCCCCTTCTGCTCCAGCAGCAAACCTGCCTGGTTAGCAGGCTGCATGTGAGCGACACCTCCCCCCTGGCGCTGCCTGCTGGGTGTCCAACAGCACCAGCCCTGCTCAGGAAGCCAGCCTGGGCTGGCAGTCAGGTAGACTCCACCCAGCCCTCTGCAGGTGCAGGCACCACATGGACAGGTCGTGTCCTGGGCACAGCAGGGGTCAGAAGGGGCTTGGGGTAAGGGTAGAAGCAGGAGGCTGCGTCCTAGGAGGCAGATTACGCAGCCACAGTCTGCCCCCGCTAGGGCTACAGTCGATCCCCCAAGGGCAGTCCTTCCATTGACCAACAGGCTGAAGAATCACAACTGCAGGCCTCAGCACGGTGCTCCTGCGCTCCAGGGTCTCCCACGGCCTTATGGGGCTGACTGCACTGCAGTCTCCTCCTGCACCCCATCCAGCTGTAGGGTGCAGGCCAGGCAGAGTAACGGAAGGTGGAGGTCACGGGGAATAAAGGCTACACTGGGCAATGTTCGGCAAATTCCCCGCAGCGAGATCCCACCTCCCTCCCTCCTTGGGGATACCCGCATCAGCTTTACGTCTTGGTCTACACTGACGGAGAGCACTGCTGGGGCCGTTTGAAACAGCTGCCATGCTCCACACCAGAGCTGGCTGCATTTCAGGGCTGGGGGAAATGACCCTTGCTCTTGCAAAGTGAATGGCACCATGCCGCTGTCAATTTCACAGGCTTGCGCCTTCTTCCTCTGAGGGTAGGTCCCTAGGAGACGTGTTCAGCTCTGACCCAGGGGCCCTGCTATCTCGCTGCAGGCATGGGGGAAAAGGCAAGGGAGTATTGCCTGGAGTGGGGTACTGAAAACCTCACAGGTAGCTGGCCCTCAGGTCACATCAGCACTGAGCCTGGCATAAGAGGGGGACACGTGGCAGCAAGTGGAAATTGCATGGGGAGCAGGAGGTCCAGATGGGCAGGGTGAGGGGCGGGATCAGTTTGCTTCCCACCCCCTGTAGCCTGATAGGCAGGCATCCCAATGGTTGCACCTTTAGGTGGCTTTGCCTGTTTCTCCTGACCAGTGTTTCCTCCACCCTCACTGGGGGTGGAGGAAACAGGCTCTGGAAAGTTGGGGTCCATCCATCGTGCAGGACAGACAGGACACACATGCAGTGGACCTGCTGTGATATTTTTGCTTGGGGTAGAGCAAGAGAAGTCACCCCCCCCCCCCCAGGGACACAGCACTGGCCAGCCCCCCATTCCCATTTGGACCACAGTGGACAAGCAGCGCAGATGGGAGGAAGAGGAGAGCCCTGCACCACCCAGCCCAGTGCTGGAGAGCTGGACAGGGCACGGGGAGCGAGCGCCCCTGCCACCCCGAGGGCAGGCTGCTTGTGGCAGCGCTGGCCCACGCCCAGGGAAGCCTGCGCTGCTGCTAGGGCCACGCAGACACCGGCAGTCTGCAGGGTTGGCCTCTGGGCCCGCACCCAGCTCCAAAGAAACGACAGCACCAGCCTTGCCCCGAATCATTTATTGATCTGCACAGAGCCAGCCACACACAGGCCGAGCCTCGGGCAACGCACCCGCCCGGGAAGCTCGGGACATTCAACCGTCAGTTTCAGAACCATTCACTGAGCACCGCCAATCCCAGAGCAAGGCCCCGCTGCAAAGGGGGGGCCTCCCGGGTGCATTTGCATGGCCTCGGTTCCCACGCTCATGGGGAGCCGCCCGGCTGCTTCACTGGTGCACAGGGGGACTGCTGTTCCCCCAGGCAAGGGTGGCAGGGGCTGTCCAAGTCTAGGGCTACCCTCCTCCCACCAGTCTCTACTCTCCATAGCTGCTAACCCGCGCTCCACCAGCACGTACGGAGCCCGCGGGGAGCAGGTTGTGGGGGGTTGTCCCCCCCATTCACATGGCAGACCGAGCCAAGAGACACCCCCAAGGCCTTTCCTCCAGGATCCCCATGGGGGCAGACCCATCCCTGGCCCAGCCCCATTGAGGCTCCGCCCAGGGATGGCTCTGCCCCATGTGGTCCCCTTAGCTCCTCCTGGAAAGACCGAGGTCTGTGTGGGGCAGCCTTGGCTGGCTGTCCTGCTTCACAAGCTGCCGGGCAGGGCTGGACATATCCTGGGCCCTCCCACGCTCGAGTCCACACCCGTCCCCAGGGCTGGGGGACAGGGTTCAGGTTAGGGGAGCCGGGCAGAAGCAACCCGGGTGGGCTGTATGGCCCCACCCCTCCCCAAGGCACAGCCGGAAGCAGCCATTCCGGCAGTCGCCCAGTAGCCCCCCATGTACACACACACAATGGGGGGGCAGTTCACCCCCCTCCGGGGAAATGCTCCCATGCACACAGCCCCCTCTCGCTCACACTCGCGCCCCACACGGCACCGGGGCCCCTCCCACACTTCCCCCCCACCTCCCTGCACCCTTGCAGGGGAGCTCCCGCCCCACAGGCAGTCCCGGCGTGGATCTGTCTGTGTCCGCCTGGCCTCGCCGCCTCTTGGCCCAGCCACCTGGCGTCGGTCGGAGTGTCAGGTCCAGGGCGGGGGTGGCTCAGCCCGGGGTGCGGGCGGTCAGCGCCTCCTGCAGTTGCTGGCGGCACCGGGCGTACTTCTGCAGGATCTGCCGGACGTGCTCCTCCTCCTCGCGCTGCAGGATGCGCAGGAAGTTGTGCAGCTCAGGCATGCTGAACGCGTCCCACTGCGGGCGAGAGGGCAGAGGGCCCGTCACTCCAGGGGCCTGCACAGGTCAGGGCTGTGGGGCTCCGGCAGAGCTCTGGGCTCGGGGGCTGGACAAGCCAGGGGAAGGGGGGCGCAGGATGGAGGAGCAGCCCTTGGGGGGCTGAGAACAGAAAGGGCAGCGAGGCTGCGGGCTGGGTTTGATGGGCATTGGCAGGGATCCGCAGGGTGGGGGAGAGCTCGGGGCTGCAATAACAGCAGGGACTGCGGATTGCGAGGGGCACCGGCAGGGCTGCGGCGGGTCCGTGACTGGAGTCACAGGGGCTCCTGTCCAGCATCCTTCATCTCCCTGCCCATCGCCCGCCACATCACACCTCGGTCCTGACCTCTGCTTCCCTCCCACTGTGCCCGGGAACCCCCATCTGTATGTGGCTCCCCCAAGGTTCGGGGTGTCTGTGCCAGGCCACAGACAATGGGGAGGAACGGGCACACAGCCAACCTCTGTTCGGAGAAACGTGGGACAAAGGGGTTTCTCTGGCCGGGAGAAGACACTTCCAGCCCCATCTGAAAGGGGGGGCTTTGGAAAGTTACCAGGAGGAGAACAAAGGAAGCAGGGCTCCTGCCTCTGGAAGGGGCTCACGGGGGACGGCCAGCAGAGAACCAGGTTTGCCACAGATGAAGAGCATCAAGTTATAAGACTGTACAAAGAGCGAGTGTGCGTCCGTACAGCTTCTCAACCGTTCTGTGCTCCTGACAGAGTCACACCCTGCAGGAGTCCTGGGGGCGGGGTGTGTTTTCATCGGGGAGTGTGACGGGTCAGTGCCGTGCCCAGAGGGGGGCTGGACAGCAGGTTCCAGCAGGCAAAGGGGGGCGGCCAGGTGCCAGGCCTGCGCCTTGAGCGTGCCCAGGGACTTGGATTGGGGTGCCAGCTGGACTCCACTCAGGTGAAGCGCCCAGGGGCTCGGGTTCCCCTTGCAGCAGGCCTGGTGGGTGGGCAGGACGGGGTGCTGGAGAGGATCCATGACACACTCCATTCCCCCTTTCCGGCCAGCTGGCCCTGCCATCAGGGCCTGACAGCCAGGCAGCCAGCAGGGGGCAGTGCTGCAACATTCTCCCCACAACCCCCAGGCTTCCCCTGGCCTGCGCCAGGCTGCTCCCGGACTCACATTGACCTCTCCGGTCTCGTTCTCCTTCAGAACGAAGCTGAGGGCCTTCTCGCTGGGGCCAGCCAGCAGCCGGAGACGCAGGGGCTGCTCCTCGTCCGAGAGCTTCCGCAGGTACACTGCAACGGCAGGCGGCACACAGCTCAGGAGGGGGCACACCATCGCCACTACGCCAGCCCCAGCCTCTCCCAGCAGGGGGCGCTGTGGGGAGGGGCAGGGCTGTGCGGGGGGGGGGGCAAGTTGCCAGCTAAATCAGCCTCAGCCTCTCCCAGCAGGGGGCACTGTGGGAAAGGGCAGCAGTGTTGGCTGGGGGGGGGGGGGAAGTTCCCAGCTACTCCAGTCCCAGCCTCTCCCAGCAGGGGGCGCTGTGGGGAGGGGCAGGGCTGTGCAGGGGAGGGGGGGCAAGTTGCCAGCTAAATCAGCCTCAGCCTCTCCCAGCAGGGGGCACTGTGGGGAAGGGCAGCAGTGTTGGCGGGGGGGGGGGGGGGGGAGTTCCCAGCTACTCCAGTCCCAGCCTCTCCCAGCAGGGGGCGCTGTGGGGAGGGGCAGGGCTGTGCAGGGGGGGGGGCAAGTTGCCAGCTAAATCAGCCTCAGCCTCTCCCAGCAGGGGGCACTGTGGGGAGGGGCAGGGCTGTGCAGGGGAGGGGGGGGGGCAAGTTGCCAGCTAAATCAGCCTCAGCCTCTCCCAGCAGGGGGCACTGTGGGGAGGGGCAGGGCTGTGCAGGGGAGGGGGGGGGGCAAGTTGCCAGCTAAATCAGCCTCAGCCTCTCCCAGCAGGGGGCACTGTGGGGAAGGGCAGCAGTGTTGGCGGGGTGGGGGAGTTCCCAGCTACTCCAGTCCCAGCCTCTCCCAGCAGGGGGTGCTGTGAGGGGAGGCAGCCCCAGCAGCAGGGCAAGACGTAAGCCCTGGCTGGTCATGGTAAGCTACACAACAGGAACAGCCCTGGCTGGTTTTAGAGCCAGTTGACACAGGTACTGCGAGGTGGCCGGGAAGGGACTGAGGCCAGGTGAGAGAGGAGGCCGGTACCTTGGTCTTCCTTCTCCGCTCTCTCGAAGAGGGCAAACTTGCGGGGGTTGTCCACCACCATGAACTTCCTGAGCAGGGCCTCGATGACCTCGCTGGCGCGGGTGCGGGAGATGATGTGCAGGTGCTTGACCGTGTCCTTGGGCAGGTAGAAGGATGTGCGGCGCTTCACTGCCTGGGACCGCGGCGCCTTCTTCATGCCCTGGATGGAGGGCGGCTTCTTGCTGGCTGGCACTGAGACCGGCCGGATTAGCTTCAGCTGCACCTTGATGAAGCCAGTGTAGGAGCCATCCTTGTTCTGGGAGGAGGCAGAGGGAGAATGAGCTGGGCAGAGCCTGGGAGTGGGGCAGGAAAATGGTGCAGCGAACTTGGAACGGGTGCAGCCCCCAGGAGCAGGGAAGACCTGGAGTGGGATCCCTGGAGTGGGCTCTGGGTGCAGCCCCCAGGAGCAGGGAAGACCCGGAGTGGGATCCCGGGCCCAGCCCCGTGCTACGAGCTCCCTGCCCCGCCCCGGCCCCCAGGCCTCACCAGGCTCATGAAGAGGTTGCTGTTGATCTGGCTGTTGTATTCCTTTATCTTCTGCTCGATCTCGGCCTGGCTCAGAACCGGCTTCTCCCAGTCAATCTGCTCATCCTGCAGGGGCGAGAAGCGGGGGGTTAGCCCGCCTCCCTGGGCAGCTGGGGTGCTCAGGCGGTCCCTCCCCCCACAACTGCCTCTCAGCCAGGCCAAGGGTGCGGAGGCGACTGCCCAGCCAGGCTGGGGCGGGGGCGATACCAATCGCACCTGCTCAGCGGCTTCGGAGAGGCTGCCAGCCAGAGGAAGGTTCCATCAGGCGGCAGCTCCGGGCCAGGCCAGGGGAGGCAGGAGGAGGCTGTGCCTAGGCTGAGCCCAGGCGGGACCACGCCAGCCAGCAGGGCAGACGGCTGTTACCCCCGGAGAAGACACTTCACGAAGCCGGGGCTGCCGGCCTGAGCCAGGGCGAGAAGTACTTGCTGCAGAGCTCGGCCGGCCTGCGGGTGTATCACTCGCGCCCGGGCCAGGCACTCACACGCTCCGGGCTGGGGCAGGAGTCTGCATCCTGCCTCCAGGAGAAAGCACAGGAGGTTCCAGCAGCAGACCCCATCCGCACCCCTGACTCTGCCAGCAGGCCAGATCCAGTCCCTGCCCATGGTGCCTCTGGGCCACCCCAGCCAGGGCTGGATGCACAGATGCCAGCAAATTGAGCTAGGGTGACTCAGGTCACCTGCTCTGGGCCCCTGCGGACACCGGCCAGAGAAATCCACAGCACGCCCCGGTGTCCTGGCCGCTGGCTTTGGTTTAACCCCACGGGGCTGTACCAGAGCAAAGGCTGGCGGGAGGGATTTATAAACCCCACGCCGCCCAGGGCTGGCACAGGAGACCTAGACACAACCCTCCTGTCAGCCACGGCCACAGCCAGGAGCCCAGTGAGCCGCCCCGACGCCACAGCGATGGGCCCCCTTAGCGCACAATGCTGCCAGCCCCTGGATTACCAGCGCCTACGGGCGCACAAGCCTCTCACTTTCCGCTGCCACAGAATTTTTGCACCCTGTTGCATCAGCCTGGATTCCTGTTGACATCAGGCCCCCCCGCCACCCCGGCCAGCCAGGGGAATTGCAGATGAGCTCATCACAGACCAATCCGAGCTCTTGAGGGATTTCTGGGAACCACTTCCTTTCCTTTCCCACCACAGCAGAGCTGGCAGCTGCCTGGGCAGGATGGCGGGGGGAAGGGGGGTGTGATGAGAAAGGCACGTGGCACACACAGCGCTCTGCTGTACGGCACATGTCTGATGTGTGAACTCGCCCATGGATGGTCACCCACGTGCACAGACACACTACACAGTATGCTGTCCAGGGACAAGAGGCAGGCAGCAGGGCAGCTTGGGCGGGGGCCCCAAACCTGCCCCCCAAAGGGGCGGCTGGCCCAAGTGGCAGGAGGAGAATGGAGGGGCGGAGCTAGCGGGGGCACCGGAGGCCGGCCGTGAAGGCCGATGCAAAGAACGTGTGTCGTTTCTCTGCACTGGCCTTCACGTCCTGGAGTGCCCCAGAAGCGAGGTTGCTGAGCCAGGGCAGAGCGCAGGACTGACAGCCAAGGAGAGGAAAAGTCGATTCTTCTGTGAAGCGACACGGGATATTGTTACGTGCGCTCCTGTGTTCGCAGCCGTGCATTCGATAGCAACCGCGCCGCGTGGACAGGCACACGCCTGTCAGAGAGCCCGTTGCCTGTCTCGCTCATTACAACCGCTCTGGCAACCTTTCATATGATTCCTGTGCTGGGTATAGTCCGAGGGGGATTCCCTATAAGACGCAAAGTTACTGCTTTTCCCGTGGCTTGCTTCTGGCTCTACCGCCTCGCCCAGCCGGGTCACCTCATGCGCCCAACACACGCACCCAACACACACACATGCACCCATCAGGGACGGGCACACGCCCCGCTGGGGCTGCAAGCCAGAGACCCAGGCATCTGTCAGATTTGCAATTGCTAGACCCGTCTTCTCTTAACCCCGTGAGTCCCGCAGTCACTCGCCTGCCTGCAGCCAACCCTCGGCATCAGCCCCATCCACCCCACCCGGCACACCTCCCTGGCAGGCCACACAAGCACTCATGGAGGGCAGGGGGACTGCTACTCCCTCGCCAGGCTGCCCGCTAGTTCTTGTCTACCAGATGCTTGGAGCTGCAGCCGAGCTGAGCCTGCTTTATCCCCCACCACGCCGTGGCTGCTACTCCGGCCTCTCGCCCAGCTGAGGATGTTAAGTATCGGGTAAGTGATCAATCGAATAGTCGATGCATTTTTGCATTGACTATTTGATTAGTCGATAGGGTGCCTCCACCTTTACAGTGCAGCAACAGCCCCAGGGCAAAAGCACTGAAGTCCAGGGTCAGCTGGGGACTCCCCAGCTGATCCAGGGCTCCGTGCAGTGCTGCCGCTTTGAAATACCCTCCTTACATCCCCCCCGCCTCAATCTGATAGAGGCGGGGGGGGGGGGAGTGACTAGTCGACTAAGCATTTTCTTATCGCATAGTCGACTAGTCCTTCACGTCCCTACCCCCAGCTCCCACATCTCCGGCCCTGCGGATCAGTCAGCAGGAGCACATGGGAGCACAGAGCTGACGGTGCCCTAGGGACCAGCTCTCCAGTGTGCCAACTCAGCCTGTGCTGCCCTAGCTGCGGACCGGGGCCTGTGCCCTCGTTGGGGGCAGAGAACAAACACCTGGATTCTGTTCCACAAACAAGAGATCGGGGCAGAACTCTGGGAGCAGCACCCCTGGGGCCTCTCAGCAGGGCCGGCCGTTGATCACAAGGAATTATCCTGCACATTCTCACACCCAGCCCCCCTCCAAAGCTGGATACAGACATCCGTCTCCTGACAGACGCCGCTGGAGCGATGCCTTATCCCACCAACACAGCACAGCTGGGGCATTGCAATCATCCCCATTTTCCAGGAAGACGCAGCAGACTGCGGGAGAGCTGGTGGGTTATGTCAGCAGACGCCCGACGGACGAATGATGACTAATGAAAGGGAAGGGGAGAGCAAATGCTCCGATTGGTCTGTCTCCGTTAACCCATCTAACTCAAATGCTTGATAAACAGGTAGAAGGAAAACGCTCCCAGTGAAAGTTTCAGCACCCTTCAGTTACGGGCTGCGAAAGCCCTTGCAGAGCCCTGTTCTTCCTACAGACGCAGACAAAAAGAAAACCGAGCAGGTGCCTCGTTTCCCGCTTGCCTTTCCAAGTCGCATTTCGGACAGGAAGTGAAGAGCTGCTTTGAACTCCTACATTCGGTGATTGCAGTGTGCTGAACGGTGACTGCTGCCCAAGGCCCAATCTCTAGCTCTAGGCTGGCCCAGAGGCTGGGGATTAGGTGAGCTCAGGAGGACTTTGCCTCAGCCACACTGGCTTTGTGAATCAATGCGCCACATGGAAGTTATTAGCTCGGTTCTGGGTCCACAGCTGTAACCCCGTGGGAGGGAGGGAAGCTCCGCTCTGTGACCCAGCCTGCGGCAGCTTATGCAGAGGCTCCCAAACCCCGGCCTGGCTGCGTTCTTGCAGGGACATGGGCGTGCGTCCGGGGTGGGGCGCGCTTCCCGCGCACAGAGGTCCGGGGCGAGGAACGGAGGGGAAGTCGCTCTCCCCTGAGGAGCAGGCAGGCGGAAGCCTGTGAGGGCAGGGTGCACGGCGCAGGCGGCCCGGCCCATCCCCGGACAGGAAGGGCTCGCTGGGAGCCTGCGGCCGAAGGACGGAAAGTCACAGGGAGGGACACGGGCATCCTGTTTATAGAACAAAGGGAATTTTCTCCAAGGCCCGTTGGCTGGGACATGACATAACACATCGCCGCCTGCTCGGTGTTGCAGCGCCCCCTACAGACGCCCCAGGGAACGCAGGGCAGCCATAGGGCACCCCCCAATAGAAGCAGGTTCTCGCACACGCCGGGGCCCTCCGCTGCCACTCTGTGCAGATCAGCTGTGTGTTGCTTCAAACAGCCTTGCGGTCGGCCCTGCCGCGCCACCACGGAAACAGCGCAGGGCTGGCTAGTTGGGGCGAGGGTGTGTCATGGCCCCCCTCCCCGGGCCAAGCTTCACAGGAGTTGCCCACACAGCCAGAGCTAGGCAGCCTCAGCTCTGTCGTGCAGCTGCTTGTGCGTTCAGCCCTGGAGGTCCCCAGGCAGCCACCCCACGTCCGCAGGAAGCTGCCCCTAAGCGGCCCTGTGAGGGTCCTGGGTTGCTCAGCCCCCTGCATGAGAACAGGCGCAAGTTCTGACCCGCGCAGGCCACAGGTGGTCCTGACTGGCCAGGTCACTGCCCCAAGGGGCACTCACTGTGTGCCGGGAAAAGGGGCGCCCCACAGAAAAGGCGAGGGAGGCCCACAGCACAGCGCTCAGGTCGGGAGAAGCTGCTGTGCCAGGGTGAAGGCGCCTGCCAGGTGTGGGGAGCCCCGCTGGCTGGGAGGGAATGCCCCATGCCCTGCTGCCAGCAGCCCGGAGGGCGTTCAGCAATCAGGGCGCGGGAGGTCGGGCGTGTGGGTCGGCGTGGTGCCGCCGCCGCACCCGAACCCAGCTGCTCAGTCCTGGCCCCAGGCTGCCCCATCGCATACCTGGGTTATCTACCGTGCAGCGAGCAACCATCTGTAGGCCCAACGCCCTCTCTCACCGCTGCGGCTGTGCTCTGGGGCTGGGCCGGGCCCCGCTCTCTGGGGCACGACACGTCCCTGCAGCAGCCTCTAGGTGCATCAGCCGGTTGGCCCAGAGGCCGCGTCTCCTCCGCAGCGCCCCACGCTCCTAGCTCCTCGAGCAGGAGCAGGGCCCGGGCTGCAGAAGATCCGCAGGTGGCCCCTCTCCTGGACACGGGGACCACAGCAGCATCTCACGGGGGGGGCAGAGAAAGTGCGGTTTGCATATTTGGGGGGGGTGGATCCCAGCACATACTTCACCCCAGGGCCGCCCGCTGCCTGGGCTGGGATCCCAGAACCCCCTTCCCCGGGTGAGAGAGAGTCTCCCCCAGCCCAGCCTGGCTGCGTTTGCCCCTCTCCTTGCCCCGCTCTAGGTCCCGGCAGCTGGGTTCTCAGTGTGCCCCTTCTTTGGGCAGGGCACAAGGGGGGGTTCTCCCCGACCTCTGAGCACGCCTAAGGAGGAGCCGGCTGCTCTGGGCCGCGGTGAAATGGTTAACAGCCGGCCCGGCCGCGCCCTCTCTCCGGCTCTGAGTCAGGCGGATTGCATTACAGCTCTGCTCCATCACCCTTCGTCAGGGGTGATGGACTCCCAGTGGGCACAGCGGCGTGGCGGGGGTGCGGCTCCCCCAGCGCGCAGACACACAGCTGGAGGGCAGATGGGCCTTTGCACAGAGCCCGGCACAGGAGGGCAGCAGCCCCGACTCCCTTAAGCCTCCCAGGTGGGAGACAGAACCAGTGGCCTGGAAGGGAGCGGACGGGGTTTGCCCTGGAGAGCAAAGTGCAGCGTCCTGGGGGCTGGGCAGACTCCTACGGTCATGAGAGGCTCCCTTCTTATTTGCCACTGGCCAGAAGCCTGCCCCCCACCCAGAGCCAGAGGCAGGCCCCAGGGTCTCACGAACCTCTCAGCTCCATGCATGAAACTCCCCATCCTGAACCCCCCCCCCCCCCCAGCGCCTGCCCTCTGCACCGGCTCCCCACTGGGCGAGCCCGCCACAGCCCTATGATGTCAGAGACGGCCCGATGACGTCAGCGACGTCCCTCCCGCGATCCCCAGCGGACCCCCAGCACTGGCCTGTGGGGTGAGGTGGGACAAGCCCCCTGGAGCTCTGCTCCCCCGTGGGCTGAGAGTAGCACCCGCCCACTGAGTCACGCACAAGCGCTACTTCTCTCACAGGGAGGGTGTGTGGCTGTTCCTATCGTTAATTACTTGGGAGCCACGCGGCGGGGGCCAAACCCAGACAGAGCCAAGGATCTGAACGCATATTACACCTGGTAGTGAGCCAAGCTTGACAATCCACCACACCCAGGAACACTGGACAGAATGGGGAAACCGAGGCACAGAGCTTTGAAGTGACTTGCCCAAGGCCACCTAGGTGAGTCGGAGGCAGGGCTGGCAACAAAACCCAGGAGTCCTGCTCTAACCACTAGGAAACCCCACCCACACCCAGAGGATCTGTCACTCGCCTTCAGATACCTTGCAGAGGTGTTTCCAGGCGGGTTCCTAGCCAGCTGTGGGATGTGCCAGCCTGTTGGGGGCTATCACAGCTGGGAGGCTACAGCCTTAGCCAGCAGCAGACTGGGCACAATTCCTTTCCAGCAAACCCTGTGGAGTGGCAGGCGCTGGCACAGCCGGGGGGAGGGGGGGGGGTTGGTGTCCCCAGGCCTTTTGCTGCCCCACACAAAGGCCAAGCTCCGCTCAACAGCAACAGGGGCTGCAGGTCAGGACTGAGGGGCCTGGCCCAAGGGGAGGGGGACTATGGCCAGGAGCACAGTGATGAGCAGCAGGACCTTGGAGTCTGCCCACCACCCACTCCTGCTGTGCTTGTTTTCTGTCAGCGCCTGCTCCCCCCTTCTGGTCACCAATGGGGTGGAACCCACCCTGCCCACCAGCTGAGATCACCCATGTCTCACATCCTTGTGCTTCCTGACCTCAGGCCTTCTGAGAAAGCCACGGCCTGAGCCACAGGCTAGCCAGACTCACTGTCCGGCACGGAGGAGCCACGTGTGCCGTAATGCCGGCTTGGCTCAGCGAGGGCCGCAGGCTGGGTTATCCCTGAGCGCTCCAAGGGGACCCCAAGGACCTCCCTGGCCACCATTACCCACTAACAAGGCAAACTCCTTTGGCTAGCGGCAGCCAGAGGTGTCAGCCCAACGCTGGGCACCGAAGCCCTTTGGAGCTGGCATTCTTCCCTGGCACAGGCGCTACCTGCCCTGCGGCCTCTCGGCTGGGTTCTGAGGGCAGATGAAGCCAAGGCAGCCCAGGGCTGTGGCAGAGGTGGCCAGGGTGCCAGCGCAGGACAGCCCTTGGCAGCCCAGCTGGGTGGCCATGTCCTTCTGCTGACGCACCTGCCCTCGGGTAGCCTGGAGGCTGGGCCTCTGCAGGGCGATGGCGCCAGATGGCATGTTCTGAGTGCCAGACGCAGCTCAAGCCAGCAGGGTCCTCCCGGGGCAGATCTCCCTAACTCAGCCTCCCTCTGCCACCCGCTACCCCCATCTGCCAGCATGAGCCAGGAGTGCTGGACTGATGGTAAATCCAGAGAGCCGGTCCTGCCCGTACCACCACCTCCCTGCCTCTCTGGGCACGGACACCACAGGAGGCCCGAAGACAGACACAGTGGGTGAGGGAATCGGACAATGCAGCTGCGGAGAGTCTCACCCCACAGCCTCCCTCCTCCCCCCACTGCACCCACTCTGGAACCTGCCCCCCCGTTCAGCCTGTGCCCCTCAATCCTGCCCCATGCCAAACAACGCGAGGGGTTTTACACTGAATGCCCAATAAGGGGCTGGAAGGAGGCCCTCCAAACTCCCGCCACGTGTGACACCGCCACTGCTGACGGGTGAGCTCACCCCACTCCAGCCAGGCCAGGGAGACAGGAACCCCCCCCCCACACACACAGGCACCCCATGGCATTTGGCCAGGCCAGGGAGACAGGAACACCCCCCCCCCACACACACACACACACAAGGGCACCCCATGGCATTTGGCCAGACCAGGGAGACAGGAAACCCCCCCCTCCCACACACATACACACGGGCGCCCCATGGCATTTGGCCAGGCTATTTTCCTCCTTTGGCTGCTGTCACAGGGGCTGGTTTCACTCCCTACAAACTGGTTCCCGGCAAGCACGCCTACCCAAGCAAGCGCCTTTGATACACCCATGGGAAGGCTCAATGCAGGGGTATGGCGGATCAGGGGTGAGCCCAACCAGCCTGCCAGCGAAGAGCCCAGCACCCCAGGCACCCCATGAGGGCGGGGGGGGGGGTACCGCTCGCCGGCCAGCCAGCCCCTCCACCCAGCTTCGCTCCCCTGGGAGACCCACCCGGCAGCCCCTATGGAAGCCCGAGGGGATACAGGGCCCAGGAGTAACAGGAGCGGGGCCAAAGAAAGGGGCTCAGGCGGCGTCGAGGTGTTTTGGGGAGGGGCCGTGTTCAGCCCCCTGCTCCCCGTGTGTCTGCGCCACGCAGAGGGGGGCCGCCCTCACAATGGGCCCGGGGCAATCGAAATAACAGCCATCTGGTTCGAAGGGAGGGGGCCAAAGCCCTCCCGGAGCCACCTCCAGAATCCGGATCGCCCCCCCGCTCCGAATCGGGTCTCCCCTTCCGGGCGCAGGGGCATCCCGCCCCCCGCTCCGAATCGGGGCCCGACTCCGCCTCACCTTGTCCTTGTGGGGCTTGCGGATGAAGGAGGTGCGTGCAGTGAAGTACTGCTCTAGCTCCGAGTCCGAGTCCTCCTGGCTGCAGTAGCCGCTGCTCGTGGTGCTGCTCCAGGTCATCTCGAAGGAGGGGGTGGCCGGCTCGCACTCGCTCATCCCCCCCCGGCCGCTGCTCGCCCCGCGACCCTGGAAAGCCGCCTCGCCCTTGTCCGGCCCGGATCCCCGGCCCCGCGACGGTTCTGCCGCCCGCCCGCCCGCTGCGAACAGGCCGGGATCTGGGGTCGGAGCGCGGCGTGCGCCCCGGTTCCGTGCGCCCTGGCTCGGCTCCCGCCCGCCCGCTGCGAACAGGCCGGGATCTGGGGTCGGAGCGCGGCGTGCGCCCCGGTTCCGTGCGCCCTGGCTCGGCTCCCGCCCGCCCGCTGCGAACAGGCCGGGATCTGGGGTCGGGGCGCGGCGTGCGCCCCGGTTCCGTGCGCCCTGGCTCGGCTCCGGCCCGCCCGTCTCTACACTCGCGGCCCCGGCTGCTCCTCGCCTCCGCCTGCTGGGGCCGTTGAGATTGAAACGTACACACCGCGCCGGGGTGGGGAGGCTGCGCAGCTGGCTGGGGCGGGGCGAAGGCGGCCGGGGCCGCCCCTTTCCGGCCGTGATTTCATCCCCAAAGCAGCTCGCCCTGCGCAGGCCGCGCCGCACCACTAGCCAGCCTGGGGCAGGGCGCCACCGCCGGCCCCACTGCCTCGCTCAGCGCGCCGCCCATCCCGGCGGTATCTGGGCGCTCCCCAGGCCTCAAGTGTATTTGCCCTCCCCCCCCAGGCCGGGCCGGGAGCCCCGAACCGCACAGGAAGGAGTCTAAGGCTCTTCCACGGCGTCACCTGAGGTGACTGGCCCAGCGCAGCAGGGAAGTGAGGCCGGGTCTCCTCTGTTCACACGAGCCCCCCCAGTCGTCCACTGCCTACCCCGATTCTCAGGCCTGGGCTCTAGCCAGGGGCTGCCAGGCGCGCATGCAGGTCAGCAGCTTCTTGCCCCGGAGACACAGGTGGGCACAGCTTAGGCCGGCCGGACCTGGGGGAGGGCCGGACACTAGCCAGCCGGAGATGGGAACCAGTTCCATCAAGACACACCTGCCCTTGCTCAGCAGGAGGGAGGTGGGCACCGCCCAGAGTCCAGTGCGGGGCAATGAAGCCCGGCTGCCCTGTCACCTCCCAGGATTGGTCCCAGCAGCTCCCGGAGACATGGACAGGGTGCACGGCTGACCCTGCTTTCAGTCTCGCTTGTGTTTGCCATCAGGGAGGGGCAACCCCACTTGGAAAGAGCGAGCGCCGGAGCCGATCCCACCTGGTAGGAACCTCTCCCCCCATCTTGGCCCCAAATGCAACCCCCCCCAACAAACTGGCTCCCAGCCTTTAGCCAAAGCACAATCCACCCCCCACACTCACTCCAAAGCATCTCCCCAACACAGACACCCTTCCCCTTGCCCAAAGCCCCTGATGACAGCAAGGCTTGTTCACTGCGCTCTCCTCCCCCCGCCCCCGCACTCCCTTCCATGGCCAGTAGCCACGGCAACTGACGGGTTTCCGGTTGCACCAGGAGGAACCGGTAACACCACAACAGCCGCCAGCCCGTGGGGAGGTCTGGCTCGGATTCACTGCCGAGGCATGGAGACGACTCTGAAGAGCGCTCAAAGGGCGGGGAGGCAATGCACCATGACAACAGCCCCACAGGGCGACAAGAGCCTGCCCATCCAGCCCCAGGGAACACCCGCTGCGGAGGCACCAAGAGACACGTGGTGGCCTACACCCCAGCCAGGAGCCGCTCTGCCTTCAGGGTTCCCCAGAGCAGGCTGCACAGGGGATGGAGACAGTTCGCAGCTCCAATCCAGCCAGGCGACTGGGGTGCATTGGTGCCATGGCCCAGAGGGCCCAGTCTGTGCTAGGCACTGTGCAGAAAGGAAAACATTGGCCCTGCCCCACAGGGATCCCGTGGTCACTGCCTCACGGCCACGTGCCGGCCCCAGGCATGTGCTATGGATCTAGTGTTCACCAGGGATACTCACACCCTAGGAGGTAGGGAAGATCCCCATTTTGCAGATGGGGAAATGGAGGCGAGGGGGCACTAGAAGAGTCAGGAACGGAGCTGGGGCCCCCAAGTCCCCGTCCAGGGCCATAAGCACCAGAGCACCGTCCTTGCTGCTCTGCAGATAATCCACGGCCCCCTGACAGCAGCACCAGCCCTTCAGGGCAGGGCAGGGCAGGACCGGATCTCCTGTGCCCTGGCTTTGATCCTTGCAACCTTTCCCACATGCTCACAAAAGGACAGTGGTGGGGGGAGGGGACGTGGGGTCTGTAATGGGGATGGGGTGACAGGGCCGTTTCTGACAGTCCCAGCAGCCGTGCGGGGGGTTGGGGGGGCAGTAAGGGATCCAGACCCACTGAGCATCCCAGGCAGGGGGGCAGATGCTGGTGTTGCTAGAATAGACACCCCCAAATGTGGCACGGAATCAACTGGCAACGTGCCTGCCCCCTGGGTATATGGGCCTCTGCACCCCCCGCCATCCCTGCCCTGGGGAGATCTCAGCGGGGAGGCCCCAGCTGCAGGGAGCAGAGGTGCAGTCTCCGGATGAAATTGGAGCTGGCTGCTCCACCAGGGCCACCACACCATGCCCAGCGCCCGGACTGCTGTGCGGGAGAGGGGCAGGAGCCACCCACCCCCTGAGCAGCACCCAGGCTTGGGCTGGCGACAGACAGTGAGGGCAAGAGCTTGAGCAACACCAGCCCCAGCTTCGCCCAGCAGGGGGCGCTGTGGGGAGGGGCAGATGGAGAAAGCAGGGGGAGAGCTCCCAGCCATTCCAGCCCTGTCCCCACCCCCACCCCCGCATGGGTGCACTTTGCAGCCTGCAGGCCTAGGGCAGGAGCCCAGCAGCTCTCCTACCACATTGGTGTCTCGCTCCACGGTCTGTTGGGTGGCCTCGGCCGGGTCGCTGTCCTGGTCCCGGGGGCCGCTGCAGTCCAGGCGGATGAGGGCGCGGCAGCGGTAGTGGCAGGTGAACTTGCAGTCTGGGGAGGGAGGGGAGAGAGACAGCGTGAGGCGGACGGGAGCCAGCCTGGGGCAGAATCCAGCTGGAAGGAGCAGTAGCCCCTGGGGGCCAGCACTTGCCAGAACCCCAGGGCGGGGGGGGGGGGAGGGGGAAATCTGACACCAAACAGCCCCTTTGCAGCAGGGGAGGGGGGCTGAAGTGCAGCTACCCTGACCCGCTTTGTGACGGCTCCGGTTTCCTTTCCCAATCTCTCAGGGAAAGCCCTGCTGTAAGGGAACTCGGGGTGGGGGGGCAAAGGACAAACCTAGTCTTGGATCATCCCCACCCCCTGCCAGGCCAGGCTCAGGTTAGAAGGGAATCATGGGCCATGTTCCCTCTCTTCCATCCATGTGCGGAATAAATGACATGCACCGAGGCATGTGTGAATGTGTACCACTCACAGAGCGGTGGGTGCTCTGCTCATCAGCTGGGCAGGGTCTTCGGGAGCAGAGAGGCCCCTGCTCTTGGCTGAATCGCGACTGTCCACGCCTGCGCCTGGGACTTTCAGGAGGAAATGGAAATTCCCACGATCCCACGAGGTCCCTGCCAGAAACCGATCAGCAAGTGCTGGGAAGCTGGGGCCTCATCTCCTTGCAGGGGGCTCTGCCCCACCTTCCCAGCCATCCCACCTCAGCTGCCATCCCCCACATCAGCCGGGGGGAGGGGGAGGGATAGTGGGAGCAGGCTCTGGACACTCGCGCGTGCGGCTTGCCCGGCCTAGGCCACAAAGCGTGGGCCCCACAGCAGCAGGGCCCCGAGACGCTGAGCACTGGGGACCTTTGATGCCCATTTGCTGCCCCCTGCAGCGCTGTCAGGAGCGGGGGGAGGGTCATGGCAGATGCAGGACCGTGGGGCTCTGAGGGGAAGCTCGGGGCAGAGCATAGCCCTGCCCAGGAAGTGACAGCGAGGCGAGGAGGCAGGAGCTGGGTGCTCAGCCTCAGCCACTGGGGAGAGGCCCGGGGGCACCCCGCACCCTGGCCTGGGCCAAGGGCAGCGCCCGGGGAACAGGCCCACGGGACGCGCCTGCCTGGCTCACGGGAGGGCTGAACGGGAACCGATGGGGCTTCTGCAGCTCCATTTCTCTGCCCCTGCCCTGGGATCTCTGACAGACCCAGCAAAGCCCCCTTCCCCCCGCACCCAGCCACGAGGCCTCCACTCACACGCCCTCCACGGGCCAGGGACAGCGTGAGTCCCCCCAGGCGCACACACTTCAAAGGCCGTGGGACAAAGAGCCTGTGTCCCAGCAGCATCGCCTTCCCCCCGAGCCACGCTGCCACCCGCCAGCACAAAGCGCCTACGAACAAGCACCCGGCTGGACGGGCTGCAGCCGGGATGGAATCTCCAACGCCTGGGCCGTGACGCCGCCGAAGAGATTCCCCCCCCCCCAGGTCTCTGTAAGGATTTCCTGCTCTTCCCCACCCCTGAGTCACAGGGGTCCCTCTCCCTTTCCCCCCGACAGGAAATTCTCTGTGTGTCTCCCTTTGCTCTGTGTTACTGGCCTGGCTCCAACCACATCCAAGGTCTGCTTGTGACATCACAATCCACTGCTTGTGACATCACAATCCACTGCTTGTGACATCACAATCCTCTCCACGGCAACCACCTCTGATGTCGTAAAGGAGAGGTCAGCTTGGCAGCAGGAACCAGTCAAACGCTCTGGAAAAAGAAACGTTTGCGGTTCCTGGCCCTACCCCAAGATTCCCCCGAGCAACCCAAATCGAGGCAAAACTTAGGGAATCTTGGTTAAAAATAAAAGCAGAGAAACAACATGGACCTAATTTCATTCCAGGCCATTTTGTTGCTTCAAACACATCACTTTTCTGATCTTTCAAATCAGAGACAAAACATTCCCCAATCCGAGTAACTGGTTCAATGGGAACAAGGTTTCATATGGCAGACATGGGGCTCGAAAACCAGTGCTGCATTCCCTCCCCACAGTCCTGGGTCCTTGCCAGCACCCCAATCCCCCACGCACCCCGGTGGGGGAGGGGAAGTGGAAGCAGATGGACACAGCAGAGCGCCTCTGAGTTTGGAGATGTTAGAGCGTTCAGCCAGGACTGCGTCACAGGGCCCCCAGCAGAGACAGAGGGAGAGAAACCTGGGGGATTTCTGTTCTCAGCCTCGCTCGGCAGAATCTCCAGTGCCAAGAGTTCAAAAACCTCACATCTGGCCTCTGAAAACAGCCCAAGATTGGCTACACAGACAGTAATAAGTCTTCCTGAGAGACAAAAGCCACCACCAGAGTCATGAGCTACTCGGGACGGGGTTTGATCATGGGTCCAGGTAACTCAAAGGCCTCTCCCTTTCTGCTCCCCCCGTCCTCTGTACCTACAGCTAACCAGTGAGCTTCCTTCCATGGACATGCCAGACTTCCATCTTGCAGGAACACCTAGTCAGTTTCTAACTAGCACATCCCAGGCTGCCCTGTTCCCTGCCGGCAGCCCGGCCCTGCAAATCCCCCCCATTTCCAACCCCTGGCCCTGCAAGCTGCTGGAGGAGGAGGCCCTGCGCCCCAGCCCCACCACAGGACTCAGCTGCAGGAGCAGAACCATCACTCTTCATGCTCCATGGAAAGTTCCTCCCAAGTTTTCCAGGGGTTGGCAGCTGCCCTTTTTAGAGGGGAACTGCAGGTTTTGGCGGGTCTCTGGTTCCCTCTAGTGGTTAATGCTGCACCTAGCAGGACAGAGAATCAGATTCTTTGGCACTCGGGCCTGTACCATGCCATGGAGCGACTCCGATTTACACGGGTAAGGAAGCAGCGGAACAGGGCCACAGTGTTACAGCGCTGCTCTCCGCTTCGCTCAGACACCCCCTGCAATAACGCCCATGTAGGGAGGCAGGGAGAGTCACGTATCAGTAGGCCTGGCAGAATTCAATTTTACTTTTTTATCACATGGATGGATAACAAGAATTGTCTAACTGGCTCCATCTGTGTGAGGAATAACTTTTATTATGTACACCAAGGCAAGTGCAGATGTGCACCACCAATAGAAACACATGCTACCAGCTGTGGGCACTGCTAATCAGCTGGGTATTACCCAGGAGTGAAAGAAACGAGGTACTGTCCTATCTCAACCTGCCCCCTGTAGAGCAGGGTGTGTGTGTGTGTGCAATACAACCAGACCCATAAGAAATGTAAGTGGGGAGTGGAGCGTGAGGGACTCAGGGCACAGGGTTGGGATGTGGGGGGAGGGGGTGCAGGAGTCAGGGCGGGGGAGGACAAGGAGGGACTCAGGGCAGGAGGTGGGAAGTAGGAATGTGAATGGTTCATGGGTGAGGCTTACTGGTTACAGTTAGCTGGTGGGGGTTGGAGCAGTCCCCCCCCCCTCACGTGCAGGAGACTGCTCTAGCCCCACAGGGCCTGCCACAGGTGGGGGGGCGCTCCAGATTGGCTGAAGCAGCCCCTGTCCATGGCAGGGGGGCAATGCCCCCCCATCCTATTTAATCAGTTAACTGGTTAAACATAATGTTTAACCAGTTAACTAATTAAACAGGATTTTACATTCCTAGCAGGGAGTCAGGGCAGAGGGAGTGTGTGGGGCTCAGATGGGAGATATGGGGGTGCAGGATTCAGGGCAGGGGGCTCAGGGCAGGCGCTGGGTGTGTAGAGGGGTGAGAGTGGGGAGAGGAGGGGAGGGACAAGGGTGCCACAGCTGCACACACCGGGTCCCTGTTGCTTTTCCTTCTCTCTGTGAGCGGGGGGCGAGGGGAAGTGCAGAGCCGGCTGCATTCCTCTCGTTCCCGGCTGCCCGGGGCAGGAGTGGGGACAGAGGAGGAACGCAGCAGGCTCTGCACTTTCCCCTCACTCCCTACAACAGGGACCTGGCATGTGGGCTGCAAAATGGTGGCAGGAGGCTCAGGGCTTGGGCAATTCCCGGGGGGGGGAGGGGGCAATGCCCCCAGCCAGCCTCTCTACCCTACTGCTGAGCGCAACAACCGCAGGAAGCCAGGGACCAGGCTGGGAGTGTGCTGCCCCTCCCCCTGCAGCCACCTTGGCGCGGCTGGCTGGCTTCTTGCCGGAGCCCGGCACCAGGGCGACACCCACCTCTGGCATTCCCGGAGTCTCAGCGTATAGGGCCGCTGGCCCGCAGCTGCTGGACGCCGGGGGATGGAGGGGCTCAGACAATGCTGGCGTGACAGCAGATGCCACAGTGCAAGAAGGTAAAACTTCCTAGCGCTTTGAACGCCGGACTGCCGTCACCTGTCACATTACGCAAAGGGACGGGCCGTGCAGCAAGGGGGCGAGTTGTCGGGCCTGGCCTGTCTATCGGTAACATTGCATCACCCCGAAGGGCTTGGGGGTGGAGGGGAGATGGATGCTTGCCAGACCCTTCCCAGCCTGCTTGCAACCGGGCACCGTGCTTAACGGGCGCTGCAGCCGCCCCACACTGCGCTGTGGGCTTGTTAGCTCTCGCACAGGCCTGGGGAGGGCCTGCATGGGACTGGCCCTGGTGATACAGAAAGTGGGGTGGGTAACTCAGCAGGAGGGGGGCTCCCCTGGCAGTCCCTGCCCAGGACATTAGGGGGCGCTGTGCTGAAGGACATAAGGTGCATGATCAGTAGGTGATCCTGCTCTCCCCACCCCGCCCGATCAACAAGAACCCCCAGGTCCCAGTGTGGAGCTAGGGTGCCATGTGCTTTGGGAAGCCAGGCTGGTGGCTCAGCAGGGAGTGACCCCAGCCAAGGGCCGTCCTTACCCATACACAGAACGCACAGCTGCATGGGGCTCCTGAAAATTTGGGGCACCGCTGGGTCTTAATGTCCACCACCTGTCCCTTCCTATCTCTGTTCTGTGGCTCTGCTTCCTGGGGACAGGAGCTAGTTCACCGACAGTGTAAAGCCGGCCAGAGCTAGGAGCAGACACTGAACCTGGGAAGAGCCACTCGAGAGGCAATGAAGCCACTTAACAGGCATTTGCCAGCCCCAGGTGTAGCCTGTCAGTTTGTGAATTCACCGCACGAGTCAACAGGACCTTAGTGTAAAATTTGCCTTCAAATCGTTCATTGGGGTGTTGCTGCAGATTGTAAAATCGCAGCTCTCAAAAATCGCATTTGCCCCTCCACCCCCCAGCTGCCTCTGGGCACAAAGGCACTAGTTTGATAGTACTGTGCAGAGCCCCATAAATCCCAAGGACAGGACGGCCCTGCCCCTCTGATTTAGTACTGACTCCATGGGCAGCCACGTTCCCTAGGCATTCATAGATGGGCTCGGTATGCTATTACTCTTTTCACAAGGATCAGCGTGGGATGCTGCCCCGGGGCCATTCAGTTCTGCTGACCTGCAAGCCCTCTGCAGTTTGGACACCATTTCGCTTCCTGGCCCCAGGTTGCTGCGTGCTGCTAAACAGCTGCTGCGTCCCACCCCAGAGGCAGCTGCATTCGGCAGGACGGAGGTCGAAGAGCGCATCTGTAAGCGGTGCAGCACTGTGGGAGGGCAGACGCACTCAGTGGTGGATCCGTTACAAGCAGCAGAGCTTTGCCTTCGCACAGGTCAGTTACAGCCTCGCCTGCCCATCTGCAGCTCCCCTCACATCACACCGGCCACGGAGGGGCAGGAGACGCAGACTCCCGCAGGGGAATGTTCCCACATCCCATCCTCTCGGGGGCCGGAGGTGCCAAGCCTGGGGCCCAGCATGGGGTGGCTGGGGGGAGGGTGCTGGGCCGAAGGACCCAGCAGGAGGGGAAGGGAGAATCAGTGCAGCTGCCTCTGGCCCGGCATCTCCCCAGCCCCCTGCAGGGTCACACGAACCAAGGTTTCAGCTTCCTCCCAGGAACGTTCCTGCTCCAGCCCCCTCCCTCCGTCCAGAGGGAAAAACAAACCGAGGTCTCGCAGAAAGAATCGCGGCCAAGCCCTGATCTACCCAGGGACACTGACTGCAGACTGGCCTCTTCTCCTCGGGAGTCGGCCCCACAGGGGCAGCCCACGAGCCCACATGGCAGGGCTGCTGCAGAGCCACGGAGCCTGTCTTGGGGCTGCCTACCAAGTCCTGGCTGGAGCCGGGGCGCTTGGTGCTTTCAGGCTATCGGCTCTCCATCAGGAAGCCTGGAAACTTGGCCCAACAGGCCTGCCCAGCACCCCGACCCTCAGAAACCTGGGCTGCCGGGGACCCCCCAGATCACTGCCCCCAGCCTGGGGGTTGCTGGTGGTGAACGGAGACCCAGATGCCACTGGGGAAGAGGAGGCAGAGGTGGGAATTCACTCTCAACAGCAGGTTGGCCCCTGTGAGGTGTCCGTCAGTCAGGATGAGTGGGGCATCCCTGGCCCTCCAGTTACTTGCACCTCTAAAGTATCCTGTTCTGCCCTGCTCCGCTTCTAACCTGTTCAGACCGTCCCTGCTCTGCTCTGCCTCCTGCCCCAGTGCCACCTGTTACAGCCCCTGCTGGGCCCCGGGCCCATCTCCAGCAGGGCTCCTGGAGCCTGCTGCCACGCCCGAAGTGGTGACTGGTCCCTGGGTAAGCGAGGGAGGGCTGCCAGCCCTGGCGGCCGGAGAAGCATGTTGAGGACAGGGGAGAATGGGCAGAGCAGCAGGTGGGCACGCACGGGATGTCCCCAGAGCACTGATCCCATCAGAGCCCCCCCAAGACACCTCCCCGAGTTGCCTCTGCCAACGCTCCCAACCTAGACAGACATCCCGGTGCCACCCTGCGCCCCTCCAGCCAGCCTGCACCAGGCCTGCTGCCCCCCAGGAATGGACACCACCAGCTCCTGCCCCTTCCAGCAGAAGGGGGAATTTGGGAGCTAGCAAATGGCCTGGCTCTGTGTCATCAAGCCCCTGCAGCCACACGTCACTGAAATGCAGCTGCCTCGCAGGTGGAGCACAGCAGCTGTTTGACACGGCACAGCAAGGCCAGCCAAGCCTTTGGGCTGGGACCGGAGCCTGCTCATCTCTGGAGGAGACGGGGGAGGCCAATCGCCACATCCCCCAAGCAGGGACCTGGCCAAGCCCTGAGGATAACACCCCCAGTCTCACAAAGTTCCCCCATCTTCCATGCCCACCGACAGGCAGGTTCTCAGCTGCCCAGAGGGACAGTGCCACTTCTGGCCGCACTTCTACCCCCGGCTTGGGCTTCCGCCAAGAGAGCTCCCACCCAGCCCCGGGCAGCCTGGCTTGCAGGCTGACATGCGATCCCTGCTGTGGCTGGAGGGGAGCCTTGGTCTGGCTGCGCCCACGCCGGCCTGGCACTAGCCCAGCCTGGCAAACAGATCAGGGTGGCGAGCCGATAACCCCAGGCCTTCCTCCTGCACCAACACTTCCTGTGCTTCGCAGGGAGAGGGCAGGCAGGCCAACGTACCCTGGGAATCTTCCCAGTAGCCGCCCCTGGCTGGCCAGTGACTCAGAGCCGGGGAGTTCCTGAGCAGCTCTGTGCCTGCTGGAACTGGACCCCTGCAGTGCCAGGGCTAAAACACCCTCAAGAGGAGCATCCAGTCTCTCCTAATCCCCCACGCAGACGCTGCATCCTCTGACCCGCTCGCTGCAGGGGCTGGCTGGCGCTGTCAGAAGAAGGCAACTGGAGAGGGAAGCATCTGCCCTTCGCCACCCTGCAGCCACCGGGTGCCAGGGACAGATGGGGAGCTCCTGGGGGGGTAAAGCATCGCTGTGGGATGGTGCCCAGGGCAGCTTTTGCCCCCAGTGCCACACGCCCACGAGGTCGCCAGTCTCCCGGCCCTGGGCTGGCTCCCAGTCCTGGAGGCACCCAAGTGTTCACAGGGCTAGTTAATTTCCTCTGTGCGCCATTCGGAGATCCCCAGCAAAGGGCGTCCACTGGGACGGGAGGGTGGCTAGGCCAGGCCTGGGGGTGACAGAAGGACCCCTAACGGCCCGCAGTGCCCGGCAGAACAGAGAGCTCACTGCGCCTGACCCCCCCAAACTTCACCAGCCTGCAGCCAGCCCTGCGACGGGCCAGGACGTGCAGCCGGCCTGGCCCCAGGCCCATGCTCCAGGGGGCTGGTCCCACGGTGGAGTCTGCAGACTGTGCTCATCTTACAGGGGGACTCAGCAGGACTGACCAGCCTGGAGCAGGCCAGGGACTGCGGAGCTGGACTGGGGGAGGCATCAAGGGGCTGGTCCCTGGGAGCGGGGGCAGTGGGGGGCTGGGCTGAGCCAGTAATCTCCCTGTCCTGTTCATTCCCTCTGAAGCATCTGGCACCAGCCATGCCAGAGGCAAGACACTGGCTAGCGGGGCCATTGCTCTGCCCCCACTATGGCCCTTCTTACGGACCGAAGAGCCCAGCACATCCCAGGCAAAGAGGGGTCTGGGGTGCGTGGGGGCGGAGGGGGGGGGCTGAATGTCTCAGGACTGGGCAGCTCGCCCCAGCTCACAGGCCCCCATGTTGGCCAGCCCCATGCCACACGGGGCCGCCCCGATGCCGGCAGGGCATGGACGGCGCCGGGCCCGGACCGGATAGAGCCACATGCTGCCCTGCCTGGAGAATGGGAGGGCCCCCCCATCCCGGCACGGGCGCGTGGGCCAGGGAGAGAGCCAAGGGAGTCTCCTGCCCTCCCTCAGGCAACAAGGGGAGCCGGGTGGGGGCAAGCCAGGCCCTGAGCGGTGCCCTGAGCTCTGGGAAGCTGTAGACCCCCGGCTCCTGCCGTCACTTCCTCCGGGCTCCTGCTTTGGCAGGGCGGCCGACAGCCCGTGGGGGCAGCCCGGGCTCCCCGCACCCAGCCCCTGGCCTGTCAGCACGGAGCACAAAGCCCCCTCCCCGAGCCCCCCAGCAGGGGGGCTCCCTCCCCCGGCGCGCCCCTCGGGGCGGGCGCGGGTCTCTCCCGGCTCGCGCCGCGGTACTCACGGGCGCACTGCAGGCTCTTGCGGGGGCCGCCCCAGACGAAGTCCCCGCACAGGTCGCACCAGGTCTGCTGGCCGCGGGCGCCGGGCCGGAAGGCGTGGCCCTCGCCCGGGCTGCCCGTCAGCCGGGGGTCTCTGTGGCCGCCCACCAGGCGGACGCGCCGCACGCGGCTCAGCAGCTCGGGCACCTTGGCGGGCGTGATGCGCAGGGCGTTGGTGCGCTCCAGGCGCACGGGGCGCTCCGGGCTGCCCCGCGTCAGGTCGATCCGCCGCTCCAGGCTCCGCAGCTCGATCATCTCCAGCGCCGCGGCCCGCGCCCTGGCCATGCCCCCCGGCGGGCCCGGCCAGAGCCGCAGCCTCCGCCTGGCCGCCTCGCTGCGCTCTGCAGCCCGCCCGGCGCCTTCCTCCCCGCCCCCTGGACTCCAGCGCTGCGCAAGAAGGCAGGGCCGGGCGGGGATCCCGGGCGGGCTCGGATCGCCCCTCGCTCCTCTGGCGCCGGGCCCGGGCCCGGGCCGGGCCAGGATCTCAATGAAAACTTTGTAGGGCCGGCGGGGGTCGCAGAAATAGCCCGGCGGCGGAAGGGGGAGTCGGGACGGGTGGGGTGGGGGGCAGCCCGCCGTTACAGACGGGTCGGGGGCAGGACTGGTAGGCCGGGTGATTCCTGGCTGACCGCCAGGCTGTTACCATCTCTGGGCGGGACCGGCGAGTGGTTAGAGCAGGGGCAAGCGGAGCAGGGCTGCGCTCCAAGGGGTGCACAGCGAGACGTTTTAAAAGGAGCCGGGAGGCAGGACTCCTGGGTTATCGCCTGAGCTGGGAGGGGCAGTCGGGTCTAGCGGGTAAAGCGGGGGGCTCTGGTGCAGGACTCCTGGTTTCTGCCCTCAGCTCTGGCACAAGTCAGTAACGGCTAATGGTGTCAGGCCTGCAGGGCCCTGGTATGTGCTGAGGGGCAGAGCAGCCCCCAGGGCGGGGAGTGGAGTTGGAGCCAGCCAAAAGTTCTGTGCGGACGATTTATCCCATTCCCCAAGCAGGGTAGAGCAACTGGTAGCAGCCCTCCTGGCTGGAGGGGAGGGATGGGAAGAGGGGGGTGCCCAACCCACTACCATCTTCCTGGCTTGCACAGGCAGCCCGGAGCTGGCCCCCCCCAGATCTAGCTAGCCCACCCTGGCAGGGAGCAGGCCACAAGGGGCAGGTGACAGACTCGTGCTGCCTACCTGAGAGAGGCTGGAATGAAGCTGGCCGTAAAGGCAGATGGGACCCAAGCAGTGTTCCCTGTAAGCTAGGCGCTTGTGTGGCCTCCCAGGAGAGAGTCAGGTGCTGCCCAGCTGATCACAGCATGTACTTCTGTTGGTGGTGCGCATCACCACATTTATTCTGCACATAGATGGAAAAACTTAGAGGGAACATTGGACCTGAGAGGCGACCCATCATCACTGAGGCCCAGCAGAGAGAGGACACAGCCAAGGTGCAGCAGGTGGATAGAAGGCACAGCCTTGGGAGGGGGCCTTAGCCCCACTTGTAGCATGAAGATCGGCAGGTCTGCCTGAGCGCCACTGGTAGCTCAGCTGTGAGTTGACAAAGATCTTCCAGTGCCCGTGAGCGCGTGGGGGAGATTTGCCACCTCTCACCTACCCCCCACAGCAGTGAAAGGCTGGGCCCAGTCTATGCTGGTCACCCACCGAAGTGGGGTCACCCCCAGCTGAACAGGTTCCGGTTCCAGGTCACGTCTCCGCGAAGCCCACCGGCACACGGATGTCCGACACCAGCCACTTTTGGAACGCACGTGTGAACCCTGGTGCCGGGGCTACAGCATCCCCGCAGAAGTTGTGTGGCCTGTGGCAAGCAGGAGATGAGACTAGAGCATCCCACTGGCTCCATCGGGCTTGGGCATCTCCGAGTCTAAGCCTGGATTTCAGCACTGGCGGTTGCATCTCCTGGCCCTGCAGGCACTCCTGGGGCTGGTTGGGGGGGTGCACACTGTGGACCAGCTGTGGGGGAAAAGAACAACCCCCCTCCCTGCTTGCTTCCCACCTGCCTCACTCTGACTGCCCAGAGGGGGAGAAGAGACAGACAGAAGCAGGGGCGGGAGGCCATGGCCCAGAAAGTCTCTGGCTGAACGTAAATAGCTCCAGCTGGTCTGGCCTTGGAACTCTGTCTCCCCTTGCTATGCCAGCCCCACAAAGCCCAGTGCTGCTCCAGCTGCGGAGAGGTCAGGCTGCTGCCTCTGGAGGCCAGAATCGCTTGTTGCTGCTGGTCACCATAGCATCACAAAAACAACCGTCTGCTGCACAGGCTGGCTGGCTTCAATGGAACCGCATCAGGCCTGGGAGACAGGCGGACCCAGGCAAGCAGGAGGAAAGCATCTCTGTGGGGCTGGCTGGGGATTCTTGCTGGCACTCAAACAGAGATGAAGAGATCCAGAAATAGCCCAGAGAGAGTCTGAAGCCAAGCTGGGCTTTTTCATGCCCAGGAAAAGCCGTTTCCGGGGCAAGAGGCCCAGGGAACAGTGAGGCTGTCTCTAGACTGGCCAGTTTTTGTGCAAAAGCAAGTGCTTTTGCGCAAAAAGCTTGCCAGCTGTCTACACTGGCCGCTTGAATTTGCGCAAGAACACTGACGATCTAATGTATGATCGTCAGTGTTCTTGCGCAAATACAATGACGCTCCCATTCGGGCAAAAGCCCTCTTGTGCAAATTTATTTGTGCAAGAGGGCCAGTGTAGACAGCTAAAAAGTGTTTTGCGCAAAAAAGCCCCAATGGCTAAAACGGCGATCGGGGCTTTCTTGCGCAAAACTGCGTCTCGATTGGCACAGACGCTTTTCCGCAAAAAGTGCTTTTGCGCAAAAGCGTCCGTGCCAATCTAGACGCTCTTTTCCGCAAATGCTTTTAACGGAAAAACTTTTCCGTTAAAAGCATTTGCGGAAAATCATGCCAGTCTAGACGTAGCCTGAATGTTTAGGAGTTTGTCAGCACCAGTGCAGGGAGAACAGGAATAAAGGGCAAATTCCCTCCCCCTTCAGGTGCTCTTGGTCTGATATGTCCAGGCCTCAGAAAGATTATTTCCCCGTCTGACCAAGCTTCCAGAGTTACATGGTATTAATCCCCCCTCCCCCCCCCCCATGCACCATGCAGGCTGGGCTGACACACACCATGCAGGGGAAACAAAGCAGCAGCACTAAACATTGAAACACAGCACTCCAGATTCTGGCCTGAGCGTAAATACACGCAAGTCATCGGGAATTGGTGGTGTTCTCGGTCCAGGGGAAAGCTGGAGTCACGCCGCTTACAGTAGGCTGCTTCCATAGGTTTAGACATGTGTAAATGGGTTCCAAATTGGCTTAAGTGTTCTCTGGACTTGCTCCCTGCCTAAAACACGAGTTTCAGGCTGTGGTGGCCAGCTGGCTCCCTGCGGGCAAATCACCCCAGCAAAGCCTGTATTACAGCCACGGGCTTCTTGGGGCTATCGAGTTTTATGCTCAGTGTAAATAGGGCCTAGTCCTGTAAGTCGATAGCTTGGGAAAAGGGGTGTGTGTGCAGGTCCTGCCTTACGCCACGGCTGCCATCAGCTTGTGCCCTGCTGCGTGAGGACTGATGGCCCCAATCGTTTATCCTTCCTGTCCCCGTGCCAGCCGCCTCCATGCATCCCACGCACCCAGCTCCCCCGCGCGTCAGCACAGCTCATTAGCTGCTTTCTCAGCTCCCCAGGCCAGCCAAGGCGCTGTCTGTTCTCTGGGGGCAAGCCAGCCTCACGGCGTTCCGCTCATGGCTAGGAGGGCGGTGCAGCCAGCCTTGCTTTGGGTGCTGAGCGTGCCCCAGTGCACTAGCTAGGCTCAGGGAAAAGTGGCTGTCAGAGGCCCCTGTGCTGTCTGGCAGAGCCAGCTGGGCGCTTACGCCCAAGCCCCGGCCTGGCACGTGGCAGTCAGCAGCTCTCCGTCCCAGGCAGCCCCAGCCACCCCCCGCCAAAGGAAAAGCCTTCTCCTGTGGGCCACAGCTCAGCAGCCCCTTCTTTTGTTCCCTGGCAACCTCTTTAGCCCATTTGCTGAGACAGGGCTTCCTTAGCAGGAAAGGCGGTGGCGGGGGGGGGGAGATGCAAAGCAGAAGCTGATAAAGGGAAGGAATTTCTTATATGCAGCATGTACCAGCCAAGGCGGCAGCAGCCTGCCAGAGAACAACCCTCAGCGCTTTGGCGGATGGCAAATGCAGGGACTACCACAATGCCCAGTTTACAGATGGGGCCACTGAAGCACAGAGATGAGTGACTTGGCCCAGGATACCCAGTAATTCAGTGGCAAAGCTGGGATTAGAACCAAGACTTTCAGCATCTAGTCTAATGCCTTGTCACTTAAACCTCTCTGCAAAGACATCAGGGGCACTTCCTCCTAAGTGGCAGCTGGAAAACGAGTGCTTTGCCCTGTAAGCTGTACCCTAACCCTCCCCCGCCAGGCACTGATTCTGGAGCTAAGCATCCTGACTGAAAATACACTCTGGAGCCACCAGTTCAAAGGCCAGCTCAGCGCTTCATCTTCCAAAGCCACATACGCTGACTGTCATGTTATTTGCTCACCACGTGATCTTCTGGCCAACCTTGCCAAACTAAGGCTCTCAGAGGGGCTGAGTGAAATAGGTAATGTTACAGCTCTGGTCCACCCAAAGGTTTCCTGTTCCCTTACATGGCAGAGCGCCACCCCAGACGTGGCTGCACCTCAGCATGGAAAAGGTTCCTTTGGGTGCACATTTCAAAGTAGCCCGTTAGCTGATTTAGCCTGTACCATCACCTCATGGATGAGTTACCAACTTGACAGAGAAAGTTTGGTGGCCACAGTTTTAATCTGCAAGTGCCCTCTTGGTTCGGTGCCCAAACATTGTATTTCTGTGCTTTTCTAGTTCAGCCTCTACCATCTACGTGGCTAAAAGGAAGAAGTTCTAAACCAGAGCAATCTAAGGGGTACTTCCTAATTCCCAGTCACCTCTCCCCACAGAAACGGGCTGTGTCTGTCTGTCTATAGTCTCCCAGTAGTGAGCACCTCTCAGTTTTCAAGGCAGTTCACTCAATCCTTCCTTTAGGGCTAGATTTGGTCAAAGCCAGGGCCTGTTGAGATGCCCGTGTAGAAGCCAGAAAGAGGCTGAGAGGGTTGCAGGAAGAGGAAGATCTGAAGCGGGAGCTCCTGTGGAAAGAGGCGGCCTGGCCCAGCCAGCTTGTTTACATTTGTGCTTATCTACAAGGAAAGCATAAAGAAAACGCTGAATCTAACATTCACCAAAGAAAAATTGCTCTCTGATGTCACAAGTGTGATCCTTCCACTCAGCTCTTTTTAGAACAACATCTTCCTCTACAGCCTCTGCCCAGGAGCTGCCTCGAATGCCAACACAGGACGCTTCCAGGAGTTTGACTTTCCAGCCCCACTTCTATCTCCTAGTTTTTGCACACACTTATGACATCTTCCATTCACTTCACCTTTTCCCCCATTACTGATCCTGGGGATTTTAATGTGAGTCTCAAGACACTTGGTGATTTTTGTAAAGCCCCAGCTCACGCAATTCGCGGAGCATCTCAGCTCACCCTTAAAAAACAAGCATGTTTCTGGCCCGTGTGGTTGTGGATCAAGCCTTGATAACATGGCCACGAAAGGGGGCAAACTAGAAGACCAGCACTGCGTACTTTTTACAATCTCATTTTTAAGCCAATCTCGTGGTTTTGGGGGCCCAACGTGTGGGGTTTGGACGCTAGGGATTGGCCAGCCTCACTTTTTCTAGCACATCAGACAGAGGAAATAGAGCTGAATGTTCAGGGAGAACGGCATAGCCTTCCGAAGAGGTCAGAGCTGGATCCAAACGTCACTGTTTTACTTTATCGTGGGGGGGGGGGCGCAAACCCCAGCATCTAACTGTGCCAGCCTATGAGTAAGGCTGGCTCCTTCTTCCACTTAGATCCATCTCTAACTCCAAACGATCTAGCTCAAGCATCCCCATCGCTTTTCATATTTGTACAAGACCCTGGCTTCTGGACAGGATGACCTGGGGGGCAGCAAAAGCTCGAGGGCACCTTTTGCAGCTACATGAAGCCATGGGACAGGCATCCTGCAGGACTGTTTGGTGTGACTGTCCCCATGATCACTAGCAAGACAAGGTGAGGGAGGATAAGATTGGGAAGCGTAATGAGCACATAATGTAAAGGACCATGAGAAGGAGGGTGGCCCGTCAGCGTCAGGAGTGAGTGGGTTACAGACGGTGTTAACAAACCATCCCCCTGTCTCCATTCAATCCACGGTGTTTAGTGTCCAGCAGACACAGGAAGGTAAGCTCTGCTAGACATTGGTCCACTTGGCATTTCTCTAGGACGCTGGAAGTACCTTTCCCAGCCCCCAGGCAGAGCTTGGTGCAACCCAAAAGCTTCTCGCTCAGCCACAGGAGGGCTTCGATAAAAGACATGACCTCATTCAACTTCTCTCTCATCCCCTGTGACAGACACAGCTGCAGTCACACACCTGGGCAGTACCAGGACTGAGCTATGACTGGAAGTTAACCTTGGAGGAGCCAGCACGACCCAACAACTGGGGAAGCGAGGAGCTTAGCTGCAGGGTGTCCGCATGTGCCAGGGGAACAGTCACTAGCAAATGGGACTGAAGACAAGCTGCATGGGGCTGGCTCTGACCAGAACTTCACTTTGGAAGACCAGAGCCGACACAAGGAGCAGGAGCAACTAAAGTCCTTGCTGCTTTCTGGACAGGCAGAGCTGATTATTCAATTCCTTTCTCTCTACCATGCAGAGAAAACCCCAGAGTCAGATACGAGTCCCTCGGTAGCCACCAAGACACCACATTGTGCTCTCAACCATGAAACGAGCCTCCCAAAACTCAAAACTCTTCGTTTTTACCACATCCTTTGCCCTGCCCCTCCCCCAGCCTCCACTACAAGGCTGTGCACATTATAGGACTGAGCACCTGTAAGGAAAGCCCCAAAGACGTCACCTTGCGGGCAATTCCCTCCCTGCCCGCATGCCCTGCGTGGCATCTGGGCAGCAGCAGAGACCTTGCGAAGCGTTCCTGGCAGAGAGGGGGTTATACAATCTGCCCCGGCAGGATGATGCGGGAAATAAGCGAGGAAGTGGTTGTGCTATCTCTAGGGTGGCGGCTGCAGTGCAGTGAACGAGAATGAGATGGTTAGCAACTCAACCCCTTTACTGGAGAGACAGACGCTCCAAGACAGAGGCCCCAAGCCAGCGGGGCTGTTGCTGGCCCTGGGAGCAGAACATGTGTTTTCCCGAAGGCCCGTGGGGCGCTCCCAGCCGCTGGCGAGCAGAGCACTGCTCAGTGGCAGTCAGCTGCCAGAGGGGGGCAGTTGCAGAGCTGTGGGGTTAGCACTCGTTGCCCGACTGTGTGATCTAGGTGGCACCCGCTTTGGGCAGAGTGCCTGGTGACACACTCTGCTTCCGGCAGCGGGAGAAAGCTGCTCAGCACAGCGTCGCCGGGGGCTGGAGCAGCCTGTTCTCAAGTACGGAAGGGTTCAGAAACGGGGATCCTTCTGAGGCAGTCTCTAGCGGAGCCCTGGTCTGCTGTATCGCATGAACAAGGGCTTGTCTGTCTCCTGTTCTAACTGGGGACTCTGTCTCAGATTGCTGGCCTGCCTGGGAGGAGCGGTCCCGCTTTGCAAGGCTGAGGCCTATGGCTGCACTTTCAGCTCCTCTTGGATTTTCTTCAGGGCATCAGCCATCAGGTTGCAAGCTTTCTTGTGCTTCTGCCAGTGCTGCACCTGGCACTCCCTGCAAAGGGGAAGGGGACGGAGTGGGAATGGTACAAAGTAACGCATGGGAACTGGGTTGGGGGCTGGGATGCACTACAGAGGCCTTCACCTCCAGGGCACTGCTTCAAACAAGGGCCGGCCAGGGACGAAACACTGTTCCCCTCTAGCCACGCCTCAGGGGCTGTGTGAAACAGAGCGGGGGGATCTGTAGCGGGCAAGTGCCTGTAGCCACTGTCACTGAGTGGCCCCTCAGCTACGCCCAGCAAAGATGCCAAGGACCCTGCGCTCCCACGCCAGGGGTCTTCCTAGGTGTAGTGAAGCACAGGCACTGGGGAAGCTATGCCGCTGCTGGTGTTGGGATAAACAGGGGACTCTGGCTCTCCGCCCAGCCGCTCCAGCATAGGCCCCAAATGCACTGGGCTTCTCATAGCAGGGACCATGCAATGGCTGCTGCTGCCCCAGCTTGGGACATAACTGACCCCAGAGGAGAAGCCTTGTGGGGCAAGGCCAGCGGAGCCCACAGGTCCAGTGATGCTGACCACAGGCATAGGGGCACTGGTTGGAAGCTCCCGGGCAGCCATGAAGCCCAGGCCCATGGGCTGCAGCATTATGGGCACAGAGACCAGCCAGGGCAGCTAGACCCAGCATTGTAAACACCACGTGCTCCAGAGAAAGGACCAAGTCCTATCGCCGCTGTGGCCAGGCCCTACAGGAGGCCTCTGGCACCAGCTGTGCCCAGGGCGAGGTGAGATGCCAGCGAAGCCCTGCGGGCAGCCGGGAGCTGGGACAGATCCTTCCCTGCTCTGCGTCATTACCGTTTGCAGTACCACTCGTTCTGGCAGCGAGAGCAGCGCTTGGTGGCCTCCGAGCCGCACAGCCCGCACTTGGGTTTCTCTGGTGCAAGAGCCTCCATCACGTCCAGGTTGTAAGTCTGCGCCCACCTGGCCGGGGGTGAAAGCAGGCGTCAGCCCCTGGCACAGACTAGCAATGTCCTAGCAGCCTCCTGGCACGAGTGGGAGATGGGGACTGGCCCTGCAGGGCTGGGGGCTTACCGGCAAGCCAGGCGTTTCAGTTCATCCTCTGAGGGGCTGAACATGTGCTTGACCTGGTGCTTGGCGATGGCCTGCCACTTCCCAGCATTCTCTTGGACAATGCGGTCCCTGATGACAGGAACCTGTCAGGACAGCAAAGTGGGTGAGAGGAACGTCCTGTCCCAGCATCATAAACTGGCCGATCTGGGGTGACTCTGGGGCAGGACATGCTAGGGTCAGGGGAGTTCAGTCTGAGCCCTGGTTTGCTGTAACAAGGGGTGTCTGTCTCCCGTTCTACCTGAGGACCCTTTGCTAGGTGATGAGGACTTGTGAGAGAGCAGGAAGTGGGTGTGGGGGGGCTGACGGAAGATGTGGCTGATCTGCATGTGCAGGGGGAAGATGTGACAGAGCTGTGTGTTACACACACTCGTGCATGTGGTGAAGGAAGATAATCTGCATGGGGGTGGAGGAAATGTATTCGTATAGAGCTGTCAGTCGTGCATGGAGGGCCGAAGGAAAAGGTGACAGATCTGCTACAAGAACCACCCATTCCCAGGGTTTATGGAGAAGCCTCCACGGCACGTGCCTCCTAGCTGCATGGGACAAGTCAGCCGTTAGCAGCATTTATTCTGGGAGGTGCGCTGATCCCCTGAGCCCGCTGCATCTTCCCAGTACAGCTGCCCCCTTCAATTCTCCCCAGTCCCTCCTCCCACCCCACTCTCCTTGAATTCCCATGCCAGCCCCAGCCTCACTTCTCTCCAGGAGGACGGAGGTGATGAGACTTCTGGCAGAGGGGATCAGGCCGAGTGAAGCAAGGTTGTGCCTCTCGCTAACCCTTGGGAGTGAGAAATCAGTAGCAGGGCCTGAACACCATACCCTCACCAAGCTGGGGAGGCCCTGAACCCAGCGCTCCCGAGTCTCTTGCCCGATTTGATCCTTCCCCTGAACTGAGAACTTGTCCCATCCATCGTTTCTCGGAACAAACACCCTGACGAGCCCGCCCGGGCCCAAGAGCAAATGCCAGCCAAGAGCAGCGCCTGGGGCTCAGGCTCCAGCAGAAAAGCTGCTGCTTCCAAGGTGCGGCCGCCCCCGCAGAGTAGAACAGCCACGCAGCAGTGGCGAGAGGAGGGCTGCTCTCTGAGAAGCAGCACGGAAAAAGCCTTTTGCATCATGGCCTGGCACAGCGGCAGTGGGCGAGCTCATTGGGCAGGATGCGTGCTCAGCATGTGTGACTGGAGCTGGCTTCCCCCCGCCCACTCAAGATGCTGAATCCCAGTTACAGGCACAAGGCGAGTGCTGAAAGCAGAAAGGAGACCAAGGAGGAGATCAGAAGAGCAGCTCGGGTAAGGGCCAGCCACACACCCTGCTGAGCAGTGGCTGCCAGCCCTGCATTGCTACTCGCTCGGAGCTGGCCAGATGTGGGAGCAGAGAGCGACTCCATAGCTACCCCCACTCCATCCTTGCCGAAATCACCAGCCCGTGCTGCTTGGCTTACTGCACAGCTTTCTCCTCTGCAGCCTCCAAGCCCTCTGGACTCCATCCTGCGCCACTGCCCAGGCAGAGATGTGCGGCCACAGTACCCTGTTGTCCCTCTGATCAAGGGCCAGGTCAAACCACCCTGGTATAAATCCCCTGGAGCTGACAGTGTTATGTCTCTCTCCCTCCTCCCTGTCCCATCCCTCCACTCATCCGCAGCCTCCTCTGGCCCTGCACACAAAGCTGCCACTCTGGGTATAAGAGCCTTCTCTTTGCAAATTCCACCGGAATGCCCGTCTCCGCCCCCCCAGCACGTGCCTCTCGCTGCTCTCCCAGCTAGCAGTAAGTGCTCGGCAAAAGCACGTGAGGCTATGTTTCTGTGAAGGGTGCAGTGCAGACTACATACACGTGTGCTACAAACCAAGGATGCCGCGGAGCCCTGACTTAACTCCCACTCCCCAGCTCTCGAGGGGAATTTAATGGAAACATCAAGACACTCGCAGGGTCTGTAATAGGGGACTCTTCCTCTGGGCCTCCTGTGCGTGTGGAAGGGAAATTAAGAGCGATGGTAAACAGGGATTGAATTGTCACCGGGAAGCAGCAGCCGTCTCCCCTCCACTCAGACACAGTGCTAGAGCGTCAGTGTGACCCTGTTAATAACCCAGTGTCGTGTCGTGTCGTGAGCTGCTGGCTGCTGCCTTATTCTGCAAAGTGGACGCTACTGGCACGGGGTGCGGAGAGCAGTGCTAGCGAGAGCTGGAGTCTGTGCAAGACTTCCGCCCAGGGGCTGCGTTGAAGAAAAGGCAGGCACAGCTTGGCCCATGGTACCGATATGGTAGCTGTGCACCTCACAATCGCCAGTGTGTGTAAACTCACACCCCCTGCTGGGGGCTGGGCTACTATCTCCATTGTTCAGATGGGGAACTTAGTGACTCAACCAAGGACACACAGGGAATCTGTGGCAGAACAGGAACTGAACCAGCTAGGGAGGTGCCCTAACCACTGAGCCATCCTCCCTCTCCATAATATAGAATTTCACCCCCGGGCTCCAGTGACTCGGGCTTTGCTCTCATATCACCATCACCTGATCCAAGGGCAAGCTCCTGGCTCTCAGCTGCCTGTGTGGAAGCCGGCCCCTCAGGGGATGGCCTTGGCAAAGCACATGCCCACAGGGCCAGTAAAAGATGAGTGCAAAGCACAGGGGCTGTGCCCTCTCTCATCACAGCCCCCCACACCCAAGCAGAGGGAATACACTCAGCCTTTGGCAATGGCTATCCACAACACAGCTGGAACGGAGGAGACAGACTGGCCTGCGGAGAGGGGCAGTGCTGGAGATACCTGCTCCAGGATGAGGTCCTTTTTGGGTGGAACAGGCTCTGTCAAGGCGAGGTGGCTCAGAAATCTCTGCATCTCCACCAGATTTGGCAACTGGTCAATGAGGACATCGGTCAGGAATGCACGGAGCTACACCCAGAGAGGAGAGCGGAGAGCGAAAGGCGAGAGATCAGGACAAGCCACGGAAATAATCTGCTGGTTAAAAAACGAGCTGCTGGGAAGGGTTACTGAGCAAGGGCTAAAATCGGTGATGTTAAGCAGTGTCTGTCAAAGCCTGCGGTACCTGGCATGGCCGGAAGTGCTGTAGGGGAGTAAGGGGTGCTGGCTAAGCTGGGTGGGGAATAGCAGCGGGGCTGTAGGTCTGGCCTGAGTTGCATTGGCAAAGCTGTGGGCAGTAGCCCAGGGCTAAAAAGCAGATGTGGGGGGGGGGGGTGTGCTGGGCCTGAGCTATTAATGGGAAGTTTGCATAGCGTCTGCCAGCATGGCACATGGCTCTAGTGCCCTCAGACTCCTCCTTCTGCAGGCACTAAAGCCAGAAATGGCATAACCCTAGTTAAAGCACTCAGCCTTCACTCCCGCAAGCCAGGTGTGACATTCTCACCGAGGCGCTGGGTTGGCGGCCCTGGAACCTGATACCCGTATTGCTACAGGATCTGCAGCAGCAGCGTGAGTCTCCTAGCACACCCTGTCTCAAACCTGGCCAGGAGAGACCCCACTAGGGCGAGTTCAGCCTGCGTGGCCCTCTGGGGCCTTGGACTCCGCTGAACAATGAGGAGATAACTCATCCCAGTTGGTGAGCTATGGGCCTCTAAACACGACTGGCAGGAACAAAGAAGCCATCTTGGACCTGGCAACATGGTATTTCCCAGCTTGTGATTCTGGTTTCAACACGGAAATGCCCACCTGGCACATGTCTATGCCTGTGGGAAAGCCCCACTCCTCCCTGCACCCGGGCACCATGCTGGGTACATGTACAGGCTCTGCCACCACGTTGTGTACCTTTAGGAGCTGGCTCTTGTTGAAACCATTCAAGTTGTATTTCCGCTGGCATTCTGGGCTCAGGAGGAGGTTATAGAGGGCGATCCACACCTGCCCATCCAGCTTGGTCATCTTCACATAATCTTCTGGAGGTACCATGTGCCAGGCTCCATTCTCAAACTTCTTCACTTTGCCTGAGACACACAGCCAGGAAGCCAGAGGGGAGAGTGAGACACCAGAGAAAAGACGGCCTAGTGGTTAGGGTGCCAGCTGGGAGTCACACCAAGGTTCACTTCTCTGCTCCAGCACAGACTGCCTGTGTGAACCTGGGTGAGTCACTTAGTCTCTCTGTACCTCAGTTTCCCTCTGTAAAGTGGGGCTACTAGCACTGCCTTCCCCACAGACGTGAGAGGAGAAAGCCATTTAAACGGTTGTAAGGTGCTCAGAGACTGGTGAGGGGGCTAGTTAAGGACCTCAGAGAGATGAACGGATCTCATGGTGTTATAATCTGTACAGTCTCTCAGGAACACACACCGCTCAGGGAGCCAGGGAAGAAAGAAATGCTGCTGGGCTGGCATGAGGATAGGGAGTGATCCACCCCAAGGGCGCATGGGGGTTGGCAGTGCCCTCTTCATCCTTCCCCTGTTATGGATCCATAGGATGAGTCCTCAGCCCCAGCTTTTCAACAGTGCCATGGAGGAGTCCCTGCTGTATTGAAGACCCTCAGGGCGTCCTGCTTTTCCTTCAGGGTAGGCCCTGCAGCCTCACCACCACCAATCTGGCTTCAGCTCTCCGGCTTCACGCCGTGAGCCTGGCCCATCTGAGAGTGGCTCAGTGACCTGTATGCTCTGCAGGGCCCCTGGGCACCTCCACCAGTGCTAATACATTTAAAAGGCTGGCACACAGCAGGGGGAGACCTGGCGTGAGCTGGG